>JBBPFV010000007.1:0-1249260 GCA_037974285.1 Rhodotorula glutinis | reverse complement strand
CCTAACCCTAACCCTAACCCTAACTAACCTAACCCTAACCTTGACAAGCCGTCGAGAATCTTGACGACGCCCATCTCGCGCGAATTCATCACGCGAGAGACCGGGATTCTGCGAACAGAGACGAACAAGTCAGCGACCATGCGAGCCACACCACTACGTCCACGGCAGCAAGCGGCGCGTTGTCGCGCTACGCCGCCGGCCTCTCGACCTGATTCGCGCGAAAGTCGAGCGGAGGAAGACGAGAAACTTACGCAGACCCTCGCCGTTCGTGAAAGCCCAATTCAGAACACCGTAGCGCCGCCGAGGGACGACGTTTCGCTCTGCAGCATGTGAAAGCCGTCAGCTGGGTTTCCAGACACAGACCTGGCCGCGAACAGTCTGCACGCAAACTCACCTCTCAACATCCACCCCTCATTGGACTGTCTGCCTGGCCAACAGCGTGACAAGTCGATCATGTTGATCGCCGCGACGACCTGCACGCAGGGTAGCGCCCGTTGAGGCCGTTTGGAGATGGCAAAGTTCGCATCGGCGATGTCGAGATGGCGGAGAACAAGTCCTGCAACGACAGAGCAAGTCAGCGTTCAGGGACCCGGTCCATCACGCACGAAAGGTACACGCACGAGAGAAGCGAGCTGCGAGTCCTGCGCCGACAAACGCGACTCCTTCACGGCGCCAAACCTGAACCAGAGCAAGACCTTTTGGCTGATCGAGGAAAAGTCAGCTCTCCACGACGATAGACACTGCTGTCGGAGCGGAAAAGCTCACTTCGCCCGACAAACTCGACCCCGAACGCCTCCGCTGCCCGTTCTGCAGCCGATCCCGCCCTTGCGCACTTCCAGCAACCGCGACAAGTTGCCCCCCGCTTTGATTCCCAATCAAATAACGTGCACACCGGCATCCCGGGTCGAGGCGTCGTAGAGCGTGCTCCTGCGACGTAAAAGGACACCATTCAGCGACCGCAAAAGAGAGAACCTCGGGAAAAAAGAACAGACTTCGACCACGAAGAACGAGCCGCAAGATGAACGCAAGAGCACGCCGCCAAGCTCGATCGTCTACGAGACGCACCTGGCGCCGTGCAACTGCAATCAAGCCGAGCGCGTGACTGACCTGCAGAGCTGAACAGAGAGCAAGTCAGCAAACCGTCAACACGAAAGGAAAGCAATCGGCCTCACAATGAGCGGTGCTACGAAAAAGACGCGGAACCTATCCTTACGGTGTCACGCGAGACCTTAGGACACCGATTTTGACGCGGTCGTCGACCGAGAGGCGGATGAGCGCGGTCCGGCTGATGATGACGGGAACGACGCAGGGAGGCGGCCGTGATTCTTGTTCGACGGAAAGCGACCTTCCGGTGCCAGCTTGTCACGATTGACAGAAAGCGACCTTGTAGCTAGCGACACTGCCGAACATAGTCGACTCGTTCGACGGTAAATTGAGCGAGCCATTCCGAATCGGGGTCGAAAAGCAGGGAGGCGGAATTGCGAGCACGCCGGGAACGAAGCCTCGCTTCGCTCGGGCTCGCTGCGCTCGCGAGATGGCCACCCCCCGCCTCCGGCTCGCTGCGCTCGCCCACCCGATCCCGGCTCAGCAAGAGCGATTAGCCTAAGCATAATGGTCGATCTCGTCGTTCTCGAGCGGTGCGTCACAGGTCGGCAGACGGCTCTGTGTGGTCCCTTTCGCCAGGTCCGACGGTAAAGCGATGTGCTCGAGTGCACGGCCGTCGATTTTCGCCTCCGGACCACGACGATGTGGAAGCGTTCCGGATCTGCTGCCTGCCTCGTCCGCAAACCCGTCCGCGCCATCCGATTCGCCCAAGCGCCCATTCACATCCCGACGGATACGGTATGCCTGTTGTACCTGGTCCCGTTGTCTTCGAGCCCTGTGGTGCTGCCCTGTAGTGGTGTCCAGACCGAGTGACGATGAGGACGAGTCGTTGTGAGCGATGAAGCGAACCGCTCCCGGCCGACATGGCGTGCGGCAGCGATAGCAGTACCGGTGCCACGAAGCACAAGGAGCTGCCTCGGCAACGATGAATCTTAGTCAAGCGTTTATGGCGTGTGCGCAGAGGAAGAACAAGTTTGCTAATCAGATTGAATACAAATCAAGTTGTATTCGAAGAGCGGATTACTTTCGGCAGAGTTGATCGATTCCGCGACTCGGGCGCGGCAGAACTCTATACAGCACTCGACCCGCCGACTGTACCGATCATTGTCGCGCCGAGACCGAGCGCCACCGCAGAGCCGATCCCATCCGGTCCCGTCATCACCGCAAAGGACGCGCCCCCGTCCGCTGGGTCGCTCAACATTTTCGAGATGATGCGCCCACCTTCGACTCCGGCGCGAACGCCGAGACGCCAATCTGCGATCCACACTCCAGCAATGGTGCCGCACGTCGGCCAGCAGGTCACGTTCGAAGTCGCGGGGGAACCGATGACGGGCACGCTCCGGTTCGTCGGTCAAGTCGACGGGAAAGCGGGAGAATGGGCCGGCGTAGAACTCGACGACCGATTCGCAGGACGAGGCAAGAACGACGGGAGTGTACAGGGGTGAGTCGCGGAGCCGAGCTCGCAGACGAGACCGCGAGCTGACACCCACCCCGTGAACCGACGCGACAGCCAACAGTACTTTGCTTGCCCGCCGCAGTGCGGACTGTTCCTCCCGCTCGCCAAAGTCCAACCCAAGAAGCGACTCGAAGTCGAGGACTTGCGTCCACAGCATCAGGCGCAGACCCCGCGCCCTCGACCACGGCCGTCGTTACCGACCGCGTCGCAACAAACGCCGACCCGTCTTACAGTAGCGACGCCGACTCGACTCGCCGGACCGCGTAGTTCGATCGGTGCGACGCCGTCTGCGCTGGCTCGTTCGTCACGCGCCTCGCTCGGAGGAGGAACGCCCGCTCGAAGACCGCCGTCACGGCAGCAGCAACAACCTCCCGAAGTCCCACCAATCCCGTCAGCATACGGTCTCGCCCGTTCCATGACACCGTCATCTGCTACGGGACGCGTCACGCCCGCCCTGACTCGAAGCGAAACCCCACGACGACGAGCCTCGATGGCGCCTCCCATCGAACGCCCCGTCACGCCTTCTTTGCGGTCCTCCTCGCGCCAATCGTTCGCTTCTTCCGTCTCGCGACAGTCCCACCGGTCCTCGCTAGCAGGCGGCGGCGAAGACGCGAGCGAACTGCGACACCTCCTCGATGCGAGCGAACGCCTCGGGCGCGAAATGGAGGATCGACTCGTCGAAAAGTCGAAACGGATCAAGGAACTCGAAGAGGCCGCGTCTGAGCGGGAACGCCGGTTCGAGGAGCGCGTGAGGCAACTCGAAGCCGAAGCGCACGCGAGCCAACTCGCTGCTGATCGACAGTTGGAAGAAGCGCAATTCCACGAAGCCGAACGCCGCGAAACCGAAGCGCAACGGAGCGCCGATTCGCACGAACGCAAACACCTCGCGAAAGAAGCCGAGATTGAATCGCTCAGGGAACGCCTCGCCCGCGCCAACGACGACCTCGCCCGAGCGAACGAAGACCACGCCCGTGTCGCCGGCGACCTCCAGGCCGAAGTCGACAAACTCCGGAAAGCCGGCCAGGCTCTATGCGAGACGTACGAGGAAAAGATTGCCGAGATCGAGTTGGCGAGGCTCGAGGCGTTGGACCTCGTCGACGAGTTGAGGTCGCGGTCGCCGGCGACGACGGCCGCCACGACGGAATCCGTAGCGGAACCGGCGACGGGCGCCGCCGCGATCGATGCCGAGAACGCTCGTGCCGAAGTCGAGCACCTGCGAGCCAAGGTGACGACTCTGGAAGAACAACTCGAAGACGTCCGCGCGCAGCTAGAGCAAGAAATCGCCGAGGCGCGTGATCGGAGACAAAGGGCGATCGACAGCGAGACGGGCCTTAAGGAGCAGATTCGCCTGGCCCAAGCCGATACCGGTGCGTGCCGACGTTTTTCGTCAGCGACGACCCCGACGCTGACTCACGCTCTCCCAGACTCGGCGAAACGCGATCGAGACCGCCTCGCCTCTCGCGTCCGCGAGCTCGAAGCTGCCCTCTCGGAATCGCAAACGACTCTCGAAGCCGAACGGTCCGAACTCGAGTCCCTGCGAGAAGACTCTCGAGGTGGCGAGGCCTTGACTGCGGTCAAGGCCGACTTGGAGCGGTCGGAACGGGAAACGGCGCAGTTGACAGACTTGGTCGCTCGACTCAGAGAGGACCTTCGACAAGCCGATCGCTCTTCGTCGTGAGTGGGCCACTTGGTTCGACGTTTGGTGATCCCTTAGCTGATCCCAGCCGGCGCGCCACAGCTCGGATGCCGAACTCGCCCGATTGAAGCGCGAACTCGACGAGACGCAACGCCAGAGCCAAGCCGAGATCAAGGCCCTCAAAGCCGAAGTGCGTCGCGTGGCAGATGGTGTAGGAATCAAGCCGGAAGCTAACCTGCCGCGGGAACAGATCACGGAATTGGAATCGCTTGTCGAGAACAAGATCTACCAAGAGGACGAGCTCGTCTCTGAACTCGAGACGCTGCGGTCCGGTAAGACGAGTGAGTGGCCTCTGAACAGCGCGACAATCGACCGGAGAGCTCACCCTTCCGCCATGAACAAACAGGCTCCTCGCTGGACGACGTCGCCTCGACTTCGCCACCTCGATCGCTCGAACGCGGAGACAGCCAAGAGTGGTGCGACGACTGTGAGGGTGAGTGTGTGCATACGGCTGGTACTCAATAGGAGTGTGCTGACCCCTTGATGGACGGGCAGCCTTTGGCCATTCGCTCGACAACTGCCCCCTAGCGAGCGAAGTCTTCTAGTTCAGGTCTTTCGGTAGCAGTCTTCCAATAGAGCAGGACTAGAGATCGCATAGAACCTTTTGGTTGCAAGTGGCACCGTCGTGGTTATGCTCGATTTCGACCGAGCTTGGGGAGTTCTCTTTCACATGCCAGGCCCAAAGTCGGCTTGTTTTTCCCCTTCCCGGTCCGTCGGGGTACGCATGAACTGCGCTAACGTCCGCGCCTAAGCACGAATGCCTCGCAAGCGTCAAACGCCGTAAGTCACGGCAAGAAGCCGCACCATTTGCCGTCTCCGCTCCTCGTCCCGCCCACCTTCAACTCATGCTCGACCGCCGACAGCCTGCGGACGACCGCTGATCCACTCGACACACTCGATGGGACGCCTAACGGCTACACCGCCCTGCCTCAGGCCCCGAAACACCTGGGCGGCCACTGGATCCCGTCCGTGAACCTGTTTTGGTCGATTCAACGAATCCCGCCCGATGTCGACCCAAAGTACTCGACGTATGCGCTCCCGTGCGACGACGAGAACGATCCGTGGTACATGCTGCCGTCGTTCGTCGCCCCGATGGAAGAGGCGCCGTGGGATTTCAACCCGGACGAACCGCGAGCGAAATCGGCCCGGGCGATCTGGCTCGAAGCGAGACGACAGCAAGAAGAAGCCTACGCCAAGGACCGCGTCGCCGAGCTCGCGCGGCGGCAGGGTATGACGGACGAGGAGCGACGGACAGAACAGAACCGGAAAAAGAAGCGAAGGAAGGAACGGGCAGCGGCGGAACGGGCCAGGCGGAACCAGGGTCCCGTCGAGATGGTCTTCGCTGACGGGAGCGTACCCAGTGACGCGACGTCTCCCGGCGCCGCGAAGCAGTCCGCCAATCTAAGACCACCGCGCGAGATCTGGGCTCTCCCGATCTCGGTCGCCGACGAGTCGATCCGCCGCGAGTTCGTCAAGTGGTACACGGGCCTTCGGGATGGCCTTGTCCCCATGCGACGACACGCAAACGACACCATTATGTCGCCGGGCGGTCGCCGGCTTGGCAACACGTACATGTGGCCTCGCGAGGCCGGACCGCGGACCAAGCCGACCGAAACCGGGCTGCTGATGCAGGACGGCATCTACACGATGCACTGTCAGCTGTAGCGGCACGACGTTACCGTACCAGCCTCGGAACGTCCGGAAGTGCACTGTCTTTGCAAATTCTGTTCGCAGTCTCCAAAAGCGCTGCTACAGCTTGGACTTGACGGACAGCGGCTCGAACACTGGTGGCTTCTTCTTCGTGAAGCTGTGTGCGTGCGTATGTGTCAGTGTCCGAGGTCAAACGACGGGAGCGCGAGACGAGGCAGCTCCGAAAAGCCTCGCCGACCGACAGCAAGGATCTCGCGTGTCCAAGACCATCACCACGACCGGACGCCAAAACTCACCCTTCGATCGCATTCTGGACGTCGTTGGCTTGGACCATGCCCTGCGTGACGGGTAAGTCAGGGACGGGTCTCGAAAATCGATAGCTCGAGGAGAATCCGCCGAGGCCAGACTCGAAATCCGGAAACTCACCATGTTCCTGTTGAAGCAAGCCGTCACCGAAGAGAGTCAGCACACCGTACATCGTACTCGATCATCAAGTAGGAAAAAGGCACGCACCACGCCTGCGTGTACTGCAGCCCTTCCTGGACCGTGTGCTCGCGCGAATAGTTGAGCAAGTGCTTTGTCGACATGGTCGCAACCGGTGATTTGGCTGCCATGGTCGTGCTCCTAAGTCAGCGAAAGCGAAACCACCGCGTACACACGTGCTCCCTCGGCACTCACAGGCAATGACTTGGGCCAACTTGAGCGCCTCCTCCTTGACTCGCTGCGGACCTCCTTGGACGACTCGACTGACGAGCCCGAGTTCGACGGCTTCTTTCGCGCCAAAGTTGCGCGCCGTGAGTGCGAGTTCGGTCAAGAGCGAGGCGTTGCTGCAGACTCGAGGGAGGCGCTGGAGCGAACCAATGTCGGCGGCGAGGCCGATGTCGACTTCCTGTGCGCAGAGGCGGCGAGGTCAACATAATGTCGTCGTTTAGACCCGATCCCAGTTGCAGCTGCGATCACGGAACCGCACCTTGATGGAAAAGACGGTCCCTTCTGCGGCGCACAAGCGGACGTCGCACGCCGAGATCAAGTCCAACCCGGCGCCGAAGCAGATCCCGTGGACGGCGGCGATGACGGGCTTGTCGCACTGCTGGATCGAAGAGACGGACCGTTGCAAAAAGTCCATGTGCTGCCAGTGGGCGTGCGGGCGGATGTGCGTCCGTTGTCAGCTTTCAGGGCCCCGTTCTTCGGAGTTCAAGCACGAGCGCACCGCCCGGATGTGGAGAGCAGTCCGAGCTGGGTCTGCTGCCTTGTGCGAGAGTGTACCGGCGCTGCCCACAGAGCGAGCAAGGAGTCAGTACGGCAAAACTCCGCGCGAAAAAAAAGCGCCCCGGCTGCGACTCACGCAAAGAGGTCCAGCCCTGCCGTGAAGCCCTTGTCGACCTCGGACGTCAAGACGACGCAGCGGACATCTGGATCAGCGGAAGCGGTTTCGAGGTGGAGTTGGAGTTCTCGCGCGACGTCGTCGTTGAACGCGTTGACGGGCGGACGGGCCAACGAGACGAGCAAGACGTGCTCGACGGGGAAAGAGCACTGGATTAATTTGCTGGCGTAGGGCATCGCAGCAATCCGTTAAAGTAGTGATTGGAGCAAGACAGTAGAGGTCGAAGCGGAGAGGAGAGCGGCCGTGCGGCTCCACTTTGGCCCGAAGTTGCCGGTTCAGCGATTCGATCACTCTTTTCGGTGAAAGCACGCCGAGCCGAGCCTGGGCAGCGCTGAGCGCATGCACTCACACCGAAGCTGATCAGAGCAATTGCACGTCAACTCGACGCTCACGCACTCGCCATGCCGGTCGACTCTGTCACGGTGACATTCTTGGGAACAGCTGCCGGCCGACCGTCGTCGACTCGGAACGTCAGCTCGCTCGCGTTGAAACTCGACTCCAAGATGTGAGTGCACTCTCTACACGGTCCTCAAAGTCGCATGCTCACTGAGCACACGCCCATGCAGATGGATGGTCGACGCGGGGGAAGCGACGCAGCACCGATTGATGGATGCGAGGTGCTCGGCGCTCCAAATGAGCAAGATTGCCAAAGTGTTCATCACGCATTTGCACGGTGAGACCGGGCTGGAGTGAACATGCCTTCCAATCCGAGGCTGACCCCGACATGTACTGCCCGCATTCCTTGATCGCCTCCGAAATCCGCACCACGGCAACTCGTGCCGAAATCGTCCTCTCGAATCGCAAAACCGACACACCGACAGCGGACCACATCAACGGCCTGCCCGGTTTGCTGGCGACCATCAGCGCCGGCGATGGGATCCCTCAACCGTCGACCAGCAGCGGACCTCAACCCGCTGAGCCGGTGCGTTTTCCCCAGGCGCCATCGAGCCCCGCGCAAAGCCATGCCCCTGCTCGACTGCGACATTGTCGTCGCTCAACACCAAACACACGCTGACCTCATCACGTCACGCCCATACAGGCCCCGATCGAGATCTACGGCCCGTTAGGGTTGCGCCAATTCCTCCGCGTGACGCTTTCGCTCACGCAGACAATCCTCTCGCGACCTTACATCGTCCACGAGCTCCTCTTTTCCGACGAACTGCCGTCAGATCCCATAGCGGACGTTCGACTGCACCCGAGCGAAAAGAGGGGACGCGACATGAGGCCGGATGAACGAGGGCTGTGGCGAGACATTGTGACGACGGAAGAAGGCGGGGGATTCAGCGTCAGCGCGGCGCCAATCTTGCACACCGGTGCGTTGCGTTCGTAGACAGCCGATTCCACGATCGCCCGCAGCTGACAGAAGCCCCACCCAACCATGCGCGCAGTCCGCTGCCTCGGCTACTTGTTCCAAGAAGCGCCCCGACCAACCCCGATCCAACCACACCTGTACCTCCCTCACCTCAAAGACCCTCGCAACGCTTCCGTACTCGCCTCGCAATTCCCCGGGCTCAAGAATCCGGTCTCCCTCCTATCGCGCCTTCAAACGGATCGGATCTCGATCCCGTTGGCGGACGGCACGGTCCTCGAACCGCCGCCACTCGATACACGAGGTGGAAGGCGACTTGTCATTCTTGGAGATACGTATGATGCGGCGGGGATGCTCCCACTTGTTCAGCTACCACTCGCCGAACACCTCGACCCGGAAGCGCTCGACGTCGACTTGGTGATCCACGAAGCGACGAACGCGTTCCTCCCCGACTTGGACGAGTCGCAATCGCCTTTTAAACTCGACCCCGCAACGCAACAACCGCAGCACTCGCTCGAATCCGTCACGGCGCTCGCTCGTTCGCACGGCCATTCGACGCCTCAAGTCGCCGGCTCGTTCGCTCGGTCCGTTCGGGCCAGACGACTCGTCCTGAATCACCTCAGCGTCAAGTATCCCGATCCGGACGCCGTCGAAGCATCAAGGGACGGCATCTCGGACGAATCGAGGCAGAAATGGCGCAGGATGCTCTGCGAGATTGCGAGGCAAGCTGCGGAGGCGGCGGGTCTGCCAGGGCCCGGGCCCGATTCGGATACCGACGTGGCTCAGGAGCAGCGAGTCTGGACGGCGAGGGACTTTATGGAGTTCGAGATTCCGAGGCGGGACAAGGTGCGGACGAGCGGCGGCGCCAAGAAGGCGAGCGATCACCAGGGGTGATGAGCAGACGGCGGAATCCAACGGCGACAGTCAAGGCCGTGCGCCTTTCGCAGATAGATTCAAATGGAAACTTTCCTACATGGCAACATGATCTCCGTTGTCAACTTGCGCAAGTCAACGTCGTTTCGGAAAATTTTCCTTTCGCTGTCGAGATGAAACTTGAGCGAAGGAGGCGATCGCGAAATCCCGCACTCACACGAGCATAGACTCGACGATCCCGACAGCAATGACCACCTCGCAAGGCCCGACTGCTCGTGGCCTGGTCTCTGAAGCGGAAGGGACGCAACCGAGACTGCTCCCGACAACTTTGCCAACCTCGACTCCGCGGCAACGCACACTGCACACGGAAGGCGACGGTGACGGGATCTTGCTACCAGATGGGAAGCGCGTACGGAGACCGATATTTCCGTCGAACCCAGAGATGTACAAGCGTGTTCCAGGTGCGCCGCCCTCCGCTAACGCCGAACCCGAACACACGAAAGGAACTAATCCACATACACACACGCGCAGCCCACTTGATGAAACCCGACGGGACGCCCAACTATATGCTCATGTCGCTGACGAGCAACGTCTATTCGATCTTGCCTGAAGGGACGCCGTTGACTCCGGCCGTCTCGCTGTCGCAACGACTCGGCAACAACGTCCTGTTGAAACGCGAAGACATGACGCCCGTCTTTTCGTTCAAACTCCGAGGCGCGTACAACATGATGCGGCAACTATCCGAGGAAGAACGGTGGCGAGGCGTCATTGCCTGTTCAGCCGGTGCGCGTTCCTGCGTTTTCGGGACGCACCACACCTAGACGGCATGCTCATCCGCGCGTGCACCCGCAGGAAACCACGCCCAAGGAGTCGCACTCTCCGGGAGGGAGCTCGGAATCGCCTGTACGATCGTCATGCCGCTCAACACGCCCTCGATCAAGTACCAAAACGTCGACCGGCTGGGCGCCCGCGTCGTCTTGCACGGTGCCGATTTCGACGAGGCGCAACGAGAGTGCGCTCGGTTGGCCCAGGTGCACGGGTTGACGGTGATCCCGCCGTTCAACGACCCGTACGTCATTGCGGGGCAAGGGACCGCCGCAGTTGAAGTCTTGCGCCAGACGGACGTCTCGAACTTGGACGCCGTCTTTATCCCCGTCGGCGGTGGCGGGTTCCTCGCCGGGATGGCCGCCTACATCAAAGCCGTCGCACCTCCTTCGGTCCGTGTCATCGGTGTCGAAACGTACGACGCAGACGCACTCGCCCAGACACTCGGTCGCGGAGAACACCTCACCCTGAGCGAAGTCGGATTATTTGCGGACGGGACAGCAGTGCGACGAATGGGTGACGAGACGCTGCGAGTTTGCGCCGAACTCGTGGACGAGATCGTGCTCGTCTCGAACGACGAACTGTGCGCCGCGATCAAGGATGTCTTCCAAGGTGAGCTGGCGCTTCCACGCTGATGAGCCGCACCACGATTATTCTAAACTTCGAACACACGTACGCCCGCAGACACGCGCTCGGTCCCGGAACCGTCGGGAGCCCTCGGTGTCGCCGGCGCGAAAAAATACATCCAACAGAACGGCCTCCTCGGGAAAAAGATGAACTTTGTCTCGGTCGTGTCGGGCGCCAACATCAACTTTTCGCGACTCCGGTTCATCGCCGAACGTGCCGAAGTCGGAGAGGGCAAAGAGGTCATGCTACGAGTCGTCATTCCCGAAAAGCCCGGCGCGTACGTTCTTCCAGGCGTTTGCACTCAAATGACACGAAAGCTGACCCGCGCAAACAACATAAACAGCTTCCTCGCACTGCACTCGGCAATCCACCCACGTGCCGTCACCGAGTTTGTGTACCGGTACTCGTCTTCGAAGCGCGCCTACATCTACTTGTCCTTCTACCTCGCCTCTTCCTCTTCGACCTCGCGATCCCTGCCTCAGACCGGAGCGAACGGCACGTCGACTCCAGTCCCTTCACCTCACGAACTGCGGAGACAAGAGCTCGACGATATCATGAGCACGTTGCAGCGCGGCGGGATGCGCGCGACCGACATCTCGGACAACGAGCTCGCGAAATCCCACTCGCGGTACCTCGTTGGTGGTACGCGCAAAGCCGACGACAAGTCGGGCCGCGTCGCGAACGAGCGCGTCTTCCGATTCGAGTTTCCCGAACGGCCCAACGCGCTCCGCAAATTCCTCGAAACGCTGCCGAACGGGTTCAACATTTCGCTGTTCCACTACCGGAATCAAGGCGGAGGTGCGTCACGACTACCGGACTCCTTCAGCCCGACTCGCAAACAGAAGCTGACCCCTTCCCATGATTCGGCGCAGACGTCGGCAAGGTGCTGTGCGGATTGCAAATCCCGGAAGGCGAGTCTTCAAGCCGGTTCGACGGATGGCTGCAGGGGCTCGCGTACCCGTACGTCGAGGAGACGCACGCATGGAGCGAATTCATGGGAGAGGACAGCGAGGAAGACTAGTCGCGTGCAAGTTGAGCGATCAGATCAGCTGGCCTCCAAGTCGAGAGATGTCCGCTTCGGACCTTCCAATCCTTCGCGCCAACCCTTCGCGGTTCGGTCCCGATGACGCAGCTAGCCCCATTGCAAGTTGTATTTTGTGATAGCGTCTAAAGTAAATCGCTTCATATGCTCAAAGCCGCAGCCTCGTCATAACGTCATCGCCTCGCCTCTCGCGAGGCCTCCGCTTTCTTCCGTGTCGGCACGTCGCAACTCACGCACACGAGGTCGTTGCTGCGACTGATCGGCATGACGAACATGCACAGCTCACCGCTTCGGAGCATGCACGCGGCTCCACTTCGCTGTCTCCCTTGAATTTGCTTGCGCTGTCGCTCCAACTGCACGCCCACGCAACCGCTCTACAATATGGCTCTCAGAGACGGCAACAGACAAAAGCTCGAGAGTCTGCTGAACGAGACGCCTGAAGTCCGAATCGTCCTGAAACCGTATGCTCCGCCCGCTGCTCTCGGTCTCGCTGGCTTTGGTGCGCCCGCGCGCTCTCGATCGAACCTCTTCCTTCGGGCACTCATGACACGCACGCTACAGCCAGCTCGACCTTTATCACGAGTATGTGGATCGCAGGCTGGTGGGGAAACGGAGACAGTCCAGGTGCGTCCGCTCTGACCGTGAAGACGATGCGCACCCGAGACACTTGCGTTCTCGCGCTGATACCCGCACACCGTGCCGCACGCAGGCGTCTTCTTCCCCTTCATCATGATGTTTGGCGGACTGGCACAGTTCCTGGCGGGCATGTGGGGGTTCGTAGCTCGAGATACCCTCGTGACGGTGCGCTTTGCCGCGGTGTGCTACACTAGCCCGATTGCAAGCTGACGTCGGCGGAAACTCGCAGGTCATCAACACGATGTGGGGAAGCTTCTGGCTGAGTCAGGGGATCCTGTACTACCTGAATGTGCGTTCGCGCATACGCTCGTCCCGAAACCGCGCTGACTAAGCTCTCGCACCGCGGACCAGGCCGCCGGGACGGTCCCGCCACAATCGATCCACGAGCACTTTCCCGAACTCGCAGCGTGGTTCATCCCGCTCGCCGCTTTCACCTGGAGTGGGGTGCGGGCGTCACGAACTCTTACTCTCCTCGACGCCGTGACTGACTCGCTCGTCGAAACCCTTCTCGGTAGGCCATCGCCGCCCTGGTCCGAGATGCGATCCTCTCATGTTGCTTGTTCTGCCTTGCAATCGGCTCGACGATCGCCTGCTGCCTGTTTGCGTACGGCGGCGGCGTCGAACGCGGGATCAAAGCCGCCGCGTACTTTTGGATGCTGAGCTCCCTCTTGGCGTGAGTACATCGAGGATGCTTTCCACTCCCTTGCTAAGTGAGGGATCAGCAAGCTCACGATCTACGCCCGGGCAGCTGGTGGCGCGTGACAAATTACCTGATCGAGGAAGGCTACGGTCCCAAGAGCACGGTCGCTCGGTTCGTCCCCGTCTTCCGAACCAAGCACGAGCAACACGCGCCGCTCGTCGTCCCAGGACTCGGAGAACCCGGTGTGCGTTGCCAGTATTTGAGCGTGGGGGGAAAAAAGGCATGACGAGCGTTGCTGACTTTTTCGCGGGACGATGCCGCTTTCGATTGCCTGCAGGTCAAACGCGGCATGCCCGGTGTCATTTGAGAAAGGGCCGAGACTCTTCCATCAGTCATTACGATTGCGGCACTCTCTCGACTGTATCTCGTTCTGCGATCCGCATCCGTCTCTGCGCCGCCTTTCGAAACCTGCGTCCCCGATTCTGGGAACCCCTGTACCACCTCTTGTTGCAATCAACACCCCCACGTCTTCTCGAGTGGCGCTGAAAGCTAGGCTCAAAGAGCGTGCCAGACAGCCGAGACTTTCGATCGAGGTCAGCCTCATAACAAAGCAGCACGATGATCCGGAAAACCCCATCTAGAATTACCAACTCTGGAGTACACCACGTACACACGTGGATCACGCCAGCGACTTGGGCATCCCTTCAGCGTTCAAGAGGCTCTCTTCGGAAGACAAGACGCGCGGTCCGTCCCCGACCTTTGTGTGAATGATGCGCGCCACCGCGCCGACCTCGTGCTCCGGAATCACGGCCTTGTTGAAGCCCTCGACAAACGACGCCGCCGGTTCGGGTTCGAGGTGGAACGGGTCTTCAAACGTTTGTTGCGGAAAGTACCGGAGGACGAGTTCGAGGACGAGTTTGACGTCCTTTTCGCGGACGTACAGGACGGCGTTCGGACCGGCATCGTACGTATACGCGGCGAGGTACCCCTGGCCCGCTTCGACCGAAGCGCGGTTCAATTCGGACACGAGTTGAATGACGGCGCGGCTGACGTCGTTCAGGTAAAAGATGGGAGGTTGCGTATCGAGGCAGACGGCGTGGAACTGGTTCGAATCGGCCATGGTCTCGATCGCAAACTGGTCAAAATCGCGGTCTCGGATCGCTTTCGAGATCCGGTCCATTCGGGCGGGGACGACGTGGTCGATCCGGTGTTTCAACAAGTCGGACGTCGCGACGGTCCTTTGCATCCCCGCCGTCGAAGGCGTCCCCTTTTTCTTGTCCGAGACGACGAGGATCAAAGCGTGCAAATCGGGCCAATGACTCGCCGGCGCGACCTCGACCGCGACCGAATCGTGACCGTCCTTTCGGGTCCCCATCTCCCACGCGACGTACCCTCCAAACATGGACCGGCACGCCGATCCGGACCCTTGACGCGCGACGCGACTCAGGTCCGAAACCGAGACGCCGTTCTCGGGAGTGAGGGCGTACAGGGTCGAAATGGTGGCGATCAGGGCCGAGAGACCGGACGCGGACGAAGCGAGTCCGGCGGCGGTCGGGAAGTTGTTCTCGGACGCGATGTGGAGCGCGAAGTCGGTCAAGTCCGGCAACGACGCGTCGCGGGACTGATTCTCGGCGCATAGAAAATCGTCAGTCTCGAACTCGTACACGGCGTGCAGCACGACCCGGGCGGCTCACCTCGAGGTCCTTGCGCATCTGCCTCAATTCGGCGAGGCACCGGTGAGTCCTGCCTCCTTGTTTGATCTCTTCCTCGTGTCCATTGAGCCACAGGCGGTCTTCACTTTTGCGATTGCCGGTGCCGGTGACGCAGCGGGCCGAGGTGAGGGACCGGAGGTGGTCTTGCGACAAGGTGACCGACAGCGACGAGTTGGTCGGGAGGATCAAGGTCGTGTCGCGTTTGCCCCAGCTGCGCACGGGTGTGTGCGTTGCGAGTCAGTTTGCGAGTTCTGACACAGAGTCGGAGGCAGGGAGGAACAAACGGACTATTTCACGACGGCAATGTTGACCTGCCGAGGGGGTTCGAGGGAACGAGGTCAGCGAGGGTCCTGCAGACAAGAAGGAACGTCGCCTTGACACTCACGGGTGCGGTGCACGTCGCTTCGTAGACTGGATCGGAGGCCATTGTGTGTCGAGGCAAAGGACTGAGCGAGACGAGCCAAAGAGAGGGGCAATCGCAGTCAGTCTCTGTGATCTAGCTGCGACCAGTTTCAGAGTAAGTCGTGAATAAGCCCACTATTGAGCAGCGTACCCCAGTACAGTAAGCGGTCAGAAGGGAGCTGTACAGAGTCGGCGGTCAGCAGCGAGTCGTCGTCTTTTGTCGTTCGATCAGAGACGAGGAAAATTTTCCACCGGACGCGTCGAGTCGCGTACGGCGTTTGCCTCTGGCTCTCTCTCTATAGCGCATCAGGGGACACTCGCCATGGCACGCCCAACAGTACGTCGACGCCACTCTATATCCTGACCCCATCTGACCCTTCGAGCGCGCGCAGCAAAAGCGGTCGAGAACCCAAGCCAGGCATTCAGACGGCGACGGCGACGACTCGGACGCGACAGACTATAGCTCTGATCAACCCAAGAACAAGGGGACCAAAGGCAAGGCCAAGGCCAAACCCAAGAAGAAGCAGAACAAGGGGAAACAACGCGAGGACGACGACGACAGCAGCAGCGAGTTTGATTCCGACGACTCTTCCGGAGGCGACGACGACGACGCTGCGGGAGGAGGGGGCCGCAAGGGGAAACAAGACCTCTCAGAGGATGTGAGTCTCCTGTGCTAACTGAAACTACTCCGAAGCGACTGACTCTGACCTCTATGACGGCCCCCTCTCGCCAGGAGAAGAAGTTCTACATCCAGGGGATGGTCCGGTTCGTCTTGTTCAACGAATCGCACCGCCGCGTCCTCCGCCGTCAAGATATCGTCAAAGCGGGTGAGTCACGCTCGGGCGTGAAAAGCTTGCCAACTCGCCGATTACGCGCGTGCTGACACACCTCGCATTTCGCACTCGCCCGCCCACTCGATGGCAGTCTTGACCGACGGCCGCGGTCGCCACTTCAACGCCCTGCTGCCCAAAGTACAAAAGATCCTCCGCGAAGTCCTCGGGTTGGACCTCGTCACGCTCCGGCAAAAAGAGTCGGCGTCCGGTAAACGTGAGTCGTGCGTGCGGAACCCTTAATGCGCTGTTAGCCTACTGATGACCTTTACGCTCGCTCGGAACGCACTCGTCCGACAGCGCAACCGAAAGCGTACATTGTCCGGTCGCTCGTCCCCGTCCCGCTGTTGCGTCACTCTCACACGCACGTCTACCCGTCCCTCTCGTTCGCGACCGACTCGAACTCTGTCTCGACCGAAGCACGGACGACGACGACGGGTCGCAGAACCCTCCGGAGTGAACTCGCCTTATGGAACGCTGATGGAGATGCGCAAGGAGATGACGATGAAGACTGGGAAAAGGCGGTGATGCGCGATGTCAAGCGCGAAGAGGGCGCGCTGTACGGGATCTTGGGCGTCGTCCTCGCGTTGATCCTCGTCAACGGCAAAGTCCTCGGTGACGGTGAGCCGCCATTCGACGGTGATTGCGCTTACCGCTCAAACTGACCACCCGGTGCGGCGCACGCAGACCAACTGATCTCGTACCTGAAGCGCCTCTCGTTGAAACCGTCTTCGGTTCTCCCGCTCTCGCTCGCGGCGCCTCACCCCGACTCGATCACGCTCGCGAAATACCTCGAACTCCTCGTCCGGCAACAGTACCTCGAATCCGGTTCGTCCGGCAATACTGCCGGAGTCGGCGCCGGTACTCAAGCCGGCGGCGGGGGAAGCAAGACCCAAACTCAGAAGAAATCGGGTCGGCCTTCTGCGACGACTCAGAGGGGAGGCGGCGACAAGGACAAAGTGGATGCAGGCGATCCGGGCATCGAATGGAGGTGGGGACCTCGGAGCGAAGCCGAGTTGGGAGAAGTCGGCGTCGCGAAATTCGTCGAACGGATCTTTTTCGACCCGAATTCGCAGGCTCAGGCTGGCAAGCGTGGGAACGGGGCTACAGACGATGACGACGAAGACGCCGAGGGTGCTCAAGGGCCGACGCAGCAGAAGAAGAAGAAGGCCAAGACGGGCGAAAAGTTTATGAACGAGGTCGCGCGCGCGGCCGGCGTCAAACAACTCGCCGGGACGGAAGTGATCGCGCGTGGTGGTGGCGGTGATGGCGACGGAGAGGGAGAAGATGACGGCGAGGAGGATTGAGGCAGCTGGAAAGCTGAAGGGGTGCTTGATGTCGGTGCGTGGCCCTCCTTGCCGTGACTGCTTTTCACATCGCTGATGCCACGATGGCTCTGCAGCTTGTTGTCGCTTTTCATGAATGTACCCGCTTTTCGCCTACGTCGCAATGTCTATACGCTATCTACCCTTCGTCGCGCTCGGGTTCCGAACCTGATCTTTGCTTTTTTTCGCCGCGGCCGGCCGGGTTGTCCGAGGACGTGGCTCTCGAAATGCTCACCCTGCTGATGTCACACCTCTTCAACCCCTCGACTCGCTGAAGCAGACAGTACGCTCCCGCGAACAGATCGATCAGATCGACTCGGGCGAAGATGCCTTCCGAAGAACCGAAAAGGACGGCCAAGTCGCCTTCCGAGATCCTCGACGCGATTCTCGAGGAGGAGTACGAGGCCTGTCGCGCTGCAGAGGACGATCCGGAGCAGCGACCGCCTTACGACTCGCTCAAGGATTTCTGTGAGTTCCTGTGATCGCCTCTCTTTCGCTTCGCCAGACCGGAGCTCACCCGCAGAACGATCCGCACGACAGGGCTTCACCTCGACGAACGCTTCTCGCGCATCGTCCGCTCGCTGTATCCGTCTCTTTCGGTTGCTAAACGCGAAGCTTTCGTCGAAGAGGTTCGGGCGGCTCACCCGTTCGCAAGATCCCGGAACTCGTGCTGACGGAGACATCCTCGACCGACGCAGATGGAAAGCCGCCTCGATCATGCACAGCTCGACTCGGTCCTCGTCGCGTACCTGAAGTTGTACAAAGAGCTGCTTCCTGGCTTGGTCCGTTCTCGCGTTCCGAAGGAAGGGCCGATGCGATGGTACGTTCAGGGAAATGGAACCGGTGGGCCCCCTTTTCTTTCGGCGGGACTGATACGATACTGACTTGATGAACGTTCCCACAAGCACGCGAACCGCTGGTCGTCCTTGCGCCGGCGATGGAGATGCGGGGGCGAATGACTGCAGACGGTGACTGGGTCAGCCTCGATCCCTCGACCGCCCTTACTCAAGCGCAACGAATTCCGGCGCCATGCATCTTTGACGGCCTCTTTCAAGGTTGTGCCGACGTCCGCAGTGCGTTGGAAGAAGGGAAGTACAGCTCGACCGGCGAGCGATGGACGCTCGATTCGGTCCGACTTCCTGGTGAGTACGTGGATTGGACCCAGCCCTGTCTACGAGCGGAAGACATCTAATATTCGAATCACCGACAGCCCTTCTCGCAAACGCTCCGCGCCTCTCTCACGTCGTCATCACACTGTATCCCCTCAAAAGCGCCGCACCGCCCCTTGGCGATCACGCGATCTCTATACTTCGACTCACATCGCGATCAAATCCACCCGAAACGCTTCATATCCACGTCCACTTCAGCTTGCGTCTGCGCAAAATCCTCGACACGATCTTGGCCCGACAGAACCGCTCGTCTCGCTTCGAGCCGCAGGAGCGTACATCGGCGGGCCGGTCTTCTCGCAGGTCATGACAGCTCGTGGCGTGAGATGCCGTAGTCGTCACTGCAGGGCTTCCATCTTTCCTCACCGTGTACGCTGTCGATCGAAGCGTCTTTCAGCGCGAACGCAGCCGCTTCCTGAAGAACTTCGTCCGACCCGGCAGCTCGGGAGGAAGCCATCAATCGACTTTATGCTCGCCGAAAACCGACAGCTTTCGGCTGACGCTGTGCGCCTATCGCGTGCTGCTGTGCGATTCGGCTTGTCCGCGGAACGCCCCGGGCGGACCTCCCCACGTTCTCCAGACGCCCACCCTTTACTCTGTTTCGATGGCCGCCGCTGCTTGCATTACACACTTCATTGCGCATACTCGTCGAAAGCCGAAGACGATGGTTTCGCCACCGCTACCGCATCGAGAACGACTGGCCTCGCAGCTTCTCGACAAGATCCTCAAGCTCGAAGCGCTCGCCTATTTTGACACCGAGACTGAAAGACACGACCCGTCCTATACTCGCACAGTACCTTGCTCTACGCTGGAAGAGTTTGGTACGTGTCTGTTCCGAGTCGCGTGCCCAAAGACCGCGACTGACCGAAAAATTTCGTAGCAGATGCCCATTTTTCGAATCGTCTGTTCGAGACCTTTAACGACACCTTCAGGCTTTCTGACGAGCGCCAAAAGCGCGACTTTGTACACGGCGTGTGTGCACTCCTCATTCGGAGCCGAACGACGAGACTGACGGTTTCCTGAGCTCGCACTCGCAGGTGCATCGATGGCTCGACGGCATTCATCTCGGCCACATCCTCCAGAACTACCTCTCGACCTACAATAAACTCCACTACGAAGTGATCCACGCGCATCGCACCCGCGCCGAGTCGAAGTGGTGGTATGTTTGCGGAACAGGAACCGGTGAGCGTGCGCATCTCGAGCGACGCTGGACACACCATCAAGCTGAACCACGCGCCGACCTGACCAGCTCGAGATCCTTGTATTGTTCTCGCACCCGCATTCGAGCTCGAAGGAACGGCGCACTTGATGAAGGCGACGAAGAAGTGGGAAATCCTCGTTCCGGCGACTTCGCGAGACTACGTCAAAGTCCTGCCAGCGCCATGTACCTTTCACGGGGCCACGCTTGAGCACGAAGCGCTTCAGATTGGGTGGGCATGGGGCCGATGCAGCTCGATGGGCGAAGCGTGGACCATGGATTCGATGAAAATCCGTAGTGAGTCGACGAGTTGGACGTTTCTGCGCCTCGATTCGAACTGATTCGCGCCGCCGACAGGCCTACTTAGAGATACGACCAACTTGTCGTTCCTGAGCGTCACGACGTACCCTTTCGACGCGCCGATCATGGAGGACAACGTCCTGCCGTACGGAGACTATTCGACCTCGCTCCTCCGATTCATGCTCGACACGCCAGGCGGCGAGGTCTACTATGTCCGAATTCACTTCAGTCTGCGCTTGCGGCGCATTCTCGACGAGATCCGCGCCGCAGACTTGCATCACGAGCCATTCAAGCCGCAAGGCCGACACCGCCGCTGAAGGCACTTCGTCAACGCCCGCGACCTCCATTCGAAAAGCGCGCGATGTAGCCGATGTTATGGCAGCTCTTTTCTCGAACGTTAAGCTGTTTGAGCGAGCCCTCAGCCGATGAATACGCCTAGTCCGCTCACTTCAGCTTCCGAGGCCCCGGTGGTGCTCAATGATCCAGCTCGCATCCGAGCGGTCAAACCAAACGGGTCTGCTGCGACTGCCTATCGCTCTTTTCGCTTCTGAGCTCATCTTGCCTTCGAGCGTCATCGCGATCGGCGCCTCCGTCGGACCTGAGCCGGCTTGTCCGCGGATCCGCCCTAGCGCACCGATCTCACGGCTGACAAGCTCACTCCCATGCCTGCTTTCCCTTCTCGCACGACAAACTTTCTGCATATCGCTGCTGCCGTCTCTTTGCGCTCGAGGCGGCGTCGACTTCGCTTTCTCGAGTCGCCATGGGTGTCAAAGTCCGACTGAACACGGCCGCTTCGCTCGCCATCGACAAGATCTTGGCCCACCATGTCAGCGCATACATGCAGACGCCTCGAGGGCAGGAGCACAGAAAGCCGTACGATACGGAAGAGAGCTTCCGCAAGTGCTTGCCTCGTAAGCATTGCCCATCACCGTGGTGACTGCTGACTGTCGCTCTTCCTCGCGTTCCAGACTCGTCTTTGCGCAAGGATCTATTCCAGTTTGCAGAGACGCTAAATGCTGATGCAGAAGAGGTGGCCGACGAGGTAGTCACGCGCAAAAAGTCCGACGAGAAAGGACCAGGCTGACCCGTCACCACGGTCGCAGGCCCTGGAGCTGCTCGAGAAATACAACGTCGACACTCTCATTGACAACTACCGACGTATCTACACTCGAGTGATCCTCGAACAGACGTTTACGCCGTGGCTTGACGAAAAGCTGCGGCGGTGGTACGTTTGCGGAACGGGCGCTGGCAAGTACAGACCCGTCTCTGGTTGCGTATCGGAACTGCGACTGAAACTTCTCGTCTATCGTAGCGAACGACCCTTTGGTCATCCTCGAATGCGCAATCGGGGTCCACGGCGAAACGTGCTACCACAAGAAGGACAAGAGCTGGGAGATCTGGGTTCCGCCGCAAAGTCCCGAAAATATCCAGGTCTTGCCCGGACCATGCGCCTTCTTTGCCAGGAACGGCAATGAGAACAGTGATGCGCGGCAGTGGGAAGTTGGCGGTCTCGACAGCCGGTCGAGATCCGACAAGAGAGATGGCAAGCGGTGGACTGTCGACTCGGATACAATTCCCGGTAAGTCTCGCTGCGGACTGTCCACATTAGCACCGGCTTGAGCTGATCACTGCCTCTTCTTCTCAGACCTCAAGAGATACCTCAATCACGCCGGCAATGTCAGCTTTACGGCCGTGCCCCTCAAGGTTGTCGACCCCAAGAGTGACCGGCCCGCCGGCGACTATTCGACCACGATCCTCCGGATCGTCGAGCAAGGCACCGCAGAACCGCTTTGGGTTCAGGTTCACTACAGCCTCGATCTCCGGATGATCCTGACCGAGATTTCGAGGGAGCAGCGCGCTATCGCGTTGCAGCTCTTGGCCAACGGTTCGCGCAAGCCGCAAAAGCAGCCCGAGCCGTCGCGTCGTCGCCGCACTCGGACCAGAACGGGTGTCCATACCGATTCAGAGTAGAAGAGACGAATCTTGAGCAACAGTCTGCAGCGTAAAAGTTAGGGAACTGGAGCAGCGCCGTGGCCATCAGAGCGCGTCACGCGCCATCGCGGATCACTAGCTGACATGTGGGTTGCTGGTGTGTGCGATGAGGGCCCGCAACAGCTTCCGCCGGTCTAGAGAGGAGGAGAGCCCAGGAGCGAGGTCAACTCCCGAGAGCGACCGACTGCGGATCCGCTCCGAGCGTCTCCACCTGCACCAATCCATGCGAAATCGGCTACCGGGTAGAGCCAGTAGAGGCAGGTAGCCCTGATGCACCTCTGTGCCAAGTGTAGAGTCTATCGAGCCGTGCGATCGAGCAGGAGAGCGTTATCAGATTGTGAAAAGAAGGGAGTGGCGAGGGGGGAAAAACGGTGACCGCGGCCGGAACCGGCGGGCGGGCAACGCCGCGGAAACCCCGTCGCTTTCGCTCTATAGCCCCCGCACAGGCTTCCAAAGGTGCTGAGACGCTCTCATACTACGACTTCACGTCCTTGAACCATCCATCAGCAGACTAGAGTGCTCCTTCGCTCGGGGACACGATCGTCTCCGCCGCCCGCCGTCATCCGACTCGAGTCGACTCTGCCGCAAACACCGACCGACGTCCAGACGGTCTTGCGGAACAGTACAGCTCTCAGAAACAGGCGATTAAGCTACACCACTCTGGCCGCGCACCGGGACTAGAACGAACCTCGGCCGCGGCGGCTTGTTGACGCCATCGAGCCACCCGACCCGGGTCTGGCAGGCGGGGACAGCATTACAAGCCACAAAGCCCCCTGTCCACGATGCCGACACCAATATCTTCAAGTCCGGACCGAGCTGCCTCCTCACGCGACCGACGACCGGGACTCGGCAGTCGAGTCGCGTCCGCCTTGACGGGGACAACTTCCGGGTCGGCGACGCCGAGTACGAGCTACGGGTCGTTCCCTCCCAAAAACGGCAAAGCGAACGCACAGGACGGCGGTAACGAAGCGGCGGTCAAAGCGGTCGAAGACCTGTTGCGCGACAAGTTGCAGGGGACGCCCAGTTCCGCTCGGAATCGAGTCCGCCTCGAGCCGGGAACTTGTGCCGTACCATCAGATCGTAACGGCCGACTCGGCAGCAAACGGAGATGGACGCGTAGTCGGGAACGTTTGCTCATGCGCGACGAGCGCGGGCAGACGACCGATGACGTTTACGATTCGGACGGCGGCAATGCGAGCGACGACCCCGAGAATGGAGTCCTCGCGCGCGATTTTTACAACTACGCCGAAGATCATGACGACGCGGACCCGTCAGAACCGTGGCGGACAGTCAATGGCAAGGGGCGACCATCTACGCCGCCTCCATCCTCGGAGGGTTTCTTGCGGTCTCGAAGACCGAGTCGGAACGGCAAGGACGAGCGAGGGAATAACAGCGAAGGCGACGAAGACAAGCAGTGGGGCGTCGTCAAGATGGAGTTAATGGCCAAGACGTGGGGGCGTAAGGGCTTCTTGACCGTCTACGCAGGGTGCGTCTTGCAGTTCCTTCTCTTTGGTTCGCAATCCTAATACTAGCGCCGCGCGGCAGGGTCTACTTGATCTCGGCGTTGATCTCGCTTGAAGGTAACACGACGCCAACGATTGAGCCGTACTTCCTGAGTCTCCTCGGCGAGCACTCGATGCTCAGCTCCGTCGTGATCGTCATGTCGGTGCGTACCCGAGAAGCAGCGCCTCTTGGTTCCGCTCACAGACGATGACTCACGCTACTACCGCGTGCAGATCGCCTACGCCGTCGGCAAACCGCCGATGACCAAAGTTCTGGACGTTTTTGGCCGCGCCGAGGGCGTCTGCTTCGCCGCGGCACTGTACTCGCTCGGCTACTTGATCACGGCCGGCGCGACAGACGTCAAGGTGTACGTGTTTGCGAGGGCGCTGTCGGCGCTCGGTGGTCAAGGGATCCAGCTCGCGCAGCAGATCATCGTGGCAGGTACGTACCGTGCGAGACGACCAAGATTTGGCCGGGCAACTCACGCATACCCTGGACAGACACGACGACGCTTTCGAATCGCGGCTTGATCACTTCGACCGTGTCGCTGCCCTGGCTCGTCACCACCTGGATCGGTCCTCCGCTCGGCGCGTTCTTCCAACGCCGAGGTCCGGCAGGGTACCGCGCCGCCTACGCCGTCTTCGGGATCCTCCTCCCCCTCGTCGCGGGACTCTTGTTCTGCACCCTCTGGCTCGAATGGCGCAAGATCCGCCGAAAGGCGCTTGAAGAAGGGAGGAAACCGTGCACACGCGATCTCGGGTTTGGCGTCACAACGAGGCGGCACCGGCACGAGCATGTCCACGCGCATTCGCCCTTGGCGACGAACGGACACCGGTTCAGTACGAGCGAGTCCGACGACTTGCATATCGATTTGGAGGAAGGCGCGGCGTTGTCGGCCCGGGAACGGAGGGAAGCATCCGCGGCCGAGACGGCGGCAAAGGAGATGACGAAGCGCAAACGATGGAACATGTCGACGTGGTCCAAGGCGGTCGAGTTGTGGAAGGACCTCGACGTCCTCGGCCTCGTCGCGCTGACGGCGGGATGCATCCTATTCCTCCTGCCGTTCACCTTGGCGACCAAGCGGCCCGAGAGCTGGGGTGACTGTGCGTGCGATACACTGCGAAACCTCCTTCCTAACTCCTGTTGACTTACCCGCCCGCAGCCTTTATCTGGATCTTGATCCTGTCGGGCGCCGCGATCCTCGTCTTTTTCGGGTTTTACGAACGGCACGCCGCCGTCCCTTTGATCCCGCCTCGCCTGCTCAAGAACCGAACGATCCTCGCGGGTTCGGCGATCGGGTTCTTCCACTTTTGCAGCCAGTTCTGCTACGAGAGCTTCTTTACGAGTTTCTTGCAGTGAGTACAGGCGGGCTCGCAGCTTCTGAACAGTGGGCTGACCATCATTGTCCCGCACAGAGTCGCACGTGGACATTCGCCGCAAGACGCCTCCTATATCAGGTGCGTCTCTCGCGAAACAAAGCCCTCTAGACAAGTAGCGCTGACGAATCCCTACCGACCGGCAGCCAATCGTACATCTTTTCCGCCTGCGTCTCTGCACTCGTTGCCGGCTACCTCGCCAAAGTTACGAAGCGGTACAAATGGGTCGGTATCGCTGGCGTCCTGATCCACGTCGTCGGTGTTTGGCTCATGATGCGGTCGAGAGATCTCGACGCGCCGACGTGGGAGCTCGCCTTGAGTCAGGTCATTGGCGGGATCGGCGGCGGCTTTACGACGATTGCGGTTCAGACTGGTTGTCAGGCGGTCGTCGGTCATCAGGGTGGGTTGTACTCAGTCCGTACTCGCTCCAACTTGTCGCTGACCCCGAGCCTGCCCGCCAGACGTCGCGATCGCCACCGCCATCTTCTTGACCATCACCCAGGTCGGCGGCGCAGTCGGCGGTTCTATCGCCGGCGCCGTCTGGTCGACTTACCTCCCACGGCGGCTGATGTACCACCTCCCCGTCGAGGGCCGCGAACACATCCCCCAGATCATCGCTTCGCTGCCTTACGCTCTTTCTTTCCCCACCGGCTCCCCGATCCGCCTCGCGATCGACAAGGCTTACGTTGACGTCCAGCGCGTGCTGAACGGTTTGGCGATGAGCATGCTCGTGCCGGGCTTCTTTGCGATGTGCAGCATGCGCAACGTCAACCTCGCAACGGGCGATCCTCACGCCGGTGAAGGGGTCGTCGTCCTCGGTCGCGCGTCCTTCCTGGGTAAGTGGCTACCGATCATTTGATAAGAAACAGATCCAGAGCTGACCTTGCGAACGACAGCCTGCGAGGAAGACGAGTTGACCTCGAGCGAGACGTCGAGTCTTCTCGGGCCCGCCAACGAGCAGTGACTTTCGGAGACAGTTCATCTGTAGCATCACGCATATATAGCCCTGTTCGTTGACATACATACCCTTTCTCGAGCGGAAACGTGTGTGGTCATGGTCGTAAGGAGATTGCTACGAGGGAAGCACGATCTCGTCCGCTCACCGACCACGAACGCCCGAAGTGAACGAGCTGTTTCCTTCGACTGTCGCCGGCTGTTTTCTTCACCTCTCGGCACGTCCGAGACGAGCTTTTGAAGTCTTGTAGCGACCCTGAACACTGCTGCGCTTTTGGAGGGAGTCGAATCTGTCCCTCGTACTTTTTCGAGAGCCCGCCCAGACAAAAGATGGACCCGCTCTTCGTCGGACACCGATTGGCCCCAAGCGCCTATGATCTAGAGAATCTCTGAGGCAGCAGCTCGAAAGCCGAAGCCCCGAGTAGCGAGCCAAGCCCGCGCAAAAGCGAGATCCGGAAAAAGGCGAATCCCGGACAGTCTCGTGCCAGTCAGCCTCGATGAGCGCATACACGGAGAGCAACAGGTGCATTAGAGTACAGTGTGCGGTATACAGGACCGTGGGCTAGTCTAGCGGTCGAGGAATGCGAAGAAAAGGGCGTCGGAGGCGGCGGGACCGGCCGGATCTCGACGGCGGTCTTCCAGAATCGCTCCAGAGTCGTACGGCGACGCGCTCTATACTTGTGCGTCCGTGAAGAAGAAATTCCCGGACGCCTTTTGCTCGCTATAGAGGCCAGAAATTGCGTCAGAGTCGGACCGCGCGTGCGGTAGGAGGCGGAATGCGCTTACTGGTCAAGCAGGGAGCCAAACTTGTTGATCTGCGGGTTCCAATCGGTAAGGTAAGCGCTCTGTAGTGCTGTGCGTGTATGAGTCTACGACAAACCCGCGGGCGGAAGTTGGTCTGTGAGCAGCAGAGTCAGCTAGGAAGGCCTCTGGCACCGGGACCTTCGCGCGCACCGGGTCTCGTCGGAAGGTGATCTCGAGTGACTTGAGGAACTTGTTCCTGCGTGACCGACGTGGCATGAGTACGCGAAGCTTAGGACGACAAGCGAAGGAAAAGAGGGAGCATACATTCCGGTCAAGAGCGATTCAGGGCTGCGAGGAATAAGAAAAAGAGGTCAGCATGACGCCTCGGAAAAATCGGCAATCAGCGAAAATCAAACGCACGCGGTGGCAAACGACTCGACCGAGGGGGTACCGTCGTAGACGACGACGCGGTCCGCGAGGTACGTCGCCATGACCATGTCGTGCTCGACGACGAACGCCGTCTTTTTCGCGTGGAGGATGTACCGCTTGATGACGCGCGACGCGACGATACGCTGCTCCGAGTCGAGGTACGCCGACGGTTCGTCGATCAGGTAAATGTCGGCCGGCTTGCCGAGCGCGAGGACGATCGCGACGCGCTGCAACTCTCCGCCCGAGAGGGTCGTCACGAGCTGGTCCATGATGTTTTCGAGGTTCATCGGTTTGAGGACGTCCGTGTTGAACTGCGGGTGCATGAACGCGGCGCGGATCTGCTTCAAGAGGAGTTCGCGGACCGTACCCGGGAACTTGGGCGCGATCGTCTGCGGCTTGAGCGAGACCGAAAAGTGCTGCGCGTCGGCCTCGTTGTCGGGCTTGTCCTTGCCGGCGAGCAACTTGACAAACGTCGTCTTGCCCGTGCCGTTCTCGCCGAGGAGGACAATGATCTCGGAATCGGTGAACGAACCGGCGCTCATGTTGAGTTTGAAGTTGCCCTGGGTCTTGGTCATCGCCGGGTACGTGTACCGGCGCGACTTTTCCGACACGACGTCCTCGACGGCTTCGGCAATCTTGAACGTGAGCGACTCTTCGCGGAACCGCAAGTTCTCGGTCGGGATCTTGCCGTCGAGGAAAATGTTGATCCCTTCGCGGACCGAGAACGGCATCGTCACGACGCCGTACATCGACGGCATGCCGTACAGGCAGCAGATGAAATCGGACAGGTAGTCGGCGACCGACAAGTCGTGCTCGACGGCGACGACATAGTTGTCGGCCTTGAGGAGCGACCGGATGATCCGCGCCGCGTTCAGACGCTGCTTGACGTCCAAGTACGACGACGGCTCGTCGAACATGTAGCTGCGCACGGCGTTTACGCGTCAGAACGGCACTTCTCTGGGTCCGCCCGAAAAAGACGACGCTTGAACTCACACGTCGGCGGCCTGGACGCAAGACATGCCGATCGCGAACCGTTGCAGTTCACCTCCCGACAGTTGGCTGACTTCACGCTCCATGATGACGTCCAAGTCGAGGTCGCGCGAGACGTCGGCGAGGTTGTCGAGTTCGAGTTTGCTCTCGAGCATCTGCCGGACCGATTGCTTCCCCTTGATCGCGCGCGGGATGTGGTCGACGTACTGCGGTTTGATCAACGGTTTCAAATTGTCCTCGAGGACCTTGGTAAAGTAGTTTTGGAGTTCCGAACCGCGGAAGTACCGGAGGATCTCTTGCCAATCGGGCGGCGCGTCGAACCGGCCGAGGTTCGGCTTGAGTTTACCCGAGAGGATCTTGAGCGCCGTCGATTTGCCGATACCGTTCGTTCCGACGAGACCGAGGACCTGACCCGGACGCGGCGTCGGCAATCGGTGCAGCTTGAACGAGTTGGCCGAGTACCGGTGCGTCACTTGCGACTCGAGGTTCGTCGGCAAGTTGATAATGTTGATCGCCTCGAACGGGCACCTGTGGCGCACGCGCGCGAACGGACGATTGTCAGCGCGCTTTGTTTTGCTGGTGTGCCACCACGGGGAGGGGGACGCACTTTTTCGGGCAGATACCGCAACCGATGCAGAGCTCCTCCGAGATGAACGCAATCTTGGACGACGGGCTGACTTCGATACAGAGCTTGCCTGCATGCGCTCGTCTGTCAGCGTCAGCAGTGCTCTCTCTTATCGGGACAGCTGCACCGAAAGAGACGCACCCATCCGGACGACCGGGCACGACTTTTTGCACTCCTGGCGGCACTTTTTCGGCTGCAGTCATGAAAGTGCGGGTCAGTCGGGGCGTCCCGAAGGGTAGATTCTATGGGCTCGACGACCCACCTTGCATCTGCGCGTATGGTGGACCCCAATGACCAGCCAAGAGTCAGCTGTCTGCGGAACGGCAGCAGAATTTCCAAGGCAAAAGAGAGCAAGGGTCAGGCAAGCGCACCGGTCCGGGTTGACCAACGCGATCCTGGTCAGCTTGTCGCTCATCTTGACGGCTGTGCACTAGGAACAGAAGCGGCTGCTGTAGGCGGTTAGGGCAGCGCGCGCGAAGTCAGCCTGCGGGTGCATTGAAGGGATGTGCTGCAGGTGTCGATTACGGTTCGGTGCCGTGGTCGTGTCGTCACGTAGCTGCGCGTACTTGCTGCTGGCTTGTAGGTCCATGCCTGTGCCCGAGCCTGTTCCAGCCGCATGCTCGCTCAAGAGTCGTGCGGTCGTGCGTCATGCCATCCACCTCGTTTCGACCCGGTCGCGCCTCTTGGTCGCCCTCCTCATATCCCGTTTAGCAGCGTGCATGCACCCGAGCGTCCATATATGCCGCACCGAGTCGAGATGGCGAGTTTGGGCGCAAGTCGACAAAGTTTTTTTGGCGCAAGGCGGTGCAGCGCGAGGTGTCCTCAAGAGCAGCGGACAACCGGAGGAGAGAGGGAGGAGCGGGTCAGCAAGGTACTCACGCGGGATAGGGACTCGCTCGAGCTGTACGGGCGGCGAGGGAAGCAAGAGCCGAGCGCGACGGCCGCGAATCAGACTCGCGACGAAATGCGCTCTTGAGACTAATCACCAATACAACTGTTCACTATTGTCTCGAGGGCATTACAATCGAGTCGCCATTTTCCCTCCCCCGCGACGCTCGCGACTCTACACGAAGCCACTCGCTCATTTGGTCGACTAAGACGCGACTTCGACTGCCTTCGAACTCTCTCGCGTCCGCTTTCTGCACTGTGCTGCTCGTGACGCCGCAAAGTTCGACAACGCGTCCGATCGCGAACAACGGAACGCGTCGAGTCTCGTCGTCGGATATCGGCGTTTCGACTGCTTTGCTTTGCCCTCCTTCCTCCGCCTTACCGACTCGCACGAGGCATGACTTCCGATCTCGTCACTACCGCGCGTGAAGCCGCTGCGACTGCGGTCGATTTGGTCAGATCCACATTCGAGACGACAACTCCGACGACGACGGACGAGAACGCGAACGCCGTTACAGAGGACGAGCAGGTTCAGGTCGACGAGGCGGATCACGACCGAATTGAGGAAGAGACGAACCACGGTGGAGCGGACGCCAAGAAGGAGAACGACATCGAGATGATCAAGGCGGACGAGCCGGCAGAGGACGAGTCTCGCGCCGACGCCATCGCAGAGCAGGCTCGGACCGCCGCACAACAGCCCTCAAAAGCCTCGATCGTCCCAGCTCAAGAAGCGACAGAAGACTTTGTCGACCCGGACCCGACGCGCGGAACAGACGGGAAAGAATACCTCGTCGCCGGGATCTACTGGTCGTCAACTTCGTCCCGTCCTCGCGTACGGCCGACCAGTTCATCGTCGTCTTCCTCCTCGAAACGACCGAATAGCTCAACCGCGACTGCAAGCGACGACTTTGGGTGGCGCACCGTCGTCCCTTCCAAAGCGACGACGTTCCCCCCCCCCGTGTTTCACGGGGAGACGCTCCTCGAAAATGAAGACGAGAAACCGTTCCGGCTCCCGTTCGACATCCTCCGCGATCACTATAATCACGAGCACGCCGCGGCAACGTCCACGAGCGACGGGCGAAGAACGAGGAAAGGGAAAGGTAAGGCTCAAGTGGCGGCCGCGGCGGACGATTCGGCGTCGACGACTCGAGAGGGCAAAGGCGGGAACAAGACGACCGAAGAAGATATCCGGAAACGAGAACAGAGCAAGAAACCCGATCCGTACCGGTACACTTCGAAAAGTGCGCTTCGCCTCGCTCGCCGGGACTCTCGAAAACCCGTTTTGCGGTACTGGAAAACTGATGTGGCCCCCGCGCTCGACAGACATTTACGTCGGTCGAGGTCCGGACAAGGCGGCAATCCCTGCTATCTGTATGTGCAAACCGCCGACTCGACCTGGCGAAATGGGTTGCGGCCACGATTGCATCAACCGGTACGTTTCTCCCGCGTTCTCCTCGTGGCATTTCAGGCGCGACGCCCACTGCGTCGAAAGACAAAGCTTGATTGATAACCTCGATGAGACACGTACAGGATGATGCAGTACTGCTGCGAACCAAAGTTGTGCCCGTGCGGACCCGACAAATGCGGGAACCCGCCGCTGAGCAAACGGGGAGGCGTCCCCGAAGGCAAAGACGGTTTGCGCGTCATCTGGGTGCGTCCTCGTTATAATTGCTATGTCGAGCGCTCTTTGTGAGAGATGGGAGCGCTGACTGGAGGGCGATGTCGTGGTGCGCACAGACGGGGAACCGCGGGTTTGGACTCAAGACGATGGTCCCGATCAAGCGCGGCGAGTTTGTCCTCGAGTACCGTGGCGAGGTGCGTCGCTGAAGAAGCTTGATTTGTCCGTCTAATATCGCTCCCAGAGTGTACTGACCGAGCTCCGTCTGCATTACGTCGACGCACAGATCATCTCGCGGAACGAGAGTTACCGCCGCGTCCTGACGGACTACAAAGACAGCGCGTCCTAGTCCGTTCCTCTTCCTTTTACGCCCTCTTGATTCCACGCTTTGAATACTCACCTGCGTGCACCGCCGGCAGCTACTTCATGGACTATGACGGGTTCGAAGTCGTCGACGCCGGACAAAAGGGCAACTCGGCGCGGTTCATCAACCATTCGTGCGGGCCGAATTTGGAGGTCGTCCGGTGGCGGTTGGCGCAGTACGAGGAGTATCAGGTGCGGACTCGAGGGCGACTATTTTCGAGCGCGCAAGTATCCGATGAGCTATTTCAAGATCGATCTCATTCTTCGCGTCCTTCGCACAGATGGGCCTTTTCGCTCTGCTCGACATTCCCGCTGGGACCGAACTCACTTGTTCGTTGATGCGGTGACTCTCTCGCTCGACGAGTACGCTCGCTGACGTGTCCTGCTTTCCCGCTCGTGACAGACGACTATGGCTGGCAAGACTTTTCCGCCCTCGCGCCAAAACCGACCGATCCCGTCGCCGTCGTCCCTTCCGCGACCTCCACCACCTCCTCCTCTTCCTCAGCAGCTACCCCCTTCGCGCCAGCTGAAGCGGTCGTCCTCGGTAACGGGACTGCGATCGACCCGGCCCGACAAAGGTGTTACTGTGGCGCGGCGGAATGTTCGGGTTTCCTCGGCGGGAGGAAGAAAGTCACGCGTGGGGGTGCCGGCGCGATCAAAGGAGAAGGAGGTCCGAATGGCGCGAACAAGGGGAAGCGGAAAGGAGCGCCGCCGGCGGTGGCGCAAGAAGAGGCTGATCCGGGATCGACTTTGGCGACGCCCGACCCGACCGAGCTGCAAAGACCTAAACTCGCCTTTGCGCAAGCGAGAATCCGCGTCGTCGATTCGAACAAGCCCACACTACCCACAGAGCCTACAGCAGCAGAAGCAGAGCCGTCCTCACGACCTGCCAAGAAACCTCGGTCTAGCTCGGTCGCGACTTCCCGCACCGCCGACGAAGACCTTCAAGTCGAACGGGATCGTGTGATGGGTTCGATGCGGAGTGGGAGGGAAGCGGCCAAGAGGGCGGCGGGCAAACTGGTCGGGTCGGCGAGCGGAGGGAGGTCGAGCCTCGGCGGAGGGCGGAGATGATGGGTTTGCGCTCGCAGTAGACACTTAGAATCGCTTTTAGCTACACGCTTCGTACAACGATCAGGAACGAAAATATAGAGAGTACTGCTTGGTCGTCGTGCAGAGGAAAAAGACTACAGCCCCGAGGAGAAAGTACAAACACAAAAATCGTCCGCAAGGTTCGCGACTGCCGTCAAGCCCTGACCTCCTTGCCCCATTTGGCTTCTGCCACAGCCAGGTACGGACTCGCCAAAAAATACCCCGCCTCCTCCCTCCCAGTGTGCGAGGTGAACTCGGCTTCCTCGTCGTCGATCGGGATCGGCGTACCGGCGGCGCGGGCGAGCAGGGAGACTTTGCACTGCTCCTCTGCCATCAAGAACCAAACGACGGCCGAATCGATCGTCTTACCCGTCGTACTGTACGTACAAAACCAGGTGAGCGTCACGTGAAGCAAAGAAAGCGTGAAAACGGAGCTCACAGGAGGCCGTGGTTCTGCAAGATGATCAATTTGCCGTCTCCGAGACGTTCGGCGATCCTCGCGCCTTCCGACTTGGACAAGACGACACCACCGAACGAGTCGAGGACCGCTTGAGACTTGTAGAACGCGCAGCTGTCCTGAGTCGTGTACTCGAGCTGCGAAGTCGGGGAAGTCAAAAAAATTTGGGTTTCCCCCAGCGAGATTTGAGGGCCTGTAGAGTAGCGACTGGACTCACAGGCAAGCCGAGGGTCGACCAGGCTTTGCCATACGGGCTGTGAGAGTGGCAGATGGCCTGAACGTCGGGGCGGGCGGAATGGATCGAGGAATGGATCTGCAGTACCCCAGGGAACGCCTTTCCGTCAATTTCCAAGTCTCGAGGCGGCCCGCGAAGGTTTATAGAGCCGTATAGACGTACAAGGAAGCCCGCTTTATTTACCACCCGTCTTCCCGCTTTACCGCCTCCGATCACGTCACCTTCGTGGCTGACCGTGATGATGTCTTCGGCCGTCATGACTGCGCAGGAGCCGGAGGAGCGTCAGCGCCGTTCCAGGACGGCCTCGAGGTGTCGCATGAGAGATCATGAGCGTGAGAGCACCAGATACGCAAGCTTACGAGCGAAAGCGAGACCCTGAGAAACGCGAATCGACCACCAAAGGTCAGCATTCTCCGACAAGTGCCTATCGATATCTCGAGCTCAGCAGCAGCTCACAAAGGGGTTGACCTGCAATCACAAGCAAGTCAGCAAAGTATCTTTATACGGACAGCACAGGAGCGCCAGCTCACGAGGAAGTTCATTGGGTTGCCTGAGCCCGCGGAGGAGAGAAAGTCAGCCGGCGTCTCTGAGACCGCTCCTTGAAAGGAACCCACCCGGGTCGCGGACAGTCAAGTGTCCAGCCTGTACGAGCAGTATAAGTCAGCATACGTGCCGAGCTTTGAGACGCGCGCACAGGATCCCCACGCCAGCCCGCGATTTGCCACTCGGATCATTTCCCGCCAAAAACGCCGAACGGCTCTTCGGAAGAAAGACTCACAATGTGGTGGTCGAGTCCATACTGGGCAAAGATGCGGCACGCCAACGCGAGGCGGATCTTGAGGTACTCGCGCTCCTCGTCGGGGTTGTCAAACTTGGGAGGCGTCGAGAGTGCAGCGAGGTCGCCCTTTTCGAATCCGAAACTTTCAGAGTCGCCGTCCTGACGAGTTCCGGTCGTAGGTGGCTTGACGTTGGAGAGCGAGTCGGCGTTCGGGGACATGCTTGCTTCCGGTATCAGAGTCTGTCGCGGTTCAGAGAGAGAAGAGGATTGAGTTTGCAAGGGCAGCTGAGTGGGCATTCGGCAAGTGGGGCGGCACAACCGGCAGACGCTTGCCGAGTGAGCAGCTGACCTCGTATCAAAACACCGGCGGAGCTCTGACGGACATAAGCCAGAACAGTCGAGCACGGAATCATACCTTCGCTACAGCCTCTAATGTATTCTGACGTGACCCACCGATCTTGACTCCTCGCCCCGCAGCTTGACCAAGATACCGGCAGTCGACAGTCGCCGGTTTTCTTCTCTCGATCGCCGCCACGTCTTTTCGAGGAGCAGCGCGGGGCAATTCGGGCCCAAATCCCGCGAGAACCGAATCTAGTTTTCGACTTTGGACGACCTCTTCCTCTGCAAGCAACACTTCGTTACCCCCCAGTCTATAATGTCCCTCCGCCTGCCGATTCAGCGTCTTGCTCGTACGACCGCCCAGCGTGCTTCGCTCGCGCGGTCCATCACATCTGAAGCCAAGGCTCCCGCCGCTCTCGCGAGTGAGTCCACCTTGCTCTCGGCCGACAAACACGCCTCCCCATCTTGCGAACACGTACTGATACACGTTCGCGCGCCATACAGAGACACCTGCATTCGCTCCTTACGAGTGGGATGACCCGCTCAAGGTCCGCACCCTCTTGTCCGAAGAGGAAGAGTCTATCTTGTCAGTCGCTAGTTCGCACAAGAGATCGGCTTCCCGGCAGTTCGGGGATCGCCCGTCGTAAATGTACACGTACTGATATAGGCACAATTTACACCCGCAGGGACATGGCTCAGTCGTACTGCCAGGAGAGGCTCGCCCCGCGCGTGACCGAGGCGTACCGGAACGAGAGTACGCCACCCGCCCGACCGCTCTCCCTGACAACCCGACTGACGAGACGCTCCCGCTGCAGACTTTGACCGCTCGATCTTGTCCGAGATGGGAGAACTCGGTTTGCTCGGACCGACGATTCAGGGGTACGGTTGCGCCGGCGTTTCCAGCGTCGCGTACGGCCTCGTCGCGCGTGAAGTCGAACGGATCGACTCGGGCTACCGGTCCGCCATGAGTGTCCAGAGTTCGCTCGTCATGCACCCGATCAGTGAGTCGTGCTCGCCGCTCGTATATGCAGGGACAACGACGGAAAGTTGACGCGCTCTCTCCCGGTGTGCAGACGCTTTCGGCAGCGAAGAGCTCAAGGAGAAGTACTTGCCTCGACTCGCCAAGGGAGAAATTGTCGGGTGCTTCGGTCTCACCGAGCCCGATCACGGTTCCGGTGCGTCGCCACGACCGCGAGTCAAGAGCTTAGGACTACGCGCTGATCCGTCACGGTATTGCGCGTACGCCACGCAGATCCGGCCGGCATGACGACCGAAGCGCGTGAAGCTCCCGGCGGCGGCGGGTACCTCTTGTCGGGCGCCAAGACCTGGATTACGAACGCCCCGATCGCCGACGTGTTTGTCGTTTGGGCAAAGTGCAAGTGGGACGGCAAGATCCGCGGGTTCGTCCTCGACAAGGTGCATTCTCGGATTGTCCTTTTTCGTGGCAAAACTTACGATATATACTAACTGTCTAAGCACCACTCACGCAGGGAATGAAGGGCCTGACGGCGCCGCCGATCAAGCACAAGACGGCCCTCCGCGCTTCCATCAGTACGTAGCGTCGGCGGCACATCCCACTCTGCTCTGGACGCTCGAGCAGCGATGCAGTGTGCTGATCCTTGATGTCCGCGATGTGTACAGCCGGCTCGATCTTCATGGACGAGGTCCCCGTCCCGGCTTCGCAGATGCTCAACGTCGAAGGACTCAAGGGTCCCTTCTCCTGCCTTAAGTATGTTGCCCTTTCCTCACGTGCTGCTCAGATGCGCATGTCTGAACATCGAGTGCGACCTGCAGCAACGCTCGCTACGGTATCGGCTACGGCATCATCGGCGCGCTCGAGGAGGCGATCCGGGTCACGCGCGAGTATACCCTCGAACGGTACGTCGTCGCGTGTCCGCTGCAGATGTCGCTCCATCGCAGTCGAGGGTGCTCGAGCTGACCCTGGTCGGTGATCTCTTCGGCTCGCACAGGAAGCAATTCGGTCGCCCGCTCGCGTCATTCCAGCTCGTGCAGAAGAAGCTCGCCGATGCGCACATGGAGGCAGCCAGTACGTCATCTGCGAGGCAGCCGTCTTTCGGCATTGCGAGATTTCCGTTCTCCTTGTGAGCTGATCGATATACTTGCTTGTCGTACAGTCGCCCTCATTGCGTGCATTCAGCTAGGTCGCCTCAAGGACAGCGGCAACTGGTCTCGTGCGTTTGCCATTCCGCCTGTCTGCGTCCACGACGATGTCATTGGCATCTAGCTGACGCTCTTATGCGTCACGCACCGCACAGCCGAAATGGTCTCGCTTCTGAAGCGCAACAACTGCCAAAAGACGCTGTACCACTCGCGGATCCTGATGGAGTGCTTTGGCGGTAACGCCGCCAGTGACGAGTACCCGATCTCGCGAATCGCTGCGAATGCGCACGTCGTCTCGACGTACGAGGGCACGTACGACGTCCACGTGAGTGGACTCTTCCGCCTCCGCAGGTAAGAGCAGACCAGCAAGCTGACTTTGCGAGTAACGCTTCCACAGGGTCTCATTCTCGGCAAGGCCATCACCGGTATCCAGGCGTTCCAGTAGAACTCTCTCTTCTCTTAGATGCCTCTGTCCTTTCGCAATTTGCAATACTCTTCGAAGCTGTCCAAGGGCGATGCGAATGTCACAACAGAGAAGTACCTAGAGATGCGCCCTCGATCAATGCACGTCCTTCCAAAGCTCGAGCGCCTCTGAACGAGCGCTAGTGAAAGCGATGCTGCGGAGGGATCGATGGTTGCGCGCCTCCGTAAGGCTCGGTCGCACTCGGCGTTTCGGTAAAGCCGAAGTGTTCCGCCATGCGCGCGTCGTACGCCGATACCGCTGCTTGCGATTGCTGCGGACCCCTCACGTGCTGTTGCTGTTGCTGCTGCTGCTGCTGAGGAAGCGGAGGCGGCGCATAAGACTGGAAGGACGGCCGGCGCTGCTGCTGCTGCTGCGATGGTGGAGGTGGCGGCAACATTGCATTCGTCGAGTACGGCGTCAGCGAGATCCCTGGCGGATTCGGTAACGGCGGAAGTTGGAGCATGTTGTCCATCCCGACGCTGCTGCCGAGCATCCGGCCCGGTTCCGACTTGAGCGCTCCTTGTTGGAACACTGGCGCCGGCCTCGGTGCCGGTTGTTGCGAGTGCGTCGGCTGCTGCTGAGGCTGCTGCCGCTGTGTCGGCGGCGGCGGCGTCGGAAGTGACGAATTGGGCAAGTCGTACTGGTACGGCCATCCATAAGGTTGGTACGGTTCGGCGTTGGAAGAGCGACGAGGGTGGCTCACAGAAGCGAGGGATCCGGGCACGGCAGTAATGCTCGGCGGAGCGGGAGGACCGATGCCGGCGACTTGTCCGTACGCCGAGTCGGCCGTCGCCTCGTAGCGCGCGTACGGCTTCGCCTGGACGTGCGGGACCATCGAAGGGTGCGGAAACTTGACCCGCTCGACGATCGTGACGACCTATGGGGGCACGATAGCAGGGTCAGTCATGGTAGGCATGCTACGGAAGCACTAGAAAGCGAGAGCTCACCGTGCGAGTCTCGACGACGGGTCCACTCCGCCCGGTCGGGTCGAGCGGGTCGCTGACCCATCGCCGGACGACACTTTGCGTAGTCCGACTCTCCTTGACTTCAGACATGACCGCGCGGCCGTTCGGTCCCGTCGGCGCCGCGACGCTACCCGGGTCGATCCGTTCCTCTGAGCGTGTCACCGAAACGACCGGTACCGTGTGGCGTCCGATGATCTCGCCATCGCCGAGAGTACCGTTCGGATTGTACGACGGGACGAAAGCCGAGGGCGAGTACGGATTCGAGGCGGTCCGCTTGATCTTGGCCGAAAGGGCCGCTTGCAGACCGGGTCCTTCCAGTGCCGCCTCGCTCGCCTTGCGCTTGACGCCACCACCGCCGCCACCGCCCGTCGTCGCCATCCCGTTCAATTTCTCGTCGTCGTGCTCGACCTGCGCAGTATGCGGCAAGAAGCATTCGGCGTCGAGGTTCTCGCCCAGCGCACGCAGGACGACTTTCCGAAACTCGCGACTGAGCGCGACCGGGTCGGGCACTTTTGACCACGGGACGTTCTCGCGCGCGATCCGTTTCCGTTCCGCCGAGACCTGGGCTCCGCGAGCGAACCGGGTCGTCTGCTGGATCAAGAAGGACGAGAGCTGCTTCAACCCTTGCAAGACGCGAGGCGACCGCAGTTCGGCGGGTCGGTCCGCGACAGGCGTGTCGAGCAGAGTCGGTGCAGCGAGGCGGGCGTGGTAGTGCTGCGCGACGAACCACAAAAGTTTGACGAAATGCGGGTAGCGGAACTTGCGCGGGACCTTGGTCGCAAGCTCGATCTCGTAGACGCGCAGTTGCGTCGGGATGTTGAGCGAGTGCAAAAAGTTGCCGCCAATCACGAGCGAGTCGGACGGCGTGTACTGTGAGACGCGGAGACGTTTCCGTGCATCAGTTCCGTGCCTTCAAAGCAGCGAGCACCGCAGCGAAACCTTGGGAACTGCACGACTCACCACCGCGTGAATCCACCCCGTCGGGATGAACGCCGTATTCCCTTCCTCGAGGTCCATCCTGTACACCTGATCGACCATGTCGCCCAACCAAGTCTGTTCCTGCTTCTCGGACGAACCAGACCACTCTTCGTACGCCTTGAGGTTCTCGGGCGTTGGCCGGATAAAGAAGAACGTCTTGCCGCCGCGGAGGACGTGGTAGAACACGGACGAGCCGGCGAAGTCGACGTGCCAGTCCTGCGGCACACAAGCTTGACGAGTGAGCGGGATCGAAAGAACGTAGAGAGAGGCGATGCGCGACTGACCGTCCAACACCTTTCGACACTCATCAAGCAGTACTTTTGCACGCGCGGGTACTCGCCGGGAACCTTCATATCCTCAGGCCAGATCGTGTCGACCCAATCAAGTTGTCTGTGCGCCAGGTGCGACGTCAAACAATCAGTCTCCAGCGTACAATGCGACCAGGATTCCGAAACGAATCGAGAAGACGGGCCAGCAACGCACCTGACGAGTTTCGGCGCGACCACCATCCTGCCGAGCTTGGTCTCGCTCACTTCGAGCGAGATGACATTCCGAATCTTGTCCCGATCGGGATCGTCGTAGTAGTCGGCCCACTGACCGAGCGTCCAGTTGGCGAGCGACGATTGCGAAGCGCAGTCGATCACTTCGAGCGGTGTGTCCGGGCCTGTGAGCGCAGCCGATTAGTTACATCGGGTGAGCACCTCCTCTTGAACTGCTAGTCAAGATCAGAAGACGCGGGTCGTGGACAGGCCGAACTCACCGACGAGGTCTGCGACTTGACGGACCGATAACCTGCCCTTTGGCATCTCCATCCCGAGCCCGTCCGGCTTCTCGACGACGAAAGGTTCCGTCATGCCGCTCGCGCCATCTTGACCTCCAGCTCCGGCGCCTGCGGTGGCTCCATAAATCCACTCGTCGCCCATCCGTTCCAACTCGTTCCCGTCCTTGAACCGCCTCCATCCCCCCTTTGCGTTCGATCCAGGACCAGAGTCAGTCGCGGTCGCGAACCCGCTGATGATCTGTCCATTCTTGGTCCTCGCTTCGATCGTCGAGATCCACCGATCGACCGAAGCCGGCAAATGCTGGTCGAGGTTGGCGTAATCGATCCCCTTTGCGCGGGTCGAACGGACCGATTTCCGAAGCGAGGAAGAGGTGCTCGAAGTGGTCGAGGCGGCAGAGGCGGTCGGTTCGGGACGAGGAGGGATTGAATCGGCTACGGCTGCGAGGGTGGGTGCTGGTTCCGAAGCGAGTTCGGCAGATGAGTCGAGCTGCTCTGCTACTGGCGACGCGAGAGCGCCGACGTCCTCCTGTGCCTGTGCTACTGCTGCCGGAGTGTTTGTCGGAGCTGCACTTATCGGGGAAGGCTTGTGCGAGCCAGAGGGACCAGCAACGGGTCCGTCCACTTCGGCGTCGTCGTCGTCCTCGTCGCCCGCCGCTTGACCGGGACTCGAAGCGGTCGGACCGGCTTGGTGCAGCGCGCTGTGAGTAGTGGGAGTCGTAAGAGGGGGTCAGCGCTCTATTCGGTAGGTCGAGGCAAGTGCGACTTGACGAAAGCCAGCGGGTAGAGGGCGGCGTTGGCGGTGATGAGATGCGTCGGACAGACGGGATCGGATGGTGCCCGTTGCGCCGGTAATCGCGAGTGACATGATTCAGGTACAGCAGGGCTCAATATCCGAGCAGGCTGCTTTCTTCTGGAAGGCCCGCACTCGCTTCTTGAAGAATATGAGTGAATCGGGGAAACGGGGACTCACATGTCTTTGCCCAACTCGGCCGCCTTGCCAGCCGTCGAGGTCTTCCGCTTTGTGCCTTTACTAGGCGACTTGGCATCGCGAGCCGAGCTCCCGTTCGTCGTCGTCGTCGTCGCTTTCGCTTTGCCCTTTGAAGACGAAGCAGCAGCTGCTGCCGCCGTGGCCGCCTCAGCGTGAGGAGGAGTCGCAGCCGCTGTTGTGGCAGAAGTTGGAGTCCCGTACGGCGACGCGCCGACTGCAGCTCGGCGAGGTCGTCCTCCGTTCGTAGAGCCGCTGGTCGCGTTCAAGGACGCGTCTCCAGCAGCAGTGGCAGCCGCTGCCGCTCGCTTCGAAGCGGCGGTCGTACGGCCTCCCTTGTTGGGCGTCGTAGCTGCCATCTCTCGACCAAGGTGTTCAGCGCTCTCACTGTCCCACGCAGCAGCCGTCAGCGAGAGGAGGGAAAAGTTGGCAGTTTTCGACCGGGAAAAAGTGCGGGGGAACGGGTCGGCGGCGGGCGCGGGCACACGACGGCGTGGGCGCCCGACTCTGTCGCTCTCACTTCTCTATATACTGTATGCACGATTGCATTATAGCTGGTTCATCATTCTCATAGAGACCGCGCAAGGGAAGTAAAGTGTCCATGTTTGCAGAGAGATGCTCGTGTACCGTCACACTCCCGCAGCCAACTCACTCGTCTCCGCGATGATAGATCGGAGGAGGAGGAGCCGGTCCCACAACCGTCGACCCAGCCGCACTCATCCCGCCAAACCTTGTCGCGACTCCACCGCCGCCGCCGTCAAGCTCAGAAGGTGGCCGGATCGGCGCCGAAATGACTATCCCGTTCGGTCCATTCCGACTCGTCGTGCCCCCCTTCGTCGTCTTGGTCTTCTTGTGGCTCGTCGACTTCTTGTCGCCGCCGCCGCCAGAGCCGCCGTCCGCATTCGAAGTCGGGAGCAAGTTGCCGAACGGAGATTGCAAGAATTCTAGGACCGATCGCCGTTTCGGTTTCGAGTCGGGAGTGGCGCGAGCGGCGGCGATGATGGCGGGAGTCGGGTCATTGTCTCCAAACTCTGTGTACTGGTGAGAGGGGGCAAAGTGCTTCTCATCGGAAGCGGATGCACCGTTCAAGCGGAGTTGACGCAGAGCGGAAGGAGTGGTCGAGTCTTTCGACAGCGACCGGACAACTTTAAGCCGTACGCCAAACGCCAGGCCCTGTGAGTACGATGACGACCTCTCGAAAGTCAGCAAGCAAGTTGTCACTTCGAGACAAGCGAGCTCCGACACGTGATCGCCCGAAAGCGAACTCACAGCGAGCATGTTGAGGATCCCGACGATGAACAGGAACCAACTCGACACCTGGATCCAGCCCGAAGTCCTGTAGGTCCGTTCAGAGAAAGATCGTCACGGGATCAGCTTTCGGACCCGTCTCTATCCATGTAAAAGCGCTGTCGCGCCCCGATGCGAGACTCACGCATGACTGAGGACTTGACAACTGACAAACACCTCGACGGCACCGAGGACGCCGACACCGTATTCGTCCGAGAACGGCGGGAAGAAACTGCTCCAGAACCGGTGGAGCCACCTCGCCGGGCGGGACAACGGCGGGAACGGCGGGGCGAGTTCCGAAAAGAGCATCAGGAGGAGGAGGAAGGCTGTAAATCGGTCGCACTGGTAAGCGTTGTTGCAGCTGACTATGGAAAGCGGCAGGCTAAAAGCAATGGAGATGGTTCCGGGACGGACTCACAGGCAAAGATCCGTTCGAGAGTCGAGAACAAAGCGCCCGCCGTTCCTTTCGGGATACTCGTCTGGCCGATATAAGCGCAAGTTTGACTTTCGTCGTTCAAGGCCCCAGTACTATGCGACAGAGGGGCATTCGTCGCAGTCGGACCGGGAGTCGAAGGTGAAGTCGAGGAGGAAGTGCTCGTCGACCTCGAGGGGAGTCGCTGTTCCGAGCTTTCGCTCGCCTGCGGTTCGCGTCGTTCGAGACGCGCAGCGACGCGAGGGTGAGGAGCGGTCTTGTGTACGCGGACGAGGCGGGTCGGAACCGCAGTCAAGACGACGGATGAAGCGGGCGCGAGTGCGATCGAAGTGGCGACCGTGGCGGCGGCAGGCGTTTCGAGCGAGTGACCGCGCAAGTCGCGCCGGAGGATGTTGATACTGGCGGTTGTGGAAGGAGTCGCCGTTAAAGTTGAGCTCGTCGCGTTCCGTTTCTGTTCAGCTCGCATGCCCTTGACGTCGCTGCGCGAACAAGCGCCCTCCTCGAGGTCAGCTTGCGCTCAAACACTCTTGGTATCGCTCCGAACAGTCTTGACTCACGAATTGATGGTGACAATCTCGCTCGCAAAGACCAGGCAGAGTCCGACGACCGACAAGATGCGTAAGAGGTTGAAGGAGAGGAAGAGCAAGGTCGGCTTCGACAGGAACGAGACCATCTTTGGGCGTTCGAGCTGGTCGCGGTCGCGTAGTGTGGATCAGAATGAACGGAGGGGAGAGAGACGGGTGGGAAAGGCCGAACCGGCGGCCTTTGTGAATCAGAGATTGAGTCGAGTCGCGGAAAACGGACCTGCCGTTGAGACGCGGCTGGACGATCGAATAAATAGGCGCTGTCTGGCAGCTAGATTTTGAGGTGTGAAGCGGGAGCTCAGGACCAGCCTAGCGTCGAAAAGTAGAACGGGAGGGAAGGCGAAGGGATCGAAGAGCCGGCAAGAGGAAAAGAAAGACCGGCGGCGAGGTCCAGCTCGGCGCAAGCGAGGACAAGGTCCTTTCGCGTGGCTTGTCTGTATAATCTAAAAGCGGTCTGAGAGAAGGGAGAACTAGCAGAAGCGCGGGGTACAAGGGAAGTCGTGTCCTTGTTCGAAGGGGTCCGTCCGCGAACGAGGACAAGGGACAGTGAAGGTCCCTGCCGTAGTCGGTTCTGACGCGAGACGGGTAGACCGTTTACTGTAGCTCATGATGAGCCCATACTGCCAGCGGGCGATCCTAGCGTCGGGTCGAACAGCGCGAGCGTGCGGATAGCGGGGAGATACACGATGAAGGCTTCCGAGCGCCTCAACGCGGGAGATCGGCGAATCCAGAGCGGCATGCTCATAGCTGTATGCGATTGCTGACCTCCAAGCTGTTGAGTGTATGATCGCGCAAGAAAGTGCGTGCGAGTGGGAGGGACGCAAAGTCGATGAGCCGGCTTGCGACATGGCTTTTTTCCTCTCCGCCTTCTAAAGTACCTCCCGCCCCGTCGAATCCTCATGAGTGAGGATAAGACTTCCCAGCGAGACAGACTACGGCAGTGATCGCGCCTCAAGCCACACTTCGCCACTCCGCCTCGTCGCTTCCGAGCGGTTTCGGGAACTCGGTCCATTCGTTCGCCGCGCCCTCGATGACACCCGAGTGCTTGATGTACTCCATGCTGCCCAGTGATGTCGCACTCTGCGTCATGAATTCGCGGACCTCGTCTGGTGTTGTCGGGGTGTACTCCTTGAGCGTCTCGGGCGGCAGACGACCGAGCTGCTTGAGGAGGACCATCGTCTGTGCCAAAGAGATCTCAACGCGGTAGACGCCTGGTGCGTCGAGGCGTTTCCGGAGAGCGGCCATGATACCGAAGGCGAGCAGGTAACCGGCGGCGTGGTCCAAAACCTGACAGGGAGCGACGCGAGCTGGGTTACCGAGGCCTTCGGCGGCAGCTTCGGCGGCGTTCATCCCGCTGACACACTGCACAAGGCTATCAAAGCCTCGTCGGTCCGCCCAGGGACCTTTTGGACCGTACGCGGACAAGGTCGCGTACACGACGGACGGGTTCAGGGCGGCGACGTCTTCGAGCGAGAGACCTCTGGCGGCAAGCGCGCCGGGACGATAGCTCTGTAGGACGACATCGGCGCCCGCCACGAGCTTGCGCAGGTGGGCTTGGTCGGCGTCCTGCCGGAGGTCCAATTGGATCGTCCGCTTGCCGCGGGCAAATTCGCGATCGAGCGAGGGTAGACTTTCGAGGTGAGGCGCTGTCACCCACAGGACGTCGGCGCCATGTAATGCGAGTGTCTTGCCTGCGACCGGTGCAGCAATGACCTGCTCGCGTAGAGCTTTAGGTTCCTTCCGCAGAGCGGCGAGAAAATCCCGAAAAAGGCTCACCCTTGAGAACTCGAGAACGCGGACTCCGGCCAGAGGTTTCCGGACGACGATATGGCGAGGTACGGACGATAGGCGGGCGCTCGCAGCTTCTTCCTTGCCCGCCGCTGTAGAAACGAGGTCCACAGAGATGGGAAAAGTAGGGATGGCGGCGCTCTGAGGATGCGCATCCCATTCCTCCTCGGACCTCAGCGCGACGCAGCACAGGCCTGCAGCGACTGCCGCGTCTTCGAATTCCACCTTGTTCCAGTCGAGGAGACGGCGCGCCATTTCCTCGCGATCGAAAGCGGCGCCGAGGAGCTTGGCGGCGCCACGGCCGTGGTGCTCGAACCCGTCGTGGATCCGGACATAACCATCTTTGCAGCGATGCAGACCGCCGACAGGACCCCAGATGGAAGGGGGCAGATGCCCGTCAAGGAGGTTGAACTGTTCGCTCTTGAACTCGACGAGGGCGTGCCGCTGGTCGACCCGAACTCGTGCGACGGCTGTCTCGAGTTGCCGCGCCTGGAATGCGGCAGCTGCGAGCGCCGATAGGGCAATCGTCGTTTGAGCGAGATGACCTATCGCGAAAATTGACGGCGTGCCCGCAGCGGTGCCTGTTATCAACCGCCGCCGAGTGATAGATCGATCAGAAGTCTGCTGGCTGCGTATTTGATGCAAGCGTACAGGACTCACCGGTGTTGGTCAGATGTAGGGCCACCAGAATCGACTCGTCTAGCCCGACTCCAGTCCAAATTCGCCGGATGCTGTCGGCAGCAGCCGTCATCTTTTGTTCGACCTTAGGCGAAAGGAGTGACGTGCGAGGCAAGTCCGCGCGGTGTCGCCTGCGTCGAGGGCGACATCGCTAGACGTCGAGGCGGGTCGGGCACAGTCGCGACTCCGAGCGCTTCGCGAATGATAACGCGGGGTCCCCCACCCGGTGTCGGTTCATGATTGCCCGGATCAGTGCGGAATCTCCGGCACCCTCGTGCAAGCGGTTGCCACCACGAGAGGAAAGCGCAGAGCAATCGACCTAGCAGCCGTCGTTAAGAATCACAGAACGCCGTTCCAGCTCACGTACCAGCTATAGACGAGGTCCTGAAGGTCCATACTCTGCACATTTCCTTCTCTCTAGTAAACACTGCGAAAGGGTGCTATTGATCAGAGCTTGATTGCGCCAAATCACATTGGCCACCCCGAAAGGTCTACCATAGTTCAGCAGCGGAAGTCCCTTGACTCTAGCGCCGATAGCTTCCTCCGCTTCGATGCTACACCCTCCCCACTCACATCCTCGTCGCCGACCGCCACGCTGCCGGAGACTCGTGACCTTAGATACGGGCCGCGCGAGCGGTGATCTGGTAGAGCTGAGGGTGAGGTGCCAGACTGTGGGCGACGAGCGCGGTAAGGAACGGAAAATTGGTCCTGTTCAGTTGCTGCAGCAATGTGTTCGTACACATTAGCAAGCGGTGAGCACAGCCACTTCTTCACCTTGCAACATGTCTGGTGCAGAGCCGACGGGAGCTTCGCACGCACTAGTCGGTAAAAGATGGTGATCGGCGTGCAGTAGAGCTGCATCCGCGGTGCTCGTGAGGGTCACAAACTGAGTCCGTAAGTAAGATCGCAAGGTGCACTCACAACAAGCTCTTGCGCCGCCGCAAAGCCGTGAGATACCACGAGGCGCATGGCGGCGTGCTGGCGAGCGATGAGGAAGTCGAGGAACAGCCTGACAAAGTCCTTGATCCGAATACGTCCTTCGCGAGCGTTCCCTGAATGAGTTGGCGTGTTGGTAAACTCGTTGGGCAACGAAGTGTACCACGGCGCAGAGACGGCCTGTTCCTGCTTCAGGTGGTGCGACACGGCGACGTACGCCTCGGGATCCGCACTGAACTCGTCAAGCGTCTTTTGGTATGTGGAACTGATCAAGCTGTGCCACTCTGGGAAGGGCCCGCGCGTTGACGGCTCATGGATGTCGAAAGCGCGTACGCGCTCCCAGAGTGGGTCCATGTCGCGCGGTTTGCATGTAGCTGGCCAGCAGCGGATGCGCACTTTCGTTCTCTCGCGGCCGGCGCCACGCTGACAGCGCTCATCAGGTAGTCGCGCGGTGCTGTAACAAAGTGCCAGTGCACACAGGTAGCGTTCAATAGCAGATGTAATCCGTGTACACCCGCAGCCAGCCCTCCCTGGAGCGCCGGAAAGCGAGGCGCAGTCCACCAGCTCACATGGGGTCCGGCGCACTGTGCGGGGACTGGCAGTGCGTTACGGTCGACTCAGGAGGCGCATTGAGTGCAGCCTCGTCGCCAGCAGCTGGAGAGTCTGAAGCGAGGAGGAAGCGTCCGACGCTGGTTACGTCATAGGACGCTGAGCGGCAACGGAACCTAGCGCCCATGTGTAGTTTCTGGGAGTAAAGCGGTAGCACATGACCGAACTGCGAGTAACGGTCGTGCGAGTGCTCGGTCATAGGGGAGAGGAAAGGCAGGAGAGCCCGCGATTTCGGGCATCGCTGTTCCACCCGCCGCCGAACCCGAACTCGCCGCATCTCGCAGTCGGATTTCACGCCCGCACTTTACTCTCCTCAAGCCCATGCCTACAGCCACTCGAATGACGAGCATGGTCGCAAGGCGGTACCTTACCCTCGAGACGGCAAAGACGGCAAGTTCAGACTCTGTTTGCGTTGCGTTCGGCGACCACTTTCGCTGACATCTCCTCGACTGCCTTTCCTCTAGATCGTGTTCTGGTGAGCATTCGACCGAAGGACTCGTGTATTGCGTGAACGCGAAGAGCTGACCAGCTCGCACGCAGGTCCCTCGTGTACCGTCACTCGATCCGCCTCGTCCGACACTTGCTCGCCCGCGGCCTCTTCACGACCGCACGACAACTGTACCTCGCGATCGCCGCCAAGGGGTTCTTGCTCTTGCGCAAATTTATCCCGAGCGTCAGGAACAAGGTCCAGGGTGAATTGGACAAGGTCACGTTGGAACTCGAAGCAAAGGTGCGCTCCGAAAGGTGGCGGTCAGATTCTCAGAGGCGCGAGGCGTACCTCGGATTCATGAACTACGACTCCTACTCTCTGCTAACTAATGGCTACGCACGCAACAGCTCGCCCCCAAGGGCCTCACCGACATCTCGTTCACTTCGCTCCCTCGCACCGGTCTCTCGCGCGAGGAGACGACCCGCGTCCTGACTCAACTCGCGACCCTCCCCAACACGAAATGGGAGACCGGTCGCGTCAGTGGTGCGGTGTACCACGGAGGGGAAGAGATGGGCCAGTTGTGGCAAGAGGCGTTTGGGAAATTCGAGGTGTCGAACCCGTTGCACGCCGACGTCTTCCCCGGTAAGCGATTCCCTTCTGCTTTCGCGACTACGAGACTTCGGCGCTGATGACCGGATCAAACTGTCGCTGCACACCAGGCGTCCGCAAGATGGATTCGGAACTCGTCGCGATGTGCCTCTCGCTGTACAACTGCCCGCTCCCGAGTTCCTCGATCGACGAACACGGTGGCGCCGGAACGACGACGAGCGGAGGGACGGAGAGTATCCTCATGGCGTGTAAGGCGTACCGCGATCGCGCGCGGGTCGAGTTTGGAATCACCGAACCCGAGATGTGCGTCCGTTCTTGCCGCTTCCGAGTATCGGTCCCTCGGTCGCTCCAGACTAGGCAGCATTCCGCGCGAGACTGATGCTCTCTGCCGCGCGGCTCGCACAGGATCGTCCCGCTGTCCGTTCATGCCGCGTTCGACAAGGCTGCCAACTACTTTGGGATCAAGATCCACCACATTCCCGTCGATCCCGTCACCCGTCGCGTTCAGATCCACAAGGTCAAGCGCGCGATCAACTCAAACACGATCTTGCTCGTTGGATCGGCACCCAACTTCCCCGACGGCGCGATCGACGGTGCGTTCGCTCGGCTTTCTCCTAACCGTCTCTTCTTCCCTTCTGTGCCCTTGGCGGAAAATAGCTGATGGTGAGTGATTTTGTTTGAGACGCACAGACATCTCGGCGTTGTCCGACTTGGCGATCAAGCACCAGCTCGGCCTCCATGTCGATTGCTGCCTCGGATCGTTCCTCGTCCCGTTCCTCGAAAAGGCCGGATTCAGGACCGTACCGTTTGACTTCCGTGTACCGGGCGTGACGAGGTGCGTGTCCGATGAGATGGTTTCGATTTGCTGAGATCCTGCTCGCCGAGAAGATGGAGCTGATGGCTAGCTTACTTCGCGAACGCACAGTATCTCGTGCGACGTGCACAAGTACGCGATGGCTCCCAAGGGTGCGAGCGTCATCGTGTACCGATCAAAGGTGACCCAGCGTGGTTCAAGCTCGGTAAACAGGTAAGAGCGACTGACTGACGGTTACGAGCGCGTCCGCAGGCGATCCGGAAGTACCAGTTCGAGGTGATCACGAGCTGGCCTGGCGGAGTGTACGCGACCCCCTCGATGGCCGGTTCTCGGTGCGCTTTTCTCACTCTCGCACCTGATCCCGCCGCGCAAAAGCTGACCTGTGAATGCCCGCCGTCCGCAGACCGGGCGCGATCATCGCCGGTGCCTACGCCTCTTTGATCCACCTCGGCACGGACGGGTACACCTCTCTCTGCCGCGACATTGTCGGTGCCGCTCAACGACTCGTCAAGGGGATTCAGACTTCGTTCCCCGAGTTGTATGTCCTCGGAGACCCGTTGGTTAGTGTGGTGGCGTTCGGAAGTAGGACCGAAGGCGAAGGGAACGGCGAGGGCAAGGTGCCGATCTATGAGGTCGGAGATCGGATGGATAAGCTCGGTTGGCACTGTGAGTCAAGCGCTTTCCGTGACGACCTTACTTGATACGCGGCGATGATTGACGATTCGACGCGTGAAACACTGCTGCAGTGAACGCCCTCCAGTCGCCGCCGGCATTGCATATCGCCTGCACGCGCCTGACAGTCAACGTCATCGATGACTTGCTGCGCGACTTGAGGACGGCCGTCGACGAGGTCAAGAAGGCGAACGAGAGCGGCAAAGGTGGCATGGTCACGATGTGTGCGTTTTCCTCATTCGTGCTCCGTTCTTTCTGTATGAGCGGCCGTGAAGTCGGGACTGCGGACTGATCGAGTTACGTAAACGTCGCGGCGCACAGACGGACTCGGCTCGAGCAGCGCAGTCGGACCGGGCCTCGTCGGCGAAATGGCTGTACGATGTGAGCACCTTGCTTTCTTCCGTATGGGTTTTATGTCTCTCCGCGCGCTTGCTGACTGCTGCTTGGATTGCGTGCGCTTTTCCTAATCCGATCCACCAGACATGGACGTGGTGAGTTTCAGAGACTTGCTGCCCTTTCTGACTGCGGAGCCGAGCTCTGCGTTCCGCTGTCGGATGCTCATCAAGTTCTTGGAACTAACTCGTCGCTCTTTACTTAGCTCTACTCGTGATCGAGATCTATAGACACGTCAGTTCGCCTGGGACTGAGGTCAAGACCGTTGTCGAGTCCACTCGCCCGCCGGTTGACGCCTTTGACAGACTCGGGCGCCCGCAGTCCATTCCCATCACCCTTGCTCCCTTTCTTTCGTGTATCCACTATCTGTGTAGCGCCCGCAGTTGTTTATCCGTTACAGCAGTTCCAACACGTCGATTTCTTCGGAGTTAAGCGGGAGAAAAGAGCTTGGACGAGTGAGTGGCGGTGCAAAACTCGAAATCCGATCATTCTCCTAAACTCGTGCTCTACGGCTTTACAAGCTACTCGGACTTCTATACGCTCTTCTTACCCGCCTCGCAACAGCGCTCACTACGCGCACGCGACCCGACTGCCCGCGATGGACAGCAGCGACTCGGAAGGCGGCATCGACATTTCGTCTGCTCTCCTCGGCTCGAGCACCGTAGCCAAGGCACGCAAGCCGACAAAGACGGCACGGACAAAGGCTACGACGTCGGCCAGTAAGGGCTTCACCGCAACGACCGAAGCAGCAGACGAGGATGGCTCCGACGCCGAAGAGGACGCCCTATTCGCGTCTCTAGCGGGACTGCAGCACTCGAGGAACCTCGCAGAGGGAGCGGCACTCGTTCGCAAGGGCAAAGACAACAAGCAGAGCAAGCAGCTCACTGGAGGAGGATCGTTCCAATCGCTCGGGTTGCCGCCGATTCTCCTCAAAGCGCTCTTGCAGCGAGGGTTCACGACGCCGACGCCGATTCAACGTCTCGCACTCCCTTCGATCCTCGGATCGACCGAGAGCGTCGTCTCGGACAAGGGGAAAAAGATCACGGTCGCGCGCGACCACTTGTGCATGGCCCGAACCGGTTCCGGCAAAACGTTGTGCTACCTCCTCCCGCTCCTTAGTCAACTCTGGACCCACTCGGACAAGTTTGGCGCGCGCGGGTTGATTCTCGTTCCGACTCGCGAGTTGGCGTTGCAGGTCCTCAAGGTCGGCAAGGACCTCGCGAGGGGAATCAAGGGCGAAGGTGAATCGCTCCGGTGGGCCATGATTGTCGGAGGAGAAGCGATGGAGGCCCAATTCGAGCTTATGGCTGGCAATCCCGACGTGTACGTTGCCGTCCGCTCCGTGCCCTCCGCTCCGTGCTACTGAGGCGGCATGGACTCTAACCGATTTTTCGGACTCGCCCGTGCAGCATCATCGCCACTCCCGGTCGATTCCTCCATTTGCTCGTCGAAATGTCCTACTCGCTCTCGTCCGTCTCGTCGCTCATCATCGACGAAGCCGACCGACTGTTTGAACTCGGATTCGCCGAACAGCTCACCGAGATCCTCCACCGCGTCCCCGCCACTCGGCAAACCCTCCTCTTCTCGGCGACGTTACCGTCTTCCCTCGTTGGGTTCGCGAAAGCCGGCTTGCAGAACCCGAAACTGATCCGACTCGACGTCGACCAAAAGATCTCGAAGGACTTGCAGATGGCGTACCTGAATGTCAAGTCGACCGAGAAGGAGGCCATCTTGCTCGGTTTGCTGCGCGAGGTGATCCAGGTCCCCGTCATGACCGAGGAGCAACGCTCGGCGGAGCATGCGCGTGTCGCCAAGGAGAACGAGGCCGTCATGAACGGGACCGATCAGGTCGACTCGCACCACCGCGGTGGCTCGTCGGGCGGGTTCCGCGGCAAGGGGAAAGGTCGGATGCAGCAGGACCGTGGCAAGAAGCGCAAGCGCGCCGGCGTCGACGGCGACGCCGACGACGAAGGGGTGGACCTTGACTCGGTCAATGGTGCCAACATCGCACCGCACCAGACTGTCGTCTTCGTCTCGACCAAGCACCACGTCGAGTACATCACGGGACTCCTCACGGCGGCGCATTACTCGGTCTCGGCGATTTACGGTTCAATGGACCAGACGGCGCGAAAGATCTCTCTGTCGCGGTTCCGTTCCGGTCAGACTTCGATCCTCGTCGTCACGGACTTGGCCGCACGCGGTATCGACGTTCCGGGAGTCGAGAACGTCATCAACTATGACTTCCCGAACGGCACACGTGCCTTCGTGCATCGAGTCGGTCGTACGGCTCGTGCCGGTCGGACCGGTTGGGCCTACACCTTTGTCACGGCGAACGACCTGCCGTACTTGTTCGACCTGGAGCTGTTCCTCTCCCGACCGCTCAAGATCTGTCCGCTTTCCACCGACCCGTCCACCTCGGCCGCCGAACCCGACTATGCACAGACTTTGATCCTCGGCGCGCCGCCTCGGTTGTTGACCGACACCGACATCGAGACGCACCGGTCCCTCGTTGAGCACCACCCGCATCTCGAGCAGTTGCAGCAGGTCGCTTCGCGTGGCCAACGCATGTACGAACGTGGTCTCGGCAAGGCGAGTCCCGAATCGTACCGGCGGGCAAAGGAGATGGCACGCGAAAAGGTCGAGCGGGCCGCCAAGACTGGTGGCGTCATCAGCGAAGCCGGAGAGGAGCACCCGGTCTACGACGAGTACATTGCTCGACTCGTCACCGGCGGATCGAGCGCTTCGACGAGCGCCGAGGACATCCGGGCGGCGGCCGACCGCGCCAAGGCGAACGAACGCAGCCGCGCCGACTTGCTCGCCAAGATCAGCGGGTTCCGACCGAACGAGACGGTCCTCGAAGTGACGGCCAAGGGTAAGAATGGCGGCAGCGTCGGCAACGTCGCGACGCTCATGCAGGAACGGCGAAAGGCGCTCCTGCGGTCCGAGCGAGCTCGCGAGCTCACCAAGAAGATCGACGAGGACGAGCTGCCAGAATTGCCCGAGGGTGCCGACGACTCGATGGCGGTTGACGAGGACGAGTTTGCTGAAGTCGAACAGCCAAAGGCGCCGCGGCAAACCGAAATGGACGAGGCGGACGAGGCCGAGCTCGAGGAGGTGTTTGGCAAGAAGCCGGCGAAGCGGGCGAAACCGGCGGGAGATCGACCGTCGTGGCGTGACGAACGTTTCTTCATGGGATACGAGCAGGAAGGCGCCGCGACCGAAGCCGGGTGAGTCTGGCAGTTCCGCAGCCCACTTCGCCGATAACGCATTCCCCGCTGACCTCTGAGATGTCATCCAGCTATGCCCTCACGAACGGCGACTCTTTCGTCGCACAGGCAGCTCACTCTACGTACGATCTGACTGGCGGTCGCGCCGACACCGAAGGCACGCCAGCCGAGATGATGGCCCAGCGCGCGTCGACGCTCAAATGGGACCGCAAGAGCAAGAAGTTCATCCGTGCCGACCAAGTCGGCGCCGACAACAAGAAGCTCATCCGCTCCGAGTCGGGTCAGCGACTTCCTGCGACATTCAAGAGCGGCGTGTACGACGAGTGGCGGAAGAACTCGCGGATCAACGTCCCGCGAGTCGGCGACCAGGAGATCAACGGTCGCACCGTCGGCGGCGGCAAGCGCTTCCGGCACCAGGGCGGCGCTCCCAAGGCTGATGGCGAGAGTGCTCCGGGCGCGGGCAAGGGCAAGAATGCGAAGCGCCGGGTCGGCGCGGCCGGCAAGCCGGGCGCCGCTCCGGGCGGGCTCAAGACGGCGGCCGAGATCCGCAAGGAGCGCATCCAGAAGGAGAAGCGCGTCAAGCGGTCAAACCAGGCGTCGGCGAAGAACCCGACTGGCTTCAAGAAGGGAGGAGCTGCTGGTGGCGGTGGCGGCGGTGGAGGAGGCAAGGGTGGCCCTGGCGGCGGCAAGAAGCGCAAGTAGGGCTAGCGTGTCGCTTCGATGCCCATGGCTTATATACGCTCGAGTGAGAGCCGTTCGTTGGCTCTGTCTGCACTGTAAGGCGAGATTGTAGCCGAAAGCAGCGCGCTCAAGCAGCCCGAACAGCTTCGACACCGCCGTGCACTGCTCTCGCGAGTCCCTCGCTAGCTACACGCGAGTCTCGCGCTGGCTCCCTCTCAAAAGAGAAGCGTCGAGGAGGGAGTGCTTGGTATGATAAGCTAGAGATTACATAGGCGTCTTCACTAGAATTATAGGCTAAGAACCCGGAGAAGAGCGTAAAGGAGAGGGGACAAGGCAGGGAGGAGTCGCTAGCCAGCGGCTCGTCCCGCCGCAAGAACAAGATTGCGCGTCGCTTAGACGTGCGCGACCTTGGCCTCCTCGTCGAGCTTGGCGTCCTCGAAGTGGCGAGCGTCGCCACGGACCTTGCCAGCCTCGGCGGCGAAGGTGGTCGTCGGGCGCCACTTGGCCGAGTTGCGCGGGGTGGTCTCGGAGAGCATCTGGTCGACCTGCTCGAGCGAGAGACCCTTGGTCTCCGGAACGAGGAAGTACGAGTAGACGAGGCAGCAGAAGCAAGTGCCACACCAGACGAAGAAGACGGCCGAGCGCATGTTGCCTGAAGAGAAAGGAGGCACGAGTCAGTCCGGGGAGTTCGAGTGTGGCGCGCGACGCTCTGTGGGCTTACCCTTGTCCTCACCGACCATGTACGGCGTGATGACGGCGATGATGGTGTTCCAGAGCCAGTTGGAGGCGGTCGAGAGACCGACACCACGCGAACGGATCGGGAGAGGGAAGATCTCGCCAATGAGAACCCAAGCGCCCGGACCCCAGGTCGAGGCGAAGAAGAAGATGGCGATGGCAATGAAGGCGACCTGCGCGTTGACGGCCGAGATGTTTTGGGCGACGGACTCGCCGGCGGCGTTGGTGGTGGTCTTGTTGAATCCGACAGTGATACCGATGACGGCGGTGAGGAGCTGGCAGATGAACATGCCGGCGGCACCCCAGATGAGGAGAGGACGGCGACCGAAGCGCTCGACGGTGTAGAACGAGATCGGGGTCGAGACGACGTTGACGATGGTGAAGACTGCGCAGGAGAGAAGGTCAGCGTCGCGAAACGCCTTTCGTAACCCGAAGCAAGTGACTCACTCATCGACATCAGGAACGGGTCGGAGATGGCACCGGTGGACGAAAGGAACTGGGTCGAGTAGTAGAAGCTGCGGAGCGCGGGGAGTGTCAGCGGGGACTCGAATTCGTCGCGCGACCAAAAGAGCCTGCTCACATGAAGTTGACACCGGTCCACTGCTGCATCATCTGGAGCGAGGTACCGAGGATCGTGCGACGGATGTTCGAGGCCGAGTCGAAGAGCGAGCCCGAGAAGCAAGCGGCCCACGAGGCGTACCAGGTGTCGGTCGGGATGGCGCGGGCCTCGATCTCGGCGTTGGCGACAATCTCGGCGAGCTCAGTCTCGATGTAGTGCGACGTAGGCGGCTGGCCACGGATGCGGACGAGGACATCGCGGGCCTTGTCGAGCTTGCCGCGCTTGACAAAGTAACGCGGCGAGTCCGGGAGGAGGAAGAGACCGACGGCGAGGATGACGGCCCACGCGAACTGGATACCGATGGGGATGCGGTACGAGCCCGAGTCGTCGCGGTTCTGGGTGAAGTTGTTGACGATCGAACCGAGCATGATTCCGATCGTGATGCAGAACTGGTAGCCGGCGACAATCGTGCCGCGGACCTTGCGCGGCGCGATTTCCGACATGTACAGAATGCTGAGTGGCGTAATCACGAGTCAGTGGCTGTTGACCTCATCACGGTGGCTCCGAACCCGCGACTGACATGATGGCCGAGACGAAACCGACACCGAAACCGGCGACGAGACGACCGACGACAATGGTGGCGAGAGACGAGGCGGCAAACATTTGGACGACGACACCGGCGCAGTAGATCGCGCATCCCGAAATGATGGTCATACGACGACCAAAGCGGTCGGCAAGGTCACCGGCGATGAGGGCACCGAAGAAAGTACCGGCGGACAGGATCGAGGTAATGAGCGACGTCCTGGAGGACGAGATCTTGTCGACGCCGGGGCCTTCGATGGCCTCGATGAAGATCTTGGAGGCGAGGACACCGTTGATGTAACCCGAGTCATAACCGAAGAAGATACCTCCGAACGAGGCGAAGACACAGCTGCAGATGCGAGGTGGTCGGTCAGTCGATGTCTTCGATACCACTGAGGTCCGAGGCTCCGCAGGCTTACAGGAGGTAGGCCTTGAAGGTGACGGGCGCCTCGATGGCGGTCACGTCCGCTGTACCCTGGACGAGGCTCATGGCAGCGACGATGAGCTAGTGTGAGAGTGGCGATGAGTTGAAAGTCGGTCGATCCCCCTTTGGTTCGAGCAACAAGAGAGAGAGAGTTCTGCCGAGGCGAAGAGTGGAGGAGGGGAAAGTATGGAGGGAACGGAGAGAAAGGAGGAGAGCCGTGGAGCAGACCAAGCAACGGACTGGGAGCCCACGGTTCTGTTTGGTTGACCCCCGGACCCGCCCATACGGTCCACTCGGACCTCCACAAAGCTCGATCTGGCAATGGGGCTGGAGCCCTCAGAATTTTGGGCGCACGCCAAGACATGCGGTGCACGCAAGTGATCGAGAAGCATGGCGGGCACACGCAGACGATCGGCGCCCAAAGTTCGTGGGCGACCCTGATCACTCAAGACTTTTTGCCCCCGCCGACCTCCTGCAGCGCCTGGTCCACAAAAAAAGCTCGTCCAGCTCGTCAGGGCATTCTTACGCCCAGAGTACTTTGCGACACGTTAGTCCGAAGTTCCGCAGTGTCGGGAAGCCCGAGCGGTGACGAAAAGACGCGAATGCGATTGGCGGAGGGCCGGCCCGCGGATGCCGCCGCCACCCATCGTTTCTGCCTCTGGCTGCAGGGCGGCGGCCTCAAGCACTTTCGCACACCAGCTGGCTGCTGCACCTCAAGTGAGCTCAGCAGAGCTGGCTGGCGTTCGTCGGCGAGCTCCCCGAGTTGATCCGAAGATCAGCTCCTGTACACAGATTCTTCCGCCTCGCATGCTATGTTTCTATCGGAGTAGTTGGCGACTCGTTGTAGTCCTTACTCGTACAATCGACCTGTTACGCTACAAGCTGTGCGGCTAGAGGCCTTCCCAGGGGCTTTGACATCTCGAACTTGAGAAGGTCGACTCTGAACGCATCTTCGTTCCGGACGAAAATTGCCTGTAATGCAAAGTGAATGCAGATCTCCGAACGCTCTCATCGATGGTCCACTTTGCGCACCGCGCGGTCAGATTTTTCCTTCCAGCTGGCCCGGTCGCAGATCGAGTTCCGAAACGGAATACCCGGGTCCGGCGAGTGCCCGGTCCGTGCAGCCGCCGGCCTCCTGCCCGCACAGCTTGCGCGGTCAAAGTGGCCGGCTCGCCGATTCTAGACTTGCATGCATGCATTCGACGGTCGCGAAAGGCGTTCCCATCGATTTGGACTGATCTCTGGGCACAGATCTTTTGACGAACATACCCCCCAAGTCACGAAGACGCCGGTGGGAAGCTGAGAAGCCGCCGGCCAACGGCAAGCCGTGACCCCGGTCGCGTCTCCCCTCCACCCAGTCGCGTTGGCGCGAGAAAGAACACCGAGCTCCTCGTGCACGTACAGTTCATCGCGCAAGCATCAGATCCGCTTTACCGCGCGTACAGGATTCTGAAGATCGCGCAGAGACGTGGTCAGCTGCGGGGGACCTTCCCCTTGGCCCCTTTCAGGCTAGAGGAACGGACTGTTTCCGAACACGCGGTACAATACCGAACGCTACCCTTGTCTCGCAGCTCGACTCGTCAGCCGACCCGAGCAGGCCTGCTGATCTCCCGTACGCAGCTCCCAAGTCACCTGTCGTGCATGACGCGCTTGTTTCAGCTCGAATGAGCGGCGCGACGAGCCGACCGAGCATGCCAAGCTGCCGCGCCCACCGCTGACCGCGGGTCGAGCCTTCGAATCGCTGGACGAAGAATAGGCGGGACAGCTCTCGAGCGATTTAGTCATGCATTGCCTTTGCGCATTTGCCAAGGTGACCAACAGGCGAGACTTCGGAGGGGGAAGCTATGGCTCGCCTGCAGGATCACGCGGACGCGGCTGGCGAGGTCGCGGATCTCCGCCGTATGCAGGCGCACGCTCGCCCGCGATGGGGCACGACTCTAGCATGGCTGGCGCAATGCCTAATCCCTCGATTGCTGCAAACGATCCTCGCCAGGTCTCAGTGCATGACGGCAAATTTGCTGAACTGAGTCATACTGCTTCGAAACTCTCCGAGAACGACAGCTTAATTGATTGCTGTACGGACCCTCGCGTCTAACTACCTCAATCGCTCATGAGGTCCGGATCGTCGGCGCCGCCAACCTCAAATTTGCGACCTTTGCCACCTCCGGCGCGACCCTTTTTCCCGCCTCGCCCCGCCGAATTCGGCGTCGCCGCCGCTGCACCTCCGCCTCGTTTCGTCAAATTCGAAGCGTCCTCGTCCGCGACGAGTTCAAACTCCCATGTCCGGATGTCGTGCTGTTGGGACGAGGCCGAAAGACCCGATCCCGCCGCGCTCTTGTCGCCGCCATTGGCGACCGCCTCGAGCCGTCGCTGTTTCCGCTCCTTGGCCGTCATGGCCAAATCGGCATTCTTCCCTCCGTCCAACTCTGCAAACTTTTCCTCGTACCCAACCGTCCGCCTGTGCTCGTACCCCAACTGTTCCCACCTCTTGATATCGAATTTCCAACTCCTGACGGTCCGATAAGGAGGTTGAGGACCTCCCCTCTGCGGAGTCGAACGGAGTTTGAGTTCATGGACGGGGTAGATGGAAGGGAGCAAGAGGGACGGTTTCGTCGCGAGTTGGGCGGGGAGCCAAGCCGTGTAAGGGCCATTGGTCCGTAACGTCAACAGGATCGTGCCGCGATGAGGAGGAAGAGGTCCCGTCGCTGCTGCAGCGAGAGTCGGAATTCCCGCTTGCATCGACGCGTCGCCGAGGAAACCGCTCTCGGCATCGGGACCGGCCTGCTCGTCGAGGGCGGAATCGAGGTCGTCGTCCGAGTCGGAGCCCGTATCACGCGGCTTGGAGTGCCGCGCCGATGCCGACGACGAGCTGGACGAGTGAGGTTTGCCGATACGGAGGAAGGGAGCCGCCGAGCGGTAGAAGTCGAGGAGGAGGGTCTGGTTCGCGCGAACGTTCCGAGCCTGATCCGTGATTCCTTGACCTGCGTACGTAACCAATCAGGGCCCAGGATCATCTACATCGCAGGAGACACGGAGCTCACGCACCGACGTGAGGGAAGTTGAAGACAATTCTGTCGAACCCGACTTGGCGGTCCTCGTCCGAGTACTCGTCCCCGTCTGCGAGCATCCTCGCGTCCTTTTCGAGCTTGTCGGCCCGACTCGCCCACCCTTCCAACATCCTCCCCTTTCCCTTGACGCGCCTCCTCTCCTTCTTCTTTGTCCCGCGAACCTGTCCCGTCGGTCCGAACCCGGCAAACTCGCGAACCTGTTTCGAACCGGCGAGGTTGGTCGCGTCGATTCCAAACAGGACGGTCGCGCCGGCGGAACGGAGCGCTTCGACGTGGAGAGACAAGTCGGGGTACTTTTGTGCGGCGATCGGTTCAGAGTCAAAGGCGGTACAGAGGAGGAGGGAAGGCGTGACGAGCGGTTGTCGTACATTCGCCGCGGTGGAGGAAGAGGACGACGGTTCGGTCTCGTTTACGTCGCTCGCACTCGGACCGAGCAGAGCGTGCGCAAAGGAAAAGTTGCCTGTATTGCGGCGATCGAGTCAGCTCAGGGACAAGACCACATGAAAGCAGACTCGAAGCAAAGCGACACTCGCCTTCTCCGACGAGGAGGACCCGTTCGCCCTTTTTGAACGGCTGCACTCCTCCGTCCTGCCTCGGACGGTCATTTTCGTCCTCGTCTTGATCATCCTGACGAGCGCGTTTCTTTCCCTTGTTCGAAGTCGCCGCTTCGATGGGAGCGGAACTCGCTCCTCCTCCTCCTCCTGAAGTCGACGACGTCGGTTTCGTCCTACTCGCGTTGGCTTTGAGCGCTTTCGCCTTGTCGCGGTCTTCCTGCGCTTGACGGGCGCGTTCTTCAGCTTGACGTTGCTGTTGTGCGAGTTGTTGCCCGGCGAGAGCTGTTCCGGACCAGTGAGCGAAGTGAGTCCAGGGTGCGGCGCGTTCGCAAAGTCAGCTACCCGCTTGTAGAGACGCGGAGTCGCAGACTGACCCGAGGCGAGTTTGCCCTTTCGTTTCGGAGCTTTCGGCATAGCTGCTGCGGCCCACTTGGTGGAGCGATGTTGTACAGTACAGCTGCTACCGCGACTTGAGATAACTATGCACCGCCTCTCGATCAATTGCGGGGTAAAACCTCTCGCGAAAGCGTCGCTTTTGGACGGTGAAGCGAATCGTCCGAGCTGGTTGCAGAGTGGAGGTGTTCCGATGCCAGGGTAGTCCGTGCTCTAAGTGAAGAGAGTTACAGTTGGCAGTGCTATACAAAGTCTATAGTGTAGTCGAAGAAGAAACCATTGGACTAGAGTGCGAGCTGTAACGGGGCACAGGGGCGAGTGCAAAGTTGCGAGACGAGTCGAGCTGCGCCTGCCGCGCCTCGCACCGCCTGCGCCTCGCCCGCACGCCGTCTTCCCGTTTTTTTCCCCTCGTCTCTGTACCCGCCGCTTCATCATGGGCAAGTCGACGTTCCATATACTCGAATCTATTCCAGTCGAACCGCCCAATCGAGCATACCGCCGGACCGCCGCGATCGCGAGGGGGGAGAACAGAGGGGAACGGAGACGCCGCTCGCCCCGAGTCGTGGCTCAAATCGACTAGACGGGTTGCATCGCAACGGGGGCGCATCTCGACTCGTCTTATGCAGTCTGGATCTGCGAAGAAGGAACTGGCACGGGCTAGAACGAGGGCCGGGAGGCGAGAAGCACACGGTCGCGAGGGGAGCGCGACGACGGGGGCGCTGATTCGCGGCGTGCAAGCGGAGTCACCTCGGATCGGCGCCCGCCTCGTTGCGCCGACACAGGGGCTTCACCGATACATTCAACAGTGTATCCCGGGGAGACTATGAACGCGAGGAGCAACCGGGAGACATGCGAACGGCGACAGTATGTTGCCCTCCCCGATCGGTCGCGCTAACCGGTCCGTTGTGCACGTCGAACAGGATCCTGCAAGCCTCGTGGTCTGCTCGCCGGCCGCAAGCTCCGTGACGACCGCCGCGACAACCGCTGGGCCGACAACAACTACAAGAAGCGCGCGCTCGGCACCGCGTACCGCTCGTCGCCGACGGGAGGTTCGTCGCACGCCAAGGGCATCGTCCTCGAAAAGGTCGGCGTCGAGGCCAAGCAGCCCAACTCGGCTATCCGCAAGTGTGTCCGTGTCCAGCTCATCAAGAACGGCAAGAAGATCACCGCGTTCGTCCCGAACGACGGTTGCCTCAACTTTGTCGACGAGAACGACGGTCAGTCTTCCTTCCTCTCTTTCCATTTTCCGGGCGACGCCCTGCAGAGGGCTGCTGCTTCCTCCTCCTGGCGCCGTCGCTGACTTGACACCACGCGTCTACAGAGGTTCTCGTTTCTGGATTCGGTCGCAAGGGCAAGGCCAAGGGGTCAGTCTCCTGTCGTACCTCCATCCCCGATGACCTCGATCGCTGACCTCATATCAAATTCGCGTACTACAGTGACATCCCGGGTGTTCGCTTCAAGGTTCGCTCTCTTCCCACGATGTCGATAGGACACCAGGCGGGCGGAATGGAAAGGAGAACGAGCAGGACTAACTCGGGCTCCTCGCACGCAGGTCGTCAAGGTCTCGGGTGTCGGTCTCCTTGCCCGTACGTGCCTCCTCCTCCTCCTTCATATAGGCTCGCGCATAGCTCCAATATGCTGACCAGAACTTCTTCTCGCGCGTGCGCACAGTCTGGAAGGAGAAGAAGGAGAAGCCCCGTTCGTAAAGAAGTCGGTCGCTCCCCCACCTCGCCCAGTACCTTTTCTGCAAACCTCATTTTTTCTCCTTGACGTCCAGGCGGGGTTCTCTTTGCGGCTGCTCAGCCCGCTTGTCACGTGGAGGGAAAGGCTGCGCTAGAGCAAAGTCGATGGAGGAACTGGCGGTTGGCGGCTCGCTTGCAGTATCGGAAGCTGAGAACCACTTTATGATTATCGACGCGGACGTCACTGCTGCTTTCGAACGCGCAAGCAGGCGAACCTCCAGCTTTGAGCGACGGATTCCGAATTTTGCGGGACTGAATTGCGGGACGCTGTCGCCTTTTTGGCATCGCGACTGTCTCGGATTCTCTCTCTCCCTCTCTCCTCTCTCTTGCCGCCTGTGTTTGCGTTATTGCTGGAGTGCGGAAGGTGCTAAGTGTGCAGGTCGCGCCGACGCCTACACGGTCGTACCCTCCTTGCGCGTCTCGTCTTGATTGAGCCAAACCATCTCAGCCCCAATGCCGACCACCAGGACTCCGGTCCTCTTGCTTGCTCCTCGTCGCGGCGACGTCAAAGCAGTCACGACTACTTGCGCGCTGCAGTCCGCTACGTCGAGGCAGGTCGAATCCACCAACGACAGCGAGACCGAGACCAAGCGCCCGGACCGTTCGTCCGTAACCGACAGGCTGTATGTGTTGAGGCGCTGGTCGACCGAGCTCGAGATCAAACCGGTGCCGTTGTTGATCAAGTCGAGGCCTGTAGCGAGAGCAAGCAAGGGAGTGTCAGAATGCTGCGTCTCGCCGACGGAGGGTCTCGAATTCGGAAGCGGCCGTTGAGCTGACCTTGGATCGTCGAAGAGTGAGCTGTTGGTAAGCGTGCAATGCCGAGCTCAGTAGCAGAGATGGAGTCGCCAGTTGAGGAGATCGAGAGTTGCGAGACGACGACTGCGTTGTCGTCGCCCGCAGTCGCGAGCAGTAACCGATCGCCTGCGAGCGATCGCTGCGTAAGCAGTCTACCTATCCCGCGCGAGGGAGAAGAGCAAGCACTACCATCGGCGAACAGTGCAGTCGCATTGATTCCGGAAGGATGGGGACGAGCCGTGTAGAACGGAGCCGGCAGGGCGATCGGCGCCGAAGGAGTCTCGTCTGACACCGCTCGAATGAGGCTGTCGGCGGGAGCAGTCAGCTTCCGACTGTGCACTTCTCCCACACGTAGCGCACCATGACACATCTCGTATCCAGACCCTGTCACAGGGATTCGTGTCAGCGCGGCCCATCGACTTGAGCGCCATTCCAACGCAGGGACGCACAGACCGTCCGATGCCGTCGTGATTAGAAGTGTATGCTCTTGCCCTTCCGGCGAGGAGCGCACGACAGCCGTCTCGACGCACAGAACACACTTGCCCGTCTCCTTCGACTCGCAGACGGGTTCGAAGCATTCCCGAGCGGTGTCGTGAAGCCAGACCTGCACGCTCCGACGTCTCCGTCAGTAAGCTACGTCAAACTTCCGCCAACGACGCTGCACTCACGCGTATGATACCGTCCGAATAGCCTACGAAGACGAGATGCCGCCGATCAAAAGTCTCTGCGAGCGGGATGGCAGCAAGGTCCATCGCTCGGAGTTCCTCACCCTCGTCCGCGAGCTCATCGCCACAAGGCAGCACTTCGAGCGTCATTGAGCCGTCGTCGTGCGAACTCATACTTGTCCGGAAAGCACTCAGAGATGCCCGTGTGCCGCAGGCGAAGAGCAGGTGCAGGGCATCCGGGTCGGTCGAGGTCGAAGCGGACCAGACGAGCGATTTGTACGAGCCGGCAAGATAGCGGTCGCAATAGAGTGGCGTCAAGGCTCGATCATCGACTATGTATGAGAAAAGGTATGAGCTACATCGAGCGGCGCGGACTCTGGCGAGAACGTAATACTGACGGCGCGAGATCGTGAGGAGACCGTTTTCTGCTGCGGTCGCGACTAGCGGCGTACTGCACGACGTGAGCGTGAGAGGCGCCGCCGCTCGTATTTCGCGCCCATGAAGTCCGGTTCGTAAGACGGTCGAAGAATCGGAGCGGCTCGTGCGGAGTCGCCGACAAAGTAGCTGTTGTCGGGGCGTCGGGAGCGACACTGTCAGCTTCTGCTGTGTTGGCTGATCTCTGCCTGGCCGCCTCACCGATTCTTCGTCCGTGCAGTAGTAGTGTGTGTCTCCCTGGCGTGTAGTAACAAGTTGGGCGAGAGCCTTCTTGCTCGCACTACGATGTGATTCGAGCTGCAGACGGTCGAGAAACCTTTTGAGCGAGGGACAACATCGCACCGGAAGCGGAAGCGAATGGACTTACGACCTGTCCAAGCTGATCGAGAACTGCGAGTCGGGTATCGACTAGCGCAAGGTACCGACCCTCGGGCAGGATCTGCGCGCACCTTCCGCCGGGGTCAGGGTTCCGATAAAAACGCATGCTGGACACCGTCAGAATTCGCACCTCTTCGATCCAGCCTTTCGTCAACTGTCTTCGACTCGTCTGCTCGATCCTGGCCGCGCCGATTCCGGGCACCGAGACGCGAGACAAACAGCTCGCTCCGTCCCGCGCCACTGTCTCGATCGTCCAAGTGCCGGTCTCATCGCTCCACGTTCCGATGCTGACGCGGACCACAATCCGGTTGATCGTGTCGCCGTGTACTTTCTCGAGCCGCGCGACCTCGAGAAGAGTAGAGTCGTCAGTTGAGGTTCCGACGGCAGTAGGCGCGAGCCGGAAGAGGCACAGATGGCCTCGAGCAGTTCCAACGAGCAGTAGCGAAGGCGTCAAGAACCGCAGCGCAGTCGGCATCAACGACGGCCGCCCCTTGTCAAGCTGGATTTGAGCGAGTTGCCGAACGGAATGGCTCTGCGATTCGGAGGCAGCTCAGTACAATGCGCCGAATCGCTCAGGCTTTGGTCCAGCTCACCTCGGCGTTGAGATCCAAGACGACGATGCGATGCCCCGCTCGTTCCCAAACGGCGACTCTTCGTGCCGCCGTCGTCGTGCAGTCACCGTGCTCATCGCGCGATTCCGCAAACGCCACCTCGTTCGCCTTGATCCCAATCTCTAGCTCTCGCACCTCAGACACCTCGATCTGCGTCGCTTCTCCGCCTTGAGATGCCAGTCGGTGCTCAACTCGAGCTTGTAAGAGGAAGCCGCGGTTTGAGAATGCCAACAACCGAAAGACGGCCCCAAAGGAGGAGGAGGAGGAGGACCCGCTCGGCGCGATCGAGTCGGGCAAGAGGTGAAGCGTGCTCGACCCGTACGCGCCGGCGAAAGCAGCCGATACATCGAAAGGTGGGCACTCTCCGCGTATCATTGTAGCGGGGGAGGATGATTGTCGAGCTGCCCGAGTCGCAAAAGCGCGGAATGAGCTGCAATATCCAAAGTGGGGTCGCCACCCTCGTCAGCTGTGACACTTGCGGCAAGGCAGACAGAACAGCAGCGAATAGGAGTCCGTACCCGTCAGCGCTGAGCGTCACCGCCACGTGCGAGTCATCCGAGTCGAGCTGATCCGACGGCGCCACCCTGAACGCAATCACCTTGTCACCCTTGGCGCTCGCCGCCTTGCCGTTCTTCGCACTCCTTCGGTCGTCTCGTCGTTCTTTCGACCTACTCGAACTCGGGTCCGACCCAGGTATCGAAGCGGGCAGTTCCCAACTCCGGATCGCGCCGTCCGCTCCTCCCGTCAAGACGTACCGCCTCGATTCTGTCGCCTCCGTGTCGAGAGCACCTTCTCGGACAGGGACGATAGCGAGACTCCAGATCGATCGGCCGTCGTGCCCGTCCCGCCAGGTTTTGAGGACTTGACCTTCTCCGCCTCCCTTCGCGCTTGTCGGAGTGGCAGACCAAAGTCGACAAGTCGCATCTTCTCCGACGCTGAGGAGCAGCAACTCGCATGACGCTGACGCCTCATCGTTGCCATCCATGGTCGGCGACGTAGGTCCTGAACGGGCGACCGGGAGAAACTCTGTCCTCCAAACTCGACCTTCGTGACCCCACAAAGTCAAATGAGGCGCCAGTTCCGGTTCGATTACGGGTAAGGCTCCACCGCTCGCTGTAGCGCTGACATCCGTCTCGAGAGCGCCTTCGAGTTCGCCAGCGAAATCGAGGCTCGAGAGGTTCCAGATCCGAATGGTCCGATCGTCGGAACATGTCGCGAGTCGAGTGGCTGAAGAGTTCCAAGTCGCCGAAAAGACGGCGCCCTGCGGGTTCCTCCGATTAGTCAGTGCCGGCGTTCTCCCGCTGGCGGGCGCCTGCACGCGGAAAGGGGCAGAGTTCATATCGAATACCGACCTTGTGCCCTTGCAGTCGACGGAGCGACCCTCGGACTGCTTCATTCGGACCCGACTGGTCCCTCGCCAGCTCATACGAATGCGTCACATCCCAGAGGAACGCATCACCCCACATGCTGCCTCCTGCGATCCGAACCAATTCGCTCGCATTCGGTGTCGAGCGATCGAGGTCGTTCGCGTCTTTGTAGAACGGTTGTGAGAACCTCGCGGCCCAGAGGAGCGGTCTCTGAGGAGCGTGTCGAGTTTCGACAGGTGAAAGGAGTGGTGGGACGGATATGCCGGAAGAAGAAGAAGAGGTGGACGAAGGGATTCGGTATGAATGGATCGAGCAGTGCAAGGTCGTCAAGAGGACGTGCGAGCTCTGTAGCAAAGGTCGTCCTCGTCAATTCGCTGTCTCGAAAGCGTCAAGAACTTGCGCGCGCACGCCGAGGAACGCGCCGTCGCCGACGACGTCGTCAAGTCGGAACCGGCATTTCACGTGCAAGTCGAATCTGTGCGTGCCAAAGTACCTCGGAAGCGGTCAACAACGCAGCGACGAGGTCCGCACAGCTGCAACGAGCCCATGGAAGCTTACCCCGAAGTGGTTTCGCCGTCGCCGGGCAGGTGCAAGTCGACGAGCGCGGCCTCTTTCCCACCGAGGACGAGCGCCTCCCTCTGCCGACTTGTCCCTCGAACTGGCCTCCAAACGATCCGGTGAATCCGTTCGCGTTCAAACACGGTCCACTCGATTCCTGTCGATAGACTGTCCTGGTTTACTGCATTGAGAGAGGCGCCCGAGTTGACGTTGACGAGAACGAGTCGGCGAGCAGTTCCGGCGAGAGCAAAACTCGTCTCTGAAATAGCAGACAGGGTCGTGATTGGACATGAGAGTGGAGTCCGTTCTTCGATCCGAAGAGCTGGTCCCATTCTTGCGGCCATGGGATGACAACGAGCGAGCGGACGAGGCGAAAGTGGAGATGTCAACACGCGAGACGACGACGATCGCTTTCCCTCTTACCCAGCACAACGGCTAAGGGCGATCAAGCGCATCCACACAGACTCGTCGAGCTACTCCCTTTGCCCATCACAAGCGGGCCAGCGTCAATCGCTACTTCGCTCGACGCGTCTCATCGCGTCTCGTCTCTTCTCGACTCGTCGTCCCCTCCTCTCCTGCCTCGTAACGACTCACCTCGGACGCTTGAGCAAGACGCAACCATGTCTTCCCAATCCGCGATCCCGACGGCACGCGTGAACCGGATCATCAAAGCCGACAAGGACGTCCGCCTCTGTTCAAAAGAGGCCGTCTTTCTAATCTCGAAAGCTGCCGTACGGTACCTTCCAGTCAAGTACAGAGAACACGAGGGGAAACTAACGCAGTCATCTCGCGTGTGAACAGGAACGGATGATTGAAAAGACGGCAGAGCAGTCGTACCAGACGGCGCGGTTGCAGAAACGCAACGTCAAGATGGTCCGGTACGAACACCTCGGTCCGTGTCACGCTCTCCTTTCTTACCCTTGAAGACCGAGACCTGACACGGCGCGCCTGCTGCGTTACAGCTTCGGTCGCCCACCAACCTGAATGGTTCTACCTCGCCGAAGTCATTCCCAATTCGATCCCGCTCTCGACCGCTCTCAACTTGAAACGGCACTCTCTCGACGTTGCCGAAGCTCATTCGGCCGCTTCGACCGTCGGCACCTCTGCTTCGGCTGCCGCTTCAGGCTCGGGTGCGGGTGCGGGTACGGGTGCGGACTTTACAGGGAAAAGGGTCGTCAAGTCGAAAGCGCGCAAAAGTACCGGGACCACCGCTACCAGTACATCAGGAGCAGGAGAAGCATCAGTGCAGTCGGAGACGGTCGACCCTTTGGCGACGGATCGGACTACAAGGGGGATCAAACTCCAGTTGCCTGTTGGAGAAGGCGAAGAAGAAGACGACATCGACGAGGGCGATTTGAATCTGCACCACGGGGCGTATGGCGGCGGCGGCAGTGCGGTCCAACAATCAGGAATACGAGGTGGATCGGATGCAGCAGGTCCAGCCGTCGCGAGTGCGGTTGCGGTTGCGGTTCCAGGTCCGAATCCAGCAGGATCAGGCGAGGCGTCGATCGCGGCGGTGGCGCCACGAGCCGATCTCGAGACCGGCGATGACGACGATAACGACGGCGCCGCCAGGATGCAAGTCGAACCGTAGGGACGTCAGTCTCGGTCGATAAATTTGTGAAAGAATGCCGTTCGTGACCCGGGAGGAGCCGAGGTCTGCGCCGGACAAGAGAACCCCCTTTCCGATTCTCTCGGTGCGCTACAGTCTTCATATACTCATTTCACTTACATGAAGTTAGCGAGAGGAACTAGCTCATAGACAGCGAGATAGAGAGGGAGGAAACGTCCGTGACCGAAGCAGCGCATACGAGAGATCAACAACTCCCCATCCCCCTCGTTCGCTCCGCCGAGTTGACCTTCTCCCCCGCCTCTTTCTCTTTTTTGGGTGCACGAGCCACCTCCGACGGGTTTCTTCAGGCAGCCGTCGCGTCCGAGTCGAGTTTCGCCTTCTTCTCAGCGGGCTGCACGGGCTCAAAACACGAGCGTCAGCTGCCGTCTCCCTCTCGAATCTGATCGCTTCAGTAAAGAACGGAGGGTCACGCACCTCGTTGCTGCTGCCGGAGGAAGCCGAGCCCTGACCGGCGAACCGGGCAGCGCGTTTACGCTTCTTCTCCTCTTCCTCTTCGAGCCTGCGCGTTCGCAGAACGAGTCGACGCCGAAATCCTCCCAGTCAGCATCCCCAGCTTTTTCCCCGTCTTTCACACCACACGGAGACGGGTTTGCCAGTGCGCTGGACGCACCTCTTTTTGAGTTCGGGATCCGCCGCAACAGCCGCTGCCGGTTCCGCCTGCGCCGCCGCTGCACTCACACCTCCCTTCTTCTTGTTGGCAGCCGCCGCTTTGGTCACTCCCCCTCCGTTCGCAGGCGCAGAAGATTTCGAAGCCGGCGCGATTTCCTGCTTGGGTTGTTTCGGTTGCCGTTCGCGCTTGTTGGAACCGAGTGCGGAATCGAGCAACGCGAGCGACTGTCGGAACAGATTGTGTGATCAGAACCAACCTTTTCACGAGGCGGCTCAAGGAAGACCGAGAAGTAGGGCGCGGGCTCTCTCTCTTACCTTTTTCACCTTGGTGTCGTCTCCGTTCGCCGCGGCGGGCTGCTGCACCTCGTCACTCGTCGTGATTGTCGCCGTCGCCGTCGTTCCGAACCGTTCCGCCCGTTTCTTCTTTAATTCGTCGTTGATCTCGACCGCACCTCCTACCGGTTCCTTTCCCGAAGTCGTCGTAGCAGCAGTTGAAGAAGAAGAGGTGGAGGTACCGAATTTCGCGGCGCGGGCTTTCCGCTTTTCGAGTTCGGCTTGAATCGCTGCTGACGCTGCAGTTTCGTCTTCCTCCTCCTCCTTGGTGCTGGTGGTGGTGGTCGTCGTCGGAACAGCGGCGGCGGCGGCGGCGGCAGTCTCGGTTTCGGTTTCGGTTTCGGTAGCAGTCGCGGCTTGGTTCAACGACGACATGGCTTGCTGTGCGTCCCTCTCATCACCCGTCGATGCCACCGCCTGCGTCAATTCACTCGTCCCACTCTGACCTTGACCGTCCGGTTCATCGACCGCTGAAGTCGGACCGGTCGAATCCAACGTCTCGTTCGTCGAGGACGATGACGACGAGGACGCGAGGAGGCGAGCGATGAGTTCGTCTTTACGACCGGTGACGGGGAGGTTACGGTCTGCCAAGAGTTCCTGTGGTCGGGCGCGGGGCACAAAGATCGGGAGTGTGTCAGTTTCGAAAGAGAGGCTCGGAAGTGAGGGACGCGAATCTCGCTCTCGCTTCGAAGAGGGAGGCGTACCTTGAGTTTGACGACGGTGAGAGCTTTCAATTCGGATTCTGTCATCTCGGTCGCCATTGTGCGTACGCGCAGGAGTGTCTGTAGAGAGAGAGACGCGTCGAAACAGGTGTGTGTGGAGCGGCAACTTGCCCGCACTCTCTTGCTCGACAGCATCTCGCTCAGGTTCGATGTAGACAGTACGAGGGATTGTATGATGACATGGTGGAATTTCCTACTCATAAGTGGTCAGCTTTGCACGGGCGAGACGAGGAGACGGTCAGCCCGTTACATCACGGCCTCTGGACGTCGCCACGCACACTCTCTCGTTTCCTCTCTCTCTATAACGCGCGCAGGACCACGGCAGAGAGAAGAATGTTGTACTCTGCAGTAGCCCTATGGGGCGCCGCTGCTACCTTTGCTCAAGTAGCAACAGCAGCAGTAGCTCCGACTCCTCGACTCTATGTCGACCCGTCTCCGTTCGCACCGTCGTCAGTCGCTCAGCAGTCGCCGCTCAAGTTGACTGCACCGCAGACGAACGCAGTCTTGGCTCATCACCTCGGAGTAGAGAAACTCGTCCACTGGCCAGTGTCAAACTCGCACCGCAAAGCAGGAGCCAACGCCAACGAATGGCAACTCGCCCTCGGCGATCCACTCCAACTCGACAACAGTCCCGAACAGCGACGAGTCGTCGTCGTACTCGAATGCGGGAAACCAGGTTGCGACGACGTGATCCCGTTGCACTTGAACGAGGCACGCCCGATCGAATTGCCGAGTTCCGTCTCGCCGACTTCATACCTCGCCGCCATGTCACTCCACCTCCACCGACTCGCAGACCAACTCGGTTTACCCGCCTCCGAAATTCAAGGCCTCGAAGAATTGGTCAGGAAGGGGATCAAGGCCGTCACGGGGTGGCAAGGTTGGGTCAGTGAAGAGTTGGGCAACTGGATCGGGTGGCACAACGTCGAACACGACCACAACGATCGGGTCCACGCGGCGGTCCAGCACGAGTTGCCAGACAATGCAGGACTCGTACAAGAGCTCGACCTCCTCGATGCGGTGAGTTTTTGGCTTGCCTTTTGTGTCTCCAAGTGAGGGCCTTTCGAGACTGAATCCTCACCTCGCCTTCGCTTTCGCTTTCGAATTGCTTTCTTTCCCGCGCGCGCTCTGGCCCCGCCCCGCTCGTTCACAGTCGGCTCAGCAACTCGTCCTCGACCTCGAACACCTCGCCTCGCTCGTCGACTCGACTTCGCGTTCGTCGTCGAGCCGTCATGAAAGCAACGACGACTCGGCCCCGCAAGGCACTGCGTCGTCGTCCAATCGCGACGACTCGCTCAAGCAAGTTGTTGTGATCCACTTGACTGGTCTCAAGGTGCGTCCGCCTCGAGGCACGAGACTCTTTTGCACCATATCCGAGAGACGGGGAGGGAAGGAGCGCGAGTTCCTGCAAGCCGGGTAAGGAAAAGCTGACATCTTCCGCACTGTTCTCATTATCCCCTTTCCCTCTTCAATTTTCGTATCATGCTCGCGCGTGCCCGCAGAACGTCGCCGCTAAACATGCGCGCTCCTCCGAGGTGTACCAACGCGCCGCCTCGTTGCTCCGCGATTCCCTCACCGCCACCCTCGCCGCTCTTTCCGCGCCCGCCTCTCCCTCAAGTGACGCCAAACACGCCACCGGTGCTACGGGCAGCAAAACCATCTTGCTCGCGTTGCCGGAACAAAAGACTCCGCTGTTGAGGAGGAAACGGGCGTGGTTGGACGCGTTCGAAGAAGGGAACCCGAAATTGGTCAAGGGAGTCGGGATCGTTGCGAAACGGTCTACCGATGGGCTCGGCGGATCTTCTTCGGCGGCGGCAGGGGGAGCGATGAACGTGTTTTCGCCGGGATCGGTCCTCCGGAAACGTCAATTCGCAAACGCCAACGACGACGACAACGACGACGACGACGACAAAAAGGAGGCAGGGAAACCGTACCTCGTCCCGTCTTCGTACCAGTGTTTCGCCTCGCGGTCCGACTTGATGAACCAGACGGCGTCTTGCCTCGATCACGGAGTCCCCGTCAAAGGTCTCACGACGAGGACGGACTTGCCCGATGGTGGCGAGTGTTGGGTGTGCAGGTGTGGAACGACAACGGACGAAGAGACGGGGAAAAAGACAAAGTGGTCCGGGCAAGGGTGTGAAAAAGTCGACTTGAGCTCGTGAGTCCTGCGCGCGCTGCATGCATTCTCAAAAGGCTTCCTGCTGCAGACCGGCAGATTTGCAAACGCTCCAAAGGAATTTGAAACTGACCATCTTTGACCGGACCCTAACCCGACTCCAACCTTGCCAGCGACTTTGCCCTCTTGTCCTTGACGGCGATCGGACTAATCGCGACCGTCGCCTTGTCGGTCGGGATCCTGTACAGCATCGGCTCGCAGCAACTGCCCGGAACGCTCGGCGCTGTCGGCGGAGACGGTGGAAGGCTCAAGCGCGATTAGACGAGAGCAGTTGGAGTAGTAGTACTTGTTTGTCGCCGCCGCCTCCCGATCGTATCCCTGTCCTTTCCCTCGTTTGTCTCCTCCTTGAACATAATGGACTCTCTCTTCGTCTCCTTTCTTGTGCATAGACGCGCAAGATGGGGGGAAGCGAGAGAAACAGAGATTGAGAGTGGGAATTGATAGCAACAACAGATTAAAAGCTACGCTCGACTCTTACGACGACCTGTATGCTCACGCAGGCTTTCGCTTCACCCCTTTTCATGGCTCCGCTCCGTCGACTTGATCTTCGTCGCTGATGCGAGCTTTTTTGAACGGCGAAGGGAGCGAGTCTTGTCCTTGGCCTGCGCCTCCTCCTCCTTCTTCCGCACCACCACCATTCGATGCGCTCGCCTCGGCCTCCATCGGCCGTTCCGTCTCGGCGCTCGATTGAGCGAGAGTTGGCGGACCCTCGACGTCGGATTGAGCTTGCGACTGGGGCGGCGTCTCATCCGCATCCGCTTCGAGTTCGAGTTGGGCAAACGTCTTCCGAGGCGGCTGCTTCGTCACACTCGATTGCGAGTCTTCTGCTTCGACTTCAGCCTCGTTTGCTGGACGTTCGGGCGCAGCAGGAGGAGCGGCGGGTACAGAAGAGGCAATGGAGCTCGAAGGCGGTTTCTTGCTCGGAGAAGGGAGGTCGAGTGAGGACGAGACGATCGGTTCGACCGACGTGGGCGCGGCGGAAATGACGAGGTCGGCTTCGATATCGCTGTCGGTGTCGGCGTTCGAGGGCAGCACCGTGACTTTGCCCGCTTCGTTGGTCCCATCTGGCGAGTCGACCGCTCCGCGCGAGCCCTCCCGCCTTCGCTCTTCTGCCCTCCTCTTGACCCACTCTCTGTACTCCTCAACCGTCCAATCCGCCTCTTCCTCCCTGACCTGATCCGATTTCCTGACGACGAATTGCCGATCGCCGTCATCTCGGACGCACCAGCGCCAGTAGTTGTCGTAGGACCGCGTGAGGGAGGGAGTGTCGAGATAAGGTCCGCCGAGAGAGGTGGAGGAGGCGGGAGCTTGGAGGACGAGGAGAAAAAGGAGGAACGAGGGAGGGTGTTGCTCGAGGCCGAACTGTGAGACGGTCCCGCGTTCTTCAGCGACGCCAAGTCCACCTCTGGCGGGATCTTGTCACGCCACAGCACGCAGACAGGTACGAGGAGCCTCACCTCGCCGAGACACTTGAGGATCCTCGTGATCCGCAGGTAGTTGTGCATGTTGCGTTCGAGGTTCCGGAACCTCTTGAGGTAACTCCCGCTCGACGGTGCCGGCTCAGCGTCGTTCAGCTCGAGTTCGCCCGTCGTCGGGTCGACAAGTCGGAGTCCGTAGAACGCGAGCATGATCCGGTACCTAAGCGAGGGGATAGGGCGAGCCTTGCGCGTCAGGATTGGCACGCGATCAAGTAGGAACGAGAGGCAGGCAGACGCACGAGTCGAGCAAGCGCGCCATCGCCTCCGGGTTCGATTTGATCGTCGCGACCTCGTGCAGTTGGAGCGGTTGCGCGTCCCAGTTTAGGCCTTGCTCCCTGTGCTTGGAAGTGTGCGGAAGGGCGTAGTCGGTCAGCCAAGCTAGTCCATCCCGCCCAAACTCGTTGCCCGACAAATGCTTCCGACACGGACGACGCACCTGATCGGGAACAACCACTGGACGAAATCGTGCCTGCCCTCCAACTCGTCCCAATTGTCCCTCAGTTCATCCTGCAACTCTGTACATTTCGCCCGCCTCGGTCTCGCCGCCTGCCTGTCTTGGTAAAACCTCGCGTTCAAATCTGCGCGCGGGTCTTCTTCTTCGGCTGGATCGGCGAACGGGTACTCGAAGAGGAAATCGAGGACGTCGCGAGGGAGGGAAGGGTTCGAACGGTCGCCGGTCGGGAGAGGGATTTGACGACGAGACGCTTCCTCTCGAAAGTCGGGCCGCTGCTCAGAGTTGGTGGCGCGGCGAGGGGGTCGGACCATGTCTGTCAACGATCGAGTGTAGGGTTTTTGACTGGCAGGGAGCAGCACCAACCGCGACGACGACCGCCGCGAGAGAGAAGCGAGACGAAACGCGATGACGTCGAGCGACTCGAAGGAGGAGCGTGCAGCCCGGACTGAGCGTGTGCTCGTGATGAGCAAAAACAGCTTTACTCGTGCTGGATCGTGAAAGCCGTCAGGTCCTGCCGGCGTTCAGTGGAGAGAGCGCGCGAGAGAGAGAGGCGACGAGAGGTCAACATTTGGAATGTCAACAGCAGAGAACTTTAATGCCGACTCTCGCATAAGGGGCTCTCTCCAGGAAAGGGGGCACTGCAGCTAGAGAAGATTACAGTACAGGCCATGCGGAATGCGCGGATTGCAAAAGAGAGAGGATGCGATACAAGTCTGTTGCGACGCTGGTCGAGCACACCCACGTGGACTCGTGGAGCGGGCGAGTCATGCGTCGGCTCGGGGGGGTATGGATTTGCAAGAACAGCTCGGCGGATGAGCTATCTGCAGGTAGGGTATCATGAGGCGCCGAGGCCAAATCAGGCGCGAGAGGCTGGGCGTTCTAGTCCCCGCGCTCGAGGTTGATTGAACCTGCACGCGTCCACTCGAATGTCAGTACTGCGCAAGGTTTCTCGACGCTCTTCCGGTCCTTTCTTGGAGCACGAGCGGTCTCCAGATAAAGACCCGAGAGCGACGTGAGAGAACGAGAGAGCAGGCAGGAGACTCACTGCCAAACTTGGCATACAAGTCCTTCTTCAACTCGTCCATCTTGTCCTCGCACTGTTGCTTCTCTTCCTCGAGCGCGTCGACCTGAGTCCGGATCTTTTCGAGCGACGCCGAGAGTTGTTCGAGCGCTTCAGAGGCGGGTAGGTGGACGAACGTCGTGTCGATCTTGTACCTGCGCGCTCGTACGCGGGTGGGCGGGCGGCGGCGGAGCGTAGTTCCGGGCACGTCGAGTTGAATAGTCGGGAGAGCATGATGAGCGGAACGGTTCGGAGGGGTCGCGGGGAGATGCAGAGAGAGCATCGCGAGCAGGGAGGGAGGGTCAGTCAAGTATTTCTCCGACTCGGTACTGGTTGACGACGGCACGGAGCGGCACCGCGCGCTCGGCTTGTAGCCTCCGGGAGTCTCTGAAAGAACGCGAGCGCCGTGCCTGCGTGTACGCACATGACCTGCTCGTCTTCGTCGACGAGTTCCATCTCTGTCTCGACCTCTTCCAAATCCTCCTTCTCCTTCCTGTACCCCTCGAGCAACTCGTTGATCTCGTCCGCTCGACTGTTTAACCGAGAGAACGCGTTGATCCGGTCTTGGTCGGTTCGGGTGACGGCGACGTCGGCGTTGGCGGAAGCGTCGTCCGACTCGAGCTGCGCTCACGCGGGGGTCAGTGCGACCGACTAAGAGAGAGGACAGGCTGTTACTATTCACCATTCGGACCATCTTGAAGTAGACAGGAGCACGGTGGAGAACTGGCTGGCACGAGGAAGCACTCGTTCAAACCGGACGCTCCTCCTGCTCTCTCTCTCGCTCTTCCCACACCAAGCACGCACGAACGAGGCGATACAGAGGCTCACTCAACACCGACCGGAACCTGCTCTGACCGGACTGGCTCATCATGTCGGCGTCTCCTTCCGCTCCTTCCGCCCGCGGCTCCACCTCGTCGTCGTCATCTACCAAACTCTCCCGGAACGCCACGCCCGCCGAACAGCAAGCCGCGGCGCTCCAACGTCTCCTCGCGAAACCAGACCGCGAGATCAGGATCCCCGAACGGAAACCTGAAGGGGTCTCAAAGACGTTGAGGGCGCCGAGGGAGATGATGAAGAACGTACAAGGGTCCAGTGCAGGAGCAGGATCAGGAGAGTTTGTGAGTCGGCATGAGTCGGCCAGATTGCGGATTGATCAGACTTGAAGGGGCTTTGACGGCGGGCGACAAGCGCCTGCAAGAGGATCGAGTCTCGTGTGCCTCAACAAGCCACTGACCCCCTTTTGGATCGCTCGCAGCACGTCTACAAACAAAGTCGACGACGCGAGTACGAACGCCTCAAGATCATGGACGAGGAGGAAGAGTTTGTGCGTCCCAGGCAGCCCGGTCCTCGCCCGTTTCCCCGAGACTGACTCCGTATCCCGATGCGGCGCCGTCTCCGATGACGCCCGCGTGCAGGCCCGCCAAAAGCAAGAAGCGCTCGAACGTCAAGCGGCGTACGAACGCGAAGCCGAAGAACGGACCGCCAAGAACCGCCTGAAGCGGCAACGGAAAAAGGGGAACCAGCGCTCCGCCGCCACCTCGACGACTTCCAACTCTGCTTCCGGGTCGAGTGCGGGCACGGGGACCGGCGCGGGTGCAACGGGTGGGGAGGACGGAGCGATGAAGAAGAGGAAATTGGCTGCGGCGGGGGGAGGAGCGGCCGGGTTCACGTTCAAAACGGCAGAGGAGAGGGACGCTTCGCCCGATCCGGCCGGCGACGCGCGAGGAGATGCAGACTCGCCATCGGTAGGCTTTAACGGCGGCGATACGAGCGCCGCTACGACGCAAGAGGCGGACGGCGCGGCGGCGGAAGAGGTGCGACCGGCACAAGAGGCAGGGATCGTGATCCAGGATGACGATTAGGGCCGCACTCGACGATTGCATCGCTGTGCTTTCCCTAGATCTTGCTCACTCGGTGCTGCGAGAGGACAGGCGGGGAAAAGAGATCGGGATTGCACTCGAAAGAGAAGAGACAAACAGGGATAGCCGGCCGCGACGCCCACCTCGGACCACTGACTACTCGTTCTCGTTCTCGTACCACCACGTCCACGTCGATGGGATCGCGTTCGTATCTTGCGGTAACCCGGGCGTCGACCCTTCGTGCGCTGGCTGATCCGAAGCTGCTTCGCTCGCCGAGACCGCTTGCGCGATAAGCTCTTGCTGCACCAGCTCCTCTAGGACTGAATCCTCTTCGCCCTCCGTGTCGGTCAACATCTCCTCGTCTTCCAATTCGGCTCTGTTGAGCTCTTCCTCGTCGGCATCGCAGTAGACCTCCTCGACATGACCAGCTCCGTGCCCGAGGACGTCTTCGAGCTGGTCGTCCCGCCACCGAACGGTCAATTTCCGTACTGGCTCGAGGCCATCGCTCAGTCGACGACGTTTGCCGAGGCACGAAACCGGACGACGCGGATCTCCGAGAAGGAGCGGGTCGCGGTCGGGAACGGGACTGAGCGGAGCTGACGTCGGTGCGGGAGCTGGAGGAGCCCAACCGAGGCCGAGTGGCGAAACGGCGTTCGCCCCCGTCGTCGGCGAGAAGATCGATCCCGGGCGCGGCGGGAGGCTGAATGGTATCCTCGTTGGCGGAGCTGAGATCGACAAAGGTGATGGAGCACTCAGCTTCGAAGCCTCCTCGTCGAGTCCCGCCTCGGCTCGCGCTTTCCGAGCTCGAGAGCGCCCTGTACCTCGAGCTCTCCGCTTCTTGTCACTCGTCGGCGTCTGGTCGTCCTCGTCTCCTCTCCGCTGCTTCTTGGCCGGGTGAGCGTCAAGAGTCGGTTCTAGCTCGCTGAGTCCGACTTCGGCTTGTGCTCGCCCTGAACCGGTTGCAGACCAAGCGACGGCATCGCTCGGCGCCCCGAGACGACTTGCGGCGAAGGCTTCTTGCTGATCGCTGACGAGAGGTCGGCCGTTCGTTCGCGACTCGTAGAACGAGACGGATTGGGCTGGCGCAGGTGGTGGCGGCGGCGACGGCGACAGGGACGGCGTGGGGTACGGGTCCGTCCGGAACCTGGCGGCGGCTGTATCGAGCCCTAGATTTGCGAGACGGCTCGGGTGTACTTTTGACGTCGAAACGGCCGAGTCAGAAGAAACGGCGGACGCCATTAGCGCCTCCGACGGAAGGAGCTCTCCTTCTTCCGGCTCTTCTTGCTTCGGGACGACAGATGGCCCATCCTCTGTACGGAAGGCCGGTCGTTCGGATGAGTAACTTGTAGAGAAGAGCAGCCACGATCGCGAAGGCGGCCGTCAAGACGTACCAGAGTGCTGTGCGCCGACAGGATACGGCCCTCTTGAGAAGGTCACGGACGACGTTTCCTGTATCCAAACGCCTGCAATACGTGCGCCCGTACAGAGGAGAGTAAAGTCTTATCAGCACCTGTCCACCACTGTCCGCTTCCTGCGAGCCTGCGACTTACCGGTTGACCGTGACTGGCGGTCGCCCGGCAGCGGCTGGTGCTTGAAATCGGTGAAGTCGCCTCGGACGTAACTCTCCTGATACCTCGGCGTCGGCTTCGCTAGAGGATATCGCACAGAGTCTGTCGGCGGAGCTTGAATCCGAGTGACAGCTGTTTCGACTTGGTCACGAGGTATTGACGAGGGGTGCTCGATGCCGTTTGCTCGGAGTATCTTGTGCACCTCGTTCTCGTTGGTCGCGTAGAGCAAACTCTGGGCGATGACAGCTGCGTACGGGACAAATTGCGTCGACACGTAAGCCGCACGAGCTGCTTAAAGAGCGATTCACACGAGCTTTGATCTGAACGGCACGCACCATTCTTGCCCTTTGCGCGCTGAAACGCTTGCAAAGCGACTCGAGCCCATGGCTGGATCGGGACCGAGCAGATGCCACCTTGTGCCGAAGGCTGCCAGCGCCTGACGCCGTCGAGATTGAGCAACAGCAGGTCGAGGATGACACGACTGGCGGGCGTTTCGGGCTGGCGCATCTGCCACTCGACGGCGCTGATGCCGTATTGCGAGTCTGTGCGAGCGACATACGTCACACTCAACCTTCCTATGAGGCGTACACAGCCATGAGTGACAGAAGGGAGACGAAGCGGGACGCACGCTTGGCATCGACGCCCGTTCTGCCCAGCGCTGGGAACAGCAGCCCTTTGACATGCAGATACCGCAATGCTGTCAAGACTTGCCGAACGTCCTGTCGCTGGACTGTCTCGACGAGTGCATCGGCGTAAGGCGAGTACGCAGGAAGGAACGGGACCGGGTAACTTGATGAGACGACGAATTCTGGAGCAGAAGACGCTGCAGGGGCGTGGGGCATGGTCCACACCGCCATACTGGGTGCTAGACGCGTACGACGCGCTCTCGCAAGGCTTTCAGGTCCTTCTCTGCGTAGAGAAATGAGTGGGGAAGGGAGAGCGAGTTTGTCGGGAGAAAATCAGTCGCGTCCCGCCTCAACTTGATTTTGACATCTCGTCTAAGAATCAATTCATAGGGTCTGTGCAGCCGGACGAACCTTCATGCACGCTCCTCGGACGTGAGAGAGACCGGTGGGCGCATGCTCGAATTGCGCCGCGTATGATGGAAGCGGCTCCTGTCGAGAGCTTACCCAGGACCTCCTTTGCCTCCTTCTCAGCGAACGGGCAAGCCCAAACCGGACGGAGCGTAATTCGTATACATGCTGCATAGATAATCTATATGTCTATGACTCTCTTCACCATACAATTGTGCCCGCAGCCAGCACCGTCGCGAGCAGAGCCAGTCCGCTCGAAAGTACCACCGCTCCGAGCGAGACTGCGGATCCACGGCGCCCGGCCGCCGATGTATTCCCTCCCGCCGACGCTCCACTTCCACTTCCACTCGACCCTCTCGCCGTCGAAGCGGACCAAGTGCCCGTGAGTGCCCCCGTCCCTCCCAACCCGGCGGTCGTGACGATCGCTCGTCCCGTCGTCGTTCCGGTCGTCGTGCGCGAAGCGGCCGAGATAGATGAGACGGTCGGTAGAGGCGCACCAGAGTAGCTCAAGCTACCCTGATTGACGGGTTGAGAGAATCGAGAACCGCCAGGTCGGGACTGGCTCGAGTCGGTGCCGTTGCTGGACCAAGTGCCAGCGATGATCGATTTCGCGAGTCCGACGGCCGGAGCGCCGTTATGCGAATAGCTATAAATACTGTAGGCGTTCTTGAGGAAGACCTCGCCAACGATCGCCATCGGGACACCGTCGACGTCTTGGAGGTCTTGAGCCATGATCGTCAAGACGCACTGCGATCCGTCGCGGCTGACGGCTCGGAGAAGGTCTTCGGGCGGAATCTCGTACTGGATCCCGTTGAAGGAGAAGGCGAGCGAGCTGAACGACGTCGAGCAAGGGACGACGTAGGAACCGTCGCCGAGGGCCGACTGCCGCGCGCCCGGAATCTGCGAGTAGAACGCTTCTGCTGCCGTAGTCGGAATCTGAATGAGTCTGTGCGGCAACACCCGACGAATCAACAAACACCTGATCAGCGATCAGCTCGCAAGCCTGGAATTGGAAGAGCGAGGAAGCGCGCGCACGTGGTTCCAGAGTCGAGCGCAGCCCGTCCTCCCGTCCCCGACAGGAGGCTTCCATTCACCGAAATGCCGTCCATAGTGATGCTCCAGAATCCTTCGCTCCGTACCGGATTCCACGAGCTGCGTTTGTTGCCGTCACCGAGCAAGCAAGTCAGCCTCTCCCCTCTTCGGCCTCCGTCCACGTACCGCATCCCGCGACTCACATGTCGCCCGTGTACTTGCTCGAGTCGACGCAGCCGATACACAATTGCGCGCCGCTGAGACTTCCTTCAGCTTGCTGCGTGACGTCGGACGCACGGACAAAGTACATCGAAAAGTACTGCTGGGCGAGCTGACCCGACTCGATCAGGCGTTCGAACCACGGCGCGTAGCTGCCATAGCGTGTGAGCTAGAGTCAGCCGCTACCTAGCGCACAAATCGCCTGCCCAGCTGTCCGGCAGAAGCAGCGCGAGCGACAGCCGCCTAAGGTGACCGACTCACCCGCTCGCCGAAATGGTTCCGAACCCGAGTCCAAACAGTCCCGAGATCGGGTAGTATTGGAACGCCTGGTTGAGCGAATCGGCCGCGGCGAACACGGTGTTATTGACGGTGTAGCCGCCGAGGCTGACGATGTCTTGATTTAGGTAGCCGGTCTGGGACCCCTTGCCGTACTGCAGGAAGTGGATGGACGTCAGGACAAACTTCCGAAACAAGGAGGATCGACTACTCGAGCGCTTTGCTCAGAAGCCGCGATCCGTTATGCAGGAGACGAGTCCGGAGACGCACCCGGATCGACCAAGGAATGACGGGATCTGTCACTGCCGTCGAGCTCCGCGAAGCATCCCATTCCGGCTGACTTGAGCCCGTTCCGCTCTACATCACCAACAGGCAGGGTGAGCATCAGCGCGTTGTCGCGTATCGGACCGATCGGACTGCGCGGCCAACAGCAGGCCAGCTCACCGCATAAACCCAAAGGTCACTGCTGCCGGTGTCGAACAGCAAGTCGAACGATTGGCTCGGCGTACCGATATCGACTTGGCCATAGACCCTGCAATAACGTGCGAGAATATGAGCATCTGTCTGATCCAGAAGGCACGTCCGCTCGAGGTGGTGGACGCTGTCGGGCTTACATCACGTCGAGCGGTTGGCTATCTGCTCGGCGGGCGCGACATCGGGGTCAGTGATCTGTGTCAGCGTGCGGAAGGAGGCCGTCGCACGACGTACAGAAATCCAGCAACGGAACAACGCCCTTTTGCCCCGAACCAGACTGCCTCTTTCCCAGCTCGACCACCTTTCTCCTCCCTCCTTCCCCATCTTCCTCTTGCTGTCTTCGCTCGAGCTGTCGCACATCGCTCAAGTCCCTCAATCGCTTCGAACCGTCACCGATGACCTGCCGTTCCAAGCCGGCCGCCAAGACTCGGACTTTCTTTGCTCGTTCGACCGTGTCGGGTCGCGAAGCGAGGTTGTACCGGTACGCATCGAGCGCGGCTTGGTGGCGTTGAGATTGACTCGATGCGAGATCCAAGAGGGCTCTGGAGGGCCCAGATTGAGTGAACGGTCGTCAGCTGTGGTTGAGCGCCAAGTGGGGGGAAGCAACGGGAAGGAGGCAAGGACTCACGCTGGGTCTAGATAGGGTGGTGTGAAAGCTATGGAGGGTCCAATACAAGCGATTACGCTGCTCGACAGTAGCAATGACGATAGCATGGCTTGTAAAGAGACAGGAGGGAACGCAAGGGAACGGCGAGCGCTCGATCGAAGCCAACCCCGCACTCAGCACAAGTGATTTTCGCTTCCTTGATCGGTTGCCAAGCGTTCCTCTCAAGCTGCTGCAGTCAGGGCTCGTCTCTCTGCACGTCACAGCACGCACGCAGAGGCGAGAAGGACAACTCTTATCGAACGCGCGGCTACTCGTCCGCCTCGCCCTTGAGTTCGCGAATCATCGCCACCAACTTGTCCTCGTCGCCTTCCGCCTGCGCCGCTTTCACCCAGACGCGTCCGTTCATCCCCACTGCAATCTCGAACGGAAACTGAGCGCCTAACCGGCTCAGGATCGGGTTCTTCGGTGCGAGGAGCCTGTTTCGCCCCCAATTTGGCGCCGCGAGTCAGTCCCGACTCGGAAACCGCTGAAAAGACAGGCAGGACAGGGACGTACGCGCGACACCGACCGAGTTCGACGTGACGGATCAGGAACCCGCCTTGGAGTTCGCCAAACCCGGACGCCTTTTGGGTCGAAGGGTCGACACACGAGATTTCCGGTTCCGAGAATGGCGGCGTCGCGAGCAGGTGACCGTATACGAGCGTGCCGACCTGTGCGGCACAGCGGTCATTTAGATCAACTGCTGTGCCAGCGAGAGGACTCGCGCCTCGCTAGCAAGCCGAACAGAGTAGAATGTCCCTTGTAGCGTGGCGCACCTTTAGATTCGGCTTGTTCCGCTTTGTAGCGCCTTCGAATGCGAGCGCGTCCAGCGCCGCCGCTTGTGACGATCCGATATCGATTCGGTATCCCTCGGCGTGGCGCGCAATAATGATCCCGAGGACTGGTTCAGGCGGTTGAGGCACGTACTGCAAGCGCCGAGAGAAAGAGCGCAACATTAGAGCCGGGGGTTACAGTCCAAGCCCTGCAGAAGCCAAGTTGTACTTGAACGAGGTAAACGCACGCGTTTCTGAGTGCCTTCGATCCAGTACCGAGACTTTTCAGGTTGGTGCACCTCTCCGAGCAATCCAGCCCGAGTCGCCGCGACTGAACCCGACTCTGCCTGTTCTGTCGCTCGTTGTTTGCCCTTCTTTGATGCCGACAGAGTTGAAGAGGACGAAGGCTGAGTCGCTGTATGGCTTGACAGGCCAGGGCCGAGGTGGAGAGTCGCGGCCTGGGATGAACTCGACGGGAGAGCGTCGCCGGGTAAGAGCGCGAGCATGGCTGGGACTGGCAGTAAAAGCCTGCTTAAGAGTTTGGCTCGCTTGAGGTCTCTGGCTGTCTCGACCCGGCTGGTTGGGCTGTAGTACAGAGCGGCAGCAGCGAAAGCCGGCGAGCCGATGGAACTCGCCTCGAAACTCCTCGCCTGCACCCGAACGCCATACACGCTCCTCGGCAAGCGATTCGAGCTTATACAGTGCTCGCTCTAGAGTAAGGGCTCTACGCCAAGCCTCCAGGACTCGCTCTAGCAGCGAGAGTTGAGCGACTCTCGTCCTTTCACCTTCTCCCGGCCGGTCGCCCAATCATCCTCCCACTTTCGCTCGACAGGCAGCGCATAGTAACGCATACGTACACGACAGAGACGAGGAGCCAGGACCGTGACGGACCGCCATGACGGTCACGAAACGCAAGCCAAAGCCGCGCGAGACGGGCGGACCCGACACGGTCGTGACGGCGCCGCAACTCGAATCCGGGATGAAGGCGACGTGCGACGCGTGCTCGACCGATATCACGCACACGGTCCATATCCGCTGCGCTGAAAAAATCGGAGAGAGGTTGACGTGCCCCGATTTCGACCTCTGTGTCGACGTGAGTCTACTCCTGCCTTGGTTCGTCGGCGGGATGCGCCTGGCCGTTCCATAGCTGATCCGCCCCGTCAACAACGCACAGTGCTTCCTGCATGGGAAATCGCTCGGACCGCATCGAGCGACGCACGACTACCGAGTCATCTCGTCGCACTCGTTCCCGATCTTCGACAAGGACTGGGGCGCCGACGAGGAACTCGCGTTGATCGAAGGCGCAGAGATGTACGGACTCGGTAACTGGGCCGACATCGCCGAACACGTCGGCGGGAGGACCAAGGAAGAGTGCTACGACCATTACATGCAGACCTACATCCAGAGCAGCGACTACCCGCTTCCCGTGAGTTCGATTCTAGTCAACCCGCGCGATTCCAGGCAAGGACGCCTTTTACTGACTGACGCAATCGCACACGGATGCAGCGCATCGAACACGACTTTGACCCGGCCGACCCGGAACCGTTCCAAGCGCGGAAAAAGGCGCGCCTCGAAGAACTCCAATCGAGACCGATCCCGCTCCCGCCTCCGAAACCGCTCGCGTCCGCTCCGACCTGTCACGAGATTGCCGGCTTCATGCCCGGTCGACTCGAGTTTGAACACGAGTGGGAGAACGAGGCAGAGATGTTGATCAAGGACATGGAGTTTGGCAGGGTGTATCACTTTGGAGGGGAGAAACAACCGGCGGCGGTCGAGCCGCCTACGGCGCCGGTACCCGCTGCGCCCACATCTACTGGTGAAGGAGAAGGAGCGGAGGCGGCGGACACGTCGGCGACTGCTGCGGCGACGACAGAAGAAGGCGACGTCCAGATTGTCGACGAGAAACCGTTGCCCGATGGCGAGAAGGAAGGCGACGAGCCCGAAGCGGAACTCGACCTCAAATTGTCAATCCTCGAGATGTTCAATGAGCGGTACGACAAGCGCATGGCCGCCAAGGACCTCATCTTTGATCGCGGCTTGATCAACTACAAGACGGTGCGTCCTGCTCCTGAGCGCGTCTCACTTGCCGAACTGCGACGGCTGATACGCCGGCTCGTGACGAACCAGATGTCGGCGATCGAGCGGAAACGGGCCAAGGAGGAGCGCGACTTGATCATGCGAACAAAGGTGTTTTCGCGGATCCAGACGAGTCAGGACAATGAAGACTTTGTCGAGGGTCTCCTCTGTACGTTCCGGACGCTCTTAACACTCAGTCATTGTCGCAGTAAGTTGACTCTGCCGTGCTCCCCGCCCGTAGACGAGATCACCTTGCGGAAACGGATCGCCGACCTGCAAGAATACCGCCGGAACGGGATCACCACGCTCGCCGAAGCGGACCGGTATGAGCAAGCGAAGCAGCAACGCCTCTCGTTCAAGGCGTCGTCGTACCGCGAATCGGTCTCGCTCTCGTTCGATCGGTCGGGTGCCCCGGGTGGACGGCGCCCGACTCCGCAGTCCGCCCTGATCCAACAACTCAAGAACCGGCCCGCGCCGCCTCTCACGCTCGCGACCGCCAACTCGCTGCAGCTGTTGACGCCTCTCGAGGTTCAGCTGTGCGCGACCTTGCGGATTCTGCCGCGACCGTACCTCTTCTTGAAGGAGGTCCTCCTGCGGGAATGGGTCCGGCTCAAGGATCGGATGAACGGTACCGAGGCGCGAAGGGTCGTCCTCAAGGAGAAGAACGGCGAACTGCTCGGACCTCCCGAAGGTGCGACCGGCGAGTGGGGCGAGAAGATCGAGTGCGTGTGGGAGTTCCTCCGGGATACGGCTGGGTTGAAGGACGAGACGAGGCGGTACACGGGCGATCAAGATCTCGATGGCGAAGGTGACGGCGATGACGAGGCGGATGACGAGGAAGATGTCGAGATGGGAGAGGCAGCGCGAGAGGAGGACGAAGTTGTCGCCGTCTTGACGAACGGGACCGGAGGCGTCACGGCTGGATGACCTGTCGTCGTTTCGATCGGTTTCTCTACAGTACAGGTAGTATCCCAATGTTGTCTGTATCCGTACGCGCTTATTCAAGGCATCCTTTCTGCGGTCCGAGGACTTGCTCGGAGTTCCGTGCGTGAAGCTGCTCCAGCTGGACGGAAGGCGCAACTTGGCCGATCTTTGCTCCTGCACCAAACACCGGCTCCGCTCGCTTCCTGCTTGGTGTTGAGTAGCACCAACATGCAGTTTGCTATGCACTCTGACCAGCCAGGACCGCCTCGCGCGCATACGGCGAACCAACGGCGCGCTCGCACGATCGAAGCGAATCCCGTCTTTTGGCGGACTCTCCCTGTACAGGGCATCGTCGACCGCCTAATCGAAGCAGTACAAGCTCAAGAGCTCCTGCTGGTGGTGCACAGTCTGCAATTGCTACGAGCGAGGTTCAGCGACGATGGAGACATCTTCAAGTTTGGAATCGCAAAGACGCGTGAGCTTTTCTCCATGCGAGCGACTCGAGCTCGTCCTCGGCCGGGCCTATTGACGCCCGGATCGAGCCTCGTAGACACCGACAAGCACGTCTCCGCCATTTCTGCCGCCGTGCAAGGCGAAGAGACAGACATCCGCCAATTCATCCTCCGCCTCTTGCTCCTCTACTCGTCAAACGGGAGGGACGAAACGGCTGCGAGCTTGATTGACTCGAATACGAGTACCTGGGCGACGGAGGTACTGCTCAAGCTCGAGACGGACGATGTACAGACCCGGTTGGCGCTCCGTGCGTTGTTTGTCGTTTTCGGCTCGCGTCGGCGTCTACTGAATACCTTGTATTCCATGGTCCGGAGCAGTCGGCACCCCGCGCTTCCTTATGACGCTCGACCTCGCTAGCGCCGCCACTTTCATCGACCGAAACCTCTCGACGTTGTCGGCAGTTGCCGCTTCGGCCCGCAGCGAGACGTCCACGTCGAGCCATTCTGTTCCCGCCAAACGACCGCTTTCGCCGTCCTCGAGCTCTATGGTCGGAGCTGCAAAGCGCACTAAGGACGGGCTGCCGTCTCGCGCGGACGTTACCAGCCTCGCGGGCGACTTCGAATGCGCTCCTGCTGCTGACAAAGGATACCCTGCGGATGCAGACGCACCGGGTTTACCTGATCAACGTGACCCATGCTGCGAATCAGTGGACGCGACAATCTCCGGGATCATGGGCTCGGATCGGGGTTCGGGTCTCGAGAAGGAGCTTTACGAACGGATCGAACAAACGCTCGGGTTCAAGCCTGCTTCTCTCAAGCTCGACAAGTCAGGAGAAGCTCGGATCTCCTTGAAGAACGATCAAGAGTACCACGTCCTGCTCGACGGACTGCATGGCTCACGGTTTCGTACTTCGACGCTGCTCGTAAACCGCCAGCCGCCGCGACGGGACCTACTCTCGCTCCCGCAGGTAGATGTCCGCGATTGGCCCGTCCTGCCGGACCGATTTGGTCTGAGGCGCTTGATCAAAAGTCTTCGCCTCGGTGCCTTCAACCTCAAGCTCTCGATCCCGTCTGCACCGAGTCGGCGAACCGGTTCCGTCGATGGCCCTCCGCTACAAGATGCCTCCTTCCGCGTTCCGAGCGTGGAGGCAGCGCGTCGCGCTGTGCGTCTGCTCGAAGATGAACGATCTCCTCAAGATGTCTCGAGCAAGGTGACTTGGACCGCGATGGAATCGGTACAGCCGACGAAGCGGTCCGGAAGGTCTTCAGTCGCAAACGCTCGGGTCTCCGGTGCTCCCCACCCATTGCCTTTGCGCGTACCTCAGGCGCTTTCAGGCGGACCGGCCTCTGGCGCTTCTTCCGTCCCGATTTCGGAATGGTCGCCGACTCCGCCTCGCTCGCCCAACGCGGTGCTCGCGCAAGCTGACATCCTGCCCCGTCACGAAGCGCTAACACTCTACGATCCAGCAAGCGATCAGAAGTCGCACGCCGACGGAGCAGCGAGGAGGCAGCCTCCTGAGTACCGGCAAATCGAAGGGATGAGCGCACAGCCGACAGCGACAGAGACTCTGCTCATCACCGCCCCGCACGGTCATCAATCTGCGAGCCTAAAGAGCACCGCTTCTTCAGACCCGCCTGAGCAGATTTCCGGCTCAGTCCAGCAAGACGCGACGACTGGTGCTGCCGACCGCCCTTCGACCGCCGCGCAACGACATGAACCCTTGCTTGATGCTCGTAGTGGCGCGTCGAGCCAAGCGCTCACTGTACCAGATGAAGAGCCGCTCGATCCGTCGTCTATGCTGTACGCTCGGAGGCAAGAATGGGCTCGACAGCGACGCATGCTGGAGCAGAGGCAGCAAGTTGCGAGGAGCGCAGGATTCTAGCTTGGACGGGGGACATAACGACATTGTCGCCATACACAGCCTGAGTGTGGCGGGCAGCAACCGACTCGAATAGCTTGGAATGGAGCCGTTCTCGATGTACACAGCTGAAGAGGCGTGTTTTTGAGATCGAGACCAAGTGTCGAGGGGAGGTGAGCAAACGAGACCTGGAAAAAAAACGCGCGAGAGACGAGCCACCGAAGTCTATAGAGCAGACGAGCAAACCCTTTGGATCCAGTGCATGCTCTTGCGGCCTGTCTACTTGCTCCGTCCTAGTCGTCTCTTTGCCCAGCCGCGTCTACCTCCTTTGCACTCAGCCGCCAACTCTTCTGCTGCCGCTGCTCCTGCTCACCGCCTGATCCCGCGACCGTACACCTCGCCAGTCTACGCCAGCCTCCGCTCCAAATCGACCATGTCGGACATCAAGACCCCAGAAGTGCCGCCTGCCCAGCAGGGAGACGCGCCCAACCTGCAAAAGGATCCGGAAACCGGAGAGATGGTCTCCAAGAGGTACGTCTCTACCTCGCACAGCAGCTTCATATGCACAGGCAAGCTGACGCTATGACCCGCAGCGAGCTTAAAAAGCGCATCAAGCAGCGCGAGAACGCCAAGAAGAAGGCCGAGAAGGTTAGTCCTCTCCTGCTCACCCACGCCGGAAGCATCGAGTCAAAAGTGGTAGAGCCAAAGGAGCGCTGACTCTGCTCGTATCATTAGGCCGCCGCTGCGCCCGCTCAGCCGCAGGCCAAGGTCTCGGCCGCTGATGCCGAGGAGGAGCTCTCGCCCAACGTTAGTCACTTCTCTAGCTTTCCGGGAGATCGCTCAGACGGCGCTCTCCCCTTTCGTGCCGGCTCAAGAGGATCGCCCCCTATGTATTCCGACGGTTCGGACCGTCGCGCTCGCGTACGCAGCGACGCGGGCAGCGAAGGGCGAGCGAAGCGGGCGAAGTTTCGGGACAGCGTGTCTCGCCCACGTTTCGACGGGAAGGTAGCAGTGATGAGGGTCCGTTAGGGGGTTAGCACGGTGGCTCTCTTGGAGTGGAGGGACTGAGGAGCGCTCGGACACGGCGGAGTTTCGATCGCCGGCCCCTTGCGCAGCCTCCAAATCTAGCAGACTTACCTACGCCTCGTCGTCGAGCTACTGGAACTGACTCTCCCTCGAACGCGCCTCGCCCCGAAACAGCAATACTACGAGATCCGCTCGCGCGCGATTCAGAAGCTCCGCGCGATCCCGTCTTCGGACCGGACCCTGACGACCCCGAACCCGTACCCGCACAAGTTCCACGTGACCTTGTCGCTCCCGGCGTTCATCGAAAAATACTCGAAGCAGTGCTCCGAAGCCGGATCGAGGAGCGACGAGGTCGTCTCGGTCGCCGGCCGGATCCACAGCATGCGCGCCCAGGGCGCCAAGCTGCGCTTCTACGACTTGTACTCGGAGGGTGTCAAGATCCAGGTCATGGCTAACGCGAGGTGCGTCACCGTACTCTCTCGCTGTTGAGTGAGTGGGAGCGCTCACGCCCTGCACCCCTCGCAGCGAGTCCGAGTCGCCCGAGCAGTTCGAGGCGCTCCACGCGCTGTTCCGCCGCGGCGACATCATCGGTGTGACCGGTTCCCCGTTGCGCACCAAGCGCAACGAGCTCTCGATCGCGCCGAGCGTCTGCCAGCTCCTCGCGCCGAACCTGCACCAGCTCCCGACCGAGCACTACGGCTTCAAGGACCAGGAGGCGCGTCACCGCAAGCGGTACCTCGACCTGATCATCAACCAGGACCGCCGCGAGGTCTTCATCACGCGCGCGCGGATCATCAACTACATCCGCAAGTTCCTCGACAACCTCGGCTTCCTCGAGGTCGAGACGCCAATGATGAACCAGATTGTCGGCGGCGCGACGGCCAAGCCGTTCATCACGCACCACAACGCGCTCAACCTCGACTTGTTCATGCGTGTCGCACCCGAGCTGTACCTCAAGGAGCTCGTCGTCGGTGGCCTCGACCGCGTGTACGAGATCGGTCGCGTCTTCCGTAACGAAGGTATCGACCTGACCCACAACCCCGAGTTCTCGATCTGCGAGTTCTACATGGCGTACGCCGACATGCACGACCTCATGGACCTGACCGAGTCGCTCCTGTCGGGTCTCGTCAAGCACATCACCGGCGGCTACAAGATCAAGTACCACCCGGAGGGCAAGGAAGGCCCCGAGCTCGAGCTCGACTTTACGACGCCGTGGAAGCGGTTCGACATGATCGAGGAGCTCGAGAAGCAGCTCGACGTCAAGTTCCCGCCCGGCGACCAGCTCGACTCGCCCGAGACGAACAAGTTCCTCCGGGACCTCTGCGTCAAGGTGAGAGGAACGTTCCTTAGCGTCTCGGACCGAATGCTGACCTCTCGGCTCTCCACCGCGTAGCACAACGTTGACTGCTCCGAGCCGCGCACGAACGCGCGTCTCCTCGACAAGGTCAGAGTGCCGATGCTTCCGTGAATTTCCGGAGCTCGGCGGGACTGACGTTTCTACCTGGCATCAGCTCGTCGGCGAGTTCATCGAGAACCAATGCATCTCGCCGTCGTTCATCGTCGGTCACCCGCAAGTCATGTCGCCGTTGGCCAAGCACCACCGCTCCCGACCGGGTCTCTGCGAGCGCTTCGAGGCGTTCGTCGCAACTCGCGAGATCTGCAACGCCTACACCGAGTTGAACGACCCGTTCATCCAGCGCCAGAACTTTGAGGAGCAGATGCGTCAGAAGGCTCAAGGTGACGACGAGGCGCAGGGTTACGACGAGACTTTCGTTGACGCGCTCGAGCACGGCTTGCCGCCGACCGGCGGGTTCGGTCTCGGAATCGACCGGTAAGTGGCAAGTGTGCAGAAGCCTCGAGAAGTATCCCTCCTGACGCCACATTGCTTGCCTGTTTACAGTCTCTGCATGTTCCTCACGGACCAGAACTCGATTCGTGAGGTGCTGCTGTTCCCGGCCAACAAGCCTTTGCCGAACGCGACGGCTGGAACCGCCGACGACCTCGCCGCGCCGGAAAAGGCGACCTCGATTGGTGACGTCAAGGCGTAAGGTGCTGTCCCGCAGTAGAGCAATCACGATCGTTCTTGTATTTGTCTCTATCCCGCTCCGAGGCTGTTTCCGCTGGTCTCGAAGACGCGCTTTCGTCGAGGACTGAGAGAACGCATTCCTGCGTCTCCGAACCGATATCAAGACAACATTTCGCGCATGCTACCGGCAGACAAGACTCAGGCTTCCGACTTTGCACTGGTCGGATCCGGACCTGCGACGAAACGTCTGCGTATCAGCGGGTCGGACTCTCCACTTACGCCCGCCCAGTCTGGACACTCACGGAACTGGTAGTTGAAGTTCAAACGGACGGCGAGGAAGCGCATGTCGAGGTCGGTGCTCCGCTCCAAGCTCGTGACAAATTCTTTGGCTTGCTCGCGGAAGAGGCCGCCGTACTGCGCGAGCCGGTCCTCGAGGCTCTCCAGCTGCTCAGCGGTCGGCGCGCGCGCTAGCAGAGGAGGAAGTCCCTGCCCGAAATGAGATGGTACAAGCGTCAGCGGAGCGGCAGGCGTCGAATCCCCAAAGGGCACGGAAAGATCTTACCCGTGTGGGCGCAGCCGCGCTTCGCGCGTGCGACTCGTACTGCATCGCGTACGCAAAGAGATCGTCCTACGGATGCGATTGCGTCAGTCGATATACGGGCCTTACGGCTGTCCTTGCGAGACTCGCGACGTACGGCCACGTTCTTGTGCTGGAGCATGACCTTGAAAATGTCGCGCAGCTGGTCGATCAGCGGCTTGACTTCCTTCTTCCGCCGCCCGGACGCTCTCAAGAGCGCCTTATCGACGAGGGTTGTGATGTAGCGGCGATGAGCGGCGATCAACTTGTCGAGATCGCCATCCTTCTTCGCGACAAAGTCCTCGAGCTCCTTCCACTGGCACGCGACGACCTCGAGGTGGCAATAGTACTCAACTTGGCGGACGAAAAAGATCATGTCGCCGAGGGCGATGCGAGTCTGGTGCAGGGCGAACGCGAGGGCTGTAGCGGGCCGAATGGCTTCAGAACAGAGCGTGGGCGCAAGGGTGCCCAAACAGTCGGCTGACTGACCTGAGCCGCGTTTGAGCAAGCGCGTCTTGGTCATCAAGGTACGCCAACACTCGTTTAGAGCATACTCGACGCGCTTGATCTCCCACAGGTGCTTGAACATGCTCCGGTACCCATCGAGACTGGACGGGTCGATCACGGTCGATATTGGCGCATCAACCTTGTACTCGAGCAAGAAGACGTCCCAGCCGACTTGTCCTTGCTCAAAGTCGAGCATGCGTGCGTCCAGCCGTCCCAGGATGTTATCGAGCGCGTCGGTCGCTTGCATCGAACCGCGAATAGCCGTTTCGAGCGTCGAAGTCAGATTGTGTCGATACAGCGTGTTTGCAGGGCGGTTGAGCGAAGGCCTGACGGAGCGGGTGAGATACAGTCAGCGTCGTCCGAGTGCGCTCGCGGACTATGTAAAGACAGACCCGAGCTGTTCCATCAGGACCTCAACAAAGTCGCCCTTGCCGAGCATGACAAAGTCCTTCAAGGCGCGCAAATGGTCGAGGAGGCGGAAGCGTTCAAAGAAGAGCTCGAACAGACGTGCCGAAGCTTCTGCATAGGCGAGCGCGATCGAATGCTCGAGCTCGCGCATGTCGGTGTAGTGGAGAGCTGGCAGGCTTGTCATCAGGTCGAGCTGGCACGAATCGGGTCAAGCGGGCCACTCCTGCTACGCACCAGGCGTGTCTTTGCCTCCACGCAGTGTCACCCACGAGTCGTCGTCGCAGCTGTACTTCATAAAATTGAGAGATCTGCCGGTCGAAAAGATCTGGAGAAGCGAACGCATGGCCCGGTCAGCAGGATGCTTGCTTGATGGGACCGGATGGGGAAGACAGCCGAACCTTGCGACCGAAACTCTCGTCGAGGAAGGTCGGGAGCATTTCTGGTCGGAAGACGTATTTCTGCGCCCAAAGCTCGTGCGACGGGATGCCCGCCTCAATGCTCCGGTCGCCGTACGCGTCGGCCACATTTCTGGGTTGCCGAATCGCCTCTTCCAATGCCGGGTTCAGCGCGACGAAGAACTCTGCATACGGGTCGTGTAGCTCGCCGGTGTAGATCCAGCGGCTGAGGATCCCGAAGAAAGGGACCGAGAGCGTCTGCAGCAGGCGAGATGAGAAGGCCGAGAGGAAAGGGTCGCCATTCGACGTGAAAGCGTGCAGGGTTGATAGGAACGCGCCGCCGCAGTTTGCCGCTGCGCGAGACACACGGGGTGATCAGCTAGAGTCTTCGGCGTCGACGGCAATCGTGAGAGAGAAGCTTACGGCCAATGTCCGCTGCCAGCGCACCCATCAAGCGCAAACGCAGGCGGACATCGCGAGTCCATACCTCGAGCTTGCGCAGCGTCAATTGCGGCGATAACGCCTCGTCGTCGGTCGTGACCGCAATGGAGGTGCGCTCCTCGTCGACACCTTCAAGTCGGGTTTCGAGCGAGCCAACGAGCTTGAAATATTCGGTCGTTTCTTGGAGCAGCTCGGCGTGGAGACTCTGCTCGACCATGCCTCTGCGTGCTCGCCCCTTGCGCTTACGCCCGCCGCTCGGGCGACCGGCTTCTGCCGCCTCGCGAGCCTCCTCCTCGTCCTGCTCGCTCTCGTTCCGTAACCGGCGGTCAATGGTCCTGTACAGCCAGCCGAGCTCGCTCAGCGCATGTACGAGTGCGCGCGTCGGTCCCGATATGCTGTGGCCGCTGTCGCCCAATAGGAAGTCGATCCCGCCGACGTAAGCGGCGTTGGCCGCCGATCCGGCCTCGTGGACTTCGTCCGTCACGGCACCGCCGTCGAGAACAATATCCCCGCGCACGAAGGTGCGCCGCGGTCCAGAGTTGGGCGGCCGGTCCGGTCGAAAGCGGATGTACTGTCCGTCGAGCCCTTGGAGGATGAAGAGGACGTCTCGCAGCAGGGTCGCCTCGTCGAGAGGCGGGAGAAGAGCGCTATCACAATCTGATGCGATGGGCTGCGTCCGGTGCCGTGCCAGGACTTGCGCCATCGGGAGGCCGGACGACTTGCGAGCGGATTCCGACGCCGCTGGCACCTTTGACGGCGTCGCACGGGCAAGCCCTTCCTCCGCCGGCAAGAAGAAGTTTTGTGCAGCTCTCTGCTTGGTCCTTGCATTGCTGGAAACGTCTGCGCACGAGAGAGCGATTCGACCCGTCAGCAAACGAAGCGACCTTGACAATACGCCTCGAGGGCTCCTCGAGTCCTCATTCTGGCCAGCGCGTATGAAGCCACGCCGTCGGCAGGTTCGTATCTCCTCTAGCTCGCTGGACTCACTGAGCGTGCTCGTCGCTGCGAGTGCGGGCATCGTCGACATCGACATGTTGATCGAACAGCGACGCGTCGGATTCCGACTGGCGGCGGCTTCCGGGTCTAGCAGTTACACGGTCGTACGTGTCTGGCCGCGCGGTTATTTGGCTGAGCTGATCGGACCCCGGTAGATCTGCCAGGGCCGGGAAAGGGAAATCGCGCAGAGGCGAGAAAGTACAGAGTCTCGTTTCGACGCGTCACGCGTCGACTCGAGCTAGACGACTCGCCAGGCAAGGTGACGGGGGTGCTTCTACAGATTCGCAATACGATGACATCTACGGAAGAGCTCGGTATTGGACGCGATGCGTGCCTCCGCTCACATGGCCGCTCGGCGGGATTCCGCCGCGAACGAGTATCCTGTTATGAGGGGGCCTGGCCCAGCCTGGCCTTACCGTCTTGCTTGAGTGCCCAGCGTGCGCCGCTCTCGGTACGCAACGGCGGCTATTCCTCGACGACGTCGTATTCAACGCGGCAACGCTCGCTGCACCCATCGCAGGTCACGATCTCGACCCCGTCCTCCAGCTGGTCGACGGTGATTCGAAACTCGCTTGAGCATCGGCAAGGGTGTGTGTAGTATGCGGGCTCGTCGTGGTCGTTGTTGCTGTAATGCGGTTCAAAGTCGTCCAGCGAATGGGAGACGGCAAAGGCGTTGGTCGCCGCCCGAGTCCGGCTCAGGTAGGCTGCATACACGTTCAGGTCTCAGCTCGTGGCAGAGGGACTGTCTTTGATGGGCTCCGAAGCACTCACATCGGCGCGCCGCGTCGTACGCCGCACGAGACTGGTCATCGGCGAGAACTTCCCACGCCTCGTTCAAGTCCTGGGCATCTACGTCGCCCGCCTGCGCGAGACCTGACTGCGAGCCTTGAGCACTCGCTCCTGCGCGGTCCGGGTGTGCTCGCAAGATCAGGGCGCGGTACGCGAGTCGGATGTCGGCTGACGAGGGCGGAGGCGTAGCGGCGAGACCGAGGCGAGCGTACAGGTCGACATGCTCGCAAGGATGGCGTTGCGCCGGCCCGTCGGCGTGGTCCAGCGTGAACGATGGGTTCGTGGGACGTACGCAGAGCCTTGGTACCGCAGAGGGGATCCCGCGGCGGAATCGCGAGAAAACTTCTGTCCTCGCTTGTACTGAACTTTTTGTCAGCCGGTATTTGGAGTGCCTGAAATTGACACGCTCTTCAATTCTGTGCCTGGCTAGATGGAGCATCTAGCAGTATATTTTGCATCTCGCACTTTTTTGACTGGCCCTCAACTATACGCCTCCGCTGAGCCTCCGGGAGTCTAGACCGGTTGGATCGCCGAAGGCTTGTATCAGGTGGTGCAGAATTGCCTCAAGGTACCCTGGCCTGCTCAGCTGCTCTATAGATCTAGACCGAGCGCATCACTAATCACCGGTTGCCAGCTTTCATCGTCCAGTTGATGTGGCGGCCGCAAAATCAATGCTTCCACTTCCTGAGTCCTGACCGCAACTTGCCGCGACAGCTCCAGCTAGCGCGCTTACCCCGCCACCCACCTGTCATGCGCACCTGGACCATAGTGCAAGGAAAGAGCACACATGAGGGCAACACTGTTGGAGGCGGCAAGGCACGCGCTGCAAGCGAGCGGAGCGAGCAAGCGCGCACCAACCAGCTGGCCATGGGCTGACAAACAGCTCCGGCCGGGCCTTTCTCCCAAAGTAGAAGAGCCTACTTTTACATTGAAATGAAGTCCTGATAACACTACAGTAGCGGTGGCGTATCCATATAATGCTCAAAGCTCCATCTAGCCTCATTGCGGAGTAGCTAGTTCGCTTCTAGTTAACGTTTTCGTTTCTTGTCTGGAGATCTTAGCGGAGCAATCCTCTGCAGTTCTGCATCTTCATCTTGATGAACTGAGAGGCCTTTCAGATTTCAGGGGAGTCCGATGCGCGGTTACGCGGTATCTTCTGCATCTTTATCAGATATTGTGTCCTTCCATTGCGCTACAATGCTTGCATACTGTCCACACATACATAATAGGCAGGTCCCCAGAAGGAAGCTCAAAGCTGTTGCAAGACATCCAGATTTGAGAGAAGCAAGAACCGGGCATGCAGCATCTTTCTGCACTCAGGGGGCAAGCTATGGATCCCATGTAGTGCCCTTTAACTTGCAGCTCTAAGAAGCTTTACTATGAGCTGGCCTTCGGCAGTGCTTTCAGGAACACCATAGAGAGCAGATTGCAGAGCAGCTGGACCTGCCTAGCCTGCCCGCAATACTGATAGCCAGCAGCTTCTGCCAAATTTAGTTGATTGATACTTTGCGCTGTAGCCTTTGGGTGCTGTGGTAGTTCAAGACTCTGTGGAGCAGGCATATCAGCCCAGAGACCCAGATCAATTGAGGCAACGCCGGGAGCTCTTGCCAATTGCTGCAATCTGAAGGTAGTACAAGGGCATCAAGAGTGGGGTACGCCAATGTGCCACACCAGGCACTATGCTATGCAGCGCATGGCAAGGAACTACTTGCTCGAGCAAGACAAGTCAATTCCCCAAGCAGAGTAGCCTGTCTCAGATCTCGGAGACGGTGCCCTCAGCAGCCTGCGGGTGATGGATGTCGTTTGCTCAACTTGGCACTTGGAGGGCCATCGGTGCTTGGAGCACACTTTGTGATGTCCGGAGGGCCCAACTACCTTAGATTCATCGCAATGCTCCTCGTGTTGCTCCCTCCTCAACCAAATCTGTACAATGTCCAGCAACGCAAAAGAATGTACTTGCCATTGGTGAGCGACCTCTTCAAGCACCGGACAGATGGCCGAGCGGTTAAGGCGGTAGACTCAAGTTCTTCCCAAGTTCTTCTGTGCGCTTGCATGGTTCTTCTACTGGAGCAATCCGCGTGGGTTCGAATCCCACTCTGTTCAAAACTTTTTGCCGGTGTCAGCTTGACACCCTACCTTTTTTCTTCCCTACAGATTGCGGCTGTGTTCAAGCGTGGTCACTGCGGACTGACCCTACATGATACCCATGCAGGGCTACCAATCTGGTAAACGGTTGTACAGCAAAGAGGTGCTCATCTTGTGTAGTAAGGACCCTGCCCCATCCTGTATACCGTGTCCTGCCCTGTAGTTGCATGAGAAGGCAAAGATTGTAGCTGTTGACACTTTTCCCTCTGATGGGCTGGCAGGGGACCTCCAGATCCTGCAAGGTAGTGTTCTTGTAAAGTCAGCACCCTTTGGCTTGGGCAAAGTCAAAGTCAAACACCATTGCAAGCAGCAGCTTTGTCTGCCAAGTATGACTGCCGCACTTCATGCTATTTGGGCAAGGCAGAAGGCTACAGCTGATCTAGTCTGACACAGGAGTAGGTATTGCTAAAAACGGGTCTCCTCTTGCTCCTTTCCTTTCGGACCTTTGTTGGCTTATTCATAACTAGTAGACATTATATGATCTAGTCTGCTAATGATTGGCAATTGGGCTACAATGATCACAACATGCAGGTTACAAAGCTGGAGAATCCTGCTTGTCTCTCTGATAATGATGAAGGGGTTGACAAGCGGTAAGCCTGAGAGCCTCCTTAGCACAAACATGGCTGATGCACTAAACAGAAAGCCATGTTGTACTGGCACAATTCCCCATACTGTTAGTTCCCCTTGCAATGTGTACCCTGTCCACTTTCTGCGGTGAAGTCATCTTGAGATGTACAGCTGCCGTTTGCTTGCTGCAAGGTGGGCATCTAGCTGCTTGGTCTCATCTGTACAGGTGACTGCTTCATTCTCCTGCCCTATAGTGCAAGTGTCTTGCAGTTCAGAAAGGCCAGCATTTCCTGCTGGACATTCTGCAGGGCTCTCTGCAGATCAAATATCAGTAGTTGGCACGAGGAAGCTGATGGAATGCTGCATCAGTAGCATCCAGCCAAGGCAACCGGGCAGCAAAGAGTATTCTGGAATATGCAGGGCAAAGGTTGCAGCTTGCCTCGAAGAGTCAAAAGCAGACATGGCAGTTTGCTTGCATCCTCTCAGGGCCTGACATTAGCTCAGGCGCTCACACAAGAGGCAGGGTACATCAGTGTTGGCTCAGACTGTGTAGTGCTGCAGTATGGCAATCAGCTGCGGGGAGCAAGTAGCTGCAGCGGACTCTCTTGACGAGCAGGCGCCCAACTGTCGACCGCAGATCAGTGTCTTTAATGTACTTGGTGCTTGTTTGGTGTGGTACCTGTTTGCCGTAATTGGGCCTACACTGCACCTGATGGCGCTGAGGAAAGCAGTGGGACACATCAGTAGCCGCATGCACTGTGGGCCAGGGCAATGCTGGGCCGGAGTTGTTGTCCCAACAAGCAGACACTGTGTAAGGCTCTCAGCTGCCAAAGGCAACCATTCAGCCCGTAGAAGCATAAGCCAAACGGTTGTATGGCGGCAACCGGCGGATTGTTCACGATCGAAGTGTGGGGCCGACCAAAACCATCAAAGAGTGTGATGTTTGCTTGTAGGATTGATCAGGAGCAACAGCCTGATAAGATGCATGCAACAATGTGGGAGCAGTGCATCAAGCCGGTTGAAGTACAGGCAGGGCCAGCATCTGCAGCTGGAGTCGCAGCCAGACACGGTCAGTGTGCAGCGCAGGTGCATTGATTTGAGCAGTATGTAGATCAGTAAGGTGGGAGGATTAGGCAAGGTGGTGAAGCTCTGGGGGGTGGAGCCCTCAAACCAATTCCTCTCTGCTTGCTCACTGGTACAGCTTGCAAACAACACTTATGACAGTTGCTGAGGTTCTGCAGCCTCCTTTCAGTCCTCCCAAGCAAAGGAGCCCAACTCAGAGCCCTGAGACAGTGCCCTTTGTAGCAACTCACTATGCAGGCAGCCCTTGCTGGTCGACTGTCGCACGAGGCCAAGAAATGTTGTGGATCTGAGAATGCACAAAACTGAAACTCCTGTCCTGGTGTAAAAGACCCACGCTGACCCTCTGCAGTGACATAGACAACTTTACACTCCTGATTTTCCTTTGCAGCCCAGGCTGGCATCCCATGCCAGTTGTACATTCAGAACAAGTCATGCCTGTGCTTGAACCCTCTCTACTGAGCATCTGGCGCTTGGCGTTGTTGTGCAAACTTGCTGATCCACGCGGCCTGCTCTGCAGCTGCCTTTGTGCCTGACTTTGCACCGCTCAAGACCAACTTGGGCTTGACCAATGCCCCACTGACCTCCTTGCCCTGGTACGTTGCCTTTGGTTGACGCGCAACAAACTTGATTGTGGCTAGATTGGGTTGGTGGTGCGGGATTGGGTCGCTGAGCAGGCGCAGCGTTGGGTCAAACGCGCCTGTAAGTTGGGCTTTGATGCAAAGCGGGGCAGGCGCGGTGTTGAGGGACGTCAGGGACTCAGCAGGGCGTTTTTGTTTCTCAATGCAGAAGATGGCATAGTCAAAGCGGCGGTGGTGACGCTTGTTGTGCGCAATGCGCTGGCAGTAGCTGATGCCCAAGTCTTATTTGTTGGCGTAGCTGCCCTGAACGAGCTGCTGCACAAGCCGGGTGCAATGTCCCAGCTGGTTGGCTGTCAAATTTGGTGTGTAAAGGCAGCAAAGATGCAAGGGCTACAGGGCCAAGTCTGCACTGCACATTCCACACTTGCTGACTGTGAGGTAACAGCCACTGCTCAACAGTGACAGCTATATGCTTTGCACGTACGAGCACTTCAGCACAGCTTCACCAGTCCTGTCTGTACCTTGCTGATGCACCTGACCAGTTGCAAGAAGCTGTAACAGAGCAATGCTTCCACGCTAAAAATCCAGCTGCACTGCATATCACTCTCTTTCAGACCTTGCCTTGCTGACACAGCTGGCGTCTACTGCCATGCAAATCATCATGGCTTAACTGCCCTTGTGCAGTGCCATAAAAGGAGAACAATGAGTAGGACATAGTCCTGATAGCTCCAAGTAGCATGAATCATACTGCATAGCTTGTATGTGGACTCAATCAGAGATGGCAAATAGAGAGCTGAACAATAGAGAGGTTGTTGTGGGCCTCCTTGCCACCACCTACTTTGTCATTTCTGGTAGGGCGCCTTCTCCTTGCACCAGGTGGCAGGTGGTAGATAGCATTGTTGTTTGTGTCAGTCGTTGCAGGAGTGGACTTAGCCTCAGAATTGAAGTGTTGCGTTTGCTGTGCGCAGATTGCCAAAACGCACACCAGCATCATCTCTTTGCGCTGGAGCTACATCAGACAAGCTGTGCAGGCAGTGTTGGTTCTATCTCCTTGCTACACTTGCACATTGCCTGGGTTGACTTGCAGTGTGCTTGGCACTTGCTGAGGCTGTGTGCGTCAGGGCGTACCTAGGTGGGGAGAATGAACTGGCGTTGAGTGAGTGAGGCGTGGGTCAAGAGAACAACTTATTGGGGTCAAACTTGTGCACTGGTGGCACAGTGCGAAGCTGGCCTCTGGTCTTTGGATACCAGGCCACAGTCCATTTTCTTCTTATCGGGAAAGGCCGTTGTCTGCGTCCAGATTGGCACTTTGTATACCACTTTCAGTTTGCACTCACCTGTAGTCTGTCTCAAGGTGTGAGGAAGCTAGCTGACACTGTGTGTGTTTCCCAACCAGCCTTGTGATCTCTTTCCCTGAACCAATGATGCCAAACCTTGCGTTGTCAACATACTCAAACTGCTCTACAGAACAGAGGCTAATGCATAAGTTTTTACAGGGACTACTTGTCTTCTCTCTGTCAGCGCATCTTTGAGCTCAAGTCCTCTGCTGCTTGCGACCTGCCAATCAAGTACACTTACGCCAACAGTCATTCTTGACAACCTGTTCAAGCACACAGCTGGCTTGGATGTATCCAAGAGGGATGGATTTCTGTGGAGGTCATCCAGGACTCTAGCCTGCCACCCATTCTTTCACCTACATAGTGAAGCAAGTCCTCATGCGCCACCTCATACCCAATTTTTTGCACTTGCACCTGCCCAAACCTGTTCTCCACTGTCTGACTGTGACTATTTTACCAGGGTAAGCGCCTTGACTGACATCCAAAATTGTTGGTATGTCAGTCCAACCAGATTTGAGATACAGTCAAAACACATCACAGAGGCCGCCAGCTTCAGCACTTTGACAGCAGGCTTGAATACCCTTGACAGCAGGCTTGAATACCCTTGACAGCAGGCTTGAATACCCTTGACAAGCTTGTTCAGTGGCCCCTCTGCTTGAGCTACAAGTGATCCTGCAGGTGCACATCAATATTGAAGGAGGTCAGGCTGCTTCACAAGATTGAGGCTAGTCTTGCTCTAGCGTTTGTAACATCATTGCTTAACACAGACAGGCTCTGTCAAGGATTACTGCAGCAAAGCATATGGCGTAGCTTGTCATCTGAAACTTGCTCAACAACCTGGCCAATGTTCACAAGGCCTACTCAAGCACATGGAGCCAAAGGTCTTTGTCTTCCTCCTTCTCCGCTTTGTTGCCGCTTTCCTCCTGCTCTTCCGTGCTGTGTCTGCGGATACAGTGCTGTTTGACAACGCATGTCCGCGTCAGTGCGCCTCTCTGTGAGTGAATACTTGTCAAAAATTGCAGGCGTACCTTGCACAGCCTTTGGCCGGACTTGCTTGCATACTCAGACTGGCAGACCTTGCCGACCTTCCTGATAAGGTTTGGGAAAGGCAAGTCCGTAAACTGAACACAGCCCATCGTTGAGCTTCCTCCGGTACGACGTCTTGGCGCCTTGCCCGTACGTTCCCGGTGCCCACGTCAGACTGCCCTCACTTGTGCGCATTGACAGCGGTCTGACCCGCTCAGCAGTCAGCTTTGCCGGAGCAAGGCGGCTTCTGGGCGGGCGATCCAGCCGTTTCCCCGCGCCATGTCCATGCTTCTCGCGTGCTGCACCGCCGATAACGAGCGAGTCCAATGCCTTCTGTGCCACTTGAGGGGGTTGAGGATATGCCAAACTGACCCGCCTGTCAGCAAGCTTGCCCCTCGGGCTGCCATTGCTGGCGTTCGCAACATGTCTCGCCTGAGGTCAAGACAAGCGTACCTGCGGGGGCGTTGCTCGGGGACGTCCAAGTCCGGGACGTCTGCTGCAACCACGTCGGCGCCTGCATTGGTTGTGACTGGGTTGGCTGCACCTGCTTCTTCTTCTTGTGGGCCTGCTACTGCTTCTTCTTCTCCTGCGCCTTCTACCTCTTGGCCTGCTGCTGCGCCTTCTTCTTCTCAGCCTGTGCTGCTGCTGCTGTTGCTGCTGTCGCTGGGCGCCCGTGCCGCCGCCTTCTGCGCCGCCTGCTGTGCTGCCTCTTGTGCCGCCTGCCGTGCCGCCGCCGCTTGCGCCCGCTCTGACCGCGGTTTCAAGCTTAGCGGGACTCCATGCCTTCAGCCGCTCAAGCTCCGCCCTCCAATACCGTGCGGCAAGTTGGAGAGCGTCTTGTCCATGCTAGGGAAGAACTGGAAGCGAGACGTGCGGTCGGCTATTCTCGCACTCAGACAAGGAACAGGAGTGTGGTGGCACAGGCGGCACACTCCTGTCCGCAGTAGTCAAAGCAAGAGAGATGTTGAGTTGTTCAATGCGTCTTGATCAGAAGCTGAACAAGGGAGCTGCAAGAGATGGCAAGAGACTGCAGGCAAACAAGCTGGCGCCCCGCCGCTTGCGACTTTTTGACAATTTGGGCCTCCGGCTGACACGTAATTTTGGCGCCTCTCTATGCCCGTCACGGCTGTACACGCAACGTCATAGGTGGAGGAAGCGACAGCGACCACAGAGAACTTGTACCCGCCTCCAGAGCTCCGAACCCCTTCGGGCGCGCCGCTTCTCCTTCCTCCTCTTCCGATGACAACAAAAACTTTGTGACCGGTACCGCCATCTGCAGGTCCGACCAAGTCAAGCGCTCGACGCTACAACCTCGCTCAACTCGCCCATCGCATATTGAGACTGTCGGAAGCCATTGAACGCTTACAGTCTGCGACACTGATGGGCCCGGTTAGCGTCATAAACTTGACAGACCTTGGGACGGCGAGGCGCAACACCTGGCGGCGCAAGACAATCGTCTTTTGCGTGGCGTGCAGGGGCTGCAAAGCACGCACGTGCAGCGGGTGCGCCAACTTACTGTGCCCGCAGCTGTGGCAGGCTTTCGAGTCTGAGCCTTAGCCGGTTTTCCCCCACTCGGGGTTCTTCCTCCGGCTTTGTATAGTTTCCCGTCCTGTACCACTTCCTTCTGTAGCCGGTCCGCCGGTCCCCTGGCAGCTTGCCCTAGTTGGTGGCTCCAAGTCGACAAGCGCACTTTTTAAGGCTCGACACCAACTATAAACTTGGAATCTATCCTTTCCTATCCTATTCTGCAGGGCGCAAGGCGCTACTCTGTCCATCACAACGTCTTCTTCTTGCCCCATCCACTGAGCTTGTGCTCAGTATTGTCCATTGCGTGGGCAATGTGACGCGCAGGATGCCAATCGATTGAAGGACAATCAAAGTACAGTGTGCTGTGCATTTTGGCTTGTGCGGGAAGAAGCTGTCAAGACCGTCCTCAATGATCTGGATTGTCACCTCAACTGTCGTTGCCCTCGCCTTGCTCGTCAGCTTTGTCACCGTGGTCCTCATCTCTCTGGTTGACTTTGTTGTTGTCTGAATACTGCAGTGGACATACAGCTAGATGTCAGCACTGTCTTGGCACACGTCAGGCGCTGAGAGCGACAAGACCTACCCCAATCATGTATGAGAGGGCCCATTTGCATACGGCCTTTGCTACGTGTCCAGGCTTGAGAAAATTTGCCTGCCCTTGGCAGCATCCACAAACTTGAGCTGGGACGCGCCGAGGAGCAAGGGCTGATTGTTCCTTCTGACTGGCAATACCCCAGTGCCATCAGCGCGCGGGTGCCTCGCAGTGGCAGCCTGACTCCTCCCGGGGTTGGGAACAGTTTGTTCTGGCCTCTTGCGCAAAGGTGGATCAAGTGGCTCTGGCAACAGCGAGCCTTATTAGCTGTGCCTTGTTTTGCCGCGCTGTTCTCCTCATTGATGACCCCTCCATGTACTTTTCCTATTCCTTTTTCCTTGACCTTTTGTCTTGGCCTTGGCCTCCCTTCCCTGCCATGATGGCTGCGTCAGCAGTGTCAAACATGTTGAATTCCTGGCAGGCAGCGGCTGCGGCATTGTTTGCGTTTGCTGCTCATTGGCCTGCGCCAGCGCCAGCATTGTTGTTGTCACTCCCTCCTTGCGCTCATCCTCCTTGTTGGTGGCGCAGCTGTTGCCGGCTGGCGTCTCAGCGTCAGAGGTGACCACTTTCAGTGCCGCGCTTGGCAACCTCTGCCGCTTTCTTGAGCCCGCCGGCTGCAACTCTACGCTGGGCAACCAGAAACAATCTTTGCCGCCCACATGTGGCGTCTGAGGAGACTGGGAACAGCGGGAGTCATTGTCAGTACTTGCAGAGCGCTGTCTTTGATGTGAGCTGCCATTGGCGTACCTGGCTACCAGGCGTCCAATTCCTCCACACCACCGTCAGCTTTGCACCTGCAATCCGGACACAGTTGCCTCCTTGCCCGGCTGCTCATCGGTGTGCTCATTGTCCTCCTCCTCCAGCTGCTTGCTGGCTTGCTCGTCTGCCTGCTTGTTGGCCGGGACTCCCACCTTATCTGAATGTGTGTCGCCTCGCGCTTGGCCTGCTCCCTGAAGTCTTGTCCGGTCCAACAGCCAAAGGTTGTTTGTGCGCAAGAAGGACACCTCTCGAACGCTCTTGCTGCAAGCCTGCCAACAACAGCGCAAGCAGCCTCCTGCGTCTCAAGCAGAACTTCTGACCCCGGCAAATCCTTCGCTCGCTACCACAACCACTTGACCCGCCGGCAATCGACACTTCTCACGCGACTCCGTACCGGCGCATGCGACCTCAGCGCGTACCAAGCGCATTTCGACCCGATCAAGGCGATGTGTGCGGGCGGTGAGGAAATTGAGACGCGCGAACACCTCTTCCTGCACTGCACCCGCCACAACACCGCCCGAGCGGCCCTCTTGACGCAGACAAAGCGCAAGGAGACAACGCTCGCATACCTCCTCGGCGACCCGCGCTCGACAAAGGCGACGCTCCGGTTCTTGGCCGACTCCGGCCGCTTCGATTCGCTCTACTGCCCGCCGCTCGACAGCGACAGCGACTTGCCCAGGCAATCCACCACCCGCACCTACAACAAGAAGCACAAGACTACCAGCTGGCACAAGAAGAAGGTGCCCCGACCAAAACTGACAAAGTAGGCGACAATGACCCTTCGACAAAACTCTCTCCGCTTTTTGACCCTATCCCCGCCTTTCCCGACATAAACGACTTCTCAAGTATACGACCGGATGCGCGCGTTTCAGAGCTACCAGACGATACCCTACTCACCTTTCTCCTGCACCTACATGCATACTTTCCCGCCCCCCCTTCTCCCCCTTCCGATTGACTCACCCTTCCGCATATCAAAAGAGGTACCTTTTTCCCCTGCAGCACCCCGTCAAACGGGTCAGGTTTTTAAAGGCCCAAATTACGCTGCTTTTTTGTAGCGAGTCTGCATGGGCCCTAGGCTCGAAGGACGAAAAACAAGAATTTCTCTCTCTCTTGAGACTCATCTGCTCAACCTCCTCAATGGCCTCTTGCATGGCTTTGCAGCCGGCCTGGATGATGAATTCCTTTTGCCAAGTTCTTGGACCAGCAATTGTGAGCCGTAAAGTCAAGTACGAGGTGGACAAGCTCGAGGTTGAGGGCTTTGCCAGCAAGGGGGAGGGCACAGCGTGCCGTTGCTGATGCAGCATGGGTGCACAATTCTGTTCAAACACTGGCATTAGAATTTGATTCTTCTCCTCATTCTGCCTCCCTTGGCCCCATCAAGGCACAATGCTTTGCTGCAAGACTGCAAAGTCTGCTTTCATTCACGAGGTGGTGCTCAATAATGCAACAACTTGAGACGAGAGCCGCAATGAGCTTGTCTGCAGCAGATTTGTGACAATTGGGGCCTTGAGCCCTGGATGTGTGTTGGGGCCTTGAGCCCTGTATGTGTGGGCTTGCTGACTTCCGGCCCTTACAGATGAGCAGGGTTGGCTACTTCTTGATGAGCTGCATCTTGTCTCTGTTGCGAGACTGGCAGAGCTCAAGCACCTCCTTGACAATTTTGGCACTCATGCTTTTCTCAGTGCTGTTGCACTGCCTGCAAGCCATCTGGTCCCTGTGCATAGGAGTTAGGATCACTCTTGACCATGCTTGTCAGGAGGCTAATCAGGTAGTGATTGCCGGGATCTCTTGTATGCAGTTTTGGCAGTTAGCAATGAAGTCTTGCAACCTGGTCTCAGACAAGTTGAGCAAAACTGCCTTGCTGCTGGAGTGCCGTCTTGGTCATGATGAGGGGTCTATGTCTGCATTGGCCCCTCCTGCGCAGCTCAATCCTGAGCATTGCACTGACAGTACTGCGCGCCCTTGAATGGAGGATGTCGCCTTAGCCGTTACAGGTTTGCGAATGACAACAAGCGCTGCAAGGACTTCTCTGCAGCGGTCAATTCTTGCAAAGACGGTGTGATGTTCCTCCCTCTGCAGGGCAGGAGGCGTAGACATGGCCTGAGCTGCAACTGCATGCGTTACCAGAACACGGCTTGTATGCCCAAATGAGATTGAGGGCAGGCCAGTACTGATCCGTCAAGTCTTGCGTTGCAATCACCTTGCGCTCAAGCTCAGCTTTAGCAAGCTTTTGCATTGCTTTGCATACTTCATTGGGAATCGTGCCTGTCATGCGCTTTGTGATTGAGCTTGGGGTGCAGACAGACTGCCGGTCTATGGTCTCTTGCACACTGTGCTTGGTGGCTGTTCATATGCCGTTCTGCTTGACTTGAGTTGATGCGCTAGCAAATAGCGTTGTGACAGTTCCAATAAGGGTTGTGACATAGAGTGGCATCCCCCGTCCCTGAGTCAATTTTCAAGTGAAATGCCAGCGTATTCATTAGATGTCTGGGCCGCTGCGCAGAACGTGAAGCTGTTGAGGCGCTTGGAATGCATCTTTGTTTTGAAGTGGCTCTTCAACCACAGTCCTTGGTGCTATGTTCATCCAATCTATCAGCTTAAGATCTTGAAGCTGCACCAGAATCCACAGCACTCACAAGCTCCTTCATACTTTGTTGCACCTTGGCGTAAGCTGCAGGATAGAGATTGCCTCAGCAGGTAGGTCACTTTGCCCTGTGTGAGAAATTCTTTAGCTGACTTGGGGTTGATGTACATGTTACCGAGGATGAAGGGCAGGAGAAGATGCCTTTGCAACGCTTTGTCAACTCAACCCTGCACTGATTCTGGGGTGGCAAGATGTCTGAGTATAGCCGCAGCGCAGTGCTTGACCTTGGCCACACTTGGGCCAGATGTTCTTGCAAGAAGATTGCCCCTGGACCGAGATTTATTGATGACCTGCTCATATTTGTCTACTTTGTCTTGTTCTCTCTGGCTAAGGTGCCTTCTTCTCGAATAATATGGTAGTCTGGAGCTTTTTGTTGACATATCACATGCTGTTGTTGGCCAAGAAACGCAGGAACTCTTTCCAGCATGCAGGGTGCTGAGAAGGTACAAGTGTGTCTCTCTTTACACTCAGATCTGATGAAAACAGATTGGAGAGGAAGGTGGCGCTGGCAAGGTGGTATCTACATGGAGGATAATACAGTCAACTGTCCAAGAATGCCACATTATGTCAACAAGGTCTTCTGCAGCAATTGACAACTCTGCTCAAACAGAAGCAAAGTAGAATGCTGCCGCCTGCAGAAGGGAATGACCAGTAAAGGCAAAGCCAGTAGCGGCACATGAGCTTGCAGATGGCCCAAATCGGGTGGACATCTGGACAGTGCGAGGAGGAAGATGTCAGAGCTGAAGGGAACAGGGCCTCTTCAGCCAAGTCCTGCATCAGCTCTGCAGATAACCTTTCCTGGCCATTGTGAAGGTGTCAGGGCCCTTGAATCTAGCTTGCTAAACATGTAGGAGAGCTCAAGACAAAGGCCAGCTTGGGAACACACCAAGCGCAAGGTACCAAAGCAGGCGGCCATGTACCCGCAGGACGGTACCAATAACTCGCACTTCCTGGCAATGACAAGTCAGAGGATGCCAAGGCTGTCATAGAGTGAGCCAAGATTCCACTGGAGGGCCAGAGTTGACAAGCGGGTTTGACAAAAGCTTGCAGGGAAATAACTGATGGATCAGCTTGAGACCACAATGCGAAGAGCACTGATTGGCTATACCATACTTGGATACATGCAAGTAGTTGGAAAGGGCAGATGAGTCCGGAGAGCTTGCGTGAGGACTTTGCTCCCCGAAAATTCCGATGATGCTGATATATGATTCTTCAAAGAGCCCTGCAAAATGTCCGGCAGGAAACGCTGGCTGTTCCAAGCTGTGAGACATGTGCACTGTAGGGCAGGAGGGCAAAGCTGTTGCCTGTACAGAAGATACTGAACCACTAGGTGCACAAGCTTGTGACAAGCAGACCACAGCTATGCATATCAAGATAACTTTGCCGCAAAGAGGGGACAGGGTGCACTTTGTGAGTGAAAGTGGCAGCACATAAACAGTAAACATACAGCATGGCTTTCTGTAGTGTATCAGCCGTATTTGCTTCAAGTGAGCTCTCAGGCTTGCTGCTTGCCTCCTGCGATCATGTGCCAAGGCTGCGAGAAGAGCAAGTCAGCCAGGATGCTGTTGAACAGGCTTGTCAAGCATGTCATTGTGTCAGAGTGGTCTTGTGCTTGGACACAGATCTCTAGCCTGCCTGCTCAATGACTCCCTCTGTTAGTTCCACAAGTGCTCAAGCAATGAGCAGGTAAGAAGGATGGGAGTTCCACAAGTGCTCAAGCAATGAGCAGGTAAGAAGGATGGGGGTTCTTGCCAACAAGAACATCACCAGTAAGGTTTATGTTACATAGGTTGCGTGCCCCCTGAAGGAGCTACAGGCACAGCCAGACAGGTATGTGGGATTGTGAGATGACCTGCATCACACCATTCTTTGCTCAAAGATCTTGCTTCGCTCCGAAGCGTACACGGCATGGATAGAGAAAGATCATACCGCAAATGATCTGTTTGCTTAGATTGCGTCAAGTCTAGACCTTGAGCTCTTCAGTCAGTGTTCATAGGTGTGGGTGAGGAGGAGGCTGCAGTACGCACACGCCGGAGATCCCCAGTGAGCGGACAGCCCGCTGCAGGCAGGCAGGCCCTCAAGCAGGATATCCTGATAAATATGTGGAGGGTGGGTGGGCGGGCAGGCTCAAAAGAATTGGCCCAGACGTGAGCGATTGTGCGCACATGCGCAGAAAGCGGACGCTGCAAGCGCCGAACTTGAAGAGCAGAGCCAACTGTGTTGCCCAGCCTGCATGGACATCTACGTGTTGTTGGGGTTTCTTGCTATTGTCTATAGCTCTGAGTAAGCCTTGCAAAGGTGAATTCAAGAGACTAAATGACAATCAGCTGTCCGCAAAAAATGGTCCTCTGCTTTACACTCACGCCCACAGAACATTAACTTGTAAGGAAAGAGTCTGTTGGAGAACGTGAAAGTACTGTGAGATTTGCAGTTGATGCAGGTCCCTTTCAAAGGCAGCGGGGGAACAAGTTTCAGTTGCAGCGGACAAGGAGGATTCACGGCTCTGAAATGTTTTTCAAGGAGCACAACACCTAAGTCAATAACCAGATGGGAAGACAACCAACTTGGTATAAGAGGCATAATGATATCTAACCACGGAGAAGGATCTACACCGGAGAAACAGCGTCGAGCGTGATGGAGGAAGCGGACACTTTGCCCCGCAAAAGCGGCGCAAAGCCCACCTCGGACGCGACACCATACTTGACGAGGTGCCGAGTGTGCGCCAGAGAGACTGCGCGGCGCTCCAATACAGCGGCGAGATCGGCGCGAGTACGAGCGTCGTTCTCGTTGTGGCCTTGTATCACCATGAGCATCATCCAGGACTCGATGATGGAGGGCGGAACGTTGCACAAGAGCTGGCCAGTGAGCGACCAGCGCAACGCCGTGGCCGACGCAACGAGACCGACGATAACAAGGACACCTGCAAGTACCGCGTACTCGTGGGAGCAGATCCGCCCGACGCCGAGGCTCGCACGTAGCGTGATGAGGCGTAGCCGCTGCCAGAGAGGCCTGCGCGTTGCGGTAACAGCCGTTGCCGTCGGCTTCGAACCGGCAATATCGCGAACGGGCAGGATCTGTTCGGTAGCAGAGTCCGCCTCGGCCAACTCGGCTAGCACGGACCCTTCGCGCCGCTGGAATTGAGCGGCCGTGTTCCGCATGACAAAGCCGTCGTTCATACCGATCAGGCCGGCGTAGGTTCCGGAGAGTAACCACCAGGTATCGTCGAAGTGGAATGCGGGTCCGATCGCGGCCCAACCGACGAGGACGACGACGAGGAACCCGACACCGGCCAGCGATCCGATGAAGTCGGCGTAGTAGTTGATGACTCGCTGCATCCGAGTGACTCGCGGCGCGGGGATCGTGATTGTCGGATGCAGTCGGTCGTCGCCAGTCAGGGCGCGAAGGGCGCGCTCGAGCTCCTCGTCGGTGCGTTTGATCTGGTCGAGGCAGACGCCGACGTGGTCGCCATGACGCTCGCGAACGCAGCAAAGGAACGCGAACACAAAGAGCATGAGAGCCGAGGACGAGCTGTTCATGTAGAGCTGCCACTGCGCGCTCCAACCCTGCGACGGACCGAAGGCGAGCCAGACGCCGACGCCGATCCAGAAGAGTACGACCGTGACGAGATGACCCGCAAGGTCGGAGAGTCGCTTCGCCGCTTTGCCGACCCAGGTGTCCTCCGGCAGCGCCACGTCGATCTCAACCTCTTCAAACTTGGCGTCGTCCGCGACGACGCATGCGCGCATTGTGGCAACTTGACGGAGCATGGCTTGTACCGTCGCGGATCGCGACCTCAAGACGCCGACGAGCACGAGCATGTCGTCATGCGCGGCGAGTTGCTGACGAACGAGAAAGCTGTCGAGGATGTAGGTACCGATGGCCTGTATGTCGGAAATGAGGACGTTCCAATCGGCGTTCTGTCCGAAACCGGCGATCCCGAGGGCGGCCCAAGCGACGAGTCCGACCGTCACGAAGAGGAAGAAGGCGAGCGAGCCAGATCCGCGAACAATCTTGTCGAGCCAACGGTCGAGACGTCCTCGGGAGGGGAGCCTGCCATCCGGAACTTGTACTGCACGCGTATGAAGTGCGGCGTCATGGGATCCGAGCGCGGACGCTTTGATCGGACCGTCGAACTTTTCCTCTTCGCACGAGGCGTCGCCAACGAGGCCGTGCGCAGAGAGGGTATCGTCCGACGACATGGCCGAGATCGAGGTGGCGCGTGGCACGGTATCGGTAAAATGGCAGTTGACGGCAGTGCGCTTGTGTCCGGGCGAGTTGCCATTCAGATTCGCGTTCGACGGGGCCACGGACGGAGCCGAAACTGCAAGCGCAGGACGAGCGCCGGGCGCGGCGAGGACGCGGAGCGTACGGCGGAACATCTGCAGCAGGATACCTGAGTCAGCATTGCGAGGCCAGACTCAGGTGAGGCGCCGGTAGGATGGAGACTTGCGGCGAAGGAGGTTTCAACCCATGGATTTGAGGCGGATAAGACAAGTCGTTCACGGCTCGAGGAGCACAAGGGCGGATGGCGGGACCCGCGAGAGCAGTCGGAGAGACCGGAGCAGGTTGACTTGAGCGTGCTGACGGACGGGAGCGAGGATCATGTATCGAGGGGGAAATGGCGAGGAGAAGGAAACGCTCGTTGCCTGCTGCTCGCGACGGGGGGGCGAGCAGATCTTGCGCTTCTTTTATGCCTGTCAGGCAGCGCACGCGAGAAGCAGCGCGAGAAATAGGCCTCGCGACTGCGCAGCCTCTCCTTCGCAGCGCCAGATGAAAGCGATCGGCCAATCGGAGAAGGTCCGAATGCCTCGAGCATAGTGCTGCGCGCCTACCCCGCTTCAGGTCACATACCGCGACGGTACTCCGAGTCCAGATATAGGTGTAGCCGCGGATTTCGTATGTGCGTCTGGCTAGCCTTCGTTTCGGGCAAGGTGCCCCCTTGCAGGACAGGCGCTCTCGCGCAGTCGTCTGCGAATTCGGCGTCGCTCGCTCGGCCCTCCTTATGCAAGCTAACGAGGGATCATCTGCACGCTTCGCGTCGGCGCACTTGCGGTTTGACTGGCGCGTCTGGTCTCGAGAGGAGAGTAGCGTACGTCGATTGGCGTTGGACCCCTGCGCGAGATCGGCATAGAGACGGCACCGCTCGACTTGTAGCAGGCAAAGTGCGCCAGATACATTTTGGAGTGAAGCGGCGGATCCAGTGTAGTGAGGGCGAAGTCAAGAAAGTCTAGAGAGTCGCGAAAGTCGCGGCTCGCCGACGTCAAACCCTCGATTGCATACAGCGTCAAACTACAGAGCTTAGTGCGGCATGCAAGCACAAGATAGGCGACGGTATACTGCTCCTGAAGGCTCGACGGCGCTGCAGTATGCTCCAGACGAAGCGGCACCGGTTGCGTCAACTTCAGCAGTCCGACTTGACGGTCGGCAACCAGCGCAAGTTCGCCCAGTCTGTGAGCCAGCACCGTCGAGACAGCATCCCGAATTGCGCCTCTATTGACTCTATGCATCGACTACAGATCTCCAGGCAGGTCTTGTGACAGGTGCTGCCGGCTCAGCCTACATCGAAGCAGGCCGGACAAAGCTACTCTGCGCCGTGTAAGCTCGTCGGCTTAGGCGATCCGGCGAGTCGAGTCGATCATGAGGCTGACTCGTAGGCTGTGGCTACAGGTACGGGCCTAAGCCGACCCCGCCGAGCGCTCCCTTCAGCCCCAAAGCTCGTCTGCAGGTGGAGGTCAAATTCGCCCCCTTCGCTTCCGGACAACGGCGGTTCGTGCCGGGAAAGGTGCGTTGCGAGTCTGACCCAATGGCGAGCGGAAGGCCTTGACTGACGAAGCGCTTCCTGACAGGACACCGAAGCCAGTGCGCTGGCAGTCACCCTGCAGCAATCGCTCTTGCCCGCGCTCCTCCTCGAGACACTACCGAAATCACAAATCGACCTCTTCTTGACTGTCTTGGAGTCAGACGGCTGGGACGGCGATGTCTCCATGTGCGTCCGTCGGAACTAGAGATGAAACCTACAGCTTGAACTGACCAGAGTCTCCCTGCGACAGCGGCGTCACGGCTGCATCAGTCGCCTTGGCCAGTGCCGGGATCAGCATGCGCGGTCTCGTGACCGGCTGCTCGGCTGTGAGTCCGCATGTGTTCACGCCCGCCGCAGCGCGTCCGTTGATACGAGTGTACGAGGGTACAGGTCCTGCCTGATTCGCACAAGCAAGCTTGGCTCGATCCGACGCGGGACGAGGTTCGGCAAGCGAAAAGCTACATCTCTCTCGCCTGTATTCCGGCAATGGGTACTGTGACGAACCTCCGATTATCCGGCGAGTGTCCTCCCGTGATTCTGCAAGAGGTGTGTCTGCCGAGAACATGTCGCTTCGGCGACGCAAAATCTGACACTCCACGGCCCAATGCTACGCAGACTTTGACGTCCGCTCGTGAAGTCTGTGCATTGTTGCATGGCGCCGCGCAAAAGGCCCTCCTGGCGCAGACAGCGCAGATGAGCGACGAGACCTCGACATGAGCGAGATTGTTGTAGAGGACGGGTCACGGCGCCTCGTGATTCCAAGCGCAATCTACACAAGCATCAACAGGCACTCCCTCTCAGTTTCCTCGAGACTTCTTCGCGTCCTTTGGCGCGCCGCTCCAAACTTCCGAGGACGCTCGGCTCCGTCACGATCGACAGCTCCAGAACGCCCTCGTATCGCACGACGCGGCACGAGCCAAAAGTCAGAAGTATCTGATCGAGTATGAATCATCACAGAGTAGAGGCAGCCCGTTTGCTGGGTCTGGTAAGCCCGGCGAATGACATCAGCGCCTTACTGGTCGGCGAGGCTAATTGAGAGCAGTAGGCAGGGTTAGCGATTAGCCATCCGTAACGATATGGTATTGAACTCACCGGCGAGCGATGTCTGCCTTCTGTCCTTGCAGGGCGGCGACCTTGTCGTCCTTCGTGGCATTGTCTGTTGGTCCCGGAGAAAACGGTGAGCCGCCAGGTGCGAATTCCGCTTAGCACAGCACGTACGAGCCATATGCGCCTGGTTGAAGGGGTTTTGGGGTGACTGTAGAATAAGGGCACGCGGATCAGCGGAAATACCTTCCTAGCAGCGCGTCGCGCGCACCTTCTTGAAGCTCTCATACAGTCGGTCGTCTGTGAAGATTTGCGAGTCAGTCAGAGAGAGAGGGTAAGGTCCGAAAGCAAGGAGAAAGGGTCCCTTACTATACTGCTGCAGGCGCAGACCAGGGTGCTCCTTCTTGAGAATCGGCAGCTGTTCCTCTTTGTACGCCTCGAACTGGTCACCGTCCTCGTCAGCATGCCGAATCTGGCGGCTTTTGTCGGCGCAGAGCTCACTGCAGCCTTGAACCGCCTCTCCGGGTGAGTCTCGATCTTGGCCGCTTGCGAGCCTACCGACGCCTTGTCCGACTTGGACGTGACGAGGCTCATCGCGTCGAGGGCGTCGTCCTGTGGACCTCGGGAAATTAACAGGCATGTTCGGAGTGCCAGAGGATGTCAAGGGGACGGCTTACGATACCCGAAGCGCTGAAAGATGACGGCTCGCCCGACTGGCCAGAGTCGAATGAAGGGATAGCAGGTGCGCGCGCCGGAGCCGCCTTCTTCGCGCCGGCCTTGGGTGCCGCCTTTGGCTTTGACGGCATGGAGGCCTCTTCCTCCGCGAGTAGACGCTCCCGCTCGGCCTTCTTGGCTGCTCGGGCGAAAACCGCAGGCCGAAGTCAGCCGGTGGCCGGAAGGGTTCCGTAGGAAGGCCGGGTCAACTCACCTCGCGCAGCTTCGGCCGCCGCCGCCTTGTCCTCCTTGGCGCTCTTGCCCTTACTATACGGGAGTAAGCAATACGACGGGTCAGCCAGGCGCTCACTTTCTCGGTGATTGGAGTCGGGGGTGGAACGAGGCAACTCACGCGCCCTTTGACCATTCCTGCGCCTCGCGTTCCTCTTGTTCCGCGGCAGCCTTGGCTTTCTTGCCTTCGGCTGCTTCTTCCTTACGAGCCTGTGGCGTTAAAGCGAAGCTCAGCCGAGTTTGGCCGGCGAGGACGTCATCCTAGTCGTCTCGGAACTGGAGACTAACCTTTGCTGCCGTCGCTTTCGAGTTTGCTCGGGGCTGCGAGAACAAGGTAAATCAGGGGACACATCGACCGTAGTTGAAGTCTGCTGGCTCACGTACAGGCATGACTGGCTGTGTTATGTCCGCAGAGCGCTTGTTGAACCGCGCGAGATTCGTTGAAAGGGTTTCTTTCTCATCGCTCCTCGCGCACGCAGGAAAGGGGAAAATTTTCCTTGCTCGTCGACGCGGGGAGACGACGAGAGTTGCGAGCCTCTCACTTGCTCTCTCGCCCATCGCCTGTATAGCACAAGCCGAGCTATACAGACAGTGACACTCTGAGAACAATGGCTACTACCGCCCGCCGTACATCGAACGCGACCGAGGTCCGTCCACCTCTACTTGATTCTACCGCCCACGCACTGCGCGTCATCGATCCGCCCTGGATCACTGCAGCTACCGCACTCTGAGCCCTGGGAGCACAACTGACGGCAAGTGCTGTATGTCAACAGGTCCGCCACACTTCGAGGCGTTCCTCCCGGATCGCGAGGGGTTCCGTCTCGGAAGTCGGCCGCAGGAGCGAGGCAGGCCGCCTCCAGTTCACCCGCCGCGACGATGAGACCGGAACGCCGTCCGCAAACAAGAAGGACATGGCCGACTATCTCGTCAAGTTCGAGAAGCAGTTTACCCTGACCCCGCAGCGCATGCGCATGTGAGTCGTGACACCTCCTCCCCACCTTGGTTCGCCTCTCGGTGTTCCGGTTTCATCAAGATACAAAGGAATCGCCCCGGAGACTGATCACCAGCACGCTCTTAACAGGATTGTCGACTCGTTCATCGAGGTTCTCGAGCGTGGTCTCGAAAAGAAGGGCGAGGAAGTTGTGAGTGAGCACAGCGCGCGGGGCTGCCGAGAGCATGTATGCTGCGGGAACCTGACTTGCAAACCCGACATTGTGCACGTAGCCCATGCTTCCCACCTACGTATTCGGCTGGCCGACTGGCAACGAGAAAGGATCGTATCTCGCAGTCGACCTCGGCGGTACGAACTTGCGCGTCTGCCATGTCGAGCTCGAGGGGGAAGGTCGCTTCGAGGTTACGCAAACCAAGTTCCGCCTGTACGTCACTTCGTCCCGACAGCCGAGTCCGACGGAGTCATACACTGACGCGAGCGCCTTTTGAACAGTACCGAGGAGCAGAAGCACGCCGACGCGCAAGGATTGTTCGACTTTTGCGCCGAGTGCCTCGACAACTTTGTCAAGGACAACTTTGGCGACGATGACGGCAAGGTCGAGCTTGACGAGCCTCTTCCGATGGGCTTCACGTTCAGCTACCCGTGCGAGTGAGTCCGCCGCGCATCGGCTCGCGACGCTGAATGAGGCGACGGCGAAACTGACCAGCCTGTGCACCTCAGGCAAGACCGCATCGACCACGGAGTCTTGATTCGCTGGACCAAGGGCTTCGGCGCTCCTGGCGCGGAGGGCGAAGACTGCGCCGCGATGTTTAAGAAGAGTCTGCAGAAATACGTGAGTTCGCCCGGTAGTCAGATCCCGTCGCGGCGCGCCGAGCTGACCTCTGCCTCTTACCGCAACAGAATACGCCTGTCGAGATGGTCGCTCTCATCAACGACACGACCGGTACCCTCATTGCGTCTTCCTACGTCGACCAGGCCACCAAGGCCGGTATCATCTTCGGCACAGGTTGCAACGCCGCCTACATGGAGAAGGTCGCCAACATCCCCAAGATCAAGCACCTCAACCTGCCCGAGGATGCCGAGGTCAGTCTCCCGTCGCGCCTGATGGAGATTGTCGAGCCGTGCTGACGCCAGAGTGTCCGCAGATGGCGATTAACTGCGAATGGGGCGCGTTCGACTCGACCACACACGAGCACCTTCCGCGGACATCGTACGACATCCACATCGACGAGACTTCGAACAAGCCGGGCGAGCAGGCGTTTGAGAAAATGATTGCCGGTCTCTACCTCGGCGAGATCTTCCGCCTCATCATGTGCGAGATGATCGACGAGGGCGTCCTCTTCCTCGGCCAGGAGACGTACAAGGTCGAGAAGCCGTACGCCAACTTTTCGCTCTCGCATAGTGAAAAGACCTTAACGACACTGTCTCCCATTACAGCTTCGTCTTCGACACCGCTTTCCTGTCACTCATTGAGAGGTAAGGATCCTCGTGTTTGACGTTTCCCAACCAGATTCTGGATCCTTACGCACCGCTTCCGCCGCAGTGACCCGACCGATGAGCTCCTCACCGTCACTGGTCTCTTTGCCCACTTCTTCTCGCTCGACACGACGATCGCTGAGCGTCAGTTCATGCGCCGCCTCGCGACCCTCATCGGCACTCGCGCTGCTCGCCTGTCTGCATGCGGTATCGCCGCCATCGTGTCGAAGCAGGCTCTGCTCGACGACATTACCGACGTCAAGAAGCAGACCGTCGGTATCGCTACGGACGGCTCCCTGTACAACGTGCGTTGACCTTGACCTCCTCTCGCTGCATCGAATGTCGCCTGACTGCAGTCTGTTGCTGCGTAAATGTAGAAATACCCCAAGTTCCCGCAACGCCTCGAGGAGGGTTTGGTTGACATCTTTGGCGAGAAGGGCCGGTGAGTCTTCTGCCAACTTGTTGCGACAACTCGCGTGCGCTCGGCCGCTGACCTTGTTCTCCACAGTGCGATCAAGACTTACCATGCAGAGGATGGCTCCGGTGTCGGCGCGGCCGTCATTGCGGGTAAGGCGACAGCTCGCGCTATTGCTATGACACGGTGGGGATCTCGTTATGCTGACAAGGCGGCTCCTTCTCCCATAGCCATGACGAAGGCACGAAAGGAGGCCGGCTACGCCGTCCACGTCTGAGCCAAACCTGGCGCTGTCATGTACGAATCGAAAACAGGAACAGCTGGTCATAGAAAATGCTTGCTTGCAAAAGAAGTACATACGCATGAGCCCACCCGATACAGCGAGAACGAGTCTAGTACTGGATGTGACTGTATCCGGGAATCTTGCTGAGCTTCTCGCAATGCGGAAGCTATTCCGGGGAAAGGGCAAGTCAGCACTCGCGGTCGCCAGGTTGACTGGACCTGCCTAGCTTGCCTTTTCTGCCAAGATCTGTGACATCCTCTCGGGATCTTTGCCGATACCAAGGAATCCCCGTGCGGCATCGAGGCGGTCGTTGCGGGCATTGATCTGCGGGAGGTGTTTCGGAGGACGCTGGTCAGATGGATGACCTCGTCATCGTGAGAAAGCGCCGACTCACTTCGTGTCGGCAATACGCGTGCAGTCGGTTGACCCACGCGGATTCGACGTTCTTCTCGAACGACCGCACTCGCGACGGGACTTTGAGAGACGAGTCGGGTTTGGTGGCGGAGTCGCCATTGATCGGACTCGCAGTCGCTCCGGATTGCTTGAGGTGGTCGACGAGATCTCGTCGGTACCGCGCCGACTTTGGCGGGTGCTGAGAGTTGAAGCCGAGCGAAGGGTTGGCGGTCAAGATGGATTCGTACATCGGGTGCTGAGCAAACTGTTCTGGCGAGACAAAGTACTGGACGCCCGTCGTGGTCGTCCGAGGGACCGAGTACGTGCTCGACCGGTCGAAGCTGAAGTCGGGGTCGATCGAGTCGGCCGATGAGAAGAGCGAAGGCAGCTGAGTAAGGAGGGAGAGGGCGAAGAGAAATAGGAGCGGCGCCATTTGCAACCAGATCGAGCCGGACTGTTGAGAGCCGGCGCGACCCTGGCCACCAGGAGCTTGTCGCGGCATGTTGGTCCCCATGCGGACTCCGCCCGGACCATAAAATTGGAACGTGGAACCGCCGCCGAAGGGGCCACCGAACCCGCCGCCGCCGCCGAAAGGACCGAAGCCGCCGCCTCCTTGACCAAAGAACATCCGGAAGAGCTCTTCAGGAGAGACGTCTTCTCCTTCAAATCCGCCAGCCTGGAAGCCTGGCCCGGCCGGACCTCTCCGAGCGAATCCGCCGCCGCCACCGCCGCCACCGCCTCGCGAGTCCGGATCGCTCCCAGTCTGGTCGTAGATCGTACGTTTGTTAGGGTCGCTCAGGACTTGGAAGGCCTTTGATACCACTGTCAAACAGGGGAGGGAATAATTAGCTTCCTGAACCCGACGCGAATTAAGGGAACAGGTCGGAAGAGCTCACTCTTGAAAGCTTCCTCGGCGCCTGGCGCAAGATTTTTGTCCGGATGGAGACCTACAATCGCGCGCTCCAATCAGCAAGTGTCCGCGCATCTCGAGCGAGAGGCAGAGCCGACTCACCGAGCGCGAGCTGATTCCGGAAAGGAGAGGAGCGCGTTTCGCAGTGGAGGATGCGGCCTCGATCAGCATGCGCTCACTTCAGCCGCAGGAAATTAGACAATCTGTGCAGCTCACCTTGCGGTACGCCTTCTTGATCTGTCCATCGGAGCAGGTCTTTTCGAGTTCCAAAATCTCGTAATAAGCCGTGACCCGACAAGACTTGACCCGCTTGACGACCGCGAGTTGGGCGGGCGTGAACTCCTTTGTCGGCGCTGTCGACTCGGTCGTAGACGGTTTTGACCGCGCCCTCGAAGTGGTGGAGCTGCTGGAAGGGCCGGCCTGCGTCGCCGATGTCGTCGCAGTCGACTCGTCGGCCGCCGTCCCGTTCGATGCAGCTGCGCCGTTCGCAGAGCCTCCTCCTCCACCTTCTGACTGTTGTTCCGCTCGCTTCAGCAGGGTCTGCGCTTCGGGCGTCGACTCGAGGGCGATGCTCTTTTTCGCGAACCGGATCGCCCCGCTGAAGTCGCCGTGGTCGAGGCGCTTTTGCGCTACGTGGAGGGCGCGTAGTGCCTCATCGCGATTCATCGCACCTTGTCAGCCGGGTCCCGGCCTGACAGAATGCGAGTGTGGAGAGCGAGCGGTCGTACGAGAGACCGACTCGTCGACGGAAAGCGGTCGGCCGACTTTTCCTGGCTGGTTCGCGTCGCGCGCTCATGTCGACTTCGTTGATCTGCGCTTGCGTACTTATCAGGATCTTGCAGGCAATCGACTCGCCCGTATCAGACCATGCCAGTCAAAATCGCTCTCCTCCGCCGACACCTTTGCCTCGTTCGCCCCCACTCGCAAGCCGAACAGACTCTGGCCCCGTAGACTCAGTATCGCTCAAGGCGAGCCCGACGCGCAGAAGAGCGTAAGCCCTGGAAAGAGCGAGGATATGCGGAGAGCCGAGCTGATCGGACAACTTTGCCGCCGCAGTCGTCCGCCGCAATGGTCATCCTCCCTGCGTAGCACTCTGCCGCCTGTCGTCGATTCCGCCGCAGGGGCTTTCTTCCCGAATCCGTCCGTGAACACAGCCCAGATAGAAGGCGGCCGGACGACAAGCGAGGCGGGCGACCAGCCGTATACGGGCGCCGAGTCGCCCGCAGTAGTCTCGCGTCCATCCGGATCGTACAGTGCCGGCCCTCGGACGTCGCCCAGCACGGTCCGTACGACTGTACAGCGCCCTCCTTCCATCTCTTCCAGGAGGTCGTCCGTCTCCTCGGCTCGAAGCATTTCTGGCATCATGCCCGCCACGTCAAGTACACTTGCGCCGATTCTGGGGAACCACCACGAGGACGTGCCGCACTCTTCACCAGACGTCGCACTCGCATCGCCATCATCTTTGCACGAAGCCGTCGAGATATCAACTCCACGGGTGCCGGAGAGAACGCATCCTGCCGGGCCCGAGGCGCGCATCGACCAGAACGGATCTTCGCCGCAACAGCAGCGGCGCAAGACGCGACTCTATGGCCAGCCCAACCTGCCCGCAATAGATCTGCGCGGATCAATATCTGAAGCGAGCATGGGCGCCACCTCGATTTCTGCACGGCCAGGTGGACTCGCCGCAGAACGGTTAAGAACCCTCAGTGGTGGTCTGAAATGAATCATTAGCCAGCAAGGCTGTTTTGTGATTCCCTTCTCTTCTTTTGTGAGGCACATCGGAGCAGGATACAAGGCGATGATGGTATATCAGGGCTCGGTCGTGCCGTCGAGCTACGTACAGAAATGCGAGAAAGCGTTGCCGGACCCGGTCGTGCGTCACCACTCGAATTCGCTGCAGCCCGCAAGGCAAGCAAGCGGCGTTGAGTGATCGGTCGCGAGCTCAAGAGGGCACAAGACGCCTCGCACAAGGGGACAGAAGGAAATCCGACGTACCCGGCGCACTTGGCAAACAAGTACTCGCGGCCGTTGACCGAGATGAGGCCATCTTTCAGCGTCACCTTCCACTTGTTCTTGGTTCGTTGCACCTACGGGGACGGGCCGCCGATGAGCATTAGGCATGGAGAATGTCGCGCGCTCGGCGAGAAGCACCCGAACGCACCTTCTCGTATAATGCAATGACAAAGTCGCGCGTCTCGACCCCGTCAGCCGCTTCTTCGTCCTCCGCCTCTTCATCTTCGTCGTCCAAGTCCGAGTTTATCGCATCCTCATCGTCGTCATCCTCGTCATCTTCGCCTTTTGGCCGATCCTTGCCGCCTTTTGCTGCGCTTTTTGCCGCCTTTTTCGCTTCCTGCGGACGTGTAGAAGGCTCCGCGTCAGCGTAATGGCGACACTCGATGTATGGCTTTCGCGAGGGCGTCTCGGTCGCCAATCTGTCCGAGGCTGCGCGAGCCGTCGGGACGACTCACAGCCTTGGCATCCTCTTCCTGTTTGACCAGCACCCTCGTTTGCTCGGCCGCCTCCTCGTGCGAGAGCATCGGGAACTGCTTCGCGACGGGTGCCATCCTCTCGTCTTGACTGAAATCGGCGGCGCGACTCTGCGCCAACCGGAGCTCCCACAGCCGCAACAATTCTTGCAAGACGGCCTCTTCGACGCCGAGCTGATCAAACTCGGGTCGGATCTGGTCGACCACGTCGGTCATGATGGACCGATACACGGCTGGCTGTGTCACGCGCGTAGTCGAACGCAGATCGTCGACCGAGTCACCGAGACGCGTCACGACGAGCGGAGAGGTGCAAAGACGCGAGGACCAGCGGAACAGTCAAGGGACGGTGTTGCATTGCGAGAGGTAGATACAGAGATTTGCTCGTCAGCCACCCTGCCGACTCGAGAGGCGACGGGAGCAGTAGGCAACACGTACGACCTGCTTGTTCGACATGTCGGCTCGAGGGCGTGCGAGACGAGCGCTCTCTCTCCTCGTGCGAGATCGGGTGGCGACTCGGGTCCTGGTAGCGAGTGACCAGACGATGAGGCTGTGAGGGTCGCTGTACGATCTCACGCGACAGTCGGCAAGCAGGCCAGTGAGTCCGGGTGGGACCAGCGACAGTCTGGTCGGACGAGCGACCTGGCAATTCGATACTACGAACTGGAGAGTATTGGTTGAATAGAGCGAAATGGAAAATGTTTGTATTCAGACCATCGCCGCGCCCCCCGTCGTCTGGCCCGGCTGGACTCGGCGGGCGAAACTGGACGCGGGCGAGCAAACTAGCCTCCGGACTCGCTCTACGCACGCTCAGCTCTCGCTCCAACTTCAGTCAAAGATGATCGGTTTCGTCGCCCGCCGTGCTGCCGTCAGCGTGCCCCGCGTTCTCGCCCGCCGTGGCTACGCCGAGGTCGCCTCCAACAGTGACAAGCTCCGCCTCTCGCTCGTCCTCCCGCACGACGTGAGTCGGTTTGACTAGTTGAATAGGTCGTAGCAGCCGCTACGCGAGCTGTGCGGACGCCGCCAGCACCGGCAGAGCGCAGTGAAGCGAAGCGAGGTCCGGGATTCGGGTTCGCCCAGCAGCCTGTTGGACTGACGATGGACTCTTGCCTCCTCCCCGCCTATCTATCGCCACGACTTTGGCTGCTCGCGGCGCACAGACCATCTACTCGTCGCAGGATGTCGTTCAGGTCAACCTCGCCGCCGAGTCGGGTGACCTCGGTGTGTAAGTCGATCCGCTTCCCTCCATTTCGGTCAGAGCATACGAGCGATAGCAGGCGAACCCGCTGCATGCCCGGCGCGTTCCTACCTCACCTAGCACCCGGCAGCCAGGTCGATGAAGCTGGCTGGCCCTCGGCGGCCGAATGACGGATTTGCCGCTGGTGCAAAAGAGGTGGTACTGACTCGGTTCCCCTTACCCACTTCAAATAGCCTCGCGAACCACGTCCCGTCCGTTGAGGCCCTTAAGCCGGGCGTCCTCGAGGTCCTGGAGGGTGCCGGCGAGTCGAAGAAGTGGTTTGGTGAGTCTAGGAGGAACTCGCATGACCGACGATGGGCAATTTTACTGATCTCGCGTTTTGCGCTCAAATAGTCTCGGGAGGCTTCGCCAACGTTCACCCGTGCGTCACCGGCCTGCGTACCGATACGAGAGTGCGCGCAACGGTCGGGCAGAGAGACTGACGTGCCCGCGGTCGCTGCCGTCTTTGCCGCTAACAGGAACAACACCCTGACTGTCAACGCTGTCGAGGCCTGTGAGTAACTCTTGCCACCTTCCGCAAAGAAGTTGCACAGGCATTGACGCTGCTGCTGCTGCTCCTCCCGCTAGACCCGCTTGACGCTTTCTCGCCGGAGGTGAGCCGATACACCCGCACTCCCGAGCGCCTTCCGAGGCAAATCTGCCCGGCATATCGGCGTTCAATCACTGACAGAAAGGCATGCTCCCGATCCGCAGGCTATCCGTTCGGGTCTCGCCGAGGCGCAGCGCGTCGCCGGCGGCTCGGGCACCGAGGAGGAGAAGGCTGAGGCCCAGATCGAGGTCCAGGTCTACGAGGCTCTCCAGGCTGCTCTCAAGGCCTAAGCGGTGCGGCGCGTCTCCTTCCTCTCGCGCGGGAGGAGGGAGGATATAGGCTGGTTGTTGGGGAGCGGGAGAAGGAGGAGACAGGACGGGGTGGCCGGCGCGCGCTGGCTTGCAACAGGTCTGCAGCCGTCTCGACGGTGTACGACCTGTACCGGGCAGCCGGACCCGTCTCAATACGTGCAAAAATTCATTGATATGCCCCAAGCGCTCGGTGCGGACGTTAAAGAAGAGGAACGTCATGCTCGGTGTCATTTCCAAAGTTGCCGACGAGTGGTGGACCGCCGCCGCCGCCGCTCGCCCGCCTGCTCGCTCTCAGTTCGTGTCCCCCTCTTTCGCTTCCGCTTTTCGACGTCGCATCCTCTTGTACGTCACAGTCGCTCTTGCACGCCTAGCAAACAGACTGTCAACACAGAGCCAGCACGCGCCCGACGCGCCCCACAGCTCAAGAGAGACGCGCTAACTCGACGCGATCTCCTCCCCTCCTTCAAACTTTGTTGTGCAGCAGCCCTCTTGCCCCTCCCTCGAGCAAGCTACGCGAGCCAAGATGCCTCCCAAATCTGACAAGAAGGCTTCCACTTCGGCTGACCCCAGCTACGACTACAAGCCGGACGAGATCGTACGTCGTCACGCGTTTTCGCCCCGGTTTCGACTCGCCCGCGCTCCACCTCAAAGAACCTCCCCGCCGCTTTCTCCGCGGCGCGAGGGAGGAAGCGAGCGCGGTAGCCTGCACTCATCGACAACCCTGACTGACTCGTGCCATGTCGCCGTCCGGCTCGCGGTGCCTTCCATCAGGTTCTCGGCAAGCTGAAGGGTTTTGCTCCTTGGCCCGCCCAGGTGAGCGCTCTTCTCCACCATTCCGCGCCGCGGACAACGCGACACTGCTATTCGCATGCTCGCTTGAAACGATACGTACCTCGCTCGATCTCACGCGAGCGAGCGAGGAGGACCAGTCGAGTCCCGTCACGATCGGGGCAGCGTGTGATCGCCCGCCCGCGCGTTGCGTGGGTTACTCTGTGCTGACCGAACACTCGACTTCCGATGCACAGATCGTCAACCCAGACGATGACATGGTCAATGACGCCGTCCGCAAGGAGCGTCGCGGCAAGGAATCGTACCTCGTCCAGTTCTTCCCGACCGGCGACTAGTAAGTCTGAGCGGACGCACTCGGATGCGCGTTTCAGGCGCACGCGTGATTGCTCGAGCAATTTCAGGCTGACCTTGACGCGTCTACTCGGTACAGCGGCTGGCTCACGTCTCGCGACCTCTCGCTCCTCACCCCGAGAGAGATCGCCAATACGCTCGAGAACCCGAAAAAGCTCAAGAAGGAGATGATCGAAGGCTACAAGGTCGCTCAAGACCCAACCGAGTGGAAGCGCGAGCGTGCCGACAAGCACGCCGAGTGGATCGAACTCCAGGAACAGATCGCGGCGAACGAGGACCAGCTCGAGGACGACGCGCCCGAGCCGGCGGCCAAGGCGGACGGCAAGAAGCGCAAGCGTCCGAGTGCCGCGGCCAAGGACGGAGAGAAGAAGAAGAAGGCCCCTGCAAAGGCGCCCAAGTCGAAGGGCGTACGTCCTCCGGCGCGACCACGGACAAGGGTCGGACAGCTGAAAGTTCCGCACCTCCCTGCAGGACGACGATGCCGCGCCTGCTGCCAAGAAGGCCAAGACCACTGCCAACTGTAAGTAGCGCTAGCGGTCAAGCGTGTCACTCGCGGGCTAAGGCTGATCAACCGTGACGCACAGCGGACGACCCCGCCGAGATTGTCAAGAGCTGGCGGCACAAGCTGCAGAAGGTAGGCCGACGGCTGACGCGCGCTTGTCTGTCGCTCTGCAGTATGGCTCACCACGCACACTCATGCAGGTCTTCCTCGGCAAGACGGAACCTCCTGCTACGGTAAATCACGGACGCCCTCGGATCGATCGTGCCCGCCTTTCGCTGACGTTCTCGATCTCGCCTGCAGGAAATGGCCGCATGCGGAGAGTACTTTGACCAGATGGAGACTTTCGAGATGAAGGAGGAGTGGCTCCGGGTAAGACTCGCGGTTCTGTTTCGTCCCGGCGAAACATCGCGTCTGACGCGTTCTGTGTCTCCACAGGAATCGAAGCTGAACAAGGTGCTCAAGCGTATCGCCCTCATGAAGGACGGCTCGATCCCCGACGAAGACAAGTACAGCTTCCGCCAGCGTTCCGGCGCGCTCGCCAACAAGTGGGCGAGTCAGCTTGGTGGCGCCGAGGCGTCGCCGGCACCGGCCAAGCCCGAACAGTCCGAGGCGGTGGCGACGGAAGCGAACGGCACCGACTCCGAGCCGAAAACGCAAGAATCGGATGCGCAGGAGCCCGCTGCGTCGGCGGAGGAGGAGGCCAAGGGTGACGATGCGCCTGCTGCCGAGGTACCCGAGAAGAAGGAGGACGAGGTCGAGATGAAGGCAGACGATTCGGCACCGCAGACAAACGGCGACGCTGCCGCCACTGAGGAGGAGGCCAAGCCCGCCGAGGCGCAGCCGTCCACGACGGACTCGGCCCCCGCCGCTAGCACCGAAGCTGAGGCTGCACCAGCACCCTCGGCGTAAAAGGACGCCGTATGCATCTCCGCTTTCACCGCTTGAACACCTCTCGTTGTACCTCCGTCGCTTTCCGCTTGATACCTCGGCAAACGCCCCCGCCCGTCACCTTGTTCTGCGAATGCCCTCGTTGCGATGGCCTCGCGCGCCTCGTCTCGCCTCCTTGTACCTCGCCGACCTTGTGCGCCCGAGCGCATCTTGCCTCCGACTTGCGATCCCCTTTGCGTCTAGCACTCTCATTCCGCCAAGACGTCGCGGTTGGTCGGCCATTCCTCCTACACGTCCGGACGCACACTGTCGCGGTCGTGCCTCGTCCTTCTCGTCCATGTTGTCATCGTCGTCACCCGTCCGAACCGGACAGTCTGCTTCCCCCTCCCTCCCATTCCTCCGGCCGTTTCGCGAGGCGGTTTCCACCCTCCGAGGTAGCTTTCCACTGCATAGGTGTCATTTTTGGGCGTTCTCTGCACTCGACTGGGTTCGTCTTCGCGCCCCTGCCTTGGTCTTGCGTCCAGGAGAGCTCCCGCACGACTCCGAAGCTCGTCTCTTCACACATTCAGGCGGGCGCGCCCTCGTCGCCGTCGATCGCTCCCTCCCCCCTTTATTCGGATACAGCCCAGCACCTCTCACACGGCACCAGCGCTTGCGTGGCTAGTTTCAGCATACACCTCACGCCCGCGAGCATAGTCTGACGGCGCTCAAGCCGGCTCGGAGGGAGACATCCGGTCATCGAGTCGAGACCCAGGGTGCGTCCTCATCGTCGCTCGTCGGCAAGAGCATTGCGACCCCCAGAGATCCTACAGTCCGCTCATGTCCGTGGATTTGTCCAACTGCAGCTCATTCGCCAGCTCCTAGCACGCCTGATTACGCAAGGAGACGCGGCGTGACGATGGAGTCGGCGTCGACTTTGGCAGCCGCCGGACTTTCTCCGGCTGTCACGCCAGTCGCCTCTACGTCCCATACCGCGCTCGACAGCCAGCAGATCGCGCCGCTTGGGCAAGGTGCGTCCCTCGCTGGGTTCGCCGAGCCAGATGGTCCAGTTGCGGTCGAGGAGGGCACGCTCGACGACACCCCCATGTCCGAAAGTGAGGCTTCGGATGGGCACGATGCCGCCGCTGCCGATGCGAATGGACTCAACGGTCAAGCAGAGGACGCACACATGAATGCTACATCAGAAGGCGGAGAAGACGACGCGTACGACGCCAAGATGGACGACGATTCCGATGAATCGGACGGTGTTGTCGCACCCGGCTACGCAGGTCGGTCTGCCACGAGCACTGCCGCTTCCGCTCGAGGTGGGCGTAAGGGCAAAGGGAAGCTTGACCTGCCCGAAGACTTGGATGCGGACTTGTACGGGCTCCGGCGTTCGGTATGTCGTCTCGTTGTTCTAGCCCGATGCTCGCCAGCGACGTTAGCTGATCCGGCTGCCGGCTCGTCAGGGTCGCGCTTCGACGTCGCGCGCCGCCGTGAGTCATAGCTGGGCACTAGCGTCATAAAGTGCCGCAGTCCTGACACATTCGCTGCTTCTGCAGAAAACGTACGACCAGGATGACGACTCAGACGCGTCGTCGTTTTCGAAACCCCGTCGTCCCGCCAAGGCAAAGAGTCGTGCCAGTGAGCTCTGATAGGGTCCTGTCAGTAAAGTGCGACGCTGGACTGATACATGCGACAAACTATCCAGGCTCGGCCGGCGCGAACCGGTTCGAGCGCCAGTCGTCGCAAGGCGACTCGAACGACTCAGAGTCCGATGACGACGACGACGACTACAGCCAGAAGAAGAAGAGCAAAAAGCAGTCGTCCCGGAAGCGAAAGGCATCATCCTCGAAGCTATCACAGCGCGACTTTGAACTACCGCGGTTCTCGTCGAGGAACGGCAAAGCTCTCCCGAACTACAACGAGGCCGACATGTTTTCCGATATCAGTGGCTCTGACGACGGGTACGGGTACGATGCCGAAGAGGAGGAACAGCGTGAGCCTGATACCATTGAGACTGGATCTCTCAGCCACCACCGGCTAACGCGAAGCTCTCGCAGCTGAAGAGGATGGCGTCGATGGCGTTTTCTCGCATCGCCGCCTCAAGGATCACGGTGAGCGCCAAGACACAGCGTACCGGTGTTGGTACGTGGCTGACTCGTCATCACGTTCATCAGAAAACGACGAAAAGGACGAGCCGAAACGCAACATCGAGTTCCTCGTCAAGTGGCAGAACTACAGTCACATCCACGACACATGGGAGACGTACGAGCACCTGAAGCGATTCCGGGGATTGAAGCGCGTCGACAACTACATCAAGAGCGTCCTCCTCGCGCTCAACAAGCGCCTCAAAGACCCATCGCTGAGTCGCGAAGACCTCGAGGCTCTCCATCTCGAAAAGGAACGCATGGCCGAGCAGCTCGAGCTGTACAAGCAGGTTGAGCGCGTCATCGCGCAGCGCGATGCGCCCGCCAACGATGAGATCGACCATGATCACGGTACGCCCGCTGTGTTCAGCGCTTCTTGCCATGGTCATACTGACCGCAGAAACATTTCCATCTCGCAGTCGAGTACCTCTGCAAGTGGAAAGCCCTCCAATACTCCGATTCGACCTGGGAAGCGCACGACACGATTCAGGACATCGCCGCGGAACACATCGACGAGTACCTCGAGCGCTCCGCCAATCCGCATGTTCCCGCCAAGAGTGCCAGTTTCACGCGCACGCGACCAAAGTTCAAGAAGCTCACCGCCGAGCCGGCATACATCTCGAAATGCGGCACGCTCAAGGACTTCCAGATGACCGGCTTGAACTGGCTCGCCTATCTCTGGTGCAAAGGCGACAACGGCATCCTCGCAGACGAGATGGGTCTCGGCAAGACTGTCCAGTCGTGCTCCTTCATCTCGTGTCTCTTCCATGAACATCAGCAATACGGCCCGTTCCTCGTCGTCGTTCCGCTCTCGACCCTTCCTGCCTGGCAGATGCAGCTCGCGCAATGGGCTCCCGACCTCAACACGATCGCTTACAACGGAACCGCCGCGAGTCGTACCATCATTCGCGACTACGAGTTCGGCTCGCTCAAGAAGCCGACGTTCAACGTCCTTCTGACCACCTACGAGTTCGTGCTCAAGGACAAGGCGGACCTCGGTCAGATTCGGTGGCAGTACCTCATGGTCGACGAGGTGCGTGGCTGAATCTGTGCTCGTGCCGGGCGCTCAAACTGACTCTGCGCGTCTGCTCGATAGGCTCACCGCCTCAAGAACTCTGAAAGCGCCCTCTACGAGGCTCTCGCGAGCTTCCATGCTTCTGCGAAACTGCTCATCACGGGAACGCCGTTGCAGAACAACGTCAAGGGTGAGTTATAGATGCGACCTCACCGGATGTGAGCGCCGCTGACCTTCCCACCGATTCTCCAGAGTTGCTCGCCCTCATGCATTTCCTGCACCCGGAGCGCTTCGAGCTCGCGGGCGACTTTGATCTGAACGGTGAGTCTGCTGATGGTCCAACGAGACGACCTCGCTACTCTGACACAGATGCTTGCAAATAGACGAGGAGAACGAGACCAAAATTCGCGACTTGCACGGCAAACTCGAGTCCATCATGCTCCGTCGTCTCAAACGCGACGTGATCAAAGAGCTGCCGACGAAGAGCGAACGCATCCTGCGAGTCGAAATGTCGAACATGCAGACTTGGTGGTACAAGAACATCTTGACGAGGGTACGATTGCGCCATCCAGCTGGTTCTGCCGCTCCAAGACTGACAGGTCACGCTATACAGAATTATGCTGCGCTCAGCGGCGCCGATCAGCAGGTCTCGCTCCTCAACATCGCGATGGAGTTGAAGAAGGCGTCCAATCACCCCTACCTCTTCGAAGGAGCGGAACCGAAGACCGACTCGCGAGAAGAGACGCTCAAGGGTCTCGTCATGAACTCTGGCAAGATGGTTCTACTCGATAAGCTCCTCGCGCGCTTAAAGCAAGACGGGCACCGCGTCCTCGTGTTCAGCCAGATGGTCCGCATGCTGTCAGTGATCTATCTCCGCTACGCTCGAAAAATTGCGAGTTGCTGACACGGTCATACTGCAGCGATATCCTCTCCGACTTCTGCACGATGCGGAATTACCTGCATCAGCGACTCGATGGAACGGTCCCGTCTGAGTTGCGACGGAAAGCGATCGGTCATTTCAACGCCCCCGAGTCTCCCGACTTCGTCTTTCTCCTCTCGACCCGCGCCGGTGGTCTCGGCATCAACCTCGAGACGGCCGACACGGTCATCATCTTCGACAGTGACTGGCAAGTCTGCAGTATACGTCCGAAGTCGGTCAGAAGGCGCCCGTTCTGACAAGCTTGTGTCCCGACAGGAACCCTCAAAACGACTTGCAAGCCATGGCTCGTGCTCACCGGATTGGGCAGAAGTCGCACGTCAACGTCTACCGATTCGTGACGAAGGATACCGTCGAGGAAGATGTGCTCGAGCGCGCGCGCAAGAAGATGATCCTGGAGTATGCTAGTGAGTCCATCGCTTGCCAACATTGCGCTTTAGGGCGCCGACTCATCGCTTCTGTCTGCAGTCGTCAACCAGATGGACACGTCCGGCAAGAATCTCGGTCAGACACAGTCCTCGACTCGGCCCGATAACTACACCAAGGAGGAGCTCGCCTCGATCCTCAAGTTCGGAGCCGCCAACATTTTCAAGTCTGAAGGCGGACAAGCGAAGCTCGAGGAGATGGACCTCGACGACGTCATCAACCAGGCCGAAGAGTACGAGACTGCGACGGCGCCGACAGGCACTTCGCTCGGCGGCGAGGAGTTCCTCAACCAGTTCGCCATCCAGGACGTGAAGGCCGACATGTCGTCCTGGGAGGACATCATCCCTGCCGAGGATCGCGAGCGTGTTCAGGCCGAAATCGCCGAGCAGCAGAAGGCGGCCGAGGCGCTCGAGACTAGCCGTCGTGCGGCGGCTCAAGTCGCGCCGGGCGCCTACAAGGGTCAAGCGAGCGGTCCCGCCTCGCGCGACTCCTCGCCAGCGTCCAATACCGAGGAGGCAAAGGAGCGCAAGAAGCCGGCGGCGCCGCGGAAAACGGATGCGCAGAGGGCAATGGAGCTCAAGGAGCGAGACCTGCGGAATCTTGTTCGAGGCTTGCAGCGCTTCGGCGACATTCGACACCGCTACGACGCGATCGCGAAGGACGCTCGGCTCGAGAGCAAGAACCGGACGGTCCTGACGAACGCGATCGACGAGCTCCTGAAGATCTGCCGGGAGGACATCCAGAAGAAGCACGACGAAATGGAGCGGATGAAGGCGAACAACGAAGAGATCCCGAACAAGTTCCGCAATCAGGCCGTCCTCATCTCGTTCCGTGGGATCAACAACATCAATGCGGAAACGACGGTGCAGCGAGCCGAAGAGCTCAAGATCCTCCATTCTTGTAGGCTTGACCGGCTCCCAACCGATTGCGAAGTACGACTAGTCTGACCTCACTCCTCGCGCGCAGATCTCAGCAAGGCAGCCGATCCCCTCCAATGGTCCCTCCCGCTCGACAATATCAAGAAGACCTCGGGTTGGACTTGCGACTGGTCCGACGAAGACGACGCTCACTTGCTCGTCGGAGTCTGGAAGTACGGACACGGCAATTGGGAACCGATCCGCGAAGACCCGGCTCTCGGCCTCGCGGACAAGCTCTTCCTCGAGGACGCCAAGACGAAGCCGGCCGAGGGCTCGAAGCCGCGCCTGCCGAATGCGATCCACCTTGTTCGTCGCGCAGACTACCTACTTCACTCGCTCCGCGAGCTCGACGACCAGAAGAAGGGCGGGCAGTCTGGGCCGGCGCCGAGCAAGACTCACCAGCCTCGCGCCGGCGTGTCCCGGCCGAAGCACAACGTCGACCGAGCGAGCGAGAGTGCATCGTCGGCGGCGCCGTCTGGCTTAAAACCGAAGTCGTCCTCATCGAAGCCTTCGCTTTCAAAGGTACCGAAACGCAAAGCGACGCCGCAGTACTCGAGCTCGGGCGAGAGTGACAGCGAGTACGACAGCATGGACGAGGAGGCATGCAAGGAGGCTTTGCGACCGGTCAAGCGCGAGCTGAAGCGCCTCAAGTCGGGTACGGACGACGTCGACCGCAAAGAGAAGGTCCGCCGCCTGAAGGAGACGCTCTCGGCGATCGGCGCCCGGATCGAGGTCATTGCCGCCGCCGAGAAGAGCCCAGCGAGTCAAGAACAACGCCGCAAGCACCTCTGTGAGTCATGAGTACGGGCGTATGGAGCTGAAGAAGCCTTGCTGACTTGAGCGACGACTTGGCGCAGGGAAATGGACGACCTATTTCTGGCCTTCGAGCAAGGTTTCGTCCGGCCAGCTCCGCGGCATGTTCGCCAAACTCGCCAACGTCAAAGATTCGCCCGTCCCTTCGCCAGTTCTGACTGCGCAGCCCGGTCCGACGAACGCACCCGCTCCGGCGTCTGCGTCGAACGGAAACGGCGGCAGCGCTTCTTCCTCCCTCAGTGGCGGCGGCGAGAGGCCACAGAAGAAGGCGAGGACCGACAGCGGCGACAGTTTGCCGTCGTTCAGCCGTCTGCCGTCGAGTCGGCCGTCCGGGCCGTCGCATCAGCATGCGAGACCACCACCGCCACCGCCCCCGCTCGCGGGTTACAGCAATTCTCCGCTCGGCAGGGCGAACGGTCACGGCACGCCGCAGCACAGTCCGCCTCTGCCTCCTTCGCATTTGTCGGGGCACCGATGAACCCGCATGCCACCTGTTGACTCATGAACTTTCTCCCGCGACCATCGCGCGATTGATACCGATACCCTCCTACCTCGTCCTGCTTGCTGCCCCTTTCTCTCTCCTCTTCGGCATGTACAGGCCTACCTTAGCTGTCACCTTTTCCTTCGGTACCCTTTTCATTGCTTGTCTGTACATTCGCATGCCTGTCATCAGAACGAATCATGACCCTTTCCGCCACAAGAGTGGCGAGCGAGTGAGCCCGGTCGACCGGCAGTCGCTCGAGGAGTACAAGGTCCGGGCGAGCGAGAGACCATGCGCGCGCGACTCTCGCAAGTATCAGATGGTCGGCTTTCGTCGGTGCAACGCGCCTGTGGACATTGCCGACGTGTAGGAAAGCTTTGCTTTGCACGCGAGCAAGACGGTTCGTAGGAGCCTTTCACTCCTCTCCGGCCTCGATATAGTCACTGTACCAAAGCGGACGTCAGCGTCTGCTAGAAGGGTCGAACAGGAGCGCCGTGGTGGAAAGGGACACGTACCCGCACTGGGTGTATTTGGTGTTAAAGTGGCCTGATCAGGAGAAAGGCAGTCAGCGGAGCACTCGTTGACGGCTTGGACGACACCGACACGTACCTTCCCATTCCTTGAGATTGTCCCACTCGCTCTTGGTCAGATCGGCGAGGTCGTCGATGGGTTGGTCGAGAGGCGTAAGCATGTCCTTTTCGAACGACTGCTTTGCCAGTCCGCGCGAAGCATCTCTCCCCGCGAAAGCTTCGTAAGGTCCGCCTGCGCGCAGCCACTCCATATGGCGTCAGCACTATACCGAGCTGCGCCCACCGACATGGACGCCGCGGGCCAGTGGAGACTCACCGGGACCGTAGAACGACTTCCCCGCCGTCACGTCGTAGACCTTGCGTCGGATCGCAAAAAGGATCCTGCCTCCTTCGTGCTTCGGGTCCGTCCCGTCGTACTTTTCGAGTTGACGCGGCGTCCAGGTCCTCCACAGCTGCGAGTGGGGGTGCCGTTCCGGCCGCCAATTGTACGCCTCGCTCGGCTTGGTCGCGAGACCGTACGGGTGTGGGGCGTACGGAGGAGGTGGGAGCAAGATTCGCAAGATCAGAATCGTGATGACCGCGAGGAGGACGGCGTTGATCGGGTTCCGGAGGTTGAGGATCACGACCGCGGCTCGGAACGGCGCCGACACGTCGGGCAGCTCAGAGAGAAAGCTGGTCATCTTGGTGGCGCAAGGGCTTATACAGGTGCAAAGTAGCGCGTCTGCGAGTGCCTCTAAGGGGAAGCGGGGCAGTCGAGTTGGCCAGAGACCGAAAGTGCTGGCTCTCACTCATTGCTGTCCTCGCTACAGGCCACAGCGCGGGTGGAGCGTCGCTGGGATGGCCACCGAATGTCAATGGGATCCGCTCGAACTGCTCAGGCTTCCGCCCAAGCGATTGAACTACTCGTACGTCCACTCCTTTGCCCGGTCATCCGCCCCACTTGGCACCACTCTGCGACCCAGCTTGCGCCCTGCAGACGAGCCTCGGAGCTAATATGCGATCGCTCGCAGTGTACACTCGGCTTCAGGCTACCATGCTAGCTTTTTGCCGTCGCACATCCTCGCCGACAAGCCGAGTGACGACAACTCGAGGTGGACCGCTCCTTCCCCCGAAGACCGCAGGATGCAGGCTCGGAAAGCCGCCTTGGTCGGGTCGGCTGCGAGCGAAACTGCCGTCAAGCTCGCCGGAGCGAAAGACCGCAGGCGCGCGCCCGAATGGATCACGGTCGAGTTGGACGAGATCGCTCTTGTCCGAACCGTCGGATTCGGCAAGACGACCAAAGGTGACAAACCTGTCTGAGCGGCTTCGAGAGTATACAAGGCTGATAGTATTCCTCATTCAGCACATCCCTGTAACCTCGCCGAGTTCACCCTGTGGGGCGGTCTCTCGGCGGACCCGCTCTCGATGGAACCGCTGCTCGAGGGCTCGCTCAAAAACGACGCCAACACCGAAACGTTCGAGCTACCTGTTCAGATCGGCGACGCAGAGTCTCCGACTTCTACTGTACGGCCGCTTCTCCGGGCGTGGCCCGGCCTCGAGCAACCTGCGCGCTAACGCAGTGGACCCGCAGCCCATCCCCGTCAAATTCGTCCGCATCGACTGCCACGTCGCGGCCAACGCCAACTACTCGATCTCAATCTGGCATCTCTTCCTCGAAGGCTACTCGTCGACAGCTACGCCGTCGCCCGCCTTGCCTACTAGCCCAGCCCTCGTCTCGCTCTACGAATCGCATCGTCACCTTCACACGACGCGTCTCATCCTCGCTCACTTGCGCCGATCGGGCCCGATATACCTGCCGGCATTCCAGACTCTTCTCTCAACTCTACCGAGCCCTGATCGGAGCGCGAGCAGCGGCGAAGCAAGGCTCGAGCACCCGCTCTTGACCGCTTTGCACGAAGCGCTTGTCCTCCGCGGCGATTGGGATACCTCGGAACGCATCCTCGACGATATCCTCGCGTCCGGCCTTCTCGATGAGTGGGACGGGACGGCGGGAGGCACCAAAGGCCGCACGGTCGCCAAGTGGGAAAGGATCGGTCCGCCGCTGGACCGCGAGGTCGACGCGATCGAGAGTTACGAGTGGCCGTGCGGACGAGGAGGGCACGCAATGGTCCGCGTGGCGAGGCGGATCCTGCTGTACGGAGGATGGGACGGCAAGCGCGAGCTGGGCGACATGTGGGAGTACGAACTGCCGCTGAGCGCTCACGACATCTCGACCCCGCGTCGTTGGCGACTCCTCGACAGCGGCGAAATAGATCACAAGCAGCATGGCGAGGGAGCGGCAGCACGTCCAGCTCGTCCGGGCGCTCGGAGCTGTCATCAGATGGTCGTCGATGAGCGGGACGGCTGGGTGTACATGCTCGGCGCGCGCCGGGATGAGCTCGACGATGTCGAAGGCGAAGGTCAAGACGAGCCGGCTAGCTACGATTCCGGTGCGACGGGCGGGCATGCGGGCGCCATGGACGTCGATGGAGGGACGGGCCAGCCGGCTGCTGCGCCCACGAACGGGACGGACACACCCGCGACAGGAACCAATGGCCACACGAGCTCGCCTCAAGATCGATGGAAGAGCGACTTTTGGCGCTACAAGGCGATTGGACCCGACCGAGGCAAATGGGAATTGCTGAGCGAGGATACACGCAAGGACGGCGGACCTGCTTTGCTGTGAGACTAGTGTTCCTTGAGAACAACACGCCACACCAGGCTGATGCTGACTTGCTGTATCTTAACGCGTGCAGCTTTGATCACCAGATGGTCATCCATACGGCAACCTCGCGACTTTTTGTGTTCGGCGGCAAGAACCAGCCTTTCATCCCTTCATCCGGCGGGGCTGGCTATGCCGGCTTGTCGACGGGCGATCCTTTGGCAGCCTTGCTGACGGATGCGACGCGAAGCCGCTACAGCGGAATGTGGTGCTACCACCTCGAGTCTCGAACCTGGACACACCTCTTGTGAGACTTTACTTCCCTTGTCACTTTTCGCTTTGGATATACTCGACTGACTGCTGGTTCCTTGCGTCAGTGGCGACCCTCTGAGCCCGACAAGTACGCCCCCGAGCTCGACCAACAACGCCGGCCTCTCGGACAGGCTGCTCTCTCGCGCCGGTCACGCTCTCGTTCTCGATTCGGACCCGCTCCATCCGACGCTCTACGTCTATTCGGGCCAGCGGAACGAGCAGTACTTGCAAGACCTGTGGGCGATCAGGCTCGCATCTGCGACGACCGATGACGATCGAGGACGCGACACCGGTCGACGAGCAGAGTCGGCCGCTCCGGCTCGCGAGGCCGGTCGAGCGACTCCGGACGATTCGGCACTCTGGCGACAAGGGACCGTCCTCGATTTCCCCTTCACGTCCGCGAGCTCGTCGGCCGTCAACCGCTCACTGGTGGATCTCTCGGCCCTTCCGGCCTCGCCGGAAGCTTCGCCGTCCCGACAAGGAGCTCGCTCGAACCATCCCGTCCCGACAATCTTGCAGATTCGCCGACTCTGGCCGCCGACATCAGCTTCCAGTCCGGCGTCATCCGTTCCGGTTCCTCCGGCTTCCTTCACTCCGCGGGTCACGCTCGACCCCAGCACCCAGAATTGGACGCTCCTGACTGGGTTGATTCGGAGTATCCCGGCCATGGGCACGCCGAGCGACATGTCGGAAGGCTGTCTTCGTGGCGTTTGGCGACGGCGTACACCTAGGAAGAGTCGAAACGTCGACCTCGGCTGGGAGAAGATCGAGGAGGAATGGGGATCGCTTGCAGCTGCTCGTGATGGCGGGACGACCCGAATCGAGGATCAGACTCTGCCGACACCCCGATTCGCGACACAAGTCGTCTACGATCCCCTCATGCAGGACCACTACCTCTTCGGCGGGCATCCCGAAGTCCAGAGTGGCGAAGCGCTCGATTGGCGGCAGAACGACATGTGGCGTTTGGGTGTCGTCGAGTATGTCCCGCGATCTCGTAATCTTGAGGAAACCAATACTAACACAACAATCGCCAGTCCGACGCCGCAGGAGGCTCATCGCAAAGCGAAATTCCTACTCCGGAAGCAGCGGTACGTTTCGTCGCCTGTCCCGTGTCCAGTCTGACTTCCGAGTTTGACTCTCCGCTCTCGTCACAGATTTGTGGAGCTCTGTCGGACGGCTCCTACCCTGCTCGCGTTGCAGTACCTCCAGAACGACCTCGCTTCGGTCGTCGACCATTCGAGCCCGCTCGAGTCTGCATCGTTCCGCTCCTGCATGACTGCTCTTATGTCGGCGCCGGCTCGGATGAACATCGACATTCCGCTCGACGGCTCGCAGGAGCTGCCTTCGCCAGGAGAGTCAGATTACAGCGTGGACCGGATCGACTCGGCGTTGTATCGCGAACGGCACGAGCTGTTCGAAGAGATCGGTCAGCTCGCGCCGCAGAGCGATCGTCAGCCGGACGAGAACCTGGAGGACACAAGTCGCCTCTTGCGGACCTGGCAGATGACAGGAATCAGGGCGTAGATCTCGCTGGCGTAGCGCCGAGGAAGATCTTCGCCGAGCGCAATTCCCGTGGCTGCGCTGCTCGTTCGATTCGCGAGGGAGCAGACAGTCGTACGCGTCCGGGTCCGCTTCGCATCGCCTGGACTGCGCGGTGAGGGAGAAAAACTTTCCATCGGTCGAAGGATCTCGACAGAATAGATCCACTTCGTCTCTCCTGCACCTCCAGCATACGTTCGACCAGAGCGGACCCTAACGCCTTCAGCAACGAGCTCGAAGCCTAGACCGTTGCCCATCGCCGTCGCTTAGCTGTACGAGCGACGTTTTCGGATCCCTGATCGCTCCACGGCACACTCTATCGTCAACTCCACACGCGTCCAAACAGAGGAAGGTCCTGACTCGAAACATGAGCTCGACGGTACGCTGCGAGCTTGAGCATTGGCACAAAGCCTTCCTGACGTCCTGGCTGTCTGTAGTCCGGCGCTTTCGACATGTCGTCGCTCCTCCCCCCACTCCTCATGGTCGGCTTGCCTGTCGCCTTCGTCGGCTACCGGATCTACCGTTTCCTCTCGCCCGGGCAAGGCGGCGCATCTCGGCGTGCCTACAATCCGAGCACCGGCATCGGGCGCGGCGCCCCCGGGTTCCAGACCGGTGTCAAAAAGGTCGCAATCCCGCCAGCGCTCGCAGCGCGCATTCGAGCTGGAGAGGACGTCTCGGCAGAGGAAGTGACAGCTGCTATCGAAGCGGAACAGCAACGGATCGCTGAGGAGGAGGAGGCAGAGGCGAAGGCGAACAAGCTCAAGCTGCCGGACAACGTCGACGCAGAGTGGCTCCCCGCCGGGATGGCGGACGGAGGTAAGGGCAAGGGAGCGGCGCGGCGCAAGAAGAAGTAGTCTGTGGGTAACCCGGCTCGTGACCTCTAGCCCGATCGTGCTTCCGAAGAAGAGACTATGGGACAGAGATGGCAAAGATCGCGCCATGAGGGCGGTTCCGACTTGCAGGGAAAGTCGCGACGAAGAGACAGATATACAAGGGAGAGAAAGGCGAAGATTGTGTACTGATGATATGTATATACTTTCGGGTATCCTTCACCAGTACCGCATGGGAACGCACACGCTGAGATCGCGGTCGTACTGGTGGCCGTCGGAGCAACTCACTGTTGCAGGGAGCGTGTAAGCTCCGGCTCTCTCGGCTTTCGTCGCCAGCATGCAAGACTCACCAATCTGACATTGTCCGCTGACGCAGCTTGCGGATGCGACGCCGGGTAGTTGCGTGCAGTCGACGCCGGGCTGCCGTTCTTGCCAGAAGCCGGCGCCAATGTCGTGGCATCCCCCGCAGTGGGTCTCGCTTGAAAGAAAGTCGAAGCATGCGAAAAGGTAGTCGGATGGCGAGTTCTTACGCGGGATCGGGCAGGCGGAAAAGCCGGCGGGGCACGCCGCTCCGTCAGGGAGGGGAATCGACTTCCGCCTTGAGGCGTGTCGAGCAGCGTCCTCGGCGGCAGCGTCATCGTCTTCATCATCCTTGTACACTCGCTGATCGCTTTGGACGCGTGCCATCACGGTCTCCGACCGGACGGCGCACGAGAGGGAGGAAGGGTTGCACCAGCCTGCATTCGCACGAGGGAGGTCAGAGAGTGCGGACCTCAGAGCAAAGACCAGCAGGCGCACCTGACACGCAAGCGAGGTGGTTCGGTCGCGAGCTCGATTCATAGTTGCCGGAAAAGCTGCAGTCGGCGCCGGCGCCGCCGCAAACGTAGCGAGAAGCTGCGCCGTCGGCGTCGCCGCCGTCCGTTACGTCGACTTGGCAGCCCAAGTTGCCCGCGCAGAGAGAATCATCTGGACCGTCAGAGCCTTCGCATGGGTCACCGAGGCCGCCGCTGTAGGAGCAGATCGAGTCAGGAATCGAGACCGACTTGAGAAGGCTTAGGGAAGAAAGCTTACATGCAGACACCGGGAGAACTCGCCGACCCTGAGCAGCTGCCGAAGTCGCACTGGAGATCTGAAGTACATCTGGAAGCGCAGGCAGAAGACGATGGCGCGTCAGATCTTGCTCTGAACGGACAAGATGTTGGCCGCGTTCGGCAAGTTCGTTCCCCCCCACCAGCGACTTCGGCTCAACCGACTGCCTCTCCGAGTGCGCCGGTCGTCATCCGTCAGGATCGCGCTTCGCGCCTGTATGGAGATCTCGAAGCTGTACCGAAGCGCGACCTGGAGCGGGAAACGAGAGGCTCACCTGGCGCCCGTCCAACCGCAGGCGTATCCCGTGCCAGCTTTGACGCACTCCGAGTCGATCGGCACCAAGACCCCTCGACGAGCCGTCGGGTGCGACAGGAGGTCGCAGACTTGCTGATTCGGGGTCGTTTTCCCGCAAGGGAACCGTCCTGGTTGAGCGTTGGCGATGGAAACGAGCAAGGCCGCCACGGCGAAGACGGCCGAGAGGTTTTGCTGAGCGTGCATACTCGTCGACTCGGGTTTGATGTGGCTCAGATAATGTGTTTGACAGTTGCGTAGCAGCGGAAGCGCAAGGGAAGCAGTCTTGAGCGGTCGGAGCCGGGGGAATGGACACCGAGAAGTCGGTCGCGTCCACTCGGCGCGGCATGTTTGTCAAGCAAGTGGGGAGCGATCAGCTGCTGCGGTTCACGCGGCGAGAGTTCGACCGAGAGAGTGAAACGCAAAGCGAAAACGATCGAAACTGCTGTTCCGGGAAGGAATGCTTGATTGCCTGGAAGCGTCGATTATCGCAGAGTTGCCGCGAACTCGAAGCTTCCCGAGTCGCGAGCCGCTGGATCGACAACGATGACCGCCTCCCGCATGGCCCGGCTTGACTGTAAGCAGAAGTGCTTTGAACAGCAAAGCTGGCGACTTTATGCGCGCAGAGTGCTGCTGGAAGCTGCGCTGCGTACCGGTCTTCTGGCCGCGATCTGGCCGCACCACGCCGTCACGTGACCGTAGCCGGCAGCCGCCAAGCTTCTTCCCGGCTTAATTTCGTGTATGCATACAGTACTGCAAATGAGTTCGCGCGCGAGAATGCGGTCAGACGCGGCGAAGAGATCCTTGACGAGCCTTGCAACGCAGCTGCAAGATTGGCGCATACAGTGCAACGGTCAGTCATCGATCCGATCGTGTGTTGTAGAACCGTTTCTTCGCAGCGGGTTCGGCCACGTCCGGGCGGAAGGCGAATAGATTACTGTAGCCTAGCTGGCACGAGGCGCGCCGAACCTTCTACGGTGCCGATTTTCGGGTGCCGCCGGCCGTCCTCCGTCCGGCGATTTTCTCGAGCATATTCCGGCCGGCAACCAAGCTAGCGCGATTAACGACGCCACGGCGACCACCACGAGCCACTCCGGCTCATGTCGCGCTGATCCCACAGGATATCGACGCGTTCGCCTTCGCGGTTCTTGTGCTCGAGGCGGTAGATGCCGTCGGGGTTGAGCTGGCGAACTGCGGTGATGTAGTATGTCCGCTTGTCTTTTGCCTCGTCGAGACTCGGCCGCATCGGGTGGAACGTCTCAAACTCCCACCAAGTGTGTTCCTGTCGTTGCGTTAGCGTGAAACTTGGGCGTCAGCTCCCGTTTCCGGGGTTCTCTATCGGAGAGGCCTTTTGCACGCACCGACTTGTCCAGGTCCTCAGGAGAAAGTGGCCGCGCCTGTACCGTCACGCTGTAGCCGAGCGAGACGGTCACGCGACCGGACTCGAAGACGTATCTTCGACCCCAGTTGTCGCCGCCGACCGCTCTGGCGGCCTTACCGATGAGCTTTACGCCGTTGCGCAAGTCACCGTCGCCGCTCTCGTGCCACGGTGGAAAGAGGGTGAACCAGGAACCCCAGTGGTGGAGCGAGGTGAACTGGAAGCCGGATTGGAAGAAGCCGGTCCCGTCTCCTCGGATGTCGAGCTGGTGCAGGGTCGGTTCGATCGTGAGAGCGGCTTGGGCACTCTTGCCCATAGCGTCCGCAGCGCAGTGGGTGATCATTGCGTCACCACCGAAGGACGATCCATACTTTCTGAGGCAACCTCGCCCTGCGGACGCGAGAGCACACGGTCAGTACGGTTTCCTAGCCAGTACGGCTTCATTAGAGATTGTTATTGATGCGCTCACAGAAGCCCGACTCGTTCATCTTGTCGATGACGCTCCGGCTGACGATAATACCGGCGCCGCCGTACGCGATGTGGCCCCACTGAGCGACCTGCAATCACGACGACAGTGAATCTGCTATTCGACCTCGCAGGCGTTCAGCTGCGGTCGAACGCTCACCTGCTTCGTTGACTCGCTCAAGGCCCCGATGAGCCAGTCTTCCTTTGGGTCGTGTTCCGCCAGGAATCGGGCGAGCACGTCAAAGTCGGGATAAAAGGTGTCGTCGTCACTGCGAGCGCATCGGTGATCAGCTTTGCCCGAAAGACTAGTCTCATCATCAACGCGAGTGAAGGAGACGCACGCGAAGATGAACCACTCGGTCTGGACTCCGTCCTGCTCCTCCCTTCGCCTCGCTTCGATGTACATCTCCTCGGCGAGGGCAAAGTAGCGCGTCTCGAACCGGTCGGCCTCTCGCGCCCGCATCTCGACATACATACCCAACCCATTCGCCTCTTCGACCGCCTCCCGACTGCGCGCTGCTTCTGTCGGGTTCGGTTCGGGCATAAGGACGAGGACGAGCGGGAGTTCCTTCGTAGCGGACGCGTCGGCCGCGTCGAGCGGGATCTGAGTCGTCTTGGGCAACCAATGCGACCAGACTGGCAAGTTCCACAACACGCGGTCGGGCACCGTCGACATGCCAAACATGATCTTGCTGTTCTTCCACTCGACCGACGAGGACACGCGTGGTCTCGGACTCGACGGGACCTCGTGCGAGTGGCACAGCTGCTTGCCCTTGTCCTCCTGTACGCCTTCGTGAAGTCGGCCCTGACCTGGTCGGGCCTTCTCCTCCTTGCCCGAGAGAGTCTGGGCGATCCGCATCTCCCGCGGAGGGTAGGCGTATGGCAGAAAGGCCGCAGGGACCGCCGGGTCGGATGCGTCGGGAACCCAGAAGGTACGGTTGTCGGTCGGCGCCCGAGCCTGGTCTCCGACGAGTGCGACGGTCGGAATGTGTTTCCTCGAATTCGAGTAGGGGCAGTACTCGAGGATCTTGGTCGTTTCTCGGATTGCCGTCGAAGCCGGTCGATCTGATGCCGAGGTCGATTCGACGGCTCGTTCTCCCGTGAAGTAGAAGAGCAAGAACGAGATCATGGCGAGGGTGCCGACGAGATGCCTCATTTTGAGGCGAAAGGGTATCCGGAGCGGCGTCGTCAAGCCTCGCTCTCCCGGTGGGCCGCCCAGCAGAGGCCCTTGCTGCTGGCCTCTACCCGATGTTAAAGCTCGTCTTGACGTCATCATGTACGGCGGTCGTTGAAGCGTAAAGAGGTCGGACCGAGAGGTGGGGTTGGTTGACGATTCGTCCACGACCTACGAAGCGAGCTACAAGTCAGCCAGGACGCCGCATGACAGGCATATAGTCATACCGCACTCACAGATAGACTTGCTAGAGTCTTGCTTGCAGCAGTGCCGAGAGTCTGCAAGACAGGGCTCGTCGTCCAACCTTCGCAAACCTCGCCTGCACAGTGTGCTCGTCGACGTAGAGTTCCGTATAGCGACGAGCAGCAGAGGCGAGATCAATGCTCGTACTATCTGGAGCAGAGTCGGCTAGTCGCAAGTTGCGAGAGCGAGAGCGAGCTGGGTTTCGAGTTTGTCGGGAGAGTCTCGCCGTCATTTCGACCCCAGACCGCCGGGCGAGGTGGCTGAACCCAATCTCGACAAGACTTCTTTTCCGAAGATGATGGAGCCGTTGTGACGGTACAAGTACGAGAATGCACAGCAGCGTGTGACTGGATCGTGATATAGGGGTTGCGAAATGCAGCGGGAACGACTGTTACAACAGGGACGAGACAAATTGCTAACAGGAGGTATCACTTGCGGATCTCGTGCTCCGCGAGCAGCTGTGACAATGTACTGATCAGCGACTAACCAGCGGCATGGTCCGCAACGCCGAGAGAGACGTAGACTCACCATGTTGGGGATGCTGTCCTTGATTCGGTAGATGTGCTCGCACTGCGGGCACACCATCTCGCCATCCGCCACCACAATCTATCAAGCGGAAGGGTCCATGAGTCGCGGGCTCGGATAAGGTCTCGCTTTCCCGCAGACTTACCTCGAGGAGGACGTGGTGGAGCGTCTGGAGCAAGTCGAGCGAGACGGCCTCAGGCTGCGCGATATCGGGTCCTTGTTCAGGAAGATCGGTGTTACCGAGCTGCAGGTCGAAGTATGCTGTTAGCTCGAGTTGTAAAGCAAGAGGATTCCTGCATGTTCACGCTATCGAGTACGGCGGGCAAGATATTCGGCTTCTCGACGATGTCGGTCGGACACCAACGTCCCGCTCGGTCCTAGCAAGCCGCGCTACACCCTTCGTCATCAACGCGTGTCATCCCATGCTCAGATCCGTCGCGGGTCGCGGCGAGACGACACATCGATCACCATCGCACCACACAGTCGAGGCGACGACAGCTTCATATCCAGTTGAAATAAGACGCTTCCCGCTGAGCCTCACTGGCGCCACGAGACAAGTAAGACGATAGTACGCACCTCTGCCGCGCTCTTCCGCAGCGCCTGCCACTCTATCCGGCTGAGGACGCCGCGCATAAACTCCTCGTTGAACTCGGCGTCGACCATCTCGAGCTTCTCAACGTTCCGGAACGATAGCGGGAAGTTTGTCGGGTACGCACATGCCCTCGAAGGGCACGAGAGGAGATTCTGCGTAATGAGGCGGACCATGACGGCGCGGAGAATCGAAGTCGAGGTAAAGATCTAGAGAGAGTCTCGTTGACGGGTCGTGCGAGAGCGTAAGCGGAAGGCGAGCAATCAGGGATAGCTCAGGTGACAGCGAGCACTCGCAGAAGGCGTATCTATGAGCTGCAGGCCGTGGAGACGAGACGAGTTGGTGCTTTCACGCTCATCGCGTTCACGTTCGCCCAAGCTGCATACACTCACTCGACTCGACTCGAGACCAGGTCAAGCTTCGCCCGCTTCTTTCCGGCCGTACTGCCATGGAGACTTCTCACAGTGCTCTGTAGACTCTGTGAGGGTCAGCCGCGAGAAAATCGCCCGGCACCCGAGCTCTCCTGTGACCCGAAACGAGGTCCGCAGCACTTGCTGGAGACGGCTTTCGCTACACTCTTCCTGCTCGTCCAGCCCGGCACATTTTAGCACAAGAGAGGCAAACGCCGCACTCGACGGAGGAAAGCGCAGCGAAGAGAAACCCAGTGGGCACGCGGACTGAACTCTGCTTCCTCGCCTCGGGAGCCTCGAGATTAAAGAGCTGGGGTGCACGGGCACGAGGGACGGTCAGGGCACGAGTCGGTGACCAGCATTACAATACAAAAGCACACGAGATGCTGCAGGGGTATAGGTATAATAGGTGGCGAGGGCGGTGCTCATGCGCGCCGCGAGCCGGCGATGAGAGGGTCGATCGGAGCGGCCGGACTGGTCAGAGTCGCGAGCAAAGCGGCAGAGCTACAAGTGAATTCGATCAGCACGGGATAGTCGCTCTACCGGCGCTCCTTACGAGAGTGACAAGCTCACTGTGCAATCACCGCTTGTATGTTCGCCGTATGACCGTGGCGGCCCGACCGGCTCTCGACAATTGCGTTCGCCAGTAAGGTAGCTTCGTCCCGCAAGTCGTCGAGGACCGCTTGTATCGATTCGCGCTGAACGGCAGGGAGCATCGGCAGCGCCTCCCGGACAGGTTCTGTCAAGTGCGAAAGGGTGGCGAGGGCATGCTCAAATGCAAGCAGGGGTTCGGACTGTCAACGGCGCGAGCCAGCTCATTAATGCAGGTCGTTCGGAGGATTGGAAGCGGCGAGGACCCACTCGAGGCATAATCGCCGAGCGCTTCGGACGAGCTTGCGACGAGGCGCTCGGTCGCGATGCTCCTGAAGCCAAAGCGCGTGCAGGCAGCGCACGTGTTGCTTCGTCGGTCCGAGCGAGTCCTCGGCTCTGAGCGTGCGCAGAGACGACGTTCAGCATCTCGTAAACGGCGTCGTGCTGTGTGCCGGGTCTCAGTCAACTCCAGGTCTCTTTTCGAACGCATTGATTGCCCTCTGCCGCAAAAGCGTACCAGCATCTCCCCCGAGTACGAGTAGATATCGTCGCCATCTCGGAAGCGTTTGACTTGCTCCGCTCTTCGAAGGACATTGCCGCCGACCTCCGAAAGGCTAGACTCCAGCGCGTGCAGCTGCCGAACCAGCGCTGCATCCTCCTGTCGTTCGTACAGCTCCTTCGTATATGTTGGAGAGGGAGCGATGGCTTGTCGCGCTTTGAGTAGCTGTTTGGTCGAAGGGAGAAGCGAAACATGTGCATTATGGTCGTGACGAGCCGGGAAGAAGGGCCGATGAAGGGCGTGTGCAGCCTGAGAGAGAGCTGCGAGGTTGCTGGTCAGCTGGCTCTAGAATCGGTCGCTCGACTCATTGGATGAAAGACTTACCGACGAGAGCGAGGAGAGCCGAGAGGACAAAAGAGCGGAAGGCCATGTTTGGCTAAGTGAGTGCACGCGCGTTGCGGCCGAGTGGGTTCAAAAGAGTGTGTAAAGGCACGAAGGCCGGAGCAAAGGCGCAGGCAGCTATTGCCGTGAAAGAGAAGGCAGCGCAGAAGTACAAGGTCGTGAAGGAAAGGAGGGAGCATGTCGCGACAGCAGTAGTCGCGCGAGCGGGCCCTTCGAAGGCCTGAGCGGCCTTGCATGCGTCACACGTGAGCAACAATGTACGTGAAGCTGCTTGTCTTGGGCAGCAGTAGAGGTGCTAGCACCTCGCGCCGTCAAAGGAGGACAAGGGGAAGGCAAAAGCTTGAGAAGGCCGTCCCGGCCCGGGCGCTCAGGCCCCTCGACTCCGTCGACTCGCATTCTCGGCGAGACTCGACCCAAAGCAGCACCGCTCATCATCCCGAGCGTAGCGGATCGGTACACACCTCGACCGGGGTCAGGTCGCTCAAGTAAGGGGTTACAAGCGGCGATCGGGAAATAGAAGTACAGGTGGCCGCCGTGTCTCGTTTCATCGCTTGCCCGCTTCCTTCTGCGAGCGTCATTGCAAGAGTCAGCTTGGCGAATACACGAGGACGAGATTGTATGCGCGACTTGCGTCGAGGATGAACTGTGTCAAGCGGCGCAGCGCGGCGCTCATCTCCTCGCCGGATGGGCGGATCTGTGCAGGCGGAAGCAAGAAGCCTGAGTGCACCAAGGCGCGACGTCAGTACTTCAAAGTTCAGCAAACCGGAGAATGCGCGGCCAGCCGCCAGCAGACCGACCAAAGATGCCCGCGTCGCGCAGTTCGGTTCCGAACGACCATCTGATCTTGGCACTCGCGTCTGCACCGAGCAACGCAAATCAGCGAGCGGCCTCAGTATACTCGCGAGATGAAGGAAGGGAAAGTCAAGCTCACAAGCCCAATCGAGGCTCTCGCCGGGACTCGTCAAGCTGACTTCGCATACGCTGCCCGTTTCAAAGACGCGCCCGTGGACATCACGAAGCGCCTTGGCCGCGTGCAACACTGCCTCGTAATGATTCTCCTGGTCGCGAGTCTCGACGTCGCAAGAGTACGAGTACGGGAACATGACTGTACCGACGAGAACGATCAGCTGCGGTGCTCCTCGCCGATGGCCAGAAGTTCAGAGTTCTGCGCGCGCAGCAAATCGACTCACGCATCTGACCAAACGAGTGAATGTCAAGGAATGCCTTGGCGCCATTGAGCATGTAGTCCCGCAGCGCTCGCAACTCGACCGACTCGAACGCTTCGGCGCCAGGGTACGAATCGGAGCACGGGTTCGGATGAATGCCCGGCTGAAACTTGTAGCCCCAATTCCGGTTCAGATCGATGCCGAAGCACTCTTCGCGGGGCGAGCTGGAAGTTGAAGAAGCGTCGTCGGCTAGGGACCGTTTGCCGACTGGCTGGCGGGACTTGCGCCACAGGCGGTCGTGTTCCCACGAGTAGACGTAGCCATCCGGCTAATGTGCACGGCAGAATGTCAGCGAATGCGCATCCAGATAAACGCAATAGTACGCTTTCCAGAAGAGTCGCGCTCACATTGACGACGGGGACAAAGGTGAACTCGACTTGCCCGAGCAGCTGGCGATGCGGAACTTTGCCGCGCTCGTCGAGCGCCACCAAGTCATGGATGAGGTACAAAATCGTCGAAGCAGCGATCCATTCGCGCGCGTGCTGCGTTCCGGCGATGACGAATTGGAGCTTGTCGCGCTGCGGGTGCTTGTTCCGTTTGTGACTTCGGAGTCGAGTGCTGAACAGCGGAGGCGGTCCGACCTCGTCTTCACGATCCTCCTCCTCTTCCTCCTCTGCTGAACGGGAGTCGTCTCCGACATCGATTTCCGCGTGCTCACCGCCGGCGGACGAGGTCGCGGCGTGCAATCGCTCCGCAGCAATCGCAGACTTGCCGTCCGGCTTCGTCACCTTGACGCCCCAGATCTCCCGACCTTCGCTCGACTGTCCGATACTGACAACCTTGACCCAGCCCGGGAATGCATCCTCGAACTTGGTCAAGATCTCGTGGATCGAGTTGTACGGATGGTAGGTATCGTGAATCGGGTCGTCGAGACGAATCGTCTTGCCGGCTTCGAGCGCGCGCGACAAGTTGGCGACCGCTGCGACGGACAGGTCGCGAGAGTAGGAAGTCGCGACGGTCGGGTTCTCGGCGACGAGCTGCTCGAGAGGGACGATCGAGGCGAATAACGGCGCCGCTCCTTCTTCCGTCGTGTCGCTCGCAGGAGTTGAAGCGTCGATGGTTGACTCTTCCACCTCTTGAAAGTCTCCATCGAGACGAACGACTGCGGACCACTTTGCCTGACCGTCTGCGGTCCGAGTCCGTTTCCCGGCGAGCCAGACGTCGGCGTCCTTGGCATTGTAGTATTCAATCGCCCTTTCGAGCGCCGTCTTGCTCTTTGTCTCGAGACTGACGAGGTGCCCTCGGATCGGATCGAGTCCAGCTGGAGCCTTGGGCTGTACAGCGTCAGGCGCAAGAGCGAAAGGTGTCTGAGGCTGAACAGCGGCGACAGCGGAAGCGAGAAGGGCAGCCGCCGCCCATAGCGCCGTAATGCGCATCTTGTAGCTTGGAACACTGCAGTCAAGCAAGACTATGGACGGGAGAGTCGTCGCGTAGTCGACGAGTTCCGCCTTTGAAGAGTCGTCGTCATCCTTTCTCGGTTCTCCCTCTTCGTCTCTTCATACGGCTGCCAGGACAGCTGGAAGGCATACAAGAAGCGCACAAGAGATTCGAAAGCATCCGTACCTCCGTTAGAAGCTACCCAGAGTCCTCGGTCGCCCAGTCGCCGCCCGCCCGCTGCGATGCCTTCGCTGCCACTTCAAGTCCAACCGCCCGCCGCCGTCCAGGGCAAGGGCGTCACGAGCTACTTCACCAACAAGATCGAGCAAGCCGAACACTTGATCAACTCCAAGACGCAGAACCTGAGGCGACTCGAGGCGCAGAGGAACGCGTTGAACGCCCGCGTCCGCTTGTTGCGCGAAGAGCTTCAGCTCTTGCAGGAACCCGGTGGCTATGTCGGAGAAGTCGTCAAGGTGATGGGCAAGAAGAAGGTCCTCGTCAAGGTCCAGCCCGAAGGGAAATACGGTCAGTCCTCGCAAACACGCTCACGTCACCACCACTCTCCGAGTGCTGGCACCGAGGATCAGGATCGCCTTGATTGACGTTTAGATTCTCACAGTGGTCGACTTTGCGCCCAACATTGACGTCGCCAAGCTGACGCCGAACCTGCGAGTCTCGCTCCGAAGCGATTCCTGTGCGTTCCCCGCTGGCCGTCTGGCATCCTATTTTCGCAAGCTGACATCACCCGCACCTACAGACCAACTGCACTCGATCCTGCCGACAAAGCAAGACCCGCTCGTCCAGATGATGATGGTCGAAAAGGTTCCCGACTCGACGTACGAGATGGTCGGCGGTCTCGACCAGCAGATCAAAGAGATCAAGGAGGTCATCGAACTCCCCGTCAAACACCCGGAACTGTTTGACGCGCTCGGTATCGCCCAACCGAAGGGAGTCCTCCTGTACGGCCCGCCCGGAACCGGAAAGACGCTCCTCGCCCGTGCCGTCGCGCACCACACCGACTGCCGGTTCATCCGCGTGTCCGGGTCCGAACTCGTCCAAAAGTACATCGGTGAAGGTTCCCGCATGGTCCGCGAGTTGTTCGTCATGGCCCGAGAGCACGCGCCGTCCATCATCTTTATGGACGAGATCGACTCGATCGGTTCGTCTCGAGGTGGCGGCGGTGGCGGCGGCGGCGACTCGGAAGTTCAGCGGACGATGCTCGAGCTGCTGAACCAGCTCGACGGCTTCGAGGCGACCAAGAACATCAAGGTGAGCAGCCGCACCGATGACCTTGTTTCTCTCACTGCCCGCCCACGACGTCGAGCGATGCGATGGATACTCATTCATCGGTACGCCGGTTCACAGGTCATCATGGCGACGAACCGAATCGACATCCTCGACCCTGCTCTGCTCCGTCCCGGTCGGATAGACCGAAAGATCGAGTTCCCGCCTCCCGGGTGAGTTGAGGCTCAAGAGACCAGCCTTCACGAGCTGCCCTGGGCAGGCAATGGCCTAGCACCTACTGATGAAGTTTCTTGAACTCCGTCCCACAGTCCCGAAGCGCGCGTGTCGATCCTCCGGATCCACTCCCGCAAAATGTCGCTCCAACGCGGGATCAACCTCCGGTCGCTCGCCGAAAAGATGGGCAACTGTTCCGGCGCCGAAGTCCGCGGTATCTGTACCGAAGCGGGCATGTACGCCTTGAGGGAACGGAGGCAGCACGTCACGCAGGAGGACTTTGAACTCGCCGTCGCAAAGGTGTTGCGCAAGGCCAACGAGGGGAGCATGTCGTCGAACAAGCTGTTCAACTAGGACCTTCCCCCTAGTCGTGCACCCTCCCTCTACGGACGTCCTTTTCACGTTTCGCAATGTATACATGCAGAGCAAGCGCGTCGCGATTCTGCATGCGAGAGTTCCCGAACGGAAAGCGTCGAGCCGCCTCGTGAACGTCCACTTCAGCGAGAGTGCTTGGATGACCTTCTTTCTGCGCATGCGTGTTGCGCAGGCACGGGACGCCAGCATTCGGGGAGACAACAACACGGTTTGTACTGCAAAGAGCGAGAGGGAGCGACCTGAGGTCCTAACAAGCGCCCTTGCTCATTTCGACATTGCGTCGAGCAGGGCCTGTAGACAACGTGACAAGTCAGCGCGAGCTGCACGAGCGATGAGCGATTGCTCGCTCGCTCGCGGCGCCGACTCACCTTGGCATCCTCGGCTCCTCCGACCTGGGCCGCCTCTTCCTGAAACTGTTCCACCACCACATCCTGCGGCAACTGTCCCGATCCCGCTCCCGGTCCCGCTCCGATCCCACTCGCGCCCGTGCCCGAGCTCGCAGGATGCGCCGCCTGTCCTCCCGCTTTTTGTTCCGCCGCCCAATTGACAAACGCGCTCCGGCTCGTCGCCCATGGTGCGACGGCCGGTTGAGTCGAGGTCGTGTCGTGAGGAACGGGCGTCGCTGCGAGTTCGGAGAGGCGAGCTTGAAGTTGCGAGAGTTGGGAAGCGAGCGTGCGGGCTCGGTCGGTCGGGTTCGAGGCGGACGAGAGTTTGCCTGGTCGTCGGGGAGCGCAAGTCAGCGACGGCTCGTCCCAGACACGCTCCTCGACAGGGCATAGGTCCACCTGTCACCAAGTGACCAGTAGGGAGAGCGTCGTCGGCGACTCACCGGGCTCCTTCAAGTACCCAACCAGTTCCGCCATCTCATGCGCCTTGGCCGCTTTCGCTTTGACAAACAGTTCGGCATGGGCGAGTTCTCGCTCCTTTTGCAATTCGAGCTCGTAAAGACGGAGTTCCTCCTCGTATTCGGACAGGATCGCCGCGTCGGTGCCTTTCAAAGCCGGGTCGAGGTGGTCCTGCGCGTTCCTCGCCGGGGGTATGAGCAACCCCGGACCCGCCGTCAAGAATGCAAGACTCGGAGCGAGGACTCACATGATGGGGAAGAGAGATGTACGGCAACAGTTCATCGGCAAACGTGAACGTGTTCCGGAGGACAAAGATCTCAAACAAGTCAAACTGGGTGTCGATCGCGTCCTCCAACAACGTCTCGAGGCGGTAGATGCTCTGCGCGTGAACGCGTCCGTTCATGAAAGAAGTCAGCTTTCGCCTCCGACCGTCGGGAGGCGCTTGTGTAACGCGCTCGTGTAACAGAACGGGGCACACAGACAAGGCAGGGGCCACTCACTCACCCTCTGAACTTCATCCTCATCGAACCCTTCCTCGCCCCGTTCGACCAACTGCAACAAGCTCTGCTCGACTTTGGCCGTCGCGGTGTACATGGTCCGATTCGCGAGGTCCATCCCGCCCTTGGCGAACGACTCTGGCGCGAACCGAAAGTGTTCGGTCAACAAGTCGCGTTTTAACGTCCGGCTCGGTTGCGTCAGGGTGGGAGCGGGCGCGCGGCCACCGCTGCTGCTGCTGGTGGATGGAGTAGGTTCAGTCATAGCGTCGGTCCCCAGTCGGCGCTGTTCAAACGTGTGCGTAGAGTGTAAGGCTGAGAGAGTCCGCGACCGAGGTTCGATCACGCGTCGCCCGCCAACTTGATTCCGCGGAGTCCGGACCCGCTTCGATGGCAAGACTAGATGCTGGTTGATGCGCGTGCAAAGGTTCCGTGGAATATGACTACAACAACAATGATGTCCTGACAAAAACCCCTGGGACGGGCGCAATGTCCCCCTGCTCCTCCACGAGCGCTCTGGACCACCGCGCCGACCTCACGACTCTCCGACCTCGTCGATATCGTTTTCGACTTGTTCGTTCGCCCTGACCCCTCCATACGCCTCATCGATGAACGCCATCTCCTCGTCCAACTCTTCCGGCGTCTCGTCCGGACCGTCATTCAGGTCGGGCGCGTCGGCGGCAGGGACGGGGAGCGCCGCCGCGTTTTGTTTCAGCGAGGCGGTTTCGGGTGCGGCGGTCGAGGAGAGGTGGGATCGGACGAGGTCGAGGAGGGCTTCTTGCTGTTCGTCGGTGTACCGGTCTGCGAGGTCGTCGATGCACTGCGGTCCCCGAGTGTATTACGCACATCAGCCCTTGTCATCCAGGCTCGAGATCTCCGGAACGGGAGCAGCAAAAAAAAGGAGGGCGCAGTGGTTCCGGGCGAGCCTTTGCGCCCGCCTCGCCAGCACAGACTCGCGCGGAGAGAGAGAGAGAGAGGGGACTCACGACGTGCAGTTCGACGAGCGAAGTCGGCGCGAGGTTGACGATTTGTAACCGTTCCGATTTCGTCAACTTGAAGTCGGCCGCGAGTCCGTCCAACAATTGCGAGATGCCGTCGCGAGATTGTCTCCGAGTTGGGTGGACGTCGGCTTCGAGGTACTGGACTGCCTGCAAAAGCCGCGCAAGAGCCGCAGAGATCCCAGAGTCAGGTCACTTTGGTTCTTTGTCGCGCCCGAGTTGCGGGAGCACCCGCTCATGAGGGACCAAACCGCGCGCATGCAAAAGAGACAACTCTTTACCTCCCACGAGACGGTGTGCAGATCCTGTGGCTGGATCCGTTCCGCCTCTTCGCGCTGAGCAATGTCCTGGTACCTCGGCCTCTTTGCGTCCTTGCCTCCTCCGACTTCGCCTATTTTGCCACCCGTGAGGTCTTTGAGTTGTTTGACGCGGTCTTGTTGTTGTTGCCTCAGTAGTTGCAAGACTTCATAGTTGCTGAGGAACCCGGCGCGGTCGTTCAGGGTCTGCCGTTTGGGGGAGAGAGTGTGTATTTTCAGCTCCGCTCTGCTCTGTTTGGGGCGGTGAAGGAGCAGGGGCTCACCTCCATCTGCCCGAAACCAGAAGCAGTGCTGTACCCTGACTGAGCCGGGTACTACGGAAAGAGAAGCGAATAGGATGGAGAGGCGGTGCAGGCAACGAGCGACTTTGGCGTCTGCCACTCGGAGTCGAGTGTCATCACCCCTTTCCAGAACGAGTCCGCTTCTCTCGCTTGGTGACCCTGCTTGAAGGCAAAGTACCGTAGCACACTCTCGGAGTCGGCTCGCAATCGACCCATCATGGTGCGTCCTTGCCTTCACGACTCCCTCGCTCGCAAGAGGTCGGGCTGGGCCGAACTCCACTCCACCCCACCTGGGGCGATCCACTATACCCACCCCAGTCCCGTCACGACCTCGTAGCTGACCCTCTCCCATCGGAGGAACAGTCCAACACGCTACGACCGTACTTGAACACGGTCAGGTCGACTTTGACCGCCGCTCTCACCCTCGAACCGTTCCCGTCCCAAGTCGTCGAACGGCACAACGTACCCGAAATCGAAGCAGGGTGAGCGAGCGCACCCGCTACAGGACACGATCAAGGGCAAGTACTGCGAGAGGCCGGGGCTGACTGCATCTCCCGCGCGCGCCCGGAACCAGGTCAACGCCCGAAGTCATGCTGACGCCGCTCGTCATCGCCCGGAATCAACACGAGCGAGTCTTGATCGAACCTTCGATCAACAGCGTCCGGTTGAGCATCAAGATCAAACAGGCCGACGAGATTGAACACATCCTCGCGCACAAGTTTACGCGGTTCTTGATGATGCGCGCCGAGGCGTTTGTCGTCCTCCGAAGAGTCCCCGTCAAAGGGTACGACATTAGCTTCTTGATCACGAACCGCAACGTCGAAGACATGATGAAGCACAAACTCGTCGACTTTATCATCGAGTCAGTCGCGCTCCTCTCTTTCGGCGTATGGCTGGCCAAGACCTCGGGTGACTGACACGCAGATTGCGCCGGCGCAGGTTCATGGAGGGTCAGTTCGCTGTCCACTGCGGTTGCGACCGATCGATTCAGACAGTCTCTACGGTACTCACGCACAATGCTTTCGACCTAACAGTGGTCGACAAGGAGATCTCGGAAGCGAAACTGTCGATGAACGCGCGAGCACGCATCGTCGCAGAATCATACCTCTCGACCGTCAGTCTCGCTCTCTTGCTTACCCGTTGTCACTTGACTAAACAACTCTCGCTCGCTCGTAAACAGTTCGCATGATACCCGCCTGACCCGCGTCTCGAGGGAGGGGAATACGGAGGAAAGAGAGGAGCGGAACCTCGCGCTGTTCGTTTTGTAGATTTTGTTCCCCTTCTCGCGGGATGTTCTCTCCTTTCTGCTCCTCTTCCTTCATTCAAAACCGGATCAAACAAGCAATGCTTTCCAGCCACGATACTTTGCTCTAGGCCTTCGCAGCCCTCTCGAACGCAAGGGAAGGTCTCGCTCGAGACGGGGAGAATTTGGCGAATGGCTTGCTCGATTCGTTTACTGCTACTGCTACCGAGGATCCTCCTTTACCCTCCTTATCGCTTAACCCAGGTCGGCATCTTGCGCGCCTTGACGTGACCGGGCTTCTTCCGTTCGACCATGCGCGGATCCCGCTCGAGCAAGTTGGCTGCGCGCGCATGTGTCCGTCTCGCGTCAGCGAAGACAGCCGATTTCGGGAAACCGAAAACTGAGAGAACGCACCTCGCTTCAGAATGTCACGCCACGACACGGCACCTTCTTGCCTCCTCCCTTCCTCGACCTCGATCCGTTCCCATTCGGCCAATGCCCTCGCGAGCGCGACGGCGACCGCGTCCGCCTGAGCGGCGACTCCGGACCCTTTCACGATCGCAAAGACGTTGAACGCTCCGAGGGCCGACACGAGCGACATGGGTCGGACGACGGCTTCGCGGTGAGCGGCGGCGGGGAAATAGTCTGGCAACGACTTGGCGTTGACGACGACGCGGCCGAACGGGTAGTCTTGGGTCGTCAACGTGCCTTCGCTCGTAGATGCTGCGGCTGCTGCTGACGAAGAGGCAGTGGTCGGGAGGATCCATACGCGTGCGCCGGCTTCCTTGCGCGCTCCGGATGCCATGACGCGACCAAACTCGTCCCGCTCGCCGAGGCGGCGGGCCTTGCCGAGCGGGCGTTGGATCGCCGAGGACCCACTCGCCGAGACGTGCTGGAACCGGGCGAGGAGTTGGTCGAGCTGGGCGTATAGGGAGGAAGGGCGGTCCGACTCGAGTCCGGAGGAGGAGGTCGACGGTTCGGCGGCGGTGCCCGAGGCAGAGTCGCCGTCCTGTCGACCGGTCGCGCGCGCCACCGGGTCAATGACCAATCTCGGCGGGACGGCGAGGGTGTCGGATTCGGCGAGCGAATCGGCGACGCGGGCGTACGGCAACAACCCTTCGAGGTTGGCCAACGTCGCCGTCAACTTTTTGTACTGGCTCGATTTCAACTGAGCGCCCGTCCTCAAGTAGGTCGCCATGTCCTTGGCATGTTTCCACTTGCGTTCGCGCGGGTGCGGCAACACGCTATGGAACTCGGCATCGTGACCCGTCGAGCTCGAGATCGACTTGAGCAGGCCCTGGCGGTACAAGTGGGCGCGGGCGGTCGTCAGTGCCCTCTCAAGTTGAGTCTGCGTCGAGGTGAACGTCGGCCGGCCGGTGTACCACTCTTGCGAAGGCGGTTTCGGGACGGCCGGGACCGACCGAGACGGTGCCGCCTGGATGGGGAAAAAGGCAGCACCGCCGATGGTCTGAGCAGGAGCTGTCGACGTCGAAGCGTGACGGGCTGCTTGCCTCAAAGGCTGCTTCGCTGCGTGAGACGCCATGCACGCCCCCCCGACTCGATGGTGTTTCAGTACGAGAAAGCAGAAAAACCCAAGGCGGTGCAAGTTACGACCAGCGGATCACATTACGTTTGAAATGTATTGACGCCAGAGTAATCTGAATAACCTGCGAACCTTGTAAAAACCGGCTTCGCCTCCCCTGTAGTGAATGGACGCGTCGATCTCTTTTCGCGCCGTGTCGTCGTTGACTTTTCACCGCGCTTCCGACAATGGACACTTCGTCATCATGGCTTCTCCGGCCTCGGAGACAACACCTATCGGCCCGTTCGAGTCTCACCAACCGGTCCGTCAACGTCCGCCGTGGCCCCATCGTCGACCGGTCTGGCTACGAGGCAGACTCGCTCTTGCCCTTGCGTTCGGTTCCGGACCTCAAGGGCCCGAGGCCTAGACCTCGACCGAGTTCTTTGCGGAGCTCCGCTCTCAGGCTGGCCAGGCGATCTGAATGCAACCCTGGACGACCTCGCCTCACCGTCTCTTCGTTAAACTCACGGGCTAGGCCGCGGCTTGCTGTCGGCTGCAACTCTTTGCTACAAGGCCGTCGGAGAGGACGTGCCAGACACCGCTTCACCTCCCCGCGCCACCTGAGAGCAAAATCTGTCTGGCAGGCAGCTCAAGAAACCACTCCTCGGAAGGTCGGAGTTCGATCTCATCGTCCCGCAAACTATTCGGCACTCAGCGACATCGGCACGCTGGGCGGCGCGACAACACCACGGCGTTGCGCTGCCTCTCACAAACGCTTGCCCTCGCTTCTGAGCTCCCGCTGAGCCAGGAGCGACGAGCGCAGCGGTCCGAAGATCGCTAGTGCCGACGACCAAAACGAATCTTCCTGTTAGGATTCCGTCTTCTCTCCCGTGAGCCCCGACCTCTCCACGTCTCGCTCGCGATCTATGCTCTCGCCCATCCTCTCTGCAACAGCTAATGCCCGTCTGATCGTGCCGGAAGACAGGTGGGACCGAAACAGCGAAGACAGAAGCTGCGATCGCCAAACGGGGGGGGGGGGGGGGGGAACGAGTTTCATTAAACCCCAGACGAGACCGGTCCGACCTTTGTTTGGCCTGCGACCGCTCTCTTGTTTCTCTGACCATGCAGAGCGCGTACGGACACCCTACGCAGGCCGTCAGGGCCAATCGATACGAGGGCATGTCGGCAGACGGACCGTCCGACTTTTCGCCTTCGCGCCGCGCGTACCACCCGAATCCCGATCACCATGGGTCTCATCAGCCCGAAGATTATTCGTACCGCGAGGACGGCGCGCATCCTCCGTATGGGGCGGCACTCGGGTCGATGCCCGATCGTCAGGTGGCCTCTTCGGCTCGACCTCGGACTGCGCCTTTCGTCGACAGGAGTCCGCGCGGCTACAGCACCGGCCGCCAGTACCAACACGGGTACGACCGACCGGCGAGCTACAACACCGCCACGGTGAAATCGCCCTCGAGGCACCCGGGCGCGACGGCGCTACTCCAACAGCACGCGGCGAACCAGTGGGCGTTTCGGGCGAACCAGACCGCCTTGCCGGCCGCGCCGACAGCATCGGTCCTCCAACCTGCACCACGCGCGTCGTACCCTCCTTCTCGCTCCGTTTACGTCAGCAATGACGTCCCGGCGCCGCCAGAGTCGCACGACTTTCCCGCCCGCGCCCCTCGCACCGTCACCTACACGCCCTATTTGTCCCTCTCCGGCCCGCCCGGCTCGCGACCACATCTCAGCCAACGCGAGCAGAGTTCGAGCGGGTCGTCGACCTCGGCGTCGACAACTCCCGGTACGAGTCAGGCTTCCCTGCCCGGGAGGAGCAACGGGAACGGCCTCATCGATGGGACCAACGGCAACGACCACGCAGGTTCCACCTCGTCGTCCGGTCACTCGAGCAGCAATGCCGACTTTTCGAGGATGTTCTTCGACCCTCTACGGATCAAACAGCGCCGGAGGACCTCGCCGGCTCAGCTGCGAGTTCTCGAGCACCACTTTGAGCGATCGCCCAAGCCCGACCTGGCGCTGCGTAAACGGCTCGCCGGCGAACTCGAGATGACTCCGCGTGAGGTGCAAGTCTGGGTGCGTGCACGCCCTAGCGAGAACGTGCGACTCTGATGCTAGGCGATACTGACTAGGCATCTGCTCTGGTCGATCGCGCAGTTCCAGAATCGACGGGCCAAGGTCAAGAAGTTGGCAGAGCGGGCCGAGCGCGCAAACAGAGGTCCGTCGTCGTCGTCGACCACGAAAGCGGACATGGCGGAGAACGAGTCGGACGAGCAGGTGGCAGCGGGAGACGAGGACGGCGACGACGATGATGCTCCGGAGAGCTTGTCCCGCAGGCGGACGGCCTCGGCTCCCTCGTCGAGTCGACGTCCCCTTACGGTGCCACAATACCCATCGAATGGGTCTTCCGCCCAATACGACTCGGAGTCGACAGAATTGCCCGACCCTTCGGCTTACGTCGGCCCCTCTCGCATCAACCACTACGGCTCACAATCGCAGCAGCAACAACACCTCCCGGCCGACGAGCTCCGGCTGCGCCTGCCACCAAACCCGAACGACTACTATGAAGCTGTCGAACCCTCGGCGTCGGGACGCCGGTACTCCTTGCCCGCCTTTGCGTCATCGGTCATTCCGCCGACACCTTACGATGAGAACGGTCCGGCCATTCCTGGGCACGCGCACACGGGTCCCGACCCTTACTCGCCCTCCCTCTTTGTCCCGTCGTCCGCCCCCGTAACAGGAGGCTTTCGGCCGCGCTCAACAAGTCGGTCCCCTGGGAACGCTTTCGGCCAGCCGCCCGGGCACTCTCCGGCGCATTCGGCATCAAGCCGGACGAGCGACGTGGTTCCGATGGCCATTCCTGAACATGCCGAAGTAACGGCGTGGGAGGCGGCGGCGACACCGACTCACCCTCCGGCTGGATACCCGGCTTCCCGTCGGTCGAGCGCTCCGCCTCAGGCTTTCCCGATGTACGAAGACGACAACGGTTCCGCGCAATCTGCGATGCCTCCTTCGGGAGAACCGTACATCGCCACGTCGGGATCGAATGCAGTCGAGCCCGGACTCGCCTACAACCCTGCCGTATACCCTCCGCCCGTTTCGATGATCGACCCGGTCGCTTCGGTCGCTTTCTTGCACGATCCGGCGCAGGGCGCTCCGGCCACCTACTCTTACCCTTACGTCCAACCATCAGCCACGATGCAGGACACGTCGGCACCCACGGTCGAAGCTCCGCTCTACGTCACCGCAGAGGAACTTGGCGGCCCAGCTGGACAATGAGGGAGGCCGGCTTTCTGTTGTTGTAGCAGTACTTCTCTTCAACGTCGTTCTCTCGTTCACTTCCGATTCATCAAGCGAGCGCCGATGTGTCGTTGTGAGCGTGAAAAAGTAGTCAATAGCAAAATGCAACAAAAATCGTCAAAACAACAACGTGAAGGGCTCATCATGCAGGTCACGGAAAGAACGCATGCTCGAAAAGTCATGAGGGTATAGGCAAGAGGGCGGTAAGCATGACGAATAAGGGAAAGCTCAAACGCCGATCGATTTACGAGGGACTAGAGAGGCGCGACGGGAAGGGACCGGAGGCGGTAAACTGTCTTGATCCTGTCGAGGCGATTCTCGCCCGAACCCGGCGGCGGCAGCAGCTCGCGTCGAGAGCAAACGGTGCAAGATTGGCGGCTTCCCCGGCCGAGCGGCGGATCCGCCGATCGTCGAGGTAGCGGACGGCTGCGCCGACGGTTGCCGACCCGTTGCGAACGGCTTCTTGATGAAAGGAGACGGTACATCGTCGTCGTACGCCGAAGACAGAGGCGGAGTCGGGGTCGTTTTAGCCGGAGGCGGCGGCGGTCCCGAGGGGTAATTCGAGAGCGGGACCGGGCTTGACCAATGCCGCTGTTGTTGCGGCGACGGGATCTGAGGTGGCGCGGAAGCGATAGAGAGCGTCGGACTCGGAGACGGCATCCCTCCGTACATTTGGGCCGAGTGCAAATCCATGACGGATACCGAGGTTGGTAAGGGCGCCGCAATCGGGATCGAAATGAGGGAAGGCGAGCGGCGGGCCGACTGAGCTGCCGCCGTCGCGCGCAGGTTGTCGTTCGACGCTGACATTGTCCGCGACGGGGTCGACGCGGTACCGGGTGCCTGCAGGTTGTGCATCGACTTTGAGGCGAGTCGTCGACGCAGCGATGGCGAGGCATCCCGCTCCTTCGACGGGGTGTCGTCGAGGGACATGAGAGAAGAGGAAGAGTTGGTCCGAGGGAAAGCCGTCATGCCACCATATGCGCTGCAGGACCGACCTCGTGTTGATCAGCCTCTCTCGGTCTGACCTGTCGGTACCTTCGCAAATGCTCACCTCGATCTCCGCTCGTCCAGCGGTCGCCGCGGTACCATACTCGGTCGACTCGCGACCCGCGCCACGACTTCCGGCTCGACCGTCGGCAGGCTTGGAAGCTGTTGATGCTGCTGCTGCTGCTGCTGCTGCTGATGGTGGCCCTGACCGTGCCCGACCGGCTTGATGTTTTCTCGCTCCGCCTGATACGCCTGCTGCAGCTGCATCCGGTACAACGCCCACGCCTGCGTCAACTTTGCTTCCGAGTCCTTGACGTTGTCCTGCGCGGCCCGGACCGCATTCTCGCGAGAGCAGACGGCTTGTTCGCGAGCGAGAACGGCCGATTCTCGGGCGAGGAGGTCCTTCTCGCGTGCCGTGACGTGTTGGTCGCGCATACGGAGCTCGCGAGATCTGTCACAGCGCGCACATCGTCAGCTTCAACCCAAACACATAGCTAAAACGTGTACGTACGCCTTGCGGAGCTCGAGCGCGCGGATTTGCAGCTTGACCGAATCGAGGCTCTTGATTTGGGTCGTATTTGGCCGTTCCTTTGGCTGCAAGACAATTGCTCCACATCAGCGATCACTTCGATCCGCTCACTCAGTGCGAGATCGTCTTCACGTTCTGTCGCAGCATCGCCTTGACGACTTGACCGAGGTGCGAAGAGTAGGGTTTCGGCAGGTCGGGAATCTTGCCCTCCCGGATCATGACCGCCAGCTCCGGTTGTGTCCGTGCCTCGTGGAAAGGCGGGCTGCGCAATCAACGGCGGCGTTAATGTCCTGATCGACTCATCCACTCGCTCACGGCGGCCTTACTGTCCAGCACAGAGCTCGTAGATCAAGCAGCCGAGCGCCCAGATGTCACTCTTGACGTCATACGGCTGACCATTGATGAGCTCGGGCGACATGTAGTACGGCGTCTGCAATCGCGGCGTTGCTCAGTGGCTGAGCATCACGGGGAGAACATCTCGAACGGGACCGAACTCACGCCGACGTAGGTCTGGGTCATCGCGGCTTGCTGCATCGCTTTACTGAGGCCGAAATCGCCGAGCTTGAGGTTGTTCCTCTCGTCGAGAAAGACTGCGCGCGGGGGCGACGTCCTCGTCAGCGATCGCAACCCTCGTCAGCCGATCGAGCGGCCAAGGTCGCACCATTCTCGGGCTTGATGTCGCGATGCAAGATAACCGGCTTCTTGTTGCCCTTGGCGTCCGTCTCCGAGTGACAATCGTGCAGCGCAAGCGTGATCTGAGTCAAGTACGCCCAGACAACGTCTTCGGGCAAGATGCAGTTGGTCTTGCGGCACCGCTGAATCACGCCGGCGAGGTCGCCTCCGGCGCAGTACTCCATGAGGATGTAGAGCATGTTGTTTGGCTTGTCGACAAAGCGTTCGTAGTACCGGACAATGTTGTCGTTCGAACCGAGCGTCTCGAGAATGTTGCTGCGGGCGTGACGATGGATTTAGCTGTTTGCCTCCTCTTAATGGTCCCGATCGAGCTCCTGCGAACGTACACCTCTTCTGTCAATTGCTTCAAGTCCCGCTCGTCCATGCGTCCATAGTTGAGTTCTTTTCGGGCGAGAACCTGGTGCGAGTTTATGCGCGACGACGAGGTCAGCGATTCCACCCTACTCGCGAAGCCAACTTCTCCTGCGCACCTGTCCATCGGCTTTCCGGACCACTTTTCGGATGATGCTGTGGGTGTAAGAGCCGTGTCAGCTTATTGAGAACGAGGACGTGAAGTACAAGGGAGGACGGACCCGAACGACCCGTGCCCGATGATGTCGGAACTCTCATAGCTGCACGTCGCCGCAAACGTCGTTCGAGAGGAGTAGCGCAGGACTAGAGTCAGCTTTATTATCGTCCCAGTAGCCTCTGGAGCAGAGCGAGCGCCGCGGACAGAGAGGGTCGACCGGGGTTCGCGGGAAGCAAAGAATGTTGAGTGAGCCGTCTCTGACTCGCCTGTCATCCATCGACCTCGCCGTACAGACTGGATGATCTCCTACGAGCGTCTTGCGCCTTTGTTGAGGCGCAGGTCGAGCCGTCATGGCTAGGCCCTTTTTTGTCTCGTCGCGGGGCGCTATAGAGGGAGAGCTAACTAGCTGTGGGCGTTACGAAAGTAGCGTCGGTCCCCCGGGGGGGAGTTTCTGACAGGCGCGCGGGTCGCGACACTCGAGTTTCGCACCCAGCAAGCGACACGCAGTTTCGCACTCGAACTGCGCACTGCACCGACGATATCGGTCACGTCTCGGTCTGGAGCGCTATAGCTCCCGTACTCCAGCGCGCACTCACATCACACACCGCAAAAGTAGTCATTCGCTCGGCAACCTCTCTGCGCTACAGGCTCTACCCTCCGACCGACTCAGCGCCCACCCTATTCTCACATCTGTCTAGAAAGTCACTGCAGGACCCACTGTCTACTCTGCACGCGGTGCGCAGTAATCGATCGGGGAAAGACACTCCAGGGCGAGTCAAGCCCAATTAGCCCCTCCCGCTGCACCCCTTGCCTTTGTGTCGCGTCGAATGTCACCCCTCACTCGTGCCCTGCGCAGCGTTGCATCTTTCCCCTCCTTTTTACACCTGCTCGGAAGATCCTCTCGTCGTCGTCGTCGACTCGACTTTAGAAGCAGAAGACGGCGTCTTGGAGCTTCGAGACGGTCCGCGGGGCCGGCCAGCTGAGCGCGTCGAGGTGCTTCTTCATTGCCGAAATCATCGGAGGCGGGCCTGCGGGCGCAAACAGTAACAAGGTGTCAGTCCTGCCTGAAGGACACACATAACTAGGAAACCCTCGGCAGTAACTCGAGCTCGGGAGGCAGGCAACAGCTGACACTCACCGCACAAGAGGGCCTTGTGATCTTCGGCGTGCGCCGGCAAGTGCTCCTCGATCATCTCCTTGGTGACAAACCCGACTCCTCCGGTCCATCCCTCGGGCGGGTTGTTCAAAACGTAGTAAACCTTGAACCGGTCCGGGTGCTGCGCGGCGAGTTGGTCGAGTTCGGATTTCAAGAGAATGTCGGACTCGTTCACGTTGGCGTAGATCAACGCGACATTGGTCCGGTCGAGCGGGTTCTTCAACACGGCGCGGATGATTTGCTGTGTGACACCAAACGTGACCTTCATATCGGCTTTACGGTATACGCAGTAGACGAGCAGCTAAGTTTGGACACCGACGAAGGGTACGCACCAGCATGGGCGTGATTCCGGTCCCGCCGGCAATCATGCCAATGTTCTTGGCATAGTCGGGCGAGTAGCGCATCTGACCCTTGGGTCCCTTGACGTCGACATGGTCGCCGACCTTGAGTTGACCAAAGTGCTTGGAAATGTTGCCGGTCGGGTAACTCTGCTCACGCGCGGGCACGCCCGCATGTCAGCTTGAACTCGCCGGCGCGTCTAAGTTCGTCTCTCCAGGAAGTACGGTCGCAGCGCACCTTGATGAGGAGGTCAAAGAATCCGACGTCGTCGTCTGACGAAGTCGGGGTGTACGACCGCTGGATCAACTTTCCGTCGATCGTCGCCGACACCGAGACGTGTTGACCGATCGGCAATCCGAGGACGCGGCCCTTGGGCAGTTCAAACCGATAGCTGCACGAGTCAGAAACATGGAGGTCAGCTGGGCGCTGCGCGCGCGAGCGAGAGAGACAGTGGAACAAAAGGCAAGAACTGACATGGCCGTGTTGGGCGAGATGACGGTCTTTTCGACCAGTTTGAACTTGCGCCATTCTGTCGGGTCGATCGCCGGTTTGGCTTCTGTGATCGGACAAAAAGGGATGAGCACTTGTGGACCCAGAGAACAGCGAGAGGCGAGCGAGGAGAAACTTGCTGGGTTGGAATCGGACGACGGCGACGAGTGCGAGCGCGAGTCCGAGTGCGGCGGCGATGATGATCTGGTGCGTCTTGTCGAGGTCTTGCCAGACTGGGAGAGCCATCTTGACTATCGCACTGTTCAGACTTGAATCCAGGGAGGAGGGAGGCGGAGAGGAGCAAGTAGCAAAGAAGAGGTCGGCAGTCGCGCGTTGCCGCGGGTCGCTGCCCCTCGACACTGCCGAACCGCCGCGATCCCCTAACACGCAGATAGATCGACACACGCGCGCACTTGCCATATAGGACAATCTCCCCTCCGTCATGGTCGTCTACGGGTTGAGTCTTTGTTTCCTCCCCACTTTGCACCCTCACCGCCGACTGACATCCACAAACGAATCCGCAGGCTGTACATTTATGACCGTCACTGCACTTGCTGCTTCTACACCGACCTCGGACAGAGACCATATCCAGTACCAGGTCCCTCTACCTTGCCAAAAGTGTTGCCGCCGGCGCCGCCTTCCACTGCTGCTGCAAGACCTGCGTCGATAACAGCACCGAATGGCGCGACGGCGTCATCAATACGGAGTCGAGATATGGCCGACTCGAGAGGAGGAGGGTATACAGTCCCCGATGCCGTGTCAGTACCGAATCAAGACGAATCTCGAAGCACCGTCTCGGGAGCGGACCGCCTCGCGTTTGACGAAGAGGCGAAACTCGTCTACGGCGTCGTGTTCAGTCTCAAGAACATGGTCTCGAAACTATCGACCCGGCCCGAGTCGGACTCGTTCCAAGCGATGACGACTTCGGCGTACAAACTACACTACCTCGCGACACCGTCGGCGTTCCATTTCGTCTTGTTGACTTCGCCCTCACACGCGTCGTGTCGACCCTTGCTGCGACAAATCTATACGGGTCCGTTCAACGAGTACGTCGTGCGGAACCCGCTCGCGAACCTCGACACGCAACGCGGCGGGAAAGGGATCGACAACCAGGCGTTCCGGAGGGCGGTCGAGAAGCTACTCGCGGCGGCGACGGCGTAGCGAATTTCACGTTGCGCAAACCTCAAGATGCTTGGGAAGAGAGAGAGTTGCAGTGAAGAGACGCCTACGGAGCAGCTCCCGTGCTCGATGACGCTGCGGCCGCTGCTGCCGCTGCTGCCGTCGGAGGGGCGCCCGCAGCCATTCCGACTTTCCATCTGCGAGTACGTTCCGTCAGTGACAACCAACGAGTGAGGGGACAGTTTCCGGTGTGGGCGCAGAGCTCACCCCCAACCTTGCAACATGCGCACGACTTTGGGCGTGATGGCGACCGTGATCCCGACCCGGACCGGCAAGAACAGAGTCTTGTGAATCGCGTACGCCAACACGGCCGTCGTCGCGATCGTCCCGTACTTGCTCTTGCCTCCCGCACTCTCCCGCTCGATCCGAGCGACTTCGGCGGACGATTCCCCTCGCGCGATCGCTTCCGCCGCAGCGGGAGAAGGGTGCGCCTCGGCTCCCTTGAGGTGTTTCGCATGGCGGGCTTCGGCGCGGTGCGACAAGCCTTCCACAGTCCGCTGGAGGTAGTTCCCGTCGCGTATTTCCCTCGGCGCCCCCGACTCTGCTGCGGCGTCTGCTGTCGCGCCACTCCGATCTTCAGACCGCCTCCTCCAATGTAACTTCTCGAGGACCCAATCTTCGGCGTGTCGGACGCGGTCGGCCCCGACCGAGTAAATGACGAGGAAGCACAAGCCGAAATCGATCGCCGACAAGCCGAGGTAGACGACCAAGGTCGTCCAGCCGTACTTGCGGAACAGGTATTTCACTTTTTGCGTCAGCGGGATCTTTTGAGGGTCGTCCGGTTCGGTGTGCTCCTTGGAGTTTGAGTTCGAGTTTGATTGAGAGTGTGATGACGATGAAGAGGAGCTGGAGCTGGAGTCGGCCCGCGACGACGACGACAACGACCAGAGAAACGACCTCGGATCAGCCGGTCCCGCCGGTCTCCACTGCGCCGCCGAGCGGTACTGCGCCGAATGAGCCGCCCAAGAAACCGGTTGACTGAACAAGTTGGCGCCGTGCGTACTGCGGCGAGTGGGCGTGGCTGCTGCTCGTCTCGACGACGATGACGATCCGAATGACCGGACGAGCAAACCCGGCGGCGGCAAGCCCGTCGTTCGACCCAGAGTGTTTCGTAGGGTCACCGCTTGGAGCATGTTCGCAGTTGTAGCGAGTCCGAGTCTGAAAAGGTGCGCAAGAGGGAAACGTAAAGGCGAAGACGCGGACTGTCGGCACGACCAGTCCCCTCACGGCGCTGGCTCGCCTCTGCGCCGTCCCTGCACACGTGATCCGGTCCGGCAGCCAGCCATGCGCTCGAAAGCTGGTCAGCGACCGACGTCAGCTGCGCTCGCTGCGTTAGTCGTCGTCCGGCACGTCGCCGCCGCTTCTCTCGACTCGCCCGGATCCGCGACTGCTCCGCCGGACGCGACTGTCCCTCCGAACCTCGACCACTGGCTCGCGTTGGCATTGGAATGCACGCTCGAAGGGGACAATGCACCTCCGAGCTTGAAACTTTGGCTCGAGAGGGCGAGAGGCGATCGGGACGAGTCGGTGTTGAATAAAGTCGACGAGTTTGAACAGACGGTCAGTCGGCGCGCAGGATTGAAGGGGACTGGTTGTCAATTGCACTGACAACGGCAAGTACAGCTACGACAACTGCACGCGGGAGGAATGGACGCCGCGCTCGACTGGATCGTTGACGGTGAGTCTCCTTCTCGGTACCTCTTGGATAACAGAACCTCATCTACCGAGCTCTAACTCGCGCGCCACAGAGTTCAAACCGCTCATCGCATGGTCTGATGATGACGAGGTACGTCCTCCTCTCAGCTCCGACCTCAGAGCACGGGAGCTCACATGGGCTTCCAACCTCCTCGCAGCTCACGATCCTCTCTCAACCGCCACCGCTCCTCCGCTCGTCTCCCCTCGGACTCTTTGTCCGGCGCAACTATCTCACCCTGAGTCGAATGGAGCTCGACGAGATGCAAGCTTGGTGGCGAGACTTTGAGCGGTTCATTGAAGGTGAAACGAGAGGGAAACGGAGAGCGGTCGAAGGAGGGGATAACGACGCGGCCGCTGCCGCCGCTTTTGCGTGCGTCCTCGGGACGATTGATCCTCGCTCTATAGTACGAGGTCTGACTCGCGTACCATCATGCCGCAGATACAACAAGGCGCGCGCGCAGCAAGACTACCACTCGGCGCGCGAGATCGTCAGGACTTTTCCCGTCCTCAGCACCGACCCTTCAGCCAAGTGAGGCCTCCCTTTTCGGACGCTCAAGCTTAGTGTGCACTGACGCCAAGGCGATCCTGCAGCCGAAGCTCGCAGGAAGCGCTGCTCCACCTCGCCCTGCTCGAATACGAAGACGGCGGCTTCGTCGCAGCGCGGCAGGTGAGACTCGCAAGCGGGGCCGGTACAGTCGGCTCTCTCGCATCGGGCAATATGCGACTTACAAGATTCCTGCTCTTGGGACTCACAGGCGCTCGATGAGGCGACGCGGATCGCGAGGACCGTCAGCGACGTCCAATGCCTCGCCGCATGTCGCAGGTAGGTCTTCCCCTCTCGGTCTCGGATACAAAGCTGGTCTGACTCGTTTCGGGTCGCTCAGCCTCGAGCGGCGACTCGACAGTGCCGACAGAGGACGAGGCAGGAATGGCGGTTCTTCCTCCGAAACTGGTTCGGCGGTGACCGACTTGGAGTTTGCCTCGCCTCACGACTTGCTCTGGGATCTCGAGAGGAGACGAGAGTCGGTGCGTTTCCGGTTCCCTTTGAGCCCATTCGACGAACGCGCGCAAAGCGCACATAGCTAATACCCTGTCAGCAGGGAACCGACTCGCTCCAATCGCTGTTCCAACCGCTGTACGTCGCCCACGCGCGGTACCGCTCCTCATTGTTCCCTCCACCTCCACCTCCGCCAAAGGTCGGCGACCCGGATCACAACAAGGACGAAGCGGCAAAGGCAGCAAAGGGCGAGAGCCCCGATCCGGAGTGGGATGCGAAATGGCACGCGGCATCGGCGGGGATTTGGGAGAGCATCGGTGCGGCCAGTCTGCTCCTGATTCCTTTCTGATTCTTCGACATGTTGTACGAGTGCTGATCGTTCGTGCCGCTTCCTGAAGGCATTGAATCGCTCGCACGGGTTCATGAGGATCTAGCGCTGGAGTTTGGTGATCCGCTCCGCCCGTCGTGGGATGTCCGACTATCTATTCTCGCTCGACGCGCACGAAGGGTATGTTCACGCTTTTCCCAGCAACGGCTTCTGGTGGACCCACGGCAGAGCTGACACCACTCGGTCCGATCAAACCCCTCGCATCTCCCTCTTTGTGCTGCGCTCGCTGTTCAGCTCGCTGCCCAGAACCGCCACGACGAAGCCCTCGCACTTCTGCTCGAGGCGGTCGCCTCGCGCGAGAAGCGGACCGATTTCGGGCGGAGACAAGTGCGCGTCTGGCGCGATCTCGTCTACGAGGTCGAGGCGGATCGAGCTTCGAGGAGGTGCGTCTCTCTGTGCGTTTTCTTGTATGGCTGCTCCGGTACCAGGCTTTCATGCGGAGATCTAACTTGGTACACGTGGCTGCGCGAATTGCAGAGGCGATGCGGCTGGTGCGAAGCGACTCGCGAGCTATTTGTCGCATGATCCGGCGGTTCTGGGGACTCGGACTGCCTTTGCAGTCGACGTCGATGACGAGGTGAGTTCGCTCGTAGACTCAACAAAGGCTCAGTGACGCCCGAGCAGTCACGCCTCTAATGTTTTGGACATGCCACGCAGACCCAAACCGTCTACACCCTCCTCACCCAAAGCGCTACGGCGCACCACCTCGCCCGCCTTCGACTGGACGACCCGTCCCGACTCGCTGCGCTGATCGCACTCGTTCAACTTCGAGTGACAGCGGCGGGTGAACCACCTGCCCGACTCGAAGCGGAACGAGGGTTGGTCGAACTCGAAGAGGCGTGGCCGGCTTTGCTTGCGATCGACATTGGCATGAACAGTCATCGTGGGGAGGAAGGCGTCGGGATAGAAGGCGAGTTGATGACGAGAGCGAGGGAGGCGAAAGCAAAGTTGGAGATTTCGGCGTGCCAGGCTCAAGGTGCGGCGCGACCGAGTTGTCGGACCCGAGTGTTCTTTCCCGCGCTCGGTACGATGTCACTGACACGAGGCTACTCTTCTGGGACAGATGATCTACTCCCGCCTATCATCGAGGCCCTCGATGCCGTCGCGCAGAGTGAGTCTCTCCGTACCACGACGCATCTTAACCCGAGAAGAGCTTCCTCCAGCGGCTCAAAGGCGCGTCAGTCCATGAGGGAGACGCAAAGGGCTAACATTACGCCTGGGCGCTCTCCAGACTACGAAAGGCTCTCTTTGCCGGTCCTCGCCGCGCGAAACTATTCCCTCCTCTCCTCATTGTGCCACCACCTCGCCGCTGGATTCGAGACTGATGACAGAGGCGCGGCATGGTTCGCCCGTGCGGACGAGTACGAACGTCGCTCGACTGCTCTGGTCGACGAGCTGGGGAGGCACGAACGAGTCGGGCGCGAGAAGCCGGAAACGATGACCCGGCTCGAAACGGTTTCGCAGGTGGTAGACCTCGTCGTCGAGGCGGTCGAGACGAGCGTGCGGTAATTCCGGTTGTGTGCGACCGATGCAGGTTCGCGCGTCTTGCTTGTTCGGGCGACTTTGCTCTGTCTGAACGAGTTTTGTGTGAAAACGACTGGGTGGAACATTGCGAGGGTGGGATGCGATCTATTGCGGCTCGTAAGCGGGCCGGGGGCAGGCGAGTATCGAATACAACACAGGGTACGACAGGACGAAGACGATGAGAGGGGCATGCAACAAGAGGACGGGCAGCGGGTCATCGCTGGGCGTTTGTCCGGGCGAGGAGGTAGTTGATCGACGACACTCTCGGTTTGCCCTTGGCTTGCTGTCGCAGGGTGGATCCGCGGGACGTCAGTTCAAGCCGTTTGTCCGAGCGGTCGCATGCGTGTCTCGCTTGAGAACGTACCGGCTTGCGCATACATTCCTGCAGTCGGGCAGCGGCATCGCGGCACGCGGTCGAACTCGCGAGGTCGCCCGAGCTCGCCCAGCAACTGAGCATGTTGGTGAGCTCAAGAGCGCACGGTTGGACGTGAGCCGTCTTGCGAGGCTTGACTTTGAGCTGGCGGTGTGGTTGTGGGTGTAACGGAAGGAGGAGGAGGAGGAGAAGTTACGGGGTCAGCCCTGTAGCCAAAAGATCTCGTACGGTCTCGAATGAGGGCCAAGCGGACCTTTTGGATGTGCATGCTTCTCTCTGCAGTCGGGAACCCAGGGCTCTATAGACAATCTCGAGTGATCGGGTGCGCCCTCCTTTTGCCGTCGTTTCGCCCCGAGAACTGACGTTGAAGCGAAGTTTCGAGTGTGAGCCGCCCGACGAGCTGAGGTCGGATCAATCGAACAGCTCTTTCCAACGCCTCTACACCGCTCTATCGTGCTCTAGACCCACTGCACTCTGGTCTTTGACGATAGATCTCGGCCCTAGACCGAACCCGCAGCTCGACTCGAGACTGCACCTTGCCTTGACTGCTTCGTTCGCTTTTCATCCGCCACACTCGATCACTTTACCATGTACGCTCGCATCCGCGTTGAAGTGCGGCCCGTATACCGGAAGCGTACCTGACACGGATTGCGCGCACACTCAGGCCCCAGAACGAGTACATCGAAGAGTCGATCCGGGTGCGTCTCTTTTGCTTCGCTGAGACAGACTCTTTCGACGGTTCCTCGTGCCATGTCCGCTTATACGGCTTTTTATTTTCGCAGCGAAATGGTCGCCGGCTCGATCACGAGGAGCGCAAGCGGAAGCGAGCCGCCCGTGAAGTCCACAAGCAGTCGCAGATGGCGCAGACGATGCACGGCCACAAGGCCAAGTTGATGCACCAGCGCCGGTACGCCGAAAAGGTTGCGATGAAAAAGACGATCAAGGCGCACGAGGAACGCGACGTCAAGACCAAGGACGCGTCGGCGCTCCCCGAAGGGGCGTTGCCGGCGTACTTGCTCGACCGAGAGGGGCAGAACGACGCCAAGGCCTTGTCGTCAGCGATCAAGCAGAAGCGCAAGGAAAAGGCCGGCAAGTTTGCCGTCCCGCTGCCCAAGGTCCGCGGCATCGCCGAGGACGAAATGTTCAAGGTCATCAAGACCGGAAAGTCGAAGCGCAAAGGGTGGAAGCGCATGGTCACCAAGGCGACCTTTGTCGGAGAGGTGCGCTCCTTGGGAGGCTGCGATTTTTGGTTCGCCCTTCTGATGCAGGACTTGCCGGCAGGACTTTACCCGGAAACCGCCCAAACTCGAGCGGTTCATCCGGCCGTCCGCGTTGCGTGTCAAGAAGGCGAATGTGACGCACCGTGCGCTGCTTACTATGCTTAATCGCTCTTCTCGTTTGGTCTGCTGACGTCCTGGAATGATCGCTTGCAGCCGAATTGAAGGCGACCTTCCAACTTCCGATCATCGGCGTCAAGAAGAACCCGCAGTCGCCCATGTACACCCAGCTCGGCGTCATTACCAAGGGTACCGTCATCGAAGTGAACGTGTCAGAGCTCGGTCTGGTCACGGCGGGAGGAAAGGTTGTCTGGGGCAAGTACGCCCAAGTGACCAACAACCCCGTGCGCTTTCGCTTCCTCTCGCTTCCTGTCGTCCTACCCGCTACGCTCGGGCTTCGCTGACGTCTATAGCGCCTCCCCTGAAGGATCTCGACGGTGTGGTGAATTGTATCTTGCTGGAAAGTAGCGCACTTACGGACTTGCAGGAAGAGTTCGGTAGCGCTAACCCTCGATCCGGAACTTGCAGGTTTGAACGCCGACCTCGTCTCGCTTTCTCGATCCGACTTTCCTCGTCCTACTCGTCTCCGCCTCACTTTTTCCCCGGCTGTGCACATCAAGGTCATCCACGATGGTCGGAGGAGGAACAGCTCAGCTCCTCCGCCGTCATTCCCGCCTCATCCGCTCGCGCATTTCTCTCTTCGCTCCGTACTTTCACTCCTTCTCGCCTTGTGTCGTAAAGACTATGTTCCAGATTCCCCTTGCCGTCATGCAGCTTGCCGAGCACTTAAGACGCACGAAGCGTCTCGGGCGGCCTCATTTCAGAACGGGAGCTTTCAGAGCGATCTCCTTCGCTCGAGAGGGGACACACTCGGGGCAACATTGACGAACAGACGGACGAAAGCTTGTTGCAGATCGAGTATGGACGGGCGCTAAAGGATGAGCGTAGCAAGGGGTGCTAAAGCAGGCTGTGCGAGTGGAGAGATGCAAGGACAGTACGAGTGAGGAACAACGACAAGCGAGGTGGCGAGCAAAGCGGTCAGAAAGTGGCCATAGAGAAGGGGAACATGCGTAGGCGACGGAGAAAGCGGAAGGAATGAAGCGCTGTGCGGGCGATCCTTTACTCGTCGTCCGAGTCGTCGATCCTGCGCTTCTTCTTCTTCTTCTCGACAAACTCGATCTCCGAGTCGCTTTCGCCCGACTCCTCGTCCGAGGACTCGATCTGCTCGGCCTTGCGCTTGCGCTGGTTCTTGTTGTTGTTCTCGGCGCCAGCCTTGGAAGACGAGCTCTTGGGCTTAGTCGGCTTGGTTTCCTTCTTGGACTTGCGGGTGGCGCGGCCCTTGCCCTTCTTCTTCCCCTTCGCACCTTCATCCTCGCTGTCGTCGTCGTCGTCGAGCCTGTTGGCGGCGGGACCGGCCGACGGAGTCGCCGACGCGTGCAGCTGCTTGACCTTCTGCGGCAAGTCCTCGGCGCCTTTCTCGTAGTCAAAGCCATCTTTGTCGAGCCTCTTGATCGTTACGGCGACGGCAGACTCGGTCGGCAACCACGAGTTGCTCGCGAAGAGGTCGGCCGTGGCGGGAGCGACGTGGAGGACCCGCTCGAGCTGATTTCGGCGGTATGTAAAGGTCAGCACCGTCGCCCGCCGCTTTGAAAGCCGCACAGTGGTGAAGCAGCAGATGATCTTTACTCACGTCGGTCTCGAGCAAGTCGCGCTTCATCTTGCGCGCGACAGGCTTCGCTTCAGGCTGAGATCGGGCATCGCCAGTCAGCTGCCGTGGCCTCGAGTGGGACGTGGAAACACTATACTCACGCTGTTGATCCAGGCCAAGATCATGTCGAGGCTCGCAATGACGCGCTCAGGCTCGCCCGAGTCGACGGCGACACCGCGGGCGTTGTAGACGATCTCTGCATAGCAGTTTTGACGAGGCAGTCCATCAGCAGCGGAAACGCTGAAGTGCCTTTCCACGCCTTGGTAGCCTCAGACTCACTGTCGCGGATGGTCGTCTCGACAAACTTGGCCCAGTACCCTTGGATCGCGATCGGCATGTACGAGAAGGACGAGAGGTCGGACAGCTTGCCCGTCGACAAAGCGGACAAAAGGCGGGTGTAGCCGCGCGCTGCGAGCGGATTCGTGGCATCAGCTAGCATGCTCATCTCTGTGGCACGCGGAATCGACCGGCACACTACTTACAGTCCAAGTGGTCGTGGCGGACGATTCCCACATGGCTGTGCCAGTCCTTTCGGGCCGCTTTCGCGTTCTCGTAGACTTCGTACAAGCCCTTGAGTTCGTAGCCCTCGACGATGATCAAGTCGCCTTCCTCTGCAGATCGCCGCGAGAGAGGAAGAGTGTCAGCTTGGTTCGTGGATGACAAGGTCGAGCCGAAAACGCGTACTGATCTTGTCGTGCTTCCTCCCGACGGTTTGGTAGTGTATGATCCCATGGGCGTTGAGAATGTCGAGAATGTTGTCCGTGACGACGCCCATCCACCACAGCGAGATCTGTAAGCAGCGGCCCGACAAGCGAGGGTCAGCGATCCGTGCGGGCGGCGAGTCCCTTCCTCCCGTCCAGCTCTCGTGTGCGTCCGGCTTCTGGTCGTGAAACTGGGACTCACGTCAGCATTCAGAATCCTCGTCGGCGGCAGTGCTGCGCCCGTGTCGTCAGACTTTTTCTGCGTGGTCGCCCTGTGGGTGCGGCAAAAACACGCGACGCGTCAGTATTGACATAGCCCGGCCAAACCCCGGCCAGCTCGAGGACTGACATATTGAACGCTCGCTGCGAGGATGGTACGCGAAGTCGGTCAGTCAAGGTTGTCCGGAACGCTGCCATCGAGTGTGGAAGAAGCGGAAGAGCGACGCGTGGCCGGGTCCACTTTTGACATCTCGTGCAGCTCGCCGGCATTTGCAGCCGGGCGCGAGGCCATCCGGTGCAGCAAAGAGGACGGAGACGTACTTGATGTAGTGGGGTAAGCACGTGCAACGACAGACGCGCGAGAAGTGGGAGTGAGAGTGAGAAGTCAAGAGGAGAAGCGTCGAGCCGAGCAGACTTCGAGCGACCGAGCAAAGCGCGACGGCGCCCGCTTGCTTCACGCGGCTAGCCTTTCGCCCTCGTTCTACTTCGCCAGCAGAAGACAGTTGCTGATACTTGCTGCATTAGCTGTACAGCTTCTTTCGCTCTCAATGGAGCCTGATCAAGGCCCTGCCGTAACGGCAGCTCCTCCGACGCTCCTCGCTCGCTCTCCTCTGCCGAATGCTTCGCCGCGGTCCGATCACGACTCGGCCACAGGCGAGTTGCGGCAAGACGAGGTCGCTACAGTCGATGACGACGTTCTTGAAAGCCTTGCGAAGGCTGAAGGAGCCGAAGAAGCGGTCGACTTGCAAATCCTCGAAGTCGTCGAGTTAGAGGTCGAAGACCTGCCGGACGAGGACGATGAGGACGACGGAATTGAAGCAGTCGACGAAGTGGACGACCTGTTCCGCAAGTTGTACAGGCGTCTACGCGAGGATGGCCTCGATCAGGCGGACGCCGAATCCCTCGCGAAAGCCATGACGGACGTTTGTGAACGCCGCGCAGAGTGGGAAAAAGACGCAGAAGCGCAGAGGGAGGCTGCTGACGCGTACGCCGCCATACTGGCGGACTTCGAGAAGGACAAGCAAACCCTCATCGACGCCGGAATCGAAGTCAAGATCGGCCCGATGCCGTGAGCCGAGCGACTCGTTTCTCGGCCGGTCCGCAGCTGCAGCTGACTCTCTCTTCTCTGTCGTACTTTTTGCAGCCCGAACAACCCGATCGCGTCCTACATCCTCGACCACCTCTACTGGCCTCACGAGGATGTCTCGCTCGAGCTCGGCTACATCGACAAGGCCATCGCGACGTTCCGCAACCTCGAAAAATACAACTTTTTCGATCCCATTCTCTCTGGTATTGTGCGTCCTGCCGCCACTATTGCTGCGCAACATCTCGAGCCAGTCTGACGAAGAACCTCCCACTCAGGCGAGCGTGCTCGAGACGCACTCCTGCCAAGCGCACGCCTCCTCCGCCGACAGCCCGACTTTCCCGCGTAACGGTGTTTTCTCGTGCCCTCCGGCCGTCCAGGAGTTGGTGCACGCCTTCAGCCGCAAGGTCTACTCTGCTCGCCTCGAGCTTCAAGTGCCCGGATTTTCTGGGGCTATGGCGCGTTCAACAAGAGCTACCTCGCCAGCTTGCGCGATGCGGAGCCGACCATCTCGTGCGAGACTTTCGACCGTCTCGTCCAGCCCCTCAAGCGCGACTCGGCAGTCGTCAAAGCTCGCTCTTTCCCCTGCACCATTCTCTCTGCCGCCGAAGGTCCCAAGTTGGTCTTCTCGGTCGAGTGGGACGTTGATTACCCTTCTGCCTGCGGCTACGCCGGTTCACGCGGAGGTGTCGAAGGCGCTCTCGCAGGTCGCTCCTACGCTTTGACTTTGGTCAGTCCTTTCCTCCCGTACGAAAGCTAGCAAATCAGCCGCTGAATCTCCATTCCTATGCGCTCAGGACCGCGCGCTCGAGGAAAACATCTTCCTGGCCCGCCTCCCGCCGCCGCACAAGTCGCACTACTTCCAGAAGATGGCTTTCGTCATCTACGACACTCTCGTCAAAGGCGGCGAAAGCGGCAGCGCGACTTTGGCTTCCGCAATCGGCGCTGACTGGGGTCGCAAGGTCAACATCGCGTACCGCGACGAGCAGCGTGAGCGGGAGCTCATCGCCGTCGACGATCCAGCAGCTTCGCAGATCTGGACGGGATGGACCAGGCCGCAGCTGGCTCGCAAACTCGACAACGCCGGTCTCGCCGGGAGCATCAGCAAATGGGCGGACATCTACGACGAACGCCAGGACGAATTCTCCGATATCCCGGCCTTCCACCGAGTCCCGCTCGCGCGCACTTTGCTCGAGAAGGCGCTATGGGCGGTTCGCTGGGACGCCAAGCTGAAGCGGGAGCGCGAGCGCCCGATGCACGGCTCTGAAGGAGCGCAAGCCGTACACGCGATGTCGACGCTCGGGATTCCCCTCGCTATCACAGGCGAAGTTGCGATCCGTCGTGACGGCGAGATGTGCCATTTGGCTCCGCGCCCGATGGTGCTCGCGTCTTGCTCGTCGTGCCCTGCTCAAGCCATGACTCCGGTTGGCGTTCCCCTCTCGGCTGTCGGCACGATGATCGAAGGTCGGCGGACAGTCGAAGTCCGGGACGTCGCTCATCCGTTCAACCTGCACAACGGGTCGACAGCCTCCAACGTTGCGACGCCGTTCTCTACCCTCGGCATTCCGCTGTCCATGACCGGTGAAAAGTCTCGCGCGCTGCTTCTACACATCCACAACTCGAAAGGTCGTCCAATCGACGCGCCAGAGGCGGGACATGTTGTCGCTCGCATGACGCCGGTCGGACCGCCTCTCGGTTGTACGCCGCGCGAGAAGCGCTATCTCGGGGAGGACTGCGTCTGGCCGATCCTGAGCGCCTCGGTCGGCAAGCCGCAGTTGCGGATGACCACGCTCGGCGCTCCCGTCACTCAAAACGCTGCGACGACCCGTTTGACTGCCGCCTTTGCTGTCGGCGACGATTCGGCAAGGCCAATTCTGCCGGGAGAGGGATCGAGAGTTACCTTCGCAGTCACGCCACTCGGTATCGGTGTCAGTCAACGCGGCTCAAGCGCATACGGACAGCTCCGCAACGATCGCGACGAGACCAAGACTCGACCGGAACATGCGCAAGAAGGCGGCAAGGTCCTTCTCGCCATGACAACCATCGCGCCCGCCGCTTCGACGGCGCGTCAAGCTGGTCGCGAAAAGTACAACGCCAATAAGAATGTCCCAAGGCCGATTGTACCTCCTGAGGGCGCCTCCGTACTCTTCACGCCTTCATACGTCGGCGCACCTCCCGCTCTCGGCGGCAACCGCAAGACTGGCACAAAGAAGGGCAGCGAGCGCGCCAACGCCGGCGGGTTTGACGCGATGATTGCCACGCAGCAGATGCCGCGGCCGATCGGCGCTGCACAAGGCCCGGGCGTCCTCATCGCGCCGAGCTACGTCGGCGTTCCCGTCTGCGTCGTCGGCAGGAAGAAGCGCGACGGTATCGGCCGCGGCGATAGCAAGAAGGCGAAGAGCGGCGGCCCGAGCAGCGGGCGTGGCGGCGGTGCTGGCGGCGGCAGCGCCCGCGGCGGCAGCGCTCGTGGTCGCGGTCGCGGTCGTGGTGCGGCTCGCGGCGGAAGAGGCGGCCGCGGCGGCGCGAACGGATCTGGACCCGCTCGCCGCCGCCGCGCGCGCGAGACCGAAGACGACGACGACGACGAGGAGGAGGAGAACGAGGCCGCGCCCGCGAGGAAGCGCCAGCGTGTTCTGGACCCCGAGTCGGAAGGTGAGCGGGCGCGCCGCGCGTGCTCACGACCACAAGGCTGACCGTCACGGGACCCCGCCTTGCTCGCAGACGACCAGCTTGATGATGATGATGACGATGATGACGGCGACAACGATGACGAGGTCGACCAGCTCGACGAGGACTGAGGGTCGGCGGCATGTTCTCGCGCGAACGTACACGCCAGACCCCGAATTCCCGCCCTCTCCCTTGCCCTCCGTCTTTTTACATACCGCCCCTTCTGTTAACGCTTCCGCACAGCCCAAGGCTCTCACTCGAAACAGAGTGAAGTCCCCAAAAGTAGCGAAACCCCCCCCCCTTGCATCTCGAGAAGAAGTGACGTTCCCCACCCTTTCGGAAGTTGCCGTCAGCGCCGGCGCCGCAACTTTCGGATCGCGGATGCACCTGCTCGCACGCTTCGAAAGTCTACATCACACATTGCAATAGGCGACGCGGTCTCTCTCGTTGCCCTCGCTCAGAGCCGTCAGAATCGTCTACCGCCACTCCTCGGCGAACTGCGCCTTCGGGTCTTTCGGCTGTACGCGCCAATACGCGAGTCAAGAGTCAGTATGCCGAAGGAAGTGTAGAGCGCGCAATACTCACGAGGTTGTTGAGGGCGGTGAGGGGACCGTCCGGCTCGCTACCCTTGCGCTTGCTCTGCGGGCCTGTCTTTGCCTTTTTGCCGGCGGCGAGGTCGTCGAGGACCTTGACAATCGATTCGGGCGTCAAGTCCTCCTGCGAGTGAGCGAGCGCGCGCATAGAAGAAAGAATTACGCGAATGTCAGCTTGGCGGACGAGGAGGGGCCCTGCCCCGGGTGCCTGCGACGTACGTAAAACTCGTCGTTGATCTGGACCATCGGTGCGTTCGAGCACGCGCCGAGGCATTCGACCTGGTACCAATAACGCAGAGATCAGCACAACCATTCGAGCCCCGCCACGCTTACTGGACGGACCTCGAGGAGGGTGAACTTTTTGTCCGGCGTGGTCTCGCCGAGGCCGACGCCGAGGTGCGACGTGATGGCTTCGACAATCTTGTCGGAACCGCAACCGCCGAGCATGCACGGGGTGGTCGTGCAGATCTGGATAAAGTGGTCGCCGACCGGTTCCCTGCGCGAGCGTAGAAGGTGGTTAGCTTTCCCGCCCGCCCGGTGCGCGTCGAGCAGAAAGGGCGAGAGCGAACCGGTTGAACCTGCGCGCGCCAAGTCAGGGGTCAGCCTCTACGGCGACGGACATAAGCCGCAAGTGCAGTAGCGCGACCACGCACATGGTGTAGAACGACGCGACCTCGTACACCCGCATCGGCGGCATCTCGAGGACCTCGGCGACGTGGTTCATGACCGAGATGCTCGTCCAGCCCTTGTTCTGCTTCTGCGCGACTTCGAGCAACGGGATCACGGCGGCCTTCTTGTACTGAGGCGGGTACTTGGCGATGATGGTCTCGGCGACTTTTTGGTTCTCGGCGGACAACTTGAACGGGATGTCGGGGTTGTTGTACGACGAGTTGCGGTGCTGCGCGCGTGTGCGTGGGTGGGTTAGTTGGGCCATATCAGGAGGTTAGCTTTCGATTCCCTGGCGGGTAGCATCGGGGATCAAGCCCGCCGAGTGCAGGCGAGAGAACTTACGACCATGAGGGCGTCGGAACCCTTGCGGGCGGTCGAGGCAAAGCCGCGAGCCTGTCGTGCTACTGCGCGAGCGACGTTCTGCATCCTGTTCCTCGAGTGCTTGCGGGTAGCGTGTAGCGTGAGTGGTGCGGGCACCGATGGTCGAGTCGTCACGGCCGCGAGACGATCTCTCTCGTCGCGGGCCAATCGGCATCGTCGCCTTTCCCTCCTCTCCGCTGCCCTCGTCATGCTGGCTCATCAAGGAGCATTTCGAGTTCAGATCACACTCTTGACAGTCGCTACCGCCAGACTCGAGCCGCCCGCTGTACGGTATGGCCGGCGCTTCGACCTTGGAACTCGCTCTTCTTACCAACATTGCGTTGGCTGCTCCGCTGCTTGCTACGGAACGCGCTCTTGCTTTGTGATCTGCTGCGGCTATACAACATGACGCAGGCTGCTCAGTACCGGCGCGAGGCTATGGCTCCCTGCTGCCGATTCCCCTCCTCGCGGGCGGGTGCGCACTGCTCGGCGCAGATTGACGGTTCGCTCATAAGAACCGAACGCGGACAGAGAACCTATTCCTCTCCTAAGAACGAACTCGTCTGGCATCGCTGATCCACCGAGAGCGGCAGCTTCGCCCCTGCCGACTCCGTCATGTGAGCGCTGGCTCCGCTTGCCTGATCTGGTCCGCACGAACGAACTTGCCGGAGCGAGACGATACCGACTCTGGTCGGAAGGTCGGCCCCCGTTCTTATCGTGTGCAATATTCACGTCCGTTATTGCACTCGATTCGGCACTGTTGTCTGTCCAAAGCTGAGAGCGGCTATGATGAGGAAGAGCGCAGTCGTCGATGCTGACCCGAAGCTGGCATCGAGTTGTCCCGTCCCAGAACCAGCAGTTAGACACGCGTGATAATAAATGGCGTGTCGAATATCCATAGTGCTGAGAATGGACTCGCGGCAGACACTGCGCACTCTATAGAGTGTACAGAAAAAGGTGAGACAACTCTGTTTACACCCCGTCGCGGAAGTTTTGCACGCGCGTGGCCGCAAACAATCGAACGCGTTTCGCTCGCTTTCCCAAAGTCGTCGGTCGCTCGGCTGTACACTCGCGTGACGGGGCACGTGTGGACCCTTTGTGAGCTATCTACGAGCTAGTGCGCCCGTCTATACGTACTCGAACGCTCCGATCAACGTGGTTCAGGCCCCGTCGTCACCCAACTCTGGCGCTCTCGTTCCCCTGACCCCGCGCGACTCGCCCTCGAAGGAACCGCGCAAAGCCGAGCACCTATCGAAACTGGGGCAAGACGCCGGCTTACAGAGACGATGAGCGCGATCGAGACGACGCCCAACTCGTCGAGGTTCGCGACCCAGTCGCAAAACAGTCGGACCCACAGCGTCCGAACCGCGACGACTTCGGCCCTCGACGACCAACTCCCTCCCGCTCGCCCCGTCTTTCTCGAGACTTCGCTCTTTATTAATGCGCTCGCCGGACCGTCGAGGCAACCGCCAGCGTTGGGAGTCAAGAGCGTGAACGGGGCGACGTCGGTACCGATGCAGACGACTCGGATCGATGGCAGGTCACTCGGGTCGGCGGCGCTCCCTGCTGGCGTCGGCAAGGATTCAAAGGCTGGCGCTGCGCAACTGACACGGAAACGAACAGTCGCCGACGCGATCGACCGCGAGAACCTGCACGTGGCGCCGGTCGCCGGAGACGAGCGCGCGGTCAAACGGCTCAGGGCGAACGCAGGCGGCGACATGACGACGCTCGCAGCTGCTTCCGCCACGGCTGACGCGATCACGGCGAAGCGGAAGCAACGCAAGATTGAGCGCGGGGCCGGGATCGAAAAGTTGCAGCAGGACACGCAGCAATGGCGACAAAAGTACCGCAAGGCGTTCCCGTCGTTCACGTTCTACTTTGACGCGATCGACGAGGCGACCCAGTTGACCCTTGGCGTCGCTGTCAAACGTCTCGGAGCTGTACGTTTGCGCTCCACAAGTCCACTTTTGCGGGCGACAGGCTGACCCCGCCTCGCTTCTGCAGTCGGTCGACAACTTTTTCTCGAAAAAGGTCACGCACGTCGTGACGACGCGACCGATCCCGACCGCGTCGACCTCGGCGACGTCGAGTGCGGGCAAGGAGAACGTCGAGTCGAGCTCGGCAGGCAAGGCGGGCACGTCGGCGGCCAGCGGCCGAGCGCGGAAACCGACCGCGAGGAGTCCCAAGATCTACGAGTTGCCGAACGGCCACCGTGTCCGGCAGTGAGTCGCTCCGGACCGTCTCTCGACACCGTACAACGTGTCGCTGACCTCTCGCTGCCTAAGTCCCGAGGGACCCTTGGACCAGAACCCGTTCATCGATTCGCAAGACATTCTCGCCAAGGCGGTCGACTTTGGCCTCAAGATCTGGTCTTGCGACAGTCAGTCTTGCGGCGGCCATGCCTTGGTGTGCGCTAGTTGACCGTCTCAATAAATACATCGCAGAGCTCCAGCTCATCGTCGACCGGATCAACCAAGTCTCGCCGCACAAAGACAAGAAAGGGTTGCAGCGCGACCCATCCCTCCCGACCCTGCTCCGAGACGAACAGCTCTACGGCACTCGCGAGCGAGACCCCGTCGTGCCTCGGAACGACATGTACTACTTCCCCCCGAACAAGATGTACCTCTTTGTCGAGGATTCGACCGGCGAACACCGCCCGATCGTCATCAAGGAATACGACAAGCCCAAGAGGCACGAGGACCCGACGTGGCCGATCCTCTGGGGTGGCGTCGAAGGTCGGACTGGCTTCTACCACTACGACGGCCCCGAAATCACGTACGAGCGGAGAGTGCCGCCGCCTGCACCCGCGCCCGTCCCCGCCGCGGTCGGCGGAGCGACCGGTTACGGCTCGACCGCTGCCCGCGCCGTTGCGCCAAACTTGCGTCGAGCAGTCTCACTGCAGAACGTCACGCGGCACCAGCAGGCGCAGTACGCGCAGCACGGCGGCACGGCCGCACAGGCCGGTATCGGTAGGGGCGAATACCTCGCCGCTTCGGGCAACAGCCAGATTATCACGTCCAACATTGCTTCGGCGACATCGACGGCTGCACGGTCTGGTGCTGCGCAGGCGAACCGGAACGGCGCGAATCCGTTCGTCGACAAGCGGCTTGCCGTCCTGTCGAACCGGAACGTGTCCGTCTCGGGTGGCATGTTTGCCGGCAGCGCGACGAGCGCGGCGGGTAGCGGAGCTGCCTCGGCTGCAGGAAGCGGCGGTGTCACGACGGCGAGCGCGAGTCGGTCGCGGATCGCGGCGCTCAAGCGGACAGAACGGCCGACTGCCGGTCTCAAGCGCAGTATCTCGGTCGATGCCGGTCTGAACCCGCCTCGGACTGCCGCACCGCCCGCGCCGCCTCGCGAGGAGGTCAAGAAGCCCGGTTACTGCGAGAACTGCCGGATCAAGTACGACGACTTTTCGACGCACGTTGTCTCGAGCAAGCACCGCCGGTTCGCGCTCAACCCGAAGAACTGGGCCGAGCTCGACGCCCTCCTGCAGAAGATCGAGCGACCGGTGTACTGCCTCGAGGCGGAGGAGGAGGAGGAGCCCGTCAGGAGCCCGTTCAGCGCGCACGAGAGCGAACTGGACCGGGACGAACGACGCGGCTCGAGCGAAGGCTCCGAGATCCAGTGCGACGACTCGGGCTATCACGAGGCGAGCGTCGCCCTCGGCCACGCCCGGAAGGAGATGGAGGAGATGCTCGCGGAAGCGTCCGCGATGCTGTCGGACGATGACGACGCCGACGAAATTTGACTCGTGGCGGCGCTGGTAACTCAGTTCACAGCGCTGTATTGCCTTGTGAAGGCCGAGACGAGGCGCCTCCAAGCCGCCGAGCGCCTGCGGGCGTTGGCGATTTCCGAATTCGCCGAGCTGTACGACGACGACGACGATGACGACTCGGATGAAGACGATTCCGACAGTTCGAAGGGATCCGACCTCGTCAGCGGTGACACCGATTATGCACGGGATTCCGACTACTTTGGCGAGTCCGATTACGACTGATTCAAGCTCTTCAACTTGTCGAGTCGCCTCCTTTTTACCCCCCCCTTTCCACCCCTTCACCTGCCTTCGCCCTCTCTCCGACCATACCCCCTTCTCTTTCCCTTCCACTGTCCTCTGCTCGCGCGCGAGCAAATACCCTCTTTGCGCTCCCCTTGATATCATCTTTTCCGCATCTTTCGATCCTTCATCCGCATCATTCCCAATCAGTCATCGTTTTGCTTCGAACTCTTCCGGTTGCACAGATCTGCGAATCGCAATCCCTCTCTCCAGCGAGCTTGCGGCCGGCACCATGGAAGGGAAGGAATGGCATGCAAGGGTGTCTGCGCGCGTGCGTCGAGGCTACCCATAAACAACGCTGCCTTGACCACGGGTCGACTCCTCGTACAGGGACATGGTCAGGGAGGCCATGAAACCAGGAAGGGACGCGCGTCCTTCAAGCCAGAAGCCGACGCTCCTCCGAACCTCCTCCAAGCTCATCACTTGCTCGTCCGTCGCCGAGACGAGCTTGAAAGGCATCGGTCCGCCGGGCCAAGGGTCGAAAGCGAGCGAGCGATCTTTGGACGGGGCGTAGACGGAGGTGACGCGGATGCGGCCCGACTCGAGGAACGACAGTTGGAAGCCGAGCAGCTTCTGTACGGCGAGGCGGAGCACGTCGGCCTTTTCCGCGACGGCCTAGAGCAAATCGGGCGTCAGTAACAACGTTTCTGATCCGACATTCGCAGCTATTGCGCACCTGCGTAATGCGCTTCATCAACTTCTCCTTCTGCAGGACCTCCTCTTTCAGCTTCTCGATATCTGCGCGAGCCGTCTCGAGCGATTCGCGCGGGACGAGAGCTTGCCGGTCGTGCCCTTGCTGCCCGCGTTCCAGATCACGGAGGCGACGCAGCAGCGCCTCGTTCTCGCTGCGGAGGCGGTCGAGCGTGGCGGACCGGATGGCGTGCTCAACGCGGTCGGGAGAGTCGCGAAACTCGAGCACTTTGTGTGTCTCGGGGTTGTACGCGCCGCGGATGCCCTGATTCTCCTCAAGGAGCTCGACTTGACTTGCGAGGGCTTCGTTCTCTTGCTCCATGAGCTCGAGCTCGTTCCGAGCTTCGTCGAGTTCTGCCCGGAGCAGCTTCAGCACATGGGCCCTCGGTGACGGGGAGGTCGTCCGAGTCCTAAACTCACCTCGTTGGAGCTCCTCGTTAAGACTCAGCTGCTCCTGCAAGGTCCGGGCGACCGCACCCTGCGACGTGCCTTCAGCCTTCTCGCGCCGCTCACGCTCTTCGAGGTCGACGATCTCGGTCGTATTGCCGCCGTAGCGTTCGACGAGCCCTCGCCAATACGAGACCTGCTCCGTCAAGGTAGCCACTTCCCGCCGGTGCGCATCGAGAAGCTCCTCGAGCTCGGCGATCCGAGCCGTCTTCTGAGCATCAAAGTTGCCGGTGTGGTTGATCGCTTCTTCGGTCGTATAACTCTCCTGTGATCAGTCTCGTGAATCAGCAAAGCGCGAGAACGAGTCTATGGAACAGAGAAACGAACGAGATGACGCTTGAGCATCTGGATCTCCTGGCTCAGGAGCGAAGTCTGCGACGAATCGACTCGCGCTTTCTCCTTTGTCGCCGACAGTTCCTTCTCGGTCTGTCGCAACTTACTGTCGAGCTCGGCAAGGCGCTCCTCAAGCTGGCCAATGATGCGATCCCGTCGCTGCACCTCGAGCTCGTGCGAATTGAGCCGGTCTCGGAGCGTCGCGTTCTCGATCCGGGTCGCGGCAAGGTTCTTGGTGATCTTTCTCGGCGACGAGAACGTATCTGTATCTTCAGGCTTGACGAAGGCAGACCTGTGGGAGGCGAGGAGTCAACACGGGGTTTGCCGAGACTAACGGCCAGCATCCCGCTCACCAGTCGGCCCGCTCCCGCTTGAGGATGTCGAGCTCGATCGCCTGCGCCGTCACTTGTTGCTTGAAGGCCTCGGCCGCCTTTAGCTTCTTCTCGAGGGCTCGATTCGTTTCCTTGAGAAGTTCCGCGTTGGCGTGTTGCTGCTCGTACGTCTCGACGCGGCGCTGCAACTTGGCATTGTCCTTCTCGAGGGTACGCAGAGTTGACACTTGGCCTGTGAGGTAATGATCGCGTCAATCGCGCATTCGTCCGGGAGGGTTAGGTGCCACGTGGACTTACGATGCAGTTCCTCGCGGATGATGGCCGAATCGTTCGAGGAATGTGACTTGAGCTTCTCCTGCTCGAGCGCAGCTTCCAATGCGACACGTCGCTGCTTCTCCTCCGTGAGCGCGGCCCTGTACGTCTCGGACTCCCCTCGTAGTAGGTCGACTTCTTGTTGGAGAGCCGAGTTCCGCTGCTGGCGGCTGTTGGCCTTGGCGACCGCTTGGTTCGCCTCGTGCTGAAGATCCGCGAACGAAGCTTGCAAGTCGGCATGCGCATCCTGGAGTTGATCGAGTTGAGCCCGCAAGTCGCGCGACTCTTGCTCTAGTTTGACCTTGCCGTCGTCCTCATCCTGCTTCTTCCGCTCGGCGCGCTCGGTTGCCTCGCGCTCTTTCGCCAACAAGACGGTCCGGTGCCGTTCGAGCTTGTCGATGCGGGCTGCCGCTTCGTCGAGTTGGGCTTGCGCCTTCTCGGCGGCGATATTGGCTTCTAGCTTGGTCCGTTCGGCGGCATGCTTGTACTCGTCGACTTGACCGAGAGCACGCGCGAGCTGCCGTTTCAAGGAACTCGTCTCCGATTCTGTGCCCATGGTCGTTAGCACAACTTTGCGACCGGAGGTGCCCATGTGAAAGCTAGCCCACCTTGCTGCAGTCCGGCGACGCTCGGCGTTCGCTTAAGGGTCGATGCGACGAGCGGTGGTCGTCCGGATCCGATGGGCGCTGTGTAAAAGTCGCGAGTCAGCCTATGTCGACCTGACGCTCTCTGACGCGCTCACTCTCAAGGACCGATCCGTTCGAGGAAGAGGTCCGTCGTCCTGCCGGTAATCTTGACGTGGTCGACGGTGCTGTTCGCGTGCCAGGCCGTCAGCGTTCTTGTTGGCGCTTGATGGGAACGCACGACTCGCCTTGCAACTCGCTCGTCAGAGGACGGCGCAACAAGGTCGACGCTCTCCCCACCGTCTGCGGTTCGGATGTCCCTGCTGCCTCGCCTACCAATCGTAGAGCCCGGTCAGCGGTCAGGTAGGCAGTGCAGTAGATAGTAGCGCAGCCTCACGGCGTAATGGGAGCCTGGAAGAGCCGATGGTCGCTGCAAGTGTTCGTAATGTTCGAGTCGAGACGAGCGGGGTGGTCAAGTCGACGCCCGGCCGTCCCGCGCCCGTGCCGCCTCGTTGCGAGGCCATGAGGCGTCACTACGAGTGGTGCGAGGAAGCTGTCGTACGCTGTCAGGGAAAAGTGATGGAGATTTTACGCGATGCGGTCACTCCTTGACGACGACAACAACGCGGCGGATTCGACTCGCTGTCTCGAGTCGAAGTCGTGGTCTGCTTACTAGTTACGCTCCGTTCCGCGTGCAGCCTTCCGCGTGTAGCCTTCCGCTTCGTGGTAGGCCAAAAGGAAACGCAGGCCCCTAATTCTAAGCGAGTAGACGTGAAAGGTCGCGCAGGCAAAAGAAGAACCGGAGTCCTGTCCAGATGCGTTCGCCGGGAATCGAACCCGGGGCTAGGCAACTCAGCAGAAGCTGGCAATGCCCAATTTTGCCACTAAACCACAAACGCCATTTGACAGAAGGAGGACCGGCAGTTGCAACCCTGTCCAGCCTGAAGCGGTTGATGGCAACAAACATGCCCCTCGGAACAGACTTGGCACCCCCAACTAGAGCGCCACGAGCTCATGCACCTTGGTACTGTGCGTTTGCGGCGGAAACTGCCGAGACTATCGATAGACGGGTCCAGCATATGCTGAACCTTCGCAAGACATGCTTGATGGCTGGGCTTCCTTGTGCTTTCGTCCCTCTATTAGCTTCTTGTCTCAAGCGCGCCTCTTCAGTCACTGGGGCCCCGAAAGGACAAGCGCAAGTGTCGCAATAACGTCGCCGTCGCTTGGCCAGAAGCCTTTGTAATGCAAGCAACTTGAGGCTGTTCAGCATGTTGCTATAAGCGGAACAGCTTGGCTTGATACGAGCCACCCTTTTGTAGAGTGTATGTATAACCAGGGCGCCAAGCTCTTGTCCCAATAGGCCTGAGGGTTTGTTCAGACTTCACAGTATCGCTTTACCCGACAAGCTAATCCAGAGGGCTTTTGCTAAGCTTGGACTTTGTACTGGCCAGTTCCAGATTTGTTTGCATGGAGAAAGAAGAGCTTGCACCAAGCGCTGTAGCGGTCGTGCCTCCTCAAGCAGACAAAACACGCACAAGGCGGAATTGAGCAATCGCCTATCTGCTGCAGCGGCTGCATCTTGCCCGCAAATTTCTTACCTTCCTGCTATACCTCTCTTCTTGTTCAAGAGTAAGTTCAGCTTTGACCTTTCCCTAGAGACTAGACACTGGTCCAGGTTTAGGGACTCCCTTGCCATGCTCAGATTCCACTGTCAAGCTCTCTGATGGTGATCTTTGAGAGCATCTCAGTTGTGGCAGCCCTCCTCCCCGGCAAAAGAGCACCCTGAGCGCAAACGTAGTGTGTTGGTGCCAGGGAAAGGGAGCTTTGGAACAAGCGTAGCTGCAGTTTCGCATGAAGCTGCAGTCCTCCCAAACCTTACCGGTCTCTTCCGCTGGGCACGTACCCTGCTACTGACTTGACTCACCGACGTCTGCAAACTACGCGGAATCCAAAGAATGCTCATAGTCTCATAGAGTGCGAGAAGCACAAGCATGCGCCTTGCGGGGCGCTTCCAAACCGCATAGGCATGTCATCTAGAGGCTACAGGGAAAGTGCAATGCCCGGCAGTATCATCACGCAGTCTCCAGTAGACATTCAAAAAGAGAGCTGATCAACCATGATGTACATCCAACTGCCATGCGGCTGAAATGAAGCAGCCGGTACAATGCACCATGCAACGTGAATGTGTGGCGGGGAGTCAACCGCACCTTCCTCAGCTGCCTGCAGGATCGTACCCGAGATTTATTCATTGTATGTGTGCACACAGTAATGCTGCCCAGTCACGAAGGCGGGAGAGGGAAAAGTGAGCGTCCGCGACGCGCGTGAGGAAGATCTTGAGCTTTGGCGTTCTCAAGCAGCACGGGCAGCGTGTGCAATGCTGCGCCTTCTTCTGTTGTGCAAGCTCATCTGACTGTGCAGAATATGTCTGCGCTCATGCTACAAGCACGCAGCAGAATTGGCAGTCATTGAAAATGATGGGTTTCCCAGTTGGCGCCTTGACCAACCCACAAATGGGATAGCCTACTTTGTCGCAAGTACATAGGCACGCTCGGCGTGTCAAGACGCATTCTGTCAGCAACTTGTGTGCCCAATTTTGCCACTAAACCACAAACGCAATTTGATGGAAGGAGGACCGGCAGTTGCAACCCTGTCCAGCCTGAAGCGGTTGATGGCAACAAACATGCCCCTCGGAACAGACTTGGCACCCCCAACTAGAGCGCGTTGTCTCACTTGCAGAGCCACACAAGCAGATCAGTTGAGACATAGCTTGAAATCAGGCTAGCAGGCGAGCATTCGCGGCAGAGGATTCCGGGAAGGTCGCCCTGACCCGCCTTGATGACTTGACCTCGCCTATCCGGACGAACGGAAGCCACCCTCTCGCGTCCATATCACGTACAAGAAATTACAAGGTATGCCACAAGCTCAGCAAGCAAAAGCGAAAAAGAATAGCTACAAAGCAAGCTCGCGGCCTACGGACGACGCGCGTCGCCTTGGCCCTCATCCCGTCATGTAGATGCCGGAGCGCGGGACGTTCTCGCCGGCGGTCACTCCCTTGTACGGAATGTGCGGCTTGTCGAGGCACAGAACCTTGACGCGACCGTCCGGATCACGCCGGCGCTCGAACGGCCAAGTCCAAAGGACCTCTTCCGTCGCTTGCCAGTAGAGGTGCTGCAAGCTCGGCATCTTCTTGGCCAGGCGCGTGAAGTGAGTCCGATACGTCGGCCTAACAGCGTCGATGTCTGCGGCTGAAAAAGGAACGCGCAAGGGGTCAGACCCGAGGCGACAGCGAGATGAATCGGCGGACGAGAGCCCACCGATGCGGTCGTGAATCTCCTCCTTGATCGACTTGCCCATGACGGAGATGATGCGAAAGTCGCCGTTGCGTTCCGAGCGGATGGTGCGGCCGTCGGGAGACGGAAACGGGAAGTCGCGCAGGCGTTCCCACGGGTGATCGAAACAGAAACGGCGAAGATCCGTGAGAGGCTGGATTGCATTCAGCACGTCCGACTATACGACCAAAAATCAGGCGTCAGCATCGGGGTCAATCCTCGGTAACAAGCGAGGGAAGCGACAGCGAGAACGCACCGCTTCCATCGCCCAGTTTCCCTTCATATCGAAAGCGACCAAGTGCGGGCAGGAGGCAACCACCATACGGACCTGCTCGAGTCTGTAAGGCATCGTTCCTCCCCAAGCGGGAGTCTCCTGGCCCATCTTGAGCCGCAGCTGGGTCAGCGTGTTCCCAAAGGAACTCGGACGCCTGGAACACGCGGTCAAGATCACTCGGGCGGAGGCCGTTGATATAGAGGCTGAAGTAGCCAACGTACATCAGATGGGCCCTGCAATGAAAGTCTGCAATCTCGGAGGGAGAGCGTGCTCACGTGCGAAGAGGAGAGTCGCGGGTGACGCCGTTCACGAACTTGACGCAAGACAAGTCATCTGTCAAGAGGTAGCAGCTACCGACGAGCAAAGTCAGTCCAGCGCTTGCCCTGCGAGAACCGAGTGAGAGTCACGCACAAGTGTTGGAGCGCCTGCAGAGGGTAACGCGGGGCTGGCAACTCTTTGTGCTCGCCGGTCGTTACTTCGAGCACCGTAAGCGTCTTGGCTGCCGCCTTCAGCAAATGCTTGAGCGCGAGCGTCTTTGCGTCGATCGAGGCGAGCCACAACTTCTCGAGCCGAGGAAAGGCGGGATACTCGCGGTTGTCTCCGACGCAGGCATCGAGTACGGGCTGCAACCACGGCATCGGCTCCTCGAAGCCGCTGATCCCTTCGCCATGCAGCGCGAGCTCGACGAGATTGTTACTGGCGCGGAGCAGGACCGGCGGAAGGTGCTTGATGACGGCTTGGCGCTGCTCTTCAGCCGTCGGGACGTTGGTGTCACCCCAAGGCTTCCTCGTGCGGCACATAACAGCGACAGTGATCGGACAGAGTGTCAGACTCTCGACCGGGTCGGGCCCTTCGAGTTCCGTATCGAGTCGGAAATGAGTGAGCTTGTGCGCGATGGGCAGAATGTGCGGGAGCGACTCGACGCCGAAAGCTCCGAAGAAGAGTTGCCCGAAGGTGGGGATGTCGCTGAGCGTCTCGACGAAGAGAGGCGGGAATGGTAAACACGCAAAGTACTCGATGCGCTCGACGTGGACCATCCGCTGCGGTGCGATGTCAGCGCTAAGAGCGCTGGGACGAGGCGAAGTCGAGTATGCGACGCACCTTGAGTACCTGATTGAAAGCTCGAATAGCATCGGGAAGGAGCGATCCAATGTGGATAACGCTGCGAGGTTGCGTGTGAGCCGGTCCGGACCTGAGCGAAGGATCGGGTTCGGGGGAAGATGCGCACCGGACAACCTTGAGCATCTCCTCGCTGCACTCGGCAAGCTCGGCCAGCTTCTTCGCGTAGGCCTTTGTCGCCCGTGGTCCACCAACGAGCAAGTGCTGGAACAAGCTCGGCTGGAGCGCCTGGCGAAGCGAGCGGCACACGCCGCTGAGAGCGATAGCTTCCTTCGCCGGGTAGACCTCGCGGCCTTCTTCGGGCCAGTCAGACCACCTTACCGCTTGCGCCGGCGTCTCATCTTCCTCGTTGTCGTAGAACTCGTCGACGACGCGAAGCAGTCTGGGTGGGAGCGCGAGCACGGAAGAGGTGTAAGCGTCGAAGGCGTTTGCGGGGAAGACATGGCGCACGAACCGCGGCGAACTCACACGGGGGGAGGCAGCTTGTCCAGCGTCAGCATCGTAGATCGCACTATCTCTCGCACGGGGAACGTGCCAAGCTGCAGCGCAGGCTGTGAGGCGAGAAGGAGAGAGAGCAGAGAAGCGGCCAGCCACCGCTATGTGTATTCCGTCGAAGGAATCTCGGCGACGACGACCTTTCGCAGCAAAGTCAAGTCTGCATCGGTACACTTTGATAAGCGAGCACTCGCACGCCGATCTGGACCACGTCCGACTGGAGGGATCGATGCAAGCTCGAACGTCGAATCTCTCGAGGGCCCGTCCACGGGCTCGGACTTAGCGTTGAACGCCCGGACGAGCCCGAAGTGACTACACCGCTCACTTATAAGGCATTCTTGGCGAGGTCGTGCTGTCCGGAGGAGAGAAAGCCTGTCAGCGAGCGTGATCTTTGCTGTTCAGGTTAGCCGTCTCAGCCAGGCCGACATCGTCGTAAGCGAAGACCTCTTCCAAGCGCTGCAAGCTACTACAAGCATCCACGACCTGTCGATTCGGAAACGAACGCCTAGGCGAAGCCGCCGAAACCTTCACACATCATCAAGGCGCTGCCTTCGACCTTGCGCCCGATAATCTCCTTCCCGTAAGGAACGTCCGCTTCGTCCTCGCACACGATGCTGAGCTTGCCGTCCTTGTCGTACTTGCGAGTGAACTTCCAGATCCACTTGACGCGCGTGCCGACCTGCCAGCTAAAGCGCCAGAGCTGCGGCATCTCCTTGACAAAGGTCGAAAGGCGGCGCTGGTACATTGGTCGAACTGCGTCAATGTCGGCGCCTGGGAAAGTAAGGGATTGAGTCAACGCACGAGTCGGAGCTGATTCGCGAGCGACGAAGACTCACGAATCCGATCCCCGATCTCCTCCTCGACCGAGCGGCCCGAGACGGCGACGACGCGGAAGTCGCGTTCAGAGCGAATCGTGCGCCCGTCCGGCTCGACGAAGGGTGACGTGCGAGGTTTCTCCCACGGATGGTCAAAGTGGAAGCGGCGGAGCTTCGTCATCGGTTTGAGCGCGCCCAGAACTTGGACCTGCAGGTTTCTTCCCGTTAGCCGGCTTAGCGCTCTCCCCGGCCGTACGCCGCCCGCGACGTCGACCTGAACTCACTGCCTCGAGAGCCCAGCAGCCGGTGACATCCAAACCCTCGAGATTCGGGCACTTGGCGGCAATGAGCTGGATGTGCGAGAGCTGATACCACGTCTCCGTTCCTCCATGCAGGCGCAGCTGGGTGATCGTGTCGCCGCAGCGGAAACTGTCTCCGAAGAGTGCTGGGAAGTCTTTCGAGCGAGGCCCGTTGAGGTAGAGCCTGCGATCTTTCGGGCGTTAGCCAAGTGCGAACTCGACGCGGCATGGACCCAACGAACGAACGGGATCGACCCACGTCTTGAGGGGAGAAGATACAGTGACGCTGTTGACAAGGTCCGCACACTGTACGCCGTCTTGCATAAAGCAGCAGCTGCGGCGAGGCAAGTAGAACGCGTTCAGCGGATGGTTACGTTACTACAAGTGGGCGGCACGGCGATCCGACTTGCAAGTGCGTGAGCGACTTGAGCGGCTTTGGCAGAGCGCGCAGATTGATCTGCTGCAGCGAGTGAAATTCGAGCACTTGAAGCCGAGGCGCGCACGACCTGACGAGATGCTTGACCGCGAACGACTGGACGTCGCAATCGCGGAGCCAGAGACAGCGCAGACGCGGGAAGACGGGATACTCTCGGTCGTCCGAGACCATGCCATCGAAAAGGCGCTGGAACCATCCTTGCGGATCGTGGTCGTCGCAAAGTCCATCTCCGAGGATCAGGAGCTCTTCGAGCTTAGCCTGGGCACGGAGGAGGAACGGCGCCAGGTTGAGCCAGAACGCTTCGCGCTGTTCTTGCCTCGTTGCGATGTTGCCTGCTCCCCAGGGTAACCCCGAGCGACGGGGATGCGCGACCGTGATCGGGCACAGTCCGATGACCGACTTGGGCGAAGGCGCAGAGCGTTCGGTTTCAAGAGCAAACTTGGTGAGCTTGTCGGCGAGGGGCAGGACGTGCGGAAGCGACTCGACGCCGGAGCCGTTGAGTAGAAGCGCCGTAAAGTGTGGCAAGCCCGCGAGAGCTTTCACCACGATCGGCGGCAACGGGAACGTGGCGTACCACCCGATCGTCTCGAGGCGCTGCATTTGCTACTCGGACCAGCGCACGATCCATTCAGCGGCGGAATATGAAGTATAGAAGGGAGAACGGGCGCACCTCAATGCATTTGGCGAGACCTTCAATGCCGCGAGGCAGCAAGCGAATCACCGTCAAGTTGCGGACGCATCCGAGCATCTCGCCGTGGCCCTCGCTGAGCTCGAGGACTTTTTGAGCGTACGCTTTCGTCGGCTCGGCCTGCCCGATGTTCAGGTCGGCAAACATGGTCGGGAGCAAAGCGTGGCGCAGCTGGCGGTTGGTCGCACCGAGCGCGATTAGCTCGGGAACGAGCGTACGGCACGACTCTTTCGGCCCGAACGGCCAGTCGACGGTCGTGATACGCTCTTCCGCATAGGTGTCGGGGAAATGCTCGAGGATGCTCAGCAGGCTGATCGGCCCGGAGGAGACAACCGATGTCAGCGGCGGGCTCGCTCGGGTGACATGCAGCGGCCGCTTGGAAAGCAGAACGCACACATGAGCCGGTAGGGTGTCCAAGTCTGTCATGATCGACGACGGCCGTGAAGAGTGTGAGCGAAGTGAAGGAGAGGAAGCAGAGCCAAGCGCTTCATGCGAGGACGGGTGAGGGAGGCGCCCCTCTTCTTATCCGGGTCGTCGCAGTCGGGGACGAGCAGTCTTCTATAACAGGGCATATCTACCTCGTGACGTGCTGCACACGCATGCCCTGGCCGCCTCGCTCCGAGGCGTTCCCGCTCCAAGCCGAAGCTCCCAATCGTCGAGTCACATCGAGACCTGCGGAAAGTCTCGTTCCGGCTCGGACCGAGGCGAGAAGCGTCTGGAATGCCTGTGGAGAAACGGTAGACTGTCAGGAGAAAGTCCCGAGGTCGATGCGAGGGAACGACAGACCTTTTCAGAGCGCTTCTGAACGACGGGGTGGCCAGCCTGCTGTCCGACCGAGAGCGCCTCAACGGCACGGTCTCTGCCGGGCAGCTGTAGTCATAAGACGTGCGATTACGTCGAGCGGCGGGCCGAATGCTCGTCTCTGGTTCGCCAACGGGAGGGCGCCAGCGTCCAAACCTCGGCATTGAACCACGTCCCCGGCCCCCTCAAGCCCACTTGCCCGCACCGCCGATCCTCTCACGGCCTTTCACCCCAATCTCGACTCCTCCGGTTCCTTCATCGACCCAGAACGGGCGGGCATTCGAGCCTGAAGCGCGCAGGACGCCGCTCGAAGGATCGAGCGCGAACGGCGCGAGAGTCGAGTAGGACGGGGCGAGGTGGACCGAGATCTGCGCCCGACCATACGTGCGTAAATTATTGCTCGAGCCAGGTGATGCACACCGTCGAAGGTGCAAGCGAAAGCGTACCTCGCCTGAAGTCGAGCTGCCGCTCGTGGCTGCGCCTCCTCCTCCCAACGGTTCGACTTGGAGCCAGAGAGTCGAGCGCTGCAAGAGCGCGTGAAACAGATACGTGTCGGCCGGATCTTCTTCGATCCCGTTCGCGGGCGAAGGCGCAAAGTGCTGCAAAGTGAGGAGCGTCGCGCGAGCCTGTGCGATAAAGTTCGCCGCAATGTGCCAGCCGAACAGACTCATCAGCGCATCTATCGCTGAGCATGTATAGGCCCATGCGCGGAAAGGAACGCACCGGTCCGAGCAGACTCCGCAAGCCATTCCACCATCTGATCACCTCCTTTGCGTCGTCCCCGATCCAAGTCAAGGCGCTGACGTCGTCCAACACGACGAGCGGACCGGTCACTTCCTCCTCGCCGTCGTTGGACGAGGACTTGAGCGCATCACGAACGAGAGCGAAGGATTCGGCGAGCGAGAGCGCAGGGTCGGCAAGCGAGATAAAGTGGAAATGACCCGACATGCGTTCGGTCGCTAGTTGGATCCCCTGCGCGGAGCGGCAAATTAATCGTGAGGATCGGAAATACTTGCGCTCCCTTGCGAAGAGCCGTCTCTTCGCAAACGAGTCGCGCAGTGAAGCAGCCAACGACTACAACCAGAGAGGACACTCACCGACTTTTTCAAGACGCCGATCCACCATTCCTCCCTCTCCCTGACTCCGAGCACAACCACCCTTCGCTTACCCGTCTGCGCGCCTCCCTTGTTCGCGCCGAGCCCTCGCTCAACTTCATTTCGGGATGTCAACCCCGACTTGGCGTAGCTACCGTTGCCTCCGCTCCCTTGTCCTACAGCGAGACCGAGAGCGGGCCGCAACGCGCGCGCGACAAAGTGAACGAGCCACAGTTGGCCAGAGACGGCGAGCGAGTCGGTCAGGAGGATCGAGGCGCCGGGAGGGAGCGACGACGACGACGACGGCTCTGAGGATGACGATGGCGGCGTGCCGGTACTTGAGGCTTGCGTGAACGCTAGCAAGGAACTAGAGACAGCCATGCGATTATACTACGAGAGCGGCTTTGCAAGCCGAGTGTGTCGAGCGGAGAGCAAGGAGCGCCGTTCCAAAGACTTTCACGAGCCCACTCTCGAAGAAGCACACGAATCTCGACCGACACCGAAGATGGGGTAGAAAAACTGGCAGCCGTTTGCAAAGAAGAAAAGACAGCGGTTCTGCCCCTCGCGTCCGTGAACCGGGACATCGCTTCCCTCCCCGTAAAGAGAGAGGTATCGCGAACCCGCAGGTTCTCCCGGACCCAAGGATCGATCGCCCACCGTCCCCTCCCGCCTCGCGACGCGCTGCACCGACTCCCTTTTCCAGGCCCCCCTTTTTCCCGTTTTGTGTGTGGTGAACTCGAATCCCGATAAAGGAGAGACGAGTTTAGTAGACGAAGCCGAGGACCTTGCCGGCAACGTGCTTGCGACGGGCCTCCTCGTGGTCCATGATACCAGCCGAGGTGGTCTACATGTCGGAGGTCCCGTCAGCCTTTGGAGCGACTTGCGGTATGACAAAAGAGAGACTCACGAGGATGAGGTAGCCGAACGAACGCGACGGGAGGAGGATGGCAACCCACTTCTCGATGTCCGGGAGACGGATGTTGAAGCGGGGGCTGTGTCACGCACGGGAAGTGGCGCTTAGTCTCAGCCACATAGGGGAGGGAAAGTCTTTCTGCACCCGGGGACTCACGAGATGACACCGCACTTGTTGATGCGACCGTTGAGCTGGACGACAATCTTGCCCGAACGGTGGTCGTCGACCTCCTCGAACTCCTCAAGGTATCCTGTTCGGACAGGCAGGCTCGTCAGCGTTACTGGCTCGACCACGGTGGGCCTAAGGGCAGTCGCAGACTGACCGTGCTTCTGCATGACGGTCAAGAAGCGGATGATGACCTTGGAGCTCGGGCGGATGAGCACCTGACGCTTGCCACGCTTCTCAGCGTTGACAATGTTGTTGAGGCAGTCGGCCTAGTCGCTTGCATGAGGTCAGCTCCGCGCGTGACGAGGGTCGAGAGACTCGGGACGCGGAAGCGAAGACTCACGAGGACGGAGACACGCATGGCTACATGGCGGTAGCATAGCCGATACGACACAGAGTGGAGGGAGTCAGTTTGGCTGGTGGAGAGTTGAGACCCGGTCTCACGCTATATCCCCCTCGGTCGTCAACGCCGTGACCGACGAGGGGAGCGAGAGAGTGCGGGCCATGTGCGCGCACAGGGGGCGAAAGTTGCCGAGGCTCAAAGCGTACCGGACTAGGTGTTAAGTAGTGCGGTGTGCAGAGAGCAAAAGGGGGAGATGCCTTGATGCGCGGGCGAGACCTGTTTGACGGGGCTGACACGGGAAGAAAGGAGGGAGGTCGCGTGGCCTCGAGATTTCCCAAGTGCGAGTGCGAAAGTGCGAGGCGGTGAAAAAACGGCGAGGCGGAGGCGGGAAAAAGTCGAGCTCACGCGCGCGAGAAACGACCCACCTCCCGCCGACTGACCGCCGCGCGACGCCTTCTGTCCCCTCGTGAACTTGCGCACCCAGCCTCGTCCGCCAGATCTTCAAAAATGTAAGGCCCACAACCCGCTACGACCGCCGTGTGACCCGCCCTCCGCGTCCGACTCGGAGCGACGAGCGAGGGCAACCGACACGACTTCGACCCAACGACGGTCACCTTTTCAAAAGGCGACCGCTCAACTGCGCTTACGACCCGCTGTATGGACTTGCGAGGTGTCTATTCGTCGTTAGCGGGACTCTCGAGGCCGTCGTAATGCTCGCGGGAGCTCGGCAGGACGACTGGGGCGGAACAGGGTCGCGGCCGGGCGAGCAGCGCGGGGTGCAGTCACCGCCCACAGGGTCGTGCGGGCTTATAGCCCGTCTTAAAGCGCTGTCGAACAGCTCGAAGCGCACACAGCAAGCTCCTCTGGGCGCGCTGCCCGAGGAGGGCGTGACGGCGACCTGGTCGCGTTCGACCGGCCGGAACGTTCGCCTCGCATACACCCGCACAGCGCTCGATACGCGTCGCCCAACTCGTCATCTAGCAGGAACCTCACGGGCGACGGCTGGATAGAGAGAACTGACACGGGCGTCAATGTTTCCCACAGGGGCCGCGTCCGTACCAAGACCGTCAAGCGCGCTTCGCGCGTCGTCATCGAGAAGTACTACCCTCGGTTGACCCTTGACTTGTGAGACCTCCTCCCACGGTCACGACCGGTACTGTCGCTCGTAAGAACATTCGACTGACAACGAGGGTCACGCGCGCGCGTGTGTTTCGCAGCCACGTCAACAAGAAGATCTGCGACGAGGTTGCCATCATCCCGTCCAAGCGCCTGCGCAACAAGATTGCCGGCTTCACGACGCACCTGATGAAGCGCATCCAGCGCGGTCCGGTCCGCGGTATCTCGTTCAAGCTCCAGGAGGAGGAGCGCGAGCGCAAGGACAACTACGTCCCCGAGGTTTCCGCGCTCGACAACCAGGGCGTCCCCATCGACGTCGACCCCGAGACCAAGGACTTGCTCAAGCAGCTCGGCTTTGACGCCCTCGCCGTCAACGTCGTCGCCCCGCAGACCTCGTTCGACCGCCCGGGCCGCCGCAACGTTGTCGGCCTCGGTCGCCGCGCCGACTAAGCGCCTCGCTTCATTTCGGCCTCTCTCTCCCCTTGTCCCCTCACATTCGATGCGGCTTCTTCTCAAGCCGCATCACTCCTTCTTTTCCGACTTGTCGACACGCCTCTGTCCTCCTCGGCCGCTCTCCCCTCCCGCACCTCCTCCTTCTTCGATACTGCGACGGCCTTTTTTGTTGCAACGGGCACGATTCGCTAGCGCAGCAACCGGTTGCCTGGCCGGAACATACAGAGGCTATCGCTCGTCCGGACGGGACAGAGCGTGCTTGTGAGGAGAGGGGATGTCATGATTCGCTTCTCGGGGCGTGTTAGAGGGGAGGGCGAGGGCACGGGAGTGGGAGACGGGGCTCGACAGAGCGTGTGGCGTGCTTAGTCTGTGCGAGGTGCGGAAGACGAACCAACCCTTGTCTGTCTTCTGAACCAGAGAGACCGCTCTTTTCATGCGGCGCGTGTTTTTCGGCGCTCACGACCCTGCTCTCTCGGGATTCCAGAAGATTGCGGAATGAGTGGTGCGGGCTCTTTAGCTCGCGGTAACTCTGAGAGCTCATTTTGCCCCTTGGAGGTGGTCAGGTCGGCAGGGGTTATCGATCACTTTATTTTAACGCAGCAAGCACCGCTTTTGCGATCGTTCGGCTCCACTCGACCCGCGCCGTTCCGCGGTGCCGCGTGTTCCAACCCAACTCACGCGCTGTGCCTTTCTCGGACATTGGCTTGATCCGGCCTGATTCAAACAATCGCCGGAACCACTTCCGTTTGCTCCTGCGACCCCCGCGAATTCGACCATCAGCGCGCGCGAACCGCGCAAACCTTCGCGTCGGACGAAACGAACGCAGCCGGTCTTGGCTCGACTCTCCTCGTCGACAGCAGCTTTACAGCGAGCAGAGACGAAGTTCACGACGTGATTGATTGCGCAGTACTCTATAGTGCGCATCCGGTCGTTGCTCTCTGACGAACAAGGGACCCTCCGGACTCTGCCCGTCTCGCCGCCCCCACTTGGGTCGTGCACGCCTGCGGCATTCGACAACACGCGCCCTATATCCGTACAAAGATACTTGGACATCGCGCGACATAGCCACGGAATGTCTCTTGTCGAACCGAATGCGCCGGCGGGTTCGGAAAGGCGCAAACAGCGAGGGCTGCGCGGATTCTTCCAAAAGGTGCGCATTCGGAAACAGAGTCGACTGGAACAAGCGAGAATGATGCTGACTCTGCGTCGTCCCGCAATCAGTACTTCACTTCGTATCCCGACACGCCGGCGTCTTCAGCTCCGGCCAGTCGGACTTCGCCCGCTTCGTCGATTCGCGCGAGTGTGGGAGGAGCGCCAAGTCGAGGGACGGCAGCGAGTCCTTCGCATTCGCCGACCGCGTCGAGGCCGGTGACTCCGCTCCGGTCACACCACCCCCCGAGTGGAGTCACAGTCGCAGATCGGCCTATCACGCAGCCGCGACCGGAACGAAGGAGGCGAAGAAGGAGGCGGACGCAGAGTCCAGTCGGGTTGCCAATCTAGTGTGTTCCGGTTTTCGAAGCTCTGGGGATGTGCTGATGTCTTGCCATTCACGCCAGCTCGGAAAGACCAACGGAGGACGAGATGTCGCTGTTCAAGAGCCACGACGACGCCTTCGGTCCTACTCGGATTGTGGTCGGAATCGACGAGGAGGATGGCGAGGAAGGAGTCGAGGAGATCAGCGACGATGAAGACGGCGACGGGCGCTCGGACGAGGAGCAAGATGACAACGACGGCGACGGGGAGGAAGGCGCCGATTCGTTCTTCGCAATGCCTCCGCGCCGAAGTTTCGAGACCACGCAAGGCATGCCAGGCTACTCGAGACGGCGCTCTTCAGGAGCGTTCGCTGCAGCAGGACCAGAAGATCCAGCTGTGAGGCCGACGATCCGAGGCCGACCGCGCGCCGCGTCAGAACCGCTCGGCCACCAGCTCACTCAGCAGACGACGCGCTCGTCCTTGGCCCGCTCAGTCGCGACGAGCAATTCCAACTCGCCCTACTTGCACGGGTCGAGCTCTCCTTTCGCGTCCCGGAGCGGCTTGATCGAGTTGCCGCCGCGACCTCCTTCCCCTCCCGCGACCGAACTCGCCGTCTCGGTCAATTCGACCACATCTCGGTTCTCGTTCCGTCCACGACATCGCTCGAGTCGGTCTTCCCCCGTCATTCCCCCTTCTGCGTCGTCCCCTGTCCTTCCATCATCTGCTTCGACCTCGTCTTTCCTCGGCAATGGCCGCCCTCGGTCTTCGACATTGCAAAAGCTCATGTCGAGTTCGGCGGGCACTTCAAGTGCTAGCCTTGCTCCTCCGAACGCCTTGGAGTTAGGCGGAGCGGGCGCTGGCGCCGGAAGGAGCCCGTATGGATCACTCGGGTCCAAGGCGAGTTCGAGTCAAGTCAGTCTGGGCGGCAGGAGCATTTCCGCACCTTTAGCAAACAGCTTTGGTGAGTCGCTGCGCATTCGAGCCATGTGCGCGGATCAGTTTTCGCTAATCGATCGCCCGCCGCCAGTACATTCCTCGTTCGTGTTCCCGAAGACTGGGCCGACCCCGGAACAAGTCGCGTTCATCTCGTCCCGTCAAGCCATCGGCGCCTATGGCTACGGTGCAGGCGCATCACCTCCACCTCCTCTCAGCACTTCACCGCCGGAAGGGTCCGCCTTGCCTCCGCCGGTCGGGTTCGGAGCGGGCACATCGGTTACGAGCTCGGACGGCTTGATCGCGCCTGTACCGGTACGAGGACGCGCTCGGAGTGGGAGTGGTGCGAGTCAGATGAGCGCGGGAGCGAGTCCGCTCTCGCGTGAAGTGAGGGCCGACGTGCCGCCCGAGCCCGTTTCGGGGCTTGATTCGAACTCGACCGTCGCCGCCGCCGCCCTGTTGTCGTCGAACTCCTCGCCTTCTGATCCCGCCTCCAACCCGCCTGTACTGCCGCCGCTCTCCCCGCTCGAAGGCTTCTCCGATCTGTCGATCGCGTTCGAGAACCGGGTCGAAGCGTTTGAACGCGCCGCCGAGACCGAGGAGACGCCTTCCCGGTCGGGGTCGAGACGTCGGCCGCCTGATATTACGACTTCTGCGCCGACTCCAACAGCGTCAGCGGCGCCTTCACCTCGCATCCCGAGCCGGACCTCATTCGCGGTAGAGGATGCTGCATGAGCTCCCGGATGAGCAAAGTGCCTTTCCAGATGTATCCTCTCCTGTCTTTCTCTTCTAGACCGATCCTCTTTCAGACTTGTAGCACCCGTATATCAGGCTAGGCTGCGTAGGGAATTAGACTTTCCTTCTTTTGTGCCCGTCGAGACGATCTCGTTCGTCCGGCATCTTTGACATTGCCGCTGACCCGAGGAGAGCGGGCTGACGACTTGATGAGGCGAGACTTGGCGTAACGTCTCGTGCCCCTGTACAACTCGCTTTCGAAATGACAGACTCGGTGTTCAAGAACGACATCTTCAAGGGCAAAGTCGCCTTCGTCGTACGTTGCGACTCCTGACTCCCTCTTCCCGCTATATGCTCCCCCGTGCCGGCGACCTGTCGCGCCCCACATCGCCTCGACGCGTCGTTATCCTCTATCGCATGCTCGCATGGGATTACAGCGCAGCACGCCCGAAAAGTCAAGCCTAGCTCCTCAGAACTGACGCCCGGGCGATCTTTTGCAGACGGGAGGAGGGAGTGGAATTTGCTATGGCATCACCAAGATGCTCGGCCAACGTGAGCCACCATCCCCCTTCATGCGCTTCACTCCAGCTCGAGCTCACCTCTGTTATCCCGCACACCATTATAGACGGCTGCCGTACCGTCATCCTCGGTCGCCGCAAGGCCAACATTGAGAAAGCCGCCGCCGAACTGACGAAATCGACCGGTCAAAAGTGCCTCGGGATCCCGGCTGACGTCCGGCAGCTCGAAACGCTCGAAGCGGCGGTCAAGCAGACGGTCGCCGAGTTTGGTCGGATCGATTTCGTCGTGGCGGGAGCGGCGGGCAACTTTCTCGCGCCGATTGACGGTGAGCTCGCAGGACCTTGAAAGCGTATCCTCTAAGCTGCCCTCGGCATGCTGAGCTTCCGCGCCTTTCCACAATGCAGGTCTCTCGAGCAATGCGTTCCGGACTGTGCTCGAGATCGATACGATCGGGACGTATAACACGTTCAAGGCGACGATCCCGGAACTCCTCAAGACCAAGGGCGCGTTCCAAGCGATCTCGGCCACTCTCCACTACAAGGGTCACCCGCGTGAGTGTCCCGATTGCCTCGAATATGATGTATGACGTGCTGAGACTGGTCTGTGACGCGCAGTGCAGGCGCATGTTTCTGCCGCCAAGGCGGGAGTCGATGCGCTCGTTCGTGTGATCGCCGTCGAATACGGCCCTCGGGGCATCCGAGCGAACGTGCGTATAAGGACTTACTGAGATACACCAGACCTACCCTGACATGGACCGTCGCGCTCGCAGTGCATCGCTCCGGGCCCGATCGCCGGTACCGAGGGCATGGACCGCTTGATGCCCAAGGTGAGCGCGGCCCCCTTCCCGCTCGGAGCGGTCCCATTACGCTTAGACTGACGATATATGGGCGGCATGGCAACAGGAATACCTCGACGCGCACCTGAAGCAGATCCCGCTGCAGCGGTACGGCCGGATCGACGAGATCGCGTCGGCTTCGACGTACTTGTTTTCGCCCGCGGCGACTTATGTGACCGGCACGACCCTCGTCGTCGACGGTGCCGACGTGAGTTTCTTTGAGTCTCGTTTCTGCGCTTCCAGAAGGCCGGAGCTGATTGAGGCTCCATACTGCCCGTGGCCCGCAGTACCACATGTCGGGCTCGCACCGTGCCGAGATGGACCCTGCGACGTATCAGCGCAAGGATGGCAAGGGAGCGTCCAAATTGTAAAGAAGCGTGACTTTATCGTGTATATGCTCCGTCCCTTTCTGTCCTCGCCGCGCATTGTGTGTGCCCCCGCTGCCGAGTTTTGGAGAAGCCGCGGGTCGTCGGCAAGTTCGTCCCCGCTGCAGCCGCGAACCCGCAGCCGCCAAGCCCACCAAACACATTCTTTCGTTTCCCACTATAGCGCTCGAGGATGGTCTCGACAGCAGCTTGGGAGCACACGCTCGCACCGACGCTGACGAGGATCGGCTCGACGCACACTTGGCTCAACTCTACGCTCGTGTACCCTAGCTTGTCAGTTTCTCGCGGCGTCATTCGAAGCCGCTCACTCGAGAACCAGGGACCTGACTCACGGGCTCTCTCACGTCGACTGCAGCCCTTTCACCATCTTTGCAGTGATCCATGCTGTCCGAGTCGCGTGCGTCTACCGCGGAATCGCTCGTGCCGGCGGTTACGACCGGCAACTCGGCGGTAAGGTGGTGCCGCAAACTCGACTCGACCCACTCCGAGCCCCACTCGCTGCAATCCGCGCGCTGACGAGCTAGCATGTATCCCGTACAGACCTGCAAGCTGCGATCGTCCCGCTCGTGTTGATCCTCGGCGGGTCGACCATATCGAGCGTCTTGCTCGGGTTGGTCCCGGGTTGGATCATCTCGCCAGTCCCCGTCGCAACCTACGGGTCAGTCCTTCCATGCGATTAGCGAGTCAAAGACGACCTGCTGAGCCAAGCTGATCGTCGACCTTGCGCCGCGGCAGCCTGATCCCGTTGCTGGCTGCGAAATCGGGCCTCGTCTCGTTCCTCCTCTCGCTCCCGGCCCTCCCGCGCGAAACCCTGTTCTGCCTCGTCGACGGCTTCTCCCGCATCATGGGCATGGCCACCCTCGGCGTCGACGTCGTCTGCGCGCACCCGAACCCGGCCGTCCGGTCTTCGGCGTGGGCCATGATCCTGACCGCGTTCATCTCGGGAGGAGGAGGCGGCATGATTGTCCCGATGTTCCGGATGTTTGGACCCGAATGGGGTTTCACGAGCACGCCCGCGTTTGTCAAGGAAGGGTTGTCGATCGACGTCTGGTCGGCGGGCTTCATCGGCTACGTCTACGCGTGCGTTCCTTCCTCGCGTGTCTAGGCCCATTTCGTTTTGTCACTGACTCGCCTCCCGCGTACCCGCAGCACTCTGATCGACGCGCACCCGTTCTTCCGCAAACCGGTCGCGTACCTCCTCGGTCGCTTGCCGATGCTGCACCCTTACGTCCACCTGCCCAAGACCTACTTCACGTCCGCCAAGCCGGCGTTGCTCCTCCAGCCCGCCGAAGCCAAGACGTGCGTCGCTTTCCACGCTGCAAATCGCCTGTGCCTCGATACACCCCGTGCTAGGATCGCTGACCTTGGCGAGATCGTGGCCTCAATCGATCGCGGCGAAACAGGTTCTGCTCGCTCTTACTCGCCCTGATGCTCTTCACGTCCCGGATTGTCATCCCGGCGCTCTCGCGCTCTTCTTCGAAGGCTTCGAACGCCGCCGCCGCGCAAAAGCGTGGCGTCCAGGACCAGGCGCAAAAGGCAGTCCGGAGCGCGTCGACCGCCGTCAAGGACAAGGTCGCGACCGAGTCGAGCGGGATCAGGCAACGCCAAAAGGCGCAATAGTAGGCAAGCCGCGCCATGTGCTCGTGCTCAGGAATAAGAAAAGCAAAGGGAACTAGTTTGTGCGCGCAAAGCAGAATCGTGCAGCTTTGGGCGTTCATTTTTGCGCGGGCCAGAGAGTACTTTATGTCTATTTCGTCGAGCCGGGTTCACAACCTACTCCTCCTTCAGGACGGTCGCGAGCTTCCGGAGCACCTCGTCGCACTCTTGCCTCGTCCCGACCGTGATCCGCAACGCGCCTTCGCAACCGAACTCGGTCCCTCGGAACCTGACGACGACCTTGTCCGACTCGGCCATGTGGGTATAGACTTTTTTCGCCTTGACATTGTCCGGTTTCCCGTCGGGTCCGCCGACTTGAGCGAGGACGAAATTGGCATCGTTCGCACCGAGGATCCCGACGATCCCTTCGATTCGGGGCAATTGTTCGAGGAGGTACGTGCGGTTGTCGAGGAGGGTCTGGATGTTGGACCTGAAGAGGGAGAGGCCCGAGGGTGAGAGGGCGCGCAAAGCGAGAGAGGCGGTCGGGGTCGAAATGTTGTAAGGCGCTTTGATGTTGTTCAAGACTTGGATGATCTCGGGCGACGAGATGGCGATCCCGAGACTGTGCGGGGGGGGGTCGCACGCAGAGTTCAGTGATTTGGAACGCTGGAAATGAAGAGGCGGTACACTCGGAAGACGCTTCCTGGCGTGGGAGCAACTCACCGAATCGCCGCGAGTCCGAACCCTTTACTGAGCGTCTGCATCACGACGAGGTTGCTCCACCCTTCTTCGACCAACAACCGGACGGCGCTCTTGTCCTGTCCGGCGAAATCAATGTACGCCTCGTCGACGACGACGAGACCTTGGTAATCCGGGTTTGAAAGGACGGCGCGGACGTCGTCGAGCGAGATGAGGGTCCCTGTTGGGTTCCCGGGCGAGCAGAGGAAGGCGAGCTTGATCGGATTCGGGGACGCCGCGGCTTCTGAGAGAGTGCGATTGATCTGCGTCGCCCGAGTTGATGCGAGTCAGCATACCTCTGCGGGCGAGTAGCGTGGAGACAGGCCCTTACCTCGTCGACGCGGGGTCGGAACGCGCCCCCTTGGACGTCCAAGTTGACTTTGACGACCTCGACATCATTGATCTGAGCGCACACGCCGTACATGCCATAGGTTGGCGGGCAGACGAGGACGCGGTCCTTGCCCGGGATGCAAGTGATTCGGAACAGCAAGTCGATCACTTCGTCCGACCCGACGCCGAGGAAGAAGTTGTCGACCGAAGGGACGGACCGGAGTTCGCAGAGGCGTTGTTTGACGTCGTAGTGAGTCGGACTCGGGTATCGGTGCAAGTCGAGGTCATCAAACGAAGCTGTTCCCACGCGCGCGGACCTCCATCCGTCAGCGTTCGCTCTCCAATCGCATGCACACGAAGACTCACTGTCGACTGCGCCTGCGTTCCCGTTCGCGTGTCCGCTCTGTGACGGCTGAGCGTCTCTGGGCAATGCGTGACCGAGAGCGTTCTCGTTGGCGTCGAGCAAGATCCCCTCCGAGTAGTCGTCTCGTGCGCATCTGTACGGCAACAAGGCGAGGATGTTGCTCCTGATGGCTTTGTCGAGCGAGAACTGGGCCGGTTTCGGCTGCTCTGTGGCGACTCGCGAAGTTGAAGCAGTCGGAGCCATTCTGAGGTCGATCGCGGGACTGGGATCAGGTCAGATCGCTAGCTAGGAGCTGTGCTAACGTAGAGATGCTCTCGGTGTCCAGATAGGCGCTGAGCAGAGTGAGACAGCGAGGGGTAAAGAGTAGCCGCCTGAACCGACTTTATCGGCCGACTAAAGGTTGACTCTCGCTCAGTCTACAGCTTGACTCGGGCTTCGAACCAGTGAGCGCTATACGGGCGGACCCCATGACGAAAGTACGACTCGTCCAGGCCCTCGAAGGTCACCAGGATCGCAGTCAGTTCTCACCAGGTTGGGCCAATTGCATCATCCGCGGCTGACTCTCTATAGCGTCAACTTTTTGGGGCAGGCTGGCACCTCGCATGGAACCCGGCTCAACCGCTGTTGGCGTCCTGCTCGACCGATAAATCCGTCCGCCTCTATTCCTACACTCCGACCAACACCAACTCGGACCAACAAGGCGACAGTGGACCTTACCGGTTCTCGCTGAAATCGACCATCCCAAACTGTCACACACGGACAGTTAGGTCCTTGCAATTCTCTCCGACGGGGGCCACGTTGGCGACCGCTTCGTTCGACGCGACAGTCGGGATCTGGTGTCAAGTCAATGAAGCCGGACTCGACGACGGGTCAGGACTCGCAACCACCACTGCCGGCCCTTCCTCAGAAGATGAATGGGAAGCGGTCGACCCGCTCGAAGGACACGAGAGCGAATGCAAGAGCGTCGCGTGGAGTTCGGACGGGAGGTTACTCGCGAGTTGTAGTCGAGACAAGAGCGTCTGGGTCTGGGAAGGTGCGCTGCCCGTCTTTTCGTCTCTGCTCAGTACAGAGTCAAATGCGCGTGACCCTGACACGCTCCCCTATGGTAGCGGTTGGTCCGGCGGATTTCGAGTGCCTGGCCGTCTTGATGGAGCACTCGCAAGACGTGAAATGCGTCACTTGGCATCCGACCGACGAGGTGCGCTCTCTCCGTGACCTGTCTGTTCTTAAACGCTGACAACCGCGGTCTGTAGCTCCTCGCCTCGGCATCGTACGACGACACGATCAAGCTGTACGCCGCCGACCCGTACGACGACGAGTGGCAATGCATTCACACGCTCGCGTCCCATACCGCCACCGTTTGGACCCTCGCCTTCTCCCCGTGCGGTCAGTACCTCGCTTCAGCCGGCGACGACCTCGTCATCAAACTATGGGAACGCGTGTCACTCTCGACCGCTTCGAAAGACCTCGGCGAGTTGGGCGAGGCGCAACGACAGGAAGGAGGGAGGATGGGACCTTGGACGCCGGGTGGGGTTCGGATCGGGATGAAGGAAAAGTGGAAATGGGAGGAACGCGGTCAGATCGAAGGGTTGCACGAGAGGACGATCTATGCCGTCGATTGGAAGGAGGGTGGCGTACCGCCGAGTCAGGGCGGACTCGGCCGGATCGTCTCGGCGGGAGGAGGTGAGTGTTGCGCGCGGGAGCGACTCTTTCTGCCTGGCTTTGCTGTTTGCTGATCGACTTTGTCCGCTCGCTAGATGGCCGAATCAACTTGATCCAGATGGTGCGTTGCGTTTCTCGATGTCCTCGAGAGGCCGCTGAGTCAAACTGATCATCACCCTCGGTTCGCAGCTCAAACCTTCAAACGACGCTTCAACGGAACCCGGCGCGCCAACAGAATCATCCACAACAACAGAAGATGCGACTGCTGCGCCGTCCGATGTGGACTCGGGAGAAGAAGCGGCATCCGCTCCAGCCGCAGCAAAATCGTCGTCACCCTCGTTCCCTTCCGGTCCCCGGCACTCCCTCGTCGCGCAGATCGAAGACGCTCACGGCGTCTCGGACGTGAATCACGTCTCGTGGTGTACTCTCTCTCCCGCTCTGGCCGCGGCGAAACTTCGCGCGCTCGAAGGTGGCGAAGAGGACCCGGATCAGGATCGTGGTGGTACGGCGGCGGCGGAGGAGGAGAAGAAGGACCCGAAATGGAAGGCGACGCGGGATATGTTTGCGAGTGCCGGTGACGACGGGTTGGTCAAGATTTGGGTAATCGACCCGTAGCCTCTGGTAATCACAAGGCGGTCCGAGGTGTTGTTACAGGGTGAGGCAAGTTGCTACAACACGAGAGACAGTGAAGGGTGAGGTAGATGATCAGATATATATACGATGTGAAGACTTCTTCTTCGAGATCAATAAGGATATAGTAGGATCGGAGAGTAGGAAGCGGCCGCCGACTCCTTAGATGATCGCGCGCTTGTCAGTCTCGGCGCTCAAGGTCGTCCGCTTCTCGATCAACGGCGCATGGTCCGTGACCGTCTCTTGCCGCGACAAGGTCGCGCCGAGATTGTGTTCGTGTGGGGTCATGTCGTTCACGCCGAGCATGGCGGGACGAGCCCCTGCGGCCGGCGAAGGGGGTCGAGACACTGCCGCTCGGAGCCACTGCAGAATGCGAGTCAGTCACGCTAAATCCGCTTGTAGGGCGAAAAGTAGTCGCGCTACTTACGGGGTGTTCGATCGCCTCTTCGGCGCTATACCGCTCGTTCTCGTCCACCGTCAACAGTTTCCGAATAAAATCCTTGGCTGTATTTCGCGCAGCATGGTCAGGCCCGCCGACCTCTGCTCTTCCTCGCACTCATGGGACTGACCAGTCTCTGATACGGTTTCCCATGATCGAGGGAAGTAAAGTTCGGTTGTTCGCGCCTCGTCCGCCTGCGCATCGGATGTAAGAAAGTCAGCTTCGGTTCCGCTGTACCCGCTCCCGGATCTCTGGCTCACGAGCTCGACCGGGTCGGTCTTCTTATACGGGAAGCTGTCGAGTTCGGTTTCGTATCAGCTGCGAAGTCTTCTTGACCAGAGCAGGAAACGAATGCCGCAAGCGAGCGCACCGTCCTCCGAGACAACAAAACGCTGTCCGAATCACGGAGCGTCAGCACACGCTCTTCGAACTCCGTACGAGCCTCTGACTCACCAATGACGCCAAGGCTCCACATATCGGCCTTGAGTCCGTACCCTTTCCCCTGCCCCTGCCCGTTCACGACCCCCTCTGGCGGGTACATCTCTGGTGCCGAGTACCCCGCCGACCCGGCGATCGTGTACAGTCGTCCTCCGTTCGGTTCGACGTAGGCCGCGAGGCCGAAATCCGAGATGACGCAGTCGTCGTGGCCGACTTCGGGATGAGAGCCGGGTGGCGTTCGGTACAGGACCTGCGTGCGGACGTCACAAGTATCAACGAGCCGCGCTCCCTTGGCATGACTGCCTTCCGCTTGGTGCTCGCAACTCACATTCTCCGGCTTCAGATCTCGGTGCACGATATTCCGCCCGTGGAGGTACCGGATCCCGTCGACGAGCGCGTAGACAATCTCTCTAGCTTCCGCCTCCGAGAAGCTACCCCGGCAGCACGCTGAGTGAGCCCCATCTGACTTGCCAGAAGCTAAATGACTGCGGAAACTCACCGGCAATTTGGCGATTCGACGAGGTGGTCAAACAGTTCCCCTCCCGCCGCGAGCTCGAACACAAGGTAGTAATGCCCCTTTGATTCGAACCACTCGATCAACTCGATGATGTGCGGGTGTTTGAGGGTCATGAGGGTGTTTTGGCGGTACAGCTGTTGAGCGTGGTCGCGGATCCGGTCCTTGTCGATAATCTTGATCGCGACCTGGGAGGGGGGCGTGAGATTGTCAGTGCGCGGCCGGACCCGCAATCGCTCCGTCAAGACGCCTTGTGTGAGACTGTACGAGCATCCTCGACGATTCCCCGTCCCTCAAAGTCGGAGTCTTTGGGCAAACTCACTTCTCTTCCGTCATCTTTCCGAGTCGCCCGTTTCACTTCTGCGAACCCGCCCCTGTCATGCAGCCGCCGAGTCAGCGCAAGGACAAGCACGAGATCAGAGTTGCGGCAACTCACACTCCGAGGGTGTCTTTGATCGTATAGTGCTTCTTGCGATGGCTGCACTCGCGCCAAACGGGGTGATCGGGACATTGCGGGGGTCTCGAGTTAGCCGAGATCGCCGGGACTTGCGAAGTCGTGAGGAACGCACTGGCTAGGCGGTTGACCGCTGATATAGTCGAGGAGGTGAACCATGACGTCAAGCTCTACGTCCTTATCAGGCGAGAAGCGGAAGGAGGCAGCGCCCGGCAGTGAGTCGTGAGTGGGGGCGTGTCAAGATCTTTCTGCATACCCGAGAATTCGAAAAATTGTAAGCCGCGGGCGAGCCAAGGCTAACTACGTCGCGCGCGCGCAGTCATCCCTCTCGCTCTTCCGGTCTCCTTCCGCTGACTTTCCCCTGACTCAGCTCCTTCCAGAGTTGCGGGCATGACGGAGCCACGCGTCCCAATTCGGCAAATCGTGCAGAAGCTTGATCCTGGTGCTGCAGGCGCTGCGGGTACCTCGCCCGGTCGCCGCTCTAGGTTCCGTGAATTATGATCCGCACACTCAGAAGCAGACACGAGTAGATGCAAAGAGGTACGATAAGAAGACGTCTAAGGGTATATGCGCGAGACAGAGAGTAGAGGAAGGAAAAGCCCGGAACGTTGCATGCGAGAGAAGAGAGGGGGGAGACCAACCCGACCTGCGGGAACCATGGCGCAGCCGCCTTATACCGGAACGACGTCGTCGACAAAGTAGATCGCCTCGTACGAGTACATGACGCCAAAGATGAGGAAGAGGACAGCACCGCCGAGCGTGACTGCGGAGGGACAGAAAAGGGTAAATCAGCGACACATCTTTCGAGAAACTGACCCGCAGTCCGAGTCACACGCACCATGCTTGATCGAGATGTGTTGCGAGATCCACCGACCGCCGAGGACGGCGCCTCCGGTGCAGACCGAGTGACCGAGCGTCGTGCCGAGCGTGACGATCCAGACGTTCTGCGTAGTGCAACCGTGTCAGCTCCCCGAAATCAACGAACGACCTGACATGCGACTCACGTGCGCAGCTCCGAGTGCGATCGTCGTGATCTGACTTCGGTCGCCCCATTCGGCGAGGAAAGTCAGGACGAACGCCTGAATAAAGATCGGGCTGAACAACAGTTGCGCGAGGTTCTTGACGCCCTCCGAGACCGAGTTGAGCGCCTCCTTCGCCTGCCGACCGCGAGGCGCGTTGTTACTGCTGCCGCTGATGACAGGCGTCGGCAAGCCTTCCTCCGTCGTGGCCGGCGACCCGCGGAGCATACTCCGACCTTCCTCCATGTTGTCGAGGCCCATCCCGCCCGGCCGTCCCGTCACCTCTTCTTCGGCTTCCTGCACCTCCTTCTGCACCTCTCGCATCTCCTCTTCCATCTTTTCCCGACCGGCCTCGCCTCCTTCCATCTCGAGTCCCTCGCGGAGCATCTTGGCGCCAAACACGAAAAAGAGAATCGCGGCGGCCGCGGTCGTGTACTGTTTCGGCAAGAGACCGGGCAGGATATTGCCGAGGAGGGCCGAGAGGAACGACATGACGCCGAGGGCCGACAGGGCGGCGGCAAAGATCGTCACTCGAGGGTGGTGCATGGAGAGGATGGCAGCGATTAGGAACGTTCGGTCGCCGATTTCGCTCGTCAGGCTGTGCACAGTATAACGAGGGCTCTATGTCAGCTCGAGTGTACAAACGAGATATTTCCACAGCAGCGGCAACGCACATGACGGCTAATCGATCAGAGACGCGAACGGGGAGGCGATGGGAATAGCACGAATGTCAGTGTCGCCGACCGCCCAGCTGACTGCCACCGTACGAGTGTAAACGTACATGTGGACCGCGTGAAGCCATCGAGCGAGGTCGGGAACGAGAGGTCGAGCATATTGAGCGGCGTTGGGAAGGCTCGATGTTGCCTCTCGGTCGCAGTAAGATTGGATGAGCGCAAGAAGCGAGGATAGCTCGTGTTCTATAAGGTTGTTGCAGGGCAGGTATTGCCCCAGCGCCTGCTGTAGCGTGAGAGCGAGGAGAGGTCGGCGCCTCGACGTGTTCGCTCACTTCGCGCGACGCACTCAGAGAAAAAAAGGTGTCGCGCGTGCAGAAAACAGGAGCGACTCGGAACTATAGTACAAGTCAGACAGAGGAAGGAAACGCATCCACACTTGCTATCGTAATAAACATGGCGAAAAGGGACTACTGACCGGAATCACGCGTCATCCATCGAAGCGAGCGCTTGCTCGTTGATCCGCTCCGCCTCCTCGAGCTCCAACTCTTGCACGTCCCGCTCGAGCGCGTCCTTCAAGTCGAGCATCTCCTTAAACCGGGCTTGCGAGTCGCGTTCCTTGCGCTCGAGACGTTCCACCTCTTCCCGAAGCGACTCTGTCCGGCGGACGATCGCGCCTTCCTCGTTCGCGGCGAGCCGGGCAAACGACTCGAGTTCGATCCGAGTCCGCGCCAGCTCGTCATAGTTCTCTGTGAGCTTGCCGGCGAGCGTCTTCGAGCGTGCGACGTAACCGCCGAGAGTCTGGCCGAGACGCTTTTCGACTTTGGCGGCCTTGGCCGACTCGGACGCCATCTTGTCGCGGTTCGCTTCGATCAATGCGCGGAACCCGGCGATCCGGTCAGCGTCTGAGAGTGACTCCTTCTCGACATAGCGGTTCGTCCGCGCGTCGAACGCCAGGCGCTCGTAAGAAGGGCGCCAACTCTTCTCGAAATCTTCCGCCGAGAGCGCGACCGTCCGGCGGAGCGTCTTTTCGCTGGCGCCGGGGAGGCCGACAGATTGGGCGATTTCGTCATGGACGACTTTGCGTGCCGCTGCGAGCTCGTCGTCGGCGATGCGCGGGAGTGCAGACTTGCCGCCTCCCGCGCGCTTGCTGCCGGCGACCGGGTGTGCAATCGAGTCGTGCTCGAGCAGGCGGATCATCTCGGCCGTGACAGCCCGTTCAGCCTCGCGACGCCACTTGTCCTCCTGCGGCGCGTCGGCGTCCTTCGCTTCCAGGTCGAGCTGAGCCAGCAGGGCCGCCGCGTCGACTTCGGCCGGTCGCGGAAGGCCACGCTTCACCGCTTGCGATCGCCGTTCCAGCTCGGCCTTCTCCTCCTTCTCGCGCAGCTCCTTCAGGCGTGCTTCCCGCTCTGACCGGTCCTCGATCCGCAGGGCCGCCGCAACCTCGGCGCTCTCGCCCGCAGCCTCGACCTCTTCCTGCTCTTCGGGCAGGACGAGTTCGTACTCGTTCTTCGGTTGCGGGAGCGACGAGAAGCCGGCGCGGAGCTGACGCTTGACGTCGTTCAGGCGGTGACGGTCCTCGCGCGGAGTCGCGCCGTAGATCGAAGCGTTTTCGTCGTTGATGCTGAGACTGTCGCGCATAGGCGTCCGGAGCGGAGTCGCACCGACCGAAGAAGCAGGCGTCATCGAGACGTCGCTCTGACCCGACCGGAACGGAGTCGCGAGCGGGTTCGGCGTCGCAGCGACCTGACCGGCCGGGGTAGCACCTTCGAACCCGCTCCGGCCAACAAGCTCGCGCATCGGCGTGTTCTCCTCGCCAAGGAGCGGAGTCTGCTGCGCGGTGAGGTTGCGCAAGTTGCGAGCTTCCGCCATGACGTTGTCGTCTGCAGAGAGAGCGGATGAGCAAATCTACAGAGCTCCCAGGCTGCGACGGGCGAGACATGGACGTACGCTGAGGGGCAGTGCGAGGCGTCCGGGCGTCGCGAGCGTTGCCGAGAGCCGAGTACTCGCCGAGCAGACCCTGGCTCGCCTCGTTGCCGTTCTCGTCGACCATCGCGCGCGCCGATTCGCCGGCCCGTCCGATCTTGACGAGGTCTTCGAGCTCGCGCTCCGAGACCTGCGGTCCGGGCAAGACGAGCTTCCTCCGCTTCGAGATCTGCTGCTCCTCGCGGCGCTGTTGCAAGAGGGCGTCCTTGCTCGGGACAAAGTGCGACATGGCGTCGGCGTTCGCGTCCTTGCTCTGCGCTTTCCGCTTCTTGTCTTTCGCCTCGGCCGACTCGCGGTCCTTGCGGCGGTTCTGGATCTCGAGGTCGCGGAGCGACTTGCCCGTTGGGGCGGCGATGCGCTTGGCCTTTTCGTCACTCGTGTCGTAGAATCCGGCCGCCGGTTGCTTCTCGAACGGAATGTCGGCCATGTAGTCTGTGCGGCAATTCTGTCAGTTCTGGCTGTAGAGTACGCCAATGAGCAGAGAAAACGCACCCATGCCGTTCTTCTTGGGCTTCGCGCGCATCAGAATGCCGGCCGCCTTGAGCTCTCGCTTCTTCTGCAAAATGGCGAGACGGCGAGCCTCTTCGAGCTGACGCTCGCGGACCTTGCGCTTTGCCTTTTTGCCCTGCGTGTTGGCGAGACGAGCTCGCGCTTCGGACAGCATTTCCTTCTCTGCAGGATGCGGTTCGAGGGCGTCAGTCCGGATTCTTCGTTCAACGATAACAGGCCTTGCCACGCACCGTCTTCGTCCATGTCGATGGGGTCGGGTCGAGCAGGTCGGTTCTCGGGGTCGGGGTCGACCTCGCCCGGCCGCAACCGGCGAACATCGTCTGCACTCGGTCCCGCGTCGTCGACCCCGGCGAGACCGAGCTCCTCGTTCTCAGCGCGCTCCGCCTCGTCGAGCAGTTTTTGGTATCGCTCGAGGCACTGGTTCGCCGTCCGACCGACGATGGGCGCGATCGTACGCCATTGTGTCGGCATCAGCTTGGCGAGGTGAAGCAGCTTCTCGTCTTCCTCCTTGGACCATTCGGTCTTTTTGATCGCCGGGTCGAGCCATTCCATCCATCGTGCCTGCCAGGATCGGGCGGGTCAGCGTCTTGTGAGGGAAAGAGAGCGGCGGCGGCGGTCGCAGGCCTACCTTGCACTGCTTCGGCGTTTTGCGGACGAGGAGCGACGAGATACGCGCCCACTGGTTCTTCCCATACTTGGACTGCGGTAGGAGATAGTCAGCTTGCGTGTACGGTGCGACCGGGAAGTAGCTCGTAGGCTTACGATGGCCGCCTTGAGGATCTCGTCCTGAGTGGAGGGTAGGAAACTGTCAGCTTCCAGTGTTCACGGAACGGGCCGTCCGCTCGTCGACTATCGCACCTCTGTGTTCTTCCACACGCCTCCCCTATGGGTACATTAGAGTCAGCAGTGCATCGAAGGCTCGAAAGTATGAGCGGGCGGGGGGAGGGCGCACTTGATCACGATCTTCATGTTGACGAGAGCGGCAGCGCGCTAGACTTGTTCAGACCTGTAAATCGAACGAGAACACAGCGGGTCAGTCATCGCTCGGGCTCAGCAGTCGCACGTCTGCTGCGTCGCGAAAGTCGGTCCCGATGAGTCGACTCGAAGTGAAGTCTGCCGGCTGTAAAGCCGAGCGGTCGGGTGTGCTGGTTCAGGGTGACTCTATGCTGAGCCGGATGTACCTAAGAGGCGCGTCTTGAACGGCGCCGAAGCTTCTCGGAGATGTCGCGAGTCGGTCCGGGTAGTCGGCGGCGGGGCGAAGGAGTCGGCGCTCACCTTGGAGTCGAACGCTATTCACGTGAGCCCCGCTGATCGAGATCGCGCTTTTCGACTGTGAGTGAATTCGTCGCCCACGTGTAGGATGCGAGGGAACCGTGCTAGAGCCGGAAGGAGAACCGAATGGCGAGATTCCTGCGACTGACTTTCACCTCTGCCCGACAGGCTCTCTGCGCAGGCTTTCTTAGATGCTGGTCTCAAAGGTCCGTTCCCAGCTCTGCAGAGCCGCCCGGCTAGAGTCGCTCCCATACTCTCTCGCGCCCGCTTTGGCTCGGGCATCTGCGAAATGCGACTGAACGCTTCCCGCGACGAGTTGCTGAATCGAACGCTTCTGTCGAGTCCACCGGACTATGCTACGAGGTCGGCTGCTATCGCGCACAGCGTCGCGAAGACACGGCTGTGCGACGATTCCGGCGAGCCGCAACACGGCCTGCTCTCATCGACGCCTCTGCACTGGTGTTCCTCCGCCATGCCGGTCCGACCGGCGAGCAAATTGAGCAGCAGCTGCGTGGTTCTGACGGATCTGTCCGTCGTCGGGTTCAGCCAGCGGTCAGGGCTCGGAGATGAGCTGCATCTCGTACCGGTATCTCTTCGGCTTCGCGCAGCAGATGCCGCAGAGCAGCTTGACCAGGCTGGCTCGCCGATTGCGTCAATACGCCACTGTAACGGTTCAAACCAGACTCGGCGCTTACGCTAGACGCTGCGGCCGGCTCATCCTGGCACCGCGCGATCGCGTTTCAGCGACCGGAATCTGGGCGTGTGTGATCCGAAGAACTTACAGCCATCGGGATCAGACCGAGGCGGACTAGCGCCTTGAAGGCGAGGAAACAAAGTGCGTGACGCAGACCATGCTCGATCGGATTTGCTTCCGCCGGTTGGGCCTGGTGCGCAAGCTCCTCTGCGCGACATGCACTGACTTTGTAGTCACCTGATTCGCTCGACGCCCGATCAAATGCTAAGGCGACTCCGCCCCGATAGTCCGTCAAGAACACCTCGGGGCAATCGCAATGTTCGCTGTACCTGCGCGTGCCTGTGTCAAGGGCCACAGAAATGCGCGGATACTTCCCGAGGAGGCTGACATCTGCAACTGCCGTAGATGCGCTCTTGGATTGTGGTTGCGCGTCCAGTTGGCGGATTTCTGAGACGTCTGCCATTCCGGGGGTTCGACGAGCCCAGCTGCCTATGCGCGAAGGACGCCAGTTCAGGTTATACAGGAGAAGTCGCGACTCACCTTCTCCTCAACAATGACAAGGAAGACTGGTTCGCAAATGTCTTCGTCCGCATCGCTGGTACGCCTCCGAAGGAGAACGAAGGCGTGATCAGGATACACGTCTGTAAATCGGCTGTCAGGTCTGTCTCGCAGGTGCAGATGCCGTCGGCGCCTCACAGGACGGGCTTCCAGGGCTGACACCTTCGTCATCACTTGCTGGAGCGGCGGGCAGCGGTAATTCCCGCGACGGGTGGTGCTGAATCGCTACTTGCAGTAGCGCTGCCACGGTCTTGTCCAAAAAGCCTTCGATGATGTCGCATATTTGCGCAAGGGCGTTGCCGTAGATGAGATCGCTACGAATACTTGTACACCCGTCAGTCATGTGCAGCTGAGCAGGAAGACAGCTTAGCATATACAGACCTGACGTCGCCTTCAGTCATGAGGTAGCGAGTTCTCTGCGGGATGATCGGAATGCCATCTATTCCGCTGACCCGGTCCCAGTATTGCTTGTAGAGCGCTGGCTTGATGCGCCACTGAGCCGGAGAGGCGAGTCGTTTCATGTAACCGAGCGCGGCAACCGTTCTATTCGCCCGAGCCGCGGATGCGACCTTCGCGATACAACTGACGAGCTTCTGATCGAGTATCGCAAGCGCCTTCTGAGTGCTTGCCTCGACGTGACGCTCTTCCTCCTTTATTTGTGACAAGATGAGTGTGCAAGCGAGTTCCCGCAACGGACTGCGCTGCTAAGCTTACTGATAGGCGGGGACGCTTTCCCGGACTGTACTCAGTCCAGCTCCTTCCAGATCTAGATCGAAAGACTTGTATCGGAGCGTGGGATGCGTGGCGTCGGACGGGCGAGAAAGGATTGAAACCGTACCCGTAAGAGCGCAAGCGCCGTTGCTGCGGGTCGCATGTGAGCAGGTAGCGGTTCATGCCGTTGAGCGAAAGCCGATTCCCTTCGGTGGCTACGATCCGGGACAGAATATGTGGCGGACAAGCTAGCCAGCAAAGCAGGGCAGCGAGGCGGAGCCGGCGTACGAGGCGCGAGCAATGTGCGCACGTACGGCGACTCGCGGACTGTCCGCGGACATTGAAGGCTGGAAGGAAAATCGCAGCGCGATCGCGTGCGCTGCTTGTAAGCGCTTCCACATCTTCAGCTCCAGCGCGAAACCCGATGTCGTCGCAGGATCTCAGATGGCGCGACGACCTCCGAGCTGCCGCAGCAAGCGAGCGGCCTCTGCGCGAGGGGCTCGAGCTGTCGCCCTGCGGCCCCACTCTGTCGACAGCAGCGGTGACTTCCGGTCCCTCGTCACGCGCAACGCAAGAGGAGGACGCTCCACCGTACCGCAATCCGATCGACTGGCTGCGCAAATTCGCCAAGTCCGAGCCCGGCTGGTCGTCAATCAGGGTTCAGCTCGTCTCGAGACTCGTCGGCGGTATCAACTGCTATGCGCAGACTTGGCTTGCGCGCGTCGTGAACAATGATAGCGCCGCGGAGCAGATCGTGATCAAGCTGCTGGTCGAAGAGCTGTTTCCCCGAGTGCCGCCGAAGTTTTGGACGAGGAACGCCGACCGGTCAGCCGCGCAGTCAGCTCGAGCAGAGCTCAACGCGTATGTGCCTCCTTCACGGTATCTTTGCCGTCGTAGACTGACGCTGACGCTGACACCACAGGTATGCTCGCCTGCAAGCGATGCAAGGCCGGCAAGTTCCGCATTGTTACGGCGCTTTCCACTTTGAGATGCCTTGGGGCACTATAGCGACAGGCTTCCTTCTGGAAGACCTGAGACCTATCACACAAAGCTTGCGCCAGCTGTCGATCAAGGAGCGCACAGCGTACGAGGACGACATGGCCAAGTTCGGACCGCTCGTAAGCCTGGTCTCGCTGCGCTCTTGATTTTGACCGGCTATGATCTCCGCTTACCTGCTGCACAGGCCGCGGCACTCATGTCACTAGTACATGAGATTCACGCTGCAGGCATAGCGCACCTAACTTGGTCCGTCGATGACATCTTCGTCCTCAACGCCGCCCGCGCGGATGGCTGCCCCTTCGTTGCCATCTGTGATTTCGGAGACAGTTTCCTTATGGAAGATTACGTCCACGAAGCCAGAATCCATGATTCTCCGACCGGCCCATTGCCGCCTGGTGCTCGGGACGAGTACGCCGCGCACGACAGCCTCGCACAAGCCTTTGGCGAGATCGCCGATACCTGGAAATTCGAACTCTTCGACAGAGATCCCCACGCCCTCCTCATGTTCATCATTGAGCGACGCGTCGAGGCTGAATTCCACAAGGAGCTGGAGGAGCAGGGTACGATGTAAAAGTAAGCTGAGCGCGCTGGAAATCTTTGCGTTTCGCAGTCTAAGATGTTATCGTCGGAATGGGCAAGCACATTGAAACCAGACGTGCACTTACTTGCTATTGTGCTCAGAGGCCTGTATCATTACTGTTGTAGAGTCGATGTCCGGCAGGCCCCGGGCCCATCGACCCAGATTTGCAGAATGCCTAGAGCAAGCACCGTGCCTTGCACCGCATACCTTATCCATCCAGCACTACGAGAGCAGGGTCCTTTCGCGCGCGCCTAGTCGAACACGCCCGAATCGTCCGTCGCTGCCGGTCGTTTCGCCGCCTTGGCCTTCTCCTTCTCGCCCCGCTCTGCTTCCTCGGCCGCTTTCCGCTTTTGAAACCTAAAGAGACGTCAAGTTGCGAGTTAGCGCGGGATTGGGGAGCATCCGGCAGCAGTCCCGGACTCACAGCGCGCTATTCGGGTCCTTCTCGGGGTTCCTCGCCCACCGTAACCTGAGGTCGACCTCTTTGACGCGCGCCTTGTCGACGGGGTGTTTCTGCCCGTGCACGATCGTCGCTTGCAACGCGTCGAGGACCGCGCCCAATTGCGCCGGCTCGAGTTGGCTCTCTGACTGTCGCCGGGCTCGCTCAGCCTGACCGGTCTCCTCTCCAACGACCGCACCGCCGCTCGGCGTCGTTGTCGTTGTCGCCGTCGTCGTCTTCGCGCGCCCTTTCCCGTTCGCTTGTCTCCTCTTCTCCTTGGCGTCGAGCCACTGATCAACGAGAGCGGGATCGGCGAGGCGGAAGCAAGCGAGGGCGATTTGGGAAGGCGAGTAGACGAGTTCGGCCGAAGTGAGGCGCGAGAATCGGCAGTACGATTGGGCTTTCGGGAGAGCGGTCGCGATCGCTGTTGCGTCCAATCCGGCCGACTGCAAGATCGAGCGCTCGATCAGCACGTCAGTGTCTTTGATGTCCACCCCTCTGAGTGAGAGTGCGCGCCCGTACCTGCATGTCGAGCGTGAGACCGTTCAACGCGACGTGCGCGTGGTGGACCTTGTACTCAAAGTGGAGGGATTGAGAGACGAGGAACTCGAGCGAGAGGATGTCGGCCGGGCTGGCGTTGGGTATCCGGCCGGCAAACTGGTCGATCGAAGTCGAGCAGTTTTCCGTCTTTGTCGCCAAGTATACGCACGTGAGCCTGGTCGAAAAGGGGGTTTCCCATCACTCAGCTTACCAGTTTCAATGTGTGAGAGTGAATGAGAACAGGCTCACATGATGTTCTTGGGGTGGTAGTCCATGCAAGTGTTCCGGAGGTAGAACCGCTTGAGGTAAGTCATGGCGGTCGCCGTCACGATTTCGGGGTACTTGAACGCGCCGCACATGGCGGCGACTTGAGTCAGGTAGTACGTGACGAGCGCTTGCTCGTCTTCGACGGTCAGGTATTGGATCTCGGAGGGCGGAGGAGGGGAAGGGTTGGCTGCCGGTTCGGTCGGATTCGGCTCTGCTGCTTTCGCCGGCGGGTCGTCCTTCCTCGAAGACTGTGCGTGCGTGCTCTCGGCGAGGTCAGTATCACTCAGAGAAAGCAGCGGACCGACGCAACCGTAATGAACACGCACCTGTTCTTCCTCCCACAAGTTCCTCACTCGGTCGACGGCCTTTTCGTTCAGTTCCGTCCGGATCTTGACCAGCTCTGCTTCCGAGTACCTCCAGCTCCTGAGTTTGCGCGTCGGGAATGGTGCTCGTCAGCTGTGTGTCTGTAACGGCGGGATGACGACACGGGAGAGAGGTGTACCTGTACTGAGAAGAGAGGTGGTACAGCGGAACGGGAGCGGCGGCCGTGCTGGTCGAAGCGGACATGGCCATCTCGCTGTCCTGCGTGTGGTCGAGTGGCGAGTCTATAGACGAAGAAAGACACTTTGTCGCTGTTTTCACGCGCGACTTTGGCGAGTCGCTGCTTCGTTTCCTCCCTCTTCCCGTTCAACGTGGTCCTGCTGCCCTTCCTCTAGGCTTTAGAGACACGCTCTCGTGCTTGGCTACCACCTCTTGCCGCCCCAGCCCGCCCTGCCAAATCACCGCCGACGCCGACCCTCGCTTCGATCGTTCAACCTCCTTCAGGCGCATCGTCTGTCCCCGGACTAGCTCACACTGTACCGCCAACGATGGACTCGGCAGCATTCGAACGTGAACGAGACAGGCTCGTAGCAGAAATCGCAGAGGTGAGTTCTCGCCTTCACTTGGCTTGCTGTTCCGTCGACGCGGACCCGGGTACCTGCTGCTGCTGCAGCTCTCGGTCGATTCCCAGGGGAGCCTGCCCGGCACAGAGGCACACAAATTCGCGTCTCCTGGGCGGTTGAGACCAGAGATCAGAAGCTACGGGATTCGCTGAACCCGCGTACGCTGTAAACAGAACCTCGCCAAGTGTGTCACGGCCGTCAACTCGCTGAACCGCAACATCGAGAACGTCACTTCGGTCGACGACGGCTTCAGCTCGGTGTACGACACGTGGTCGACGTTCCAACAGGCGCTCGCGAACGGGTCGTACGCAGACGCAGTGAGTTGGCCGGCCCGAATGCTCCGCTTCCGCTCTCCTGGCTACTTGCGTCTGGAGCGCTGATCAGTCAATGTGCATGCGACTGGAATACTCGCAGGAGCAACCACCGCCTCCACAGTTGTTGGCGCGCGAGAACGACGAGACGATCCGGTTACCGCCTGGGATTGCCCCTGGTCGCGGCGAGACCCTGCAGCTCTGATCGCGTCACTCTGTCGCCTCCCTTCGTCTTTCAGTCGTCCACGTTTACGAGCAGCATGTTGTCACTTGTATCCGGATTGACGCAATGTTGTCTGTCCTTCTTTCGAACCTGAGCGAAAATGCGCAGTCACTGTTTCTAGTCCGCGCGTGCTCTGAGGGCTCTGCAGACGCGCGTCGTAGGAAGTAACGCGATCATTTCGCACTACGCTGTGTGTATTACTCGCTTGTAAGCAGTTCCAGCCTCGCGAGCTATGTAAAGGCGGGCACCCGTTGACATTCGACGGTGTTGTTGGCTTTCCTCCGAATCTCTCTCTTTTCACGCAGATCTCTCCCTCGAGAGGCCTGCTGGCTATACGCGTACCGTCATTACCTCTACATACTCGAGCTTATACGCTGCCGGTCAGCTCAGCTCGGCTCGGTTGCGCTACTCTGTCTCTCTCTCGCCTCCTCGATCAGATCCGGGTTCAGTGACGAATCTCGCCCGTTCGTCGTCGGCGAGCACAAAGGCCCCGGGACGACGCTGACGGGACGACACGTAGCTCTCTGACTACGTCGCGAAGCGTACGCGGAACGAGAGAGGGTCGCCGCTGGAGTGTCACCCTACGGAATCCGCTTCGTCTCCTGTCTCCCCGCCGCATTCGACCTCTCCGGCCCGATTCAGATCGAAGAGGACGTTCGAGCCTCGCCTCCTCGCCAATGCAATCGGGCTCAAATCGACGAGTGACCGACTTGGGGGGCAGGGACGGGTCAGGACCGCGAACGGGGTCGGGGTCGAGGTCGGCGAGTGCGAGTCCGAGTCCGGCGACGACGAGTCCGGTCAAGGCGATCAGGTCGAGCCAGGGAGGGTTTCCGGCGATGTCCAGCGGAGGAGGAGGAGGGGCGATGAGCGACCTGAGGTCCCCGACAAAGAAACGGGTCTACGGAGACAGGTGCGCTGCTGCCGTCCTCATTTCTTTCGCTCTCATGCCAAACCTCAGCGACTGATTCAAGCCATCCGTCATCTTGCGCACAGGTTCATCCCGAACCGGGAAGGGATCGACCTCGCGACTTCGTACTCGCTGTTGCCGAGTTCGACGAGCACGTCCGGGTCGTCGACGCCGAGTTCGGGCAACCGCAGCAAACGCAAGACGGCCAACGTCGACTCGGACGCTCAGACCGGTACGCTCGCTCAGGATCTTCCTCCCCGTCGGATCGCGTTCAAACGTCAAACCTTGGAGCGTACTGATCGGGGAGATTTGTGTATGCGCACAGAGGAGGCCAACAAGACGTTCGACTCGCTACTCCGGACGGAACTGTTTGGCCCTTCCTCGCTCGACAACATCCCCCTCTTGCGCTCTCCTTCCTCCGCTCGAACCTCTCAATACACCGCCGCAACATCTCCCGGCGGCGGCGGTGGCGGCATGCACTCGCCCTCTCACCCAAAGGCGTTGTTCAGCTTCACCTCGCCGACGCGGAAACGGATCGCGCGCGACCCGACCGTGACGGACCGTGGACTCGACAGTCCGACGCACGAACGGTATAGCTTGAGTCCGGTCCGCCAAGAGAGTCAGAGGTTGTTGATGAGTCCGAGGAAACCGGTTCGGCAGGTCAGCAAGGTGCCGTTCAAGGTGCGCCTCCGCCTTCTTCTTTTCGTCCTCTGGCTCTTTTACGGGACGCGATGACGATAGCTGATGTTTCACGGAGATATCCACAGGTACTCGACGCACCGGAACTGGCGGTACGTACTCCCTGAAAAGGTGCTGGACAGGCCAATCGCTGACCGGAGAAGCACACCTTCATACAGGACGACTACTACCTGAACCTCGTCGACTGGTCCTCGAACAACGTCCTCGGCGTCGGACTCGGCTCGTCCGTCTATACCTGGAGCGCGCAGACGAGCGAAGTGAAAAAGCTGTGCGATCTCGCCGAAGCCGATCCGCCAGATTCCGTCACGAGTCTCGCTTGGGTCCAGCGGGTAGGCCAGAAGCGGTCTGGGCAGTCCTTGTATGAGTCCGTACTGACGCGCTGTATCGTTTGCAGGGCAATCAGGTCGCGGTCGGGACCAAGAATGGTATGATTCAGATCTGGGACGCCCAGGCCGGACGATGTATTCGGAAAATGACGGGTCATACCGCTCGAGGTGAGCTCTCCCGTCGTCCTCCCGGTCGTCATCCTTCCACGCGTGCGACGTGCTGAACTGTTCCGGCGGACAGTGGGAGCGCTCGCCTGGAACGATCACGTCCTGACGTCCGGCTCGCACGACCGATTGATCTACCACCGCGATGTCCGGATCAAGGACCACTGGACGCACAAGCTTGCCGTCCATCGGCAAGAAGTCTGCGGTCTCAAGTGGAGTGACGACAATCAGCTTGCGAGTGGTGGGAACGACAACAAGCTGTTTGTCTTTGACAAGATGTCCGAGGTGAGGCATTCCCTGTTGCTTCGCGACCCCGACACCCATTGAACTCTTTTGCTCGCCGTGAGCAGACCCCGCTGCACCGCTTCACCGACCATATCGCCGCCGTCAAGGCGATCGCGTGGAACCCACATCAGCATGGCATCCTCGCGAGCGGCGGCGGAACGGCCGACCAGAAGCTGCGGTTCTGGAACACGCTCACCGGCAACCTCCTCCAAGAGGTCAACACCGGTAGTCAGGTGAGCTCGCGCGTTCGAACACGTCCGCTTTTCTCATATCCTGACTGGCGCCGGCGTCTCACTCCTCGGCAGGTTTGCAACATGCTGTTCAGCAAGAACTCGAACGAGCTCGTCACGACGCACGGCTTCTCCGCAGGTCAAGCGCAGAACCAAGTCGTCATCTGGAAGTACCCGTCGATGCAGCAAGTCGCGCAGCTCGCCGGCCATACCTTTCGTGTGCGTGATCGCGTCGCTCTCGCAAGGTCCGAAGCATGGAAGCTGACTCGAGTCGGAACAAACAGGTTCTCTACCTCGCGTGCTCGCCTGATGGCCAGACAATCGTCACGGGTGCCGGCGACGAGACTCTGCGCTTCTGGAACGCGTTCCCGAAGGGAAAGACGGAACGCAAGATCGAGTCGAGCATCCTGAGCCCGTTCGGTGGCATCCGCTAGCGGTAGCTCGATCTTATTTGCTTTCACCTCATCACCTCTCTCGCATATGTCCATAGCTGCATCCATCCTGATTTGCTACTCTCTCTCTCGCGCTGGTAGTGCTCCCCCTCGCTTGTTGCCACTTTTGACCTTGCAGCTTTTACCCGCCCGACTGAAAACATACCCTAAATTTTGACCTCTACAAGAGCCGCGTGTCATCGCCTCAGTCCGCCTTTTAGTAGCTGTAGATGTAGTGCGCGTGGCGGTCGCCTTCGATCGCCCAGCTTGCCGCGTCGATGTCCGATTTGCCACTCGCGCGGATCGCCGCCTTCCGTCGGTTCTCGCGGCGGAGGTAGAAGAGGTTGGCGGTCGAAGCGACGATGATCAAGATGGTCATCGAGATCAGCACGATCGAGGCGCGGCGGTCTGCGGAAGGAAGATCAGCTTCTATGAACCCCGGAAGGGAAACCGAACGGCACTTACACTCTGGGCCTTCGGTAGTCGGGAACAGCCACGTCGACTGGAACGGGTACGCATAGGGTCAGGATGTGCAATCTGCCATATGGAAGTGCTGAGGACTCACTGCGATGCCTCCCGAGTTGGTCGAGATGAAACCCAGCGCGACCGCGGTCGCTTTGCGGTAGTGGCCCGCCGAGTTGTTCGGCAGCCAGGTGACGAGGGCCTAACAAGAGTATCGAATGTTAGCTCAGGCTCGTACGAGACTTCGCCGAATCTGCACGTACCGGCGCCGTGCTGTAGACTGCACTGATGGCCAAGAAGAGCGCAACGTAGCGGACCGCGGTCGAGAGCGACTTGTAGAACACTGCCACATATTCAGCGTTAGTTCAATGCACGGCATTCCTATAAGAACGTTCATGCCGCACTGATATAGCCGACCATTGCCTGTGAGAGGTGCGAGGTCAGCCAGAAATTCCACCATTGAGCGCCCGTTGGCCACTCACGATGAGACTCATCAGGATCGAGCAGAGACCCCGGCGTCCGTAGCGATCGGACCACCACGCGTTGAACATGGTCAGGATGAACGCGAGGACGAAAGGCGGGACCGTCAAAAGCTGAGTTTGGATGGTCGAGTAGCCGAAGGTCTGGACGATGGTACTGTTTGGAGCGTGCTCGAGGTCAGGTGTCGGATCGAAAGATGTATAAACGGTCTGCACAGACGCACGGGGTGAAGTAGCCAAAGCCATCTGCAGCAAGAGCGACGTTAGCTTGGAAGGTGGTCTGTTCGCGCAATCGCCGCGCACGTACACAAGGTCAAGCCGTTTCCGAACAGCGCGATGAAGAGCAGAATGACGTGTGGGCTGGTGAATGCCTTCCTGCATTCGGCCCAGCTGAAATGCTCCTCGAAGCTGTCGACGCCGGCCGGAGAATCGAGTTTGAGACGACGAGCTACATGCGCCTTCTGCTCCGAGGTCAAGAAGCGCGAGTGTGCCGGGGACCGCGGGAACACGAAGAACATGGCGAATCCGAACAGAACGGTAGCGAGACCTTCGAGGTAGAAGATCCACCTGAAAGCTGCCAGATCAGCGCGACTTCATTACCGAAGCCGGTGAGGCAGCTGGGACGACTCACCTCCATCCAGCTTGTCCGCCCTTTCCATTAAGGTTCAGAATTGCCGCGGCAAGAAGGCCAGAGAACGCGCCGGAGAGCGAAGCCGCGGAGAAGAATAGACTGATTCGAGTCTGAAGCTCGTGGCGGCGGTCTGCAGGTGTAGCAGCTCAGCGATAGCTTTCTGCAAGCGGGGCGATGATACGCAGCTCACAAAACATCGAGAGATAAAGGACAAGTCCGGGGAACAGACCAGCCTCGCATAGGCCGAGGATGAGGCGAGCAGCCAACAACCCGTGATAGTTCTGGACGAGGCCGGTGAGGCACGAGACGGTTCCCCAGGCCACAATCATTGCCGGAATTGCTCGATGAGCGCCAATCTTCTTGAGCAGGAGGTTCGAGCTGTCGTATGGAGCCGGGGAAGAAAAGAAGGTTCGAACCAGGAGGACATCCGGAGCGTATCAGCCTTACTGGTCATGGACCGAGACTGTGGTAGCTGTTCTTGCGCAGGAACTTACGGCATTTCGAAGACGATGTAGAGCACATACGTGCACGTGACACATACGAGATACTGATGCGGCGTCAGGCGAAGGTCTTTGGCCATACCCGCAATCCTGCGCCGTTCCAGCCCCGCTCGTCAGTATCGTCATGCATGCGGACATCAGCCTTCTCTAATAGACTTACTTTGCACTGAAGGAGAAGAGAGCAGGAACAGCAGGTTAGGGGAGTGGGAATTGGCGGAAAGCAAACGGAGGGAAACGTCAGGCACGTCTCTCAAAGCGATGGCGAAGCCAGACGTCCTACTCACTTTCCACTAGAGGCAGGGCATTGCGTGATGCAAGTGTCAGCGAAGGTTCCGGTGAAGAGAACTCCGAGGAATACGCACAGGTTTGACCTCTGCGCGTGCATCTTCAAGGGTTAGCTTCCGGCACGACAGTACCATAGAAGATGAAGCATAACTCAAGTCCAAAAAGTTGAGGAGGTAGCTCCCTGCACAAAGCGGCAATACAGTGTAGTCGAGCCTGCGTACGGCCTGACGGTCGAGCGCCCAGTCGGCCTCCGTAAAGTCCGACGAGTCCTCCTGAACCGGGTGGCGAGACGACGCCGGACTTGTCGACTCGGTCACGGACGGCTCGCGGTCCTTCTCCTTGTCGTTCTGGTACACCATGGCAGAGGTCGGTAAAGAGAAAGAACGAGAGTCAAAGGAGCTTTGCCGGCCCCGGAGATCTCGCACGGGTCTCCCCGGCAAACTCTGTTTTTCTTTCTCCCCGCACGTGATCCGCCCACTTTTTCCCCCGGCCGGGTCGGTGGCATTCTCGGCCGAAATGCGGGGTAAGGTAACGCCGGGTGCTTGCTCCCCTTCGACTTGCTAGCTGCGAATCAGCGATCAAAGCGAAGCAATGAGCGCAGCAAAGGAGCGTGTAGCCGCTGTCGGACGCCATCTCGCGCTTACACGACCTCATACAGCGGCCCCGCCGCCTGACTGGACCGGCGCCGAAGCAGACTTGCGCGCGGCGTTCCCAGCTAGCCAGCTCTCTTTCGACCTCAAGACGCGCGACAAGCACGGCCAGAGCTTCGGGTCGCTGCTGCCGACCTCTCCACCGGCTGCTATCGTTCACGCCGAATCGACCGAAGACGTGGTCTGCCTCATCAGGATCTGCACGACCCGCGGTATCGTCTTGATCCCGACTGGCGGCAGGACGGCACTAGAGGGTCAGTTCCAGGCGACATGCTGCAATCCGGCGCCAGGCGAGCGATGGCCTGCTTCTTCGGCAACGCCGGGCGCGTCGACGAACCGATCGCGACGGGTCGAGCGGCCGACGATTCACGTTTCGCTTTCTCGGATGCAGCGGATCACGCTTTACGAGCAAGACTTTCAAGCTGTAGTCGGTCCTGGGGTCGGCTGGAAGAGCCTCAACGAGCACCTCGCAGAAATTGGCGTCAAGCTCTTCTTCCCAGTGAGTCCGACATGGCGCCACCCGGGCGGAAAGGCGGCACTGACGCTCCCTCGTTCGGTTGCTAGGTGGATCCCGCACCCGGAAGCGAGTTTGGCGGGATGGCAGGTGTCGCCGGTAGCGGCACGAACGCTGTCGGCTATGGCACCCTTCGAGCCGAGTGGATCCAGTCAATGACGGTGGTCCTGATGGACGGAACTGTCGTCCGTACAAAAGGCGCCAATCGAGCTCGTGAGTCCTGATTGAAGAGCTTGTCTTGAGTGCATGTGCTGATGATGCGGATGCGTACTAGGGAAAAGCACGACCGGGTTCGATACTGGCCGCCTGTTCCTCGGGAGCGAAGGGACGCTCGGGGTCCGTAGATTGTGATGCGCAGTCCGAAGCGCGGTCAGAAGCTCACCAGTCTGTATTTACAGATCATTACGGAGCTCACAGTCCGCCTTGCGCCCGTCTTGCCTCTCAAAGTTGCCTTGACCTCGTTCCCAACGGTTGCGCAAGCCGTCTCGACTGTCGTCGCCATGCTCTCCGCAGGACTGACCCCGACTTCGCTCGAACTGATGGATGCCACGTCCATACACGGGCTCAATCTCGCCAAGTTACTCCCAACATCGCTACCCGAGGAACCGACCATCTTGATGCGTTTCTCGAACCCGGACGAACAGGCCAACTATGCCAGTCTCGACGTCGTGCGGAAACTCGTTGAGCAGAATGGCGGTCGCGAGCTACAGGTGGCGCGGAATGAGGCAGAGAATGAGCAGCTTTGGACAGCTCGAAAGGTGCGCGACCTCGATGCGCTTTCTGCGGTCTGCTAAAACAAGCTGACACGAGCTCCTTTCTGTCAACAGAGCCAATACTGGTCGCAGCAGCTCCTCGTCGGCGAGGGTTGTCGGACACTGGTGAGTCAAGAGTGCAGCGACGAGAGCTCCGAGCCTGAATTGAGAATCCCGCCACCGCCGCCAGATCACAGACGTCTGCGTGCCTGTTTCGCGTCTGGCCGAATTCGTTTCGCGGTCCGACGTACTCGTCGCCGATTCAGGACTGGTCGCTCCGATTGTTGCGCACGTCGGAGACGGTAATGTCCACCGAGCGATCCTGTGGAAGGGTTCGCCGGGAGAGACGGAACCGCCCAAGCCGGTCGAGCGACTCGCAAAGCAACTCGTAGAACTTGCGCAGGAGTTGGAGGGGACTTGCGCAGGCGAGCATGGTATCGGGTGCGTGATTCGCTCGTCGCTCAGGTGGTTCAGTCCGGGATGTACTGCAAGATGTTGACGCGACTCGCTCGTTCCGCAGGTTGACAAAGCGGAAGTACCTGCAAGCGGAACTCGGCGACGGCACGCTGGCGCTCATGCGAACGGTCAAGCGCGCGCTCGATCCTCTGAACCTGCTCAACCCGGGCAAAGTCCTGTTCGACGAGCTGGACGGCGAACAAGCGTGAGGAGAAGAAGAGTCAAGGCCGCTTGGGTGGCGTGTCGAGCAACCTTGTAGCGAGCCCTGCTTTACAAGATGCCCCGACACGTTATGAGACCCCGCAAGTAGCGCCGAGAGAGACGTAATAATCGCAAACAGAGAATCGAAGAGACAGGCCATGAGCGGATGACTTTGACTGCGCAGGAGTCCTCGCGAGTCGCGAGCTGCATCGCCTCCTCCGGCCGCTTCCCTACACCGCCTCTCTCCTGCTCTCGACAACCCTCCGCAGAGGAACGCTATAGAGTCCCAGGTCACCCGTTCGACTGACTCTAGCACACGCGCCGACTCTCCTACGCCAGCTTCGTCTGCCCATTCCCCGAGCGTCTCCGCCCCTCGTCCAGGCTCATCTGTTTTTCAGCCCGCGCACCGCCTCGTTTCACCGCCTCGTGGTTGTTTGCACGTGCAACGCACATCCAGCTGAAGGGGCTCTATACGACCCTAGCAGCACAACTCGACAGGTCGAGCCACGGCCCGCGCCCAGTCTCGCTCGTAGAGCCCGCACGACTCGGCTTGCCCGCCATCTCTGCCGACGTTCCGAGTCGACGCCAGGATCGACTGCGCGCCGTGTTTTACCCCGCGTCGCATACACTCGTCAGCAGCAATGGCATCGTCGTCTTCGGCACTGCAGAACAGTCCGCCCCTCGCCGCGGCTCAACAGCTCGCGGCGGTCGAGCCGGTCGGAGGGGCAGGAGATGCGTCGACCGGTGGCAACCAGCGCAAGCGGGCACCGTCGCCGCTCTCCATCTCGAGGCAGGACGCGCAGAGACCGTTCGACTTTGCTCGGAGGCGGAGCTCGTCTAGCTTCACGGCGACAGCGATCGGAAACTACATGGCGTCGCCGACGAGTGACCTGAGGAGTAATCAGCCTCTGCCGGCCGTCGAGTCTGCGCCCCGGTCTGCGCTCGACAAGGCGCCGCCGCCGATCCGCGTCGTGCTGTCGCCCTCGACTTCGACGCATCCCATCATCACCGAGTCGCCCGTCACGTCGATGGCTCCAATGTCGTTGCCGTCCACGAGCAGCGAGGTCCAGCGGAACCGGCCAAAGGGGAAGGGCACTCTCGAACTCGAACGCGTCCTCGACATGTGGGCTGCAAATACTCCCGTGAGTCTGCCAGTCCGGGTGCGTATGCGTAGCGGAGGGGAAGCTGACCAAAGGCTTAATCTACTGCAGACCAAAGGCGCCTTTCCGGCCTCGATCGCCCTCCCGTTCGCTTCGGGCGCGCCGACGAGCACAGCGGCTTCCCAGCCGTTCTTAACGCACTCGATAGTCGCGTCCGAGCCAGAAGCGCTGGATTTCGCCGTCTCGACGAGCCGGAACTTGCCTGGCGCGTCTGGCCCCGTCTTTGCCGACCTGAGTCAGCTAGCCTCCTTTCCCGCGACGGCCCCGCTCTCGCGGGACTCGCTCAGTGTCGAACATAGGCCGCCTAGGAGGCAACGCTCTCGGTCAGAGGCGGATCTGCTCCGGTTCGACACGATGAGCCTCGGAGGGATCAGCCTCGCCGACTTTCTCGCCGGCTTGTCGAACGGAACTGCGCCCGCCGCGCAGGGCTTGAATGACCCGATTTCGACGCAACCATTCTCGCTGTTGTCTGCACCAGGTCTCGCTCTTGAAGCCGGACCGGCGACAAGTCGGCCGCAAGGACTCCGCCTTTTGCCTCCCGGACCTGCGCCAATCTCGACCACGGGTGACACCGAACCGTCGCCGCTCGCTCCGGCTCCGGGGAAGCCGTACTCGTTCAGTCGCGGCCTCGAACTCAAGATCACGCCGGCGCCGTCTGCGAGCGGCACGGCACCGAAAGTCGCTCGCGGACGTCGGGCGCGCAGCCAGGAGCCAGGCCACCGCCATGCCAAGTCGGACGACTTGACACACCTCTTGTCGACGTTGCCGAATGCGCCCGCAACGAGTCAACCCGTGTTTGCCTCGGCGAACGGACACCTCGCGCCTCCTCCAGTTTACGATCCCGCCCTGACCGGACAGACGTCAACGGGCCCGGCTCTCCACCTCGTCGCGCAGCAGATCTCGCCCGGCAATAATGATCAAGGCACAGGCAGTCGACCCGAGTTCATCTCGCTCCCGAACGGCATGACGCTCCCGATAGCTTACTTTGCTCCGTTACCGACCGTTCCCGGCTCCGGAATCGACGTACCGACAACAGCGGCGCCCGCCACGACGGTTGGTACTACGCTCGAACCGGATTCGATCGCGAACTTGCCGCAGTTCTCGCCGCAGGGGAACGCGCTCGCCCTCGCCGCTGCACAGGCCGCCCAAGCCCACGCGGCGCAGATCGCGCAGGCTGCCGCGGTCGCGACAATGCAGTACAGTAACGGCGGTTTGAGCACCGAGGGGATCGACGTCCACTCGCAGTCGCCGTTCTTGCCGGAGCCGAGCGGACCTTACAGCATCCCGACTTCGGCCGGCGGTCCGTACTCGTACCCGTCTCCAAACGACCCGTCGCTGATGTTGCCGACGCCTCCGCCTGTACCCGGGTCGAGTTCGCGCAAGACGAAGCGGACCGCTCGTCCGGCTGCTCGTGCGGCCGCCGCGGACGATTTCATCGCCGACCCCGAGGAGCCGACGGACAGCAGTACGGATGACGGCGGTGATGACGACGGCGACGAGTACGAGGACGAACCAAAGCCGAAGAAACAGCGGATGGCACCGGCGGCTCCGCGCGCGACTGCCCCTAAAAAAGCCGGCAAGGGCCGCTCGAAAGCGGCCGCCAAAGCGCCCGCCGCTCTCACTGCCGATACGCTCGGCGGTGTCTTTGCCAACGCATTCGAAGGTGGAAGTCCGTTTGGCGGCGGGAGCGTTGGCGGAGCAGACGAGGAGGGCGAGTTCTCGCGGGAGAGCAGGACGACTCAGGCGACGATCGATGCGGCGCAGAGGCGCCGAAACGCCAATACCGTCGCCAAATTTGTGTGCGAGCTGTGTGGCGAGACGTTCACGCGTCGGTACAACTTGCGCGGGCATCAACGTTCGCACAAGGGCGAGAAGCCGTACATCTGCACGTTTGACGGTTGCGAAAAGGTGAGTTTCGTACAAGTTCTCCTCCCCGACTGAGATCTGGCTGACTGGATCGCTCATCGCAGGGCTTTGCGCGCGCGCACGACCGCAAGAGGCACGAGTTGCTTCATCTCGGCGTCCGCAAGTATCACTGCTCGCCGTGCAACCGCGACTTTGTCCGTCTCGACGCCCTGCACCGTCACCGTAAGTCTCGTCGAAGGTGCCGCAATTCGCAAGTCTGCGCCTGACTTACTCTCGCTCCGCAGACCGCAGCGAAGTCGGCCAAGCTTGCGTCAAGCAACTCCGCGCAGAGGGAGTCGCGTTTGACGACCAAGGCGCCGCCATTCTGTAAACCGTCCGGTTGCCTTCCTATCCGCGCTTGTCTGTCTTGTCTCCCACGCCTTGAACCTCTCGCTTGACTCCCTTCTCTCCAGCCTCATCGATACCTTGTCGTGCCATACTCCCCGTCTCTCTTGTAACTGCTTTGCCTCGTCCTGTAACTGCCCTCCTTTTCCCAATTCTTTCCAGCGCGTCGTACGAGGCTGCTTTGCGTGAAGTATTGTGTCCGGCTGTGCGGCTGCAGGGGAACCGGAAGTCTGTAGATCCGCAGCATCTCGTGCGTGCACCGCCTCGACCCCGGACTTTTTTTTCTTCGCACTCGTCGGCCGGTTCGGTGACGGTTCCGACACACGCTCGCACTCTCGTCTACAACTCTCATACGAACCTAAAGTCAAATCTGACAGCCTCCACACAGTGCTCGACGCGCATCTACGAGGCACGGCCAATCGAGTGGCACTTCCGGACGGATCGCAAAGAAGCCGACGCAGACGTCGAGGGCACGCAGTCGGTTCACTCGCTCGCTCCCTCGACTCCTCTTGACGCGACAGTCGAATTGCAGGACTACCGCAGTGACCTAGCAAGAGCTACAACTACCTCAAGGAGGCGATCCAAGTCCTGGAGGACGTCACGTTGGGCAATTGACGGACGAGACGACACCTCTCGATCACTCGTGTCAACGGCTGCGACGCGTCCAAGTCGGCGATAACGAGGCCATCTCGCCCGCGCATCGTCTGTGCTCGGAAGAGGAGGCGAGAGTAGAAGCGCAGGATGTCGTCGACTGCGGCGAGCGCTTCGGCGGGCGCTTCGACTTCGGTAGCGGCGAACAACAGCGCCCAGCCGGCCAGCTACAAGGTCATCGGCGTCCTCCTCGCTGTCGGTAGCGGCTTGCTCATCGGAGGTAGCTTCATCTTGAAGAAGAAGGTACGCTACGACTGCTCTTTCGGCCAATCGGATATCCACCTGCTGACCGCACGCAATCGACAATCCAGGGCCTGCAAGCCGCGCAGAGAAAGTCCGGAGCGGCAAAGGGCGAGGGCCACGAGTATCTCAAGTCCTGGCTGGTACGTTGCAATCGGTGGACATCAATTCAGTGGCAAGCTGACGCCGGTCGCTGCCTTAGTGGTGGACGGGCATGATCACAATGGTGATTGGCGAACTCTGCAACTTGATCGCATACAGCTTTACCGACGCCATCCTTGTAAGCCCATTGGTCTCGCTAGCTCGTCTGCATGATGATCGCTGATGCCGTTCTCGCGGTCTAGGTTACGCCAATGGGAAGTCTGGCAGTCGTCACCTCGGGCATCCTCGCCCACTTCATCCTCCAAGAGCGCCTGACCACCTTTGGCTGGCTCGGGAGCACGCTCTCGATCCTTGGCTCGGTCATCATTGCCCTGAACGGACCCTCGGAAGGCGCTTCGACATCCATCCAGGCGTTCCAGAAGAAATTCCTGAGCGTCGGTTTCCTCGTCTGGGGCTCGCTCTGCCTCGTCGCCGCCGCCGGTATGATCTTCTTTGTCGCGCCCAAGTACGGCAAGAAGAACATGCTCGTCTATATCGGCATCTGTTCGCTTCTCGGAGGACTCTCGGTCGCCTGCACGTCCGGACTCGGCGGTGCCATCCTCGCGTCGATCCGCGGCACGGCGCACACTTGGAACCAGTGGTTCACGTACTTCCTGCTCGCCCTCTGCGTCACGACGCTCCTCCTCGAGATCAACTATCTCAACAAAGCGCTCGAGCTGTTCAACAGTGCCAGCGTCACCGCAGCTTGTATGTCTCAAATGTTAGGCTCTCTCCAGGCGTGGGTTCCGCTAACCACTGTCATTCTGCGCGCAGATTATGTCATATTCACGTCCTGTGAGCAGCAAAGACGATGGTTCTGTACCCGAGAACGTCTCTCACCGTTTACCTCGATGTACACTTGCAGGCACGCTCGTCACGTCCATCATTCTGAACCAGGGGTTCCATGGAGCGAGCGTCGTGGCAATCATCACCCTAGTACTAGGCTTCTTGGTGAGGAAGTGCCGCCCGATCAGTGCCCGAAAAGCTGTACCTGACCTGCGCCCGCTCGCGCCCGCCCCAGGTCATCGTGGTCGGAGTCGCCCTCCTCCAGCTGTCAAAGGTCGAGCCCGAGGAGGTCAAGGCCGGCATGCTCGACGGCAAGACCAGCTTATTGCTATCGGCAGTTCGAGCCGATTCTGCTCATCACGCGCAGGGCGAAGACGACCCGGGCATCGACGCGATTCGAGGCGTCTCTGGCGTCGCCGGGACGATCCACCGCGCCATTTCGATGCGGAGTCGAGGATCGCGCCGCTCAACAAATCGAACAATGACGGACCCGTTCCATCCTGAAGAACACGGCATGCGCCAACGTGGACGGAACGGCGCACCCGGCGCGATGTGGAGTGGACCGGCTGAAGAGGCCGGGATGGGCGAAGTTCGCCGATACGACTTACGAGATGAGCCCGTCCCCTTTACGGAAGAACCTTTACCGTGAGTTCTCGGGAATCTTTCGGGCTCTCCAACTGGGTGCTGAAGTCCCTGCGAGCAGCATGTCGGCGACCGGCAGCTCCGTCCTCACGCCTTCTAACTCGCTGCCTACGCCGCCGAACGATACGCGATCGCGAGCCAACTCGGCGATCCAGTTCAGTGATACAGATCAAGTACATCGCTGTGAGTCGATGATACAGCTGCGTTGCAATCCTGAGCGGAACTGACGTTGCGCCCTCCGACATGACAGACACCGCCAAGTGGAAGAAGAAGGGCGGAGATTCGCATCACCTCGAACTGAAGCGACCTGTCGGCGCCCATGAGCACGGCACCACGCCTCCCGCATCCGGCGACATCGTCTCTGCCAACATGCACTCTGACGCTCAGGGCGACTTTTCCGCCGCACGAAGCGGATCGCTCTTTGCTTCTCAGGCGTATCGCGACCCGTACTCGGAGGAGACGCAGGAAGATTCGGGCGCCTTGTCGCCTTCGGGTCGGAGCCGCGGCCAGTCATTCGCCGACCGCCTCGGTCACGTCTTTAGCGCATCACCGAAGCAGGCTCATCCGCCATTCGACTTTGAGCCGCCCGAGGTCCGGTCGCCGCCTCTGTCGGCTACAAAACAACGCTTCGCCGCTTTGTCGCCGTTCCGTGGTGGTGGGCGAGACCGATCCAGCGAGCGCAAGTCGTCGGGGGATCAGGAGCACCGAGTTCCGCATCCGCGAGGACCTCGAGACATGCAGGCTCGCGACGAGGAGGAAGCGCTCTTCTACATGGAGGACGACGCTTTTGACGACAAGAGTGACGACGAGCACGTTCAGATGGGCGGGAGGCTCGAGCACTACGACTCGCGGGACGAGTTGTGAACCCTTTCGCCCGAACCCTGTACCTTTTTACGCAGCGTCCCCTCAAAGTGTATCCCATATCTCGCATGCAATCATACGCAATGGACGTTTTCTCTAGCATTGCTCGGTGCTCGTTTCTAAGATCCGAGTTCACGTCATCCTGCTCTCGCTCGTCCCGTCCCGGACAAACCCTTGCCACTCGGCGCGCCATGCCTTCATTCTTTCCCGCAGCCCTTTGAGCCGGAGGGTTTTCCGGATCCATCGCAAGAGAACGTCGTCCGACTCGACGAAGAAGTAGGACGAGAGGCGCGACAAGATTGACTCGAAAGAGGCCGAAGGCGAGGTGAAGTCGTCTGTTCGAGACAGGGGTCAGTATGGCAGGGCGCCATGACTCTAGACGATGACCACTCACGCTGAAAGTGCCAGATGATGGCGACGGCGGTCAAGATGAGAAAGTCGAGGCCTTCGAGGAGCAAACCGTCCCATAGCCGGAGTTGCGTCGCAAACGGGACCGAGTTGGCGAACAGCGTGATATACCACTTTGTGCCATACGCCGAAGTTGAGATCATTTGGGCGGTCTGTAGACGGGTCCGTCAGGACGGCTGGATTCTCCGAAGGTCGCGAGACTTACAAAGGCGGCATGCACGTTCGGCATGAGGAGCTCGACGAGCTTCTCCTGAACATAGAACGCCTCGTGAAGTCCGGGAAAGCCCGGCGCAAAGATATGACTGAGGCGGTACTGGTCGAATAGTCGTGCCAGACCAGCGTACGCTCGCTACGCGTATAAGAAGGTCAGCGGCGAGGTCGCCTCTTGGCCAGTGTGCTCTGCGAAAACGCACCTCGGGCTCAAAGTAGCACAGCAGAGTGGCTGCAATGGGACCCATACCCTGGCAGTAGCCGCCGATATCTTCGCTCCGCAAGCCGAAAGCGTGTAGGACGTGGAAGAGGGCGCGCTGACCCTGGCCGTACCGCGTATGAAAGAGGACGTGACCCGAGATCGTCCTCGGAACGTCCAGGTCGATCTGGACGTCCTGGACGTACGGTTGCTGAATGAGATGCGCGTATTCGGCTTCGAGTTCGGCGAGCGATGGTGCGCGCGTCCTGGATTGGAGGGCGACCTCGCCGGTCATCTTCTCCATCATGAGGCCCCAAACCGCGCGCCGCCATCGATCGGGCACGCCCTTGAAGACACGTCGCTGCAGCTTGCGATACTTGCCGCTCTGGCCGCCGCCGCCTCCAGACACGCGACCGTTCCACCACGAAGAGTTGACGGTCCAATCTTGAGCGTTCCCGCCCGAGTCGCGCCGCGCGACCGAGAGCATCGCGGCCCATTTGTCGATCCGCTTCGTCTCGAGAGCGATCTTATCTGGCGAGATGGCATTCGAGGGCAAAAGCGACGAGGACGACACGCGATGGGTGAGGGGAGGCATCTCGAGGCCTGAGGAGAGCTGTTCGGCGGATCGGGCGGCGCCAGCGGAAGAGGGCGGCGGCACTTTACTTTGTCGTCTCGACGACGAAGATAGATTAGGTATGATATTGAAGGGAGCAGAGGATAATGTAGCGAGGCGGTGATGCTGACATGCGACGGCGGCGGGATGCGAATTTGAAAAGAAGCCGTAGCTGCCAGGTGCGGGTGCGTCAGCTTGAGTATCCGAACCATTTGAGCTAGTCAATCGCTACGAACCGGTCGACTCTCCGCAAGACACTGTCGGCCTTAGCGACGAGGTCCGGGTCGTCTGGGATTGCGATGCTCTTCGCGGCGTGGGCTTGCAGTGGCGACTGAGGCGGCGGGATATCTCGATTCGGATCGAGACGAAGGATGATCCCATCGCGACTTCGTTCCTTGCCTTCATCCCATCCGTCTCCATAGACGCCTTGATTGTCGAGGCGCGCGTACAGCTGCTGCACGAGAGCGGCGACGCCGTCCGGATCGGTTGCCGTATTGAAGCAGCCCGAGGTGCCCGGGTGAGGTGTCGTATGAGGCGCGGCGGGGAGAGCGCGTTGATCATGCTGCAAGTGCGACGAGTTCGAGGTGGCGACCGAAAGGTTGGAAGAGATCGAGGTACTTGGGGGAACGCCGAAAGACTGCGATGCTTGGCGCGAGGAGGCGCCGGCAGAGGTCGGCACGGGCGGCGGAAAAGCCTGCTCGCTCGAGATAGTACGCGAGGCGCTCGACTTGAGCGGCACCGCCGGAGGCACGGCGAGGCTTGCCGACCGCGCAGTCCCGTTCGCTGCACTCATTGCGTGCCATTCGGACGGTTCGACGACCTGAGCCGACTTGGCTCGCGGGCGCGGCGTCTGCGTGCTCGGATGACCATTACCGAGCGCAGCGTGGCCATTGCCGAGAGCGGTGTGGTTGTTGACCTTCGAACCGGGAGACCTGTTCATAGTTGTTGAGTCGAATGCTGCCGGTTCGAGGTGCAGCTGCCTCGCTATCGGCGACGTCGCTCCGTTCGCCTTGCTCGGTACCGGCGGCAGAGTCCGTACGTCCTCTCGGCTCGGACTGGGCGGCGCGCTTGCCGGGTCATGCGAGCGAATCGACCCTGCCCTCGATCGCGGCGAAGGGATGTAGCCCTCGCTGCCTGCGCCCTTCCCCACGTCGATTCCCAACTTGGATCCCTTGTCTCGTTGTCCGTGTAATTGAACGGTCGTCTCGTGATCGGGGAACAGCGCCTGCGCGACGACTGCCATGCCGTCTTTGCGTGGTGACGATCCGTGGGGAACAACCGAAACCACGCGAGATCTCGAGTCACTCTAACCTCGCGGGCTTGTATTCCTCCAGCGTCACTGGTCGTCCAAGTACGATGGCTCGAGAGCGAATGGCGGCGCCTGTACGTGCCTCGGTTGCTGGTGCGGTCTCACGAGGCGGCCGAAGCGGTTCGTTGCAGATGCGGGGCCACTCGTCGAGCTGCGTGCGTCCCGTCCGTGCCTGTGCACAGAGACGCGGACTCTCAAGGTGCTCTGCTGTTCAGCTACAACTACTTCCAGCGTTAGAGCGAGCGTATGAAGCAGAAAACTCGGCGACGAGCGAAACCCGCAGCGGCCGACTCGCGACTCGCTCGATCACTTTTTCCGCGCAGCAGGCGAAACTTCTCGGCAAAGTCGAGACAACGAACTTTCTTCGACTGTCCCTGACAGAGTAGCCTTAGCGGAGCATTCAACTTGGCGCCATCTGCGATATCCAGATTTGCGAATGCTTGCGAGCTGCCCTTCGCGAGGTCCGAAAATTCCGGAGATCGCGCGCCACACTCGTCTCAGCCGCGCGTACCGCTCACAACAGTCCGAGAGAAGGACATGCAAGAGATGCAAGAGATGCAAGAGATGAGAGACAACAAGAGTAGATGAATACTGTATAAAGAGGCAGAGGCGGGAAACCGGCAGCCTTCCCAAGGGGTCCCGTTGAGGGCATGATGAGGGAAGACCAAACGCCGGTCCCGGTCGAGTAGAGAGCCTCCAGGTGACACGAGCGAAGCGTGACGCGCGTTACTCGAGCTCAGTAAGCGTACCGGAAATCCGGGTGCTTCTGACCGAGGTCGGCGATCTCGCATTCCGACTTGCCGACAAGGCGGTAGTCGTCGCGGCCAGCGGCTTTCGCCTTGTTCTCGCGCTTCTGCCAGAGGATTAGACCGCCGGCGAGGAAGAAGATGGCGACCGAATTCGCGAGGTTGAAGGCGTTGCCGGGTACGTAGCGGGGAGCGTCTTTAGCTGCGGGCGGCGAGAGTGGGTCAGTAAACGGTCTCCGAGACTCGTTACCGCGAGCTCTGACACGATATCACGCATAGTACAGATAGGGCGACGGAGCGGTAGAGAGGAGAGCGGAGGAGAAGAGCGGTGGCGCTTCGAAGAGCAGTCTCGGGGCGGAATGGACTTACGAAGCATCGTCCAGCAGCTCAGCAGTCCACCCGCGTTGCCTGCAGCTACCATGGTACCGATCGCTGCCGCCCGTGCGGTGTCGGAGGTGACGTTGACCGCAGTCCACGCGGTGACGATTGCTCCAAAGTTGTACGCGCCGAGCGCGACGCAAAATGCGGCAAGATAGCGGATGTGCGGATTCATAGCTGTATGATACTTGTCAGTCCCGTTTCACGTGACGATTTTAAGCATCGACCCCTTCGTAGAGTAAGGCAGAACTCACAGGCGAGGTAGAGGGAGAAGCCAGCAACGAGGAACGGAACGGAGAGGACCAGATAGATCCCGCGGCGCTTGGTCTTCCACGATAAGTAGCCGGTTGAAAGGGTGCAGAAGCCGCCGATAATGTACGGCGGGGTCGTCAAAAGTTGTTGTACTATGACCGAGCGCTGGGGGTAAATCGACTTGATGATGGTTGGCTGGTCGGTCCGAGTCAGCCCTCGTCCCGGCGTACGCCCGACCTATAAGCTGTACGTACCAGGAAGAAACTGACGCCCTGGACTTGTATGCAGTTCAAGAAAAAGATCATAGCGATGACTGTCGAGTGAATTGCAGGCCGGTCAGGACCGATTCAGAGTTTCCGAGGGACGCATCCAGCTCACCGAGCGTATTTGCATTCCAGATGCCCGCCTTGACAGCCTTACTGCGCATCTTGTCGATGGCCTCGTGCTGCCCGACGTTCTCGGCCATCACGCGGAATTCGGCCAATTCGCGCTCTTCCGGCGTGAGCCACTTGCAGGATGAGGGTCGATCCGCCAGGAGGAACCACGACGCGGCAGCGATGATCATCGATGCGAGACCCTCGATGAAGAAGATCAGGCTGTACGAAGAGAAAGATTAGCGATGCTCCGGCGCGGGAGGGTTTGGAGATCGAACTAACCGCCACTCTGTCAGCCAGCCGATATGGCTGATCTTGAGGATCCCGGACGCGAGCAATCCGCCGAGAGCGCCGGCTGCAGCGGTACAGACGAGGTAGCAGGCCTGAGTGCACAAAAGAAAATACGCAGGAGGGAGAAAGTCAGCTTCCGCAGTGACCGGAGTCGGGGTTACAGGAAATGCTCCGTACAAGTCGGAAGCCGAGCTCGTCCTTGCGGTAATAGCGAGACAGGAAGTACGAGATGCCAGGGAAGACGGCGCTCTCGGCAATGCCGAGGACTGCGTGCCGAGGTCGCGAGTTAGTCTCGCGGAACCTCCTTCTCAGACCGGAGCAATCGCGGAAGAGCCCACAGAATCGGACTGCAACACCGGCTCCAAAGCTCTTGACGAACGCCATTGCGAACGTGAAGAGGCCGAAGAGGAGGCCGAAAAGGGGAAGGGTCTTGCCGGGACCGATCCACCTGCGAGGATCATCGTTAGCTCGCATTCCGCCTTCTAGGAGGCATCTCTTACTTTGTGAGCATTTGACAGGGCAGTTCGAAGACCATGTAGCTCGCGTAGAACCTTTGAGGCGGGAGTTGAGGTGCGCGGAGCGGGGGCGCGGGGAGATGATGCGAGGAGTGTCAGCATCTGTCAGCGGAGTGAGACCCATAGCCAAGTGAGATGAGCTCACGCGGTCAAGAGAATGTTGTAGTCGTAGCCCTTCATGTTTAGGTCCCGTTCGAGGTGTGCGATCTTGGCATTGCCGATGTTGGCACGCTGCGGACGTATGTGATGTCAGCGGCGGAGTTGTCTGTGCGGACGGCAAACGGAACCTGCATCGAGGAAGCAGGTGAGGTAGAGCAGTGCTATATTTGAGCATCGTTGTCAGCTGGCAAATCCAGAACGACCCGCGGGAACGCAAGACAGCTCACCGACGACTGGGAGGATCCGCCGATCAATTTTTCGCCGCAGCTTGGCCTCGACGGCCGGATCGATGTCGGCAAGAGTCCGCAGGTGCCTTTGCGACGAAGCCGAAGACTCTGCAGCCGAGAAGTCGAGATACAGCAGCGATGGTGATCAGCTCCCGTTCGCTTGTGCGCCACCTGGCTCAAGACCGCGGGCCCTCCTCCCGCGCTCTGTTCTCTTGACCTGCCGAAACCTTCCATACCCTGACAGCCAGCCGACTGCACGTATGAAGGACCGCGAAGACAAACCGGCGAAGGAAGCGGGCAGAGCGGAAAGAGACTCACCGAGCTGCAGCGAGACGCTGCTCTTCTCGAGATCGCTCGAGCTGTCTTTGCGGTCCATCTTTGCTCTGTGTCGGCTGGCGGTGATAGCGAGGTCTCCGTTTGTGTTAACGCAGAGTTGCACTCCAGAAGAAGATAGCGACAGAGCGCGGGTTCCCAGCGAGGAGGACCGGGACGTCTCGCACAGGTTCGTGAAGAGCACTTCTTGCGTTCGGCGACGAGTCTGCAAGCAGTAGTACGCTAGACAAGCGGGACGGGCGTAGCAAGATAGCGATCGTTCGTTCGCCTTTTTTCCCTCTCGAGGCGCAACGAGCACGCCAGCAGCAAGTCAACGCGAGGTTCCCCAGGTCCTCGATCACGGTCTCGCCTTGGCGTGCGAAGCCCCGCACCCGTCCCAGGTGGAGCGCTTGGTGGAGCGGAACCTGCTGTTCCTTCGATGCGACGTGGTGAAGGGCTTGCATGGCATGGCTCAAGCAGATACTCGTGAGCTCGAGCGTGGAGATAGGGTCCGTTGAATGGCCTGCATCGGAAGTGAGTCGCGGGCAGGAGCCGCGAGCGAGTCGCAAGTTTTTCATCAAGAGATTGCTTCTCATTGGCTGATGAGAATGCGGCGACATCGGCGCCCGCTGTAGGCGCGTTGAGGAGTTGCGCAGGTAGCAGGCGCTCTTATCCGCTCTACGGTATCTATGGACGTAGCAGAGACGCAAAGCGGAGAAGAAGAACGAGCGAAAGAAGGCAAAATCCGCCTTAAGTCCGCCGATCCAGCCAGTGAGCTCGGTCACGTCTCTGTAGAAACACTACTCCTGAACAGAGATTGTAGGCTTGCACGTAACGTCTTGCACGGAAGGTAGGACCCTCGCGCTGGCACGGTCCAGAGATGCGTTCTGATAAGCAGAGACAGCGCGCAGAGTTGGCCTTCTCGGGCTCGCGCGCATTGCGCTCCTGCCGCCGAGTGCACGCCTCGTCGACTCGAGTGCTTGTCAATACGAGGAGCAAGAGAAATCGAGACTAAAAGAAGGGAGGTAGTCGGTCATGAATAGACGAGGCAAGATGCAAGAACCGAAAAAGATAGTCTTTTACAAATCACAACATACGGCATCGTACAGTCTTTGAGGGATATCCACGGCAGCGCAGCATAGAGGTCCTGCTTGGTCCGCCCAGAGGCGCGGGTGGTTGCTCGACGGGAGGGTGGAAAGCCACCAGGCGGATCGGACCTCAGTGAGCGTACCGGAACAGCGGGTGCTTCTGCTCCAGGTCGGCGATTTCGGCCTCCGTGCGTCCCTCGAGGTAGTGGTCGTCGCGTCCGGCCGCCTTGGCCTTGTTTTCGCGCTTCTGCCACACGATGAGGCCGCCGGCGAGGAGGAACATGAGGATTGATCCGATGAGGTTGAATGCGTTGCCAGGCAAGTACCGCGGAGCGTCCTTGGCTGCCAGGTCCCATGCAGTCAGTTATACACTCTATAACACTCTTAGAGCTAGGGGACGCACGCAACATGGTCCACGTCGAGATCAAACCTCCGCAGTTGCCGAAAAACACCGTCGTGCCGATTGCCGACGATCTCGCCGTGTCGGAGCTGACGTTCGCAGCTGACCAACTCGTACAAAGACTTCCAAAATTGAAGGCACCGACCGCGACCATGAATGCGGCAGCGTAGCGAACGTGGGGCTGAAGAGCTACGAGAAAGAAGCTGGTCAGCGACTCGGCTGTTCTTTTTGGCCGCAATCGCGCCTCCTCGACCGCGTTGGCACCAAACCGGCCTGTGCGGCAAGCATTTGGAGAGATATGCACTCACAGACGATGTAGAGGACGTATCCGATGATCATGAACGGCGCGGAGAGCAGCATGTACAATCCGCGCCGCTTCGTCTTCCAAGCGAAGTAGCCCGACGCCAGTGTGGATGCGCATCCGACGACGTACGTCGGCACCGTCCGGAGCTGCTGCTGGATGACTGTCTCGCCGGGGTAGATCGATTTGATGATGGTAGGCCTATTTGCGCGCCGAGGTCAGCCACACGCTTTTCCCCCGCCCTGACCGAGTTCCAGGGGTACTTCTGGCGCTTGCGCGGACGCGGACGTACAGAAAGAAACCGACACCCTGGACTACCGCTACGTCGTGCGTGTTAAGCATCAGCGCAGTACAAGCTTCCCGCGGCCGACTCAACATAGGAGGACTTACTGTTGTCGAACAGGAAGATCGTGGAGACGACTGCGAGATCGAAAAGACATCAGAGTTTCGGCATGCGGCATGCGCATGGCACAGACAAGCCAAAGAAACTGACCGAGAGTATTGACATTAAAGATGCCGGACCAGACCGCCTTGCTGTGCATCCGGTCGACCGCTTCGTGCTGTCCGACGTTCTCGGCGACAAGGCGAAATTCGGCTAGTTCGCGCTCCTCCGGCGTGAGCCACTTGCACGCGGAGGGCCGGTCTGAAATGAGAAACCACGAGATGATGGCGACGACCATCGAGATGATCCCCTCCAGGAGGAAGATGAGCCGCCACCTTTGAAGCCAGCCGATATGGTCGATCTTGAGGATCCCGGATGCGAGAAGACCACCGACAGCGCCTGCACCGGGAGCGCAGACAATATAGCACGCCTGTTGCGCCAAGGAAGAGCGTAAATGGCGAAGCTTTCGGAGCTGCCTCTCTCCTCTTCTCGCAGCATCGAGCGGACCGAAGACTCACCAGACGGAATCCAAGCTCATCCTTGCGGTAGAAGCGACTGAGATAGAAGGCGATACCGGGAAAGACGGCACTGTAAGCGGGATCGAGATGAGCGCTTGATCTCGCAGGTTCTTCACAGCTTGACGAATCCATTCAGGTGAGCCGTACCCTTCTGCGATACCGAGCACTGCGAAGGTATGTTCGTAAGTACCAGTTCGAAGCGCCACGGGTCGGAAAGTTGGGATAGACAAGCTGAAGTTCGGAACTCAGGCGGCAACTCACTGAAACGCACGGCAATGGCCGCACCCTTTGTATGTACAAAGGCCATGACGAGCGTGAAAAGGCCGAACATGAGCGCAAAGAAAGGCAGTGTCTTGCCCGGCCCAATCCATCTGTGCAGCCAGTTCATTAGTCCCGCCATCTAGCCCTTTGCGCGCGTTGCCCGGCCTTACTTCGTGAGCATCTGGCAAGGTAACTCCGCGGCGACGTAAGCTACGTAGAAGCTGTAGGGAAGACGTCAGTCATGATGCTTGGCAAGTGAATACAGAGAAGTACTTGCGAGGTGAGGAGGATGTTGTAATCTAGACCTTTGAGGTGGAGATCCTTCTCCAGCCCGGCCAGGCGCGCGTTTCCTATATTAGACCGATCCACGAACGTCCACAGGTATATCATTATGACGATAGGAAGGATGCGTCTGTCGAGTTTGCGTCGAAGGCGCTTCTCGGCGTCCGGGTCGATGTCGGCCAAAGTGCGCAGGGTCCGACCAGCAATGACGACGGGTTCCGTCGAGTTTTCGACTGCTGGAGTACAGCATGTCAGCTTGGAAGTCTGTTCAGCAGCCCGGAACCTGATTAAGAGCGACTTGAGCAACGTACCGAGGTCGAGGGAACCCTTTTCCATTTCGGGAGTGCTCAGCGGCTTCTCCATCTTCAGTGCAGGTACGCAGTCGGTCTGAGCGTCGTGTGAGGCTTCCGATGTGCGAAAGCGTAGAGAGCAAGGAGACAGAGTTCGAGAAGCCGGAAGGAAGAAGTAGCGAAAAAAGTGTGGAGACGATCTCGCTGGAGCGATCGTAGCACTGTCCGTCCGGAAGCAAATGCCGGAGCACACGCGCAGCCAGCTAAATGTATGGACCCCACTCGGATCGTAGCGGCGAGAACGTAGCGAGGAGGACGGTCGATCGCCAATTGTGCGCAGCGTGGACGAGGCTTTTCCTTTTGCCGCCGGCGCGCTCGTCCGCTCATTGGCTGTTGCGCCATGCACGGCTGTCGACGCCACTCGTGTTCCTGAGAGCCGTGACCTGCAGCCAGGGAAAGAAGAGCATAGTGATCGGGGCCAAGCAATTTTTCGGGGCTCGACTCGCCCAAAAGGCCGGCGTCTCCCCTTTGAACCGGATGCACCTTCTTCCGCGACTCCTTTGCCACGAATTGTCAACATGCAGCCCTGTAGCTTGCGGAGACTTCGGGTACAGGGAACGCTCACGGCGGGACGGGAGGATGACGCCGTGAACGAGGGAGAGCGAGGGATGCGAGCGGAGAATCGCAATGGGCGCGGGGTCGCAAAGGACATGCCGCAGCGCACGCCTAGGCTGAACTGGAGTGTGCAGGAGAGCAGAGCCATAGCCAAATCTGCAAAGCTACGTACTGCTCACATTGATGTCGTGACCGTTCGCTGTCGCCTCGCAAGATCGAGATGAGGGAGCCGCGAGAGGTTTGCCCGATCAGTCCTAAAATGCACGCCCATGATACTCGCGAATAAGCGATCACGCTGGGCCAGCGACCTTACATACCGGTATTCCGTGTGAACCAGTGCCAACGTGAGACGCTCAGACCAACTCGGGAAAGCTGCGCTTTTTACAGGGGGGCAAAAGGGGGGTGTGCGATAAAGGGAGAACCAGTCATAGCGGGTGATACAGGAATAGAGAGAGTCGTCATGAGGGAGGGTATAAAGGATGCGCAATTCATCACGCGGACGGAAAGGGGTGCGCACGCTCAACGAGCCGGAGTCGGACTCGCCGGCGGCGACTTGGACCCCATACTGATCGACCCGCGCGGCGACGACGGTGACCTCGGCGACTCGTTCCCGGCCACCTTTTCGGCGAGTTCCTCCATCGACGAGTCGTCCTTGCTCATCGCCTCGCGGATCATGCTGATCGTGTTCTCGAGACTGCGCCGACGCGTCGACGGACTCGTCCGCGTCGTCCCGAGCGACGACTGACGCCGGTGATGCCGCTTAAACGGCGTGCCGGGCGACGAAGGCGAGACGGGGCTACCGATCGGTGAGTCACGTTCCCGGATCGGCGACTCGACCATCGGGACCGGCGAGCCGGGCTCCTTCGAGTCGAGCTCAGCGCTCGTCGATTCGGGTGACGTAGGAGCGGTCGTGCCGGCGCCCGTCGAGAGGACCTCACCGAACACGTCCTCGTCGCCCGAACTGGCAGCGGCGGCCGCAGCGGCGACGGCGGCAAAGTCGTCCGGGTCGATCAGGTCGGGCGGCAAGTGCTCGTTGTCGATATCGGACTTGCGCGCGTCGCCAAAGCTCGTGATCGACTGCTTGATACCGTCGTTGCCGTTCGCAAGCGAGTCGTATGGCAGCTTCGTCGAGCCGGCGACATTCTTGAGCTCCGAGACCGACTCCGATTCCTCTCTGCTCGCGCGGAAAAAGGCGGACGTCAGCGAAGGTAACTTTGAATACGGCGACGAGCGGGGAGACGCACCGGAGCACGGAGAACAGCTTTGACATCTTGCCGACGGCCAGGATCTTGTTCTTGATCGCCGCTCTTCGCTCCGCCATTTCCTCCTCTGCAAAGCCGGTGTCGGAGTCAGCTTCGTACCGGAGAAACAAGCAGACCCACTCTGAAAGCTCACCAGTCTCGCCCTCGATCTCCTCTTCGCCTTCGAGGATCGCGCTCGGCTCCTCCTCGATCTCCTCCTCCTCCTCGTCGAGCTCCTCTTGACTGCAGATGCCCAGCATCGCGATGAGCATGTCGGTAACTGCAAGAGGCGGAGCGCGTCAGTCCGAAAGATTTCTGGAATCGCCAGGGCAGCACCCGTAGAAACGCACTCTTCTCGCCGACGAACGGCAGACTCCACGTGAACACGTCCATAAAGTTGGGCAACCAGTACGGATGCGGCGAGCAGTTGAACTGGCGAATGTTCATCACGTTGTTCTCGTACTTGAGGACCGCCGCCTTGTTGTTGTACACGTCGAGGTAGTTCGGAGCGGAAAAGATGGTCATGACGGAAGGGAACCCGGTCGTTTTGGTCTTGCGGTACATCCGGTAGCTGTACAAGCGCTCGAGAGAGCAGTCAGCGTCTCGCTCAGAGAGAGCAAAGTCGACCTGAGGGAAGCGACGCACCCGGCGTCCTGCGCCTCGTGTGCTCGGATGATGCTGAGCAGACCGTTCCGCTCGAGGAACTGACACGCCGCCGTATACCTGCACGTACATCGTCAGTATTCAGTGATCGTGCGACGGAAGCGCAGAAAGGAAGCGGACGCACGTGAAGAAGTACGAGCAACCTCGGACGTGGTTGTGCACAAAGCCCTCGCTGTTCTTCTCGTTGCCAAACTCTTCGAGCGGGTCGGCCCAAAGGATATCGCACATGAGCCCGTGCGTCGGCGGCTCGCGGAAGCGGTTGATCTGCACGCGCAGGAAAGTCAGTCATTTTCAGCCGACCGGTGAGGCATGTAAGGCCCGACGCACCGAGCGAAGGTCGTCGAGCGTGTTCAGCTCGGGCGACAGACCGCCGTGAATGCACAGGAACTGCTTGTTCATAACGGCAGCAAGCGGCAACGTGCAGAACGACTCCATGCAGGCGTTGTAGATCTCCTCCGAGTACTTGTGCTTGCCTGCGGGCAGTATCGTCGGGCGAGTTAGTGCTATTCGCGGACAGTCCAGCTAACCGGGCGGAGACGCACACTCGAGCTTGAAGGTGAAGTAGTCGGTCAAGTGGCGGCACTCGTGGTTACCGCGGAGGAGGAACATTGTGTTCGGGTACCAAATCTTGAGCGCCCACAGGTACAGGACACACTACAGGAACGAGATCGATCAGCGCATTTCCCGAGAAGCACGTCCTAGGACGAGACGATTCACCTCGATCGAAAAGTAGCCGCGGTCGACATAGTCGCCGAGGAAGAGGTAACGCGTGTCGGCAGGGTTCCCACCGACTTCAAACAGCTTCATCAAATCGAACTGTGCGTGCAAAAGGCGGATGGCTGAACGCATCAGCTTTCTGACACGATGCGTGCACGAAAGCCGAAGCCAGGATCGAGATTGCAAAAACGCACGTATTGGCCATGGATGTCTCCGCAGACTGCACGAGCGTCGGCCAAGAGAAGAGGTCAGTTCGGACGACAGCGTCTGAAATCAAGTTGCGCCAGCTTACCCGTGATCGGCGCGTCAACCTCGAGCAAGTTGGGCTCTTCACGGAGAATCTTGGTCGCTTCGGTGAGAATGAAGAGTGCCTGTCAACCGAAGACCCGGGAGCGCGAGTATTCCGTCAGCCCGGCGAGCGGCCTCGAGAACCATCCTCACGCAATACGACGCACCTGCTCATCGGTCAGGCGCCCCTCGCGGTAAAAGTGGTTCTTGAGGAACGCAATGTTGGGCTTTGTCCGCGAGGCATCGCTGTAGAATTGCTCGTCGGTCGGTTTCTGCGACGCGCAAGCCTGGACGTCCTTGACGACGCGTTCCTGAGTCGAGAACGACTGGCCGTCGTCGTTCGTATAGACGGTGAAATCGATCGAGGGGAGTCGGGTCCGGCGGTTCTGGACGGCGCTGATAGCCGCCTTGGTCTGGAGTCGGCGTTGATCGGACATGGCAGGTCTCAGTGCACGCGAGTAAGAGCAAGTCGAGAGGGGCGAAAGGAGTGGATCCTGGCGTGTCGTCGAGGGTTGGAGTCCTGCACGAGGAGTTGACGTAGTCCGAAAGTGCGGCCGGGGCAGTGGTCAGTGACTGCCAACCCCCTCTCCACGCGCTCGGTGAATGTGCTCACCAATGCAGATCTCGAACCGAGTCGTTCCTCGGATGGCGACTAGCGAGCGAGGCAGGAGCGGCAGGGCAACAGCGAGAGAACGTCGGAGCGGCGGCGGCGGGGGGCGCACGCGTGTCGGAGGGAGCGAGCGGCGCGCTGTCGCTAGATCGCTCGAGCTGCAAGGGCGAAAGCGTGTAGGCGACTTTGCAGAGATGTGGAGCTGCTTGTACAGTCCAACCAGTTGCGTCCTGTTCCTGTGAAGAAGCGAGGAGAAGTGGCGACAGCCAACTCGTCGGTCGTCGCCGCTCTCGAGTCTCGCGAGACAAACGGAACTCTCTCTCGCTCGTTTCACGCTCCCTTTCAATCTACATTCACACGAGTAGCACTGTGTAGAATGCGAATTATCTTATGCGGCGTCCAACAGCGACGTCCGAGCGTGTTTACGGGTCGCAGAAGCTCCCCCCTCGCGGTAGATGCACGCGTGACAGCTTCAGCGAGCGGTGGAACTGGGTGCTCGGACTTGCTAGAGCCACCTACAATAGTGAAAGAGTCTCCTCGCGGTGCTACCTCATGAAATTGTGGCCATATTGACCGCGCCAGCGACTCGCCTTGGACCTCTCTCGCTCCCCCACTTGTGCCATTTCTCGCCCTCGCGCTCCTCTGCTCGCCCAAATTCGCTTCGAGCGTATCCGACAGACCGATAGACGTGTACTTCTGACCGAGCAAGGATCGACCGAGGTGCCGGACCCGCCTACGACAGCGTGACGTCGCTCTCGACGACGCGCCCGTTTCCGCCTCGATTGTCGCTGTAAGCTCTCGTGCGGACTACGCCGAGCCTCTCAGACAGCTAACGCGACTGCTCTTCCTGCAGAAGCCGATCTCCGTCCATGTCCCAGCAGCGAGCCGGTTCGCCGCGACCGGTCTCGACTGTCTCCACCACCGCCGCCGGACCGTCTGCATCTCGATCCAACTATGCCACCGCGCCCTCTATAGAAGGCTCGGCCTACCTCGAAGCGCTCGCGCAGTTCATCCGGCGGCACGAAGCGGCGCTCGCAGACTACAACGCGCCGAGGCCGAACATCTCGCCGGCACCGTCCTGGACGTCGGTCCTGACACTCGGCATCGTCCCGACGGCAGACCCGTCCAAGCAGTCGAACGGGAGAAGAAGTCCTGCGCCTCCTCCGCCGCCGCGAAAGGAACCGCTCGTCTTGCGGTTCGACCCGCACCACTTGTACTACCTCTTGCTCAAGTTTGACGAGATCGACTTGCCGAGTTCAGGCGACCTCGATGTCCGCGTCGAAGGCGGAACGACTCGGCCCATGATGGTCGATTACTCGGCCATGTCAGCCTCGAGCGCGACGGCGACACCCGGGCTCTCCCGAGGCGACTCGCAGGGGAAAGACGCCGACGGTGCGAGCCTGTTTGGCAGCATGTTTGGCCGTCCTCGTGCGGACGACACGAGATCGATCCAGAGTGGCATGTCGAGCTTCTCGTTCGGTTCGGGCTGGTGGGGACTCGGCTCGAAACAGCCGCAACAGGTCGACGAGGCCGCCACGGTCCGGTACATCTACTCGTCCTGTACCAAATTGCCAGCACTCCGACTCTCGCCCTTTCAGCTGTCTCCGCACGCTCAGAGCGGCTCGTCCTCTTCTCGCAATTCGAGTGGCCTGTCCCGGATCGTCCAAGGATTCGAAGACTGCCCGCCACCGGCGACTTGTGTTCCGCTCCTTGCGTTCAAGAACCTCTCTTCTCTCACTCTCGAAGACCTCGACCCGCGCGGGTTCCTCGGATGGGACGTCCTGAGCGTCCAACTGCGCAGCCTGTCGGTCCACCGAGGCGGGATCGAAGATATCGGCGAGTTGATCTGCGATGCGCCGTGTGAGGATCTCGCGCGGAGAGAGCAGGAGGAACGTCGGAACAAACCGGTCGGGACGGAGAGGAAACGAAGAGCCGAGGGAGTCATGCAGAGCTCGCTTATGCTCGAGCCGAGGGACGATGACGGTGCAGGAGAGGACGGGCGGCCCTCGTCTTCGGCTTCGGTCGCAGCGTACCCGACTCCACCGCGCCTCGCTTGGTCGTCACTCCGTCACCTCTCTCTCGCCGACAACTCTCTTACTTTCGTCCCCTCGCCGCCATTGGCGTTCCTGCCGACGCTGACCTCGCTCGACCTCTCGTCCAACCTCCTCATCACGATCCCGCCCGGTCTCGCCTACTTGACCTCGCTCCGTTCGCTCAACTTGAGTGACAACATGATCGATTCACTGCTCGGCATCTCAAAGGCTCTCGGAGCGATCGAAGTCCTGAACCTCTCGCAGAACCGCCTCGAAAACCTATCGGGCCTCGACCGTTTACCGGCGCTCGAACGCCTCGATCTCCGGAGTAACGCCGTGTACGACGTCCTCGAAGTGAGCCGACTCGCGCGCTTGCCCCACTTAAGGGAGCTCTGGCTCGCCGAGAACCCGTTGACGGCGAGTCGGCTCGAAGGCGGCGACGACAAGTGGCGCGTCAAGTGCTTTGGCTACTTCGCCGAAGAAGAGGCGCTCGGTCATCGCGACCTCGATGCGGATGCGGGACAAGTCCGAATTGACGGGCGTATCATGACTTCGAGCGAGCGACGAGTGCTCGAAGCCGAGTACCTTAGCCGGCAAGGTCGGCCGCTCGGGCTCGGACGCCGGAAAGCGAGTCACGATGTCCTCCGCGGCGGAGATCGACCTGCCGATGAGCGCAACGGCCAGCAAGCCAAAGTCGTTGGGAGAAGAGTCGTCACGGCGCCACATCGGCACGCGCGAGCTCCCTCGCCGCCTCCGCCGCCCTTGCCGTCCGCTTCTTTGCCAGCGGACACGGCAGACACCGCGTCGATCAACACAGCTTCAGCGGATGAGCGCTCGAGAAAGGCAGCCGTCAAGCCGAAACGCCGGAAACCGCAGCGGATCGTCGACTTGGACGGACCAGATCCGCGAAACCCTGCGAGCCGAGAACTCGCAAACGACGGCACGACCGGCTCGGATCAGGCGGGCGCGCGAGATGTCAATGCCGAGTCGGACTCCGGACCGACGCCGTCGAGCTCGAAGCAAAGGCCTTCCAGTACTGGAGCTCGAAGGGAACGCATGCCGTCGGCGCTGGGCGAGACGGCTGCCGACTCTTCGTCGAGCGAAGCAGGCAGCGGCGAAGCGTTCCGTCGCAAGATCGAAGCTCTGCGGAACGAAGTCGGCGAGAGTTGGCTGTCCGTGCTCGCTGAGCGCGAAGCGCGGGAGGAACGCGAACGGAAGGAGCGCGAGCGAGCCGTGACTGCGCCGGCATCGGAAGCTGCACCCGCTCCCGTCGCCTCTTCCTCCATTGCTTCCGCTGCCGTCACCGCGTCGAATCCACAAACGAATCTGCCGCCAGATACACCTTCAAAAGCTCCTGATCCGACCGTTCTCGAGGCCACGGAGGAGGAACCAGCAGGAGCGAAGTCCGTCGTAGAGGATGAGAAGCCGGGAGATTCGCAGGGCGCGGAACCGAGACCTGGGCTGTCAATTGCAGAGGTTGCACAGCAATCGGCAACGATCGCAACGCCTACGGCCGATCAGGAGCGCGGGCCCGAGGAGGAGCAGGAGGAGGCGGTGGCGGCGGGACCGACGGCAGTTCCTACAACTGTCAAAAGCGTCAGGAAGAAGCGCGGCAAAGGCAAGAAGAAGGGCGGGAGGTAGTTGACGGTTTCGCGGCGTCACGGCCCGCAGCAACGGCTTTTCCCCGGGAACCGCAGGACGGTCCCGTGCTCATCGCATGCTCGTCGCATCAGTCTCTGTGGTTGGTACTTATCAGAGTGCTGTCCAGTGATGTTACACGGTCCCGCGCCACGGTATGGACGACCGAGACCAACGAGAGGACTACGCGATGCGAAGGGGAAAGAGAGTCGAGGAGAATAGCGTAAGAGTGGTGAGAGAGTCGAGCTAGAGGGCAGTCTACATAGTCTAGGCGCCGACAAGTTGCGGCTGAGCGCCAGGAGGCGGCGCGCTCTGTTCGGGAAGCTGCAAAAAGTCAAACAGGTCAGGTCGAATTCGCTTGGAGCTGCAAGCCGATCGGGACGCACCAGTGGAGACACGGGCTTATTGGTCTCGGCAAACAACCTGCAAAGAGATGTGGGAGATCAGCGCAAGGACGAGCAGTCGAAAGGAACTCAAGGGACGCACCGCCCGACGAGCACACCGACACCCTCGAAGACACCGAGCAGGATACCGCAACCGATAGCGGATCCGAGCATACCCTTCGGACCGCCTGGGAAGATTAGAAAATCATCAGCGTGTGTCTGTAGAGGTGGAGACAGCGTGCGCGTCTGCTCACTTCGGACGGCGAGGGTACCACCGGTCAGGAAACCCGAAATGATGGCGTTGTACGGGTCCTCCTTTTGCCGGTAACCCTTGACGGCGCAGTCGAACGTTGAGAAGAGACCTCCCCAGACACCAAAGTTGCCGCCGACGACGGGTGCTCGTGCCTTGATGGCCGAGATCGAACCGAGGAGACGGTCGCCGCGAGGCGAGTTACGCGCGCCCTTGATACCGTGCCAGACCGTTCCGCCGACGGCTCCCATTGCGCTGCAGTCAATTCGCTCGTCAGCTTGTAGGAATCCCGGGCGAAGAGACCTGGCGACGATGCCCGGTGCGAAGGGGATCGTCGGCGCGCCGAAGAAAGGGAACATTCCGCCAAGACTCACAAAGCACCGCCAAAGTCGTTCAGGATGACCCAAGGGCTGTGAATATACGCGAGAGCCGCATAGCGGAGCAAGTATGTCGTCGGGTATGACGAGGGAACAATCGGCGAAAAAAGGTCAAAGGGTCATGATCAGCTCGAGAACGGCGTCATCCGGCACGAGCAGACGATGTAGCGCACCATGGGTCGCGCGTGTGGTCACTGAAGGACGGTCGGGTCAGGTCAGTGAAGCTGCGCAATAGCTGTAGAGCGTCGGAGAGCCCGACTCACCCTCGAGACATGATTCAAAAGTTTCTGATCACGCGAGTAGGTACAGTCGCGGCGAGGCAGGCAGGAGCAGCGCTCGATGGGGGGCAGCTAGTGGAGGAGTCGCACAAGAGAATGCGTGCCTTGGCGAGCTGCAGGCTGTACAATGTAGAGTCGAGGTGGCGGTGAAGGTGTCGTCTGCCCAAACTTTTTTTTCTCGAGCCGGGCGGATCCGGTCTATATCGCCCTAATTCTTCCTGCCGAGACTGCTCTCCCGGCTCTCGCCCATGTTGTCTCAGCAGGACGCGACAGAATTGGAACGACAAGATTTAGTTTGCAAAGAGGGAGAGTCTATCTGGCTGCGCACAGCTCCAGAGCGCAACGCATTCCCGCAACGGCTCAAAGGAACGGCTCGACGTCAAACTCGAGACTCGAGCACGGGAAGTCGAGCTCGAACGCCTTGAGGACCGAAGGGTGCAGGATGCCGAGGCTTCCGATCTTGACGTCGCCCGAGACGGTCGACGCGGCCTTCTCGACACCTGCCACGAGCGGCTTGGCGACAGACGGCAGCGCCGCCGCGAGCTTGTCCTTGATCGTGTCGAGAGCGCCCTTCTTCTCCTCGTCTTGCGACCGGTTCACGGTGGAGGACGAGGGTTGTGTCGGAGCGAGGACCGACCGCGGAACCGACTGCGGTGCGAGCGCCGGAGTCGAACCCGGAACGGCCTGCGCGTCCTCCTCGTTTGTCGAGCTAGTCGGTGCGAGCGTCGCGTGCGCATTGTAGCCAGACGGGGGCGGGCGGAAGTAGATGTCGGCAGATCGGCCCGGGAAGTATGTCGCGTCTGGAACCGCCGATTCAACCGTCAGCCCGTCACTCCGGATTCGTACGACTCAAGTTCGCTCCGAAGATCGCGCCAAAGCAACTCACCGTCAGAAGCCTTGATGTAGTAACCTGTCTCCTCCTTGCTGCTCGCCGACACCAAGTTCTTGATGCCGAGCGAGAGCATCAACCTGTCCAACAATCCGTGCACGATCTCGAAGCCCGCCTTCCGTCCGCAGTAGACGGCACCCAACCTCCGAACGTTACGCGCCTGGCGGTGCAAAGACGGGTCCTTGACGACCACGTCGTACACCTCAAAGATCCGCAAAGGCAAGGTGTGCTTGCGGTTCTCACGGATCGACTTGAGCAAGCCGGGCAAGAGCGACGTCCGGACGATCTGGTACTCGATCGTCTTGGGGTTGGCGAGGACGACGGCGAGGTCACCCGGGTCGGTCCGGTTCAGGAACTTGAAGTTCTCGTCGTGGGAGCACTGGCGTTCCAAAGGGTCCAGTCAGTCTCACAAGCTCCCCCGCGAGCGTGGGATCGATCGCGCGAATCGAGAACTTACCAGAGTCAGGGGAAGGACCTCGGTCCAGCTCGCCTCCGAGCACAACCTCCGGAGCGTGTCACTGAGCTTGTTGGGCGGGTACGGCTTGGCGACCGTGTTGGTCTGCGGGAACGTCTTCTTGAGGTTGTCGAACCCGTACGCGATCGCGACCTCCTCCATGATGTCACATTCGTGCAGGATGTCGGGTCGCGTCGGCGGGACGTGGACCTGGATCTCGTCTTCGGGAGCAATGACGAGGTGCGGCTGGGCGTTCAGGGCAGCGAAGTTCGGGTGGTGCGTCGGTGCGTTGGCGGTGTGGCCCATCTTGCGGAGGAGGACGAGGATGTCGTCCCGCGGGAGGTTGAGGCCGGTGCACGAGTTGATGTACGAGGCGCGCGCGACGAACGGTCGGGAGGTCAAAGGAGGAGAGACAACAGTACGAGCGCCGCCGACGCAGCCGGCTTCGTACACTACGTTGACCGGCTCGACGCTGCAGAGGCAGGAGATCTTGAGTCTGATGGGTTCTCGATTCCGACATCGACTCGCAAGTCGGCGACACGTACACGAACGGCTCGGAGCAGTACTCGGCAAACATGGTGACGATCATGTCGACGACGATCTCGAGCTTGGTCAAGTCAGTCGCAGTCACGTCGATAAAGATGTTGGTCGTGTCGAGCGTGATCTTCGTGTGGTCAGAGTTGATCTGCGCGGGCCCGATCCTTGATCAGTATCTCTTCACAAGTGCTCATACTTTTCGAGTCGAACGCAAACGCACAATAGGCGGCATGGAAAGGACCTGGCGAGAAGAGTCGTAGATGATCGGGTAGACGGGGGAGTCTTCGATGATGTGCAGGTAACGCGACAGGTGCTTGTCCTCCTGTAGCGCGGTATAAGAGGAGCTCCTATGAGCTTTTTGAAACACGAAGGCAGCCTGCCGCGACGGAAAACGCACCTTGAAGAGCGCCATCATGTCCGGAGCCGAGTACTCCTGAGTCTTGTTCAGCGGGGCGAACTTGATGTCCCTTGGCGGGAGGGCCTGCAAGCGCGGGTCTCCCTCCTCGGTCAGCAACCTATGTACATCACCATCGCTTGCGCTGCGTTACCACGCACCTCGTACGAGATATCGCCGGGCGCGATCTTGTCGAGGTCATGCGTTCCGATCGCGACGAGGGTCCGCTTCCTCGCCAAGTTGGAGTGGAGCTTGTCCTGCAAGTCGATGAAGCTCGCATAGTTGAGCTTGTCAAACTTGACGTTGCGGAGGATGGCCGAGGCAAAGTAAGGGCGGATCTTTGCCGTTTCCGCCTTGACGTGCACTGTCCGCTCCTGACCCTGTTCCGACAAGCGCCGCATCGCCTTAGCTTAATTAAGCAAGTCGTCTCTCGAGCGTGATCAAGTACGCACGGCAGGGGCAGGCTTGAGGGCATAAGTCGGGACGCCGAGTTCGGGTTGAATGTACAGCTTGAGGGCGCGGGCGATTCCCTCGATGCAGAGCAAGTCGTACCGGTTCGCCGGGACTTCAATCTTGAGCTGATGCGGTTCGTCCTTGGGGTGGTTCGGGTCGGTGGTCGTCTAATAGAGTCGACAACGATTCGGCAGCGGAAAAGGGGCAAAGAAGAGTCAGCCCTGGCAACGGTCGAGAGCGCACAGGGGACCAGGGCGGCACGCACGTCCTCGTCCAATTCGAGACCGTACTGGAAGCACAGCTCGTCAAAGTCCTTGGTCGCTGTACAGCAAGGCTGGCGTCAGTTTCCCGGCGACGACCAACCTTTGGCTTGATCTCGCTCTAGGTTTGAGAGACGTACAGTACTCGCGGCCGAGCCGGCGGTACAAGTCTGCACGGTCAACTGCGATCGTAGGCATCTCGAACTAGCGTGACGGGCGAGCTGGCGAGGCGGACGAGCGAATGTCTCGACTCTCGACTCCGACGAAGTTCGCGGTAGACCCCGGGGCGAAACATTTTCCCACCCACTGGAGTCGACAGTTCAGATACGCTCAGACCGACTCTGCATAGAACCACATCCTCTCTTTCGACGGGCACCTCGGAGCGGGAGAGAATCACGACCGATTTTGCGCTGTCCCCGTTGCGAGACTTGGAACTACCACCTCCAACCTGCTGCGCTCCCTGGTCCCGCCGACCCATACCGGTGATCCGTCTTGGTATACTCGGTCGCCATTCCTGCTCCGCCTCCACCTGTTGCTCCACCAGCCCCGCCGAATGGTTGACCGAGACTCGGACCACGGTAACCCGGCAGCATGTGAGTGAGCGAAGTCGGTTGGTGTTGCTGCTGCTGCTGCGTTGGCATGGGCGCAGAGTGCGCGAGATGCGATGGCGCCGGTTGCGGCTGATGGTGATGCGGGATCGAGGCGGCTGGAGGGGCTTGCGAAGGGGCAGGTGCAGCTGAAGTGATGGGAGGGAGGGAACCCGGTTGCGAACCGTGCGGCGGCGCAGGTCTCGCTTGAAGTTGCGCCGCCTGCGCTTGCGCTTGTGCCTGCGCCTGTGCTTGAGCTTGCGCCTGCATCTCCCGGGCCGTCATCGGTTTCCGGGCGAGGCTCGTCCCGATCTGTTCGTCGCACCGCGCCGAGAAGCCGGCAATCACGGCGAGTTCCCACTCGTCCGCTGCTTCGGCGTTCACTTCGCGCTGGTACCGTTCCTGGTCGCGCGACAGCGGTTGGTCGCCTCTCCGCTTTTGCGAAGCGGACCCGCCCGACTCGCCGAAAAAGATTGAGAGGCCCTTGCCTTCCTCGTCCCAGAGCTTTGTCGTCAAGGCTTCAAGCTGAGCGGTCGAAAGGCCCGCCGGGTCGACGAACGGTTTCTTCTGCGTCGCGCGAAGGACAGTCCGGACGACGCGGGCGGGAGGAGGAGGGTGCGCGCCGTGGTAGTACGCGTCGCTCGACGAGTCGGGCGCGAGGTCAAACACGTAATCGTAGACGTGAGCCGGGTCCACGGCGCTGTCTCCGGGCAGCCGATCGCGAATAGACGAAGTGGGAGAGGCAAACGCGCGCTGCGACGAGGCACGGGTGCCGGGGACGACGGGGGTTGAAGTCCCGCTCGCCGTTCCGGCGGGGGTACTGCTCTCGTCCCCGTCGGTCCGATTCGCCTTGGGTTGCGCACCGTCTTCCTCATCTGCCGCCGGGTCGTACCGCATCCTCTTCCTGACTTCGAGGTCGTCCTCGTCGTCCTCAGCGTCGAGGTCTCGTTCCTCGAGGGGTGAACTCCCCCTCCTCCTCCTCGCGCGCCCGTGTCTCCCTCGCAAGCTCGCGGCATGTTGTTCGATCTGTTGAGTGACGGCGAGGGTCTTGTACTCGTACAGGCCGCGGAGGGCGGCGAGTTGACGCGATCGGAGGTACCGCGTCAGGGTGTGCGGGTCGACGGGGAGTTGCGTCCGAGGGACGGCGCCGCCCGCGTACTGAGCGGTCGACGTTGAAGCTGTGGCCATTCCTGCGGTCCCGTCTAAGTGCGATGTCGCTCTTTGGTCCAGTTGAGATGACGATCGGGTGCGACGAGAGCGGGGGACGATGTCGGCTCTACACGACGGGGACAAGTCGGGACAAGACGAGAGTCGGATACAGCGCTTAAAGAGGAGTCTCCGAGTCTACGCGAGCCTGCTCGCGTGGACAGTAGAGCGATGAGGGAGCCAACGTGTTGACATGCGCATCTTCGAGTGAAGCTAACTGCTCTTCCTCGACTCGCCTCTATAGCAAGCTAGACTCGACGATATGCGAGCTTACATCTAGTCAGTCCTGCATGCACGTGCTGGTCCTGCGTGACTGCTGTTCCAGCCAGCTGACTTCGACTTGTGTTCCGCTCGTTCGCACGCCATTGCTCGTCCCGCTGCTCGACTCGCTCGCACCTGAGCAGCGACGGACAGCCGGGCGACCAGCGCGCACCGCACGACTCGGGCAAACCAGTGTCGCTCGAAGACTTGGAACGGTTGCACGTCAAGGCGTTCCCCAACATTGACCTCGAAAAGGTCGAGGAAATGTCGGTCCACGCTCCCGCTCGCACTCGGCTCGGACCGTTGCACAGAGCAGACAGAGTTCATGAGCTTATATGTTGTCTGACAGCGCGAAGGAGCGAGGGTACAAGAACCGCGACGAGATCAATGTGAGCAAGGCCGGACTCGGCGACATCTACGAGGAAAAGATCAAGGGCTTCTTCAGGTGAGCCGCGGCGCAGACGAGAAGGCCAGACAACGCTCAGCTGTGCGGTGCGACTGACTCCCGAATCGCGCGGCATCTCGTAGGGAACATTTGCACGAGGACGAGGAGATCCGGTACATCAAGGATGGCCGCGGCTACTTTGACGTTCGAGGTACGCACGCATGCTGTCCTCATCTTGTCAAGGGGAAAAGCGAACTAATTTACACTTACTCGCACTTGATCGCTCGTTGCCGTGCGCAGCCCAAGACGAGAAGGACTGGATCCGGATCGCCGTCGAACCAAAGGACTTGCTGATCGTCCCCGCCGGGATCTACCACCGCTTCACGCTCGACGAGGGAGACTACATCAAGGCGATGCGGCTCTTCCAGGTGCGTGCGCATACGCGAGACACAGCGATGAGTCGAGCGCCAGAAAAACGCTCGCGAGCCTGACTGTCCCTTGTCCCGGGTGCTCGCAGGACGAGCCCAAGTGGGTTCCGCACGACAAGAGCGACGAGACGGACAAGAACCCGCACCGGGCACAGTTCCTCCAGTCGATCAAGGCATGAGCGACGAAAGACCGAGCACCTCCCGCATCGGGAGCAGCACCAAGAGGCGGACAGCACAGTCCTGTAGCGCGAGGTTTGTACATAATGGGTCCACATCGAGCCACACGCTGTCTTAGATCCAGCCCCTTAACGGACTCTACGGTCTGGCGAGCACTTGAAGCGTTTCTATGCTGACGTTGCTTGAAACCAAATCCCGGCTAGTCCGCGGGGCGCACGTTCCCACGTCGCCTGACCCCTCTCCCCAACTTGGACTCGTATTTCACTCACTTCCGACCGGACGTCAGCAGCGTACCACGCCGGCAACCTAGGATGGCAAGGAAGAAGCGCCCGTCCGCTCAAAACACCCAGTCGAACGCGCCCGTTCCGCCGCAGTCACCTGTTTCGGGAGCCGCCTTCAACAGGTTCGTGCTCGGCCCTTTCTTCGCGGGAACCCGCTTAAGTTATTGACGACGGGGATCTTGTATACCGTACAGCTCGACTACAGCGCCTCCAACGCCGACAGTCCAGCACAAGCCGCAGTCGCAGGCCGCTTCTAAGGCCACGCCAACAGCTGCTGGAAACGACTTTCCTCCGATCGGCGCAGCATCTGTCTCGAGCGAGACGATGGATACGAAGGAGCGAAAGAGCATCCCGACAGGCGGTCCGGTCGAGGTCAATCGAGGAACAGAGGCTGGAGCTCATTCCGGAAATGCGACGAGAAAGTGCGTCGTTCGTCAATCCGCCAGCTTCCCTTTGAGAGACAGACTGTCGCTGATCCGACAACCTGATCCTATAGTCCGGTCCCGCCGAGTCCGCCATCAACCGCAAAGCAGCCGAAAGCTCCCAGCCAGGCTCGGGCCAACCCGCTGAACGCACATGCCGCCGCCTTCACGCCTGCAGCTGCGACCCCCGCCCGTCACAAAAGTGGTCGCTCAGAGGGTGCGAAGGATCAGCCGGCTCCAGCCGGTACTCCTGGGAGCGGCCAAGCGCCGGCAACTCCTTCGACAGGGACGCCCGACCAGCCTGCGACCGGCCCGATCCCGACTGAGTCTGCCCGCTCCAGCTCCGCACCAGAAGCAGCAAAAAACGAGAACGAAGGCTGGGCGGCGGCCGAGATGCTCAGTGAAACGATCAAGTCGGCTCTGAACAGTCTCCGCCGCGGCTTCGTCTCAACTGCGTACGCAGAGCTCCTTCAAGCGGTCTCGCCAGAGTCTCCAAAACCCGACAAGAAGCTCGAAGCGGATCTCGAACAGGTTGCTAGCCTCGTCGCTGAGGCACGTCGGCTCATGAAGGGGCATAACGGCAAGCAGGTCCTCCAAAAGCTCGACGACGCCGACAAGCTTTACGGCCAGATCGCGAACGAGCTTGTAAACGATGCCAGTACTTCCTCGGCGCACTTCGCCAGCCAACGTTTGCGCTTGCGAGCGCACGCCAAGCTGTTCGAGTATGAGGAGGTCGATCGTCTCAGCGAGTAGGTCGCGCTTAATCACGCGGTGACGTCTTCCGTGAGCTCATTCAGCTACGTTCAGGTCACTGTGGAAGGCAGGTGTTCTGGACTCCCCGGAGGTTTTCGCTCGCATGGAGGCTGCGTGGTTTCTAGCGAGGTTCGAGGCAGCAGCCGATGCCGCCCGTTTCTACTCTCGCCACCCGGACTTGCGCGACCCGCACAGTGCATTCAAAAAGTGCGCTCACCACTCTATTCAAAGTCGTGCGGACTAATGACGACTAGTGACGCGCAGGACCCGCTCTGAGCAAATCCTTGCCATCGTCGAGACCCGCCGCAAGGGCACCGAGGCCTTCAAGCGACAGAAGTGGGACCGCGCGATCTCGTTCTACGTCTCGGCTCTCCGCGCGGCCGAAAGAGTCGGATGCGGCGAGAAGACTCTTGCGGCGCTCAATTTCAACCTCGGCATGGCTCACCTCAAGGTAAGAGAATTCTACTCAATCCTCGCCGGTATGGCCGGAACTCAACGTCAACACTTTTCTCCGACGCCCGCTCTGCTTCCGTCAAATTGCAGGCGAAACACTTCAGCTCGGCCGGCGACCACTTTGACTGGGCGCTCGACTTTGACGACAAGCACATCAAAGCGCTTCGCAACCGCGCCATCGTCTCTGAGCATCTCGGACAATTTGATGACGCCCTCGCAGATCTGAGAGACGCTCTCGAACTCTCGAAGGAAACCGAAAGCGCCGTATTTTGCGCTGCAATCGAGCGTGACATCGAGCGGATCCAGAGTCGACTCGACGAGGAGGACGACTTTCTGCATGCAGGTACACGATTCTTTTACGACTACATGCCCAAGCAGGGTTCGAGCAGGGATAAGGTAGCTCTCGAGGCCCTGAGCGAGGTCGCCGTTGCGTCTGTGCACACCACTGAATGCGTTCTCTCGCCCGGAACAGGACGAGCACTTCCGTACACTCGGCATCTCGCCCGGATCGAGCGAAACAGAAATCAAGACCGCTTTCAGATCCATGGCGCGCCTGCATCATCCGGACAAAGGTGGCGACGCGGAAAAGTTCAAAGAGGTGCGAGACAAACTCGTTTGACCGCGAGATTGTAATCGGTCACGCTGACATTACCTCCGCCTTCCGCACCAGATCCGCCACGCATACGGCGTCTTGATCGGAGTAAGAGACTCTCGCAGACAACCGACTGCCCGCGCGCTGATCCGTTTCCGATCCTGCAGGAAGAACAAGCTTCTCTGGACGGGCCTCCCGAATGCACTCTCTCTTGAAGATCGCAATCGTCGAATCGTTCACTCATGTAGCTAGCCGCATGTTCATAGCCGCTTCAAGACAGTGTGCATACGGAGAGAAAACTCCGCGGCAACCTCGCGCGGCCTTGTGTGTCAGAATCGGACGCGAGCCAGCTGCAGTCGCCACCAAAGACAACTCCTGGTACGCTTCGGACGGGACTTCCGAGCAGTCTTACAGCCCTCTCCGACATTTCTCTGCCTAGACAAAGCCTGACAAGCCCCCTCAAACGGTCATCCGGCTAGTCCGCGGCGGAGGACCCCGCACCGTTTCAGCGGCACCTCTTTTTGCTCAAGGGTCTCCCCCTCTACGAGTCCGCCTCGACGCCTGCTCCTCGGACGGCATCGACAAGTGGACGAGATGGCCAAGAAGAAACGCTCGCGTGCTCAGCACGCTGGTCCGGACGGTCAAGCCCCGTCGCAGCCGTCCTCTCAGCCGCAACCGCGACCGCAACCACCGGCGCCGGGACCCGCGTCAAACGGGTGCGTGCTCGACATTTCTGGTATAGCAACCGATGCTCGAGCTGATTTCGCATCCGCTGCAGTACGGCTAAGACGAGTCCGAGGCCTGCTGGTGCGCAGAAGCCGCCGGTGGAGACGGGCTCAAAGGGCAAACCGGGACCGAATGCTGCGCCAGCGAACCAGCACGGCTTGGCCAAGTCGAGCCAGGGTGCAAACACGAGCACAAACGGGATGAGTGGGCCTGCTGCAAAGCCTGCCGAAACGAAGCAGGTACCGAAGGCAGGCGGCCGCCGTGCAAAGGCCAGCGCGAGGTGCGTTCCGTCCCGTTGCATCGAAGTCACCTCGCACAGCTTCCAAAGCTGAGTCACGTACCGTCATAACAGTGCGATGCCACCGAGTCCGCCTCCGAGCCCCGTCAAGACCGCTGCAGCTCGGCGCGATGCCGCGACGACCGACCACCGTGCTGCCGCCTCGTCTTCGACCCATACTTCGCCCGCCAAGAACGGCCGCTCTGTTCCAAAGTCCGGCGAATCGAAGCAGACGGCGCAACAAGCGGCCAGCGCTTCGCAAGCAAATGGCAAAGCAAGTCGCGCAGGCGCTAGGTCCCGTCGCCACTCGCCGGCTCCTCCTTTCACGCCTGCCACGGCTGCGCCGGCGCCTGTCCCCGTCCAGCCTGCCCCGGTCGGGTCTGAAGCACAGCCCGAGCCTCCATCCCAGGAGATAAAAGCGACGAGTGTTCCGAAGAAGGGCGCGACCGCTACGGCGCTCACCAAGGCGATCAAGTCCGCGATGAGCAGTCTCGCTCGCGGGCTCGTCTCGGCCGCTTTCTCTGAACTCCTCAACGCGGTCTCGCCCGACGCTCCCGAGCCCGATGGGAATTTCGAAGAGCACCTCGAGAGCATCTCGATCCTCGTCTCCGAGTCGTTCAGGGCGGCGAAAAAGTCGGAGGCGAAAGAGGTGTTGCAAAAGCTCGACGAGGCCGAGAAGCTCTGGCCGATCACGACCGCTACGCTACCGAAGGGCGTCGATACGACTGCAGCTGACCTTCGCCTGAAGTGCATGCGTTTGCACGCGCACGTCGGGCTCAACAACCACGAGAAGGTTGTCGAAATGAGCGAGTGCGTGGCTGGCCTTTCTGGGTTCGGCACAGCTTCGTGCTGATGTCACATTTATTTCGCGTACAGACCTCTACTCGAGCAGCACATCATAAAGACGTGGGAACTCTTCGCGCGCATGAATGCTGCGTGGGAAACCGCGCTATTCGACAAAGCAGCCCAAGCTGCCCGTTTCCTGGTCCGAGTGAAAGATCTCGACGACCCTCGCGGTCACGAGAAGCAGTACGTGCAGCGCTTACACCTCAGTGAAGACCGAAAAGAAGTCCTGAATCGGCCGGACGACCATCAGACAGTATGCTGAACAGATCGTTCAAGCTGTCGAGAACCGCGACAAAGGCGCCGAAGCTTTCAAGACGAGGAAGTGGGAACGCGCGATTGCATACTACCGTACTGCGGTCTGCGCCGCCAAGAGGACCAAGTGCGGTCGCAAGTCGATCGCGGCGTTGCACTTCAACCTCGGAATGGTGTACCTGAAGGTGAGCCTGATGCCGACCGCTTCGCCTCATGTCACGCCGGTTTGTCGAAGCTGAGCGTTCCGTACGATCGATGTCCTCCTCAAGGCGCTGAACTATGAGAATGCCGCCGACTCCTTCACCGACGCGATCGCCTTCGACCCCGGCCACGTCAAAGCGCTGCGCAACCGCGCGATCGTGTTCGAGCAGCTGCGCATGCCGGAGGAAGCGCTCGAAGTTCTCGAGGACGCTCTCAGCCTGGCAAAAGAGTCGGAGAGCCGCGACTTCTGCGCCGCAATCGAACGCGACATCAAGCGGGTCGAGAAGAAGGTCGACGAATTGGAGGACATGCTGCGCGAACACGCCCGTTATTTTCACGAGTTTGTGTTTGGACTCGCGGCGAAGGGCAAGAAACCGAATCAGGTTTGTCAGCTTGAAGAGAGGCTCAGCTCCCCAGGCCGGCGGAGCTGAATTACCAATTGCAGGACCAGCACTTTCGGACCCTCGGCATCGAGCCCGGCGCGACCGAGATCGAGATCAAGGCCGCTTTCAAGTCGCTGGCGCTTAAACATCACCCCGACAAAGGCGGCGATGCCGAGAAGTTCAAAGAGGTGAGCACCCTCGTTCGCCGTTCGTCGAATCGAAATAAGCTCACTGGCAATCTTTGACAGATCCGGCATGCTTACGGAGTACTCACCGGTGTAAGGCGCATCGGGACATTTCTAGCCCAGTCCGAGACTGACATTCAGCGAGAGGGAACCGCAGGAAAAGGGCGCCCAAGGTACCGTTCCGGATTGCCCCGTATCCTGATCTGCTTGCAGTCGAATGTACATAGCCTCACAATCTCGCTTACTGTGCTGCACAGTCCATGCATTCAGAAACTCACTGTTTTGTTCCAAAGGTTGGCGATACTGGTACAGAGGAGCAAGCTCGGCAGCTCGGAGACTTCAGCTCTTCTCGCCAAAGTCGTGCTCGCCCGGTCCGAACGGTGCGCGGACCCCGCTCGGGTCTTTCCGCATCTTCCAGCGGCCCTTCGTTCTGCCTCCGTGACCGAAGCGCTCCAGAAGCTGTCGGAACAAAGTCGCGGTCAGCACGGCCTCGCTGAACCGGACCGATGCGACTCACGAAGCTTTCGAGCCACCGAAGCAACTCGCCGTAAGCGTTGCGCGTCAAGATCGAATGGTCGGAATCGGTGAATATGCGGAAGCGGAAGTTGCTGTTGCGTAATGTATGCACACGTGTTAGCTACGACGGCAAGCAAAAATCAACGCGAAGAGGGCAGACGTACCGAACTCTGGCCATCGTGAATCGGTCCAGGAGAAGCGCCGTGTTCTGATAATGCACGTTATCGTCGCCGGAACTGCGAAGGACCCGTCAGCTGAACGCTCGCCATTCAACAGCTCACTTCTTTCGGAACGCGTACTTACCCGTGCGCCAGCGCAAAGTCGGCGTGCCGGAAGCCGTCCATCTCGTGTATGCTCGAGTTGCGATAGCCGCCCGGATTCTCGGTCGGCAAGCCCATGTATCGCTCGGTATACAGCGTATCGTACAGGTGCCAGTCGGTGACGGGTGCGACGGCCATCCCGAGCGAAAAGACGGTCGAGTTGGCTTCGATGATCTTCGAGGTCAGGAACCCGCCGTAGGACTGGAGACGAGAGGTCAGTCAGCTTTGTGCGCAAGCGAACTCAGTTCGTCGATCAGAGCGCACCCAGCCCCACACGCCCACTCGCTTCTCATCCACATACGCCTTCTCGGCCCATCTCCGCGCGACTTCGATCACGTCCTGCCTTTCGACCTCGCCGAGCCTCCCTCGGACAGTCGATCGGAACTTGCGCCCTCGGAAGCCTGTTCCGCGAGCATCGACCCGGACGACAATATAGTCGAGCGAAGTTGCGAGGTAATGTTGGAAGTCGCGTTGGAATTTCGTCGAGACCATTTGCGAGTTCGGGCCTCCGTAGCTGCAGAGCCAAAGTTCACGTGAGCTGACACAGCGACCAAGCCCGAGCACAAATTGGCGGCAGAACGCACATCTGGAAGAGCACAGGATATTTGGTCCGGCCGCTTTCGTCCATCAAGGGCGGCCGCAGCTCCATCACGTTGACCTCGACTTCTCCGGTCCCCGTTCCTCCATCTTCGAGGCGTTCAGTCGAGTAGGTGATGGTGGGATGTAGATAAGCCGCGTCGGTCTCGGTGAGATGGCGATTACCGGTCAATCGCTGAGGCGTATCTGCAGGCAGGACGTGATCGATTAGCTAGATGCGCATCATCGATCTATGACAGACAGGACCAACCGGGTCCGTCAATCTTGTATAGCTTCTGCCATGGGACGCTTGGTCCACCTGCGTGACCACCCTCATCATCAGCACGGGCAAACGCGGTCTCGTAAAGCAGCTGCAGAATCTCACCATAGTTCAACTGGTAAGAACCCGCCAGCGCCGAAAACGTCACGCTATACGTCCCGACCTCCTTCGTGTTATCTGCACTGCCTTGGCCGGGAAGAAGCGTCGGCTCTGCCAGTTTGGACTTTCCGGTTCGGAGCGCTTCGAGCTCCGAGGGGTCGCGCGGGAGCGGAACCGAGTAAACGTGTCGAGCGATCGATGGCCGAGCAGCCGTGAAGTAACTGTGGGAGATGACTGTAAGCAGGGAGCAGAGAGTCCGATAAGTCTAAGGAACAAGCTCACATCAAGCCACGAGGGAGGTCGACGCGGTCGATCTCGTCCACTTCCCATTCGCCGCTCGTAAGGAAGACAGCATCACTCGCGATAGCCGGAGAAAAGTAAGCGACATGGACAAAGCCGTCGGCGTCGGGCACGAGGTCGAGGTAACCGGACGGGTATGAAGGCGCGTTCCTCGCAGCGGCCGATGAGAGGCTGACGAGCGTTTGAGCCTGCGAGTCTCAGGAAGGACGTGCGCAGCGGGAGACATCGTCAGCTTTGAAGCTGGATCTCGCGCGCGAACACCTCGGACTCACTGCCTCTGCCCATCCGCCATCCTTCTGCCACCAATCCGTCTCCCTGACCACCTCCCCCTCGAGCACATTGCCATCCACATCGTCGCTTCTGCTCAGCTTTTCCCAATCGACCGCGCTCAAGTCGAACCGTCCGACCCGTTCCACTCGCGCCGAGCGGTCCGTCATCCGGACGAGCACCTCGTCCGGACCGATCCACGCGACTTCAGTCACGACTTCTCCCTCATCGTCCGGATTGAACGGACGAGCGAGTCGTAAAGTAAGGAGAGAGCGCGAGAGGCGTTCGGCGGAAGAGAGGGTCGAGTCGGACGAGAGGGACCGGTAATGCGAAAGGGAAAAGACGCGGACGGTGACGAGCGGGTTCGGGTAGCCGGGCTGTGCGACGAGACAGAAATCCAGAATCAGCGGCTCGGATTCGTTTGCTTACAGACCCTCGCCTGCCGCTTCTGTGCAGTATCTCGAGCCACGCACCTTGGGATACCTCACGCCGACCTCCCTTGGGTATTTCCACCCTTTATACTGCACTTCACCTGCCGGTCCCGCCGGACTCGCGTTATAGATCGGGTACTTGTACAGCGGGACGTCCGACTCATCGAACGTGATGAACGCGACGTGAGCCGAAGTGGGCGACCACCACAGCGTCGAATCTGAAGAGAAGACCTGTGCGACACGAGGATTTCGGTCGATCAGTTGGGCCACGTAGCTACGCCGCAGCTCAATCGAGCGACAGAGAATTCCGCAACGCACCTCTTCCTCGTACACCCAGCTCGGTCTCCCGCTCATCCTCGTCGTCGTCCCGTCGCTCGTCACCCTAATCGCCTCTTCCTCCCACCTTTTCCCCTCCGGATCCGCATCGATCGTCTCTGCCGGCAAGACATACAGATCGTTCGCGTGGACGTACGCGAGGTTGTGCGAAGTCGGGGAGAAATGGGCGAACGAGGTCCCGGGAGGGGAGTGCGGTTTTCGGATCGGGCGAGTCGGGGATGAAGCTGGTCTGGAAGTCGAGTCGGAGGAGAGTTTGTGGAGGTAGAAATTGGCAAGAGTCGAGTGCCGCCAGACCTGGAGGAAGCGGGCCGAGTAAGCACTGTACGGCAACTACGACGCTTGGAAATCTGCGCCCGACGGACGCACCTTGGTCCAGTGCGAGTCCACCAGCGCATACATTCCGTCGGCGCTAAACTTGTGACGGTACCACAGCAGTCGAGTGCCGTCCGTCTGCGCGCAATTCCAGCAGGCGGGTCAACGATCCGTAGCTCGGATCGGTCCCGAGCGGTAGAACGTACGCCTCGGATGTCGTCGGCCGCAACGAGAACCCGAGACGAGTTGTGGAAAGGGTCGTGCAGGACAATCGAGCCGTCGAAGGCTCTCTCGGTGTAAAGTCCATCTTGCACTGCGAATCAGATCTTTAGTTAGTCACCCTAACACGAAATTGTAGCCGCGCTGTGCAAGCGTGGCTGCTTGTGCAGAGAAGCAGATCAGGTGAAAGGGATGGCTCACCCTCTCCGCCTTGTTCGGCCGGGAGTGCGACCCATTCGACGTGTTTCGTCTGCACGGCAAACGTCCCATTCAGGACCTCGTCGAGCGTCATGCGCTTCTTGGTCGCCGCCGCCCCGTAGAACCGGTTATGACCTGACGAGGGCCCAAAGAGGTTGATGAGGGCGAGGATGAAGAACAAGGTCAGGACGAGAAAGGCGGGAAAGAGGACGAGCAGGCGGCGGCGGCGCTGCGGGTTCGTTGTGAAAACCTCGGAAGCGGGTCAGCGAGCGGAGCGGAGAATGGTCTCGGACCTGCGAAAATTGCGCAAGCGCACTTTGATTCGGTCCTTCTGCAAGGCCGCCAAAGAGAACTCCCACCCGTCGTCCAGGTCCGACGAGTCTGTCGTTTCCTTGGACCCTGCAGACGTCGCATCGACCCGGAGTCGACCCTTTTCTCCTTCGCCAGAGTCGTCTTCCTCCGACTCGTACGCAGTGTCTTCCCCGCTGTCGTCGTCGTCGGTATAGTCCTGCCGAGCGATCTCTGCCGCCGAGTCGAACGGGTCCGGAATCCACAACGGCGGTCGCGTCTTGGGGAACCGCTGCGCTCGACGACGACTGCTTCGTTCCGGTCTCGGTTGCGGTGGTGGGAATGAATGCTCTTGATCGTTTGATCCCGAGATGGGCAGGTAGCCCGGAGTGGCTGTAGCGGTCGGGAGGAGCATAGCGTTTTTCTCTTTGGGTGGGGTAAAAAAAGAGGGTTCCCCCGAAGCGGATCAACGCGAGCAAGGGTCAGGACGAGCGCAGAGTGGGTCGACTAGCCATAAGCTGGTCGTGTACGAGCTAGGTGGGAACCAGTCGAACTCTGTGGGAGGAACGAGAACCGAAACTTGCAAGATCCAAGCCAAGCCGCGCAAGAGCGAGGTCAGGTTTACTCTCGTTTGCCTCTCGACTTCCACCTATAGCAAGCCGGACGACTCGGAACTGAACGCAGAGGAGCGGGGAGACCATGGTACGCTGTCTCTTGCTCTCACCTCGAATGGATAGAGTCACCCGCATCGCTGACATGCGCAACTCTGTCAGTCTTCGTCACTCGCGCCGAGTTGCAACGCGCCCAAGCACCACTACGACACGTGCTTCAATCACTGGTTGAAATCTTACCTCCTCTTGATCGCACCGCCATTGTCGAACCCGTCAGACACGCCCGCCGGGATCAAGGAGCGCGACAAGCGGAACAAGCAAATCGCAGAACACAAACGGACCCTCGAGAACGACTGCGGCCAGGCGTACAAGGACTACCAAGCATGTCTCAAGGTGGGCTTGCTTTGTTGCCATGGCGAAAAACGGACGCGGCGACTGATCCCTCGAGGAACCTGGTCTCGCAGGGAGCGATTCAAAAGATGGAGGACTTGCCCGAACTGCTCGCCAACGCCCGAAGAGAAGAACCGCTCGAAGGCTGGGGCGGCATCAAGGTCGCGTCCGAAGGCGACCTCAAGTGACGCGCTCGTCTGGCTCTCATGATCAGCGGATCCCCTTTTGCAGGGCGGTCCCGCTCCCCCGCAGCGAGTACTCGCACCTCCGCCCACCCCGCAGACCTGATTCGCAGCGAATCCCCGTGTTGTAATACTTGAACCTCGAAGCGCTCGAAGGAGATCCAGGGATCTCGGAGGACTGCCGGCCGTTGCCGCTCGGGAGGAAGAGCAAGTCTCTGGCCACGCCTCGGTGTTCCAAAGAGCGCATACTTGCGACAATCGTAGCTAGAGATTACCTATGCTCGGCTTGTCTGTAGTTACTCGAATAGAGGGAAAAGTCGATTCCTCGTTGGCAAGAGGTCAACCCTCTGTTGCCGTCTCTCCCAAGATTTTTGACATCCGACCATGATGGCCGCCTTTACGCTACCCGCCCGGACGCTCCGGCTTCCCATCAGCCGGACTCTTATCTCGACTTCTCTGCGATCCGCCCTCTTCTCGACCTCGGCAGCACAGAGGAACGCGACTCCCGACTGGGAGCAACTCATCGGCGGTCGAGCAGGAATCGACCGCCGTCGCGCCGCGTTCGAAGACCGGTATCGCGATGCGCTCGAAGCTCGAGCTAAAAAGGAAGGCGTCTTGGTCGAACAACTCAAGGAGCGCGCGAAAGAGTTGAACGCGAAACCGAGAGCGGCCGACGTCATGCGACCCAAGGGATTGCCTTCCTCGACGGCGACGAAGCAGGATCCCGGGTTGGGACCGGTCGAGGCGGGGAGTATGGACACGAGAAAGACGGGCGGCGAGTTGGGCAACGAGGCCAAGGCGGCAGACGTCGTCAAGCCGTTGCCGTCTGCCGAGCAAGAAGCGGCGGCGGCATCGAAACCAAAGCAGCCGTTCACACCGAAAAAGAGCGACAGTCCTGTCAAGGTACGCGCTCTCTGTGCTCTTTCTTACAGAGCCGGAAGACCCGAAAGCTGACGAGGCACGCACGACGCGAACGGGAGAGCAGCCTCTGAACGACATCATGGACCTGTCCAAGGCATCCGACTTGACCACCAAAGCGCTCTCGCAACTCTGGACGACGTACCACCAATCCAAGGGTTACCTCTCGGCGGCGATCCCGATCGAGACGTACTTGCGGATGCTCAACAGTGCGCGCAAGTACCCACTGTTTGTCCTGCCGCTCGCCCGCGTCGCGCAACTGCCAGAGGGTCAAGAGGACCAGTCGGCGACCGAGATGCACCTCCTCGTAAGTTGCGCAGCAGGAGCGAAGCCTCAAAAACCCCAAGTCGTGCCCAAACTGACTTGCAACATCGCTTGCAGGAATGGTCCTTGTTGCCGCAACCGCAGACGGCCGGGCCCATCCCGCCGCCTTCGACCGTCCTGTTCACGCCTCTCGCCGAGTACAAGTCGCGCCAAGAGTACTCGCAGCCGTACCTGATCCTGACGCACTATACCGACCTCGCCGCGTCGCACGACGTCGTCCTGATGCGCGGCGAGATCTCGGCCAATGTCGCGCTCAACTCGACCGACGCGCAGGTCCTCGCGATCCGGATGCAGTTGTTCTACAATGACACGGGCAAGGGAGGCGACATTGAGCAGGCGAGGCGCGAGTTGCTGAGGACGTTCCATGAGCAACCCGAGTCGTTCGACGTCGAGGCGTTGATCAAGGCCGGGTCGATCTCGGAGATCTAATGAAATCGTAGAATAGGATGTGAGGGCAAATTGTAGATGCTCTAGAAAGCGCATTGTTGCAGAAAGAGGGCGAGTGTCACGTCTGAATCCTTCTGGGCGAGGGCGCCCGACCGACTTTGGATTCTCGTACGCTTCCATAGCCCATCTTACTGGTTTCTGACGGTTAACGCTCTCCTCTCTGAGCAGTCAAGTTTCAGCGGAGACTACGCCCACGTCAGCGATCCGCTGTAGTCGCTCTTCGGCTTCTCCTCCACCACCTCATCGTCGTCGTCGTCGCTTGCTTTCCGACTCGCCCGGTCTCAAACCGCTGTCGCAATGCCGACTCTCGAAGAGTACGCTTCCGACCCGGACGACATGGCTCTTGACCTCCCGCCTGCAGACGATCCCGCCGCCGGTCAAATCCCGGCCGCGTTCAAGGGCAAGAGTCCGGCGCTCCCGCAAGACTTTGCCAACGAAGCGTCGATCCCCAAGGCGATGCGCGTCGCTCCAGACGGCTCGTTCGTGAAACCACTCAACGAAGAGTACACCAAGTGCGTGCTCGAAGAGCTTCCTTGAGAGTGGGTCGACCCCCTTGCTGATCGCCCCCCGCCTTCCAGGTGGGACACGCTGTACCCGATCTATATCGACAAGAAACGGCCGCAACAGGACGGAGGACGGCGAGTCAACGCGAAACTCGCGATCGAGTGGCCGTTCGCGGAACAGATGGCAAAGGCCTGCCGGATGCTCGGGTTCGAAACCGTCTTCGAGGCGAGTCCCAGGCCAGGCCATCTGTCTGCTGTCCATCAACCGTGCTGACTCTGAGCCCCGTACTCAGCCTCTCAAGACGCACCCGAAAGACTGGGAGAACCCGGGTCGCGTCAAGGTGCAGCTGCGGACGGCGGAGGGTACTCCGCGCAACTCGACGATCAAGAACAGTGAGCCGCCCATCGGCCGAGTCTCTCTACGTGCGTCGCTGACGTTCACGCTCTACAGAGCGCATCCTTCTCGCACGGATCTGCTCCGTCCTCGCGCCGCATCAACCGAAACCGCCCGCCACGACTGAAACGAACCCGCACCCGGTCGTCCCGATCCACCTGCGCCTCCCCGCCAACTCGCCCGCCATCTCGCACGGTACGCTCGCGGAAGCGATCAAGGGCGGTGGCCCGCTTGGCGGTATGCTCGGAGGGATGTTGGGCGGAGGCGCGGACGACGAAGAGGATGAGAAGGACAAGGTGGCGAAACCGAGTCCGTTTGAGGAGGAGAGGAAACGGCAGGAACAGATGGCCAAGGCGCTCAAGGCCAAGAAGGTGCGCATGAAGCGCCGATGAGACCCGGGAGGAAGGCGCTCGGTGAGTGTATACTGTTTGCCTCCGTTGCAATGTTCTGCGTCGTTGCGCGCCTACGTCTCATCCATACTAGCGAGCTGGCTGGCGCTGGCTGCCCACGACTACGGAGTCGCCTTCACTCTCATATGCTTCTCCAAGCACCCGAGTCGATGCTCCTGTCGAGAACCCCGCCTGAGCTGCAAAAGTCCGCGGCACGTCCGCGTCCCCCCCTTTTCCCCTCACCCACGGCCCCGCTCGCTCAGACCTCTGCGAACGACCACGCGACACTCGACCACGCTGTCTGAAGAACGCTAGTAATCCTTGGCGGACGCGCGGCCGGCCGATCACGCGGTGACTTGTCCGACAAGGACGGACGGACGACCGCAGGACTTGATCTCGACTCGCTACTTTCGCTCTTGTCTTTACACTCTTGAGACGCTCGCTTAGCAGTCGCCATGTACCGCTTCAATCAGATCTACGGCTATGGGCAAGATCACCCGCAGGCGCAGATGAGGCGGATGCTCTCGCCGCCGAAGGATTATCGGGCGAGGCTCCGTCGCCGTGGCGCGTTGCCTCCGCACACCCCCTTGCGTGGCGCGCACGACCACCATCACCTAGGGCAGGACCCGCCTCGGAAGGAGGTCTACCAAGGTCTCCAACTCGACGAGGAGCAGTACGGCCCCGGGCATTGGCAGCACGCCGAGATCCCGCCCTTGTACGATGTGCAGTACCATGTGCCAACTGAGGTGCTCTCGCGTCAGCCTGTCCTCTGTCCGTTCTTCGTTCCGACCTCAGAGCCGACCCATAATCGTGCTGCAAAACGAGCAGGGCTCGACAAGATGGCCGTCGACGTCGTATCGTGGCAGACGATTCACCCTCACGATCACGCGCTAGACTTTCTTGACGCTCTCTTTCGCGAGATGCATCAACGCCACATTCATGCTGCCCTCAAGCGCGCAAATGTGCATCAGGACAAGCTTGCACGTGAAACCGGAGAAGTCCACCGCCGGTACCATCCTCCAGGCAGTGAATCCTTTCCGCATCTCGAACACTTTCACAACATATTCAGACCGCTTGCGAATGAGGCCCAGGCCTCGTAGGTGGCTTCCACGTCAGGCCACACCGAGGCGGCGGGCTGACTGACTTCTTCTCTTCCGCAGCGAGACCTTCTTTGCGAACGTCATCGTGGGCGCGCGCGATGCCATCAATCGCCTGATACGTGACGACTTTGTGGCGAACGGCATGTTCCCCGGTATCCGCGTCGAGATCGAGTCGCAAGCGCGTGTTGGACCCGACGGAGATGCATCGTGAGTTAGCCTCCGAAGATGGGCAACAGCTGGAGACGACCCGCTGAATACCGCAGCTTCCTGGCAGGAGCGCGCTCGATTTCATGCTCTCGCTCGTTTCGTGGCCGCTCACGATTACCGAAGATGCGTTCCGCATCCACCTCGTCGCGGTCGAAATGAAGGTTAGTCCTGCATCGCACCAAGCACATGTTTGTAAGGAATTGACTTCCAGGCCCTTTCTGCATAGCGTCCTGGCTATGTGCTGCATGAAGATTGGGCGTTCGAGAACGGTATGGCACTCGACAGCCGTGCGCATGCCCTCGCAACGCAGCTGTTCTGGTGCGGCTTGTCTCGGCGGACACGGGTTTTGACTTCTGCCTGACCACCGCTGTTGGCTCAGGTACACGTTACGAGACGAGCAGCGTGTTGAGCGGCACCTGCTATCGGACTATGTCCGCTCGGTCGCGGTGGCCGTCGACTACGACTCGGTTCATTCAGCGCATCAGAATCACGACGAGCCCATCGTGATGTCGGCAATTCCGATTACGAACCGACCGCCCAAGGGTAAACGAGCGCCGAAGCGGGACGATCCGTACGCCTTCCCTCACTCGCTCGAATCCCCCTTCGAGGGTGGTCCGAGGCTCGCGCTGGTTTACATGCTGTACGAGGCCCTGCGCGCGCTCGGCGTGCTCAATAAAGGCGTAAGCACGCTCTTTTGGTACTTCGGGCTCCACTGACTCTGGCGAGCTTCAACAGGTCTTTCCGTACGCGCGCATTTACGAAGATCACGACAAGCAAGAACAGGTGATCGCGGTTGACGTGAGTTGCTCTCAGCCCTGCGCTCAACACTCGTCTGCGCTGTCTACTGAACGGTTCGTTGCCCTGCACAGCCGGCGATCCGGAAGTTCATGAAAAGCGTGGCCGCCACGCGTGGAGGACGCGACAGCCCTACTGGCGGGCCTGGCGGCGTGGATTCTTCCAGTGACAGCAGTGACGTCGGCCAACTCGCTAGCAGATTCAGAAAGAGCACTATTCGTGATAGCTAGGCTCGTAGTGTCTGAGTGTCGACCCAGAAAACTGGTCCTCCCGCACATGAAACAAGGCAGTCTTACATTTCGTTTCCTCTTCTCAGTGAACGAAGAAGCGCGAGAGGGGTAGAGGTATGTACGTCTTTGCACTGTCCTGATCACGAAAATATACGAAAGGAAGAACGGAGGCTCGATAAGAGTTTCTCTACTTGAGCGGCGCCGCAGTCGACTCGAGCGGCTTCTCGAGGTCCTTGTCGACCTCGCCATAGGTGCCCTGACTCGGCAGCGGCGCGTCGTGTCCGAGGCTCGTCGAAGTCGCTGTGCCCGTCGTCGGCACGGACGCCGAGCCGGTCGCGGTCGTCGTCGCCGAGTTGGCCTTCTTGTTCTCGGCGATGCGCTTGGCCTCCTCGCGGATGTCCTGGATCTCCTTGGCGACGGTCGTGTAGAAACTGTTGACCTTTTGGCCGAGCGAAGAGTGGAGAGCTGCGCGGTGGAGACGCATGTCAAGTCAGAACAGGCTCGCCAGAAAAGAGCACGAACAGTCGAGACGCAGTCAAGACGCACCAGCCTGATAGTAGCGCTCGCCGATGATCCGTCCAGCGTGCGCCTTGAGCGAGATGCCGTGCTTCTCGTCGAGCTCGCGAGCCTTGGTGCTCGCCTTATCGATGGTCGGCGCCACCTGGGTACCGACGCGCTCGCGGAGCGGGTTAAAGAACGACAGGAAGCGCTGGCTGATGCCGTACTCTGTAAGAGCCGCAACTGTATGCATCAGCACTTGTACGTCACGCCGTAGACGGAAAGGCGGAATTCGAGCGCAGTGACTTACGCTTGTCGGCCTCGATAGCCTTCTGGACAACCGAGTCACTGAGCGTGTAGCCCTCGGCGAGGATCTCGGCAACAATAGCCGAGCGGGGCTTGTCTGTGAGCCGGAGGATCATTCCGGAGAAGTCAGTCAAGCGATTCTAGCGCGCTGTCGCCGACTCAGAGTAGGGCATCTCGTTGCTCACCCTCCTGGTTCAGCGGCTCGTGCTCGCCGGTGGTAGTCGCAGCAGCCGGGATCGACGACTGAGCCTGCTGAGCGACCTTGGGCGGCTCGACGTCGTCCGAGGTGACCTCGATGGTCTGGCCCTCGAGAGTGCCGCCCGAAAGCAGGAGAGCAGTCTTGGCGGCCGATTCCTGCGGAGCGATGAAAACGAGGGTGAGCCAAACCCACCCGTTACGAAGCAACTTGCTCCTCTGACTCGAGGTTTGTGAAGCGAGGAATACAAGCAGAGGTGGACGGCGGGCTCACCTTTGCGAACGAGATGTCGGCCTTGCCGTCACTCGGTCCCTCGATTCCGTGAATCTTGCCGCAGAAGCTGCGCGCGCGCCAATACTGTCAGCCGGCCCTGAAGAACATCGAGAGTTCGCTCAAAGGGAAGAAGGAGCGGGGCGAAACGCACGAGAAGAAGTGGTCGAGCGTGTCCTTGGTGGTGGTGCTCGGCAAGCCCGAGACGCGGACGACGTGCATCTTTGCGGTCGAAGTCGAAGCGACAGCGGACGAGGAAGTAGTGTCGGTCTGTCCATGCGAATCACGAGGCACCGGCATTGAACGAGAGCGAAAGGGGACAACGTTAAAGCGGTTTAGAGGTTGTGATGACGACGGTCGAAAGAGTGGGACCGAACAACGTGAACAGACGGCGAAGGGAGAGGACAGCGTGGTCAGTATTGAGCCGAGTCACGTAGGGCGGTATTCTCCCACCAAGGGAGACTGACCATGTTGCTAGCGACTGCGTGTGTGTATAGAGCGATAAAAGAGCGACTTCGTGGCGGTTCTCACTTCGGCTGCGGAAGTCGGCGGCGGCGGTGCGACCAGAGAGGCGGTGCAACTTTGGAAGGAATGCGCGTGACGGCGGAACTTCCTTCTCTTCCGACGGAAGAGGCGGACAGGGGGTAAAACTAGAACCGCAATTGCGTAGGATTGGAGACAACACAAGGGACTACGACAGCGAGTACAACAGCAATCATTCCTGTATCGAGAGCATGTCGAATGCGTCAGTATGATCGCACCGGGAACATCCGAATCCAAGCTGTTCCGTCGCGCGCAGCAGTCCGCCCCCCTCTCTTTGAACGCTCCGATTTGATCAAGTTTGTCAACCTCCCCGTAAAGAGGTCGAGCACCACACCGTCTGCGAGATTCGCCCTTGTCCCCCTCTGCTCCCTTTCCTCCTCGTCGGTCCTCGCCCTCCCGCGCGAATGCTCGAGAAAGGGGGGATTAGCCCTCTCGTTCGTTCCTCTTGCCGTTCGGACGAGAGAGAGCGCCTCAAGTCCTGAGCGGTTCCGAGCCTCGGCAAGAGGAAGGCACCAGAACAGTCCTTGGGAAGCCTCCTCGACTCCGACCGGTAAGAGGGCGAAACAAGGCGCCAATTTTCCGATCCCAGGGGGCGGAAGGACGACTGCGGAGTACGCAGCCGCCGATTGCGAGGACGCAGCGAGGAGGGGAAGAGAGAGGAGAGAGGAAGGGGAATAACGCATGGGCCGACCCGAGAGTAAGGCGGGTCGGGACTAGGTTTTGAAAGGTTTGGTAGGCAAAGTTGTCGTCCTGGCGAACGAGAGCGGGCGAACGCGCGCGCGAAACGGACGGTCGAGAGAAAAGAACGCCGTGCGCGACTCACATACAAGCGGGAGGCGTCTCAGACTGGTACAATGTGGCAGCTGTAAGGGTGGGAGCTATTCAGAAGAGTCTTCGAGATGTCGAGGTCAAGCCCAATCCGCTCCGATCCGCGGCAACATTGGGCCAGTCTGAGGGCAGTCGCCTGACTCACCCAAGAAGCCCTCGTCCTCCCCAACCGCTCCTCGGCGTCAACGTCAGTTCAACCTTGGTACCTTGCCGGAGGACAGAAACGGGCAAAGCGGTCCCTTCGGATCGACCGACAAGCGCGGCGACGGCGCGGAGGTTGTCGTGATTCGAAGACGAAACGGAACCGAACGAGACGAGCAAGTCTTCTCGGAGGAGACCCTGTGCGTTTTGGTGCGTGTCAGCTCGCGAATCGGAGGAGGTCGAGGCCAAGACGGAACGAAAGGTCGGGCCTCACCGCCTGGTTCGCCGGCGAACTCGGTGCGACCGCGTCCACCTTGGCAAACGGTTTGTCGTCGCCCGCCTCGTCTTGGTCCGTCCCTGACATCGCTGTGTCTTCTTGCGTCGTCGGCGTCGTCTCTTCGCCCCTCGGTAACCCCCTCATGACGACCTGCTCCATGTCGCTCATGACGGCCTTGAGGTCGTTCCGGAGGCGAATGATGTGGTACCGCGCGGTCCTGACGCCTGCGACGTCAATATCGGACCGTGGGTAGCCTTCCCTGTCGACGAGTGGGGTGTCCATCGTGCAGTTGTTCTGTTTAAACCGAGGCGGAAGTCAGCCAACCTAGTTGACGAAGGGGCTACTTCACGAGTGGGCTCACCGATTTGAGGACGTCATAGTAGGCGTCGAGTTGAGCTTGGATGTTGTTTTTGAGCTGGGACAACCTCAACGCTTCACTCTGTACGGTTGCCGGCGTGTCCGAGTTGGTGGTGCGAGGTGCGAGTGACGCAGACGACGACGACGGCTCATGCAACGCGTCCGGGATCGACATGGCTGCAGTTGGGCGAGCTTAGTCCACCTTTGTAAGTGTAGTTTGGCCCTGTGGGCAGGTGCTCCGAGAGATGTAGTCCCTCGATGCGGGAAAGCGACAAGGTGATCGAAACGTCGGCGACGATCTCCCTTGGGCGACTTTTGACTGCAACTATACGCTCTTTGACTCTGTCGCTCTACCTAACCCGTCAGCGCAACGATGGCAGACTTGGCGATCGGAGTCAACGAGCTCGATTTCGCGTACGCTCAGCTCAACGGCGTCGAACCGAGGGCCGTCCTCGAAAAAGTCACGCTCAACCTCCCAAAGGGATCGCGCTGCTTGCTCGTAGGCAGTAACGGAGCAGGTGCGCAGCACTCTATCCTTCCATCCCGCCGCAGTCCGAGCTGACTCCGAGCCTACTTATCCTCGCACATCCGTAACCCCACATACCTCCATGACGCAACTCTAGGCAAATCGACGCTGTTGCAGATCCTCGCAGGGAAAAGGCTCACGCGCAGTAACGCTCAAGTCCTCGGACAGAACGTCTTCTTCCAGACGCCGCCCGGAGTCACTTATCTCGGTCAGTCGGAACTGACGACTCTCTCGCTCGCTCGCTGGTCGTTCGTAACCCCTCGGATGGCCTCGAGCTTGGTCGCAATCGTGAGGTACGACTGACTGACTCCTGGCCAATTTCAACAGGAACGGAATGGGCGGCGAACCCGGTCGTCCGAAGCGATCTCGAGGTCTCGCACTTCCTGTACGTCCGGCTCCCTCCTCCTCGCCTGCGCCGTTCTCTTGCTCAGCCTGCGAGGGCTGTCCGAGAATCCGCTCTGAGTCTAGGCCCGCCGCGTACAGCGATTCGATCGGAGGGTACCGCTACAAGGAGCGCCGCGACCGCTTGCTCGACATCCTGTACGTTCGCCAGCGGAAGCCGCATCCCTCACTTGTCACCGTCTGTAGGCCGCGCGCAAGAGCTGATGATGGTCAACGTGATCTGACAGTGACGTTGACCTGTCGTGGCACATGCACGAGGTCTCGGACGGCGAGCGGAGGCGAGTCCAGATCGTCAGCGGGTTGATGGCGCCGTGGGATGTCCTCTTGCTCGACGAGGTGCGTTGCGGACACAGTCGAGCCTGCCCGGTCTGTGCGCAGCCCAAGAGCTGCGTCGGCTGATTCTTTGATTTCCGTCGTCTCCGCACAGGTGACGGTCGACCTGGACGTCCTCGTCCGGTCGCGCCTGCTCGACTTTCTCGTCGAAGAGACGCGCGAACGGAACGCGACGATCCTCTACGCGACTCACATCTTTGACGGCCTCGATTCGTTCCCGACTCACCTGTGCCACCTCCAACTCGGGACGACGGTCGCGCCTTCGCCGCTTGAATGGCCGTTGAACCTCGAGCAATCGGGAGCCAAGGAAGCGGTTCCGGAACAAGTGAGGAAAAGGATGGACGACCCGAACAGGACGGGGAGCAAGTTGCTCGAAGTCGCGTTGCATTGGCTGGTCGAGGACAAGCAGAAGCGGATCGAGAAAGAGGTCAAGGAGGGTGGGAAGCAGAAGCGCGGAGCGCGCGGACAGGGCGAAACCACCAACAGCGAAGACTTTTACAAAAAGTGCGTGCCGGCGGTCTGGACGCGATCGCTCCAGCTGACTCTCGTGCTTTGCAGGTACGACTATTCGGCGGGTCGATAGAGAGGGGCGATTCCCCGGATACCACCCCCTTCCGCATTCTCGCATACCCGATTCAACCTCGCATCACTCGCTTGTAGCCCACGAACTCCACTCCCGCGCATTCAACTCGCATCCCATCTCTTTGTCTATACACCATGTTTTCTGTTCGCTCTATTCTTCTTCTGAAGAGCGACGATCTACGTCAAACTGAGGCCGAGCTTCTTCCACCCTTCTTTCGCCGCGTCAACGCGATCGAGGACCTCCTGCACCCTCCTGACGGCCTCCTTGCGCTCCTTCCTCGCCTCGGTGTACCCACTCGGGATCTCGGTTGAGTCGAGCTTGAGCAGACCCTGCAACAAGTTCTCGCTCAAGTAGAGCAACATCCGTTTCGGCGGCGGCGGCGCGTCGGCATCGTTCTGCGCATCGGGTCCCGCAGCGGCACGGCGTGCCTGCTCCTGCGCGAGCCACGCCTCGACTTGTTTGACTTGAGGTTCGAGTTCGTCGAGCTTGTGCACGGCGATTTGCCGGATCCGACTCTGAACCGTCTCTTCGCTGTCGACCTTGTCCTCCGCCACCGACGCAGACGCATCCGCGCCGCCCGGAGCCGTCGCGACCGAGCCGGAAGGCGAAGCGGCCGCGAGGTCTTGCAAGTCCTTCCGACTCGACAAGTGGTCGTTGACGTGACCCGAAACGGTCGCCGAACCGAGCATGACGAGCTTCTTGAGCCCCTTTTTGTTCGCAGTCGACTTGCGACCCATGAGGGACCACGAGTCCCAGAAGCTGCGGCCTTTTTGCGGTTCCGAGGCGGTACCGGCGGAAGGGTCCTCCTCGACGAGACCGTAGGCCGACATCGGCAAGCTGTCGTCCTTGAGGACGGCACCGGCGTAAATGAGCTTCTGATGAGAGGGAGGGACACCCGTCATGTTGGAGAGGGTCGTCCGGAACTGGGAGAGCGGAGCCGAAGGTTGCGGCAGGCGAACTCGAAGCCTGTTCAGGAGAGCGAGGGGTCAGCACAAATGCTCTCAGGCTTCCCTCCAGAGATGTCGCCACACCCGCGTATGCGCAAAGACTTACTTTTCGCGGCCCCACTGCACCTCGATCTCGCCGTGATCGCCTGCAGCGCGGTCTTTCCGGTCGCCTCCAGCCGGCATCGTCCCGTTCGCGTTTGCGCCCGACGAGCCAAGTCCGTAGTCGTTCATTCTCGCGTCGAACTGGCGAAGCTGCTCTTCGTATAAAGATTGGTCGCGTCGCTGTGACCGCGACGAGAGAAAGACGGCAAAGAGGACGGCGACAAGGCCGACGAGGTGGGGCGAGTAGGTATCGGCGAGCGCGAGCGCTTTCGAGGAGAGCTCGTGCAGACGTGGATCGGCTGTATAGCGATCGCGAGAGACGGTCAGCTGGAGCAGTTCACCCTTCGATGACGAAAAGGCGCAGTGCCGAAGCCGTCTCGCTCGGCGCACAGCTCTCGCTGCACTACCGGCGCATGGCAGAAGGGTTCTCTTACTCACAAGTCAACCGTACGACGGCTTTGGCTGCTGGATTCTGGCTTTCCTGAAGCGATGCGAGCGAGTCGGCGAAAGTCGTCCGAAGCGAACCAAAGTCGACCGGAACGCGCTCGACGGCTTGCGAGAGCGTTGCACGGGCAGATGAGAGCAGAGAATCGGCCAGCGTGGCGTTCAGATGAGGCTAATGTAGCTCGGCAAGCCCTGTGTACGGTACGTCGTCCGGGGACTGAAACTCGGCGGGGCGGCCTAATGCGGCCAACCTATTATCAGCCTCACAAAGATCGAATAGCCCGGCCTAATCAAACCACCTCGTCTCGTTTCGTAGAGTCTAAGTTCAGGCTCAGAATATAAAGCTTTTTACGACGAGCATATCGACATTATGGAACTGGACCGTATATGCGAGTCGAGAATACAAAGTCGATGGTGGAAGATGCGTGAGGTTAATTGCCACGCTAATGGATACACTCGATTACGAATCGCAAGTAAGGCGATCATAATCCCGATTCGGGGCGCGCGCGCCGGCGGCGGGTTGACTCAAGGTCGCTTCGGCCGCCATCCTCCCGCGCACTTTTTTCACTCGAGTTCTCGCTTCTCCTCCTTCCCGCTTCCACGCTATAGCCAACGGAACTTTGAGCACGCTCAGTCGCGAACTTCGCTGCAAAATCTCTCCTGCCTCTCTTGGTACTCACCCTCTAGCACTTGCATGTGAGTGTTCGCCTTCTCAAACCGCCGTCACATCCCAACTACGCTGACTCTGTTTCTATCCCCGCGTCACAGGAAGGTGAATTATCTCGGTCAAGAAACTCGCTTCGATTACGTGCGTGTTTATCCCAGAAGCGTAGAGTGGGTAGGGAACCCGCTGACCCCCGAAAAATCCTTCTTTCCCCCAATCTCGCTTATCTCGACCTTGCGGAAACAGCTCGAGTACTCTGCGCTCTCGTACTACCTCGCCGGCTACTAAGCACACACACGCACCTAACTTCAACCTCGAATCGAAACCATGTTCTCTCTTCTGAGCCGCCCTCTTCGCGCTCCGGCGACTTCCCCCCTCCTCCGTCGATCCCTCGCGACCGTCGTCAGTCCCAAGTCGACCAACCCGTTCAACCGCGATTTGCCGGCGACCCTTCACCTCAAGACGGGCGAGTCGTTCACGGGCCGCTCGTTCGGCGCGCCCGTTTCGCGCTTCGGCGAATCCGTCTTCTCGACCTCGATCACGTCGTACACCGAATCCATGACGGACCCTTCGTACCGCTCCCAGTTCCTCGTCTTCACGACTCCCCTCGTCGGTAACTACGGTGTTCCGGACAACCTGAGCCCGGCGAACCACGAGCCGAACGGTCCGCCCGTCATGCTCGAGTCGAACGGGATCCAGTGCGCCGGCGTCATCGTCGCCGACGTTGCCGAAAAGTACTCGCACTACCAGGCTGTCGAGTCGCTCCACGAGTGGTGCGACCGTCACGGCGTCCCCGGAATCACGGGCGTCGACACCCGTGCGATTACGACCCTCCTCCGGACGAACGGATCGACTCTGTCGAAGCTCTCGGTCGGCGACGGCCACCTCGAGCGCCCGGCCGACAACGAGTACTGGAATCCGGCGACCGAGAACCTCGTCGACCAGGTCTCCACGCGCGAGGTCTACACCTTGAACCCTGACGGCGATGTCAAGATCGCTCTCCTCGACTTTGGCGCCAAGGCCAACATCTTGCGCTCGCTCGTCCGCCGCGGTGCGTCGGTCACGGTGTTCCCGTGGGATTTCGACATCAACACCGTGCGCGACCAGTTCGATGGTCTTTTCCTGTCGAACGGCCCGGGAGATCCCAAGCATTGCATGAAGGCCGTCGAGCACGTTCGCCAGTGCATTGACGAGTGGAACAAGCCAATCTTTGGCATCTGCATGGGCCACCAAATCATTGGTCTGGCCGCCGGTTACGACGCATACCGCATGCGATTCGGCAACCGCGGCCACAATCAACCGGTTCTCGCCCTCGCCTCGACCGGAAACGTCAAGGCCGGTCGTGTCTACGTCACGTCGCAGAACCGTACGTTCTTTCCTTTCCTTCTGCTTCTCTTGTGGGCTGTCCTCTCGTCGACAGAGGTGTCGATGAGCGCGGAGGACCGCCTCATCGTCTCCGGACTCATCGATGCCTTTGTCGGCGGGAGGGCAGCCCTTTTTTTTTTTGGCTCCCGCTTTCGATTTCCGGCTTCCAGCTTCTTGAGACTGACACTCGATGCTTGCCTGCATGCAGACCAATACGCCCTTGAGTTGTGCGACCCGTCGCCGAAAGGCTTCGAGCCGATGTTCATCAATGCAAACGACGCCTCAGTTGAGGGCGTGAAATCGACTACAGAAAGCGGAAAACGCGTCTGGGGCGTCCAGTTCCACCCTGAGTCTGCTGGTGAGTGTTCTGCACCTCTATAGACTGGCTGGACTATTGGAAAAGTCCTTCTTCTAACGACTTTCTGCAATTTTACAGGCGGCCCGCTTGACACGGTGTTCATGTTCTCCGACTTCGTTGCTGCATGCCGCGGTACTGCAGGTGCGTCGTCTAATCTGCGCTGCACGCTCAAGACGCCTGAGAGCTCTACTGACTCACTCCGAGCAGGTGGCGCCAATACGACGGCATCGACCGGAGACATGGCCAAGGGCACTTTCAAGAAGACCGATTTCGAGGCAGGGCTCTGAGCGCAGTCTCTAGTCCTCGTTCACTCCATATGCCTGCCCTTCGCTTCCACTTCCTGCTCATATCCTTCCGAACCGTGCTTGTACTTGTTCGTGACCTTCCCAACCTTTCGAGTCTTTCTTCTCTCGCAATCGCAATCTAGATTTCACTCGTCTACAGTCTCTAGGCGATCTTGAGCTCGATACGGGGTGCATCATGTACGATAGCTGGGCTTGTAGCTGAGAGCGGACGAGATCAACATTCGGTGTAAGTGCTGCGGTCGAGGTTTCACATGTCTCGCCTCGAGACACCTTGACCGATCGCGGTCCAAAGAAGGTCGTTGAAGATCCGCTGCAGATGCTTCTCCTTCCTCAGACTAGTTGCTTCTGTGTCTACTCGAGCTCGCTTCAGACCTGTCATGGCTGACAAGAGCATGAGCCAGAGTGAAAATGCTGGGCCTCCGCCTCCGTCATTTCGTCATCGTCGGATTTTTGCGCTCTCTCTCGTCGCGCGCGCAACGGTCCTGCGACTGCTCGCAGCTTTCGCTACCTACAAGGATCGCTTCGAGTGCCTATCTAGCTCCTCATAGCCGAAGCCTCGTCCGTGCACGCCGCCCGTAAAGCCGGCCTCGCAACTCCAGGCAGAGCGTCACTTGTTCGCCTCAAGGCCGAACCGCACTTTTCGGCCTCGACGCACGACAGCTCTTCTGCCGCCGAACTTGGACCGTTGAGCGATCGCTCGCAGTCGTCAGCAGGAATCGCCCCCTTGTCTATCGGCTACATCTCGAAACGAGCGCCCCTCTAGAGCTCTCGATCCGGCGAAATCATGCGCCTCACGACGCCACGACGAGCTGCAGCTCTGGCTGCGTTGGCCCTCTCCGCGGTCGGCACCGCATCTGCCGAAGCCAAATTCTGTGCGTCCCTCTTCTTTATATGCGCTGCTGCATGAAGAAACGCTGACCGAGTACCCTTTTCCGTACACCTCCCGTACGCTCCGACAGACGCCGTAAGTCGCTTTGCCATCTCACACTTCCGCCTGTCCCGCCTGCCAGAACCCTCCTCGACCTCGGCCCTCGGACTCTCGCAGCCTACGTAGCTTTCAAGAGCTGACGCGAATCCATAACTTGTGCTGCAGACGAGCGTCTCGTATTGCTCCTCGTCAAGAGCTATCGAAGTCGAACGCTTCCTTTTCGAGTACCTGCCCGACTTTAAGCCTTACGGAGCTTTCCGGTTCGACATTTCGTGAGTTTCTCCTGATGCACTTCTTTGTGTCAAGACGGGCATCTGATACGCTGTTCGAACAGTGCGGCGTCAGTCGAGTCCAATCTCGATGCGAGCCTCAATTTTAAACTGCAGGCGTATGGCATGCACATCGTCAACACCACCATCGACCTATGCTCGCTCGTCGCCGGTCTCTTGTGCCCGCTACCACAATGTACGGCTGATGTGAATTCAGGCGCTCGAGAGATGGAGAAGAACTGACGCCTTTGGCCTGACAGACGACTTTGTCGGCAGCGCAACGATCCCCCTCTCTCAGTCGATCGGAGGCGACATCAACTTGCCCGGTATCGCCTACTGGATCCCGAATCTCGACGCAACAGCCAACAGTACGGCGGATTGCAAATTTCGCGGTGTCTTTGGAATACGCGCTGATCAACCTTTCCTCTGCAGTCCGCTTGATCCGACAGCAGGACAATACAGAGGCAGCTTGCCTGAAAATTGACTTGTCGAACGGCAAGACCGTTCGCCACACCTGGGTCAGCTGGACCCTCGCCGGCTTCGTCTTCCTCTGTCTGCTCCTCACGGCGCTGTGGTTCCTCGTCGGGACCCTCGCCTACCCTTCCGCTTCGCTCCTTGCCTCGACTCCACCTCTCGCCGCGAACGCCGCCTGGGCTTCGCTCGGTCGACGCAAGGAGCGCCTGTTCCTGCTCTTCTCGCTCTATCAGTTCGTCGCGACGACCGGGCTCCTCTCTCTCGACTACCCGAATGTCTATCTCGCGTGGACCGGCAACTACGCCTGGGCACTCGGCCTCATCCGCGAGAAGCCGATTGTCGACGCGATCGACCGACTTCGCGCTCGCACTGGCGGAGACCTCGGTCGCATCGCCGGTTCCAGTGGCGTCGTCGGAGGCACACAAGCGCTTTCAGGCATCTACGCGCAGTCTTATGTCGTCCCTGACGCGTCGCCAATGGCGAAAGAAGTCGCTACAAGCCTGGCGGCCGAGGTCGGCAAGAGCTACGCGTTCACTCTCGGCTCGACCTCCGCTTCAGTCCCGGTCCCTGTCGTCGGTCAGCAAGAAACCGCGACGAGTTGGCTTCACCAGGGTATCCCTCGGTGGATCCTCTCCCTCAATATCTCGCCGTACGACGCCTTCATGGTTGTCTTTATCAACTTCCTCTTCCTCTGCGCCACCGCGATCGCCCTCATCCTGCTCGGCGGTGCCTTCTGGGCACTTCTCCGCTTCACGAGCCGCAGGCGAGCGGAGAAGCGTCGTCGCGCGCTCGGGATCAGCAGAGGTGAGGAGGAGAAGGGCGCAGCCGTCTACGCCGGTGGCCGCTTCGGACGCGCTCGCGGCGCATTCAGCAGCCCGTTCTGGACAATCGTGCGCGCGAATACCTTGCGATCGGTGAGCGAGTTCGCCGTCCTCTTTGCCTGCGCACGAACGCTGACCTGGTCCTTTCTTCCAGCTCATGCTCGCTTGGTACCCGCTGCTTCTCTTCACCTTCTTCCAATGGACCATCGGTTCCTCAGACGTAAGCTGCTTTCCGCGTCTCTGCACCGGAACGGCTACTGACTCCGGATCCGGACACCGCAGTCATATGCGCCTATTGTCCTCTCCGCCGTCACGTTCGCGTGTGTCGCGTTGGCGCTCCTCGCGCTGGCGATCCGCTTCATCATCTTGGCGCGTCGCGCCTTCCGCCGGACCGAAACGTCCTACTCGTACGCTGAGGACGGAATGACCCCAGCTGTCAACGAGAAGGTCGCCGCGAGCGAATCACCGTTCCGACCTGCACCTGCAGTCGTGCCAGTGACGCCGAACCCGGACCCGAAGCACGCCCTCAAGAAGGCCGAACGACGGGACGTCGAGACTTACTCGGTTGGCGTGTTCTTAGGCCGAGGCCTCGGATCGTACAGTCCCTTCTGGAACGCCTACAAAGTCCGCAGTCGGCGCACGACTGCGAGCCGGCGCAACTGGTGGAAAGGGCGCGGATGGTGGTTCGGCTTGCTCGACCTCGTCGTTGCGCCGCTCGTCACCGCGCTCTTCATCGGCTTCGCCGTCTCGTCCGGCTGGGTGCAGAGCGTCGCTCTGCTCGCGATTCAGGTCATCGTCTTCCTCGCGATCTGCATCTGGTCGCCCTTCGAGGACAAGAGCTCGAACTTTACCCACCTCTTCTGGGCTGGGTGCCGCGTAGCAATCGCCGGAGCTCTGATCGCTCTCAACTCGACAATCACCATCAGCGGTATTGCACGGTCAGTCTCTCGTCCGGTTATTTGTGAGCGTACCACCGAATCTGACACTTTCCGCTCGCTTGCAGCGCCGTGATTGGATTTGTCCTGGCCGTCATCGAGATGGTGCTCGTCGTCCTGTTCGCCATTCTGCTCGCGATCGATCTCATTCAGCTCATCGTCTTCCTTGTGCGCGGGATGAAAGCGCGCAAGCAAGCTCGTCGGGCAACGGGTCAATCCGCCGTCTACGCTGCCGGCGGCGGTCTCCCGCAGATGCAGGAGCGTACCGCCGGACCTCTTGCGGGCCCGATGCATGCGGAAGACCGCCCGAGTCGAGGGTCAAACAGCAGCGCCACTCTCGCCAACTCGCCGAATCCGCAGGCGTACGGAGGTCACGACTTTGCCCTAGCTCCGCCCGCGAAGATGACTTGAGCTCGATGCTCCTACGCGACGGCACACCGACAGAAAAATTGCATATAGCACTTTCACTCTCTCGCGCAGCTCCGTACCCGGTTGCTGCTGTATCCTGCAGGTCCAATCCGCGCATCTGATTTTGTTGTACTACTCCCGCTTCCGCACATCGCGCTCTTACCCACAACTCATATCCGCGCGCCAGCCGCTTTTTTGAGCCGGTCGCAGTGAGACCTTCTGCATCTTCGCCGCATCATGACTCCCGCTGCATCTCTTTGGACACATGTCGTAGTTCCACCATTAATTATTCCGTCGAGTTTGTTGCTGCGTATTGAAAACCCGGAGGAAGCATCTAGTCTATACTCGCGAGTAGCGCCTGTGAGCGCATATCGCTCTCTCCAGACCCAAGCGCATTTGATTTAACTACAGGAGATTGCTTCTCTCGAGAAGAGGGCGCTGACTTTATTCCCCCTGACTGGGCGCGCGTCTTGGTTCAGCGCGCGGCCGACTTGTTTCCCTCGTTCATCTCGCGTCGTAACTTTCCTCTCGCAGTACGGAGGACGTCCAAGGTAATTGCCGCAGCTTGCGAGCGATATTTCAGGCCGTCTGGAGCTGCTAGCGCCCTCTTGCGAGGGTCTGCGCGTCGGCAGTTAATTTCGACAACCTCGTCTCAATCTGCTAGGTCTCGTGGCACCACTATAGCCTGGACGGCTCAGCGAACTATCGTACGAGGCTTGCATTAGTTTAATCAAGTATGCCTCGAGCTCACGTGCCGTAAGTCGCCGAATTCCTGACCGAGTCTGCTATTTTTTCCTGTCATCCCGTCCCTCGGAGGGCGACATGAAAATGACATGACTAGCAGCCTCCGGCGGGTACCATTCCGCTCCGCTACATACTGACCAGATCATTTGCATAGCGCCGGTTCCGCTGCGGCGGAACAAGATGACTCGCTCGAAGTCCATCCGGCAACCCAGCATGCCGAGCAAAGTCAAGTAGGCGAGCGTGAACCTTCCCCTCTGACGAGTCTCGACTCTGACGACGGAGAGGGAGAAGAAGAGCCGTCATTCGAGGCGGAGGAGGAGCCGGCCGCCGATTCGCAAGGCTTTTGGGAAGCCGAGGCGATTGTGCGTCCCAAGAGCTCGCCAGCCACCTCGCGTCCTTTCACTGACCCTTTCGTGAGCCGCACAGCTCGACGAGAACAAGACAAGCTTCCTGATTGCCTGGAAGGGAACCGACCAGCGCGGAAAACCGTGGTCTCCCACATGGGTAAGTCGGATCCTGCGGGTGCTGCCCACCTCCGCTGCAGCTCATCACTCCGCCGCCGCAGGAACCCAAGTCGAACGCCAATGACGAACTCGTCAAATACTGGCGGCAGCAGAAGCGCGATGCCCGGAAAGCCGGCAAAGCGGCCAAGAAAGAGCGCAAGAACGAGGCCAAGGCTGCGAGGAAACCGGTCAGCAGCGTTCTCGCGGCGGCCGGCGCGGCGGCGTCTCGGACCAAGTCGAACAAGGTGCGATTTGCTGTCACGTAAGCGGATCCGGTGAAAAAGCACTGACGGTTTTGGGTCTGGTGCAGAACTCCTCACCGTTACGCAGACGACAGCGCAGCGTCGAGATCGCCATAGAGGTTCCGCAGCCCCGCCCGTCGGCCAAGCGGAAGATGGTGGTGCCATCGTCCCCAGAAGGATCGGCCTCGCCCGTACCTCGTCCATCGAAGCCAGCTGAGGTGCCCGCCCCGCGGCCCCGAGGTGATTGCTCTCCAGCGCGCAAAAAGAAGCGTGTCACTTTCGATCTGGCGCTCTCTTCAGACGTCGAGGAACAGGAGCAACCGATCGCTCGCTCAGAGCCGATCAGGACGGTCGAAGCGCGCAAAGAAGTCGTCCCACTGCAGGTCAAGCTGGCCGCCCGTGGCGACGAGCGAGAAGCGGAAGAGCTCGTCCAGTCGTCCGGCTCGACCAGCGCCTCATCAGGTGCCACAGTCATTCCCGACTCGCAGGCCATGCCTGCAGAGCCGAGAGCAGTGAAGCCGACCGAGTCGGACGATCACATGCGGTATGATTTGCCCGGCCCGGCGCATTCGCCCGCCACGAGTCAGTCGGACCTCGATTCGGTACACGCGCATGACGACGACGTTCCCGTTTTCGACCCCCTCCGTCGCGATGACGAAGACCGCGACTCGTCCGCCGAGCCGGAACAACAACGTGGGATGCGCCCAGTTCCTGTACCTGCCGCGGCGATGTTCGGCATCTTCAACCGGCCTGCTTTGCAGTCATCTCAGCTCGACCCGATCGAGGACCCCGACTCGTCGCCGCAGCGGCCAGGGTACCGCCGCCAGCTGTCGCAGCAGCGGAATAGTCCGCGGGCCGCCCCGGTCAAAGGGCGACTCGAGCTCGTCGTCCAGGATGACGACAGCCCGGCTTCGTCGTTTGAAGCCGAAGTCCAGTCCAACGCGGCAGCATCGTACGTCACGCTGCCCTTATCGCAGCCTGACGAAGCGGACCTCGCCCGGTCAATCCTTTTCGCCCGGTCAATCTCGTCGCGTAACAGCGCCAGGGCGTCGGCGTCGCCCTCGCAGGTGAAACGCCCGCGCGCCTTATCAGCTCCGATCCAGCACGAAGACATCCTTGGCGATGGAACAGTAGCTCGTGCTGCGACTCGTCCGTCCCTTTCGCCGTCGCCGCGCTTTGACGACCGGAGCGAGCTAGTCGAGGAAGAGGCTCAATTCGAGGATCTCGGCGGCTACGCTGAGCAGTTCTTCAACGAGATCTTTGACTTCACCGGCGGAGTTGGTGCGAGCCAGGCTCGGTCCGGTGCGAAGGCGGACAGCGAGGCGCGCGATGCGGGCGAACAGCAGCCCGCCTCGAACGGAGGAGGCTATTCTGGCGCTTACTCTTCCGCCTCACAAGGGGCTCCGGCCAGTCAGGGACACGTCAACTCGAATGCAGCGCCGTCGTATGCTGCGAACGGGGCCGGCTCGAGTGCTTTCGCAGCGAGCGGATCTGCCGGCGCGTTCAGCCAACAACAATATCCAGGCGGGGGATACTCGCAACTTCCGTACTGGCATGGCACCTCTTCTGCGGCGGGTCCGTCCACAAAACGGCCATTCGAGGACGACAGCTTGAACGATGGCAAAAAGCCAAGGGTCGAGTCGCAAGCGGCGCGCCCTCAGCCCGCGCCCGCATCGTCGCCCTTCGACGCCATCCTGAATAAGCCATCGCAATCGCCGATAGTGGCGCACGCCACCGCGCCCGTTTACACTCAGCCTGCTCACTCCGGTGTTTCGTATGGCTCGGCGCCTTCGCAGGCTCAGACGCGAGTCCCTTCGGTCGGCGTGAGCCAGGCAGCGCCGATCGCGCTCACGTCCCCGTCTCTCGCTCGAGTACAAAGCGCTGAGCCATTCGTCATCCCGAAGCCCGGCAAGCTGGCGACCGGCGAAGTCAGTCCATCTTTCGCACGGCATCTCAGCGGATTCCGCTCCCCGTCACCCTTACCACCCGCTGCCGCGCCGGTCCCACCGCAAGGCCCGCCTTCTGTCGGTCAAACGACTTCGCGCATCGGATCTCCCGCACCCCTCGGAGCTCAGGTCGAAAACCTCGTTTCGCTGGTCCGGGCGTCCCCCTCGATCTCCGCGACAGACGGTACAAAGGAGGAGATCGAACGCTTCCTCCGGGACCCGCAAGGCTATGCGAGTGAGTTGGTCTGCGTCTGTGGTCTCACAGGAGTTTGCAGAGCTCATCGAGTCACCTCTTCAGGCATGACGTCTGCACCTCTGCTCGCGACCGAATTCTGGGCATTCGAGCTGCGAAGGCACGTCGTCGACGGCGTCGAGAAGGTCGACTTTATCATCATCCGGTCTCGCGAAGGCACGTTCCAGCTGAAGCGGGCGTCTGCGGACAAGCTGCCGATCGAGTTTGCTCGCTCGCTGTCGCAAGTCACGAGTCGCGCTCGAGGCCTGACGCCACTCGTCGATGCTGCGCCTACCCTTGCTACCTTCTCGCCGGCTCCCGCTGCGGCGTCCGTGGCCTTGCAGCCGGTCGTCTCGCAGATGGTAAGTCTATCCTCGAGTCGATTGGCGGCGCGTATCAGACATCCTGACGTTTCCGACTTCACGTTCTGCAGACGCGAGAGCAGCTCGAGCTTGAAGTCGAGCAGTTGCGCAAACAGAGCAAGGCTTCCGAAGCCGAGCTCTCGAGCTTGCGACCGCTCACGGCCGAGGCCGCCCAGCTTCGGAACGAAGTCCAGACTCTCACGAAGCAGAACAAGTCGCTCGTCTCGTCGCGCGAGTCGGCGCAGTCGGACCTCTCGTACATGCAGGCGCAGTACCAGGCGGCGTCTCAGGCCGCGGTCGAACGCGCGAGCGAGTGCCGCATCGCCGAAACCGAAACGGCGCGCCTCAAGGGCTTGCTCGAGACCGGAATCCAACAGAAGGAGGCGGTCTACAAGAGCGAGATCAAGGCCGTCCGCAGCATGTACGCGCGCATGCAGAAGGAGATGGCGCTCTACAAGGCCGAGTCGCGACGGATGCAGGAGGCGCAGGTCCGCGAAAAGGCCGCCAAGTGGGACCACCATCTCGCAACCCTCAAGCTCGAATCTGAGAGGGCGGCACTTCAGAGGGCTGGCGAACCTTCGGAAGACTTGGACGACGATGAGGCTGGCAACCTGCCGGCAGCGACTTACAGCCAACCCGAACCCAGCACGATCGTCTCGACTCACGATCTGACGGCCTCGGCGCCATCGCAACTGCCCTCTCACGTTCCGGCAGCTTCGCTTGGTCTCGCGAATCTCGAGCCAGACGTGTTGCAGCCGAACCAACCCTTGCTTGCGGCCAATTCGGCAGCAGTCTCGCAAGCGACCCTGAACCTCGATGATCTCCTCGTCGACAACCCTGTTGCCGCGCCCGGGCCGGAGCAGTACCGCTGCGAATGGCGTGTTGGACCGAGCGACACCCAGGCCGAGACGTGTGGCGAAGCGAAGGAAACCAAGACGCAGCTGCGCGAGCACGTTCTCCGGGATCATGTCCAGGACTGATGCGCACCAGGTCGGAATGACGGAATCGGACATTGCCTATCAGGACTCCCTTTGCAATGTGTCTCTCTGTAGAATCGAACCACCTTCGAGACGCGCAATGTTCTCGCTCGTTCGCACGTGCCGCGAAGAAAGCGATCGGGTCCCGCAAAGAATCGCCGCCCTACAGCTCTCTATAGACACAGCGATGGACAATTTCTCGGCAAGTGACAGCTTGCGGGCACTATGCGCGCCATTCTGTTGCTGCCTGCACAGCCGGATCACGCTCTCGTCCTCGACAGACTCGCTCGCGCAGTTGGGCGACTCGGCCGAACAACACGCTCGGGACGCGTCTCTATGGCCTCGGGACGACCCTCGCAGCACTCCGGACGAAACGTTGCTCAGCAGCGAGTATGAGGCACGCGTCGCTGGCACGAATGGGGGGCTGCAGGTTCCGCAAGACCCGGATCCCCGGGCAGGCGGACGGCTCCCTCGCTCGCGCCAGCGACGGCGAGGCGGCGACATCAGCGGCGGCGGGACAGACGACGGCTCCGGCTTGACGAGATGGACGCTGTTCCGTAGCTGGCTCAGAGGAGGAAGCAATGCGGCGATCCGCCTCGGCGATTCAGACGACGAAGGCGACTCGTTCGCGAGAACGGACGACTCGTCCCCGAACCGACTATTCGGATACGCCCACGGAGACGAAGACGCTGCGCCAATTGCGCTCGACGACGTCGCGCTGCCACCTGCGCCTCCGCATCGACCAGGCCCGCCTTCGCACGCTCTTGCTCCTCCTCCTCCCTCCTCCTCGGACTTTACCTCGTCCGACGACAGATCGAACCTCGACGCCGAGGAGGCCTTGCAGAAAGAAGAACGGCGCAGGCGGAGAAGACTACGACGGAAAGCTCGCGACCTCGGGCTTACGGTCGAGGAATGTGAGGCCAGAATCGCCGCGGGCTGGATCGACGAGACACAGCCGGATACCGCTGCGAAGCATCTCGACGCAGGTGCTGCCCAGCTTTCGGCCCCCTCTCGCTCCTTGCGCCGACACGCGCCCCCTGATCAGGATGACGCCGCGGCTTCAGAGCCGGGGCTTGCTCCGGATAATTTCGCAGATGGTCAGTCTTCCCGAGCCGGCGAGCGGCGCTGCTGCGACCACGTCTGATATTCTCTTGATCCTTAGATTTCGATCTGGTCCCGCCAACTCGGCTTGACGATCGCAGCAATCGGCGAAAGCATAGCTCCAATCGATCCGTTTCGTCGCATGCTACGACAGCGTCCTCGTCGTCGTCTTCCCGACGTCGACACCGCATACACGCAGAGCATGCCAATTCTGCACCCCCTCGATCGCCTCTGGAAGGTCCGACCAGCGAATATTACGAAGACGAGCATGGCCAGCTCCGCGAGTGCACCGGGGCTACGGACAATCGATACGACCATATCGGCGTCCTGCCTGCCGGGTCTGATCCTGCTGAGCAGTAGCGCATCCTCTCGTCTGCAACAACGGGACGGTACCTCTTCCGTTACGGCGTTACAAGCGTGATTTGCAGGAGAGAATGCAAGAGGAAGCGAGTCCAACGGGGTTCAAGCACGTTTGCGCTTGTCCTCGTGACGAGCGTTGTCGTCCGAACCGCGCGAACGCTTGGCGGGTCCACCGTTCGGCATCGCCGGCTTTTGCGGCAGGCTCAAGCGCGAGAGCAGCGACGCGCCCCCGGACGACGGAGTCTGTCGTGAACGGCGCGCGATTTGGTCAGTTTCCCTGCTCGTGAGAATGAAGCAAGCAGGGCAAGCTCACGTCTGCCTTCTTGTTCGAGCCGGAGGTATCTTGAGATCCGCCCGGGTTCGGCGACTGACCACCCTTCTCCTCGTTGGCATTGCCGTTGCGACCACCTCGCCTACGACCGCGCCGCGCGCCGCCGCTACCACTTGCGTTGGCTTCAGTCGAAGAGGGCAACGGGGCGACGCGGTCGCCAAGCTTTGGCGGAGGAGGTAACGAGGCCGGCGACGGGGCAGCTGGCTCCGGCGCCGAGAGCGCAGGACCGGCCGATCGAATCAAGAGCGTCGGCGGGCCCGAAGCGTTCGCGTCCTCGTCTGGATCACGGAACTTGCCGCGGAAATGGGACGGACACTTGTCGAGGACGCCTCGACCCGTATCGGGGGGACCCATACGGCGAGGCGGCGAAGGCGAGCGGACGCCGCGGATACGCATGTGAATCGGCGGAGGCGGTCCAGGCGACCTCGAACGGCGGTACCCACCCGGCGGGGGCGTCGGACCGCGTGCGCGAGGCGGGTACATGCTGCCACCGGGAGGACCCGGACTGTAAGCTCGGCGAGGAGGGCTGTCGTAAGGGCGGCGGTACGGTCCAGGGGACGGAGACCGACCCCCACGGCGCGCAAAGGGCGGAGGCGAAGGTGAGAGACGTCGCATACGGGGAGGCGGGCTCGGCGACCGGCCTCGTAGCGCAAATCGGTTGTTTGCTGGCGGGCTGAGGGGTCGGCGATCGCCATAGCGAGGTGGACTGAGCGGTCGTCGTCCGCTTGCGGACGTCGAGACAGGAGGCGGAGGAGACCGCGAACGGGGTCGACCTCGTCCTGCGCGCGAAGCGTATGCGTCGGCAGCAGCCCGCTCGCGCGCGATCCGCTCATCCTCGATCGCCTTTTTCCGATCCTGCTCCTTCTTCGCCTCATCCTCCTCGAGCTGCCTCTTCCTCCGTTCCGCCTCCCTTAAGCGCTCGCGTTCCTTCTCTGCCTCCTCGGCCCGTCGTTGCCGTTCCGCTTCTTCCTCGGCGCGGCGCTTGCGTTCCCTCTCTTCCTCCTCTGCCCGCCGCTTCCGCTCCGCATCTTCTTCCGCTCGGCGCCTCCTATCCTCTTCATCGCGCTCAGAGCGATTCCTCTCCCGACGCCGATCCTCCTCCGCTTCCCGCTCCGCCTTTTCCTTGGCGATGCGAGCCCGGTCACCCCACCCGCCTCCTGCAGCTCCAACAGGCGTAGCGTTCGCGCCTTTCGCCGAGACGGGAGGCGGCCTCGGAGTCGAAACGGGCGCAGCGAACCGGTCACTGTTGCGGTCGCGGTCGCGGTCACGGTCACGGTCACGGTCACGTTCGCGTCCGGATCCAGATCCATATCCAGGCGGCGGCGCGAACCGATCGCCGACCATGGCGGGAGGCGGACCCAAATTGGATTTGCTCCCTCCTCGACTGTCACGTCGCCTCTCACTTCCTGCTGCCCTGCCATCGTCGCGCGCGGGGTTATCGTCGGCGAGGAGATGCGGCGGGACGTCCTTCTGTACCGCTGCGCTCGCTGCACCGATCAAGGCCGGACCAGGACTGGGACCAGCCGACCTCCCTTCGACCATGGCCAGTCGCGCAAGCCGTTGCTGCTCGAGTTTCTCGGCCGGTGTCAAGCCCGAAGCGCTGCCCGTCGCGCTCGTCGTCGATTGGGCCCTCGTTTCGCGATCGCGAGTCGTCGTCGTGGCGGGTTCCTCGTGACGTCGATCGGCTGAAGCTGAAGACGCTGCAAGGGGAGCCGGATCGTCTCGAGCGCTGCTGCTGCTGCCGCGAAGGCGATCACGGTTATAGCCATTGTCGCGAACGGGCGAGAGCGGACGACGTTCATTCCTGCTCGTCGACCCGCGAGGCGCCCACCGGTCGTCGACTGCCGGACTGGCCGGAACCTCCTTTGAGCGTGGAGGGGACGGCGGAGGAGCGTCCCTGCCCGCACTTTGTGAGTCAGTAAATCAAAGAGGACGCCATCGTCGCCGGACCAGAGAGCAAGACCTGCTTACCTCGAGCTGTTGGACCTCGACAACGTCTCTGATCGCCTTCCCCACCTATCATCCGCCGCTCGTTCCGTCCGTGAAGCAGCTTCAGCCGCAGGAGCAACAGCCTCCTTTCCGATCTCATTCGGACTCTGCGCCGAAGCCGAGGTCGCCCGCCTCGGCGCGACCGGGATCAAGTTCGCGTCCGTCATGGCCGGACCACCGCCACTCGCGCGACTCCGGCCTCCTCCGCGACTCCGCCTCGACGTGCTCGGAGGGGCGAAAGTCGGCCCGTTGGGTGAAAAGGGGGGCGCAGCCTGCGAGGCCATCGAGTTGCTGTTGGTATTGGTGATAGCGCTCGGGGCGGAAGTTGAGGCGTAACGAGTCGAGTCGTCGCGAGCGGCGTACCGGTCCGCGGCGTAGCGATCCCGATCGCTGTCACGCGCACGTTCGCGCTCGCGCTCGCGCTCGCGGTCGCGAGTCTCGTTACGTGGACCATCGCGCGGATCAGTCCGAGCGGCGGTCGTCGATCTGTCGGTCGTTGCATCACGAGAGCCTGAAGGAAACGGTGGAAAGGCAAGCAACGTCGCGTACGTAAGCTTCGTATTCGGTCCGTGCGTCACGCTCCGATGCGAATTGATCCCGGCTTCGAGGCGCGCGCCTCCAGTACGAAGACGAGCTTCGAGGCGTGCGCACGCCTCGAGGCTCGAATTGGGGGAGCCTCGCCCGCAATGAAGGGTCCGCCGGGAAAAGAGAGGCCCGAAGAGAGGACGAGCACGAGTGAAGAGGGCGCTTACTATTCTGCTGGCGCGATCCGGCCGGCTCGTCGCGCTCACGCTCGCGCTCGCGAGGAATCGCGCGTGAGCTCGAAGTGTCTGCTTCGACGGCACGAGCGCGCTTGGAGCGGTCGACTTCGCGCTCCGGGCGTGTAGTCGTGGTCGTTTTCGGGGCCGAAGCCAAAGTCGGGGCCGGATCTGCTCGGGGACGTGCAAGGGAGAGGCGCGTGAAGGAAAAGAGGTGGATCGACGGACGGGGAGCAGGGTTTGGTGGTGAGTTCAGGGTCGTCCCTCGAAAGTTTTCGCGTGGTTGCTCCCTCCGCGCTCCATCCCGCTGGCGAGTGCACACTCGCAAGCTCGATCGTAACTATCGCCGGCGACGCGGGGCGACTCTAGGGACGAGGCTGGTGCTCGAAGTGCACCGCTCGGCTCGGCACGAGCGTCTGAAGCCGAGCACGCACGATGTCGATACAGAGTTTGACCATCCGCGCTGTCATGCACACCCGCGATGATTGCATACGGATGGCAGCGGAAACGACGACGACGTTCTGCCGCGACGCCCGTGACATTCGACGAGGGGACCGGGGAACACCCTCGTGGCGCGACATGCGCTGTCTCTAGAGTCGAGACTCACCATTCCTGATTGCCGTCGTCGTGCTAGCGGGTGGTGCTGAAGCTGTCTCGACGGTTGACTGTTGAGCGCGAGCCTGCACGGGAGCAGGAGCAGCAGTAGCAGCTGCGACTGCCGGTTGCTCCGGCGGCTGCTGCTGTGCGACTGTCCCGTTGGGTCCCGGTGCTGGTGCGGTCGGGATGTCCCACTCTGAAGTGTTGAGGAGCGTGTTCCTGTAGTAGATGCGCTGCGTCGATTTGCTGACCCTCGAGACCCACCCGGGCGGTAACCTGTTGCCGTTCTCGTCGAGTTTGTCGTCGTGGGCAGCAGCAGGTGGTGGTGCTGTTGCTCCAGTTGGCGTCGTCATGGTCGTCACTGCAGGCTGCGTCTCTGCAGGGAGAGGAGGCGCAGCTGGAGCGGCGAGAGGAGGAGCAGTGACGGTCGCGGTCAACGGCGCCAACTCGTCCTCGCCAAAGTCGAGTTCGTCGTCCATCGTGGGCCTGAAATCGCTACGGCAAGGCGAGTCTGCAAGGGCGAGCGAGCGAGCGAACGCGCGAGAGAGCAAGCGAGAGAGAGCCAACACTCGAAAAAGGGTCGATTCGCGACTTGAGTCGCCCTCTCGACTTGCTCTCTCGTCGGACTCGACTACAAGCTGCCGAGACGCCTCATTCTGCTCAAGCCAAGCCTCTCACGCCAAAGAACTCGCGACTCTTGCATCCTCCGACTCGACGCTGCACCTCGCCTCGCTGCGTGTCGGCACCACTTTTCCCGCTACCCTACGCTCCAGACCGACAGACGCCCGCGCCTCGCCTCGCTGCAGGCAGCTCTGAAACAATGCTACCGACATCAAGAGGAGGGAGGCCTCAGAACAGGCAAGTTCCCACTGGCCGCTCAACTTGCATCTCGGCCGCCATTGCATGCCGACTGACCCTCGCATCGCTACAGCGGTTACGGCGGCAGGGTAACCTCGAACGGGAACGGCTACAGCGCATTAGGAACCGGCCCAAACTCAGGGTCCGCGTTATCAGGGACAGGAGGAGGAGGAGGAGGCAGCTTCAAGACATGGTGGAGACGACTCAGCCGGTGGCCGCAACTCGACTTTGAACTCGCAGTCTGGCAAATGGGTTACCTCTGCATCGCACCCAGAAGAGTGTGCGTCCCCCCTACTTGATGCGCAGAAGGTCAGGCTCGAAGGCGAGACGTTCCGCTGATTCCGTTTACATACTCGTGCCAAATTACGCACAGCTACCGGAATGTGTACTACCACAAGCGTGAGGGATCGCTTTGGAACTCGCTCGACACGTGCACAGCTGACGCTCTCGTCCCGCCGACACCAGAAACGAAAAACACCTGGGCACGAGACGACCCCGCCATGCTCCTCCTCATCACCCTCTGCCTCGTCGGTACGCCATCCCCTCCATCTCTGCTCCAGCAAGGCGTGCGCGTACGCTTACTGACTTCACTCGAGCATGCAACAGTCGCCGCGGTACTCTGGTCCGCCATGTACGCCCACTACGGCATCATCGGGACGCTCGAGACCATCTTCTCGTTCGTCTTTGTCCACTTTTTCCTCGTCGGACTCGTCATCTCGACCTCTTTATGGTACGTACCGGGCTGGAGGAGCTGTCCTGCTTCGGGCGATCTGTCCTAATACCGAACGAAACGCAGGGCCTTGTCGAACCGGTTCTTGCGGCATGCGACGCACGTCCACGCGACAGATCAGAAAGTCGAGTGGTGCGTCCGCACGTGCGCTCCTCTGTACTAAAGCCTGTCTCGCTGACGATCACGCTCGCACTCCCGCACTTTCTCACTCACCTTGCTCTCCGACTCGCCCTTGGAAACTCGGTTCCCGAAACTCACGACGACAGGCCGTACGCGTTCGACATCCACGCCAACTCGTTCTTCCCGTTTTTCCTCCAACTCTACGTCGCCCAACTATTGCTCGCGCCCGTCGTGACGAGGTCAAACTGGGTCTGCTTGTGGGTCGGCAACACGTTGTACCTCTCGGCGGTGAGTCTTTCTTTTTCTTCAGGCGCGTTCGGCTGTGACGCGTTCGGCTTCGGCTGGGAGCGGATTCGTGGCGACGACAGTGATGCTTGGAGCGACCGTCGAAGAAGAGAAGCTTTGATGCTGACGCGGACAGTGTGTCTGAGTTCTGCAACGCTGACTTTTCGGGCGTTTTGTCTCGGCACGCGCAGTTCACGCAATACGCCTATGTGACCTGTGAGTCTCGGTTGCTTGCCCATACGATACGTGAGGGACGCTCAGAGCTGACCGGCCCTCCTTCTCTCGATTCTCCTCGCTCGCACCTGCACCCGCCCATGCTCCTCCGCTCTCCCTCTCCTCGCCACCACGGTCCGAACTCTACCCACCACGTACGATCGCGTCTACAGATCTCGGCTACAACGCCCTGCCGTTCCTGATCCGGTCCGAACTCCTCCTGTTCCCGGTCGCCATCTTTGCCGCGTTCTACATTGTTTCGCTACTCGGGTTCAACATCTCGCATGTCGTCCTCGAAGGGATCTTTGGGCGCTAGAGCGGCGGTGGGCGGCCTCGTCTCCGGAGTCAGCCTGCGATGTTGGGAGGTCCCACGAACGGGTAGTCGGAACGGTAGACGCGGACGATCTTGTAAGAAAGGGTTCTCGAGAAGCGGGCGCGCCCGTAAGAAGTGTTGCTTTCTCCGCGTGAAGCTTTCGAAGCTCAGGTGTCCCAGCTACGGTTTTCGAGTGTCGCGGAAGAGCCGCCTTCCATTCGGAGATGCACAGATCCGCTCGTCCTCGGAGCAAACGTAGCCTGCTTCGGCCATCGCGGTCATCGGACCGCGCCTTCGGTATGGTCCACTCAGAAGGGTCGTCAACACATGACAAGCGCCAGGCGGCGGTCGTCTAATTGCTTGAAGTCTGTTCGGAGCGAAGTCCGATACTGGGTGCGCGTAGCTGCAGGGTTCTCGCCTCGCCCTCACTTCTCCTCCGCCCGCGCGCTTTGTAAATGCCATCAAGCTCCGCTGAGTTGACGAGCTGACGGCATCGGCGAGTGGTACCGGGAAATGAGAACGCTCGGCGAGGCGCCCGTGGCGTGCATGCTCACGTGCGCGATGGCCTTTTCAGCTCGCGTTCGGTTGCCGCGCATTTCGGCTACGGCTAGAGCAGATGTCCTGCAAGGCAGCTCAATCTCGCGGATAGAGAAGGCGTTGAACGGTCGTGCGCGAGGTGACGATGGTAGCGAATGAGCGGAAAGACGAGGGGACTTTGAACGCCGCAACTGCGTACCTTCCGAGCGGTGCTTCCATCTTTTGCAGGGCGCAAGGAGGTGCGCAGACTGATCCGAGGGCATCAGCCAACTCCAGCATCCGCTCCAGACTATCGAGTAGTCTAGACAAGCTCGAAGCGGCATGCGCATGCGTACGGCTTTGGCCTTCTCACTTCTCAACACTGGGCGTCTGAAGCTGCATACTACGCGCAGTCCAAATACATGGGCTTCCCAAATACGCTACATTTGCCCGGCAGAGTCTATGCTTACGGTCTTTGTCGAAAGTCTCGAGCGTGCCGTTGCCTCTTGGCCCGGCGGTCCCGGCGTCGTTGCTCCATAGCGAGCTCCTCCTCCGACACTGCTTGCGTGCTTGCTTGCTCTTGAGGCTTCGAAATGCTCGGCGATTTTGCAGTGGTCTTCGGGTGGTGCTTCGGGTTCCAGATGACTTTCGGGTTGCGGACGACGTAGGGCGGGAATGACGGCGCAGTCGCGCTTGATGGTGGCGCAGACGAGTTCGACGAAGGTGTCGACGCAGGTGTCGACGAAAGAGCATCTGAGGCTGCAACCGAAGCAGCACTTGTTGCCTGTGGTCGGCCGACGACGCCCTGCCTCGAAGATGATGCCGATGTCGACGTCGCACGAATTTGGGTAGCACTATTTGAGGCACTGATCGTCGAGGTGGAGAAGACCGTCGAGACGGCAGATGACGTCAAACTGGGCGGAACTGTCGCTTCCGAGGTGGTCGAGGAAGACCAGATGATGGTCGAGCGAGAGGAGATCGATGTCGTTGAAGTGCTGAGTACGCTGCTTGCCGACGAAATTGGCGGAAGCTTTGGCAGCTCTACAGTAAACAGAAAAGGTTCAGTCAGTAGATGGAGTGAGACGGAGGACGCAGGTCTAGCTGTCGAGGCTCACCGAATATGTCATTTTGGGCGCCGTTGATTCCGAACGACCATGACTCGTGATATCCTGCCCTGTCGCAGTTCCCGATCCACGGCACGTTCGACGGCGAGTTGTACGCGTAGATCGGGCGCTTCGATCCTTTCGTGCAAGAGCTCGGGTCGTCCTTACAGAATACGGGATCTCGCGGTGCAGCGATTGCGGTGGCATCGGCGGGCGAACCAGTCACGGCGCAGTCGAAGGCGGTCATGTAGAAGTTTGCCGTTCCGTTATTGGTAAGCCAGAACCAGCCGCAAATGCACTTCTCGCCCGTACACGCCGGCATCCGAGCGGGTATTTCGAAGTCGGTCATTTTTTGCTGCACGCAGTCGTGCTGGACACTGAAGATCGCAAGGTTGTCCATAGTGACCTTGCTGATGTCGTCGACGTCGGCGATAGCGAGAGCGCAGCCGGAGATCAGGCTGTGGTCGATAATCTTGCTGTCCGGGTCGCCAGCCTGTTGGTTTCGCACAGACCGTCAGTAAAGCTTCAAGTACAGCTTGTTCCCTCCACCTAGCGAAAGCCGCGCGATGTATGGTAGAGCAGCAATATGCGACTTGCATGATATGGTCCTGCATTCGGTCCAGGGCATGCGTCGAGTTCGCTTCCCGGAACCGAGGTCGCGTAGCCGTACGAAGTGAAAGCATAATGGCACTGCAGGTCGTCGTCAGCTTTCGAAGGAGCTCAGAAGTGCGTGTCTGAGCGTACCGCGATCTCAAAGGTGATACTCCCGCCCGCCGGCAGCTCCATGACGGCTCCTTCTTGAGGTGGAAGTGCCCGCGCTTCGGGACCTCGGAACCACCATTCGTCCTGCGTCGCCAGTCCAGGACCGATAGGGTTCATCGGGGGCCCGGCATCATATGCCCAGTCCGGTCCGACGCCGTACATTGACGGATGCCTGCGCGCATGGTCCGTTAGCTCACGACCTCAACCTCTCTGACGTCGCTTTGACTGGGCCTCACCAGATGCTCATATGAGCAGAAGCCGCAGTCAACAAGCAGCATAGAATTACCGCCTCCGAGAGCATCGCCGTAGCGGGCGCAGTTGCGAGGGGGATGCACAAAAGCGGCGAAGGGAGACAGGACGTCGGGGGGTAGCCATCCTCCCCTCGCCCCGACAAACAGCGTCAGAACGCCCACAAAGATCGCTCGATCGAATGAGAAGCCAGGTAGAACCTTCGGCCAGGGCGAAGACAAAGCGGAGCGGCCGATCTTGCTGAATCGACGCCAGGACTGACGGGTTTGACCCCGATCAAGCAGGCCGCCTCTCCGTACAGCACGTGCGAGTCGGCACAACGTAGCAATGTTGTGAATGTCTCACACGAGGCACAGATCTGCAAAAGGCATGAGACTGAGCTCGTCTAGATGGCTGTCGAGCGGATAGTTCTCCCTGGGCGAGATGGCTGGCCGACCAGAGGAACCTGTCGCCGTCATCTTTACCCCGCCGTACGAGCCTAGGGCTTTCCGCGAGAGCGTCATCACTGTCTATCCATAGCGTATAACGCTGTCCGGCTCACGCAGGAGTCTGAGAAATCTCCTGGAAGGCACGAGGGGAATGAGAAGGCCAACCGGACTCGTTACATTTGTCGGCACTGGAAGAAATCCTATGTACAGTCAGGTCTAACCAGGTCCACGGGCGTTATGTTTAGGCAGTCTTCTCCTTGGTTCCGGCGGTCGCGGCGTTCTCCTCGGTCTTCGGGTCGACGTCGTCCTTCGCGCCAGCGCCCGCGGCACCGCCGGGAGGAGCGTCCTTCTTGTCGCCGATAGGCTTGTCAAACGCGGTCTCCTCATGTTCGGCGTCGTACGCCTGCTTGCGCTCAGCGAGAACACCGGCCTTGCGCTCTTCGCCCTGCTGGACGAGCTCCGGCTTGTGGAAGAGCTGGCGGTGGGAACGCGCGTCAGCTTGCGGCTGTACCCCAGCGAAAGCAAGCTGTCGGAGCGGCTGGCTCACCTTGCCCTTGATCTTCTCCTCGGTACCCTTGAGCTGGTCAGCGATACCGCTGTTACCAGCGTACGACGGACCGTAGCCGACCTTGCCCGCGTGAGCCTGGGAAGGGCGACGATTCTGCGTCAGTCCGTCGGTTTGGTCGCGGGTCGTCCCATAAGCTACTCACGTTGACGGGGATGTCGTCGTCAGCGGCAGCAGGAGCGGCCTCGGTCTCGTCGGTCTTGGGCTCCTTCTCCTCGACTTCCCGCTTGCTCTCTGTCTGTTCCGGCTCGGCAGCGACTGGAGTCTCGACCTTTTCGACCTTCTCTGCTTCGACGGGTCTCGGCTCGGCGGGAGTCGTAGCGGCAGCAGCGGCCGGGGTGCTGTCAGTCCGCTGGACTTCGACCTTGCCCGGGCCGTGGAGCGGATCAATGGGGTGCTGAGCGGCGAGGCCGGTATCGGCGGCGGGAGCGATGTGGGTAGTAGCAGACATGAGGTTGTTGGTCTATTCGAGTTTTTCTCTGTGCAGAAAGATGCAGGAGAGGGAGAATCAGCTGAACCTGCAGCAGGGGCGCGCACTCGACGAATACGAGCAGCGTCATCGACAGGCGACGCATTGGGTGCCGACACGTCACTCGCTTTTCCTTGCGGGGACGGCAGCCGGGCCGGTTCAGAGCTCGAGACGACGGCTCGCTCCCTCTATAGAGACCTCTCTGAGATTATCAACCTCAAGCGCGGAAGCGCGGAAAATGTGGCATAGCGTTTCAATGTGAAGGAAAAACCGGCGAACAAGGCGGGGAAGTATGTGCAAATCTGCGGAAGGAATGAACGCAACAACGAGGAAGGAAGAACGACAAGAGAGACAAGGACAGAGAGGAAGGAGGAGCTCTGGGCCAGCCAGAAGCACGCCAGTACGGCAGGATAGGACAATCGGCAGGAATTGAAAGGAGACGAGCCCTCGTCACAGCTCCAGGCTCAAGCGAAAGTCGCCCGCTTTGCCCGCGTTAGTCGACTCGTCCCCAAAGCCCCGCTGTGAGAGGCCATCGCCGTCCAAGCCCGATAGGAGGATGTCGAGCCCGCCTTCGTCGCGGTCGGCGAGACCGAAGACGCCGAGCTCGCGTTCCGCCGCTTCGAGATCGGCCTGGCGCTTTGCGGCGATTTGCGCCGGAGTCATGATATTCGAACGCATAGTCGAGACGGCGGGCGAGGAGAGACCGCGCGCGGAACCGGTCGGTGCGAGGCGAGGGCGGAGCGGTACCCCGGGTCGACTGGAAGTTGACGACGGCGCAAGTGGTTTCCTCACCGGACCAGTACCAGCACCTGCAGGCGGACGGGCCGACGAGGCGGGCGCCTGCTGCTCGACGGACCGTTTGACGAGTGTAGAGCGCATAAAGCTGGGAGCGGCCGTCGGAGGTCGAGGGCGACTAACAGGGCCCGTGTTCGGCCCCGACACTCGCGCCAAGCTGCCGGCGGGTCCGAGCGGTTTGCGACTCGTCGATGACGCAGGGGCCGAGCGGCCGAGCGTTTCGGGCGGAACACCGCGAGTGACCTGCGCAGGCCGGACATTGGTCGGCTGAGCGGCCGGCGGAGCCCGAGCTTTCGGCAATGGAAAGATCGGTTGGTCCGCCTCAGAGTCGAGCAAGCCTGTTGCGGAGGCGGTCAGCCTGCGTCAAGGGCAATTATGAGCATGCACAATTTGACTCACACGTTGGCGGCGCGATCTCCTCGTCGAGCGTAGCCCGGTAAGCGTCTAGCTCGAGCTGGTCCTGCCGCAGCGCATCTTCGATGTCGACGACGCGACCGAACCGAAGAGAGCGCAGCATGTCGCCGTATCCTGCTGTTTTGTAGTCGGGCTCGTCCCAGTCGGGGATGTACGGCTCGTCTGTCGTGCGAACGGCGGCGCGTCAGCAAGGCTCCAGAGCCAGAGCCTTGAGAGCGACTCACCGTAGTCCCTCGCGCTCGCTCCTGCGTACTCGACTTCACGGTCCTCCTCCTCTTCCGGGTCCTCCGGCTGCTCGTTCACGTCCGCGTCGAGCGACACGTCCGGCGAGTCGAGTTCACGAGGTGGGGCGCGCTTTGGACGCAGTGCCGTCGCCGGCGTGCGCAGGTCTTGAGGAGCCAGTTGACGCAGAGTCTTGTTCGGCAGAGGAGTCTTGAAGGCCTGCTGCTGGACTGGGCGAGGTGCGCAGGACGACGGACCGGCATGCGCCTGGGAGGTCGAAGGCTTGCCGCCCGGGAACAACAACCCAGTCGAATCTGCTGATTACAGCCAGTCAGTCATCCCATCATCTCTACGAGATAAACATGCGAGCCAGCCCCGCGTGCAGCTGGCGCGAACTGCTCGTCTGGGCAAAACAGACGAACGCATGACGGACGAAGTGACTCACCCTGCTCTCCCTTGCCGAGATTGCGGTCCTTGGCCCCGAGGACCCTGCCACCCCTCGCAGTGTTGAGCAAAGCGCCCTTGCCGACCGTCGCGGGTCCAGCTTGCGGTGCGATGCTCTTGCCGGTGACGGGGCGTGCCGGCGTCTTGTGATGCTGGAACGCGCCGGGATTCTCGGCGTTGTGATCCAACCGAGGACCGTGAGAGCGTGCAAGCATCGTATCAGGCTACAGCTGTGTCCCCTTTGCCAGCGCGCGGGCGACTCGTGTCCGTAGAAGATGTGACGAAACTTTCGCGACGCGCCGAAACAAGAACCGTCACGTGCCGTCATCCAACTCGCGGTTGACAGTATATCTGTATGTTAGAGTTGAACGGCTAACATCAGCAGCTCGGTTGATCTAGTTGGTTATGATGTGGACCTAATATCATGTTAAGTCCAATGTCGGCGGTTCGATCCCGCCACTGAGCAAGCTTCTTCTTTTGCCCCCAAGGCCTTCGCTGCCGCCTCTGCGGCGGCCGGCGTCCCACTTTTGCCGCCCTGCCCTTCCTTCTATGCGCACACCGGAAAGGAGGGCGAGCGGATAGGCAGGAGATTCGCGTCGTCTCTGGGCCAGACGCCTTCAAGCCGAAGCCTGGTCTTATCGACATCACTCTGCGCGGATTTGCATTGCGGTACAAAGCGCTAGAACGGACTTGCGCAACGCAAGGTGGTGGAGACAACAACAGTGAGGATGGCTTTTACAACAGATTGCATGGGGAGCGGTCTCGTCTGATGCCGCCAATCCACGACCCCCGAGTTGGCGGGGTAGCATACAGGCGGTCTTCCTGACCGCTGCGACGGCACTTATCCCGAGTGCTTGGACGCAAGCGTCACGACGACTGCTCGCCGGCCAAATGCTCGATCCGGTCTGCCATTTTGACGTCGAGCGCCGTGAGGCGGTTCCCTTCATCGTGCGTCGTGAGCGCGATTGAGACTCGGTTGTAGACGTTCGACCACTCGGGATGATGCTGCGCAGACATTCCAATCAGCAGAAGCCGCACGTACGGTAAAGAGAGAGTAGACCGCCTGGCTGTATGGGACGCAGGCCTGGAGGAGAAGCACTCACGTTCAACTTCTCCGCCCATATCGCGACTCGGCTCATGAATCCCCATGCCTCGATGAAGTTGGCAAACTTGTAATCCCGCGTGAGTTTCTGCGTTCCCTCGCTCGGTCCAGCGGCGACCTGCCAGCCTTTCTGCTGGAGTTCTTTGAGCGATTCCGGACTGGCGAGTTGCCGCCGGAGCGCAGCGTTCGAGGTGGACGACATGCGCTTCGAGACCAAGCTCAGGATATGAGCACTGTGCTGCCGACCGACTGCGTGCCCGAACATGCGTAGCGAGCGAATGGGCGAGAGTTAAGAGAGAGAGATGTCTCCCGTCAGTGGGGCTTCGGAAGTGACGAGGAAAAGTCTTTCGCAAGGGACCGGACGTCCTCCACAGAGCTTCTTCGCTTGTACTTCTCCTTGCTTCCTCTTCACGACGCGACACCCACGTAGCCGAAGCCGAAAAGTAGGGACTCCAGCTTCCGCACACGAAGCGAAGTCCACTCGAGAGTCATCACGTAACGAGGTGCATCTCGGCAAGCAACGAGCTTGCAGACAATGCTCTACTCGAGCAAGATGGCCTTGTGCGCGTTCTTGCCCGTCTTCAAGACGAGTAGGCGTCCATCGAGCAGGTCCGCCTCCGTAATCATCCTCTGGTGGCTCTTGGGCGGAATCTTCTGTCCGTTGATCTGAACCGTACCGGCTTCGATCGCTTTCCGCGCTTGAGCTGCAAAGAAGTGATATGGCGTCAGCTTATCTCGGATGCGTGCTTGACGCAGCCAAAGACCCACTCTTCGACGCGAGGAGACCACTTGCGAGAACAGCCTTCTCAAGGTGCTGGCCGAGGACGTCGGTGCGCGGCAGACGACTCAACATTGACGGGACGGCGGCAGTCGAAGGAGACGACGACGACGAGCCATCGAGGGCAGAGACGATTTCGGGTGTGACGAGGTCAGCGAGATCGGTGCCGTAGAAGACGGAAGTCGCAGCCAGCGCTTGGTTCAGGCCTTCCGCTGTTAGAGGGCAAGCAGGTCAGGAGGAAAGCAGCGCTCTGCCAGAGGAAGAAAGACCTGCCTCCATGGATGAGCTCGGTCGCTTCGGCAGCGAGGATCTTTTGCGCTATCCGCGCCTTCGGGTTGGCCTGTCAAGCAGAGTACGTGTCAGATCGGCGATTCCTGCGGCTTCGACCGCGCACTCACCTTGTGATCTTGCATGATGCCCTCCAACTCGACGATCCGAATAAAGGTGAAGATGCGCAAGTACTTTTCGACTTCCTCGTCGGTCGTCCGCAGGAAGAACTGCTCGCTTACGGTCAGTAGAGCGTTCGACCCGGCATCGAGTTGTGCGGGACTCACTTGGTACACATCGAAGGGCGAGGTCATGCCGGCATCGAGCCAGATCGCATTACCAGCGCTCTTGCCAAACTTCTCTCCCGTCGCCGTCGTCAAGAGCGGGAACGTGAGGCCGAACGCCGGGTCCTCCTTGGCCGCGACTCCTTCCTCCGCTTCGACCGCGGCACCTTTTGCTGCAGCTTCTGCGACGTGGTTTGACCGCCGGATCAGGTCGATTCCCGAGACAATGTTACCGAGCTGATCGGATCCGCCGAGTTGCATCGTGCAGCCGAGGTCGCGATGCAACCTCAAGAAGTCGTACGCTTGAAGCAACTGGTACGAGAATTCGGTGAAGGAGATGCCAGAGGACGAGTCGAGCCGGGACTTGACGCTGTCCGGACGTACAGATGGGGGTCAGTCAGGACGGGAAGGAGGCATCGCCGGAAGGGAGCGTACCTTTCTCGCGAGAGCATCGTCGAGACGCGTGCCATTTTGCCGACAGTCGACAAGAATTCGAGCAAGCTGAGCCCTCCTGTCCAGTCGAGGTTGTTGACGACCCGCACCGATCCCTCACTCGCAGCCTGCCCTTCCTCTGCGCCGTCTCGTCTCCGATTCCTCGATTTCGCAAAGGCGACGCCGCGATTCAGAAACGCCGTCAATTGTGCGCCGATGCTGTCGATGTTGGCCGAGAGAGTTTCTGGGGCGAGGGCATTACGCTCCGTTGATCGACCGGACGGGTCGCCAATCGCTCCGGTTGCTCCTCCAATCTGTGCTCTATTCGGATTAGCGTTTCGAGCGCAGGTACTTGTAAGAGCGCACTCACAAGAGCGACTGCGTTGTGTCCGTAGAGTCGGAAATGCAGCAGACCGATCAAGGCCAGCAGGTTGCCGACATGGAGAGAACGAGCGGACGGGTCGACGCCGAGATAGACGGTGATAGGCTTCTCGACGTGATCGCGCGCAGCCCGACTGTGATTCGAGCAGTAGTTAGCTCTTGGATCTCAGAGAGCGTGCGTTGCCTAGAATACGCACCTGGTCAACTCGGAGAGCATCCCTCGCTGTTCGAGTTCGCGGACGACATTCCGAGTCGCGCGCGTCGAAGCAAAGGTCCGCGCAGCACTCCGACCTGCTTGCGACGCCTTGTAAGAGCTCAGCAGAGAACGCAAGAGCTCTTTGCGTGAAGCGAGCATGATGATTAAAGACGAACCTTTCGCCCCCGAAATCTCGCGAATTCCCTGTTCGACTCGTTCCCTCCACAGTCTCTGCACTCTTGGCACTTCTGAGGCCTCTGACCGATCCCTTGAGCTGTATCATAGCTCCCGAGCGTTACAACTCGGTGCAGGAGGCTGTCCCTGAGCTCTCTGTGCGCCCGACCCCCGCACTTTTCATCGCCTCGACGCGGAGGTCGACTCTGTACGACTCGCAACAGCTTTCTCGGAGCAGGATCAGCCGCGCCAGGCTGCAAGTCGGCTATGCCTCCGCTGCCGACACGCGAACAGCTGAACCAGCGCGCTGTACAGCAAGGAGGAGGACCCGGCGTGTTGGCTGAACCATCTCGCTGGCCAGGCGCCGTAACCAGGCCCCCTCCCCGTACGCCTACGACACCTCCTTCGGCCCCGAGTCTCAAAGTCATATATCGACACTTGGAGCCGTCGCAGAAAGGAGATCCGGTGAAAGGCGCCGCGAACTCGAAGCCGTCGGCACCTCTCGCTGCGGCTCACGGTCAAGCGGGCGGCGCAGTTTTCGCCGAGGCGTCAGCTTCGACCTCGAGCATGCAGACGAGGTCGTCTTCGGGTGATAATGCAGCTTCGCAGGGCTGGAGCGAGGAAGAAAAGGACGGAGGCGAGTTCTCCAAGGACCTTCTCGCTCCTACGTACGTCGGGGCTGACCATCTACAAATCATTACAGCCTCTGTTATCCTCGTCGTCGATTCCAAACGACACCGCGGTATGATGCAGCAGTACTGCAGCTGGTTGCACTTGTTCGAGCACGCGCGTTGGCTGCACGGAGGAGGGATCGCGGTCCGTTCGTGGCGGCGGCACTCTTGGGAAGTTGGATCACTGACGCCTCCGCTCGCCCGACAGGAAAGAGAGATCAAATGGCCGGACTACCCGTACCAGAAAACGGGCGAGCGGTCCGAACAGCCGTACCTCGAACGGATGCACGACTACCTCGCCAGCATCGCTCCGAAGGTCAGGCGGCCAGACCCCAGCCTGTGGACCGAGATCCCGCATTGCGAGTCGCGCGACGAGCTCAACGCAGCGTTCAAGCTCGGCACGATTCATTTCAGCGGCAAGCTCAGCAGCGATCCCAACAAGAAGCTCGTCTTCAAGCTCCTCCCGCCCAGCGCAGGTATGGGATCTTCGCTGTACCGGCGCTACGGAAGCGACCGCTTCTTCGTGAGTACTTCTACGGCGCATCCTTCCAACGAACCGCTTTTCTGACGTTGAACATGCCCAGCGAATCAACCTGGACGACGACGTTGTCCGCGCTGCCGCCCGGCCGCTCGAAACGCACGACTTCGACAAGTCTCCCAAACTCCGCGCGCAGATCCAGACCTTCTTCGGCAAACCGCTGCTCATCTTTGGTGCCACTTACCGTCCCTTCTGCTGGAAAGACGGCGCGGCCGTGTACTGGGCAGAGTCGGGACCGCACCTCGAGACGATCCCGCTCGTCGAGTTTGCGCAACGGGTACGGACAGGCTTTGACGGCACAAGCGGGCCCAAGGACTGATACAGAAGGTCTCCACAGTATTTGGACGTCTCGCTGAATGAGGGGATGACGGTCGCGAAATACGCTGCGCGCTTCGAGTTGGGCCTGACGACGACCGCAAGTTGCTCGGGTCCCCAATCGTCTAGCTCAGCTCTTCTGACGGCTTTCACCTCGCAGACCCCGACCGTCGTGTTTCCGCGCGACCGAGTGCTTCGTACGCCCGACCTCAACTCGGACTCGCTCAAAATGTCATTCGCGGCGATGCAGCTCATCTGCGACGTCTTCCGGGCCAAGTTCGCGGAGCAGGGTGTCAGCGAAGTCCTGCCTGGATCGTACCTCCCGAGCTGTATCCGTGGCACAGTCGTCCACACGACCAACGGAGCGACCGCCAACATGGTCTGGCAACTCGACTACTCTTCTTCTCCCCACCCGTCGACCGAAGAGACTCCTTCCGAGCCGTGGATCCAGCTCCGCAGCTCAGGGACCGACTTCCCTGCCGTCAACCGCCCGGGCCTCAAGTTCCAGCTCGAGTTCAAGAACGGCAAGAAGCTCGAGGTGCGCGTGCCGAAGGGCCTCACACCGGAATGGATCGAAGGCCCGGCGGTCCGCAAGGACGAGGTCGTCATGACCGACGGCTGTTCGCTTATGAGCCCTGCGGTAAGCTTGTTCTCGGCCGTTGTTAGTAGATGTCGGAACTGATGCGCCGGCATGTAGGCCATGCGGATCCTGGCGGAAAAACTCGCGGCTTCCCGCCGAGAGACCGATATCAAGCCGAACCTTCCTGCAGTTGCGCAAGGTCGAATCGGACCCGGAAAAGGTACGCTGGTTGAATAGATGCGGTTCCAGGGCGATTCGCTGACGGTTCCTCCATAGGTGTTTGGGCGATTGCTCCTCAAACGTCGTGGAGCGGCGCGAACGACGTTTGGATCGAAGTCCGCGACAGCCAGTACAAGTTCAAGGACGAGCAGACGCGCGACTTTGTCTTTGAGCTGCACAGCGTACCGAACGGCAACCGGGCGAGCGCAAAACTCGGCAAGCAGATGTTCGAGGTCCTCTCGCATTGCGGCGTGAGCACGAAGGCGATCGAGCAGATCTTTGCGGCGCAGATCAGCACCGGACAAGACGCCTTCCGCAATTTCACGTCGACGCCCGAATTGCTGTACCATATCGAGAAGACTTGCGGCGTCTTGGAGGATCGGACGATGAAAGCGAGGATGTCGAGCGATCCCGGCGCCCTGAAGCTTCTCGCAAACGGCGTTTCAATCCCGCCCGACGCCGACACGGCCGATGCCTCAGCTGGTGACCAGGAATCGAGCTCGTTCGTACACGACCGTCGCCTCGACCCGTCGTCGGGAGCCCCGAACGTGGTCACTGAAGTCGTGGTCGACATGCTCGTCAGTCCTTTCCTGCTCGAGAGCCAGCAGGTGCAGCATCATTGACATGTCGAAGTATCGGCTTCCCGCAGCAAGCAGGCTTTGATCCTCGACACAATCCTCACCTCGCCGAGAAAGTCCGCAAAGTCGCCGAGGGACAGCTCGACCGGATCAGCCTCAAGATTGACGACGAGTACGCGCGGACGGCATTTGTCGTCGCAGACCATGTGGGTCGACCAGTCAACCGATTTAAGTGCTCACAAGGCTTATAGCATCGATCGTGTCTCAGTTTGGCGTCCTGTCCGAGGGAGAATTCTTCTTCCAGACTCGAGAACCGATACCGGATCCCTCTGGCTATGGACAGCGTGCCGTCATGGTCGGTCCGGCGCTGCTCTCGCGCTCTCCGGTCATCCAGCCTTGCGATGTGCAGAAGGTTGAGGGTGTCTGGAGATCTGAATACGCGTCAACCTTCGATGTCATCGTCGTCTCGACGAAGGGCGAACGCTCTCTTTGCTCTATCCTGTCGGGTGAGTGCTCGAGCTGCCATACCCCTGGCCTTGTACTCATACTCTCCCTGCAGGCGGCGACTACGACGGCGACAAACTTGTCGTTACAATCAACCCGGCATTCGTTCCTTCCTTCCGACAAGCGAACGCGGATCCTCGCTTCGCCGATCCGCCTTTCGAGGATGAGGACTACTTTGAAGTCGACCGCCGCCGCTTGCGCGACGTCAAGCAGATTTTCGACGACGGCGAGAACGACCAGCTTGCCGCTATCTTCATGGAAGGTCTGCACGCCGGCACCCAGTACGGCGTACTTTCGACCTATCATACGTCGATGGCGTACAGTCACGGGCTTGCCCATCCCCTGACATCGAAGCTCGGGCACCTTTTCTGTCGTGCGCTCGACGGTCGCAAGCAGGGCCTCAGCTTCTCGCCGAAGAAATGGGACGCTCTCAAGCAGGAGCTGCCGAGTACCTGTCGAATCAGGCCGAAGTGGACGTACCGCGATGACGGCAGGCCGGTGCCAGCGGGCGCGAAAGACCCTGAGCGGTCCTCGCGCCTCAAGCATCCCATGGGTAGGTCCTCCTTGATTACGGCGGTACAAGCCCAACTTTCGCTCACGTGTTCCGTTCATCAGACGCGCTCGTCCGCGTTTGCGACTCCGCTCGGACTACGACTCGTCAGGCTTGGGCTGATTGGATGAAGGATCAGCCTTTCAAGTTTGACGAGCACCTTGCCGAACCTTGGCAGGCTGCCTGGTCAGCAGCCGCCTCGGACCGCGAAGGACCGTTCTACGAGGATCTGGTCATGATTCGCAACCATGTCTGGGTATGTTCCTCACAATGCTTGCTCGCGCGGTGGGCAACTCGCTGCTGACCCGGCGCGACTGTGCAGATGCTGCTCAAAGAATTCCGAGACCTCTTCACTGAATGGTGCAGGCAGAAAGATCTGCGAGCCAGCGACGCTCGGGCCCGCGAAGCACCAGGTTCTCCGAGCAAATCTCCCTCGAAGGCTAAGGGAGAGTACCGGGCGTCCTCGGCAGGGCAGAAGGAGGACTTGATCCGCCTGAGCCAGCGCTTCTGGAGCATCGTCGAGCGCGACTGCTGCCGATTCCGTTCGGAGAAGCTTCGGGGTCCTGCGGGCGAAATCGCGGCCCGCACTTTACTGGTACGTCTTCCTCGGGCGTCAAAGCCGGGCATAAGCTCCAGCTCACCGTTCTCATCGTCCAGGCGTCTTGCGCTTATGTCCAACCTCTTCGACCGAGCTCGCTTCGGCTTCGCGCTCCAGGTTCGGCGACGCGTTCCGCTCCACTCGAGCAGTCGGCGCCTAACGGCCGGACCGGTGGGTTCATCTCGCGCTTGAGAGGAAAAAATGGCGTCAAGACTATCGTCCACACTCCGAGCGGGTCTCACACGGTACAGACAATCACCCCACCAGCTGAGGAAGGCGACGATCCGATGGAAGTCGAAAAGGTCTCCTACACGCAAGACGGAGGACTCGCGTGGTCCCAGGTCGACGATGAGCAGCTGGAGGTCACGACTACGACGCCAATCTCGTCGCGCAAGTCGTCTCAGACGGTCGCCAGCACCGAACTCGCTTCATCGGCCGAGCTGGCCAGCTCCTCTACCTTGATCGCTCCGAGCGCCGAAGACGTCTCCGATCTGTGCCCGCGCGGTCTCGCGGACGAACACTTTCACGAAAAGACCGGCACGGTCCACATGCGCTTCTGCTTCGATATGGCGCACCGCGATGTGAACGCCTTGAAAGCCGATGCGCTCGCGCGCGAGCTGCACAAGCATGTCCCCGGCGCCGTCGGCATTCAAGCGCCCAAGATCGCGCCTCATATCGTGAGTCGTCCTATTTGATCGGTCTCTACGGCTTCGATGCTCTCAAGCTGACCATTACTTTCGTGCTCGACGTCAACAGCTCGACGTCTTGCAAGTCTCGAAGCGCTGCGCCGGCATCAACGCGGTTCGCGCCAAAGTACGCCCGCGTACGCTGCTCGAGCAAGCCGAAACCTCGGCAGCCTTGCGCAATCCGAACGGGTCTCCCGTCTCGAAGAGGCCGCGACGCACTTGACTGCCAGGGCGCCCTCACGGTCAGGCACTTCCTTCTCGGACACCTCCATCTCTAGCGCCTTCTCGCATCACCGGTCACGGCAGCGCTGGTCGCTGCCTCGTTTTTTTCTGGCGAACAGTTCTTTTCTCGGATTTCCTTGACGATACCTCCTCGTTCCCCGTATATACCTCCCTGCAGCACTTTGCATTGCATCTTCTTGTCGATCGCGCTTTGAGGATTCTCCCGTCGAGATTGGGCGCCAGAGTTGATTTTGCGCCGGATTCATCCGGAAAGCGACAAGCGCGGATCGCCTATCTCTCGACCCCGCTCGCCTCCCTGCGCAACTGAGGGCTTCACTCTGCCACACTTACACTTGATCTCGTTACTGCGGCGCCTCCCGATAAGGGCCACTGTCCGTTGACGACCCGCCGCGCGACATCAGAAGGGATCGATCTCCTTCGCTCGTCACGTCTCGACCGCCCTCAACGCCTCGCTAGTCGAAGACGGTCGTTTCTCAGGTCTGCTGTGAGTCGCCCAGTCTCGCCAGCCAGCTCGAGCAGCTGCGAACGGCGCTCGGAACTGCAGTCGGATGATTGGAGGATCTGACGTCGCGAAAAAAGGGGAACAGCTCGTCGACCGTCTAGAAGGAGCAGGAACTATACAGGCCGCTTTAGGAGCGCAAACGGGCAGCACTCTGCTAATCTGGTCCCACACTGCCTGGTAAGTCTGTCCGTGCGCATCGATGCAGCTCCCCTCGGCGCTCCTCGACTTTTTCCCGCCGGGCCTCCGCACCTTTGGTCGCCCGACCGACTCGCAACGAACTGGCTAACGCTCGCCTCTCCTCGCACGCCCAGACAGACCGTATCCAAAGTCCGCGACGGCCTCTACATCAAGATCGGAGGGCACAATCGCCTGCCTCACATCGACTCGACGCTTGAAGCCCTCCCTGCGACTCGTTCAAACCATTCGCCGAGATGCCACACGGCCCCGAGCCGCTCGAGATCCACCTCGAATCGCCCGATATCGTCCTACGAGGCTTCACGGGCGATGAATTCGAGCCGGCAGTCCTGAACGGCCAGCTCGTGCTGAACCTCACGCACCCGACCGATCTGAAGGAAGTCGCGTGAGTACAGCCTTCGCAGTACTACAAAGGACTGGCATGTCCCCTCCGTCTTCACACTGAGTCCTGACGACACGTTTACAGGCTCGTCTTCACCGGTACAGCCCGCATCAGCTGGCGCGACTCCTCCACGCACCATCACGATCATCCGCTTTTCTTCCACGATTTCAACTTCCTCAACCCATCCGCTCACACGAATCGCGAGGACAGTCGGCGTGAACATCACCAAGTCCATACGCTCAAAGCCGGACGTCACGTTTTCCCCTTCTCGTTGACCATCCCCGGATCGCTCCCCGCAAGTCTCCGCACCTACACGGGAACGGGCGTCATCGAGTACAAACTCAAAGCGATCGCGCAGCGGCCGGGCTTCACCGCCGCAGACTGGAAGACGCGCAAGATCGTGCGCATCTCGCGGAGTTTCGGTGCGGATGCCGTCGAGTTCAACCAGACGCTCGAGATTGGTATGTCGGCGATTCCGGGCATACTCGAATCCGGCTGATTCGAGCTTCCACATCGCAGAGAACACATGGCCCGGCAAAGTCATGTACTCCTTCACCTTGCCGCACAAGGCGTTCGCCGCTGGCGACACGATCCCGGTCGCCGTCAAGTTCTCGCCGTTGGCCAAAGGGGTCCGCATCGTCTCGCTGATCACGACGATTCGCGAGCACACGTGCGTTGGCGCTCCTTCTTGCCCCCACAGCTTGTTCACTTCGCTCACCTGCTGCCCTACAGTACCGTCTATTCCAAAAGCTCATCTCACTCCGAGGCGCGGGACGCGACTACCGTCAAATACAGCTTTGTCGAAGGAGGCAGCAATCCGCCGTCGGCCACTCCGTCAGGCATGAACACTCCTGGCCTGCGATTCGGCTCGACAGCATCGCTGTCGTCTATGGGCGGTCCCGCGACTCCGTCGACGCCCGGCTTCAACTCGCCGATTCACGGGTCCCGTACTCCCGCCCTCGAGCGAAGCGGCAACGACGGCTATCCTTTCCATGTGAACCGTAACAACCGGAGAGCGCGGTTCCAGCTTGGCGCCGACGAAGAGGACGACGACGCGCACTCGCACAACCCGACCCAGGCTTCGACCGAGGCTGGCCCGAGTGAAGAAGACGATGGTCAGGACACCGAAGTGGACGTCGTCGTCGATGTACAGGTTCCGGTATGGACCGCGCCGTCGCACGCTGTCCATCCCGTCTTTGTCAACCACAAAATCAAATGGTCCGCCTTCATCAAGAACCCGGACGGCCATGTTTCCGAGCTGCGCTGCGCTCTCCCAATCCATATCCTCGCGTCAAACCTGCAGGAAGAGGCACGTTTGGCTTCTGCTGGCTCGCGCAACCTTCTCTTCGGGCCATCGGGAGCGCTCGCGCACTCGGACGTCCCGCAGGTCGACTTGCCGTCGTACCAGGACCACATCATGGACCGCGTCGCCAACGCCGACACCGCTGCTCAGTACTCGGCATCGTCGGGCTTTGCGCCGACACCTTGGAGCTCACGGAACACCCCGACCGGCACACCGGGAGTATCGCCGCCGGCCTCGCGTCCTCCCTCTCGACCAGCCTCGCCGGAGCGCAGGAACAGTCATTCGGAGCGACGGACGAGTCACCACAGCTCCTTCGGCGGGTTTGGTGGGTTCTCGGCCCTGTCGTCGATCAATCGGTCCGGAACATCGACGCCGGCGACTTCCTCACCACCCCCTGAGCTGGCCGACGATGCTCATCCCGAGGACCACCGCAACTGGGTCGATTCCGAGCTGCTCAGCACGCTGAACCTGAACGAGCACGTCTCGCCGCCCTCTTCGGCTCCCGCATCTCGGCCAGGCTCCCGACCCTCTTCCCGACCCGGATCGCGAGCGGGTTCCCGCGCTAGCAGCCCCGACCGCGCGAGCATCGCGACCAGTATACCCGCACCTTCCACTCCGCCCACGCATTCCGACGAGCGGCCTGCTCTTTCCCGGTCGCACAACTCGGGCAGCTTCTTCAACCTCCACATCCCGAAACCCTTGCGGCCCCTCACGTCGTTCTCGCGGAATAGCTCAGCGAGCAACCTTCGCGATGCGTTACATATGAGCTCGCATTCGTACGGTCATTCTTCTGCAGGCGGTTCCGACTCGCGGCGTCCCTCGACGAACGGTTCCGACTCGGGAGCGCCGTCACCGTCTGCGCTTTCGAGCGCGCTCGCCGCTCACGCCGCGCGCGCCGGGCCTTCGGGTCAAGTTGCGCGTCCACCACTGGCCGTCGACACTCCGTCGACAACCGTCGTGCACGCCATGATGTCCAACTCGCTTCATGGTCGGTCGACGGGCAGCGCGGGCGGCGCGTCCCCAATCTCGGCTTCCCCAGCTCAGCCGAGTCCGCTGTTGTCGCCGGGTGCAAACGGGAACGCCAACTTCCATCTTCACTACGGCAGCATCACCTCGCCGGCGTCGACGCCAGGTCTCGGACCGGGCACTCCGCTCCGGCTCGGTCAGGACGGATCGACATCGCCTTCGCTGCTTTCCTCCTCCGCACCGAGTCCGGGACATCTGCCACACGGGCAGCCCGTCGACGTTCTATCGCAAGTCCCGTCGTACGATGTCGCCGCGCGCGGTTTCCTCGGTGGAGGCGTCGTACCGCTCTCCTTCAACCCGCCCAACTATGACGAAGTCTGTCCGAGCACGGACGGCTCGCGAGCACCATCTCCGCACGGCGAGCGGCCGAGTGGCAACTCCAGCCAGGCCGGTGGCTTCGGTGCCCTTCCGACAGCGACGGAGGGGCAACCCGCTACGGGCCTGCATGCCACCGACTTTGGCGGCTTATCGCTCGGGGCGGCTCATTCTTGAGCCCGCGTGCAGCATCGCTGTCGCTGTTCCTTCATTCCTAGAGTATGCGGAGTCGAGTCGCCTCCCCGGCATCCGACTTCGCCTTTGACCAGAAGCGTCTCTTTATAATCCGCATAGACTCATATAGCTCTTTCTCGCCACTCTCCGCTACATTTATCTCTGCTTGTCATATCATCGCTTCTTCCCTCCCGTGTTTCCTGCACCACAAGCGCCGTATTGAGCAGCTCTTTCGGTCCTGTCTCTTTCGAAAATTCCTGCTCTCCGTTTCTCGCGACTCTCTTTGCGCTTTTTGCGACCGCAAGTCCATCGTTCACTGCGTTAGACTTGCTTCTGAAGAATCGCAGCGCCAGTCCGAGTCGAAGCGGTCGGATTGACAAATTTGACTCCTGCCGAGATTTGCTCGTCCTGCTTGTCCCTCACGCAGACCATGGCTTCCCCGTTCCCGGCCCCGCCCAAGGCGAGCACGTCTCGTAAGATTCGATCTGGCATTGAGCTGCGCGACTACCGCGATGCGAACGGGAAGACGTGAGTCTCGCACATTTCATCGCCAGAGATCTACATCCCCGACCTTTCTCCTGGCTAGATTGGCTGATTTTGGGACGATACAGGCTCCCGCAGGACGGCGAGAAGAACGTCCTGATCACCTCTGCTTTGCCGTATGTCAACAACCAGCCGCATCTCGGTGAGTCGGGCCGCTGCCGTGATTCTGCTCTTCGCTCCGCCGACGCTGGCAGCACGCCGAGGACGTACGGCTAGACGTCTTGTGCAGGGAGGTTCTGACTCAATCTCCTTTCCTCCACGCAGGCAACATCATCGGCTCGACCCTGTCGGCGGACGTCTTTGCTCGCTACTCGAGGCAGCGGAATCAGCGGACGCTCTACGTGGGTCAACTGCTGCTCGACTCAGCGCAAACAGCCACTGATCAGTCACATTCGTAGATCTGCGGTACGGATGAGTACGGTACGACGACCGAGGTCATGGCGGCGAAGGAAGGGCTGAGCCCGCAGGCGTTGTGCGACAAGTGTGCGTCCCGTCTGTCAAGCACCAGCTGCTCAGGGCAAAGCTGACTCGCCAATCTTGTATAGACCACCGCCTTCACGCCGACTCGTACGAGTGGTTCGAAATCGGCTTCGACCACTTCGGCCGGACTACCACGCCGAAGCAGACTGAGTGCGCCGCTTTTTCCCGTACAGGCGAGGCAACTGCTGATCTCACGTTGGTTACTGCGCAGAATTTGTCAGGACATCTTCCTCAAGCTGTACCAGAACGGCTGGTTCGAGGAGCATGAGAACCAGCAGCTGTACTGCGAGAAGGACAAGCGCTTCCTCGCCGACCGATACGTGGAGGGCACTTGCCCGAAATGCCACTACGACGTGAGCATCTGCGATTCGTACGTATTCTGATACGGCAGCTGACAAAGTCATCGTTCCCAGGGTGCTCGCGGAGACCAGTGCGAGCACTGCTCCGTCACGTACGAATCGCCTCTCGAGCTGGTCAACCCGCGCTGCTCGGCTTGCGGCTCGACTCCCGCCGCCCGTCAGACGGCTCACCTCCATCTCAAGCTCGCCGAGCTGCAACCGCAGATCGAAGAGTTCGTCCGTCGGTCGAGCACCGAGGGAACGTGGTCGTCGAACGGCAAGGCGTTCACGGACGGATGGCTCCGCGGCGGTCTGCAGAGTCGAGGCATGACGCGTGACCTCGAGTGGGGAGTGCCTCTGCCAAAGGAGCTTGGCTCGAAGTGGGAAGGAAAGGTCATGTATGTGTGGGTAAGTCGTTCACGCGGCTTATGCGCAATGTCATGCGCAGGCTCCTACACGAGTGTACAGAGCTCACACATGTCGACTTGACAGTTCGACGCGCCGATCGGCTACCCGTCAATTACGGCGAACTACACGGACGAGTGGAAGCGGTGGTGGCGAAACCCGGAGAACGTTAAGCTGTACCAGTTCATGGGCAAGGTACGCCTGCGCATGCCCGCTTGCCCTTCCTCGCAGATTGATCTGACCCTGTAACTTGTTCGCAGGACAATGGTATGCTCTGTCAACGAGACTTGCGCAAATGGCGAAGGCAAGGCGATCTGACTCTTTCCCCGCTCGCAGTGCCGTTCCACGCCGTCCTGTTCCCCGGCTACCTCATCGGATCGGGCGACAACTGGACTATGCTCGACTCGATCTCCACGACCGGTGAGCCCGCGTGCCGCTTCGAGCTCGGAGCATCCGGCTCAAGGCTGACTCGTTCCACACGTCCCGATAGAGTACCTCCAATATGAGGGGACCAAGTTCTCCAAGTCGAAGAACGTCGGTGTCTTTGGCCAGAACGCGCGGGAAACGGGCGTCCCGGCTTCGGTCTGGCGGTACTACCTCTTGCAGAACCGGCCCGAATCGAACGACTCGGAGTTCACCTGGGACGACTTTGTCGCCAAGGTGAGCCCACCGGAAGCCGAGGATCATCCTTCGCGACGACACTGACGTACCCCTCGGTTCCCACAGGCCAACGCCGAGCTGCTCAACAACCTCGGCAACTTTGTCAACCGGATTATCAAGTTTGCGATCGCCAAGTACGACTCGGTGATCCCGGACCCGAAGAACGGCGACTTTGACTATGCGACGCAGGCGTACGAATGGGCGGCCGAAGACCGCGCGTTCGTCGACGACGTCAACAAGCTCCTCGCGAGCTACATCGACCAGCTCGACCACCAAAAGATCCGCGCGGCGCTGTCGACCCTGATGCACATCACGGCGCGCGGCAACCAGTACATCCAGGACAACCGGCTCGACAACGCGTTGCTCGAATCGAACCCGAGCCGCGCCGCCGAGGTCGTCCTCGTCGCGCTGAACCTGATCTACCTCGTCGCGGCGTTGACGCACCCGTTCATGCCTTCGACGTCCGACTCGATCCTGAGCCAGCTCGACGCGGTTCCGCGGTCGATCCCGGACGCGTTCAGCCTCGACCTGTGGCCTGGTCACCGACTCGGTGCGGCGCAGCACCTGTTCTCGCGGATCGACCCCAAGATGGTCCCCGTCTGGCGGGCGCAGTACGGCGGTGCCGCTGCCGCCAAGGCCGGTTCGGGTACTGACGGCAAGGACGACAAGGCACCGCTGAGCAAGCGCCAGCAGGAAAAGCTGAAGAAGGCGGCGCAGAAGGCGGCTGCGGAAGCCGAGGCGGCGCGACCGCGAACGGACGAGGAGCGCGTCCTCGAGGAACAGATCAAGCAGCAAGGGGACAAGATCCGCCGGCTCAAATCGGGTGCGGCGCAGCCTGAACCGGCGACCGAAGGTGCCGAAGTCAAGAGTGTCGAAGACGAGGTGGCGACGCTCAAGGCGCTCAAGGAAGAGTTGGCCGCGTTGAGCAAGTCGCTCGCGGATGTGCAGATCTAGATTCTTCCCGCTCCCTCTCTCTCTCAGCCATTTGCAAAAGTCGAGTCGTTTCAATCTCCCCTCTATAGTAGGTTGTCGGAGTTGGGCGAGGTCGAGAAGAGAGAAGGCCAGGTCGAGTTCCCCCTGACGAAACGAGCTTGTCGTCCTCGCGCGCGAAACTCGACGGCGCAAAGGCGCGCACGACGGCCATTCGCTGGTTTTTCTCTTCTTTGTCAAGTTTGTCGCCCGTACCCCGCGCATAAGCTTCACCCTTCCAGACAACAGTGCGTCTCTTTACTCGTGTCGACTCGGTTGGCGACTCGATTTCGACGAGCAGGAGGGAGGGGAGACGGAGAAGAGGAAGTGGTGGGAGCAGGCTTGCGAGGCAGCTCTCGTCGCACTCCGACATGGCGGCACCGAGCACAGGAGGGACAAACAGGAGTACTAAGGGGCACGAGGTACTGCACGGTGTATCGGAGGCGGAAGGCGTCGCCAGCCGTGGAAATGAAGAACGCGCCGGTCGGTCGGCAGTTTCAGCTCGGGGTCTCGACTTTGCCGGAGCGACTCGCTCGCACACGCAACTACCACGCGATACCAGCTCAGTCGACTGACCTGCTTGTATTCCTTTTCGCGTATCAGATGGCCGCTGCTCGTCTCCCTGCCGCCCTTCAGGCCACCGAGGAGGACATCTCGCTCCTCCTCTCGGCTCAGGCCCACATCGGGTACGCTCTTCCCCCTTGGACTCGCCCGCGCATGCCGCCTGCTGACTCTGATTACACAGCACCAAGAATGTCGAGAAGAAGATGGCTCCCTACGTCTGGAAGCGCCGCAGTGACGGTCAGTCGCGTCGTCGCCTCGCCTGCACCGTGAGAGCCCTCGAGACTGACTTTGGCTCCCCACCGCACTGCAGGTGTCAACGTTCTCAACGTCGGCAAGACCTGGGAGAAGATTGTCCTCGCCGCGCGTGTCATCGCCGCGATCGAGAACCCGAACGACGTTTGCGTCATCTCGGCCCGCCCGTACGGTCACCGTGCCGTCCTCAAGTTTGCCGCCAACACTGGCGCGCAGGCCATCGCCGGCCGCTTCACCCCGGGCAACTTCACCAACTACATCACCCGCTCGTTCAAGGAGCCGCGCCTGATTGTCGTCACCGACCCGCGCGTCGACCACCAGGCGATCCGTGAGGCGTCGTACGTCAACATCCCGGTCATCGCCATCTGCGACACCGACTCGCCGCTCAACTACGTCGACGTTGCCATCCCGGCCAACAACAAGTCGAAGCACTCGATCGGTCTCATCTGGTGGCTCCTCTGCCGTGAGGTCCTCCGCCTCCGCGGTTCGATCTCGCGCGCCCCGGACGCGTGGCCCGTCATGGTCGACATGTTCTTCGTGAGTCGATACAATCTCGTGTGAGGGCGTTGAAGATCGCGAAGCTGACTGTCTGTTCAATCTACCCAGTACCGCGACCCGGAAGAGATCGAGCGCGACCAGGAGGCTCAGGCTGCCGCCAAGGCCCTCCCCGCCGCCGAGGAGCCGGCCGCCGAGGCTGGTGTCTCCGAGTGGGAGGTTACCGGCTCGAACGCCGCGATCGCCGCCGTTGCCTCGAACAACGCCCCGGTTACCGCCGAGACCGGTCCGTACCCCATTTCCCTCCTTCACCTCGGTCTGGAGAGGAAAGAATGGAACGCTCATCTGAACGAGACCCGTACAATTGGCCCGCAACAGGTATCGACTGGTCCAACACCGAGGGCACCACCGACTGGGCTGCTGCCGAGTAAATCGCCTCGCCGCTTTCTGCTCGCTCGGTCCCGGCTTTTCATTTGCGACGCCTTATCGTTTCTGTCGCGCCCTAATCTACGGAGTCGACAAGTTACGGTCTGGGGTGGTTTTACGAAAACCGACAAAAAGAAGGGAATGGGGATTGTTGTGGGACGAAGACGTTCTCCATCGAATGCAATCGTTCCAAGGACTTTCCTCACCTTCTTTGTGCGTCTTTCGGTTGGCGAACAGGCTCGACCGGTCGCTGCTCTATCTGTTGCCCTTTCTCGTGTTGTATCATGGCAGTTTCCATTCAGACGCTGTTCGACGCGGCGAGCGAGCGAGAGCGGGCAGTGCTCACGGTTCCTCAGTAAAGCCCGGCTCGAAGTAGAGCGAGGTGCTACGTCACTCCGATTTCTCGTTGCATTGGCATTGTTTTGGCGCTACGTCTTCTGGTAGTCTCACCTCACGCACTTCGGTCCGAGAGAGCCGGGAGGAGCGGATGGAGAAAGAGCGCGCAACCTTCCTTCTAAGCTGAGCAAGTCCATCCGAATCGCTAGCGAGCGGTATGCTAGCTCGCGAAAGATGCGCGAGTACGAGCAGCTCGAGCGAGTCTCGATGGCGAGGATCCGAAATCGAGGACAGAGGAGGAAAGGGAGCGGAGTTGCGAAAAGAACGAACGACGAGCAAGGCTACAGGGAACGTTGGAGAGAGCGAGGCAACAGGTGTACGAGAGGGTGAACAAGGTAACAAGAAGGAACGTGGTGGGTAATCAAAAGTCGAGCCTGTGTGAAGGAAGCGAGCGATTGAGCACGGGATCAAGAAGAGCGATCGAGGGAGGGGCGGCTCACCAGTGCCTCAGCGACCGCGGGGTGGGCTTCGACGCGCCAGTAGCGACTGGTACAGTAGGCAGAAGCGGGCGAGGTGGTGAGAGAGAGCGCTTGCGACCGGGGTCGATCATCGAAGAGTTGCCACCGATGCAGAGCTGCGCGGAGGGTTTCCCGGTCAGCTTCCCTCCTCCCTTTTTCCGGAGCAAGAACGCCACTATAGCGCACGTCTAGGTTATCTTGAGGGATCTGAAACTGGCGAATTTTGTCGGGTTGCGCGACGATGACACCGAGCAAGCCTTGAACTTGGTCTGCAGGGGAAGCGGCGTCAACTCCCCGTCCTCGGCTCGAGAGCTATAGACGACTCACGAAAAACGATGTGACAATGAAATAAGGCCACGCCAGCAACATCTGTGATCAAACGAACGACCTGCCACGTCCCCGGCGCAACGGTGATCGTGTCGCGACGAAGCGGGTTCGTGAGGTTGTGCTGGAGCCGCGAAGCTTCCCTGCAGACGATGTACACGGTCAGCCATACATGCTCGAGAGCTATAGACGAGAGAAAAGGAAAAACTCTGGTGTGATGAGGCCGGGACCGCTCGAGAGGACATACATCGGAAGGTTGTGGAGGTGGAACGGATGGTCGGCGCCCTGGATGTTCTGTATGACAAAGTCGATGACCTCGTTGCCGGCTGTGATGACGGCGGTACGCATCGGCGGGATGCTCTCGCCGCGTTGGACGCGCTGCAGGAGAGGGCTGCGAGGAAGGCCGAGATTCAGCTCGACGCCCTTCGTCGCTCTCGAGTCCCAAGCTTGGACTCACTCGAAGGCAAAGTTCTCGAAAGTGATGTCGTTGATGGTCCACTTGAAGATGCCCGACGGCACAGCAAAGCTCGAGTTGAAGACGCGAATGTGGTCGACGTGCGAGGGCGCGTCTCGGGCGACGATCGGCGACAAAAGAGCTGGACCGATTCGACAAGTCAGCAGCCTATCGAAGAACAGGTCAAGAAGTGTCGTGCGCCGCACCGGGGTTCAAGTCGGTGCAGTTACCCGTGGTTGGGTCAGACCAATCGACCGAGGTCGGAAGCGTCCGCGGCAAGTCGTCGTCTTCCTCGCCGATGCGAATGATCAGGCGACCGTCCGGGTTCAGATCCGTGAACGGGAGGCCTATGATGTAAGTCGGCGTCAGCATGCGATGCTCGGGAGTCGGGGCGGTGAAGAAAGACGAGCGCACCGAGACAGTCCGTGTTCATTTGCGAGCGGAGGTAGAAGCTGTCGCCGACCTTGTCGCCGGTCGTGTCGAGAATCGCCGAGTAGAGTTGCGCGGTAGCCTACGACTGGGAGATCAGCGACGGAAGGGGTGCGCGCAGCCGAGGCGAGTACTCACGATCTGGATCCGGTGGACGGGCAAGGCGTGGACAGGAGTATCGTCCGCCTCTGTTCAGTCCAGCCCATCAGCGGAGCTTCTCAGTCGTTTAGAGAGCGGAAGCAAGCTCACCGATGACATTCAACACGTGTTCGTCCACCGAGACGCGGAAAGGAGCTGTCGTGCGGAAACAATTCAGCTCGAGGAAGCGGAGCCGGTCCAACCCGAATCGACTCACGGTGAGCGCCCTCGTGAACGAAGCGAAGGCGAATGCGCTTGTTCGGAGGGAAGCGCAGTTCGGGCAGATCGAGCTGGTCGAGCTGCCGGCAGGTGTCGTTGACGGTGGCAAAGTCGCAGTTGTAGATTCCGACGCCGTTGATCACCATCGACTTCGGTGACGGCGCAATTGCAGACTGTTCGCCGGGCTCTGAAGTCAGAAGGGAATACTGATAGGCACGGAAACGGAACCGAGACGCACGCCATTGAAGCCTTGCGCGGTGAGAAGGCCCTCGGTGATCACCTCGGAGAGTTGGTGGTAATGATCGTGCAGCATGATGACCTGCAGGGTATCACAGGGAGCTCAGCGCCCAGGTGACAAAGGCAGCTGAATAGGGAAGGACGAACCTGATCGATGTCAAAGTCGCGACCGCGCTTGAGCGGGTCGTTACGCGCGTGGACGATGAGCGGGCCGGTGATGCCGTCGATATACAGGGCGCGACGATGCGCGTGCCACCACTATGACGTATGTGAGAACTCAGTAGTCGATCGAGAGGGCAGCGCAGGGAAAGAAAGGGAAGACTCACGTAAGTGCCGTACTGGTCAACGTCGTGAACGAGGAAGCGGTACGTGTAGCTGACTCCAGGTCGGATCGGGCACTGCGTGACACCGGAAGGACCGTCTTGCCACTGCGTTCCGTTCTGGTGTAGGCCGTGCCAGTGCAGAGTGACCGACTCCGGCAGGCGGTTCGTGACGTGGACGACGACGGTATCGCCTGCGCGCGAGGCGGCGGGTCAGCAACGACAAGGGAATCGACGCTTCTCCGCACGAGAGCTCACCGTTATTGACCTCGATGAGCGGTCCTGGGTACTGGCCGTTGACGACGAGCCTGTCGAGCGGCGGAAGCGTCGAAGTCAGCCAGGGAAGAATGCGATCGGAAGGAAGGAAAAAAGCTCACATGGTCCGGTTGACTGCGAGCATAGAGAAGCAGAGGAGTCAGCTTAGCTCGTGCAGGCGAGTCGGCAAGTGAAGGCTACTTACAGCCGTCAATTGCGCCCGGAACCTCCGAGATCTCCCAATAGAACTCGCGGTCTTGCGGTGGCGCGTCGATGTCCCACCTCGGCGAGAGGCGAAGCTCCTTCGGCTTGTTGATGACGGTCGGGTAGCTGACGGGAGGCGTCGACGATGGCTTGTGCGTCGTGGTCGGCTTGTGCGTCGTCGACGGTTTGTGCGTTGTGGTCGGCTTGTGCGTCGAAGTGGTCGGCTTGTGCGACGAGGTGGTCGGTTTGTAAGTCGAAGTCGGACGGTGTGAGCTTGAGGAGTGGTGCGAGCTAGGCGGCTTGGCGGCGCAGTACGACCACCATTCCGAGTCGTATCTGCAATACGTGCCCTTGGCGCCTGAAGGCACGGAAAGAAGAGGATGATCAGCTGCGACCCCGAAACAGAGAGCGGAAGAGAGGAAGAAAGACGCACAGCACTTCTCGCCTTGGTAGTCGCGCCCGCCGCACTGCGCCCATTCGCCGTTCGTGCAGCCCGAGCCGTCGAGCTTCTTCTTGCACTGCGAGTACCAGTCATTCGACTTGCTGCAAGCCCAGCCGGACGGGCCTGCGCGCGAGTCGAGGTCGTCAGCCCGCGCACGAGCTCAGAGAAGAGGGAAGAGGGGAGGAATCAACTCACAGCAGCGCGGGCCGTTCCAGCCGAGTCCGCCGCATTGTCCGTAGGCGTCGGCGCATTTCGAAACAGTCCCACCGTTGTTGGGCGCGGCCGAGACGGTCGAGTCGGCGAGAAGATTGCTGGCGAGCAAGGCTGTTATGCCGAGAACGAGTGGATGAAGGCGTGTCATGCTCGAGGAACGCGTAGAGGTGAGGTGAGAAGAGATAGGAAGGAGGAAGGGAGGGAGTGAGGTGGGAAGGAGGGGGGCGAGTGAGGAAAGAAGAGGAAAGGAAGGAAGAGCGGGAGCGCTCGCAGAAATCGCGCAGCGGCTTGTCTCAGTCGTCGTCGCGGAAGCATCAGCATCACGAGGCCTTTGCGACGCGACGAGCGATCAGCCCCGCGCAAGGGCAGGGAGTGCGAGCACAGCGGGGAGCGGCGGTTCCGGGCACGACGCGCCAAATTTGCCAGCGGAGTCTTCCGGCCCGTGCAATGCGCTCTGACCTCTGCGGAGGGACAGACAGGTACGCGCTCCGCGCGGGAAGGCAGCAGCGAGTTTAAGTTTCGATCCGGAAGGTTGAATGAGGCGAAGGATAGGAGTACCCGAGGAGGTCCGACCGCAAGTGTCGGTCAGAGCTGGCTGCCCAAGCGCTGAGTCTCAGCTGATCGCGTCCTGAGTCTATAGAGCAGTACATCTGGCGTGTTCGTGCGCTGCGGCCGTAGAGACGAAGAGTAGCGAAAGCCCGCACGGACCGAGCGGACGGGACATCCCCCGCCAAGAGTAGCAGAGACAAATGACTGTTTCAGGGCCAGCGAAAGCCTTGTAGTGGCCTGATGAGCGGAGTGAGCTTGTGAACCAGACATAGCGAAAAGGGTCCGGGCGTCGGCCTGGCGAAAGCGTCACGGCTTCGGGTCTTGATTGGCTGATGAGGCCGATGAGGCCGGCTGCGTTGCGGCGCGTGGTGGCCGGCGGCAAGTGTGAATTTGCGCTCTCGCGCTCGAGATCTGCAATGTGCAGTACGCCGAACGCTAGCGCAAAGCCGTGTACACAAGGCGCTCATCGAGGGCGAGCCTGCTGCTCCGACTCCTGTTGCAGTCTACGTGATTGCGAACTCTGCTCTGCTGCTGGGCACGACCGGGTCCTAGAACCCTCAAACACCGTGGTCAGCTCGCTATTATTCGTTTTGCTCTGTTGGCTTCAGCCTGAAGCGTACGCAGCGCCTGCATGCCTGCGTCTGCGGAGCTCGTCATCGCGACCGCTGTTTTCGCTTTCCGATTCCACGTCTCACTCAAGCGGATCACCCGTCAACAGGACCTATACGCTTGGACATCTATGTTGCTTGAGACATGCTACGACACTCAAGCGCTCCCTAGAAAGCAGCTTGATCATCACCGAACGGCCTGTCGAGACTCCGCCGTATCGGCGTCACTTCTTCGACCTCTCCAGCTCGTCTGCTGGGCGGGAGAGGCGCAACGGACAAAACATGAGATACACTGTAGCATCGTCATATGCGTGAACTCAACTCGAGCTGAGGAAGGTGGAAAACGGTGAGAGCGAGCATGCCACGCACGCTAGGCTGCCTCTTCGCCTCCGTCCTTCCCTACTCAGCTGCCTTTGTCACGTGAGTGCTCAGCTCCCTGTGATACCCTGCAGGTCATCATGCTGCACGATCATTACCACCAACTCTCCGAGGTGATCACCGAGGGCCTTCTCACCGCGCAAGGCTTCAATGGCGTGCGTCTCGGTTCCGTTTCCGTGCCTATCAGTATTCCCTTCTGACTTCAGAGCCCGGCGAACAGTCTGCAATTGCGCCGTCACCGAAGTCGATGGTGATCAACGGCGTCGGAATCTACAACTGCGACTTTGCCACCGTCAACGACACCTGCCGGCAGCTCGACCAGCTCGATCTGCCCGAACTGCGCTTCCCTCCGAACAAGCGCATTCGCCTTCGCTTCGTTCACGAGGGCGCTCACCGTGAGTCGATTCGGGTTGGACCGGCTCCGCTTCCTCGAGCTGAATTGTTTCCGCACGACAGCTCCTTTCCGCGTCTCGGTGGACGAACACGTGTTGAATGTCATCGGTGAGCTTGCTTCCGCTCTCTAAACGACTGAGAAGCTCCGCTGATGGGCTGGACTGAACAGAGGCGGACGATACTCCTGTCCACGCCTTGCCCGTCCACCGGATCCAGATCGTGAGTACTCGCCTCGGCTGCGCGCACCCCTTCCGTCGCTGATCTCCCAGTCGTAGGCTACCGCGCAACGCTACTCGGCGATTCTCGACACGACCGGCGACAAGGTCGGCGACAGCTTCTACCTCCGCTCGCAAATGAACACGGACTGTCTCGGTGCGCTCGTCTTTCTTCACCGCCCCGACTCCCGAGCATCGCATGCTGACGCCGACTTACATCATAGGCCTCCCGTTCACGGATCTGAACCCGGACGGTCGCCTGATCATTCGCATCGGCGAGGAAGACGACGACTTGCCGCGGACGCTTCCGACCTCGGTCGATTGGTCTGACCCAACCACGGGTAACTGCACCGACTTGAACCCCGGTGCGGCGCACGACACTTCTTGACCTGTTCTTCGATAGGCTGCTGACTTGTCGAATCGGTCCAGCTCTTTTGTCGCCGATCGTCGCCCGAGACGCGCCCTCGCACGTCGACCACATTCGCGTCTTCAACTCGAGCTTTGCTGTGCCGTCGGGCATCTTCAAGTGGACCATCAACGACATCACTTTCGAGAACTTTGCCTTCGAGTGAGTCCAAGCTTGGGACTCGAGAGCGACGAAGGGCGTCGAGCTGAATCTCGGCCTTCCTCGCAGCCCTCTCCTGCAGCGCGTCCAACGCGGCGAGAGCATCCCGCCGATGCGTACCGCCGTCATCACAGCCGGCAACGAGGTCATCGACTTTGTCATACAGAACATCCAGGGCGCCGACCATCCGTTCCACCTCCACAACCTTCCGATGTATGTCCTCTCGAGCGGTCCCGGCCTCATCACACCAGAGTTTTTCCTTTTCTCTCGTCTATAGCTCTCGAGCATGTATGGCTGACCGTGTACATCGTCTGCAGGGAAGCTTCGCGGCTCCAGCACAACCTCACGAACCCGCTTCGTCGCGACACGATCACCGTTGCGCCGGGGACGTGGCAGGTCGTTCGTTTGATCACAGATGTTGCTGGCGTGGCCTTATTTCATTGTCACATCGTTTTTCGTGAGTCGTCTATAGCTCTCGAGCCGAGGACGGGGAGTTGACGCCGCTTCCCCTGCAGACCAAGTTCAAGGCTTGCTCGGTGTCATCGTCGCGCAACCCGACAAAATTCGCCAGTTTCAGATCCCTCAAGATAACCTAGACGTGCGCTATAGTGGCGTTCTTGCTCCGGAAAAAGGGAGGAGGGAAGCTGACCGGGAAACCCTCCGCGCAGCTCTGCATCGGTGGCAACTCTTCGATGATCGACCCCGGTCGCAAGCGCTCTCTCTCACCACCTCGCCCGCTTCTGCCTACTGTACCAGTCGCTACTGGCGCGTCGAAGCCCACCCCGCGGTCGCTGAGGCACTGGTGAGCCGCCCCTCCCTCGATCGCTCTTCTTGATCCCGTGCTCAATCGCTCGCTTCCTTCACACAGGCTCGACTTTTGATTACCCACCACGTTCCTTCTTGTTACCTTGTTCACCCTCTCGTACACCTGTTGCCTCGCTCTCTCCAACGTTCCCTGTAGCCTTGCTCGTCGTTCGTTCTTTTCGCAACTCCGCTCCCTTTCCTCCTCTGTCCTCGATTTCGGATAATCGCCCCCGAGACTTGCTCGAGCTACTCGCGCTCATGCATCTTGCTCAGGCTATCATGCCCTTGGCTAGCGGTTCGGATGGACTTGCTCAGCTGAGAAGGAAGGTCATGCGCTGTTCATCTATCCACCCTTCTTCGCTCTCTCCGGGCTCTCGCGAACCGCACCACGGCAGGTGAGATCATGAGAAGAGAAAAGTTGACGCAACGAGCGAAGAGGCGGAAATGCTTAAAGAGGAAGTCAGTAATGTAGCAGCTTGTCGTGCTTCGAGCCAGGCTTGCCACTCCTCATTCGCCGGCCCCTGCTCGCTCACTGACGGCTCTCGTGAACCACGTGAGGTAGGTTCACCGGGCGGCGGAATCGCGGAAAGGGGAAGTCGAGAGTGATGTAGCAACTCGCTAGTCTGCTTCGAGCCAGGCTTTACTGAGGAACCGTGAGCACTGTTCGCTCTCGCTCACTCGCCGGATCGGGCAGCTTCAAAGTGGGAACTGCCATGATACAAAACGAGAGAGAAAGAGACAGGTAGAGCAGTGACCAGTCGAAGCAGAGCCATGAGAGAACCTCATATTACGGTCGATATCGGGAGCGCAAACCTGAGACGCGGAAATCTCACTGCACAGTTGTGTCAAATAGCCGATTCTCCCTAGACTGTTTGAAAGCTGTTTCGAGCGCGACAGCGTAGCTTGCTAAGGTGTCGAGCGCTGCTCACGATTGCACAAGATCATGCACCACAGAATGTCCTCACGCTCGCCGAAACATTACAACGTCGGAGTCACCACATCACTCGACTCCTTCTCATCCACCTTGTCATTAGTGATCTGCCTCTCGAAGCGGTCCGCCCCTTCCACCTTGCCGAGCGCCGCTGCAAAGGGATCAGACTTGCTGTCAGTTTCGAGCTTCACGCCGACTCAACTGCGTGAGACTCACTCTGCCGCGGCCCGTGGAACCAGTGCCGAGCCCAACCGAACCAAGAAATAATCACGTAGAGGAGGACGATGCCGACCGCGACCGGCGCGTAGTTGAGAGTCTGAGTGTCGACTGCGGAAAGAAGGGTGGTCAGACTCGCCTCGGCTGCACGAGCAGGACCAGTGGACGGACCTGGGTTGATCGTGGGCAAACAGAAGCAGATCGTGATGAAGATGACGTATGCGGTGGCGATCAACGCGACGGGCTGACTGAGTTTGCCGAGCGTGAACGGCCCTCGGACTTGCTGGAATCGCTTTTGGTCGAACGCCACGCCGACAGCGATCGGGATCGCATACGAGATGTACAAGCCGATGGTGGCGATACTCGTGACGGCGGTGTAAGCTACGACGCTGCCGAGCGCCGGGAGGGTGAGGCAGAAGGCAAGTACGACGGCGAGCCAGACCGTCCGAAGCGGAGACTGGGTCCGCGTGTCGACGTGGTCAAACCACCTCGGAATGCCGCTGTCTCGACTGAAAGCGTAGAACATGCGACTGTTCGACGTCAGAGAGCAAGTCCCGCAGAGGGTGACGCAGGCGATGATGATCGACATGGCCGCCGTGCCGCCATTTTTCCCAAAGACGTCCGACATGATCTGGATGACGGGTTGACCGGTAGGCGAGGCGATGGTGTCGTTAAAGTTCTGGATGCAGAAAAGGAGCGAGACGAGGTAGAAGAAGCCGAAGATGGCGGACACTCCTACACTCATGATGACTCCCTTCGGAGCGGCTCTGCCGGCGTCGCGGGTCTCCTCCGCCATGTGAGCACTCGCGTCAAAGCCTGTATGAAGGAGTGTAAGCTTTCGGTACAAGATCAAGGTCGGGAAAAGGATGAGAACAGGAGGAAGGGAGCGAGTGAGAGGCGAAAGAGGCTGGCGCCGTGAAACTTACCGGTAATAGTGAATTGACTCATCAGGATTCCGGTTAGGGCGACGTATGCGGGAGATGCACGAACGCTCCAGGTCGGATCCCCCGTCGAATCATTGAAAGTGGCAAATACCTCCTTCGCCGTGCGATGAGTCGGCGCCTTGGCGAGTAGAGCCACACAAATCGAGAAGACACCGCAGGAGTGTAGTACGACGGAGAAGCGGTTGACCCAGGCGAGGACTTTGATGCCGAGCGAATTGATGACACCGCCGAAGACGAGGAGACCGGCGCTGATCTACGCTCCGCGAACGGCTCAGCGGTACGTTCGTGCGCAGTCACATGGAAGGACTCACTCCGACGAGGCGCGGTGATGTAGATACGAAGCCGTACTGAGAAGCGACGGCTGCGACTGCGGGGAGAAGGTGCGTCAGCTCAAATCTCGCAGGCACTCGGGGACTGGGCGGGCGACAACGACCTACTGAGGTTTGCGTTTCCGAAGACGATGCCTGTCGTCACGGCGGCTTGACCGAGGAGGTTGAACCATCCAGTCAGGTACGAAACGAACGCCGAGTGTTGCGGACGGGATAGCAAGGCCGCCCTGGTAGAGGGTTGGGATCAGCGGACGAAGCGTCTCTACCGTTCATACTGTGCATTTTTCTCACCAGTGATAGGGCCCGCCAGAGCTCGGGACTGCGCTTACGACCTCAGCCATCGAGAGCGCGACGAACATAGTCATGAAGCTGACGAAGATCCAGCCGATCGACATGACCCCCGGCCCTCCATTCGTCAGACCAAGTTCGAAGCTCGTCGTCAGGCCCGTACCTGCTCCGCAGTGTCAGCGTCGTCTCAAGGAAGAAGGCCTTCTCTTCGGGCTGTAGTGAAGTGAGCGGACTGCCCGACTTACAGATCGAAATGATGGAAAAGCTGATAGCGAACGATTCGAGCGTGCTCCATTCTCGTCGGAGCTCTGTTCGTCAGGCCGCCAGATACATAACAAATCAGCATCGTCACTGCGTACGCGAGCGGAACCCATATCGTCCTGGTCGTTGACGAGAAGAAGGTTGCGGCGGCCTATCTCACCTTGCTCGTACCCGAGTTCTCCGAGTTTCGCCGCATCCTTGCTTTGAAAGTCGTTCGTTCCGATCTCTTGTACACTCAAGACGTCTGCTTTGTGCGACGGCATCGTAGCAAGTTGTTGTCGGGGTTATCAAGGCGATCGCGGCGGGGCACGAAGGCGCTGATCGAGGTGGAGGAAGGCGATATGGGCGAGCGCAGGAATCCCTTGGTCGCGTGGCTCAACAGCAGGTACTAAGAGGCAGTAGCACTACTGCTGCAGCGAATCTGGCGGCAAACCAGCCTGCAGAAGGACAGCAAAGAGAGAGTTTGATTGGCAACGGAAGCGCTTATCCGCGCCAGTTGCGGGGCAAAGCTAAGCGATCCAGGCCAGCAGGAAGACGCGATCGAGATATCGAGATCATCACGCAGCAGCAACAGATAAGCTATGACAGCAGCCCGCTGATTCCATGGAACCCGAGGGGGAAGGAAGAGAAGCAGCAGGACAAACCTTGCGACGAGCGAAACAGCGAAAAGCTCTCAGTCCGTGCCAAGAAAAGCCTTTCCGGCTCTCCCGCGACACGCATGTCAAGTCGAAGAGAAGTACAAAAGAAATGCAAGGTGCGCCGTCGGGTGCTGCGTCATGCACACAATCTATCACAGGATCCGCTGGAACGCCATACTCAAACTTGCACGGTCCGCCCGAGCGCGCCCGAGTTGAACCTGCCGACGGCGCCTCCTCTCGAGCCACCGCGGCCCCCTCGTCCGCCTCCGCGACCGCCACCGCCGTGCCGCCTCTCTCGTTGTTGGCCGTCCCGTGCGCCCGTCGAGTCGCCGCCACGGTCGCCGCGGACACCCTCGGCCCGCTGCTCACCCTGCGACAGCTTCGCCTCGAGGTACCGCTCCGAGTTGTCCGTCAGCTGCGCTGCCCGGTCGACGAGCTGGAGCGCCAACCGCTGCAGGTGCGACACCTCGCGCGACGACGAGCCCGAGCCGGAAGCGCCCGCGTTCGCCGCGGCGTGGAGGACGACGACACCGGCAACCTGGTCGAGAGATGCCGGGAGCGTCTCGTCCCAGATCATCTTGCTGACGATCGAAGTGGTGGTCGACAGCGGGAGCGAGTAGAGCGAGGAGAGGTACGAGAGCGAAAGGGTCGAGTAAATGTTGGCGTACGTGAAGAGGTATGTCCGGAGGCCCTCCTCCTGGATCTTGCTGCAAGTGGCGCGAGCGATTCGTCCGTCAGTACGCGCAACTTCGAATCATCTAGCAGAGCAGCGCAACGCACCGAGCAAGCATGTCCTTGACGGCCTTCTCGTCCGGCATGAGCCCCCACACCTTGATGGCGTGGACGAGCTCGACACACTTTTGCCAGTCTCCGGTCTGGAGCGCCTTGGCCGCCTGCATGACGTGGTCGCGCTTGTTCTCGGGCGGGCCGACAAACACTTGCCGGTTCGCGTAATCGAGCATCCTCCGGAACGTGCGCGAGATGACGCGCTTCCGGAGCTGTTCGGCGTCGCCGGCGGCCTGGGCCATCAGCGGCACTTCGAGGAGCATCGACGAGACGAGGTAGACGACCTCGAGGAGTTCGAGGTTGATGTGCATGTGGAACGGCAGCTGGCGCAACCGCTCGGCGCGCTCCTGTTCGGGCGTCAAGGTCGTGTACCGCTGCGCCTGCACTCCCTGCGCGAGGAGCTCCTTGACGCGCTGCGTCGCAAAGATCTCTTGGAGGGTCGACTGCGCCTCGCGGATCAAGCCGAGGCGGAACGCGCACAGGCCGACCTGGACGACAGTCCGGTTGTACAGGATCTGCGTGTCGACGTCGGCGTTGCCGACAGTGTCCTGCAAGTGCGACATGAGGAGCATGTCGCGCGCCGTGAAGTAGTCGTCGTGGAGGGCGTAGTGGTAGATGTGCGAGAGCATGGCGCGCGTCCGGAGGAGCGAGTTGTCGGTCTTGTACAGTCGGATGCACAACGCGCGGATCAGGTCGACGGGCGACGACTCGGCCGCCTTGGCCGCGTCCGACGCCCAGATCTGCGACTGGCTCGCCGTCTCGGGCAGGCTCGCCTCGAGGGCACGGACGACAGCGTCCGGCTTGCAGTAGACGTGCTCGATGCGGCGCATGACGACGCGGTCGAGGTGCTCGCGTTCCTTGGTCCGCTCAAAGAGAACCTGCGCGAGGACGACGGTCGCGTAGATGACCTTCTCGTCCTTGAGGCGCGCAATGTACTCGTCCGCGTGCGGGTCGAGCGACTTGAGGCTCCGCGTAAACTCGTCGTCGAGGCGGTCGACGAGCGCGGCGATGCTGCCGCGGACAACGACGACCGGCTCCTCGGCGGACGGCGTCCGCTCGACCTGGTCGTCATAGTCGGGCGCCTCCTCACGGACGGCAAACTTGGGCTCGGCGAGGAGCAAGCCGATCAGAGTGTCGAGCTGCTCGCGCGCGGCCGACCACGACTCGAGCGGCATGTACGGGTTCACGGCGGGGTTGTAGTCGAGCAACGCCGCGATCAACGCGAGGATGACGCGGATCTTTTGGTACGTCGTCGTCGCGACGGCGAGGAGCTGCTCGAGCGTCTTGATCTGCTCGTTCCGGTCCGTGTTCTTGCGACCACGGGCCTCGAGGACAGCCGCCAACGCCTTGTAGATACCCTCGGACGACGTCGGAGCCTGGCCAGCCGCGCCGGCGGCGCCCTTCTTGCCTGCGCCGACCGTCTCGAAACCGTCGTCGTCTTCGGCGTCGGCATCGGCCGCGACCGCCATCGGACCGCCCTTCTTCTTCTTCGGGGCCGCGGCCGCGAGGGCCGCCTGCGCCGCCGCGACCGAAGGGGCGTTGAGCGACCGCTCAAACTCTTCCGGGTCGGCCTTGTACCGCGCGAGCGCCGCCTCGTGTTCGCGCTGCGTCTTTTTCACTTTTTGCTTCATCGAGTTGAGCGCCTTGGCGTTGGTCGCGTTCATCTTTTTGCGGTTCTGCTGCGCCGACGCGACCATCTCGTCGAGCGACGACAGGATCTTGAAGAACCCGACCGGGATCGTGTCGTTGGTCTGGACCAACCGCGCCGCGAGACGGACGAGCTTGTCAAACTCTGCAAAGGGGAGGCGTCGTCGCGCGCGTCAGTCAGGAAACATCAGCGCGAGTGTACTACGGAGCGCCTCACCGTTCGAGATGGTGTTCCAGTCGTTGATCTTTGCGCCGTTCTCGATCGTCTTGACGGACGCGTCGACCTCGTCGGCGCGCTTGCTCTTGGCCGACTTGACGACCTTGGCGCGCTCATCGTCCGAGTCGTCCGAGTCGGACGCGCCTCCCTTGAGGAAGCGGCCGGCGGGGCGAGCGGCGGCGGCGGCACCTCCGGCTCCGGCGGCCGCCGGGGTCGCGGCAAACTGGGACGCGCGCTTCTTGGGTGCGGCGTCCGAGTCCGAGTCGGAATCGCTGTCCGAGTCTGATTCGCTACTGCTGGACGAAGAGGACGAAGCCGATCCGGCCTTCTTCAAGAACCGGTTCGCGCCGCCGGCGGCGGCGGCGGGGGCCGGAGTGGCCTTTTTCGGTTGCTGTTCGGTTTCCGAGTCGGAACCCGAGCTGCGGAGCTCTTCCTCGTCTGACGACGACGAAGCGGACGAGTCCGAGTCGTTGGCGCTGCGGAAGAAGGACGACATGTCTCTCTGGAAAGTCTGCGCGAGAGAGAGAGAGGCGGTGCGAACCCGAAAGAGTGTCAGTCGAGGGTGTTCCCTCCCTTTGCAGCGTGCCGCCAGAAAGGGGCTAGTCGTGTCTGATGCTGCTAGCAAGTCGCAGGGTCTAGAGCACGCTGTGGCCCCTCCTGCAAGGCCCTTCTGGACTTTTTCGCCAGCAGTTCTCGCGACGAGCTGGCCCGGGGTCGCGTCGCCGAGTGACCGTTGATTACGACGTGCAGGAGCAAGGCTGACTTGCTCAGTCGGCGAGAGTAGATGCTGAAAGTAGACCTGTATAGACAGCTCGAGTCCCGTGATGGTGTAGCGAGAGTGACGATGGCCGACCAGGGAGGCAGACGACAAAAGGGGAGAGTCGAGTCTGGTCGAAGCGAGCCGTGACGCAAACCTGAAGCGAGGCTGGACGAAAGGACTGACCTTGGTTGACTGAGAGAGAGAGTCTGCGAGGTAGAGAGACTTTGCTCTTGCTGCCAGGCCCTGGTCAGTCAAAGAGACGGTGTAGAGGCGAGACTTTGGTCGAGGGACTGAAGGGCGAGCTGCCGCGCCGCGCCTTCAGCGTCGCCCGTCGTCGCCCGTCACCCAGCCAGCCAACACCGCCTCGCCGCCCGGTCGCACATCCTCTCGCCCCCCTCTGTACGCCCTACAGACTCGAGCTACGCAAGCATGTTCTCCCGTCGTGCTGTTCAGGCTGTCCGCTCCTACGCCACCCAGGCAAAGGCCTCGGTCGTGAGTCTCTCTCCGCTCCTCTGCGACCTCGTCCCGACCCTCCGACCCGCCCGGCTGACCCACTTGTCTCGCTCTGAACACACAGGCCCCGCCCATTCAGATCCAGGGTAAGACTCTCACTTCCAATACGGCGCCGACTGTCCAAACGAGGGGGCCAGCCGAGACGATTTGCCTGGCCGTCGAGGCAGCCGCCGACTCCTCCGGAAACCGCGAAACTCATCCTTACCGGCTTTATCCCTTACAGGCCTCGCCGGCAAGTACGCCGGTGCCCTCTTCACCGCCGCCGCCAACGCCAAGTGAGTCCCCGCCCCCAATCTGCTAGACTCTCCGGTCTCCCCCCCGGGCCCCGCTGACGCCCCGACTCGACTCCGGCAGCGCGCTGCAGCAGGTCGAGGCTGACCTCAAGGGCGTCAAGGCGACCGTCGGTACCGACGCCAAGATCCACGAGTTCCTGTCGAACCCGATCCTGTCGCACCAGGACCGCGCGAGCGGACTCGACGCGCTCCTGAACGCGTCGGCCAAGGGGGGCAAGCCGTCCGACCTGACCCGGAACCTGTTCTCTGTCCTCGCCGAGAACGGTCGCCTGTACGAGACCGACAAGGTCGTCGACGGTTTCCTCGAGATCATGCAGGCCCACCGCGGCGAGGTCAAGGTGACCATCACGACGGCGCAGCCGCTCGAAAAGGACCTCCAGAAGCGCCTCGAGGACGCCCTCAAGAGCTCGCAGGTCGCCCAGTCCGGAAAGAACCTCGTCTTTGAGAACAAGATCAACGAGGGACAGCTCGGCGGCGTCGTCATCGACGTCGGCGACAAGACGATCGACCTCTCGGTCGCGTCCCGCGTCTCGCGCCTCAACCAGCAGCTCGAGGGTTCGTCTCCCTCCCTTTTCTCTCAAACAAGTCCGCAGGCCTCTTCTCGGTTCCAAGCTGACTTTTGGAACCCTTCCACTCACAGAGGGCATCTAGGCGGATCGAGGCGTGACGAAGCAAGGGGAGTAGCGATAGTCCTTCAGAGTCGCCTGCCGGACTCGGTCGTTCCCGCTTTCCCTCGCGTGTGTATTCGAAAAGAAGTGGGATAGATTCCAATCGGACCGAGAGGGATCGTGCTCGACCTCAGGGGCACCCTCTGTTTGATTTCTTGTCGAAACCGCGTTGCGGATCCGAAGAACGAATGCCGGAACCGAGCGGCGGTCGGTCGTGAATCCCGCGCACTATCGCTCCTTCGCACACGAGTCCTGTCTGTGCGCACCAGGCTCAACTCCACCTTACACGATAAGCTGCGCGCTCGCGGGGAGAAACTTGCTACTGCGGTTCCGGTTGTCTCGAGTGCTCCAAGAGCTCCTACAGGATCTATACACGTTCGGCCATCCCGTTTTACAAAGGCCATTCGCTGCGAGATTCGACAAACGTCAGCCCATGCACCGTGAGTGCCGCGAAGCAAAAGAATTGCGGGTACTTACAGGTCCTCGCCGAGGTTGTGGTGGACCGACTTGACCGCTGCGATCGGCAATACCCTCCATCAGCCTCAAAGCCCAATTCTTCCGGCCGAGCCATTGAAGGTTCGACGGCAAGAGGAAGATGGACGTACTAAGGTACTCCTTGATGCCTGCCAGTCCGAGCTCGCGACCCATACCGGATTGGCGCATGCCGCCGAACGGCACGGCGTTAGAGAGGAGGTTGTAGCTGTTGACCCAGCATGCTGCGGAGCGGAAGCAACCGGTTGAGTCAGGAGGCTCGGGCACACGAAGATACGGCGTAATGAAGAGAAGTGGACGGATCGACGTACTGCCTGCGCTCAACTCGCCCGAGACGCGCATCGCCTGCTTAGCGTCATCTGCGCGTGCGGGGTAAAAGTGTCAGTCTAGACTCGGGAACACCTGCAGAAGATTCAGCGACGCACTGGTGAACACGCCGGCGCCGAGGCCGTAGATACTGCTGTTGGCGAGCTCGAGGACCTCTTCCTCCGAGGTAAACTTGAGCACTGACGCGACCGGGCCGAAGATCTGTACGAAGAATATGCGCACAATGAGTACAGATGCCTTCACGTTGAGACGCCGCTTCGGTTGCTGAAGCTCCGATGTCTTCGGCAGCGAAATATGCACGTACCTCCTCTTGCACACACTTGAAGTTGGGCTTGCAGTTTGACAAGACGGTCGGCTCGATGAAGAAGCCCTCGTTGCCGTCCGCGTTCCACTTCTTGCCGCCAGTCGCGAGCGTCGCGCCCTCGCTCACGCCAGATTCGACGTACGAGAGGACCTTGTCGCGCTGCTGCGACGAGATGAGCGGACCGAACGACGTCTTCTCGTCGAGAGGCTAGCGAGGGATACGATTGATCAGAATCGTTCGCTAGAGTACGAGGATTCTTCGGCCAGCGCTCAACCGACTTACGTTTCCGATCGCGCACGCCTTGGCCTTCTGAACGAGAAGCTCGACAAACTTGTCGTGCACGTCCTGCAGCGCCGAACGTTAGCTCAGCATACTTGGAGACGCTCATGTCGGGATCCGAAGCTTACCTCGTGGGCGAAGAGGCGGGAGCCAGCCGTGCAGTCCTGTATTAGCCCGGAATCGGAAGATCAGTCTCGCTCGTGCTGACGAGCCAGCAAGTCATCCCGTAAGAAACGCACCTGTCCAGAGTTGAAGAAGATGCCGAGCGCAGCCCAGTTCGCTGCCTGCTCGAGATCCGCGCTCGGGAAGACGAGCACGGGACTCTTACCGCCGAGCTCGAGCGTGACCTTCTTGAGGTTACTCTTCGCGGCCGCCTCCATAATCTTGCGACCAGTCAGGACGCTGCCAGTGAAGGCGACCTTGTCGATGTCCATATGGCTCGCGATGGCAGCTCCAGCAGTGGCGCCGAGACCGGGCACGAGGTTGAAGACTCCGGCAGGGTATCCGGCTTCGGCGATCAGGTTGCAAAGGTAGAGAGCAGTGAGGGGAGTGAGCTCTGAGGGCTTCATAACAATGGCGCAGCCGCTGCGAGGCAAAATGCGGCGAGTCAGCATCTCAAATCGCCGTCTCCATCGAGCCGGCGCACTGCCAGAAGCCGTTCTGATAGGCCGCAGAGCAAGGTCACATACGCAGCGAGAGCGGGTGCGACCTTCCATCCCCACATGCCGATCGGCTGCACGAACGGGCAGAGTTAGTTTGGCGAATTTCGAAGGACGAGTCTTCGATGGGCGCACGTAGTTCCACGGAATGATTTGGCCTAAGGAAAAGGTATCAGCGAGTAGCTCTGCAAAGCGTGAGTAGCCGTGCGAGACTCACCGCACACGCCAAACGGCTCGAGGAGGGTGTAAGCCAGCTTCGTTTTCGGCGTCGTCTCGATCGTCTCGCCGGCAACCTTTCCGGCCCAGCCGGCATAGTAGCGCAAGCATCCGATCGTGTCGGCGATGTCCATCTCACGAGCGATCCGGACGCCCTTGCCGCCGTTGACGCTCTCCAGCTCGGCGAGGACTTCGATATCCCGCTCCATCAAATCGGCGAGCTTGTTGAGCAGACGGGCGCGCTCTTCCGGTCCGACAGTCTTGCCCCACGTAGTCTTGAATGCCTTGCGGGCGGCCTTGACGGCTTCGTCAACGTCGGCGGTCTTGCCGTGGGCGACTTGGGTCAAGACAGCACCGGTTGCCGGGTTCAGGACCTCGAACGTGCTCGAGTCGGACGCTTCGCGCTGTGCAGCGTCATACGGCGGTATAAAAGAGTACGAGCGGCCGAGAAACGAATGACAGAGAGACGGCAGCGGAGGAGTGGGGAGAGGGAGCAGTCAGGGCTTTGGCCGCGCTGTAATCCGACGTCGCGGGCGGACTCACCCATTCGTTATTGATGAAGACGCCGGTCGGCACATCTGACTTTGAGCTCTTGAGCTGGATCGAAGCGGAGGTAGGCATAGTGGAGCTCGAAGTGAAGCGTCGGCGGCAAGAGTGGACGAGAAGACAAGCGGTTGCAGGTCGAGAGTATGTAGCTGACAGAGAGGTGAGGGGTGGTGTTCGCGCAGCTATGGATACGCTGATAGTTCGCGATGCGGTGCGGAGCATCCAGAGGCAAGCGAAGCGGCGGACGAGCGGCGTGTGAAGATAACGAGGGCGGCGAGAGTGGGGCAGCGCCGAGCGGCTCTCCTCGCCTAACCGCCGTCTCGGGGGAAACTTTTACTGCAAGGAGCGGCTCAACTTCGATCGCCTTTTTTTTCCTCGTGCGGCGGCTCAAGCGAAGCACTCTAAAACGCCAACATGCAAAGCTCGTCGCGCTCGGTCCGCAATCAATCCTTCGCGGGATGGTTGCTTTCGGAGATATCAAAGGAACGATCGCGGGAGCACCGCTACGGACGCAATCGCTCAGAAGAGAATGACGGGCTTGATCACCTCGCCCGATTTCCTGCGGTGGCAGCAATTGTCAGTGAGGTGCCACGAGTTTCAGAAGCAGATCCGCAGAGCTCGTGCACATCAGGGTGCGCATTGCCGTCTGGAGACGGAGGTGACGCATAGCTCTCGGACCGGCCATACCACGCTCGAAGGCTCGAGGGACTTACATCGCTGCGAGAGCCTGGTCAAACTCCTCTGCCCGGAAATTGCGCGCAATCGACTCGACTGGGAAAGAGCCTTCAGAGTGCAACCTGTAGGCGGGTGGGCGTCAGCTTTCTCAGGCTCCTGGTGGTCATCCCGGAAGGAGCCAGAAGGCGCACTTCATGAGCTGCGGGATGAAGACGGGCGGGTTCGAGTCGCCTTCGACGAGTCCGGACCAAGTCTTGCTCGAGTTGACCTGGTCAGTGATGCTGTACGTCGCGCCGCGGGAGCCCCGGTCAGCGGCAAGTTCTGCCGGCAATGAAGCGTTTCCGGATCAGACTCACTCAAAGGGCGTCTTACTGCCCGATCCCGGATTGCCCACAGAGACAACCCTTCCAAGGTTCCGGATACTCTCCCATGCAGTTCGAAGTACACGCTCGACGCCGGTCGCCTCCACCGCGTATTCGGCTCCGAGGCCGTCGGTCGCCGCTTGGATGTCTTGTAAGAGCATCGGCGAACGGCCGTCAAGTGCGTGGGTTGCGCCCTGCGAGATGGCGAGCTCCCGACGAGACGGCACAAGGTCGACAACAATGACGGTCTTGACCTTGAGGTACAACGCAGCCCATACGCTTCAAGGCAAGAAGGTCAGCCATGATGCAGAGCACGAGACCGCCTGGACAGCAGACTTACGCTCCGAATCCGACCGCGCCAAGTCCAAACACCACAATGCTACTCGAAGCGTCAGGCTTGAGCATGTTGAGCACAGCGCCGGCTCTTTTTGGCGGGCGAGTTCGGTCGGAGATGTCAGTCATCGTTCTGGTTCTCTCGGGCGTTGCAACGCAGGGGGGGGGGGGGGGGGGGGGGGGGGGGGGGGGGGGGGGGGGGGGGGGGGGGGGGGGCCAATCAAGAAAGCGCACCCTGACTGCAAACCGCATCCGAGAGGCGCGAGGAGAGCCAAGTCGAGCCCTTTCGGGACCTTGACGACCGAAGTATCGACAGCGAGGCAATGCCGAGCGAGCGCGCTCTGTCCGAAGAACGTTCCTGCGTAGCGGGGCCAGAGTCAGGCGCTTGCCGATACAATGAATGAAGGGGAAGCGTCTGACATACCGTGCACGGGCTCGCCAGAGGAAGCGAGTTTCCCGACGGCCGCGGCTCCGCAGTCCAAATTCCGGACTCGGCCAAAATTCCGGTCCATGAACGCGCTGCAGCCCGCCGGTCTATCCATCTTGCAATAGCCGCACTCTGCGCAGTTTGCAAAGCTGAGGAGGACGTCGTCGCCGGGTACGACGCGCGTGACGGCCGAGCCGACCTTGACAACTTGACCGGCGCCTTCATGTCCGACGATGCAAGGGAAAGGCGAAGGAAACACGCCGGCTTGGATGATGAGGTCGGTATGGCACAGGCCGCAAGCCGTCACCCTGACGAGGACCTCTGCGTCCGCAGCGACAAGTTTAGCTGAGCCGCGGCCGGCGCATGACCTGCATCGAGTGCATGCCGCGGAGAGAGCGTACCATTCGGTTGTGGTTCGTCTAGTTCGATGTCGCGCAACTCGAACGGCGCTTTGAGCGCTGGCAATACTAGCGCCTGAGTCTGCAGCATGTCGCCGATTCGAGCGCGACGTCTTTGGCTCGTCTCGTCGGGGCGTGCAGAGAGTGGTAGCGGACGTAGCAGGTATGCTCTTCAGCTGGTTCGCTGGGGCCTATTCGGGTGATGTATAGCGTGCGCACGTGAGCCTGGCGTGTCTTAAGCGAGAGTGAGACTGCCGTAGGCGACAGTCGGCGATGTGGGGGGCGACGTCGACGGCGTGAAGGTATTTCCGGCCGCACGAGCTAGCGATCCTTCGCAGCTAGAGAGTACAAAGTTGATACTCGGTCAAAGAAGGCACGCCGAGCTCAGGAGCAGGTTCAGGCTATAGAGGAGCGAGGGGAGAGCCGCGCCGCGGAGGGAACCAGCGAGTGTATGCAAATCACGGCGGAAGACCGCGGCCGTAACACCGGTTGATCCTCTGTACGCGTCGCAAGCTGAAGCTCCGAGCTCGAGAGGTATGCCTGCGTGGCATTTGCCGCGCAAGCTCGCGCGGTGCCTGCGCTACCTCGTCCTGTCGGCGATCCTGTGCACGCTCGCTTGCTATTCCCACCAGTGGTGTGCCGCGCCCGCCAGCTTCTCCAAGGCCACCTTGAGCCGCTATATTGGCCACAGCGACGTCGACTTTGCGTGGGGATCAATCCTGCACCGGTTCCAGAACCACCCACGGCCGCCGAGAGCGAGGGAACCGTTCCCGTGGAGCGAGACTCGACCAAGGTCAAGAGGACGGCGAAGGCGGAGAGGGCTGCAGGCAGAACCATCACCGGCATCAGGAGGCGCTGGAACGAACCGGACGCAACCGATCCGCGTCTTGATCGCGACGAGCGAGCTATCGGGCCTGCACACGAACGGAGGAATCGGCACGGCCTTCTTAGAACTCGCTCAGACGCTCGCGGCCGCCGGCGGCGGACATGAATTCGAGACGACCATCCTAGTCGCACACTTGGAGTCGAGCTTCCCGGTCAAGAAGCGAGAGACGCTCAAGGAAGCGTGAGTCAGGCTCTTGACCCGTTCGCTCTCTGCGCAAGTTGCTGATCCCGGCGTTCACTCGTAGCTTCGCGACCAAGCAGATCTCGCTGCGCTTCGTCGAGAAGGAACCGCAACCGTTCTGGCCACAAGCATGGACGCCGATCGCTTCGATGCGAGTCTGGCGGTGGCTCCGCGCCCGAGACGGCGACTTTGACGTCGTGCACTTTCCCGACAACACCGGCATCGGCTACTTCAGCGCGCTCGGCAAATACGAAGGGCTCGCGCTCGGCAAGACCAAGATCGTGGTCGGCCTGCACGGGGCGGATGTCGAATGGGCGGCGATGTTGAACAAGCGGTACCCGGTCGACAAGTACGCGGTCGAGCTCGGCGTCTTTGAACGCGGGACGGCAGAGATGGCAGACGCCGTCATTGCACCGAGCGAGTATATGCTCGACTATGTCCGTGCGCGGGGCTGGAACGTGCCGAAGCACGCGCTCGTCATTCCGAATATCGTCCAACTCCCAGCCGTGCCGCCGACACGCACTCGGACACCCGCGCAGGTCCGGTACGGCGCGCAGGAGGATACGCGCGTTCAGGCCATCACCGAACTCGTCTTCTTCGGACGCCTTGAGGAACGGAAGGGGACCAAGATGCTCATCCAGGCGCTCGAGGCACTCTACTCGAAACCAGAGACCGCCGCAAGGATGGCCGGCATCCGCAAGATCACCTTTCTCGGACGCGATCTGCCCGATCCGCGGACACGGACAGAGGCGAGTACGCTCATCACCGGCGCGCTCAACGGCATCAAGGAGCACACCAACGCGACGTTCGACTTCGAGTTCCTCAAGAAGCTCGATCGCGACGAAGCCCTCGCGTACCTCCGTCGACCGAACCGCTTGGCAGTCCTGCCCTCCCTTGCCGACAACTCGCCGAGCACTGTGCTCGAGTGCATCGCCTATGGAATCCGCTTTCTGACGAGTAGCGTCGGCGGCATCCCCGAGTTGATCCACCCGGAAGACCGACCGCGCGTCGTGGCGTCCCCGCTGGCGAAATCCTTCGCACGGGACTTGCTTGAGACGCTCGAACGGCTCCAGCACCGACCGTGGAAGGCAGTCCGGGCTGCTCCGGCGACCCAGACGGCGGCCAAGGACTGGGTTGCCTTCCATCACTGGCTTGCTCACTCGATGACCGTCTCGCCGCGTCTACAGCCGCCGACCTGGTCAGAGGGCAAGTCGCCGCTCGTCAGCATCTGCATCACTCACCACGAGCGGTCGCACCTCGTTCCGCAATTGCTCGAGTCGCTACTCGCGCAGACGGAAACCAACTTCGAGGTTATTTTGATCGATGACGGGTCAACGACTGAGGAGACACGACGCGCCTTGAACGTGCTCAACGACCGTTATTTCTTGAACGAGACTATTCGCGCGACTCGACCAGGGTGGACTTTTCTCCGGACCGATAACGCCTACCTCGGCGAAGCTCGGAATCGTGCGGCTCGAAAAGCTCGAGGGGACTGGCTGCTCTTCCTCGACGACGACGACGTACTGAAACCTCATGCGCTCGAAACGCTGCTTGGGGTTGCGAGACGGACTGGCGTCTCGGCCCTCTCGACCTGGCTCGACGAGTTCGCCACCGATGCGTATCCGCTTGCCGATAAATACTCGAACGGTACGATCGAGCTGCCGCACCGCAGGACGTACTGGTTCCTCGGGCAAGAACTCTCGCCCGGTCTCATCGGCAACAGCTTCGGATCCGGCAACATCTTTGTCACCCGGACGGCCTTCGCTCGGGTCGGCGGCTTCAGCACGTATCGCGACGTGGGCGGCGAAGACTGGGAATTCTGGACCAAGCTCGCTCTCACGGCCGGAACTGGGGGCGAGGAGAAGCACCTCGTCGTACCTGAGGAGCTCATCTTTGCGCGAAGCGATCCTGCCAGAGATTCCATGGTATGTCACATGCGCGCTCGAAGTCGAGGCCAACAATTGACTTGCTGTTGCCGCCGCAGAAATTCTCGATGGACCCTTGGGACGCCCACTTCCGTTCAGCGGTGCCGGTCTTGAACGACCCTCGCGTACAAGATCTCGGTCTCGCCCACGCACTCATGCTGCTCAAAGGCGTAATGACTCGCGAGTATGCGGCTGCCGCCTTTGCGGACTCGCGAGACGACTATCAGCGAATGCAGGGCTGGAGCGGCTGGTTCTACTCATTCGAGCACTTGCCGACCAACGATGCCGACCGCCAGAAGTGGGCGCCCTCCCTAGCAGCCGACAAGCTCGCGATACCGTCAGACGATGGAATGGGGTTCATCATGGACCTGCAACACCTCCGCATCCCCTTCATCGACGACTTGTCGCAGTCAGGCCATGTTTCGCTGCGGGGAGAACGGATCGCGGCGATCCGCTCGTTCCGCTCGCCGAGGTCGATGCACGTCGCCGTCGACTTTGACTATCGCTCTGATCATGCTTGCGGTGACGGGACTCTCCTCACGCTTGTTCGTACCGGCGGTCCCGGCGAAGCGCCCGAAACGCTCGCGTCTTTCCTGACAATGGAGGAGGAGTACGGAGAATTCGGCGGTGCTGTCACTTTGCGACCTGGCAACGCTCTGCACGTCATTTCAGACCCGCTTAATGACGACGCATGCGACCGCGTCGAAGTCCGTATGAAGATGACTCCCATCGAGGTCGAAAATTCGAGCTGGTCCGCACTTAGTCGACGAGCCGCACTCGCTCGGCACGAAGAGCGGAAGGCGATCGAGGCGGATAAGCCGACGACGGGGTCCAACGAGACTTGGACCATGGTCGCAGACAATCGACCGGACGAGGACTCGATATTCAACGTCGCTCTCATCTTTGACCGGAACCGCTATCCTCACGCCATGTCGGTCATTCGCTCGATACAGCACTTCACGACGTCTCGCCAGCTCGTCTTCCACCTGGTCGTAACCCGGGATGTGCGAGACGAGCTCGAGCAATACTTTGCCGGCACAAACATGACGTTGCACCTGTACGATCACAACCTCTGCGCCTTCGTCGCGAGGACCGTCCTGCCGTTCTCCAACCCCGAGATCCATGTGTCGGCGCACTGCAAGATGTTCCTGTCGGGAATCGTCAAAGACGCCGAGCGGATCCTCTACCTCGACACGGACGTTACCGTCTTGTCAGACCTTTCCGTCTGCTACGGTCGACCGTCGTCGAACGCAGGTGCCCTCCTCTCGATGGCTGTCGACATGGGTGACGCATGCCAGCGTAACCCAAACGCTTGCTGGCCGATCGGCATGCATTGGCGCGTACCGCCCGGACTCGAATGCGGCAACGTGCCTTTCCGTCACGCCCGTGAACGCGTCGCGCCGTATTCGTGCGCGGAAGAAGGCGAACTGGAGACTCTCCAGGTCAATGGCGGCGTCATCCTCTTCGAGCTCGCTCGCATGAAGGACGCCGGCTTCCTCGAGCGATATGTCCAGTCGATCGTTCATCATTTCCGCATCATGGACAACACGCTCGCTCAGTGGGGCGAGCAAGATTTCATCAACTCGTTCTTCCGTCTCTTCCCCGAAGATCTCGAGCTCTTGCCTTGTGGGTGCAACTACCAATGGTTTGGGGCTCGTCGCGAAGTCAAGTGCGGCGCTCAGCCCGTGCATATCGCTCACCACTGGTAGGCTCTCAAAGCTCGAAAATTCCGGCGCCGCTGCTGACGTCAAGCTCTCCAGGGCTCACGGTATTGCCGCGCGGACACAAGATCCGTATAACGCCTTGTTCTACCACTTCGCCGACAACCGCTCCGAGGCTGCCTTACCACCCGTCCCCGACCTCTCGGCGTCGGCAGCCGGCGCAACGAACTCGTCAAAGATCGACGTTGTACATACGCGCAACTGTCCACGACAGGATCACGACTGCTCGCCAGCCTTCGAAGAAGGCGAGTTCGGCAAGCCCGTCCTCGCCATTTCCCGGATCTTGTCGACGACCTTCTCCGCCGACCTCTGCGACTCGCTCGAGGCGCAAGCTTACCCGAAGCTATCGCACCTCGTGGCAGTGCCCGCGGGAGTTGACTTGCCACCTGCTACCTTCGATCGCGACGAGGTGCCGCTGCGAAGCGATCCCGCTGAGCGCTACGCAGCGCTCTGTGGAACATGTGGAGCGCTGGCTCGCCCCGACAGTCCATGTACGACGCCACCCGAAGGAGCTGCCGAGCGCAAACGATACTTTGACTGTGTATGCTCGATACCGGATCAAACGACTGACAGTCTGGTGGACCTGACGACACGTGCCGCCCAACGCGACGAGCCGGCTTGGCTGCTGTATATAGACGACGACCGATTATTCGTCGCCCCCGAATCGTTATCGCACCTCATGGCGCGCGTCGATTCGACCCAGGACTTGATCCTATTCCGCTCGAACACCTCGACAGCCGAAGAGGCACGCGCGTTCAAGCGTAAAATCTTGCCCAAGTCGACCCTCGAGGGCGTCGGCTTCCTCTTCCATTCCTCCCATCTCGACTTCGCGAACTGGGATGCATCGACAGGTTGCGGGCGCTGGCGCCTGCTAAATCATCTCGCTTCTCGCCTCCGCGTCAAGTGGATCGACATTGTGCCAACTACAGAGCACCCTCTTCAGCGCCATCTCCCGGCTGCACAGGCTAGCGAGTTCAAGCTTTCGATCGTCGTTCTCGAAACGCGCGGCCGCCGCTCGTGGACAGACGATATCGTCAACAACCTGCAGGTGCCCGAATACGACCCTCTCGTCGAGGAGATCCTCGTTGCGTCTATCGATTCCCCGGAGGGCGCGTATGGCGATAACATCGTCGTCTTCAACCCGAGTCCCGGTTCGGGACTCACCGAATTGGCCGCGCTGGCCGCGTCAGATCGCATTGTACTCATAAGCGACAGCGTCGCTATAGACAAGGTCCGCCTCGGGCTGTTCCACGCATTTGTGCTCTACCGCTACTGATGCTGTCGTCCCCCTCTTCTTGCAGCGTGCTTTGACTTCACTCCTTACCTTCCATCTCGTTGACCCAGCTCGTCTCGTCGGCTTCTTTGGAGGTTCCGACTCCGACGGCAACTTCCCGCCACCGCTGGCGACACAACGAGAATACGTGGACGCCTTTTCGGAAGCCGACGCGCTTGTCGGCTCATCCACTTGGACCCACCTCTCCTCTCGAACACTCCTCACTTCGCGTTCGAATCTTGAGGAGCTCGCAGAGCTTCTCGATGCGCGCGAAGAAGCCGGCGACGACCCGCTCCATCCAATCTGTCACCCAGTCCTGCTATCGGCGGTCAGTACGAGAGCAGCAGGCGGGCTAACGCCGATGCGCCTGCTTCCTCCGAAGAAGAGCGTTACCGACCGGGTCTACGATTGCCGACGGCGGAACTATGCCGATGTCGCTTTCGGCGTCACTGCCGGTGACTGGGCGACTCCACGCGAGCACGCGGGTCACGAATTCGCCGAGCATGGAGACGGTCATGCTGATGCCGACTCGCACGACAAGGGTGGCGCGCATGACGTCGCCGCTGACGAGGAGGACCCACTTGTCGATTTCGATCCGCCGACTTTGACCGAATGTATCGCGTCGGTGAACGAGATCCTCGGTTCCGACGAATGGAGTTTGACAGGCGACGAAGTCGGCGTTTCGGGTCCGCTGGGGAACAAGATGGGAATCGCAAAGGCCGACAGTATAGAGGCCAGTCGATGGGAAGAAGCGCGCGTCATGCAGCGGTGTCTGCGCGCGTGATCGAGGACTGGAGGCTGTACTGCCGGCACCGTTTTTGGATTATCGAGGAAATTTGTTGTAACATTATCAGTCGCATCGCATTCCTCTGCACCTGCCTGCGGGGCGCGTCTCTCGGACAAGACCTCGGAGGAGACGATATGCTATGCGAGCGATGCAAAGAAGGAGGCTCTAGTGCGTGAGAGATATGCTCTAGGATGGTGCCGACGGTCCCGGCGTGACTTTTTTGATCTTGCCCTGCCTCATCATCCGCTCGACTTCGTCCTTGACCGCGCTCCGCTTCTCGTGCTTGACCAACTCCTTGACAGCGAGCGGGAACACGTCGCCCGTGCCGCCTTCCCAACCGATCCTCCAATCGACAATCGGGTCCGCCCGACTCTCGCCGACATTGACGAGTCCAACGCTGCCGCCTTGCTCCTTCACTTGTCGGACGAGTCGGTACGCGGAGAAAGTCGCGAGGGAGGTACCGGCGCAGAGGAGCTGTGAAGACTCTTTGACGAGGTGTTCCGAGTGACGCCGTGTGAGCGGCTCGAGCGATTCGCCGAAAAAGATGACGCGCTGCGAGAGCGGGAAGCCAGTATACGAGCGGATCAGTTCAGCCATGCGCATGCGGATCGATCGACCGCCTGATCATGCAGCTCGAGACAGCCCGAAGCCTCACCGGTTTCATTGGTCCGCCGCAGTGATCGCACGCCGGCACGTCAAAGTCTTCATACCTCACTCCAGGGCCGAGTTCGATATCTCCGTCCGGGTTGAGCTTCTCCTCCCTTTTGCCCGCCTCGACATCCCGCTGAAACTCGTGCCACGCCGGGTTCAGTTCGCTCAATCGGTCCTGGAACGCGTCTCGTCCGGTCGGCGCGTGACACGAGAGGCAATGCGCGTGTCGGAGCGTTCCGTGGAGTTCGAGGATTGGTGGGTCGAGCTTTGGGAGAGGGGCGGTTGGGGTATCGGGAGGTTTGACGGAAGGTGGCGAGAGGTACGCCGTCATGTCGTCGTCAAAGGCGCGGTGATGCAGTCCGTCGACATTTTGCTGCGCGCAGCGAGTCAGTCAGCGCCCGGCAGCAGGCGGTCCGAGGGCGCGGGCAGGCTCACTGTGATGATGGACGAGATGTAGCCCATTTTCTGCAGCGCTGCCATGGCGTAATGAGTCGGATTGCTCTCGGCTCTCCGTACCGGCGGGTATCCTTTGGTGTCACCAAGTGAGGGACAAGTCAGCATATCGAGAACGAGGGCAGTGCGAGGACAGAGGAGAGGAGAGCGCACCGAGGTAAGACCGCGCCCAGTACCGCCTGCGCATGTGTTCGTCGTTGATGAACTCGCCGTAAAAGATTGGCCTATGCTTTCGGATCGTATAGGTGCCATCTTTACCTCGGTAGGCCTGGCCCCGGGAAAGCGGTCTGCGGTCAGCACTTCCTGACGTCGATCCTCATGCCTGACATCATTCCCCCGCCGGAGTGCGCAAGACGGACGTCTGCTCTGGACACGGGCGGCTCACCCTGATTCCGCTGTCGACGCTGACGCCTGCGCCGGTCAACAAGGTGGTTTTCCCGTTTCCGGCCTTGAGAAAGTCGACGAGGAGTTTGACGCTGTCGGCGAGCGAGAGGAACGGCGCCGGCGGGTGCAAACCTTCGACGAGGCCGGGGACGCGAATCTCGCCGAGCCGGCTGATGTTTGGTCGCATGCAGTAGCTGACTGCAGGTGCGCTGCCGCGAGTGTCTAGCGAGAGGAGACGCTGCCGAGAGAGGTGTCGGCCGGAATGTGGCGGAATGTGCCGTCAACAAGATCGGCTGGACGGAATGAGTCGTGGCGAATACAGACGGATACAAGAGTCGAGTCCAAGTACTGCTAGTGCAGTCACAGAGTCAAAAAGTGAGTGTGAGGCTATAGCTCGAGGTGATCGAGGTCGCGGGGCTTTTCTCACGTTTTTTTTTTTTCCGAGTCCGATCGCCCTTGCGACTGTCCGCTTTCACTCTGTATTCCACACCGTACAGATACGTGTAGTCAACATGGTAAGCTGCACACTGGTCTGCCGCCTCGCTCGTGCTTCCGCGAGGCTGCTCAGAGCTAGGCGGACGCCGCGCTCGTGCCGGACGACTCGATTCTTCGCCGCCCGTCAAGGGTGCTGGCCATGCCTGTGCTGCTTGCCATGCCATATCACAAGGGCTGACTCTTGGATCTGACCCACCTGATCAGGGTAACGGCGCCAAGGCTCAGATGAAGCGCGACCGCAACGCCAAAGACGCGAAAAAGGGTCCGACCTCGCAACTCGACAAGTTGAGTCGCAGGAACGCGCTGCACTTCCCACTCCCCGGACCGCTACTTCCGCGCGAGATCTGGACGAGCCATCTGGTCGGACCCGGCGTGCGACTTTGTGAGGGAACTTGCTGACGGCGGATCCGCGACCCTATCCTCTCACTTGCAGGAATAAGGCCGCGATGAACATCATCTGTACCATCTGCCGTCAGCAGTTCTTCATCACGACCAAGGCTCCGCAGTCAGTCGCCACGTCTCGCTGTCCTCCGGACGAGTCGAGAGGCAAGACAAACACTGACGCATGCTTTTGGTCGCAGGCTCGAGGAGCACAGTCAGAACAAGCACAGCAAACCGATGGCCGACTGCTTCCCCAACTTTGGCAAGGCATAGGTCGAGCGCATCTCCCACCAATAGACGCCTCGGTCCGTCGAACCCTCGGGCAGGAGGGTGGAGCGGGTGGCAGGGTTTCCCGTCTTACGGCCGGCTGAACCCGTGTTGTACTCCTTTTTCGTTTGATTTACCCATACCGCAACCTTCCTCTCGTAATCTTACGTCATTGTCGTTACCAAATAGCCTGCGTTCCGCCAGGTCAAGCAAAAATGGGCACGGACTCCGCGGAGATGCCAGCTCAGATGCGAGTCTCGGCCGATGACGGCCTCTCGCTTCTCCCTCTGGCACTCTCGATCTATACCCAGAGCCTACGTGAAGAGATCATGACGACCCTACCCCCCGAGCTCATCTCGCTGTGCCTGTCTCAGTTGGACCCAGACGACCGCGAGACCGTTCCGACTCTGCTCTCCGCTTCGCTCGCGTCGTCATCGTTCCGCTCGCTCGCAACCGCCCACTCGCTCTGGAATCGCCTCGCAGACCGCCACTACCACAAGTACAGGAAGTCATCCGCGGCGGCGGAGGAGCAACCGATCGACGCGTTCCGTTATTACGCCTCGCGAGCCGAAAAGGACCAACGAGCGCGCGAGATCGTCCGCGAGATCCAGCGACCGCTGAACCGGTTGCCGCTCGTCGAAGAGTTACGGACCCGACTCGGCAGCGACGTGATCGAGAACCAGAGGTGGAACGCGAGCGAGTTCACAGAGGAGAAACGGCCCGAGACGTGGCTCTCGTTGCGGTACTGGGCGGGCGAATGCCGCAAGACGTTATTGCGAGACGAGGCGCTCGCGACGTGGAGGGAGATTGCGATCCGGTCGGCCCAGGGGGAGGAACGGCCCGATGACTGCGAACTCGGGTTAGACGCGTTTGCCGCGTTCCGTGGAATCGACCCGAAGAGGATCCCGATCGACCGATACGACATGCGGCACCATGCTCCGCTCGTCGAGGCGACAAAGAATCCGCCGTTCACGGGCTCGGCGAGGCTCGAATGGCTCGCCAAAGAGGTCGTCGACTACATGCGGTCGATCGGCTTGCGCCCCTCCCGAGACGGCGGGTTCCACTCGCTCGACAATCACTACACCGAGCTCGTGTGGGCTCGAACATTACCCGTCGACGGCTCGCAGAACGAAGGGACGCTCCCGATGACGCTCGTCAGCATCTTTTGCGCCTTGATCGCGAGGTTGCCCGCCGCAAAGGAGCTCGGCGTCCGAGCGAGGTTGATCGGCTATCCGGGGACGGTCCTCGCCGGCTTGAGCTATGAAGGACAAGGAGACCAGACGCGCGACCGAATCTTTGTCAACGTGTTTGGCGAGGGCAAGGTGCTCAGCCCCGAGCGGCTCCGCGCGATGCTCGGCGCAATGGGGCAGGACGATTCGGAGGACTTTCTTGCGCCCGCTAGTGCGCGCGAGATCGTGCGTGTTACTGAGCTCTCGTGGCGATCGGGAGAACCCGGCTGACGCGAAAGTCGAATGCAGTGCCTCCGCGTCGCCCGCAACATTCTCACTTCAGTTCGCGCCGGCGACCGCACGATCGGCGTCCCGATCCCTCACGAGCTCTCTGTCGACGCCCTCTACTCGGTCTCGCACGCCCTGTTCCTCTTCACCAGTCCGGACTCGCTCGTGAACCCTTCGATCCCGGCTGGTGGCGACACAGTCCAGTACGCGGAATGGCTCGAGTCCCTCGTCCAGAGCGAGTACCCGCTCGATGTCGCGTATCTGACAGAGCGCGTCGCGCCGATGCTCCCGGCGGATCGACGCGAACGCCTCGAAGGGCTATGCGAAGCGATCCGACAGGAGGACACGACGCCGAAGGAGCAGAAACTGATCAACGCCCGGATCAAATGGCCAGTCGGGCACGTCTTCCGGCATAGGCTGTTTGGGTACCTGGCGATCACGCGCGGTTTCGACTACACTTGCGAAGCCGGCGAGCAGTGTGAGTTCGTTCGCCACTTCCTGCCCGAGTGTCTGAGGTGCTCACCCTGCATCATTCATTTCCAGGGATACGTCAGATGCGGGTGGATTCCCTACCGCGCGGGAGAGACCAGCCATTTTACCATGTCGTGCGTAGCGTTCTGACGCCTTTCTGGCGATCTGGCACTGATTCGCCCCCGGCTCCCGCAGATCGTCGCCGACGGTTCCGCCCGCTACGTCGCGCAAGAGAACATCACCAACTCGCCTGTGCCCGATGACGAAGTCGACCTGTTCTTCGAGCAAGAGTCGCTGGGGAGGTACTTTCGACGACGGGAGCGGATCGAGCCGGGCGGGAGGTGGGCGTTCATCGCGAGCGAGGAGGTCGCGGCAGAGTATCCGGAATCGGTCGTGGAGACGTAGTATACGCTTGCGGAACATGTTAGTATGTGCTCCCAGTGCGCGCGAGAGCGGATGAGGCGAGTGCGCACGCCTTCCGCGAGGGTGGAGATATCAAGATCGCAGATGCCCTTCATCCGTCTCGCGCTGCCCGTGCAACCCGAATGGACGCTTAGCAGCCTCTCTCTGCCTGCCAAGGGGGTCACCATGTGTATCACCGGTCACCCTACTTTTCCTTGCCGAGCCCGGCGGCATGCAGCGCCGTCTTCTGCACACACCGTGCAATCGCGGACCGAGTCGAAGCGTCTGTAAGATGGTCATCGAAATCCATCAGCAACGTGGCGAGACAGAGCCGTGTGCAGAATGGAACGGTAGCTGCCCTACCTTCGAGGGCGAGCAGTCCGGCAATGGTGCAACCTCCCGGAGCTGTACGGGTCGGCGGCACGCAAGGTCAACCCTCCGCCACAAAAACCAAGGATAAACAGTAGAGGAGGGTGAGACGTACTGGTTACGCTGTCCTTGAGCGCTGCCGGGTGGATCCCTGTTTGGAGGACCATCCGGGCGGCACCTTGCATCGCTGTGAACAGAAAATGCTGTGTCAGCATCCTGGCCACATCATTGACGCGGACGGCTTTTAGATGCCTAGACACCCGAAACGCGCGAGACAGTAGAGCGAGAGGAGACTGACTCTGCGCGGCGAGTTCGAGCGCTTCGGATCTCGGCAAGCCCATCATAACACCGCCGTCTGCCATCGCCTCGAGCACGACGCAAACGAAAGCCGGTCCAGATCCGCATACCGCCGTGACGGCGTCAAAGTGCTATCGAACGCCATGACTGTCAGGTGTGTGGCTCTCTGAGAGCGCCGAAACGCTGAAACGCGCGGGTCATGGCGCACCTTCTCGTCCATGAAGCGACACCGACCGATCGGAGTGAACAGAGCCATGAGGATGTCCCGCTGGACAGGAGTTTTCGGGTTGCTCGGGTCGAGCGACGAGACGACGATCATGCCCTCGCGAATCTGTGAGGGAGCGAGTCGTGTCAGTCGCCTCTGTTGACAACTAGACCTGCCGCCGCTGATTTCTGCCACGAGCGTCGCAGTCTTAATCAGAGAGCACAGTCCGACTGACTTTACTGGGCGTGTTGGGCATGCTCCGGACGACGGTGCAGCTCTCGGGGACCCACTCGCGCATCATCGAGATGGTCGTTCCGGCGAGGATCGAGATCAGCAACTTGCCCTCGAGCGCTTCAGACATGCCCGGCGCGAGGAGGACCTGCGCCGCCATCTGCGGCTTGCAGCTGTTTGCACGAGAGCCGAAGCCATTCGCAGAGTCAGCGTTTCTGACGACGGAAGATCCCCGGTAGAGATGCTGCGACTCCAGACGGACCAGAGGAGGACGACATCGGACTCGGCGACGCTCTTGACGTTCTCGTGCGACTGGCGGACTTGGACCGACGGTCCGACGCCGCCGAGTTCGAGAAACACTTTGCGCAGCTTGCGAGCGGATTCGGCGCGGTTGACGGTCGCGACGAACCTGTTGCGGCCGGCGCTTGTCAGTTGCGTGCAGTCTTGACTTGGCAGCGCTCTCGGAGTGGAGGCTCACCTATCGGGCAATGAGGCCGGGTTCGAGTTCGAGTCAAGGATGAGGCTGCCCATTGGAGTCGACGGTCCGCTCTCGTCTTCGTTGCCATTGGTCATGGCGCGCGGGTGACTGAGACCTTCGATGACGCCCGAGAGGACGGCGATTCCCATCGTGCCGCATCCGATGACGCAGAGTTGGTACGGCATGGTGCGGGAAAGGCGTTATCGGGCGGAGCGATAGCACAGAGTCGCAGAGAGGAGCAACGAGCCAGCGGGCGAGTTCTGTGCAAGCTGTACGAGGTAGAGCGGCGAGTCTGAGAGCTGCTTGAGGTGCTTCTATACGCGCTAGTAGCCGTAAAGACGCGAGGGAGGAGAGAGAGACGGAAGAAGTGCGTGGGGGCGAAGGAGATGTCAACACTTTGCCGGGCGTGACTCTTGCTGGACTATACACGGTCGCAGCGCACTGAGGAGTACTCGAATACGACATGGGACTCGTCGACTATGGCTCAGACTCGGGTTCCGACTCGGAGCAGCAGCCCGCCGCTGTCCCTACAGTCGCCGTTCCAACCGCGCCAACTTCAAAGTCGTCCTTTCTCAACTTGCCCCCGCCGAGAGCGAGCACGAGCACGGCACCTGTGACAGAACAGCCTGCACCTCCTCCAGCCGTCAAGAAGCAAAAGGACAAAGGGCCGAGGAGGATCGTCCTCGATTTGCCCTCGGCCGACTCGAACGGGAATGGCGACGCGGACGGTCCAGCGAGCAAGAAACCGAGGCTCGCATTAGGCAAGACAGATGGCGCACCTCTGACGGGACTCGCCGCCATGCTACCGAAACCAAAGAACGAGGCACCGCCGCCGAAACCCGCTACAACGACGGCGACTTCGGGGCCAGCTTCAACGGGACCATCCAGGCTGGACGTGCTTCTCGGACTCAATAACAAGGAGGAAGAGGATGGGACTACGGAACGGAAAGCTCCGCCGGGCGGAATGCTTCTGCCGCCGTCCCTCGCCGCAAAAGCCAAGCGGAAAGCGGCCGCGAGTGCTCCCGTAGCGCCCGCAGAACCTGCCGCAGACTTTTTCGGCCTCGGTGCGCCTCCTTGCTGACCGTCCAGAACCCCGCGAGAGCTGACCCTCGGAACGACGCGCAGGCTCGGTCACGTCTGCACCTTCCGCTTCGACTTCCGCCTCTTCGAGCCGGTCCGGTCTCTCCATCTCTTCCGCGCCTTCACTGTCTGCGGCACCTTCAGTCGGTTCGTCCGCAGCAGCAGCAGCCACGGCGGCCACTCCGACTGCCGCCGACCCGTACCCCGGTTTCACCCAACTGCCGTCCGGCGAGTGGGTCGCGAAAGACCAACAGACGTATGAAATGTGGATGGCTTGGCAGGCGCAACAGCAGCAGCAGCAACAACTGGCCGCAGCGGCGCCAGAAGGCTTAGACGAGAAGGACGTCGAGAAACGCGGCGGGTTGATCGAGGTCGACGAGGCGCAGCGCGCGAGAGACGCGTGGGCGACGAGGCCCGACATGGTGCCCGGCAAGGCGGACGGTCACAAGCCGGCAGCGGCAGTCAAGGGCGTGAGTTGCGCTCACCCATACGGTTGCTTCCAGAGGAGATGGATTCCTGTTTTCCGAACCATGCCACTCACGCACTGTCCCTCGTACTCGCAGATCCCAAGCCAGCTCAGCGGCAGCGCCAAGCGGAAGCATCAACTCTCCTCGTTGCTTGCAGCGGCGCACGACAACCGCGCCGAGCTCGAAGAGCGGATCGCGCAGGCGAGGCAGAACCGCAAGTCGGGCGGGAACAAGTACGGTCAGTCCGCGGTTTCGTTGGTTCTTCCTCTTCCGCCTCGGGCAAGCACTGACGAATTGACGACTTTCGCGCGACCGATAGGTTTCTGAGCGTAGCTGTACTAAGCGGGCCCGAGCATTTGCAATGGCTCTTTGCCGCCAATGTGGTGCAGAAACACGCTTGAGCGTACCCGTGAGGAAGACGTGCGTATATGCAAAGTTTGCGATGCGAATGTACAAGTCGGGAGCGCTCTGCCGAGCGTCTCACAAATCGAAATCACTGTCCGAGTCGTCGCCACCGCCCTTCTTCTGCGTCATTTTGGTTCCTCTCCGGATCCCGCTCCGCTTGCCACCGCCGACGAACGTCTGTCCGTCCCCTCCACTCGCATCGCTGTCCTGGTCCTGCTCGTCATCGCTCTCGGGCCGCGTCGGTCGACCCTCGCCGACGGTTGCGCTCCCGAGTTTCGAGAGCGGAGCGGCGGCGTCGGACCGCGAAGCGAATTGCGCAGACGCGGCCGACGTGTCGTAGCCGACCTTGTTGTGGAAATCGATGCCGCGGAAGGCGAACAAGACGCGTTCGACGTCTGTAGAAATTCGCAGTGTGAGCGCAGCTCCGCCAGCCAAACGCAACGGTCCCCCCGAAGACGCCGACTTACCTCGCAGAGTCGCCTGCATGCCGTTCATTGCGCCGAGACCGACGACTTGACCCATCATCTGGCCTTTGCGGTAGATGATCATAGTTGGGACGTTCTTGTCGGGATAGTTTTCAATGCAGTGGTCCGACACGATCGAGACGAACTTGGTCGAAGGGTACAGCGAAGCGAGCTCGTTGATGATTGGCATCAGCTTTTTCGATTCGGGGACGCTGCGGTCATATCGGGGCCAGGAGGAAGAACGGATCAGCGAACCGATTTTTCGCGACGGCAGGAGCGAGCGATACTGGCACACGACTCACGCATCCTTGAACAGCACGCAGACGACGCCCGTCCCCCAGCCTTCCGGCTCACCGGGCAGCTCCTCATTGCTCGCCTCGGTGACTTCCCGCTTGTAGTCGACCTTGCCAATGTTGTACACCCTCCCAAACTTGCGTTTCCCGAGCTGTTCCTTCTCCCTCCGCTTCCGTTCCTCGAGGACCCGTTCGATATCGTCTCGACGCGCGAGGTCGTCCCGGTCAATGTCGAGGTCTTCAAGGTCGAGTTCGGAAAGGGTAGGCGACGCAGCCCGCGGAGGCGGTGAAGGCGAACGCGAGCCTTCCTTCTTCTCCTTCGGCGGGATGATGCCGTGCCGCCTCAGCGCATCGTTGAACTCGGTGTCGGCTTCGTAATCAATTGCCGACTGCAAAAACGGAGGATGTGAGCATACACGGTCTTGATCAACATCGAGTCAGTTGACGCGGGAATCTGTACCATGACGAGGAGCGCGATGGAAGGAGCTTGGTCCGGCTGAGAAGGTCAATCTTGGAGCCAGTGCCGTGACTTCTCAGACAACTCTGGCGCTCTCTCTTGATGCTTAGGCGAGCGAGCCAAGGTGGATCTTTCCAGTAAAGGCGCGTGGAGCCGAACGGCGAGGCGGGGGGCGTCGATCCGAGCGAGTCTGACCAAATGGAGGCTTTTGAAGCGCTCAAGTATCGATTGGCGGTCTTAGTGGCTCTCCAGTGGCTTCATAGGGCTACACTCGGCTCCTGTGTGGCGGCGTACAAGGTGAGCAGGTCAGGCAAGGCACAATTTACGTATGTATACGCCAAAACCCGACGCTCTTTCAAGAAAATGGCCGCGTGGCCCAATGGCAAGGCGTCTGACTACGATTTATTCGTAAATATCAGGAGATCGTGGGTTCGAGCCCCATCGTGGTCATGTTTTGCGTCTCCGGCGCTGCGGAGAGGTCAGAAAGAGGCGAGACACTCCGGAGCTTTTTTGCCCCTCTGCGCCGCGAGAGCGGTTCCAGCAGCGCCGGACAAAGTTATTCGTATCCACATGTAGCTTAGGTTTCCGGCGGAAGTGTTCTTGCCCCGGGGAAGGCATGTCTTCGGACTTTATGGCCGGAAAACGGTATCGGGGCGAGGCGCTTTCATTTTTGGACCGTGAGGATGTTCTGAACAGCTTTGTTGCTTCTCCCAACTGCATTCCATTCACCTCTGGTCTTGATGAAACCTTGTAGACATCAGAATGAGCAAGCAGAAGCTAGACTCGCCGGTGCGCACGCCCCGAGGGAGGGGGTCCGGGAACTCGGAGGGGCCGCCACGACGCCATCGCCGCTCTGTCCGCTTGTTTGGCCCACAGAGGGTTGCCTCTACCTCTACTCAATGGTATACCGACGGTCCGAGCCCAAAAGAAGCTATACGGCTAAGCTAAGCGCATCTAAGTCTGATTTCAGCAAAGCGTTACACATTCCTCAACGTGGCATCGGACTGTAGTGCTACTGGACAGCTTCGCGCTATTCTACCATGCCTAGGCCAGATACTGTTCTAAGCGTGATAGTGCAGCGAGCGTCGTGTTTGAGAGAGCGTCAAGTCTTCATCACGCAGCGGAGCGGAGGCGGGCGATCGACGCGACGCGGGAAACTGATGAAATCGCAGCGCGGACTCTAGACGGTCATTGGCCGTGCAGAGGGACCCCGCCGGACTCGCATGGCACCTATAGACCCTGTCCAGCTCACGGCACAGGCTCGCGAATCCCTCAAGGGCTACTTGGCGCACAGTGCCGCGCTGTACGAGACGGCAAGCCATGCGAACCGCTTGCAGCCTTCCGAAGGCCAAGACCGACCAGTCGCCGACTTGGGTGATCGGTTAGAACGAGTGTACGCGCTCGTCGCGCAGCAGACAGATGAGGAAATCCGGTGAGTCGCCGACCGTCTCAACGTCAACCGTTCCCCGGTCCGGCTGCGGTCTACAGAGTGACTGACCAGAAGAACCGCTCCGCAGACGAATAGACGAGTCAGTCGCACTGCTTGATGCGCTCGAAGCGCTGTATCAGAACCCGTCAGCGGGAACGCCCGGTATGTTGTCCCGATGTTCACGAGGTTTTACGCCTGTGTTGCGCGTACTGACCCACATTCTCCCCGCAGCAAAAGGTCGGCCGCCCCTAAACAAGAAGCGAAAGACGGACAGTATCGCTTCGCGAGCCGGATCTCCGACTTCGTCCGCTGCGCCTTCTCCGATTCCCCTGTATCCAGCAGCAATGTCGCCGCCCCCGATCCCGACCAACGTTCTTCCCCGAGCGCAGTCCGCCAAACCGAGCCCTGCATCACTCCCTCAACCACTACCGATCGCGCCCGCGCCTCTCATGAAGAAACCGACGGCAAAGAGCCGAAAGGACGCTCTCCTCGCGCAACTTCCGCTACGACCGGGCCGCACCATCGCCGTGAAAGAATCCAAGAAAGCCGCGACGGCAGGACCCGCGTCCGATACCTATATCCTCGGCCGGATCGTGCAGTGCTTGCAGGGCGACAAGAACCGGCAAGTCGCTCTCGAATTCAGTTGGTCTCTTCTTGCCTGCAGCTGATGAGAGGCTTCCGGCACATAGGTACTCGGTCGAAGACGTCGACTACGACCCGGCGAATCCAACACCTGAGGGCGGGTAAGCCGCGATCGGTGTTTGCGAAAGTCGAAGACACAACTGAATTTCTGAAACCGCGTTGCACAGAAAATGGAACACGACGCTCAAGTCGATCATTCCGCTGCCAGAAAAAGGCGACGAGCGGACATATCTGGACTACGACTTTCCTGCAGGCAGCCTCGTCCTCGCTTGCTATCCAGAAACGACCTCGTTCTACCGAGCGACGATCGAATCTGGACCACACGTAGCAACGATCGGGTCGGGCAAGGTGCGCCGCAATGCTCGTCCACCCGAAAACGTACAACTGACACTACCGCTCCGCTGTGCAGAAAAAGGAGATACAAAAGTCGTACCGATTGCGGTTTGACGACGACGACGGACAATTGCGCGATATCGCGCTCGAGCTCATCTGCGACCCGACTCCGATCTAGAAAGAGACACTATAACCTGGTAGGGATTGTTGTATTAGTCGATTGTGTTATCGGACATAGTCGGCGCCGCGCGCTGCTGCAGCTGCTCGCGTTGCGGACCGCCCGGACCGGACAGCCTCCGCTTCGGTCGGCTCGCGAGGTGGAGCTGCTTCGGCGCTCGCGCGAGGCCATGACACGCTCCTTGAGCCCGAGCCTTGCGAAATACCGAACGCAACGAACCATGCCGCCTGCTTGTCCTGATACACGCTCACAACTGTATTCGAACGAGCACGAGACTCTAAACGCACTCCACCATGTCGACGTCAACCTTCCTCAACACGCTCCGCGCAGGCAATGTAATTCCGGACGTCGTGCCCGAGGCAGCTTCGTATGCACTCAAAGGACCCCTCTTGGTGCACTACCCTGAGGTGACGGTCGTCGACGGCGCCGCTGTATCGCGACCTTTGACTCTGAGACAGCCCGACCTCGAGTTTGCTGCAGCGGTGAGGTCGTCCGCGTTCTGCCGCAATCTCAACTCTCACTAACAGAATCCTGCCGATCAGGATGTCGACGCGACATACACCATCATCATGGCGGATCCTGACTTGACGCACAAGAACGACAAGGTATGGGGCCGCACTCTAGAGTCTTACGGCCATGAAGATGGTCTAATCGCGACGCTCTCCCGTCCGTCTCTCAGGTCTCGGGCCAGGTCCGACACTGGCTTCAGTGTGGCGTCAAGTTTGACTCGGCGAGCAGGCGCACGGCGGCTGCGACCTCGTCCACTGTCTTGAACGACTACGTGCCGCCGTCTCCGGCTTTCGGAACCGGGTACGCTGCGGACCGATCGCTTCGCTCCCGTACTTTAGACTGAGGCCCAAACTTATCCCAATCGTAGCAAGCACCGCTACGTCTTTGTGGCCGCCAAGGAGCCGGCTGGGTATGCTGGCCCTACTGGCAAAGACTTTCCGACCTCCGGTCCCGCCGACCTCCGGGACCGTCTCCGCTTCGACACCGCCAAGTACTGCAGCGTGAGCGTCCCGAGTGACGAAATTTGCATGCGGGAGACTGATGTCTGCGCGCACAGGAGGAGGGCCTTACGATCGAAGCTGTCGCGTTCATGCAAGTCGACGCTGACGCGGCGGCCATGAGGGACAACCTCGTCATGACGGGCGAGGCTATCAAGAACGCTGTCTTCGGCAAGTGAACGTCGCTCCAGCAGATGTAGATGAGCCGTGACAAAGTCGTGATTGATGCCGCGAAGACCTTTCGACTTCGGCTGGCATCAGAAGCGAAGAAGAGCTCGCTCCATCTTCTCGGGAAAAGCACATGTAAACGATCGGTCAACCTTTGCGTATGACTGCTCTGCGACTTGCAGCTACTGGAGAGAAAGCCCGGCCGTGCTGCGAGACCCGCTGCAAGTCACTAATTTGCCGGCTGGCTTGAGCTGTTTCGGCATCGGCGGAGTCCATTCCACGCACGCGACTCGATCGTTAAGATCGGAGCCTCGATCTACTGAGTGCTCGATTAAGTCTCGCTCGTGATTGGCGGCAGAGCTCGATTAGGTCGATGCTGACGTAGCGCCGCCGCGGCACTCTGGAGCCGGAACCCGCTGCCGGACTCCCGGCTCGTACGTGACGTCGCTCGCCAAAACCGCTTCTTTCGCCACGAGAATAATGCGGAGCGATCGATGCACGCCTTGATTGCGAGCATCGCGACGCTACTATGTGGAGGTGCTACGCGAACGCTCCACTCGCCCGCCGGCGCCAGCTGCTCCGCCGTCGCCTCGCACATTGTGAACGTGCTCGAGAGGGACGCTGCTAGTTTCTTCGCTCCCTCGACCCAGCTTGTCGAGCTACGCATACTTGCTTGCTTTGGTTTGCTGCGCTGCAGAGCTCCAGCTACTAGCTCGAGCAAGCGACCGGAAATGGCGCCCGACATGATGCGAGACGCGCCGTTTGGCCAATTCATGCGCTTTGTCACTCGCAACAAAGTCTTCAAGTACCCCGAGGAGCAGCCAGACTTCGTCGTACCCGAGAAGTACCTCTTGAAGCACGAGAACGCTCGACAGCTCGACTCTCGCTCATCTGAATCGACTCTCGCTCCCAAAGAGCGAAACACGGCCGGCCGCAAGTCGGTCGATGCGCAGACTCTTGTCAGCAGCGACCAGTCGGTACGCCGGAAGGTCGAAACCGTTCAAGAGAAGCAGGATCGCGTCGAACGCGGTCGTCCTTCGAGCGACCACGACGACGACGACCGAGACCGCCAGCAGAATGACGAGGAGGCGAACCCGGAGGAGCGCGAGCAGCAGGAGAAGCGCAAGAAGGAGTGGAAGGAGCAGCACCCTGGTACTGCCGACCCGAAGAAGGCGTTGGAGGAAGATCTGATCGACAAGTACCAGTACCTCGTCGATTGGGAGGACAACGACCAGTACAACCCGAAGTGAGCCTTGCTCAACGAGCTCGTACTGTCAGCACGACGTCTGGTTCAGGCCAGCTGACATCGGTGGACTCGCAGTTCGTGGTCGCAAAGGAAGCAGTGGACTGCCGCCGCGCAGGTCTCGCTAATGACGCTCGTCGTCTACATCGGTTCCGCCGTAAGTTCCCGCAAGCGCGCTACAGACATCGACCGTCTACTATGGCTCACCCGTTACGTCGTGCTGACGTGACGCTCGACCGATCGCACACAGATTTATACAGCCGGCGAACAAGGGATCGCAGCCAAGTATGGCGTTTCGCAGACGGTGGCGATTCTCGGTCTGACGCTCTTCATTCTCGGCTACGGCACTGGACCGAGTAGGTTCTGCTCCGCTACAAATGCTGCTCGTGAGTGCGCTGACGGAGATCGTGGACGCAGTGTTCTTCTCGCCGCTCCAGGAGACGCCTCATTTAGGTCGCAATCCCGTTTACTGGATCGGCCTTTTCCTCTTCATCATCTTCCAGATCCCAATCGTGCTCCCCAAGAATCTCACATGCCTCCTCATCTTCCGCTTCCTCACCGGTTTCGTCGGATCGCCGATCCTTGCGACGGGAGGTGCCTCGATGGGCGATATCTTCCCGCCGAATAAATTGCCGTACGCGATGGGTGTCTGGTCAACGGGTGCCGTACTTGGCCCCATCCTCGGACCCGGTACGTACTTCTCGCGGTTGTAATTCCCGTCCGCGATGCTGACTCGTCGTTCTCTCAGTGATTGCCGGCTTTCCTGCCATGATCGAAGGCTGGCGGTGGCCGATCTATGAGCTTATCTGGATGTCCGGCTTCGGACTCCTCGTGTTTGTGAGTCGGACCTGTAGAAGAGACTCCCTGACAGGGCCGGCAGCTCAAGCAGATTCACCGCAGACCTTCTTCCTCCCCGAGACGTACGGCCCGACCATCCTGCTCCGCCGCGCCGAGCGCTTGCGCAAAGTGACTGGCAACAATCTCATCAAGACGCGATGGGAGCTCGAGAACCCAGACGGGGCTTCCGTCCTGAAGATGGGTGTGAATCAGATCAAGATGGCCTTCATCCTCTGTGGCGAACCTGCGGTCTTCTACTCCAACGTCTACATCGGTCTCCTCTGTACGTTCTCTTCGCTGGTTTCGTCGTCGTGGAGCGTTCGAGCGTCTTCTGAGGGAAGCCGGCATCTGACCTCCCGCTTTGCGTCCGGCGCCTCAGATTCCGTCTTCTACCTCTGGTTTGAAGCCTTCCCGATTGTTTTTGCAGAATACCACGGCATGAATCTCGGCGTATCGCAGCTTCCGTTTTTGGGATTCGTGGTCACGGGCGCGATGACCCTGACGGGTGAGTCCGGCTCTCGAAGCGGAGCGGAAGACTTGCACTCACCCCTACAAACCCGCAGCCTACATGCTGTACCAGAAGTACTACTTTATCCCGAAGCAGGAGAAGGCTGGCTGGAAGGAGCCGCCCGAGTTGGTCTTGAAGGCGGCCCTCTTCGCGACGCCATTCATCCCCGTTTCGCTCTTGTATGTCGGAGCGCTCTTTTTTCTTTCTTTTAAATGTGTCACCGCGTCTTGTTCAGCACATACAAGCTTCCAGGGCGGCAGAATTTCAGACAAAGACTGATTCGCGTGCCCGCCCCCTCAGTATTTTCGGCTGGACCGGCAACTCGCCTTCCACCCACTGGATTGGACCGACTATTGGCGCGGCCCTATACTTCCCGGGCGTGTTCTTCGCATTCCAGTGCATTCTACTGTACGTCTATCGGCTTCCCTCTGCCTGAAATCCGAGAGTGACTCTCCTCGCTGGCAGCTACTTGCAAGCATCGTACCCGCAAGTCGCCGCCTCTATTCTCGCTGGAAACGACTTGTTCCGATCGTGCATGGCGGCCGGATTCCCGTACGTACGCCCTCTGATCGACCGAGCTGGCAAGTTCGGCTAACGCGTGTCTGCCTCGTCAACTTCTGCAGGCTGTTCGGCCAATTCTTTTTCAAGAACCTCGGCGTCGGACCAGCATCCTCCTTGCTCGCAGGCTTGAACATTCTCTTCATGATACCGCTATACGTGTGTACTGAGCGGCTCGCGCAGCCGGCACGCATGTTTTGCTGACAGTAGTGCTTCCCGCAGCTACTTTACTTCTACGGCGCTCGCCTTCGCAAACGTAGCAAGTATGGCTCGTCCTGAGCTCTTTCCATGATGCGACCGAAGTATCTCGCCTCTCCGTCTTCTTACCTCAGCAAACTTCGCAACTGTTTCCTCGCTCTCATCCGTGACCTCTTCCGGACATCCTTGTCGTCGCCTCACCCCGTACAAACGTTAACGATAATGCTATTCGAAGGACATTCTTCCACCGCACTCTTACGTGTCCAGCTCGCGGATGCCAGAGTTGTTATTGCAGGCGGCGCTGCGCATGCATGCCGTGGACCAGCGGCCGGCGTTGACCTTCTTGCTCGCTCGCAAGACAGTCTTGAGCAGTCGCTGCACCCGCGAAGTATCCTATTCGATGCCAGCTACTCGCGCGCAAAGCTGCGCGTGAATGTCAGCTTGAGATAACGCTCGAGTGGCGTTGCTGCAGCTGGAGAGCTCACCATGACAGGACCGCGGAGAAAGCGACGTCATCCGGCCGAGACGATCCCTTCGGCCCCCGGGCAAACTTAGGTCATTATCTGATCGACGTGCCCTTCGATCTCTGGGCGACGCTGACAGTCTCGTTACGTATGAGCCGACGTCGCGTCGTCGTCGCACGATTTACAAGAGCTCCGCGTAAAGTCGACAGCGCTGAGAAGGCCCTCCTCGTCGAGACCGAAGCGGCGCCGTCGCATCCGCTACACCTAACGAGCCAGACGCTCGTACATTATTCTGCCCTTCCCTCTTCCTCAAATTTGCTCAACTCGCCGGAAATCGCGAGCGACCGGAAATGGCGCCCGACATGATGCGAGACGCGCCGTTTGGCCAATTCATGCGCTTTGTCACTCGCAACAAAGTCTTCAAGTACCCCGAGGAGCAGCCAGACTACGTCGTACCCGAGAAGTACCTCTTGAAGCACGAGAACGCTCGGCAGCTCGACTCTCGCTCATCTGAATCGACTCTCGCTCCCGAAGAGCGGAACACGGCCGGCCGCAAGTCGGTCGATGCGCAGACTCTTGTCAGCAGCGACCAATCGGTACGCCGGAAGGTCGAAACCGTTCAAGAGAAGCAGGATCGGGTCGAACGCGGTCGTCCTTCGAGCGACAACGACGACGACGACCGAGACCGCCAGCAGAATGACGAGGAGGCGAACCCGGAGGAGCGCGAGCAGCAGGAGAAGCGCAAGAAGGAGTGGAAAGAGCAGCACCCTGGTACCGCCGACCCGAAGAAGGCGTTGGAGGAAGATCTGATCGACAAGTACCAGTACCTCGTCGATTGGGAGGACAACGACCAGTACAACCCGAAGTGAGCCTTCCACTTTCCCCGCCTTCCTTCTACCCTCTCACCGAAACTGACAGACACGATTACATCGCAGCTACTGGTCGCAGACGAAGCAGTGGACCGTTGCCGCGCAAGTCTCGCTGATGACGACCGTCGTCTACATTGGCTCAGCTGTGCGTTCATCTCGGGACAAATCCTTTCAGCGCTCGAGCCCCTGCATTCCAGGCCTGACACAGTATGGAGCATAGATCTACACCGCCGGTGAACAAGGAATCGCCGCCAAGTACAACGTTTCGCAGACGGTGGCGATTCTCGGCCTGACGCTCTTCATTGCCGGATACGGCATCGGACCCAGTGAGTCAGACGTGCTGAACATCCTTGGGATTCGCACTGATACGGAGTACGTCAGTGTTCTTCTCGCCGCTCCAAGAAACGCCGCATCTCGGCCGTAACCCCGTCTACTGGATTGGCCTCTTCCTCTTCGTCCTCCTCCAGATCCCGATCGTCTTGCCGAACAACCTCACGTGCCTCCTCATCTTCCGTTTCCTTACCGGCTTCTTCGGCTCGCCCATTCTTGCGACCGGTGGTGCTTCGATGGGCGACATCTTCCCCCCCAACAAGCTACCTTACGGCATGGGCGTGTGGGCAACTGGCGCAGTCATGGGCCCAATCATGGGCCCGGTTATCGCCGGGTTGTACGTTACTTTTCGCCGTCGTTGCGGAAGGGAAGAGCAGCGCTAACAACCCTCTCCCCCTTCCCTCAATGCGCTGTGCAGCCCGGCTATGCTCAAAGGATGGCGCTGGCCGATCTATGAGCTTATCTGGCTGTCTGGATTCGGTCTCTTGGTTTTCGTACGCTCGCCAGACCTGCTGTCTTTGTAATCGGGAGTCTGGCTGACGCAATCGACTTTCCACAGACCTTCTTCCTTCCGGAGACCTACGGCCCGACCATCCTCCTTCGTCGCGCGAAGCGCCTGCGCAAGCTGACGGGCAACGACTTGATCAAGACGCGGTGGGAGCTTGAGAATCCCGAAGGGGGCTCGGTCCTCAAGATGGGCGCCAACCAGATCAAGATGGCGTTCGTCCTGATCGGCGAACCGGCCGTATTCTACTCGGACCTCTACATCGGCCTTCTATGTACGTTCACCTTGCCGCTCGCGCAAAGACGGTAAAGCCCGGTCGGTCGAAGCCGAAACCTGACTTCCCGCTTTGCGTCCGGCGGTTCGCAGATGCGGTCTTCTACCTCTGGTTTGAAGCCTTCCCGATAGTTTTTGCAGAGTACCACGGCTTCAATCTCGGTGTGGCGCAGTTGCCTTTCCTCGGATTCCTCGTCACGGGCGCGATGACCCTTGCGGGTGAGTTCGGCACCCGTACCGAACCAGAAGACACGCGCTGACCTCTCGGAACGCTCAGCCTACACTTTGTACCAGAAGTACTACTTTATCCCGAAGCAGGAGAAGGCTGGCTGGAAGGAGCCGCCCGAGTTGGTCTTGAAGGCGGCCCTCTTCGCGACACCGTTCATTCCTATTTCGCTCTTGTGCGTCCGCTGGTCGTTTCCGTCCCGGTCGTGCGAGACCACGATGGCTGACTCGAGCTACTATGTACAGCATCTTTGGCTGGACCGGTAACTCGCCGTCTACGCACTGGATTGGGCCGACGATTGGCGCAGCGCTTTACTTCCCGGGTATCGTGAGCTTACTTTCAGTCGAGACTTGATGGTTTCTCGAGAGGCTCACTCTTACTCTTGACTTTTGCAGTTCTTTGCGTTCCAGTGCATTTTGCTGTGAGCCTTGTTCGCGCGTCGAGTCGGGAGGTCGAGACGAAGTGGACTGACCTTCCTACGCTTCCGCTAGCTACCTGCAAGCGTCATACCCGACGGTCGCCGCCTCGATTTTGGCCGGAAACGACTTATTCCGCTCAAGTATGGCTGCGGGCTTCCCGTGAGTTCGAAACGACCGGGGCTGTGCCAAGAATCGCGCTGACTCGGCTTGACGCGTCGACCCGACAGGCTCTTCGGCAGCTTCTTCTTCCACAACCTCGGTGTCGGACCAGCCTGCTCGCTCCTTGCCGGCCTCAACATCCTGTTCATCATCCCACTCTGGGTGAGTTGCGTCCTGGAAGCTGTATGATTCTGATTGGCCGACAACGGCTCACTGGCTTGTCACTTTTACAGCTGCTCTACTTCTACGGCGACCGCTTGCGCAAGCGCAGCAAGTACGGCGTCAAGTAATCGAGCCTATAAGCATCCGACCGGCTGGCGCGTCGCCGCAATACATGGCCGCCACGCCGATGCGTCGCGCCGCCGTCGCCTCCGCCGGATCCCGCCCCCGCTACGCAGATACCCAGCCCTAATTTGATCGATTTACCTCGCATCTACTGCACCGCATATATTCTTTGCAACCGTAGAATCTAGATTGTAATCATGCCGACGCTCTGCAAGTTGTGCTCACCGAGACTCGTTGTGCTCTCGTTGGACGGGCACGAGGCACGAATCTGGCGCAGCTTCGACCTGAAGTACTCTGGCGTACTGTCGGGAATCGAATTATGTGGCAAGAGTTTCAGTGTGACTGTTTACGATGGCGGGCGCGAGGTTTGTTTTGGCGCAGGCTGTCACGTGAAAGCGGAACTTGGTCCTCTTATCTCCCCGCCCCTCTTCCGTCTTGCACGTCTGCAGCCGGGGAGAAGCTCGGCCCCACCATACGCTTCTACAACGAGAGAACGGCCTGACGGGTATGACGCTCGAGCTCGCGCTCGCCGGGCTGTCAATCCTCCCTGGCGGCGCAGTGTTGGTCGATACGACGCGGCGCGCCTATACGACGACGCGGGCCCTCAGAGCTGCGTGGAACAGCACAGAGTACGACCACAAACATTCTAGGATCGATGCCCCGCTGTCTACACCGTCGACACCCGGGTTCTGCGCGTTGTCGAATGATCACCGAGCGTCTTCGCCATCTTCGTCGCCGCTCCCGCCAACTTCTCCTCTCCCGACTTCACCGCCGTTACGCCCACTCATGCTCAGTACAATCAGACGTAGGTCATCGTATCAACCGGGCGAGCGACCGGCGTACCAGCAGCACCATCGAGGCCCTTCGACTATGGAACTCGGCACGACTTGCACCGGTTGCGGTTCTCACGTCGGCGTCGAAGTGCCGCGATGGATGCTCAGCGCCATCGAAGGTGCGAACACCTCTTCTGGCTACCACCACGGCAACGCGTACGGCGATGGGCCTCGACACATCGGGGACGAGTTTGGGGCACGTGCGTCAACCGGCGGGCAGACTGCGCCGAGAAAGACCGGCGGACCGCGAACCGACTGGCGGGAGACGGTCGTGCACGGTGCGATTGGGACCGCAAAGGCCGTCAAGGCGTCTCCGGTCCGTTATGGGATGACATTGGAGACTCGGGGTCCGAAAGCTGACTTGCGGAACCCGCGCCGCCTATCTGCAGTTCCCTGGTCTGGTCCTCAACTTCTTCCGCGCCCTCTTTGCACTCGTGATCTTGCTCGATGCCAGGTTCATGCTGCATCAGCGAGCCGCGATCGTCCTGTCGCGTTTCCTGGAAGGTCTCGTCGAGATCGAGAAGGAGGTCGGGGTAATGCGCGGAGCCGGAGAAGCGCTCAGCATCGGCTGGTACGCCTCTTCTCACTCGCCGTCTGACGAGACGCAGCTCACAGTAACGCCTCGCTTGCAGGGAAGCCACGGTGAAAGGCGTCATCGGTGCGGACCCCGGCCTGACCCACCAGAATTGCCGCGAGCGTCTGCTGATCAGACTGTATCCGCGAACAGCTTTTGCCAAAGCCGACTCTATGGCTGACAAGGCCGAGAGTGCACCTGCCACAACGACCATCTTTACCCGCCAACATCAGCCGGCCCCGACGCATCCGCACTTCTCGCAGGCTCGCGAAAGCTCGTACTTTCCGCCTTACCAGCCCCTGCGTTTCGATCAAGGCGTTGCCCTGTTTCCGGAATCGGCGCAGCAGCAGTCCGTTTATCCGCCGGTCCCACCCGAATCCATCATGACCGAGGACGACGCCGAATCGCCCCGACTTGGAGTCGATTACAGCCACGAAACGAGCTGCCCGCCGTCGCCGCCTCCTGCGACTCAGGAATCGATGTCGTCTCATTCTAGACCGCTACGAAGGACCCCTCTGTCCTCACCTGCCCTGCAGACGGCTTACGCGGACGGACAGCAGTCGTCGGCTTCGATCGCCACTTCGCGCAGCACGAACGCCATCTCCTCCTCGGCGTCAACGTCGACGGCATTCTCGGCGCTCTCTTCGGTGGCTTCGACAGCGGCAAACGCGTTCGGGCAGAGTTACCCATTCCTGGCCACCGATCCCGCCGAAACTCTCATGCCGGCCTACGATCGGTCGACTTCTTCTTCGGTCCCGTCTTCAATGCGCAGCAAGGCGTACCATCGCCCTCCTACGCTTCAAGATACAAGTCTGGTGAGGCAGCGCAGTCGGTCCGGTCCCGGCTCAAGCGAAGGACATCCGAGCGCCGGAGGCCTTGGCTTCCTGGACGAGTCGAGCTTGCCCGCTCCACCGCCGCCTTCACCCGTCGGATCTCGAGCAGGATGGGCCGGAAAGGCCATGCTCGGACTTGCGGGGCGTATGAAGGTGATCTGAACGAGATCTCCTTCGCCTTTCTAGCCTTCCTCCGACTCCCTCATTTGTACCTCCCTCCCTCTTCACATCGTCATCTCCGCCCGCCTTGTCGTACATCTTTTCGTCTTTCCCTAACAGCGCCTCTTGCTCTTGTCCTCAAGCTTCCCCGCAAACTCAGCGGATCTCTGTATAGACTAGTTGTCTGTGCCTTCCCCCCCTCCGTAGGCTCTCGACGCCACGCTGTATCCGTGCCATCTGTCTGCCTTCTTTTGCAAGTCCGAGGCGAACGTCGACCCAGCGAAATACTACTGCACCGCTCCGCCACCGCCAAAGAAACGTGTTCCGAGTCGTGCCCCTAGCCGAGCAAACGCCGGGCCCTTCTCCTGACCTTGCTCCCTCGTCCCTGCCGGCGTCCCAGCCCGGCTCGCCTCTCGACTTGCACTGGCCGTCCCGCCAACTCCGGGCAGTCCAGGCAAAGAAGGTCCGGACCCGCCAAATCCGAACAAGCCGAGATGATGTGGCGTTCCGCTCGCGATCGTCGGCGACTGAAGACCGGAAGCAGACGGCGAAGTGAGGGAATTTGAAGGCGGGTCCATGTCGAGTGTCGTTAGGAAGGAAGTGTCGGAAAGCCCGCTCGCAGTCGAAGTCTTGGCGAGGAAGACATCGAGCAGGTGGTTCTGCTCGGCGCGGCGGACGCCCTGCAGAAGCATCGCAGCCGTTAGATCTACAGCGATCGAGCGTAACAGGGAGGATATAGGAACCGACCTTGAGCTCGAGCAGCTTCTGGAAGTCGGAGAAGGATTGGCAAGGCACGAGCAGCAAATAGTGCCGAACAAACTCGTCGGCTGGGTCGTCCGGGCTCATGATGATCTTCAGTAGCGTGTCGATGTTCTGCACGCTCCTCGCGACATAGCGCGAATAGCTGTAGCAAGCGAAAGCGGACGTCAGCTATAATGTCGTTCGTGGCAGAGTGGGCACTTTTGTAGTCTCACGAGGTAGGTATGGGCGCCGTATCTCCTGGAGCAAGGACAAGGTGGAGCAGCGTGTTCTTGACGCCCTGGAGGTCGAGCAAGATCTGCGAAAGACGCGCTCGAATTGGAATCAGTAGGCGTTCCGGGACAACACCTCGCCCGTCGTGCCGCACCTGCTCTGCGCCAATCTGCGTGATTGGTCGACATCGCACGATCGTCTGGGTAAACTTTGCAAGGACGAGCCTGAAGAAAGAGAGTCAGCTAGTGCTTTCAAAAGAGTGAAGCCGCAGAAGGCGGCATACCCAACAATCTTGTCACAAACGCTTCGGACGTATTTCTTCTGCTCGACGCCTTCCCGAACGGCATCGACGACCGTGTTGAGCGCTTTGGTGAGCTCGGCGACGTAGCCGCTTTCAGAGCTGACGTATTCGACCTCCTTCCAAGGGTTGCGCGCCATGCTCGCGAAGCAAGGTTCGACCGTGAACTCGAGCTCGCGCAGGATCGCGAGAAGAGCTGCTGAGGTAGCCGAGGTGAAGAGCTCCTTCTCGGCTTCGAGCGAGACTCGATCTCGAAAGTCGGGGTGGATTCGCTCTTGAAGTCGCTCTTCAAGCTGATGAACGTGCAAGACGTCAGCCATTGTTCTTGCGCAAGCGACGAAGCGAAGGCAAACCTGTGTGGCTGTCTCGTGACAGTACTCGGCTGTGTTCAGCACGAGGCAGGCTGTTTGCAGCTCTTGCATGTTGGGCCGACCTTCCGTGGACTTGCGGTCGAACCTGCGGATCACGCATGTCAGGCAGCTTATACAGCCGTACAGCAGAGACTTCGCACTCACTTGACAAGAGCGGCGGTGAGCACGTTCTCGGCATACGTTTTGAGCCATTTCCGGTACACCTTACACAAGTCGAGCATCGGCTGTCGCGTCGACAGCTTGGCGCACCTCTCGAGCGCTTCTCGGTAGAAATAGAATAGTTCGGTTGACGACGGCAAGACTGCGGACGGGTTGTCGGTGGGAGAGATCGAGATGCGCGATGAGACGAAGTTTTGCATCATCTCCGACAGAGTCCTGAGTGTGAACGAGAGTCAGCTCGGCTCAGGTAGCAATAAGGAATATCGCTTACTTGTCTTGCGCATCAACAAAGACGCCCAGATAAGGTTCAAAGACGCTCGAGATCGGCTGGTCAGCCTCGACGACACCATAGCTGATTTGCGACAATCGCAAGATCTCATCGAACTGTAGGACCTTCAGGAGCTCAGTTTACTGAGCCCGAACCCCGAATGCACCAGGTCACGCACCGACATGGAGTACTTGCGTGCCATCTCCCGCTCGAAATCGGCCGTCTGCGCGATCGATTCGAGCAAGAGTCCAACTCCGAGCGAGGCGCCGCTCTTCGCCAACACGCTCTTCAAATCGTTCCTAGCGGAGATCAGCAAATCAGCGAAGCTCACTTTATGGAGAACTCGGCTGGCCCCCGTACTTGGTCACCTCGCTGAAGCCCGCCGCAAGGACCGCTCCGACGTTCCAGCTCGCCGGGAAGAGGTGTGCATTCTCGTCCTCGTGCGACTTCAGAACGCGCCGAAACCAAGCGAAGCGACGGGCAATGTTGTCGAGTTGACCGGCTTCGGATGCTGCGCCGAAAATGCGGCGGTAGTCACGAAGCAACAGGAGCGAATACCACTTGAGCAGCGCATTTCTGTTGGCACGAATAATGAGAGACCGCACTGCAGATCCATGCAAGGGACACGCGAGACTGACTTGGCGTCGACTCCGAGGGCATCAATGACCAGACAAGCATCCGTGAGCTGCGCGTCCTTGCCAGCTCGTGCCGTCTCGTTCGCAAACCTGCTCGAAAGGGACGCATCAGCTGCGAAGTGCCGCAAAAGCCTCAAGGGACACGCACGACTCTTCAAACTCGCGCATGACCTGCGCGCGCAGGACGTTCTGCACTTCGCCGACACCTCGGCTAACGGCCGCGACTCGTTCAACACTCGAGTACGTCTTGAAGAACGCCGACAGCTCCTTGACAGCTCCGAGCGCTGATGCCGTCTCGCGATACTTGCGCGATCGAGCGAGGCGCGTTAGCTGGTCAAATGCGTTGACTACGAGCAAGAGCGAGAGAGTCAGTTTTGAGCATTCAAGGCCGAGTGATCGGCTAGACGACGCTCACCGAGCATCTGGAAGCGTTTGAGCGCGTTCATACTCGCGACGAGGTTCCGCTTCGCAAGGTCGAGCGACTGGATGTCGCGCGTAATCTCCCGGACGACGACCTCGCTTTCGGTCGCAGCGTCCCGGATCGCTGTCACTTGAGACAGGAGGTCCTGCGCGCTTCGACATCAGCTCGTAACCCCTGTCATTGTAGCCCGCGCGCATCACATACGCCGATCAATTCCTGGAGATGCCCCATGGTCGTCGGGTCTTGATCTCGGTCGAGCAGGTCGGTCAACAGTTCGACCTCTTCCCGCAGCGCCTGAATCTTTGTGCGGAGCAATAACCCGACGAGAGCTGCTTGAGACAGACTCGCTTCTGTAGACCGCAAACGGGAATCGCGTCAGTCTGACAACGTCGCCTCTCCCCACTTTTGGCCCCGAAGAGGACAGACGGCGACTGACCGTCTGGCAGCAACTCGTTGAGGACATCCTCGACCTGGACGCCACCTGTAGAGCTTCCTGTCCCGCCTGCGCCGCTCAGGACAAAGCTATCGAGCGCGTCTCGTTCGCTTGAAGGCGCAGGACCCGAACTTGTCAGCGACGTCGACGTCGCGGCTTGTCGCTTGGTCAACAGCGTCAAGAGGAGCTCGGGAGGGAGCTCGGGGAGCTGAACAGGCGGGTCTGACGCTGCATCGGGCGGTAGAGCGATCGTCGGTAGCGTCATCGCCATCTCCGCTCGAAACGCGAGAGAGAAAGAAAGCAAGACAGCAGCAGCAACAGCGAGCGAAACAAGAGGAGCCTAGATAGATCTGCTCTCGGACTAGCTGCAGCAACAGGGTACTCATATCCGATGCATTTGCAAATGTGTATCTGAAGGGAAGGAAGACCAGCGAGGGGGATGCGACCGCATTACTCGCAGTCCTCCTCGTGTTCCTCCCGTCCTTTTCCGCCTTCTGTCGTCTTCTTGCTGTCCTTTCCAGTCCTGCCTTCTCCTCCTTCTTGCACAGGATCTTCTCCAACCTCAACCGATGAGGTCGCCGAACGCCTCCATGCCCGGCGTAGACTCCTTGACCGCCATCTCTGTAACGTCATTAGAAAGTTCGTGTCAGTGGTCCTGAACTCCCGCTCCCGCGTCAGAAGCGGAGTCACTCACCGAAGAAGCCGTAGATGATGGTGACGCAGAGGAGGATTCCGGTTCCCGAACCGAGAGCGCCGACGAGGTCGGCCGTAACGGACAGGAGGCCGATGACGGCGCCACCAAAGATGGCCGCGGTCGGGATAACACGCTTCAGCTCCTTGTACATCGAGCCTTCACGGTGACCGGCGATGACCATCTGCTGGTCCTTGAGCTGCTTGGCGACATCGCGCGGGCTCGAGCCCGAGATCTCGATCCAAGTCTTGCTGAACAGGGCGCACGCCGACAGCATGAACGCGATGTAGATCGCCGTGTGGATCGGGTCGGCGACGACCTCGCGGAGCGTGCGCGGCGGCGACATGTAGTAGACGAGACCGGAGCGGGCGAACAGCTGGGCCGAGTCCTCAAGAGGCTGCAGGGCAAGCGAAAGGTCAGCTCGGAGCGTGCGACCCGTGTCCGATGGCATTGTGAGCGAACACACCTCCCAAACACCGATCAGGCGGACGAGGAGGTTCTCCGGGAAGCGGTTGAACAGCATCTGGCTGACGATGAAGACGTTGCTAGTCAAGGCCGACTCGAGCATGATGCTGCAGGCACGCGCACGGTTAGCGATACGTTCCTGAGTCACCTTCAGATCCCACTTACGGCATGTTGGAGGTGTAGAAGAGCTTGACGGGGTAGGTGCCGCGCTGGCCGCGGAAGCGGTTGCTCTTGACGGGGATCTCGATCCGGAAGCCCTGGAGGTAGATGACGAGCGCGAAGACGGCGACGGTCGCGACGAGGTTCATGACGTTCGGCAAACGCTCACGGTAGAACGCCTCCTTGAGCGCGCGCGACTTGTCGTTCCAGGTGAACAAGAGGTGGAACAGGGCGATCAGGGCGCCTTCAAACTCGGGTCCGCGACCGGTGTTGACAGTCGTCGGCGAGAACGCCTTCCAGACGATCGACTCGCAGATGTTGGTCGCGATGAACAGGTTGATGCCCGAGCCGAGACCGTAGCCCTTTTGGAGGAGCTCGTCGAGGAGGATGACGATCAGGGCGGCGACGATGAGCTGGAGGATGAGGAGGAGGCAGACACCGGCGCCAAGGTCGGACGGCTGGCCGTAGAGACCGGTCAGGACGTAGACGGTGGCCTGGCCAAACGAGATGATCAGGGCGAGGACTGCGCGCGGAGGAGGGAACCCGACGAAAGTCAGCGCTTCCGCGACGCCGAGGCGAGCAGCATTCATGCGCGATACGCACGCTTCTGAGCGGCACCAAACAGGGCGCGGTCCTCCTTGAGCGTGAAGTCGACCTCGATGAAGCCGGCACCCTGGAGGAGCTGGATGATCATGCCGGACGTGATGATCGGCGTGATTCCGAGTTCCATGAGCGTTCCTCGGTTCGAGGCGAGGATGACACGCATCCAGTACAGCGGGTCTACACGTCAGCGTGTAGCGGACAACACGATCAGTTCCGCTCGTTCTCTTGATCGCGCGAGCCGCAAGTCGGACAAAACGAGCACACACCTGACGAATCAGACGAGACGATGCCGTAGAGCGGGATCTGAGAGCAGACGAGGAAGACGAGCAGCGTGATTGCTGTCCATCCGACCTGCAGGCGAGATGGCAGTCTATCAGCACGCGTGTTCCAACCTCGTGGGTCCACCGTTAGACCACCCGCGCGTACCTTTGTGTTGAACGGGATCTGCGCGTGCGAGATAGGTGGTCAGCAAGACCGCCGAGCTATCAAACAGCACACCTGTCTCGGCGCAGAGAAACAGCACGAGGTGGGTTCATGCAGAGACTGAGTCGGCTGTCGCTGGCTCACCTTGCGATCCGGCGCCGAGACTTCGGGGATCAACGGCAAGAATGGCCGGACCAGATCAAGCATGCGGAACCCTGCCATCTCTGCCTTGCGTACCGGGATGGACGAGTGAAGAGGGAGCGGCGAAGCGGGTCGACGTGGGGAGGAAGAGAGAGCGAGAGAAAGGGAGACGGGGAAGACGAGAGAGCGCAGAGGGTACTCGGGAGGACCTCTTCTGCTCAATCCTTTACCTCTTTGACAGTCGAAAGCCGCGCGTACAGTCCGAGGCGAGTGGGCTCAGCGGGCGGTGTGTTCACTCCGTGGCCGTGAAGTCCACGTTGCGCGACCTCCCTTTTTCTCCGGCTGACTACTCGCATTGTGAAATTGGCATGCAGATACTGATAACAACGACAAAGTCTGGGGGAATAACGGAAGAATTCACAGCCGCTGGGCTTTCCGGTCGCCGTTCGCACGGTCGGCAAACGTAGTCGACTCGGCCGCAATCACCTTCTGCAGGTGGACGCGCGCGCCGCCGTACTTTGGCCCCCGCAACTCGCGCTGCAGCTTCGTCGCGATCGCACTGTACACTCGCGGGCGGCGCGAGAGGACGCGGTGGAAGGCGTGGTACCCGAGCCTGCGAGAAAGGCAACGGTCAGGGTTCGCCGGTCTGAGGGGCGACACACACCTCGGACAGCACAGCGACTGACCACGCGACCCAGGAGCGTTTCAGCGCGAGCTCGGCGCCGAGAGCGTGCGCTTTCAGCGAGCGCGACTGGTTGACGATTGCCGACCATTGGAAAGCGACGATTTGCTCGAGGATGCCTATCGGACGAAGCGGACTCAGCAGCCGAACGAGAGAGCCTGCGAGAGATTGCAATCTCACCGTAGAGGAAGCAGCTCTTGCGCCTTGCGTCGACGTCCCACTCCTGCACGTACGCCTGGAACTTGAGGGCGACGACGAGCAGACTGCTGTAGATATTTCCGTACGCGGTCGCGAGCGAGTTGTGCGCCGTGTCGACGTACATGATCCGCGAGCGGATCTTGACCGCGCTGCGACATAATAGGCACGTTAGGGCCTTTGCGACAAGCTCGCACACAAACAGTGAAGAGCGCACCGGAACATCGCGTTCAGGAACGCGCGACCCGGTTTGCGGTGCCGCTGAATAGTCAGCAGGTCCGTCACGTCTGTTCACGTACGGTCAGCATGATCATCAGGTCGCCGGCGGCACTTCACCTTGAAAGACCCACCTTTCTCGGACGAGCCGGTGCTGAAGCGGATCTCGAGCGTCTTCGTATCGATGAGCAAGCCGCACCAAGGAAAATCTACAGGGTCCGGTGCGTCAGCACGCTTCGGGCACCGGTCGCGAGCCCTGCTTACCATGCCCGTCGGGTAAGGGCGGAACGACTTCCGCCTCCGCGAGCGAGATGTCAAAATTGGTGAGGCGTTTCTCGGGCGAGATGGCGCAACCGTAATCGGGCAGACCTTGCAAGTGAGAATAGTCAGTATCAGCCGATTCCCATCAAGCAAGAAGATTTCGCGCACCGGCATCCATGACGTGCAAGAAGCGCGCAGCGAGTTGCAAATCGGTCGTGATGAAGAAAAAGTCGTCGACGTATCGCAGCAGTAGCTGCAAGATACCAACGCGTATGTCAGGAGGTACCCACGATACCGCACGACAAAAGAGAACGAACGGCCTCTTCGGCTTGCGTGAAGGCGAGGTGCGTCTTCTCCATATCGCCGTAGAATAAGCTGCACAGCAAGCTCGACAAGATCGAGCCCTGCGGGATCCCCGTCTTCTGTCGATAGACCCGACCGCTGACCTGTGTATGCGCTCAAATTAGCGCGGATCCCGCGAGACGGAGAGACGAAGGCGCACCTTAACCAGATTAGTCGTGATGTGCTCACGGAGAAGCTGCATGAGTCGGTCGCGGCCAATGCTCGTGTACAGTACCTACGGGCGCGTGCGGTCAGCTGAACCGCAATCATGAGAAGGAGGAGGTCTCGCCATACAGTATCGGAGAGGATGAGGTTGTGCAGGTCGTGCGCGAGCTTGATGGCTAGATCCTCGAACATGCCAAGTTCACCTACAGCCCTTGCTCTCATGATCAGCGGCGGACCAGAGAAGATGCGAGAAAGCGGAGAAGGCTGACCGTCGTTACAGGCTATGCGCTTGAACGCTTTGAGCGAGCTGCCCGCCATGGGCGACACTTGCGAGTAGCGCTGGATCCAGTACACCGTCTGTGCGCGCAGCCGGTCAGCCATATGAAGTATGCTGATCAGCGTTGGACAGCGTACCTCCTGTAGAACGCCCTCAATGATCTCGAGCAACTTGTCTTGCTGGATCGTGTCGTAAGCCGCTCGCACGTCCACCTTGACGAAGAACAGCTTCGGTCTGCAGCGAGATCACGATCAGATACTCTACAGGCGAGCATTTCCCAGGACACTCACAGCTTGTCCCCGGCATGGCGATTCTGCAAGTCTTTCTTGAACAGTCGCAGCTTAGAGTAGATTTGCTGCGAGTCCGTCACGAGCGCACCGACCAAGTGTGGTTTCCGCTTCTGTGTATCGTGTGCACCATATCAGGAACCGTCAACTGCGGCAGCGTAATCGGGGACGTACTGCTTCGAAGGTGAGCACGTCAAAGACACCCTGTAAGATCTTGTTGATAGGCTGGCCAACCTCGCGCCGACCTCCAGCCTGCAGACTCGAATGTTAGCGCGATTGGTCTTCGAAGTGAAGAAGCAGTACTCCCGTACCGCAACCTTGATGGGCCGGCGGGCGAGATTGACGATTGGTCGAACTCCCGTTTCTTTCGGCAGCAAACGGACGAACGAGACACCGAGCTCGCGATCTCGCTGGAGTACAAGCGCCTCGACCTAGAGACACACTCAGTCAGTAGACGAACCTTCGACAGAATTTGAACCGGAAAACCCACGTGCGGGACCTTCTCGAAGACAGACTCGCCGAGCTGCTTGAGCAGAGGCGCGCAAAGCTTGTTCCAGTCGTCTTGACGGAAGTAAAGCGGCCGATTCTGGTGCGTCACCGAGTCGGTGACGTAGAAGGCCGTCTGCAGTGTCGGAAAATATTGTCAGTCGACGGCTGAAGTTGAGCACGACGGGTTCAGCTCACTCGGATCAGGTCGACCACGAAAGAGTCGAAGAGCCAAACCATGAACTCGCTTAAAGATTCGTGTCGTTTTCGCAGATCAGCGGATGTGGCGCGCTGACCAGCTGCGCCTGCGGACGCTGGCCCGAGCCAGTCGCAGTCGAGGATCGAAAAGCCCTGAAGGAGCGCATGTACGGACAGCGACTCGAAACGGCGATAGCGCACCATCTTTGCGATGTCTGTAGACCATAAGCTCTCAGTTTATATTGCCTTCCTAAGGCATATCAAGGTCAGCTCAGCACGTACTGGCATTGACGACTTTGCGGTTCGCCTCGGAGCCGCAAAAGCCGTTCGGAATGACGTCCCTTACGCAATCGAGCACGTATCGTTCGACCTCATAGACAGAGCACGCATACTCCGAGAGCTTCGGCTTCTTGTTGTTCTGGACGACAGCTTGCGTCTGACCGTGCGGAATGACGAGCGAAGCGTGAGAGATGTCGAGCGACACTTCGCCCCGAGAAACTTGAGTACGCGGCTCTGCGCTCATGCTCTGTCGAAGTATGTCAGCGACGCGCAACTGGCGGCTAGACGTGCACGAGCGGGCTTACGAGGACTGCGCTTTGGTCCTCTTCGCTGAGGTGCCCTCGTTTCAGCTGCGAACTTATCAAGGTCAATCTGAAGCGCCTCATCATCGGCGAGTGGGTAGGCGTACTCGCGAGGGACAGCGCCGATCCAGCAGCTTGCGGTAGTTGCACCGAGAGCTGAGGACGGCTAGTTTCTGCAAAAGCGGCAAAGCCGGCTTGAGTCGCTCGGGCGTCTTGACGCTGCCGAGTCGCTAGAGTAGTCATCTCATCAGTACTCTAAGCGACACACAAGACGGAGAGGGACGGGACAGACCTTGATTTCGAGTTCGCGATCCGTATAATCGGGCAGGACGTCGAGGCTTGCCCGCGGTTTCGGACTCGTAAAGACGTTGTGCAGCCCGAACTGGCGCGGGAAGACATATTTCGCGAGGTGTCGCGCGGCAGCTTGCGAATTGCCCTTGGCGGCGTTTGCGCAACGGTCCGCGACTGGAAGCGCCCTGGCGGATGGGTACAGAGTCGGCAGCCGGACCAGGATGTCTGCGGAGGGCGAAGAACGGCTGTTAGACGAGAACATCGAAGGTCCTGTCTCCGCCTAGTACGCACGCTTCGTCGAGAGGCCGTAAGGTAGCTTGCCGCCGGTCCCTTTTGCGAGCCGATGATGGTACATCTGGTGCCTCGAGAGGACCACCGCGTTGTTCGAATTCCTACGAGCCGTCGTGAGGTCGTCAGTGTACGACGCCGCGCTTGCGATGTACACAAGTACGCACAGCGTCTCGAGGCGCCGCCGCTTCACAGGTCGGTCGCTCAGTTCAGAAGCACCAAAGACGCTCGTGGCGGACCGCGTTGGACGCAGAGTGTTTTTGCTGGGCGAAACCGGGAGACTGGTGAGACCGAATGGAGTGATTGTACTTGACATGGACGAGGCGGCGCCCTCGGGAACCAAGGACGGCAAAGAGCGAGTCGCGCCAAGCAGCGCTGGTCTGTGAGACGAGGCCGGGGCCGTACTATCCGGCGAGTCGATCTGCACGTCCGGTACCTGGACTTGCGAGTCCGGCTCGGCGCACATATCTCCTTCGTCGACCGGATCGCCCGCAGCTTCGCCTGTCGCCTTTCTGCTCCTCTTGCGCTTGCGCGGTCGGTGGCGAGTCCTCCTTGCTCCCCTCTCGTTCTTGTTGTGCGAGTCATCGAGTGTTTTGAGATCGGCGACGGGCGTTCCGGAGATTTGCATCAGACACGCGTTCGGAAGCGGGAGGAAGAGCGCCGTGTCGGGCGACGAGAAGAGGTCGATGAGCCAGTCGGGGTTGACCCTGCGAGCCAGGCGATACGCGGAGAAGGCTGAGCGCCAAATCCTTCACGAGGAAGCAGAGAAGGTGCGGGCTTACCGTGCGGCGAGCTGATCCCAATCGCGAGAGGCAACCAAGGAAGCGACGACCGTGTTCGGAAACACCTCGACAAAGCCGTGCTCGAGTTGACTCCGCGTCCTCGCGAGCTGACGGGTTCGGTCTGTCTCCTGAGGGTGCGGATGACATGATCGATCAGCGGCAGAGCAAGGAGACGCAGCCGCGAGCGAGCGACTTGCGAGCCTGTATCCGAACGCCAGGACATTCTTCGGAGTTGCGAACGCGACGTTGCCGGCCATTTTCTCGCGAAAGTACACCTTTGCGTGCACAGCAAATAGCCGCTGCTGCACTTGCTCGATGATCTGGGAGCGGCAGACGGCATCAACTATCGTCCGCAGCCTGTTGCGGGCGCGTTGCAACTCGTTCTGCGGACAAACGACCCGACCTTCGGACTCACTTCAGACATGGCCGCTCCATTCGCTCGTCCATTCGCCTCGAGCGAGAGTTTCGGCGGCCCGGTCAAGCTCCTGCTCGCGACGACCGTCTCCCCCACCAACCGCGTGAACGAATCCGAGTCGTCCTGCCTCGTCACACCGCCTCCCTGAGCCGGGAGAAGCTCTTTGAGCGTGCATACTGTCGAGTAGTATTGCTTCAAGAGGTTCTGAGTGAAACTGAGCGAGAATGAAGGCCCAGTCGCCGGTTCGCCGTTCTTGTTGTGGTCGACCGACATGCCGTCTCTCCTTGAGCCCGAGCTATCCGATTCGAGTCGCAAGTGTGGGATTTCGCTAGAGCATCTGGGAGATGACTTTGCGTGCCTAGCTGGTCCAAGAAGTCGAACAAAGCGAGATCCTTTGCTGGCGAGCAGATGTCAACCAACCAAAGTGACATCGACGCCGCTCTCCCTCTTGCTCTTCGCCCGCTCACGGCGCTCGCCTAGGAAGACTGCTGCTCTCGACTCGACTCCTATTGCTGTATCCGATCGTCCGCCTGCCCTTCAAGCGTCACTTTCACTCGCCCTCACCGCTTTCGCCTCCGCTTTCCGTCGGCCGTTCTACAATGTCGGCAAAGACGGGCGCATACGGCGCAAACTCAAAGGTGCGTGTCACTGGCTCGCTCTGTATTCGAGTGAAGCGCGCTGACGCTCTCCGATCGCTCGCAGTCCGATACCAACTTCCGAGTGCGTCGACCCCGTTCGAGGCTGCTTATTGGCTCGCGCAGCGGGTTGCAGAGCCCGTGAGCTGGGCTTTCGTGTACAGGTCATTGACGCGAATGCTCCTCTGCCGCACAGAAAACATGGGACCAGAAGGAGTACGAGGACAAGGCAAAGGCAAAGGTACGCCCTCGGGATCCAGCGCGACCGGCACACGTCACAGGTAGACGTAATTGTAAAGGTTCGAGCTGACGCGGCGTCATCGCGTACAGGACCAGGAGCTCGCCGAGAATGCAAAGGCGGCAGAGGAAGCCATGCAGCAAGGTGCGCCCCGAGACTTTCCGCCACCCTTCTTCCGTTGATGCGCTCGGTGGCTGACTCGTTGCTCGCTTCTCGGTATATCTCCCTCAGGCAAGCGGCCACCACGGAAGAAGGAGGACCTGCCGAAAGCGACCGAGGCGATGAAGGCGCGCGACGTCCCGCTCGACCTCGACAAGAACCTGAACAAGACGATCGTGATCGACGCGAGCGTCGGAAGCGGACAGAAGCAACCCGGATTCTACTGCGATGTGTGTCGGAGGACGTGCAAGGACAGCGCGCGGTACCTTGACCACATCAACGGCAGGAATCGTGAGTCGCCTAGTCACTTTCGTGTCATCCCTCCCCGCCAGTACGCGCGCCAGCCTCGCTCGCTTCGCTGACTCTGCGCGCTGCCGTCGCTGCAGACTTGCGACGACTCGGCCAGACGACCAAAGTCAAGACGTCGACCCTGAACGACGTTCGGCTGAAAATCGCCGAGCTGCGCGAAAAGTCGGCCGCCGCCGCCGAGAAGAAGCAGTACGACTTTGAGCAGCGGATCAAAGAGATCAAGCTCGCCGAAGCCAAGGAGAAGGACGACCAGCGGGAAGCGAAGCGGAGGAAGAAGGAGGAAGAGCGGCAAAAGGCCGAGGACGAGCTGAACAAGGGTGCCGACAAGGACATGATGGCGGCGATGGGCTTTGGCTCGTTCGGAGGTGGCGCCAAGCGGTAGCGGCAGGGCGGGCAGTGTGTACAGTTCGCGCCTACTCTCATCACGTTGTTGTATTCGCACTTTCTCCTCCAGTTCTTGGGCAGCGCGCTCGTGATGTGTCGACTGAACGATCAGCGCAGCTTCGCTCTCTCTCTCTTACTGTGCACGGCGAGTGTGGCAGTCTTGTTTGACGCTATCAAGCGTGAGAGCAGGCAGGCAAGGAGCAGGGAGAAAGTTTGGACGACAAGATCTTGCAATGCCAGCGCGATTTCTACAACACGAGGTACACCGCCTTCGCTGCCATACGGAGGCGAGCGAAGGGAACAGGTTCAGAAAGGTGCACATCCACCGCGCTGCGCCGTACAGCCTCTCACACCCGAAGGTGCTCAAACGAGGCCGGACAAACCCACCTCGGGGACGAGGGGGCGGTACGAGCGAGCTCAAGGTCATCGAGGAGTCGACGGGCGCCCGCCCACGAGGGGCAAGAGCAGTCCGCCGACTCGTGGTTCTCGCTTGGATGGGGATGCGCCCAATCGCTCATCGCGACCTGCAAACAGTGTAGCTCGTTTGAGAGAGCAAGACAACTCGGAAAGAAACTGTATAGAGATCCTGACTGACTGTAGGCGGTGGTAAAAGAGAGTGTGGGTCAGCTTTAGGTGCTCGGCGCTGTAGAGCACATGGGTCAGGGAATGGACGAACGTGTGGTCTTAAGGAGAGAAAGAGGAGTCGCGGCCGTTCGCCGCTTCTTGTACTCGCGCGCGCCCGGGCGAACCTTCGAGTTCCCCCCTGTCTCTCGAGCAAGAAATCCTGCTTCTGTCGGGAGCAGATCAGCTCAGGCAGACTGCGGGTCCAGCCAAAGTGAGAGCGGCCTGAGATTCCAGTTACAGATAGTCTGTAAATGCGAGTCCAGTAGTCTCTACGTGAGGATGCGATCCCGACGAGGGAAAAGCGCGACGAGGCGGTCCGCGGCGGTCGCCCCTCGACGGCAGAGTCGCGCGCGCTGGCTCGGTCGAGTTTGAGGTTTGAATCTCTGTACGTCGACTCGCCCCGCTACCTCCTCATTAAAGTGAGCTATACACCACCTACAACGTACAAGTCAGCCTACGACCACCGTCTGGTCAATGGGCGCACCGTCCAGAGAGGTCGAGAGGAGAATCAAGGAGGAACCGGAGGGACGAGCATGCTCGCGGATCTCGACCAGCACGAGCTGGCTATACGCGACAGCAGGGGGGCGCAGCGAAGAATCTGGCGACCTCTTGGAACAGTACAGGGCGAGACAGGCATGTCTCTGCGAGGTCTGCGGGCGCAGGACGGCTAGACGCGACTCGGGTGATCGACTCGCGTGCTCCGTCTGCTCGCACTTTTTCGCTGGCCGCCCCGAACTCGGAACTCTTATCATCCAACGCCGTCGCCGCTCGAAGCGCTGACCTTCGCCTCTCCTCAACAGAATGTCTGCTCCTGCCGGTGAACGTGGTGGCTTCGGCCGTGGCCGTGGAGGTGACCGTCGTGGACCGCGTCGCGGTCCCCGTCGCGGTGCCCGCAAGGACGAGGAGAAGGAGTGGTGCGTTTCCGCCCGCCCACTCTCTATACTTCACCTACAGCGTGCTGATACTCGAGGCACGCTCAGGGTCCCCGTTACCAAGCTTGGGCGTCTCGTGAAGGACGGCAAGATCAAGTCGATCGAGGAGATCTACCTCTTCTCGCTCCCGATCAAGGAGTACCAGATCATCGACATCCTCCTCCCCAAGCTCAAGGGTGAGCCATACTCGTCGAAGCGAGCGAGCAGACGCGAGAGGCGGGAAGCTGACGGGAAACGGCGCCGGCACCTACAGATGAGGTCATGCAGATCCACCCCGTCCAGAAGCAGACCCGTGCCGGTCAGCGTACCCGCTTCAAGGCGTTCGTTGCTATCGGTGACTTTGAGGGCCACGTCGGTCTCGGTGTCAAGTGCGCCAAGGAGGTTGCCACCGCCATCCGCGGTGCCATCGTCCTCGCCAAGCTCTCGGTCATCCCCGTCCGTCGCGGTTACTGGGGCAACAAGCTCGGAGAGCCGCACACGGTTCCTTGCAAGGTCGAGGGCAAGGCCGGTTCGGTCTTCGTCAAGCTCATCCCGGCGCCCCGCGGTACCGGTATCGTCGCTGCCCCGGCCTCGAAGCGCATGCTCCAGCTCGCCGGTGTCGAGGACTGCTACACCCAGTCGCGTGGTAACACCTCGACGTGCGTTTGTGCTGCTTCCGTCCCTCTGGAATCCGCAGTCGCTGACGTTGTGGCCGCGACAACAGCATGGGTAACTTCATCAAGGCGTCGTACGCTGCTATCACCGCTACCTACGGCTTCCTTACCCCGGACCTCTGGACCAAGATCGAGGTGCGTCGCGCATGCTTCCGAGTGGAATCCCGTGCACAGGGCTGACTCTGTTTCTCACCCTGCAGCCCTCCCCGGCGCCCTTCGAGGAGTTCTCGTCCCACCTCCAGCTCGCCGCCAAGAAGGTCTACTAAGCGTCCCTGTCGACGTCTCTGTAGAGCTTCTCAGGAGCAAGCACTATGCCGTGCGGAGCAATGTTGATGTTGTTTTCGCGGTACATCGTTGTCGGGGAACGAGAGGGAGATAACTCCACCCGCAGTCGACGACCCGGACTCGCCAGAGAGAGACTGCACAAGCGCTATATGCACACCGAAGCTACAACAGGTGAATGACGTCTCGGGTCTTATGGACGCGCTAATCGTCCGTGGGAGCGAGTCTGACTCGCAGCGGCATCTTGTTGCCGTCGGTTTCTTCGCCGATCACGAGCGGGCGCGTGACGATGACGGACCGACGCTCGACTTTGAAGTCGGGGTCGCGCACATCGAATTCGAACGTGTCGACGAGGACCGACAGGATCGCCTTGAGCTCGAGGACGGCAAACTGTGCGCAGGTAGACGGGCCTGTCAGTCAAGCCTGCTGCCCCCGAAGTCGCGAGACGCGACAACATCACTGCCACGCACCTTGTAGCCGATGCAGCTCCTCGGGCCCGCAATGAACGTGAGCAAATTGCTCCACACGCCCGTCCCGCCCTCGATCTTCTTGCCCGTCCCTTGCTCGCTCTCGATCCACCTCTCGGGCCTGAATGTGTCGGCGTCGGGCCCAAAAATCTCCTTCGAGTGGTTCATGGCGTAAATCGGGATGAAGATGATCTGGTCCTTCTTCATGGGGATCGTCGAGATAGTCTTGGTCGGATCGCGCGCCGACCGGATCGGCTTCGAGAGAGGGACCTGGTCCTCGATACCGGCATGGCGGATCGTAGCCGTGACTGGCGGATCGAATCGCAGTACTTCGCGCTGTACAGTCTCGCGTTTGGTCAGTCGATTCGGGCCCGGCCAGAATGTCTCACTAGGGAGATGCACTCACGCAGACAGCGTCGAGATACGGCAGCGCATCAAGCTCGCGGCTGTCAAGCTCGTCCCGACCGTCGGCGTAAACTTTGCGGCGTGCCTCGCGAACCTCGCGCCTGAGCTTTGCCTGGATCTCGTGGTTCTCGGCGAGCGCGTACAGGCACCACGTGGTCGCCGTGCTTGTCGTTTCGTGGCCGGCGAGAAGGAAAGTCTGAATATTAGTGAGTAAGAGTCAGTGCAAGACTATTTGCGCGCGCGTGCTCGGGAGCGGCTCACGGTAAGTTGGCCTCGGAGCTCTTCCTGCGTCATGCGCGCTTTACCCTCGCCCTGCGTCGATTTGACTATTCAAGTCGGGTAGACGTCAGTCGCTGTGTACACCTGGATACGCGACCGAAAGGAGCCTCAAACTCACGCAAAAGGGCAATCAAGTCCTTTCCTCCGCGAACGCTGTCGACGCCATCCTTCTCGACCACGTCACCCATCTTGAGCTCGATAATCTTGTTACTTTCGCTTTCGACCGTCTTGAACGCCTCCCTGACCTTCCGGATCCGCTCGTTCGGGATCCAGTCGGCAATCTTGAGGATCGGGACGGCGCGGACGAGTTGGCCGAGGAACCGTTGATAGACGAGACGGGCGGCAGACGGTCGGCGTGCGGACGCCGAGGGGGAGAACATGCCGCTAAAGGCGCGACCGAGCTTGTTCGAAGAGCCGGGCGTGAGCGAGTTGAACTGGTAACCGAAGCCGGCTGTCGGCGCGAAGGCGGCATTTCCGTCAGTTGAGGCCTTCGCAGAAGACAGGTGCTCAAGCTTCTCACGAGCTCACCATCCCCAATAATGTCGAGAGTGAGCTTGTTCAGCCAGCCGACAATGTTGAGGACGACCTCGCCTTCCTTCCTCCCCGAAGCGCCACCGGCGTAGTACCGGTCCTCAGCCTCCTTATCCTTGAACGCATTTTCATCACGGTGAATCTCCGAGTTTTCGGTGAGAATATCGCGCCAGAGGTCGCGGAGCTGGTGCGTGTATTGGAAGAAGACGGGGACGAGTTCGCGCAAGTGAGCCGGGCCGAACGAAGGGTTCATGATGCGGCGTTGGCGGCGGTGGTCATCACCTGCGCGCGCAGCAGAGACCCGATCAGTCCCCTTTCGCACGAGTTGGTCGTCCGAGAACAGCGAGTCTCGCCCACTGAGAGTGGTCTCTGGGCGGGCAGCTGGAGCCGCAGCTGTGTCGCCCGCAGACGCCTCGGACAAGCTTTCAAAGCTCGCTCACCTTCTGCAAACAACACGCCGCGTCCGAGGATCATGGCGAGGTCGCCTCGGATCTCGTCCGGTTTCGGGTAGTCGTACGAACGCGACACGAGGATGTGGTTCAGAGCGGTCGGATCGGCGATCAGCAGGCGGTCATCGCTGCGCGACCGTTAAGACGTCGTATGAGCATTCTCGATGTACGATGGGTCCTTCCGCCAGAAAGATCTCTGACGGCAGCGCTGAAGCAGACGCGAGAGCGACCGGAGAGACTGCCGGCGCCCAAATGGGCGTTGCCTCTTTGTCCAGACTGAGACTCACCCGAAAAAGCCCGAGTACTTGACGACACTGCCATACTGTTCCATCCATTGTACGCCCGGTCTGCCCGGTTCCGCCTCGAGGATAGTAGGCAGCGAGCCCCAGAGGACCGAATCCCTCTGTGGACCGGGGAGGTCCCTCAAGTGGGACACGTAAGGTCGGACGAACGCGCGCGCATAAATGTAGATAGCCCAAGTGATGAGGGCAGAGATAGAAGCGACCCTGTGCAGTGTGTAGAGAGAGAGTCAGCAGTGTGGTTCTGCTGCACAAAGTGGGGCCCGGACGACCGAACGGGCGGTCGACTCTGTACGGCGACAGGGAGGCGTACAAAGTGAACAGGACGGGGTGCTCCCACCCAAAGGCGAGCACTCGATCGACTGTATCCATCACTCGAAGCCTGTGCTCGGAGCTGTCAAGAACGGCGAGAAGGAAACTCGCTCGCCTCTCGATTCCGAGACGTCGTGTGCTCGGGCATCGGCGCTCCGCTCACCGGCCGAACAAATGCTGCGCAGTCTCTCGTTCTCCTCGCCCGCTACAGAACAGACAGCGACAACTGCTAGTGGAAAGATACTTCTCTTCTTGCAAAGGAACGGCCACCGACTCGGTAACCGGTCTCTCTACTTTCAATAAATCAAGCGCACATCCGGACCATCGCCGCAGACCCGCTCGTCGTCTTCGAGCTCCTTCGACCACCCGAGGTCGTGTATTGACGAGAATCGAGCAAACCGACTCGCGGGCCTGACGGGCGTTGAGAAACCGAGTCGCTCTTTTACTGGATCTTGAGGAGCTCGACCTGCGCGACAGTTTTCGGGGCAAGCGTAAGTTCATCCGTCATGTAGACACGTTGCATAGAGGAAGACCCAGAGTCGACTGCGGCTGTACGTACCTCGAAGATGAGGGTCGAGTTGGCCGGGATGACGGGCGGGAAGCCGCGCTCGCCGCTGCAGATGACAAAGCCGTGATCAGCTCGCGGTTCTAACCTCTATGAAGCACTGGAGAGCTTCAGGACTGACTAGGCGTAGTCGGGCGTGCAGATGAGCTTGGCCTTCTGGCCGAGCGAGAGCTGCGGGACACCCTCGTCCCAGCCCTTGATGACACGGCCGACACTGTGCAGCGGTCGAAACAGAGGCCCTGTCAGTGCTGCATGTTCTTGTGACGGGACAACATCGCCGAGAGCTCTGCGAGAGAGAGCGCGCTCGCGCGCACGCGTGGACTGACCCGATCTGGGTGACGAACGGCTGGCCGCGGTCGCGCGACGAGTCAAACTTGGAGCCGTTCGACTGGAGGGTGCCGACGTAGTGCTGCGCGACGCGTCACGATTTCAGATCAGCGATAGTGGCGCGATCAACCGTCTTTCCGGCAGAGCTGAAGCAGATGGAGGAACGCACCATGTGGACTGCCAGGAAAACGCATGGTGATGTGCGAGCTTTACGTCAGTGCCGTTCATATTGACGCAAGCGCTTACGCAAGGCGCCTCGTCAAGCCCGACTCACCGGTCTGGCCGGGCTTGGGGAACTGGTGCGGAAAGCCATCGGAAGGTCAGCGTCGTACACGTACGAGCTGATTGAGAAGCGCACGACGAAATGGAAGGCAGGCTCACGTTCTGGCCGTCGCCGGGGGAGATGGTCTCGACAGTGACACTGTAGGTGCAGGCGTTTGCTAAAGTCAGTTTGCCGTTTCTCGGACGATGACGGGTGATGACGATGGGGGTGGACGCTGGCTGTCCGGGTCCCACGAACGCTCCTCGAATCGCGCTGCGCTATGCTCCATTATGAGGCTCTAGCCTCTATATGAATGCGAGCGAGGGGCTTGAGCCGGACTCGAAAGAAGAGAGCGAGATGTAACGTGGTTCCCGCCTGCTGCCCAGGTGCCTGCCTCTTCCCCGTATTGGCCAGCCTGTCCAGTAGGTCATAGTCGGAAGGACGACTCGATGCACAAACAGGCGCGAGAGCGTGCCTCCGAGGCGAGAAGACCGCCAGAGTCCGACGACAAGAGAGCGGAGACGGAGGCGAACTGACCCCATGTTGCGAGCAGTAGCAGAGAAGGTTCTGGCGGAACGGGCAGCGAGGCCGAGAGATTGACGCGTGAGTGATGCGAACGACATGTGGTACGGTGTTGGGACCTGTGCGGGGTGCTCACGGGTTGGTAAGAGGGGGTTAGAGAAATAGGGAGGGGACAAGAGAGAGGACGAGCGGAGCAGCAACCGAACGAACGCAACCTGATGACACCACGCAACGCTTTATAATGATCAAATAGAGTCGGAAAGGTAGTGGAGGCGGTGTCGGGTAATCACGACTTGCTATTAAAGTTGTAATCAAAGTCATTTGTATTCTATTCCTGGGTCGACCTGCGTCATCGCTCTCTTTTCCCCGACGCTCACTCTATAGTCTTATACGGAAGCATATCATGTCCAACTCGCCACAGCCACCTCCAGTCGCTTCGACCAGCACGAATACACGAGCGACCCAGTCACCGCAACCTCAGTCGACTCTGATCGCCCCACCGAAACGAATCGAACCCGCTGCCGCTGCTCCAGCCGCAAAGCCAAAGAACTTGTTCTCAAAGTCAGTCGCAGGGAGCGCTCGTGCGCTCGTACACTCTTGCTTCCGCTCGGCCCCGTCGATTGCGCAATCCAGTGAGAGGAAACGCCTTCTGATATGAGCCCGGAACTGACCAAACCCCCTCATTCCTTGCAGCGACGGCTCGTTCCTCGAACGGTTCAAGAAATCCGCTGTACCGACGCCAGATCAGGAAAAGAAAGAACGCGAAGAAGCCCTCGCCCGGTGAGCTCTCTCTGCCCTTTTCCCACGGACCCCCGAGCGGACTGATTTCCAGGACGAGGGCGGCGAGTTCGACTCTTGTGAAAGCCATCTCTGTACAGTACGCTGACGGCTCGAGTGCCTTCCCCCCCTATTTCCTCGCTTGATCTTGCGCTGCGGTCCCCCGCCTGTACTTTCGGTACTGACTGTCCACCTATCCTGACATCCCGCTACTGGAACCACTGCAGAAAGAAAGCCCTCGAAGACCGTTTGTACGTTCGCTCCTTTCGGGGATGAAGTCGCGCGGCAACGATCGACTGACCTCCTGCTTACCGCGGTCCCACAGCAAGAAACGCGGGAAACGTCCCGCCGCGAGTACTGCCTCGGGATCTCAGTCGACTTCTCCAGGCGTCGAAGAGTCTGACCACACAAAGCGGAGGCGCACTACTGGTGCTGGCGATGGAGACCGACCATTGACCGAGTATGAGAAGGAGGTTAGGAAGCTCGAAGCGCGGCACTTGAAAGACGAAGGCTCGTCCTTGCGCTCCCTGATGAAATGAAACGAAACGCTCTGCATGTCCGCTTTCTTTGACATGAGAGACGAGGGAAAAGTAAACGGCTTTTACAGAGTCTAAGAAGAGTATGCGGGGCTGAAAGTCGCTCGGGTGGTGGTGACAGCGAGGAGCCCGGGAGAAAGGGTAAGGGTGGGGTTTTACGCCTCGGCGGCAAAGTCGTCCTGCTCCGACTTGATGGTGAGGTCCGACAGGTCGGCCTGCGTGCCAACCTGAACGTTGTTCGGCGACTGCTGGTCAAAGGCGCTGTAAGAGGAGGGAGAGAATGCCAGCGAGGGCGCAAGAGTCAGCCTGACACGCCTTTCGACTCGGTTCGCGACGACGTCGAGGCCCGAACGTACCCAAGGTACCGCAGCCGGCGGATCCGCGGCCTCTCTGCCTCCTGGAACAGCAGCTTGTCGTCCGCCGCCTGCTTGGCCAACTCGAGGTGCTTGTCGTTCCTCTCCTTGTACTTGTCGGCATCCGGCGCCAAGTTGTGTTGGATGTACCGGGTCAAGTAGGGCGGCACCTTCTCCTCGAGGTGGTCGAGTTGGTGCTCGACCTTGTCGACGAGTTCACGCGGAGTCGGGACGGCGTCCGACCGTTCGGCGAGACGCGAGTAGATGAACGCGCCGACGGCGACGATGGACAGAGTACGCCAGAACGGCGCGTTGAAGCCTGTAAAGGTCAATCGAGATCAGCCTTACAGGCCTCTCTGCTCGATGCTTGATCGTCCTACGGACCTTCTTGAGGGTAGACTTCGGTCGCACCGGCGTGCGCCTCTGTCGAAGCGTACCGCCTCGCGACAGCCGCGCGGACCGGCGCCGAAACGGCCGGCCCTCGCTGGAGGGCTTGTGGTCGTGCCAGGCGGGAGAAAGCGGCGCGCTGCATCGTGTCTAAGGTGGGGGAGCGAACAGAGTCGGGCGGCGGGACGACGAGGCGGTGAGACCCGCGGTCAGGTCACTCATTCGCTCTGGTTTCAAGTCTCACTCCGTCACATAGAGCAATATGTCTCTCGCTCGCTTGACACCCTACACTATTCGCAATCGAGTCAGGATATACTGCGACCGAAAGCGCGCGACCGAGAAGTGGTCGTAGAGAGGGAGGAGGTACGACAACAACAAATTGACTGCATTCAGGAAGACGGGCTATATATATTCACACGTTGACGGCGGCGGGAGCGACGCTGCTCATGACGCTCGTCAGGTTGGCGATCGCGGTCTGTCCGGAGCGGTCGACCTGGACGCGGTCGTTCTCGGGCAGGCAAATGTCGGGTCGGTCGAGGAGCGACACGAGCGACGCTGCCATCAGAGCTGCAGGGCATGTCCGAGCCGCGTCAGCCGCCACTCAGCCCTACGCGTAGAGAGCTCGCACAGACTCACGTCCGACCGGCGTCCGGAAGTGCTCCAACCTCGCAATGATGCTCGTAACGATCTGAGTCAGGTGCCGCACTTCGTCATCGAGCGTCGGGGTTCCGCCGTTCTGACCGCTGCCGTGCAGCGAGTCCCCTGGATGTATAGGCGGCATGCCTTTGAATTGGCGGATCGCGAGCTGACGGAGGTAGGTGCGCGCCGCGACGGTCCAGCAGAACGAGAGGAACGGCGGGATCTGCCGCGGGTGGAACGAGGCGTCTGTAGGGTGGACTTCGAGTCAGTTTCGAGAACGATTAGGTCTCCCGAGCGAGGAGCTGGGCTGTGGGGCAGCGCACTGTTGAGGACCTGCATGTTCTGCAAGATCGAGTTGGCCGCTTCGAGGCACTTGATCATGCTCGGATCGTTGTGTTCGCTCGTGCAGAATCGCTCGTGAAGAAGGATCACGCTCGTTGCGACCAGGGAAGGGCAAAGGAAGGCTTCCGGTTCGAGAAGCGCGACGAGTTGCGCGGGCGCTTTTCGACCAAAGTTTTCGAGCGCCGCCTCGAGTTTCGTAAAGGCGGGGCTGTGCGGAGAGCCGAGTTTCAGCTTTGCGCTGTGTAGGGTTGAGACCGTTCCTATATACTCACGACGAGCGGATCTTGGGGAACTCGGACGGTTTTAGGGCCGATCGATCAGGAGTCGCATTCGCCAAAGCCGTCGTGCCTGCATCGGTAGTCGTGGTGAGCGCCTGATCTTTCGGCGCGAGCATCTCGCCCAGACTCACGGCTGACAAAGGTGCAGACTCGATTGAGCAGGACCGTGACCTTCAAGTTGATCTGGACGAGCCGGACCAGATGTGGCGGATTCGTTATGAAGAAACTGGGCGAATGCAGGTAGAGCGCCTCGCGCGCCATCGGGTCGTCCTGTAGGTAACGAGTCAGCCTCCTCGTGGTGGCTGAAGTGCGCTGAGGCGATTTTCGAACTTACACCAACGGGACCTGCTGCCGGAACGAGCGTTGTGATGTCGCGCTCGTCGATACAGCACGCCCACCCCTGTCACTCAGGAAACGGTTGAGCAGAAGCGCTAATATCATCCCGCGAAGTGGAGCACTCACTGTAGCAGCCGCTGAGAAGGTCTCGACCGTGTAGGCGAACCACCAAGTGACCGACCTCTCCCGAGCTTCTTCCTCGTCGACCGGAGGCGGTAGTGCAGTGCGGTGCGCGAGGAAGGACGAGAGCGGGAGGTGATTCGGGAGAAAGACGTTGTGATTCAAGCCGAGCGAGGTGCAAATTCGGACGGCGATGGAAGTATCGATATAGGCGCGCGAGAAGCTGTGAAGGACGGCATAGTCAGAAGCGACGTTCAGATTCAAAAGAGCGCAGTCCTCGACGTACCGGCCGTGGTAGAGATTGAGGCATGCAAAGAGCACGGCAGCTTGCGCAACCTGCAGCAGATTGCGCTCGGTACGGAAACCAAGCGGCAAGAGGTACTGTGAAAGGTCGCAGTGCGCGTCAGTCTCCCTTGCGTCCCATCAGGTTAAGTAACAAGCACGTACCTCTGCAAGGTCGGCGTGAAAGACTGCCGGGCTCTGCCCTTCGTTCCAGTAGCGCTCTTCCCCTTCCCACGCGTCGAGCCCCGCCAAGTCGGTCGCCGTCGCGACCATCGCGTGCAGTAAGCACTCGGCAGGGTAATCCGGATGGTCCGGCGGGCGCTCGAATGCGGCCATGAAGCGCCTCCGGTTGATGAGGTCGATCGCTTCGTGCGGGTAGTCGAAAAAGATGTTGACGAGTCGCGACAAGGTCGAGTACGACGGCAGACGTGGACCGCTCGGAACGATTGCCGGTACCGGCGCCGAAGTGGTCGTCGTAAGACCCATCGGATGCCGCGGTGCACCAGGCATTTGCACGGCGGGAGAGCCGAGGGGAGGCGGATCCGAGAAGGGCGCGGGTTTCGAAGGACCAGTCGAAATCGGGTGCGACACTGGGCCCATGAGAGCATAGGTTGGACTCGCTACGAATGGTGCATGGTCAGACGAAATGGCCTTACCGAAGTAGCCGTTCGCTTGTCCGGCGGAACCGGGCGGGTCGAGGTGCGACTGCGGGAACGCAAAGCCCGTCGTGGCTGAAGCTGGACCCGTCGATGCGGAGCCCGTTCCGTCGGTATGGAACGGAGGATGATGCGCGAACGGGCTGGCGACGTCCGACTTGGTCGCGGAAGCAAGGGCGAAGCCGGCGTACGACGAAGACGCGCTGGTCGCAGAAGGGGGACCGACGCCAGTCTCGAGGTGGGCGAGATATCGCGGTCCCATGCCTTCGCCCGGTGGCAAATAAGGCTGACCTCCGACGGACGCGTGCCGTGACCGCGGCGTCCGCTCAGGCCCAATCATTGGTTTCATCTCGGTCGACGAGGCAGCGGTCTGCGGTCTCGGCTGCGAGGATGCCCGGCCCTGCCCACCGTCGGAGCGGGGCGGGAACTGGGGCATAGCTTGTGATGACGGTCCCGGAGTCGCGCGAGGTGACGGGACATGTTCACCGGCAGCGCGCCTTTCCGCGTCTGCGAGTTTCCGCTCGAGCGCCTGGATTTTCGCTTCGAGGGCGTACACTTTTCCACCTCCGACCGGTTTCCTGCGTTCCTCCTCGGTCGGGAAGTCGCACACGACGAGGGCCGGGTCGCTGCGTCGCAAGTCGACAATCAGCGCGGAGGCTCTCTCTCTCTTGCTCGCGATCCGGACGACTCACTGGCCTGAACGGATTGCGGTCGCGATGCAAACGCCACACTGCGGCTGTACGCCGTCACCTGTGGGGACACGAAGACAGGTTAACATCTCGATACGCACTCACAAAGCCTGGCAGCTATGCTTCATACATCTGCAAGTCAACGCAAGGTCAGCTCCTCGCGCCGTCTCGCTGCATGCGTCCGTGGACTACGCACTTTACTTTGCGTTTCCTACACGTCAAGCAAGCCTGGTGTATGTTTCCCCGGGCCGTGTCAGTCCCTCTGGATCTCGCTCGTACTGAAGAGCGAAAGCAAAGTTCCTCACCCTCCCGCGCCCGATCCCTTTTGTCGGCTTTTTCCTCGACCTCGAATTGGATGAACCGTCCCCGTCTCCGCCTGCTCCGTTCTCGTCATCATACGGCGGCGATACGCTGTCATGCTCGTCGTGGATGAGAATGTTTGACGTGTCGGATCCGCTCGCGATGGCGTAAGTCGAGTGCGGGTGGTGCTGGAGTGGGGCGGCGTACGGGTTGGGTGACATGGTGACAGCTGCAGACCTCGCCATCGAGTCACTCAGGGCTGGTGGCATTCGATGCCCTCCTCTCCTCTGAAGACGGTCGCTGCAGCTGGGGCTTGGAAAAGAAAAGATGGGTTAAGTTGGGGACTGGAGCGGCCCTCTCTTCAAGTGAATGCGCAGGCGCGGGCGCGAGCGAGGCGAGTCCGGGGTCCGAATTGACTGCATGCGCGGGTCCACGCCAACTCTGCTGGCGATCCTTTTGCTGCCGGGCAGTTTAATAAGCGCTGCTTTGTATTGACCTGATTACAATCGATACTTTTTGTGTTCCCCCGCGCGTTGCTCCTATGTCGATCAAAAGTGGAGGTCCGCGGTCGCCCCCGCACGCCTACTGTACTCGCATCATCGGATCCTCCACTTTCTCGTTACTATAGCACCCACTTCTAGAGTGGCAGTGAAGCATGACTGACACCGTATACAAGCCGAAAGCAGGTGACACTGCCGTCATCACCGGAGCTGGCTACGGCGGGATCGGTTACGATACAGCTCTCTTGCTCGCAACTCGCTTCAAAGTCTACGTCCTCCTCGCCGACCGCGACTCGGCCGCGCTCGAAAAGGCGAGTGAAGGTCTCATTGCCGCCGGAGTCGCCGAGGGTGAATTCGCGACTCGCGTCACCGATGTCAGCGATGCGCAAGACATGCTCGAACTCGCCACCTCTGTGTACGAGTCGCGCGGTGGAGTCGACTTCTTGCACTTGAATGCCGGCGTCTCGACCGAAGTCAAGGCGTACGGAGAGGACATCGTCGATGAATGGCAGCGGACGTTCTCGGTCAATCTGTTTGGCGTCGTCAACGGTTGCCAGGCTTTCGTCGACCGCATGGTCCAGCAAGACTCGCCTACCGCTGTCGTTATCACAGGCTCGAAGCAGGGTATCACGAACCCGCCGGGCACATCGGCGGCGTACAACGGTTAGTACAGCTCGGCTACTTCTTTGATGACCAAAACTTTCCCGACTGACTCGCTGCGGATTGCGACGCATCGCCTGCAAAGCTTCCAAGTCTGTAAGGCTTTTCCGCCTTGGATGTCGCTCTGACTTTGATTGAACTGATCACGCGCCCATGTCGCAGGCCGTCAAGACGCTCGCCGAAGCGCTCGCGCATCAGCTGCTAATGACGCGCGTTTCGGTCCACCTCCTCGTTCCCGGCTGGACTTGGACAAAGCTCGCCTCCCCCGCCAAGGGTGCCGTCGCCGCTTACAACGCGTCCGAGAAGCCGGATGCGGCGTGGTCTCCGGCCCAGGTCGCCGAGGAGCTCCTGCGGAGGATGCAGGAAGGCGAGTTCTACATCCTGTGTCCCGACGGCGCCGTCAACTGGGAACTCGACCGGGCGAGGATGGAGTGGGGGATGGGCGATGTTCTCGAGAAGCGGCCGCCGCTCAGTCGCTGGCACCCCGAGTGGGAGGAGAAGCACGCCGCGTTTGTCAAAGAAAAGACGGGCGGCACGAGCAAGTAGCGCGGATCACCATCAAATCGTACATAAGGAGCTTGATCTGCAGAGCAAAGTCCCGCGCCTGCGCCGATTCCGAGCTCGGGGATGAGGAAAAGAAAGTATGCTATGCTGTTCAAAGGGACAGTGGGAACAAGACTATGGAGGAGGAGGAAGGTGCATGGATGGCTACAGCTGACGTGTACGAGCTTCTGTGTTTTGGCGATAAGGTAGCCTACCGGGAAGTCGGCAAGTCCGGCGAGGGAGGTCGTGGCGCTTTCAAGGCTTCTTACCGCCGTTCGCGTCTTTCTGCTGGTTCTTGAGCAATGGCGTTCGTTCACTTTCGCCTCGCGCCAGACTCTGCGACCTTCGCTGCGGCGAAGTCGCCCTCGAGCCATTCTGCGTCGGAGTCGTGACGCCGCTGACGATCCGTCGCTCGGGAATGCCACCACCCCGGACGCGGACCTTGTCGAAACCCGACGTGACGTGGTGTTGCAAGGGCGGCATATGCGGGTACGCTTTCTTGGCTGTGGCTGTACTGCTCGACGAGGCTGTGTTTGTACTCGCGCCGTTACTGTTGTCGCCACCGCCGTTGGTGAACGAGGTATCGGCGGTGTTTTGGCGGCGAGCTTGTCGGCGGCGCTCGATGACACCTGCGGAGAGAGACAAAATATTGGAATGAGGACATGCACTCCCTACTCGTCAGATGGACCGAGCGTACCGGCAATGAGCGGTCCGAGTTTGCCCTCCTTGGCTGAGCGACGAGCCGGTGCCCGCACCACTTTGGTCTTCGCGTGAATGTCCTGTCATCGTGAAGCGTTGTCAGGGTCTGCTGCGTCGCCTGGTAGGTCTGCCGAGTCCACTCACAATGTACAGATCGGTCTCGTCGACAATCTGCGAAGCCGGGGGTCAGTCTCGACTGACATCACGTCGCCTGAAAAGGGGACTCACCTCCTCGCCAATCATCTCTTCAATTATGTCTTCGAGACTGACGACACCGAGCGCGCCGCCTGGTTCGCCGGGAGTCTGCCGCTTCGAAGATTAGCGAGAGTTCAGCCTTCTGCACTGATACCGTCGGTGGACTGACCTTGGAGACAAGCAAGATATGCGATCGACCTTGCTGGAAGTAGTTGAGGACGTCGAGGCAGGTCGAATCGGGGCCAGTCTCGGGAAGGACAGACAAGGCAAAGTCGCCAATTTGCCTGCGCGGAGCGAAGGCACTCGTCAGCCTCCGCAGTACAAATCCGATGTAAGCCTGCACGAACTCACTGCTCGTCTTCCGGGTCGTAGGAGATGAGCTGAGAATACGAACAAGGTCAGCAGAGCTCACACGCGGCAGGTGCATTCGCTTCACCTTCTTGACAACTGCAAATCCTCGCGATCAGCCCTCTGTATGTGCGCAGAGCGTGACGAATGCACACTCACTGAGCATGCCGACAAAGTCTGTCGGGTCGCCGTGTGCGTGGATCGGGATTCGGCTGTGACCAGACGCGAGGATCTGGTCGACGACTGTCTGACTGAGTTTGGTGTCGACCGGCAGCGAATAGATGTCCTCGAGCGGCGTCATGATGTCTGAAACGCTCTTATCGCCCAATTCGAGCACGGAAGAGATGATCGTTACTTCGTCGTCATTGAGCGTTTCTTCGCCGAATTGGCGGTGCAGTCCGACGAAAGTCTTGAGCTCGGCCTTCTTGTACGTGACGCCTTGCTCCTCGCCGAGGGTCCGGTCGAGAAGCTTGGCGATCGGGTACGCGATCGGGAACTCGATGTACATCAGGGCGAGGACGAAAGGCGCGGCGACCGCACCGATCCGCAAGCCATAACGGGCGCAAATGGCTGCGAGATTTCTCGAGTCAGACCAGACTTTGCGAGATCACATGTCTACGGACTCACATTGTGGGATGATCTCGCCGAAAATGACGATCAAGGTAGTGGACAGGATGACCGCGCCGACGCCGCCCCCGAGAATGCTGTCGAGGAAGATGGCTGCAGTCGATTCGTGATCGTGGTCAGTCTCGCCGTTCACATGGTAAGTCTGCGACAAGTAGGCACGTACGGAGTGATTCGTTGACCACTACGTTGGAAAGAAGCAGGACGACGAGGACCCAATGCCGGCCACGTTCGAGGAGCTTCATGACTTTGCTCGCGTCCTTTTGTTCCTGCTCGTCTCCCGAAGTCGATAGCACTGTGTTTCGACATCATCTTGAGTCAGCGAACGCGCGGTCCCCTCGACACAAAGAGTCCCGGTCGAAAAAGGCCGCGGTGAGGCCACCCGGTGACTGAGCTGCTCACCTTGTAGATTGACAAGATCGAGGCCCATCAAGCCAAGCGTGAGACCCGCAAATACACCGCCGAGGAGCACGAGCACTGCCGAGAGCCCGAGTTTCCACCAAAAGGCTGTACAGGCATCGAATCGTCAGACACGGCCGAAGGTCTCAGCCAAACACCGAATGCCTCTTGGGCGCATGATCACCCGTCGTTCGGGACGTACCTGATGAGCCTGGCGGCGTCTCTGGATCATCGTGCTTCAGAGTCCCGGCGGTGTCGTCGCTCAAACCGATCAGGACGGCGGCGGCAGTCGGAGCAGCATACGTTCGCAGCAATCGCGGGACGAGGACGGCGAGCTGCAGTAGGCCAGCGGACCGCGGTGCGCGCCAGACTAATGCTGACATTGCTGTTGCAGCTGAGCGTCAATGAGCGCGGGTCGCTCTGAGGAGCAGGGCCGAACCGCGGAACTTTTCGAAATCCGCGCCCGACGATGACGATGCGGTCGTTCAACGTGCGCGAAATCTGCCCCAGACTCGATCACGCAGAAAGTCGGGGTCACGAAATGAGAGGTTCTGGCAAGGAGAGCCAGCTCTACGTTCTCAAGCACGGTTCCTCACCACCAAACAGTTCTCACGCTCTACGAAGCTTGCTCTCGTAAAGACGGATTGTCTCGCCACCTGCGTCCGTAGTCCGCTACCTTCCACCTCACAGCGCCGCCTGCCGCTTGTCGGCCCAAAAATCGCTGGCCGGCTTCTCGTGAACGTATGCCGTATACTCGACCACCTACACCGTCCTTTGAGCATGAGCGCGGCCAGCGATAAGGGCAGTATTCGCAGAAGAGAGGTGTGTGACTCACCGGGGGAGCGATCGCTGAACAGTGCGCAAACACCCGCGTCGAGACTGAGGTGCGTATCGCCACTCTGTCAGCCCACCCGCACACTGTTTTGCGACAACTCACGTGATAGCAAAAGAACTCACCTGTACGGTTGTCCCGTCGGCTGCGAAAGAAAGGCGAGGGTCCGGCGAGGTCAGTCTGAGAAGGTCCAGCGGAGGAGGCCTGCGAGAGGCGACTCACTTCTTGCCCTCGCGCCTGAACCGTGATAACCGCTCGACAAACTCCCAGAGCTTGCCCTTTGCCGCAATCGATCCGTCCTGGCTGCGCGTCGGGACCCAGTCCGGGTGTAGCGCCATGAGAGGAATCGAGGCAGCCTTCTTCGGCACCTTCTTATGACCGTCTTTGGTGGTCTTGCTCGATGTGGCAGCGTTTGCGGCGGCCGAAGAGGAGCGGAGCGTGAGAAGGACGCCGACGTCGACGAGCTTTTGAAAAGCGTTCAAGAGCGTGGCTATTTGGCACGAGGAGTGGCGTGTCAGCACGCCCGTCTACGATGCCGCCTCATCACAGCTCACCTTGGTTGACGGCTTCCAGATAGCTGACATCGCCTTGAGCAAAGAGCGTCTTGGCGAGAAGTTGAGCACTCGCTTGGAAGGACTTCTCGAGGTACCAAGCCACAGGTTCAGCGCTAGACGGCGGACGCGACGAGGGGGCAAGCGCGAAGAGCGAGACCGCGGCAAGCCAGTCTAGATCACGTGCAGGAGGGTCAGTTCTGCACCGGTAAGATGGAAGGGACTTGATCGCGAGAGAGACTAGCAGTGAAGGATGCGAAGACTCGACAGACTCACAAGTATCGATGAAGGGCCACAGGAGGAAACAGAAGAAATCAAAGTTCTCCCTGCCAAGGGCCCGCTCCTGCGGATTCAGGCCGACGAGTGTTCCTTCGGAAAGGATGACCCCGTCCGTCTCGAGACTTCGGAACGTCCGCTCGGCGTTCGCTTCGAGCCCTTCAGGCATGTAGATGAATTCGTTCGAGAGAAGGCGTGAAATGAAGTGGAGCTCGTGCAGGCAGTCCGAGCGTTCCATGCGCTGAGCCGGGGCGGCGCCGCCCGCTTTGACGCGACTGTAGAGCACTGCGCAGAGCATAGCCTCTTCGACGAAGAGGTGAATGACCTGCAGCGGGTTATCACTCAGCTTACTTGGGCTGACTAAGGGTCACCCTGATTAACGCGCCTGGTTCCGATAGAAGGAAAGCTCGAAGCGGCTGATCGGGTGGAAAGTAGGCTCGATGAGGCCCTTCTGCTCGCCGATCAGATCCTTGAGGACGAGCAGCGCTCTGCAGCAAGAATCTCAGCATAAGAGCCTTCCCCATCGTCCTAGGACCGCCGTGCGGACTCACCGATCGACGACCTCCTCGACCGTCATCTCTCCGAAATCGGCGACTTTGCCGCCTCGAGCCTCGATGGCCGCTTTCAGCCAAACCACCTTCGCAACCAGCTCCCGTTTGCCGATACCCTGTAGGTAGCGTGGTCAGATCAGGGCGTCGGAGGTCGGGCGCAGCCGATGGCGCAGGGGAAGAAAAGCTCTTACACGTCCACGGATGGTGAGCATGACTGTGCCGACAAGCCCAGCAGGCATAATGATGCTGGAACGATGGGAATGCAATCAGTCTCGGGGTTGGTGTGCGAGCGCCACTGCCGCTGTCGAAAAAAGAAAGCTCACGCGCAGTCGTTGATGCCGGCCAAAACCTCGTAACCAAGCGCGCGCAGCAACGTTGCCTGATCCGTTTTCGGCTTCTTCGCCTGCGAGTCGGCGGGCGACGACCTTCTCTTCTTCTGCTCGTCTAACCAGCCTCTGAGCGAGAAGGGCGTCTGAAACCGAACGTCGATCCGTCCCAGTTGCAGCTGGACGACCCGCGTGTTTAGCAGGAGGCCGGCGAGACTATACGATCGAATCGCGCGTGAGAGCGACTCCAGCAGACACGCGTTGGAAAGGTAAGCGAAGCGTACGTTTCTTTCTCCTTCGGGTTGCCGAGCAGCTCGTTCACGTAAGATTCCGTCTCGATGACCTGCCGAGCGGACGTCAGTCGAGCGATTCTTCGCAGCGGCTGGTTCACCGCCGAGGAGTCAAGGCCTGACCTTGTCATACTGAAGTGATATCGGGCAGATCCAGACGTCCTCCGTGCGACCACGCTCGAGAGCGTCGAGGACGTATTTCAGGATGCCCAGCTTCGGCGGCAACAGCTTTCCGGTCCGACTCCGAGTACCCTCGATGAAGCATTCGACTGTGATGCGTATCACAAGCGGGAGATCAGCAAGGAGGGCCTTGCCGAGAGAGCCCGAAGAGCTCACTGTTCTTGCCGTTCTCGAGCAGCTCCTCGATGTATTCTTTCACGATCGTACTGTACATCGGGTCGTCTCCGAAGGAACGCCGGATGAAGACGGCGCCGCACTTCGCGAGGGTCGGGCCAACTATGGGCATGTTGAGATTCTCGCCGGCGATAATGTGCGGGAGCGAAAGGCCGAGACGGAAGAAGAGCCAAGAGATGGCTGTAAACAGAACACGCGCGCGTCAGCCTTCTCAGTCGCGCACAAGGTCGAGACAAACTGTATAGGCTCTTCAGATCGGTGGGCGTACTCAAGTAATCCTGAAAACGGGCTCGGTCAGTCTGGTCGGCCGAGAGTCGGAGCACAGCGAGCAAGCCTCACGATGTGCGACTTGTGACAGGGCAGGATGAGCAGGGACTGCTTCTTAGCTGCAGCCATCTGAGCGACCTCTTTGAATCGGGCGTATTGCGGTATGCTGATCTCGAGGCCTTGATGATACATCCGCACGAGCAGGTTGTTGACGAGAGCCTGTTATACGGGGCATGCGGCTTCGTAAGCGCCTGCTGACCGGTCTGCGTCTCAGGAGAGGATAAGAGGGACGCACGCCGAAACCTCGCAGGAATCTGACATTGTCCATCTTGGCCACCAGGCCGTTCGCGATCTTTTCTGACTCTCTCCGGAGCTCGGCCTCGATCTTGAGCCGCTTCCTGTGCCGTTCCGACGGCTCACGTATGCCGGCCTCGTCCAACTTCATGTCGACGACGAAGCGAATGCGGTTGTTCACTTGCGGCGAGGCGAGGACGGCGCGAACGCACTCGTCGGAATAGCCGGAGTAGAAGATCCGCCCGCCGACGTAATCTGCGGTAAAGAGGTCGAGGTCAGAAAGACGGACAGTATGACGAGCGGCCAGATGAGCAGCATACCCGTGTACGACCGCCACCCGGTCCCCGTTGCCCATAGCGAGAGCTGTTTTGAGAACTCGATCGGATCTGCTCGCAAGTGAGCCTGGTGGTTCTCGACCAAATTCCTCTGCTCCCTGTTCCTCTTCCCCTTCGGCTGGATTACGGGCGGTGGTAGCGTTTCGGTGACATCCATGAGCGGTTCGAGCGCAGTCAAGCCCGGGTCGACGAGCGTGACCACCGAAGGGGGCCGGGTTCTCGGCGCGAGGTCAACTCCGAGGAGCGCCTCTGGATCGTCCGGTCCCAGGGTCGCGATGGTCTCAGGCTGCCTCCTCTGCCTCGTTGTCTTGACCGCCATGGCTAGAGTCCCGTGCGCGAGCAGTAGGGTGCGTTTGGGCGAGCCGAAAGATGATGTGGGGGAAAAGCCGGATGCGAAAGCTGAGGCGGGTTTCGACGAGGACGCGACTCGCTCGGTCCGATGTGAGGCGTCGAGGCACGGCGTGGGAACGTCGATAGCAGTCACTGCGCGAGAGATAGTAGAGTGGGCGGGAGGCGGCCGGATGCCGAAGTTGCCGCGCCGCGACTCGATCGCCTGCACGCCAGGGGGGCGTCGGGACTGCTCGCGTACTCGCTCGCCGTACGGTATACTCTCTAGTCCTCTGATTGCTGCAGCCGACAGCTTGAAAGTACGGGGGAGAGAAAGTGAATTGGCATCGAGATGTACACAAGCTACACAAGGCCCTCGAGACGTTGGCACACGATCACCGTGGGCCGCCATGTGCCTAAGGCGGCAGAACTTCGGCGATGTGAGCAGCAACGAAGGGAGAGGGAACAGGTTCAGAAAGGTACACATCCACCGCGCTGCGCCGTACAGCCTCTCACACCCGAAGGTGCTCAAACGAGGTCGGACAAACCCACCTCGGGGACGAGGGGGCGGTACGAGCGAGCTCAAGGTCATCGAGGAGTCGACGGCGCCAGCCCACGAGGGGCAAGAGCAGTCCGCCGACTCGTGGTTCTCGCTTGGATGGGGATGCGCCCAATCGCTCATCGCGACCTGCAAACAGTGTAGCTCGTTTGAGAGAGCAAGACAACTCGGAAAGAAACTGTATAGAGATCCTGACTGACTGTAGGCGGTGGTAAAAGAGAGTGTGGGTCAGCTTGCAGTGCTCGGCGCTGTAGAGCACATGTGTCAGGGAATGGACGAACGTGTGGTCTTAAGGAGAGAAAGAGGAGTCGCGGCCGTTCGCCGCTTCTTGTACTCGCGCGCGCCGCGCCCAAGACGGCGAACCTTCCGATTCCCCCCTGTCTGCATTTTTTGCGTCGGAGAGAGAAGTTATGAGCCTGTCTGCAAGCTCAAGCCCGGAGGAGGTCTCCGTCATACGCTCACATGAGCACCTATCACAACCGGTCATCATCAACCGCAGCCCGATGCCTGCCGAACTTGGGAACGTCGGCGCTGGGAGCTCGAGTGCGCGGCAGTCGAGCTTGACAAGCGAGTCTTCCGCCGGACCGCAACGCATGCCTTTGAAACGCGATTGCAATGACAGCAGTATAGAAGGTGATATATGACAAGCGAGAGATCATAAAAAGCTACGATGCCATGTTCAGGTCGCTTCGGAAGTCGAGGCGGTCGACAAAGCTTTGCGCCGCCTGGCGTTGGCCCGACCCTTTCCGCTGCCCTTACTCCGCTGATTGACGTCGCCTGGGAGGATAGCATTACCCTTCTCCCCAGGCGGGCCATCGACGGCGGGTGCTTGGGCCGTCTGGAGAACTCGCTGTTGGGGACGGACCGATCCAGCCGAAGGGGCGACAGCGGGCGATTCGGGCTTCTTGCGACTGCTGGACGTCTTACCCTTCGACTTGGTTACCGACGAAGCCTTCGAAGTAGGCAAGACGGTCCCGTGCGATGCCGGAGCGTCAGCACAGCTGCCATCGGCAAAAGGCTCATGAACGATCGGCAGGCGGTTCGCGACGTCGGCAAAAACGCGACGTGGTTCGAACTGGTCGACGGACTTTCTCGGCACTTTCGCCGTGCCTGCAGCTTCTAGACCATCACTAGGCGCGACGGGCAAGACGCGAATTGCGGGCGGAAGCGATCCTTTGCGCGCGGCTCGTCGGGAAGGGAAATGCGGCGCAGTCGACTGGCGGCGGCCCTTCTCGAGGTAGACTCTCTTCGTCAGGCCCGTATCGCTGTCGCTGCGTTTGTGACTTGCGTTCCTCCCCGCATGCGGTGGAGCCGGGGCGTGAGGCGGATCGGTCGAAACTGCAGTCGGCTGTACAGTGCTCGCAACGTGGTCGGCGCTGTGCGCGCAGGCGACCGACGATGGCGCCGCGAGATACGGCTCGCTTGATGGTGCGATACTCGTGGCCGATCGCTTCGACCGAGTCGCGTGACGTTGCTGGTGAGTGAGCGCGAGGACTGCAAGCGAGTCGACCACGTCGATGTGTCCGTCGGGACTGATCACGATGCTCTGACGGCGGACAGATTCGGCAGGCGGCGGTGAGAATGGGTGAGAAGTCAGGCCTGCGAGCGAAGGCGAGATCGCAGGCACGTTCTTGTGCTCTTGAGTGGGACGAGCCGAGGGAAACGTAAAACCGGGCGCGATGCTCGCATATGGCGGCGCATACGCCAATCCTGCAGGGTGCGAGGACGGCGACTGAGGCGCCTGCGCTGCGAGTAGCATGAGCTGAGCTTGGCGTGCGAAGTGAGCTTGTTGAGCCTGTTGCGCCATCTGGCGTTGTTGAGCTGCAACAGCGGCCTGCGTGATTGTCTGCTCGTCCATCGACACTGGTGCGGCAGTCTTCGCAGTAAGAGGTATTGTCATGAGCGGCTCGACAGCGACCGCCGCCACGTCGTCGAACGCTAAGGCAGACAGCGGGACCTGTTTCCTCCAGCGCGGGGAAGCTCGCCTCGGCGGGCTCGGAATTGTCGCTGATGGAGACCGCGGCGGGCACGCTGTCGAGGGGCCGGAGCCTCCGAGCGCCGCAGGAGCCGAGCTCATACGCTGTTGCACAAGACGACCTGCGTTGGTGTAACGCGCATTGCCGGGCAAAGGCAGCGGTCCCGGACGAGCTCGAACTCCGCAGGCATCGACAGTCGGCTGGACGAAGCGGTCATCAGCGAAATCGAGGTTGGGCGCAGGGATGCGGCGGACTTGCCGTGAAGGCTTCCTCGTCCTCCTCCACCGAGAAATGAAACGAATCGATCCCCCTGAAGCAGAGAGCGCGACTGGCATTAGTCCGGCGCGTGCAAAGCTTCTAGCCCGAGCACGACGACTCACGAAGGGTTGCGAGCGTAGGGAAGCTGCGCAGAACCGTGTAGCGAAGGAATGGGCTTGAGACCGAGGTCTGCCAGGGCAGCTTTGGCGTCGAGACGGAGCTCGCCGATCAGATCCTTGCCCTCCTTGACGATTTCGTGGAAGCGAGCGAGAAGCGAGCGAGCTGAGACGGGGGCGAGCTCGTCACGCGCGCGAAACGGTGCCACCTCCGGGTTCAGGTCGTTGGCTTTGATCAGCTTCTTCGGCGTGGTTTTGGCTGCCTTCTGCGTCCGACTCGGTACTTCGGCAGAAACCGAGCGAGGGCGTGCGGCATCGGCGAGACATACTGGCGTGCTTCGAGCGAGAGGCTCAGAGTGTCGAGGGTGTCGAGGCGGCGTCAGGATGAATTCGATCGACGAGTCTGGCTCAGCTTCGGCAGAAAGCCGCAAAGCGTCTAATGTAGACTCGATGCTGGCTGTGCCGCTCGGCGGCTGGTAGAATACTGGCAACCCGCCCGAAGTTGCGGTCGACTGATGGCTGATTTGCTGCGTGACGCTCGTCTTTCGCGCGGTCGTGTGCGAGCTGCGAGCGCTCGCGTCTTGTTGCTCGGGCTTCGATGACGACACGAGCCGTTCAGGCACCATGCTCGTCGGTCTCGGCGTTGTACGCTTGGTGAGCAAGCGACGGGCGTCAAGCACGTGAAAGAGCAGAAAGAGGAGCGTGCGATGCCGAACGGCAGGCGCGATAGGGCACGCTGCTCTCGAGTCGGCGTCGACGTCGACTATGCTACGAGAGTCGTGTCGATCAGAGCGAGGCCGCAGCGCAAAGCGACACGTCCGGCGATGCGACGCTGTCGGGACAAAACGCGTCAGTCAACATCGAGGCTGTCAAGAGCTCGCATGGCATTCCTGGGCAGGCACGATCTGCCTCGTACACGTACACTCTACCGTTCAGCGGTGTCGTCCTCGACTCAGGATGCAAAGGCGAAGGCAAAGTGCCGGAAGAGCGGAAAGCAGACTATTCGAGCGGCGCTCTTCGGGCTTTTTTGGAAGACCAATGAGTCTCCTGCCGTCTTGCTCCGTCACTCCGCCGATACGCCGCTATGGGCTGGTTCTCGGCTGCGCATCCCCTAACGCCGTATTGTTGACATGGCTGAACGCTACCTGCTCCCGTGCGGTGCGGGCACTCCGTGTTCCGGACCATGAGCTGCCGACCTTCTGTATCCTCGACTATTCTCGAGCATGCGGCTGTGTCCCTTACAGAGCTTGCTAGCCGCTTTGCGCGGAGAAGGAGCTACCACAGCTCCGGAGACTCCTCTTTCGGAGATCGCGCATGCCCCTCTTGGCGCGCCAACGGTCTGAGCGCTCCGCACTCCTCCACACCCACGCGAGTTTCGGAATGCGCAAGCCGGCCGATGACTGCAACCGAAAACCATGCCGAACGTGCGCCACTAAAAGCGCAGACATTGCTCTCTCCGTCCTCCCTCGATGCTTGCAAGTTTACGCATCGCGCTGTTCCAGCTGCAAACTGCTTCCCTCGCGCACGCTCGGATTGTCGATCCAGCTAAAACAGCGCAATGGGCCTGGCGTATTTTGCTGCAGCGTGTCCAGCGGAACGTCCGACGCTTCAAGCCGCACAAGTGACTCGCCCTGCCACTCTTCGCCCGCCACTCGCGAGCTGACTCCTCTACATTATCAGATCTGGTGTATATCCCCTGAGTGAGTCGCGACGGGGTCACCGAGGACAAGGGCAGGGTGCAGACTGACTCTTCATCAAAGAGGAGCGTGTTGCGGGGTCTGCGGCAACACGTTCGTCCATTATGTCATTTCCCCATCTGCGAAGGAGCGCAAACGGAACGTGTACGGTATCTGACGCCATCGCGAGACAGTTTGGCGGCGCTTGGAAGTCGAGTCGGTTTAGGTGGTGAGCCCGCAGCGTTCAGACTTTTCGCAGCGTGTCTACAGGCTGACGGCGTTAGCTGGCGCGCGTTATGCCAGTGACGGTGTTCTTCTCAACCGCCGTCACCGTAATCGATGGAGCAGAGTCGCCGTTCAACTTTGTACGCGTGGAAACGAAACGGGGGATGACGAGATCACCGGATGAGTGAGCTGACGAGCAAGCGAGCTCCGCCTCGGCCTCTTCCCGCCAGATGACCGCGTCCGTGCAAGCAGTCGCCTATCTAGTGGCGATCCTTGTCAAAGGCTTCAGTGACTCGCCGATCTCGAAATGTGGGCAAACGTCGAGGCATGGCGTCGAGCAAGCCCTCGGCTGACGACCGCCTACGCAGGCGTGTTCCCTCCTTGTACAGCACTGACCCCCGCCCTACAGTCCACGCCTACTATGCTCTCGTGGCAGCTCTCGGCTTTCTCTGTCCGTTGGCCGCCTCGGCCGTCACAGCGACTCACTACAACTACGGCGGGGCGCACATCGAGACGGGCAAGAAGCTCAAGCGATACGGGCTGGACGCGCTGAGTTCGCCAGGCCGCGCTCAACATTCGCTCAGGTCAGAATACTCGCTCGGTCCCTTCAGTCCAGCCACGCGCGATCACGTCTACGCAGCGCATGCGCGCGCGCGTCATCGACGTCGTCCTCCCTCGGATGATCAGGAGAAGCGACCGCTCGCTTCGATGCAGGTTTGGGATCCTTCACACGGGTCGAGCAGCCTCGAGACAACCCCCGCGGTTCGGCCTCTCTACAGCGCTTATCCAAATGCGAGGGCACGAGGGAGTCTTCTGCCTACGGAAGATCCGGGTGGAGAGTTGTCTCGGCTTTACTCGCCTGTGAGTATACTAGGTCATTCTCAGATAGTCAGACAGCTGCCAAGTGACAATTGACACTCACCTCCAGACGACGCCTAAACCGGATGTATTCGCGCGAGCTACCCCGGCCTCCTTACTCGGCGACAACGCAGAGCCCTTCGTTTCGACACCGGACGCGATGACACCTTCTGATATCAATGAGAGCATGTCGAAGACCGAGGATGCCACCCCGCACGACTTGCACTTACCGAGTCCTTTGCTCTCGCCCATCCCGTCTCAGCGGGACCGCACAGCGTCGCGGCACCGACTCTCGCATGGTTCTGCTCCAGGTGGGAGCGAGGGACCCTCTCTGGGTCGTCGAGCTTCCCGGGCTTCGATCGGCACCGTTTACTCTCTCCGAAGTCGGCGGAAAATCGCTGACAAGGTCGAGAAAGGCGCTTGGAGGCGCTATGGGATGATCGCGGCGAACGCCGTCCTCTTCGCCGCCTGGCTCACCACGTTCCGTGCGCAATCGGCTCGATCCTCATGAATGGCAGGAACGCGCAGTTTACGCTTCGTCGCTGCAGTTCTTGTGCACGGCACGTTCGGCCAAGTGTTCCGCTTTTCCCAAGCGACGTGCCGGGACCCTGAAGGCATGCGGCTTCTCTTCGCGGCTCAGGTGGTGGGCATCTGCCTATCTCTGGCTGTCGCTTTCGTCTGCTGGGCCAACTTCTATTCTCATACTCTCCACTACCAGTGAGCATAGCTTTCTTACGCTTCATTGCGGCTAATTACCGACGAGACGTGCGTATGCAGCTTGCGACGCATCTTTGACTATGCGCGCGATGGGTCCGTCTGGACAAGAGGTGTTGTTCCCGTCGTCTTTGCCGGCAGCATTTACTGCGTATGGTGCGACGCTAGTGACAGTTCTCGAGGAGATCGAGCTGTTGACCGTTCGCCTCCACGCATCCAGGTTGTGCTTACTCTGCATTGCATACGGACTGGCCGCAAGCGGCGGATCCTCTCTATTGTACGAGACCGTCAGTCCATGCGTACTTCACAAGACACCGTGAGCGCTGCAAGCCTGACTGATGTTACGAGATGGGTTGGACAGGAAGCCTCGCCGACCTTTGCGTCAACCCTTGCGCTCGCGCTGGCGGTCCGGCCGGCGTGCGACTTACTGTACGTCACTGGGCGATCCCGCAATGATATCAGGAAGACATTGACGCTGTCCATGCTGTCTGTACTCACAGAAAGGCTATCTGGAAATACCTGCGACGGCGACGGCGCGACGAGAAGAGGCACGCTGAGCGGGGCACGGCTGAGAAGGCCGACTTGAGGGAGCCCGCCGCAACGATCGAGCACGCGCGCGCGGACAGCTCCGCTATCGTACGACGCGACATGCAACCCAAAGCGAACGCCAGGCGATCTTGGACGGGGTCACCGGCTCCGCAGCGCGAGCCGCGCCTCACATCGCCCGGCCATCAGCCTTCCTCAGCATCTTCTGGCTCTGGCCGTGCCTCTCGGCGGCGGGCAGCAACACTGGTAGGACCGCACCGAGCTCCCGAACTCGACGACAAGAGGCAGCCGGACGCCCTTGGCCGCAGCGAGACGGGGCAGACGTTCTCGACGGCAATGTCTTCGCGGCGAAGCACTGAGTCGAATCGACACCCATACGCGCGTTCGGCGGTGTAAAGAGTCCGTCGCTGCATGTCTTAGCAAAGCGTCATCGTTCAGATCTCATTACGCATGTCCTCGGCGCGAGTGCCTGCTTCTGCGCGCAATCCGCAGCGCCGCTCGAGGTTTGTTCGCCGCCGAGTGGACGTCCTCTGCGCGCCACGACCTGGTCATGGCGGTGCGAAGCAGTTCCTTGATTCAATACTGACAGGGGCGTGAGTGCTGTCGGAGTTCCTCAAGCTGAGAGGAACGCCGGAAGCGGAAAAATCGCGCGGATGCGAGACATTTCTGCGAATGACTGGGTTGATGAAGGGTCTTCTCGTCCACGCCATATTGACCTACAGTGTAACTATTTCTGTGGCCGTAGTGAACGCTCTCCTTTATTCGTCCGCGGTCATAGAGACCCCTCGCATCGGCGACCGAAACTTTTTCTCCACCGCCAAGTGTCACCGACGTGCCGACGGACGTCCCACTCGCCTCGACTGCCACGCTCGGCTGTAGTCAGGGCATACTGAGCGGCTGCTACCAGGTGTTGACGGCGAGCGGCCACTTTTCAGCTCCGCCAGCCAAGTACACGGGACAACGCTGAGGTTGTCCGAACCGCACACGACCCCGCAATTCTCCCGAACGACCAAACACGCCGGCAGTCGTCCGCCATACAGCTCGTACAACGATCCTCAGGGCCATCAAATCCTGCTTTGCGGGCCAGCATCACGGACGGAGTGGTACGACTTCAGCTTCCGGACGTCACGAACCCCTTTCGACGCAAACCCGCGTCTCGGCCTAATCGACGATCACCTTGAGCGGAACCAGCGAGCACAGGCATCAAAGAAAGGTCGCGGTAGTCGCAGGGCCCGCATTCCGGGCACGCGGTCGCACGGATCGGAGCCGTCGAAACCTGCAAGTACGTCTTGGCCGACGCCTGCCTTCCTGGTCCAACTTCTGACCGGCTTGCGCCCGCTCTGACAGGTCTGAAGCTCGGCGATCGACATTGGCGCGAATGGCAATGGATCGAAAGCCGGGGTTGCCAGTCCTCGCCCCACCTGTCTTGGGTGAGCCCGCGCGGCCGCTCGCTCGATCCGTCACGCCTGAGACTCCACCACCGCCGCCTCCCCCGAAAGAGGCAGTGAAAAAGGCTTTGCCGAGCAAACCGAAGCCGGTCTTTCCGGGACCGCGAGCTGCGGGTGTCGATCCCTCGCAGTCGTTTGCGATGTCGGGGCCGCCTGCCTCAAACACGGAGGGTCACGATCGCGCGGCGCGGGCGCAGCGATCTCCGGCGAGCAACGGCGTCCGAGATCGACAGTTACCGGCGACACCGCACGGAGCGCAGCCATCTGACGGCCGCGGGACCGTCTTGACGCCGATAGATACGCACACGGCAACGAGCGAGGCTCACGTCCGCTCGACGGTCTCGCCGGTCCCGAATGGAACTCCAGCGAGAGGAGCTATCACCCCGACGCGCACATCGCCGACCGTCGTCCAATCGGGTGGATTTGAGCGAAATGCGGTGCGGACGAGTTCTCGGCCACGAGCGCCTCGGTCATCTTCGAGTGGTCCAGCTTCAGCGACTTCGATGCGCTCTCTAGACCAGGCAGGTCCGAGGGTCGCGACCACTCTGGACGGCGTCCCGAGTCCGAATCACCGGCCTGTTTTCCCAGCCACGAACACGTCTGCTTCGCCGACCGACGCGCTGCACCCACTCTCCTTCACCGATTTCTCTGCTCGGCCTGTCAACGGCGGCTCTGCTGCTCCGTCCGGTTCGAGGTCGCCGTCTCCGAGGGAGGAAGCGAAACGCCCACCTATACTGGACCGACCACGCCCGAAAACCCCTACACCGCAGTCCAATGGTGAAGAATCACTATCGCAGCAGCATGGTTCTCCGCGACTGCTCGCACCTCGACCTTCGGCACCCGCCGTTCTGCCGTCTTTCGCTGCAGCGCCCGTCTTTCCAAGTCGGCCAACGGCCTCGAGGAAATCGTCTTCGGCGCTTGACCGACCGCAAAATTCGACACCCGAACGACAGAATGACACGAGGCACTACCAGTCGCTTTCCGGAGAAGGTTTGACGGCGAGCGGCACGACCAGTCGATCCACCACGCCGACCGTCTCGCCCGGCCCGGTCTTCCCATCGAGGTCGCGACCGAATGTACTTGATCGACCTCGACCGCGTACGCCTGAACCGAGACGAGTGCTGGAAGTAAGTTCGAGCGGATCCTCTCCTCTTGGGCCAACGACCTCCAGCAGCACTGTATCGCCGACGGATTCTACCGAAGGTGTCTCCGCTCGGGATCGATTCGCGGGTCTTCCTCCGCCTCGGCGGAACACCGCATCTCCGCTCACTACGTCTCAGGATGTAGCGTCGGCGACGCTCGGAGTGCCGAGAACGAGCGTTCTCGACCGCCCGCGCCCCAAAACACCTGACGCGACGAGCTGGTTGCGCGGAGCGAGCCGGACAGCCGCGGCGCCGGAGACAACTTTGCCCCGACCAGGCGACTTTGCTACGACGTCTACAACGACTCTTTCTTCGTCCAAGTACGGCTCGCTGGATTCGATCAGCCCGCTGCGCGGTAGTGGCATTTCGTCCGCGACGCCTGCATCGACTGCTTCGTCGCATGGAGCCTCCCAGGGAGCCTCAATCGAGTCGGGCGCGAAGGAGTCGCCAGGAACCGCCGGTGCGCCGCTGCTCAAACTGGACTTTGATTTCGGAAGCGGTTTCGGCACGACCGGGACCATGTTCGGGTTGAGCGACTTCCTCCAGCGCGATGGCGACTCGACGCCAACCGAACCGGTTTCGTCGCAGGCCTCGAGCCGCATCGAGCCCGCCTCCTCGATTTCGCCAGGCGCATCGGCCAACGCCCTTACGACTCTGCCGCCACGATCGTCTTCGCTCGAAGGTTTAGCTGCACCACAGAGCGACTTGCACACGTCGGGCGAGCTTGTGGTTGAGTCAGCACCCTCGGCCGCTTCTCCGGAGGAGCGCAAGCTCGAAACAGCTGGCGCGCAGCACCCTATCGTATCGGGCGCAAGCTTCGCTTCGACGTCGGATCGGGTCGACTCGCTGACCTCGCTCAACTTGTCGACGGCCGAGACCATATCAGACGAGAACAGTAAGAGCGCCTCGATCGTTTCTTCGTCCGACGCGAGTCCCGATCGTCCGAAGCGTAAACGACGGAAAAGTCTCGCTAGTCTGCTGTCTTTTCGCTCGACCTCGCAGTCTGTTGATGGCTCGCACCTCCAAGGAAGTGGAGCGAGTACGGCGGTTGCCGGCAACGGTTCAAGCACGACCTCCCGGGAGCCTCAATCGGACCATTCGATCGACTCCGGCGAGCACATCCAGACCGATTTGCCGAGACCGGCGACGAGCAACTTGGACACCTTTGCCTTACCACAACGCAAGTCGCAGGACCTTTTCCGTCGCCGCTCGCAGTCGCGCAACGCGAGTCCCGACCATTCGCGCAACGGCGCGCGCTCGGCAAATTTCCAGGTCATCTCGGCCACCACATCACGAAGACCGTCCCGCGGCGCTTCCGCCTCGATCTCATCCGTTCATACAGCCGAGACCGAATCTTCCGACCTAGGTCGACCCTCCCTCGATTTCGGTCGCCAGTCTTCGAGGTCTCGGAATGGGCCCGATCGGCCGGACTCTCGACACCAGCGAGTTCCTTCGATTCCGCTCGGTCGAAGACTCGTCGAGAAATTTGCGCGTAAAGATGCGCATAGACCGGCGACCTCGGAGACAGCGACGGCCTCATGGTCAGCTCCGGTGAAAGACCATTCGTCCGAAGATGCGGGATCTCGACCTCGACTAGGCCGCCGACGCGGCTCATTCTCGAGCCTGCTCGGTTTCAAATCAGGCGGTGCCAGCGAGGTTTCCTCGGCTGCAGAGCCGCCAACGAAGAAGCTTCTCGGCATGAGCTTGTTGGCGGGGCGCCGAAGCGAAGATCTCTTGACGAGCGGGCGGACGATGCGGAGTGATCCGGAGGAACGCCCGTACGTCGAGCAGAGCCGGCACAGCTTCGACATGCTCGCCGAACGGCTCCCGAGAAAGTCTGCAAGCAGCGATGACCTCCTCGTAGGCTTGTCGCGTCTGCCTCTCGCGCAAGTGGACGTTGCTGACTTACCCGAGAGCGCAGATCATCACGCCGCGTGAATTGCAGCGTCCGACAGCAGCAGTACATTCTCTCACGGAGTCGCCGGACCTCTTCGTCGACGCGATGACGGATCTGCAGCAGGACCACTCCCAGGATGTGCCGGCTTCTCCGACTGTAACTGCAACCGCAACGGACGACTCGCACGACGGGGAAAAGGGAGCTACGGTCATCGCGACAGCGAAACGCATTTCGGTGCTCGACATACGGGATGCGAAGGATACGTCAGAGGCGAGGGATGACGCACCCGAGCAGCAGCAGAACCCGTCGCTCGAGGTGCAGATGCCGCAGGTTGGCGAGATGCCTCGCATGCCGACCCCGCCGCCAAAGGTCGTAACGAAGAGACGTTCACGGATCATCTCGCCGGTAGTGCCCATCTGGCGTCAACCGCAGACAACCTCCGCGGCAGCGCAGGCTGTGGAGCAGACGAGCATGACCAGCGCATGGTTGAACATCGAAGAGGCACTCGGCAGGTGAATCTGCACGATGTCCGGCCAGTCATTGATGGCCAGTGCTGACGCCTCGCGCTCCTGCAGCTATCAGCATTTGTGGCGAGAAGGAAGGGCTGATCGGGGAGCCATCATTTCGACCCTACTCCTGCCATTCCTGCGGCAAGAGGAACAGCAGGGGAGATCTCGGCTTAGTCGGCGACTCGCCAGGCGGCAACGAGAAGTTCTGTTCGGCTGGTACGCAAGCTTGAAGCGCTCGACAGTCGCGGTTCTGCGCTTCTGACCCTGATCTCGCTAATTGCAGGGTCGAAGTTATGACGAATGAGCTGAAGCGTACGCAGCCAGTCCATCGCGGAGCTCTGCTTGAAGCAGTCGCGACCATTCTTGAGTGGTCCGTCGAACGAGACTCTCTGATCGCTACGACGTGCTGACCACTGGGCTCGGTGCGCACAGTCACAACCTATCGATCGCATCCCTCGACGGCGATGAGGCCGATCAGAGGCGCTTCCGTACCGCTATGGTGAACATCCTCGACTTTGCTATCGAAAAGCTGAACGACAAAGGTGCGCTGCACTGTCGCTGATTCACCGGAGATCGATACTGACCGAGCATCAACCGCCTCGTGTAGCCGTTTACGCCAATACGCTCGTTTTCTCCGGCCGCGTCCTCGCCCTTGCCTTCTTCCGCGTCGACGGCGTCGCGCTCAAGCTCATTCGCGCGCTTCCGCCGGTTCGAAGACAGACACTGAGGCGCGTCTTGGAAGAATCCGGGGCCGACGAGCGGTGCGTATCAATTCACAGTCCTGAAGCCCCTATAAGAAGCCTTACTGACGTCACATCGTACAGGAACTTGCCCGCGATCGAGCGCGAGCGATATCCTTCGCATCTCTTGCCTTTGTGCTTGTCTGATTTCGGCGGATACGCTGCTCAGGTGTTGACGCCGAGGGTCGCCTCGGCGCAAAGCCAGCAGTTCTTGGTGCACGACGGAAACGTCCGCATCGACATGAGCGGTAATTGGTCAGTCAACCGCACCTCAGCTGCAAAGCGTGTTCGGCGGCTGACGCTGCTTCATACTACGCACCAGGCTCATCCGCTGGACCGCCTCGGACTCTGACCTCCCTTTCTCCTTCTATCGCGCGTACTTCCGCCAACTGGCGTCACTCCTCGTACCGTTCGAACTGCGCGCGGCTTGCGCTAGCGCGCCTTGCCTGCCAGCGACGAACGTGATCACGGCGCCGGGGTTCCTCTTCGTGGCCGCCTCGATGTTGGACAAAAGCGACGCTCTTGTGCACCGCAATCTTCGATCGGTGACATCGATTAGTCAGAACAATGGCAACTTCAACTCGAACGACTCGGCGAATTTGAGTTTCGGCCAGAAGCCGAAGGTGCTGGAGTTGGCGCAGCGGCGGGTCACGACGACTATGCTCGACGTCGTCGGCGGGCCCCGTGCTGCTGAAGCAACGGCCGACGCTGCCGCGAGGCGATACCTATTCGGGACCATGCTGCAGGTCTGGATTCGCGCGACTGTCAAGCGCACGTCGATGTGGGACCAGCGCGGCGTCTTCCTGCTGCTCGATCTGATCGAGTCTTTGATCTATACCCTTGCGTATCCGATTGCGCCGATGTCAGACTTGAACGGCAACGACGAGGCTGCACAAAAGCCGGACGAGCGGTCCCTCGACCTCCTGGACGTTCCGTTCGTTTTCGACTTTGTCCGTCAGATCCTTACCGAGGCAGACAACACGGTCACCATCATGCGAACAATCGCCTTCGTCTACGCGCACTTCGAGATGTAAGCTCGGCTCACCATTCCATATCAGCAGAGACTGACGTTTGCATCTTCACAGCCTGACATTGCGGGCTGAAGACCGGACGGAGCTTTGCGAGCGCTTGATACTGGACGAAGGGTTGTTCCAGCGCCTCTTCCTCCACTGGAACAGCGGGTGTCGAGGATTCTTCATCCGCTTGGTACGTTCATACCGTGTCGATATATGATTGGACAGCTCCGCTGACTCGCTCGTACGCGGACCAGCTCGTATGGCGTGTCTCGCGATTAGGTGCCGTCGAGCGAGAGTCGAACCCGCACTATCGGGTGGAGCCTGAAGTCGTCAGCATCTTCAACCTGCTCAACGTCCGTCTCGAGGCGGTCCGCAAGCGGCACGAACAATTGGAGCCGGCCGGTAACCTCACCTCGGATGACGCGTTCTTTCGACCGAAGCGTTCCACCATCTGTTCTACGCGGGGCGTCAAGGAAGCGCCGTGGGCCTCGGAGGACGGCGCTGATGACGCTTCGACGGTCCGCGATCACGTCGCCATCGCGACTTCCGCTCTCGAGGCGGATAGTAGCAAGCCTGAACGACTCGCCCAACCCGACCCGATCGCGGACAAGTCAGACCAGACAGCTGTCTCCAAGATGGTCTCTTGGCTGAAGGGTGGCCGCAAGCAGAAGGGCGGCCGAGCGGATCGACCCAAGCCGCTTTCGTTGTCGACCAAGAACGGCAGTACCGCCGCACAGAATTGGCCATCTGCTCCGTTACCGACCAAGATCGAGACCGGCGACGTTAAGCCGCCGAGGGACAGCACGGCGCGGTCCAAGGACCTCTCGCTGCCGCCGACCTCTGCCGACCTCGTCCGGAGCTCGTCTTCTGCGTCCTCGTCGAAGAGCGAGAAACGCAAGTCGCGCGGGTCGGCGTTCTTCGCTTTCGAGTTCGAGAATGGTGTTGTTTCGCGGGCCGACGTCGATCCCAAGCTGCTCTCACCGAATGCGACCGAGACTGGCGGACCCGGCTCGCCTTCCGTTGCCGGCAGCACGTCGCCTACGCGGCCGCGAGACCCGGAGCGCGGCGCTGCACTCTCTCCGCGCGTTTCGATCCGGTTCTCAAAACGTTCGAGCATCTTGCCGCCCGCTGCGCTCGACCTGCTGAAATCGACCGGCATCGAGGACGTCCCGCCGATTCCCGAACGATTCCGCCGTACAGTCGAGAGCGGATACGCCAAGAGACTCCATCCCTACGCTGTGCGTGGATTGCGGGACTACGAAGACGCTCTCGACGAGTGGACCGACTGGGTCGCTCGACTGCAAGAAGAGGAGGAGCTGGCTCCTTCTGCCTTCGACATTGTACGCGCTCCCCCGTGGTCATATCTGCTCTGTACCGTGCCATACTGACGCTCTCACGAATATAATCAGGTGCCGCGCCTGGCCGTCAACTGGCCGCTCAATTCGGAGGAGAACTGATTTTGTTGCAGGCGACTTCGGCCCGTTCTCCCTCATCTCGACCCCATGTAGATGCGTTCCCCCTTGAAGATATAGCACTCTTATCCGGATTCGAGATGGGCGAGCAAGTAGTCGAATGCGATGAGGACGGTGCGATCGCGTCCGCAGTCGAGCTGCCCGAACCGAAGATCGTCGCCGACTCTGCGGTTGACCGACTCGGTTCGAGGTTTCGACCGCCCGCCTGCTTCTCGTGACTGCGTGCCATAGCAACACTCGCACCGTCATCATGTCGGGACCACCTCCTGCGCCTGCTCTCGTCCCGGCGGACAGCAGTGTATCGTCGGTCAACCCTCGTCTCATCAATGATCGACCCGGTTAGTGCCGCCGCCTTCTCCCAAGTCCCGCTCTTGAACGCTACGGGTCCACAGCTGACACATGCGACTTGCACAGGCGGCTCGTCCGAGGAGGCTGTCCGCGCGTACCACCTTCTCGAAGCACTGCGTCGAGGTACAGTCCTGTTCCTTATGACGGCATGTACGCTTGCCCGATGATTGACGGGACCGGCTCGCACGTACAGGTGATGAGAGCGAACTGAAAGAGCTACTCGACGACTCTCCGACCGCGCAAACACCGACCGCGTCAGAGGTCAAGGCGAGCGGAAGTGTTGCGGGCAGCCAACCGCTCCATCTCGCAGTCCGATGCGCAAAGCGTGCGTATTCTCCGTTTCCGGTGCATGCGCAATCGTTACTGACTTCATTGATGTTGGATCGCACTCGTCAGTGCCGACGGTCGACTTCGTCTACAAGCACGACCCGGCGGCGTTGAACGTTCCCGACTCTCGCGGCCAGACTCCACTCCATCTCGCAGCCGCCCTCGATCGCCGAGATGCTTTGTCTCTATTCCTTGCCCAGGATCACGCCGACGACATGATGCGCGATCAAAGCGGCAAGACTTGCTTCGAAGTGGCGGCATCTCCAGAAGCTGCCGCCCTCATCTCGGGTGCGTCGCTTTTCCCCTGCTCCGTCCGATCCTTGCTCAAGCTGTTACGCTGCAGTCTCTCGCAACAAGTGGAACGAGATCTTCCTCAGCCATCTCGGAACCTACGTCGCCTCGCCGACAAGCACACCCGAATCGCCATCGCGCCGAGACTCTGCTGCTGCCGCGGGGAACGCTCCGAATCCGGCAGCCGAACGGCTCTGCACCTTCATCGCCAAGCCTCGTGCGCGGTGCTGTGACTTTACTATGCGCGACCCAACGAGCGGTACTACGGTGCTTCACGAGGCCGTCCGCCGCAGAGATCTCGCTCTCATCAAGCTTGTCCTGTCTCGCGGAGCGGACGTACTCGCACGGGACAAAAGGGGCAAATTACCGATAGACCTCGCCAAAGACGACAAGATTAAAGAGGTCCTGAAACAGGCAGCCCAATCGGAGGGACGTGCGCTTGCGAGAGCGACGTCGAGCATTGGTGGCGCCGATCGCGGCGCTGCAGGTGGCAGCGCCAAGGCGACCGGGCTGGCCCCTGTCTCGACATCCGCCTCGGCAGGTGCGCGTAGCGTATCCAGTGCAGCTTCCAGCGTGGCGGGCCTCTCTCCGGCGGCGGGCAAACCCGTCATGAAGGGATACCTTCTGAAATGGACCAATCTCGCACGCGGATACAAGCCCCGGTGGTTTGTCCTCGAACACGGTGCGTCCTTTCGATACAGCGCAGGCTGGCAACACGCTTGACTCCCTTCATGACAGGCGTTCTCTCGTATTATCGCGACCAGGCGGACGAGGGCAATGTTTCGCGAGGATCGATCAGCATGACGGTCGCCAAGGTCGATTCGCCCGGCACGGACAAGCTCAAGTTCGTCGTCGGAAGTAAGATTGATCGCACTGCGTCGGTTTACCTCAAAGGAGCTCGTGAGCGAAATCACTTCCTGCGCGGTGCGACGACGTCGCTGACGTGTTCGGCGGAATAGACCCGGTCGAAGTGATGCGCTGGGTCGACGCCTTGCGCCAGAGCATCGAACTCGCCAACGAAGCCACAGCCTCACAGCCTTCGTACGCGGCGGGATCTGCGCGCGCTGCCTCCTTCTCATCGGAAGGCGTGCGCCCGGTTGGCCTGACCCGCCCGAACGGCTCGCCGCACGAATCTATCGCCGCGCCGAGTAACGATGGCGACAACGACACCTTCCGCGAGGAGGAAGATATGCCACCGCATACCGACGACTTCCACCTCATGGCCCAGAGCGCGAAGACCCAGCTTGAAGCGAGCCAATCGCTTCTGCGCTCTCTGCCCGGCGCCTCCCAGCACGCGAGCGTCAAGAACGCCCTCGCGCGATCGCTGGCGTCTCTCGGACAGTCGATAGATGAATACGTCGAAATCGTCGAGCAGCGCGAGCGGTACTTCCAGCGCCGATACGAGAAGGAGGCCGCGGCCAAGCGACACTGGGAAGACAGCATGAAAGAGGTCGCTACTCAACATGCCGCTCTTGAGCTCGAGCTTCAGCGCGTGGCTCGCGACAGCACTCGGCGGAAACGCGCTCTGCAAGAGGTCCGCGCCAACTTGGGTGTGATCTCGCCGGCGCTTAGTCCGCGCGACCCTGTCCCCGCTGCCGACGGTCAAACACCCGTTACAGCGAGTCAAGAAATGCAGACGCTCCCTGAGAGCGGGTCTGAGCCGCTACCATCGCCATTACGCCTCTCTTCGTTCGCCCTCAACAAGACTCGCAGTCGAGGCGATACGACCGGATCCATGTCACCAACTCGCATTCGGACCCGTGCTGGCACCTTGATGCAGCCCCGCGCGCCCGCCGAGCTCGAGCAGATCGTCCAGCAAGCCCTCCAACACGATGACGGCGCCGAGACGGCCGAGAGCGACGACGACGACGAGTTTTTCGAAGCGATCGAAGCGGGCGAATTATCTTTCGACGAGGATGCTGGCGAACGCGTCACTGCAGCAGATCACGTCGAACCGACGAGTGCGACGCAAACGCCAAAGCGGACCGCCCCGGCTGCTGATTACATCGAAAAATTCGACCTTTCGCCTTATCGAGGCTACGACCATCCGAGAACTACTCTGCCCATCACCAGCGACAACCGGCCGAGCGTCTCGCTGTGGGCCATCCTCAAAGGCTCGATCGGCAAAGACCTTACTAAGATCAGCTTTCCCGTCTACTTCAATGAACCGACTTCGATGCTGCAGCGAATGGCTGAGGACATGGAGTTTTCCGAGTGCTGTGAGGATTCACCCTTCCTGCTACATCCTCCTCTGGAGACTGACGCCTGCGAGCGCCGACAGTGGACGCTGCCGCCAAAGAGAAAGAGCCGACCAAGCGGATCGCTTACGTCGCCGCGTTCGCCATGTCCAATTGTAGGTCGGTGTACGCCCGAACCAGTAAGCGATCCTGACCGCGTCGCCTCGCAGACTCGTCGACGATCGGTCGCATCTCAAAACCATTCAACCCGCTCATCTCCGAAACATTCGAATACGTCGAGCCCCGAAAGCAGTACCGATACATTTCCGAGCAAGTCTCGCATCACCCGCCCATCTCCGCCTGCATCGGCCAGTCGCCGAGCTGGGAATACTTTGGCATGGTGGACGCCAAGTCAAAGTTTACCGGCAAAAGTTTCGAGATCAGGCCGACCGGAACAGCTCACGTCACGCTGCGCATCCCCGAAGAGTGGGCCGATCCGAGCTGTCCGCCGTGCAAGACCGTGCCCGGTCTGCGCGAAGAGCATTATTCTTGGCTCAAGGTGTGCACTACGGCCCTTACTTTGACTGAGGACCAGACCCAGACTGACGGTTCGCATCCAAGGTCACGACTGGCGTTTCCAACTTCCTGCTCGGGAACCCCATCATCGACCACTACGGTGACATGGTCGTCACCAATCATCGCACTGGCGACACGTGCACCCTTACTTTCAAGCCGAGAACGTGGCGTGGAGGCAACATTGCTGAGATCAAGGGCGAGGTCACGGACGCTCAAGGCCGAAAAGCCTGGGACATTGCCGGCAAGTGGAGCTCGCAGCTCGTCGCACGCCGAGTAGGCGCTGGACACGGCGAGCTCGCGCCCGACACAACCGTTCCGGCGAGCGGCGGAGAATACATCCGTCTCTGGAAGAACTCGGAGAAGCCTCCGAAGACTCCCTTCGGCTTGTACGTTCCTCCGCGAGCAGATAAGCGCTGTGCAGGCACGCTAATTGATCCTCGCGCCTGCGCAGAACACCCTTCGCCATAACGCTCAACGATCTGAACGAGGAACTCAAGCCTTGGCTTCCGCCTACGGACTGCCGACTGCGTCCGGACCAGCACGCTTTCGAAGCCGGCGCTTTTGAACGGGCGAACGAGCTTAAGGCCGAACTCGAAGACTTTCAGCGCGCGACGCGGCGGAAGCGTGAGACCGGCGAGCTCCCTCCTCACAAGCCGCGCTGGTTCGCTCGAGCAACCGATTCCGACACCGGCGAGCTCATCTGGCAACCGTCGCGGCTGGAAGACGGCCAACTGGAGTACTGGACCGAGCGCACGCGTGTCGGTGCCGCCAAGCTGAAAGGTGAAGAAGCCGAATGGCGCGATGTGGAACAAATCTGTAAGCCCAAGCTGCGCGCACAAGACTGCCTGATCGGAGCCGATTGACTGATTTGGCCGGTCGTACAGTCGTCGAGACGGAATGAGAGGACGGCCGGCTTCCGCAGACGCAGTCGGAGAGGAATGGTAGTGTTCGGACAATTGCGACTGCAGGAATTGTACAACTACACACGCTATGGTCTATTTGCGATATGAAAGAGGGACTGGAGATTCAGGATGCACCCGAGCGCGATCGCTCGCGGGCTTGTCGCCACTCCCTCAGGTCCTTTTCGACCTCCTTCTCGAGCTCCACCTCTTCCTGCTTCACGCGCAGCAGCTCTGCTTCGCGCGCTTCCGTCGTCTCCTCGAATCGTCCCTGTCGCTGTGCTTGACCGACGGGGTTCTCGGTGCTCACAACGCCGGTACGGGCCAGCCGTTCGAAGAGGGTGTAGAGTCGCTCGGCCTCACGCTCCTTTTCGTCGTCCGACATGGCCGTCTGGGCGAAATCGATCGGCTTCGACTTGATCGCGCCCGTGATTGGGTCGATACCAGCGTCGCTATGCGTCTTGACCGCCTCGGAGTTGACAGCGGAGTTCGCTGGCGGCGGCGGGATCAGCTCTTGCCGATTCTGTAGGAATCCGCTCGCGAGGCCGTAGCCGAGCGTCTGTACGAGCTGGTCGGGCGAGCGATCGCAGAGATTGTACACGAACTCGCCGACTCCAAACGCAGTGTTGGGAAGGAGGATCGACGACATGAGGCGGACGAGGTAGCCGGCCATGGTCGTTTGGCGGTCGAGAGGCAGCGTGCGGTCCCTGCGAAAGACCATAGGTCAGTCGGCTTTGATTCCCCGTATTGCGAGACACAGACAGCTACGTACGCGTTTGAAGGGAAAATCAGCTCGCGGAAAACGTATTGTGCCTCGCCGAGCATGCTCAGCTTCCTCAGCAGCAGCATGACCGGTCCCAGGACTTCGTCCACCTTGCCCGCATCGGCACCGCCCGGCCCAGCCGTCGCCTGTAGCCACTCGTCCGGCGAGCACGGCGCTTCCAGAGCGCGCCCTTGCTGGCGATGCTGCGTCGTGAAGGTCTTCGGATTGGAAGGAACACGATCGGCCGGGAAGTACATCTCGCAGACGTGACGTAGGATTTCCAGCAGTCGCTCGCCGAGAGAGCCTATACCGCCACCAGGGAGGATGGTCTCGTCCGTCTGCGATATACGAGGCGGCACATACTGTAGCCATGAGGTCGACCATCCCGATAGCTCCTCGAGTTCGAGCGGGAAATTGAGGAGGGTGTTGAGCGCACCGCGCACGATCGGCGAGATCTGCTTGGTCGATGTCGCGATATCATCGAGCATAGGTAGGACTACCGCAAGGGTGAGGTAAGGGCGGAACAGCGGGAGGAAAATGTGCGCCGCCGTCAGCGAGAGTGACGTCGCGCCATTGCCTTCGCCGTCAGGGTCACGCAAATTCGGGCGATTCCCGTTATCGTCTCGAGTAGCACCTGATCTTTCCTTGAACGACGATGTCGGCGAAGTCCGCTTAACGGCGTCCACGACGCGCTTTGCGAACGCGACGGGACTCTTCGCCCTCGGCGGTTCGGCCGCCAAGGTCGATCCCGCTGAGTCGGGTGCCTCGAGCGCCGAGCCCAGAGCGGGTGAAGTCGAAGTCGAAATCGAAGCAGGCGCAGTGGGACCACCCGAGGCCGGTCCGCCGTCTGTCCCGCTGCTGCTGCTTTTCGAGCGCCAGAACCGTTTCTTTCTGGCGCCTGGCGAGGCCTGGAGTAGCGGCGTAGCACTCGACTCCTCGCTCGCGTCCTGTTCGAACGGCGGCGGGGCGGTAGAAGGCGGCGCGCGGGCGTACTGGAGCATGAGGTTGTACGCAAGCTTGAGGTTCTCTTTCAAGACGTCGTCGAGCGTCGACGTGGGGGGACCAGCTCCGAGCAAGGGACGATGTTGCGATGAGGAGTAGATGCTGATGTATGCTTCGGCGAACTGGACACGGGCGCAAGTCAGCGAAGTGATAATCAGTGCGGCTGGCGTAGCTCTGTCCGTACCTTTTGCATTGCGTCGACGCAGTCGCAGCCGAGCGCGAGTTCCGCGATGACGTCGCTCGGCTTACTGGTCAGCAAGAACAGAACTCGGCCCGCGAGGAATCCCGCCTTCTTGCAAGCGAGCATGCGAACAAGGCCCCGAAGGGCGGAACGATTCTGGTCGGCGAGGACGACGTTGGGGAAGAGATCACGGGCCGAAGGGTGTAGGGTGAGAGTGTTGGCGAGACAGCGGAGAGCTTCGGCCTCGTGTATGGCGAGAGGGTCGTCCTCGAATGACGCGAGCGCAGCCGCAGCTAGGTGACGCCTCGTGAGATCCGGATCCTCATCGTCCTCGTCCTGCCTCGGGTCGTCTTGGTTCGGCTGAGGGTGCGGCAGCTCGGCGGTCCGCTCGAGTCCTCCGAGACGCAGCAGCGCCGCCAGCCCGTCCGCCCTCGTGAGCTGTTCTGTCCCGGCAGGACTTCGTCCGAGCAGTTTCAACAGGACGCAAGTCGGCGGAACCAGGGGATGATCCGACGCGGTTTTGCCTTCAGGGTGGATCTGAGGTACGGTCTCGAGTACGGCGGCGAGAAGTTTGCGCCGAGTCTCTGACCCGAGGTCATAGCCTTGAGCGACGACTGTCCCGAGCGAACGGCGGGAACGGGTCAGCGAAACGGCGGCGTAGACCCTCGGGAAGAGCGCGCACTGACCTTGCAAGACTTGCGCGAGTGACTGGAGTGCTTCTGATGAGCTCCTATCTTGTAGCGAGCGGTGTAGGTACGCAGCGACGGGAGGTGGGGCGGACAAAGCCATTGCCGGGTCGATACTGGCCACGCCTCGAGACGAGGAACCTGCTCGTTCAGCAGACTAGCTCGACTAGACTCGCGAACGGTAGAGCTGTCAAGTATGCAGCTCAGCGTGTACGGGACCGCGAGGGAGGAGTGCAGGTTCACGCCTCGGCAGGTTCGTGCCATGTCGGATCGCATTGCTCGTCGCCGAGTAGTTGACGCTCAGGCCTCTGTCGATGACGCCGCTGCCACGCGAGACGGTTGCGCACCAGACCGCTACCGCTCCTTCCGGATGCCCTCGCACATGTCCTCGCGCTGCCAAGATGTCGCTACTCCGGCCTGCTCGTCCACCGCGCCCCTCGTCGTCTAGTCTAGTCGACGACACTGTCGCCGCTATCCCGCCTGTAGTCGCCCAGGCGCTTTGTACGCAGGCGCGGACTCGGGGCGCAGAACAGGAGCAAGGCGAACCATCACGCCCGCCGGCTCAAAAGGAACCGTAGTGAAAATGCGACCCCGACGCCGAAACCCTTTCCAGCGGTAGCATCAGAGATCGCTTCGATGGAGCCGCAGCAGGGAGAGTGCTTGCTCGGTTCGATACGGACGCGCTCGAGTCTTCATCCAGATTGTCTATTGCTGCGCGGGAAATAGGGACAGGAGGATCACGACGAAGTGCTGCGCGTCGGGGCGCGGCGGAGCCTATGGGAGAGGGTCGACATATTCACGGAAAGAAAAGGTGGGAAGGGTATAAACTCGTCAAACGAGCAGAATGCCGGCGAGAGGGAGGGCAAATGCGGTCAAGCCAAAGCCGACGGCTTTCGGCCCTGTCGCCCCCGCACCCGACGTGTGCTCGCTCACGGCCGTCGCAGACGGCTTGCTGGCGCTCGCGCGGCTCTTGATCGCCCCCGACGACGACGCCGACGAAGTCGCGACGGCCAAAGTCGCCGTCGGCTTGAGGTGAATCGACTTGACCGACTTGGCGGTCGGCGAGGCGAGCGACACGGAGAGCGTACCGTTCCTCCACTGCTCATAGTTTGGGTAGATGTAGTCTTCTTGCTCGATGTAAGGACGCGAGTTGCTGCAACGAGCTTGGTCAGGTCCAGGGAGCGGAAGCGACGGGCGGGCCTACTCGAGACTCACTTCATGCACACCGCGAGGGGCATGACGCCACCAGTGAATTGCTCTTGCATCTGCGGCAGGAACTCGTCGATAAGAGACATGGTACCGTTGTTGCTGCGAGACCCGGGGCGAGTGATCAGACTCGATGCGCTCGGAAAATCTGCTGGCGGAAAACTCCTTACAGCTCGTGCGACAGAACGACCGGACCGAGCGTATCGAACTTGCCCGCCGCCTGGTCCGCAAAGATCTTGCGATAGTTCGCGCGGATCTGAGGCTTGCCGACATTGACCCAATTCCAGTCGTCCGTGTCCTCTTTCCACCTGCGGGAAATGCTATTAACCCTTGCCGCTCGTGAAGTTCCTCTTTGGCCTCGGACTCACATCGTCGTGCGGAGGTCGAGCTTTTCCGCGATGAAGCGGACGCGGTTATCAACGTCGCCGTAAGGCGGCCGCCAGCATCGGACCGTAATGCCGAGGACCTCTTTGATCGCCTTTTTAGCGAAGTAAAGCTCAGCAAAGACTTCCTCATTGGTCAGGCCGGTCATGTCTGGGTGGAGCAAAGGTATGAGCAATATAGAGCAGTAGGAGCCCAAGTATGATGCACTTGCAGGCTGCGAGACCCCGATAGCGAGCGGATCGAATCAGGTCAGCCACTTCCACCGCTTGTCGGCCTTTCTCAATCTGTCACGTACGGTGACTCCAGCTGAAGACCAAGGGACAACGTCAGAACTCGTGGGATTGATGAAGAAGCGAACGGAGGAAGACGACAAACGTGTGAGCGCAAATCTCGTGACCGTCGGCCAGGCCGCGCTGGGCTTCGAGTGGCCAGTCAAGAACGTTCGAGCCGATATCTGCGGCAATGTGTGATCAGCTTTCAAAAGAATAGCGCAGAGCTGCAGCCCCGAAGACGTACAGAACAAGGTTGCTTTCTGCTTGCGCTCGGCCATGTAGTCGTAGAAGGCATTCTGCGCGGGGAAGACAGTCAATGGCCCCGGTCTGCGTGCGCGCGCGCTGCAGCTCACATGACTACAGTTGGGACCTGTCGAGTTGGAGTCTGGCCAATTAGCAAATTGCATCCAAGGGAAAATCGGGGGACGCGCACCGTCGTCGTGCGAGAAAACCCAGACGTTCGGTTCTTCGCAGTGCGTGAGGTCCGGCTTGAGCCCTGTCGACGGCTTTGGCGTCATGCAATGGGAGGCCGACCACCAGCAATCGGGGTCGGCGGTGTAGTTGTAGGCAATCCCCTGAAAGTCGCCGTATCGGCCACCGCGCGGCGGGATGTCCGGAATCGTTGCGCTGATGTTTTCAAACAGCTGCCGAGCGTCAGGCTGCAAACCCCTGTACGTCTCAGCACCAGCGCGTACGTCGCATATCAGCAATAGGCGACAGGCGCGTCGGGAGGGTGCAAATAGCGGTACGCACGACGCGTTCATATGCGCCGTCTTCCAGATCGCCGGGTACGAATCGAGCTGCGGCGATCGTAGAGCAAAGGCGATCAGTCGTGCTCGCGCGTCTGAGGTATGGTCCTGCCTGGGCCGTGCATCAAGTTGGCCACGTCTCACGATACGACAACCTCGACTAAAATTGAGAAGGCTGAACGGTGCGCCGCCTGAGGCGCTAGCTGAGGCTTGCGCGACAACCTGCAGGCAGACTTACGATAGCGTTGACGGGCTCATAGTTATAGTATGAACACTCTTCTTGCGGATTGAGAATTGCGGCTGCCTGTGCCTCGGTTTTGCGCTCAGGGAGCCCGCGAGCCGCGTTGACGGCGCTGCGTTTCGCGAGTTCCGGATCGCAAGCCAGAACAGCTGCCGGCGCCAGCGCGGCGAAGAGAGCGACGACGTTTCGCATGGCGTACATGAGCCGTTCAGGTAGGTACGACCTTGAGTGGGCATTCGGACCTTGGTCGAAAGAGCGAAGTGAAGAGAGCCTAACGTTACTGTTTTGCATGATGCATGATGCGTCCGGTCGGAGCATGGTGCGCTTGTTAATTTGGGAAGCGCTACATCGGTAACGTTAACTGCCGATTGGCAAGCAGAACAGGAAGGGTGCGACCGAATGGTTCACTGAAAATAGCACAAGGCGGCGGAAATAGACCAGTGCTCGCCGAAGAGCTCCCGAGGACGGAGCTTCCGCGAGCCCACGACAACAGATCCCTTGGCGCAGATTGGTCAGGAGGCTCGCGTATAACGCGACCTACGTCAACTGTGCATCACCGAGCACCTACCTTCCGCTGGATACGGTCACCCATCATTTCAGCAGGAGGAGATGCAGCCTGAACGCGTTTCTCTTACGTCGCGCCTGCCCTCCCAGGGTCGAGGTCCTTCGAGAGTCTTGATAGATAGGACGAATTCAAATAGTGTCTATGGAACGTGAAAGGATGAAGAGGGAAGTGTGAGACAGCGACATGCGGAGGCAGTACGGCATAGACAAGGTCCGGGTGCCGCGCTCTATGTAAGGGAATAAGCCGCGATGCCGACGGCCGCTACAACTGCAGACAAGTGAGCGGCGAAGCGTACACGAGCGCCCGACTTGTGGGTCGCGCCCGCTGTGCTGGACGCTTGCGACCCGCTGACCCGCGAACCGGTCGAGACGAGCGCTCGAGCCGCAGATGACGCGGCAGCACCCGACGAAGCAGCCGTTGCGCTGCTCGACGCGGCGGAGGAGGTCGGCATCGCGGTCGGCGACAGAGCGAGCGAGGCGATCGAAGTTGCTGTCGGCGCAGCGAGTGACATCGATGTCGTTCCTGACATCCACTGATCGTAATTCGGGTAGAGATAGTCCGCCTGCTCGATGTATGGACGAGAATTGCTGCGCGCACGCGAAGAATACTAGATCAGCAATGTCAAGAGCAGCCGTGAGCAACAGGCACGACCTACTTGAGGCAGACTGCCACCGGCATGACGCCCCCAACGAACTGCTGCTGGATCTGCGGCAGAAATTCCTCGACAAGCGACATCGTACCGTTGTCCCTGACGCCGTGTCGCACGGTCAGCCGTGGTCTATAAACTGCGGTCGCGACGGGCTCACAATTCGTGCGTCAAGACAATCGTGCCGGAGTGGTTGAATTTGCCGGCGGTCTGACGGCCCAAGATGCCCTGATAGTTCTGGCGGATGACAGCCATGCCGACATTGGACCAATTCCAGTCGTCGGTGTCCTGGTTCCATCTGATGGCGGCGAAGTTTCAGTTTGAACCGGGGGGCGGAATCGCGTCCGCGACGACTCACACTACAGTACGCATATCGAGCTTGTCGGCGATGTAGCGGACACGGTTATCGACGTCACCGTAAGGCGGCCGCCAGCATCGAACCGTGACGCCGAGGACCTCTTTGATGGCTTTTTTGCTGAAGTACAGCTCGGAGAAAACCTCTTCGTTGGTCAGGCCAGTCATGTCTGCGAGTCTGATGTCAGCAACGACGACCTTGCTCGTGATGCGCTTCTGATGGACCGAGACTCACAAGCTGTAGACGAGAGCGCGTCGCACGGACCGAGGAGAAGTCAGTTACGACCCCGAAAGGCGATCATGCAGCCAGCAAACGTACGATGACTCCATCTGTAAAGTTCGGAGAGTAATTAGTACCTCCTGACGAGCTTGCAGCGGCCGATGCCCGCAAACAAACTCACGTGTGCGCGCAAATCTCGTGGCCATCAGCCAGACCTCGCTGGGCTTCAAGAGGCCAGTCGAGCACATTTGAGCCGATGTCTGTTGAAGCAGGAAATCGTCAATGCGAGTTCGCTGCGTACGGACGCTCCAACGTAAGGGTTTACAGAATAGTGTTGCCTTCTGCTTCCGCTCCTGTAGGTAGTCGTAGAATGCGTTCTGAGGATTCGCAGCGAAGCGAGCTCGTCAGCTTTCTGCGCTCTAGCGCATGATCTGCTTTCTCGCTCACGTGACTGCAGTTCGGGCCTGTCGAACGCGGCGGGAGAAGAGTCAGCGAGGTTCCAAAACGCAATCAAGTCTGGCAGGTTCTAGCGTACCGTCATCGAGAGTGAACCCCCATGTGTTCGCCTCATTACAGTCGATTGTATCGTTGTGCAGGCCCGAAGACGCAGCCGGGGTCACGCAGTGAGTCGCAGACCACCAGCAGTCGGGATCTCCGGTCGTGTTGTACACGATGCCGGTGAAGTCGCCGTAGCGGTTCCCTCGAACTGGGATATCGGGTATAGACGCGTTGATTGACGCGAAAAGGTCTCTGTCGCTCTGCTGGATTCCGCTGCAGGCAGACATCGCGTAAGAGTCTGTGCCTGAAACGGGCGTGGCTCGTAGGTTCGTGCAGAATGAGAGGGAGACTCACGAGGCAGACAGGTCTGCAGTCTTCCAGATGTCGGGATACGAGTTGATCTGTACGAGACTTCCGGTCAGCGGGCTGAGTCGGTCAACACGCGATCTAAATTGTCCGAGTTGGATCTGCCTGAGGGCCAGCTCAAGCACTCGCGAATGCCCCGAAACAAGACTGACTATAGCATTTACTGGCTCGTAGTTGTAATACGAGCATTCCTCTTGCTTGTCGGTGATCTGTGCCTCCGCCGCTTCGTTCGAGCGGTCGAGTTGACGAGCAGCGTTGATAGCGCGCCGTTCCATCTGAGGGTGGCAGGCAAGCACGACCGCCGGCGCAAAGGCGGCTGCGATGGCGACGATGTTACGCATCTTGAGGTCGCTCGTGCGGGGTGGAAGAGGACAGCTGGAGCAGGGAAGCCAGTGGCGGGTTTGAGCCGTCTCGAGGTTTGTTTTGCTCGGGAGGGCGCTAGCCAGGATCGTCCGCGTTCCGGGCGCGCGCCAGCATGGTTTCGGTTTCAAGAGCCGACAGCATCGGCAGAGATGGGCGATGGGTGCCTTTTTAAGGAGTGCGCAACTGCGAGGGCAGACGGTGGAAGGCTGAAAATAGCGACGAGCGATGGGGAGCGCCGCGCGGATTTGCAGCGGGGGGATGGCGCGCGTTGACGCGCTTGCGACATTCACGAAACGATCCAGTTTCATCTTCCAGAGCCTCGCAGGAGCATGCCACACTCGACATGCGAAGGAGAAATGCATGGAACAACCTATGGACAAGCGGGGGAGGAGACGGGAAAAAAAAAAGACGGAAACGATCGAACCTGATCCGACGCATCAGATGAACCACATCGTCGAACCCATCTTCTGCCCCTTCATCTCGCGGTCGAGGCGCTGCTGGATGTACATCGGGTCGCGCGCTTTCGCCTGGGCGAGGCTAGCGGCGCTCGAGACGTCATCGTTCGAGACGAACGAACGCGCCTTGGTCGCGACGATATCGGCGTCTGCAGCAGGGGAATGTCAGCCAGCCCAAGGCTTCACTGCTCAAAGAGTCAGGCGTACAGTATGCGGGCGGAATGAGGGAAGTCGACCTCGTCGCGCGAGCAAAGGAGAATGAGAGAGAGCTGCTCACGTCCGCGAACGTCAGCAGCTGCGTCCCTTGCACGGGGGAAGGCAGCGACGCACTTGGTCATCTTCTGCAGCTCGTCGGACTTGTAGCCGTTCTCGTCGAGGAGGACGACGTTGCGAGTCGGCTTGGCTGTTCCCTTGAGCCTGTAGGGGAACGGATGAGTGAGCGCCCGGCCAAATTGGCTGAACTTTTCATGACTCTTACCCAGCATGAGCTTGCACTGCAAAGCAAGGGCATCGAGTTATTGCGTGTCAGCTCCACGAAGAGGCGCATAGGCAAGAAGCGGAACGCACGGAAAAAGTCAAAGACGTAAGGGTGCGTGATCGTCTGATCGACGACAACACCCGGCGGCAAGTTGCCCGTCCTATCGGCGTCTTGCGGGTCCGCGCAAAACAAGCGAACATTGTGGCGCTTCATGCAGACGATGTAGGTCAACTTGGGCTTCCAGGCGCGGTCGATTGCACCAAAGGCCTGCTTGAGCGCCGATACTTGGGCGTGCACAACGGGCGCCCACTGGCCTTCCGAAACGCCGTCGCGGAACATGACGATCGTCTCGGGCTTGTTGCCGCGGTTCGAAGCGATGAATTGACGGATGAGCGTCTCCGACATGGCCGCAAGGTCGGTGATGAATTCTTTGCGGCCCGTCTGTTCGCGGACCTGAGCGGCGTAGCGCATGTTGGTTGGCTCGGAGCTTCCAACGACGGCAGCGATAGAAGAGGCGACCTCCTCGCCTGCGCCCGGTGTGCCAAAGCCGGTCGGGTGACTGCGTGCCGGCAGGCGATCAGTCAGCTTTATGATTCGAGCAATAAAGAAGGCTTCGACTCGGCGTACGTGACGTCTGCACCGAGAAGCATGGTCTTGCCGGCCGTAAAGCGCGGGACGCCTGCAAGGTCGACGGTCGAGTTGATTCCCGACAACTTGGCGTTCACCTGCGGAGCTTTGTCATCAGCGCGCCAGGTTCGGCCCGGCTCTTTAACATGCTACTTACCTTGAGCAAGAGATTCCCAGCATACTGGTCGACTCCTTTGGGCTTGAAGATGTTCTTGGTGAGCATGACCTGCGTCGGGATGGCGATCGGCAGCTCAAGCGCCGCTTTGCGCTTGACATCGTCGTATTCTTTCGGGTCCTGTGCGAGAACAAGCTCATGTCAGAAGGCTCCAGATGGAAGTTTGCGCACAAAGAAGGCTGCATACGCGAAGGATGCAGAAGATCAGTTGCGGCGGGTTCTTCTGAGGGTTCTCGGGCTGTTCGGAACGCAGGAGCGATCAGCACGAATCGATAAGACGTAGATCCCGACCGTCGCTCACGTTGTTTTGGACGATCTTGCCAGCGAGGCGGTTCAGCGGCGCCGATTTGTCCTCCTGGCCGTTCCAGTACTCGAGCTTGAGACCGCTCTTCGGCATCTGGATATTCATGCCTGTAAAGCGGATGGGTCGGCACATTAGTCCGTCATCAGCCAAAGATCGCGCATGTGTAGATGAGTCGGTCAAACCTGACGTACCACGCAAGACGGCCTGCTTGAGGAGGATGTCTTTGAAGAAGGCCAAGACAGCCGGCGACGGCGCATCTCGCTGCGGATCGGCAAAGACGACGCAACCCCAGCGCGTGAGCGGGGCGGCGGGAACGAGGAACTTGCTCTCGACGAGGTTCCAGGCGCTGCATGATTACGCGCACGAGACATACTTGATCAGTTCTTGCCGCCTCCGCTCGAAGCGACCAGGGAAGCGCGACGCACCCGAAACGGACGTTCTGCGCCGCCGTCTTGGACGAAGGGTTGTAGAGCACTTTGAGCGGCGGCAGCAACCTACCCGACAGCTTGAGCAAGTCGGTTTCAACCTCGAGTCCCCACTGCTGCGCCCTCGACCCCGGTCCGAAGTCGGCCTGTTCGCGGATCTGTTGGATTGCCGCGAGACGCTCGGCGGGTGGCTTGGCCGCGACGTTGATCATCGCGGAGGCCTGATTGGCGTTTAGGCGCGTCGGCGGGATGGCAGCTCCCTGCAAGAGTTCGAGGAACTCGATCGGGACGAATTGCCCGCCGCGCAGCTCGACACACTGCAGCTCGGGGTTGAACTTCTTGTCCTTGTAGGTCGTCGCAAAGTACTCGGCGACCGTCGTCGTCTTCTCGGGGACCTTCTCCTTCTCAAACGACATGGCTTCGCCCCGAGAAGCGGCGAGTGCCGCTTCCGCAGCACTCGGTTTCCCGGTCGCACCGCCCTTCTTGCCATTGCCGTTCGCGCCGCCTTGACCCTTGCTCGCACTGCGATCGGCGATCTAGATGATTTGCCGACCTGCCGGCTGGCCGAACCCGATAATGGTGAAAGGGCGGCGGTCGACGCTGCGAAGTGGCCGCGAGATGTTCAGCTCCGAGCTCGCCAAACGTCACAGAGCAATCGCAAGACTCACCGGTGCGTAACGCGGACTTTGGCGCCGCGGAGCATCTTCTTCAGGTGGATGAGCTCGTATTGGTTGAATGGACCGGCCGAAGCGCCGGGCCGTCCGCCGGCACCACCGGCAGCGAAGGCGGCGCCTCCGCGCGCGCCACCACGTCCTCCACGTCCGTCACGGCTTCCTCCAGCAGGCATAGCGCCAGCCTGTTGCTCGCGACCGACGAGGGCGTTGCAGACCTGGAGGAGCTTGCCCGTGACGATGTAGGGCGAGTACGCTGTGTCGAGGTTGACGACCATGCCACTCATGGTCGGCCTGACGCTCTGGAACAGTCCGGCGAGCACCTGGGCGCCTTGACCGAGCTGGATCGCCTGCTTCGTGTTGAGGAACTTGCGACCGGCGCCGCTGACGACGTACTCGGCCTTGCGGAACATGGCGTGCCTGAGGAGGACGTCGAGAGCCATAATGGCAGTGGCGGCGAGGTCTTGCAAATTCGGAGCGCGCTGGTTGTTGCAAAACGCTTCGAGGACCTTGAGATCGAGGACTTGGGCGAGCGTCAACTTGACGTCGTACTCGCGAGCCGGACGCGTCTCGGTCTCGGCGGGCAGCGTGACGCGGAACGTCTTGCTCGCTCCGTTACCTTCGGCGAGCGGGAGCCTGCCGAGCGTGAAGGCGTTCTGACGGCAGTCGAACACGGCGTCGCGGAGCGCGGCGCCCACGCCGTCCGGGTTCAACTCGACGAGGGCATCCCACACGTCGATGCTCGTCTGCCCGTTCGGACCTCCTTCCGCTGGTCCGGGCGACTTGGAGCCTTTCGTGCGGACTTGCGAGATCTTGACGTCGTAGTGAGCGATCGAAGGGTTCCCCTTGAATTTGAGGCGGAACAAGTTGGCGCGGAGCTGGATCGGCCGACCAAGCTTGCCACCAGCGTCGGGACGTTTCGCGAGGGCTGCAGAAGGGTATAGAGGCGTTTGTCAGTGCGTGTCAAAGCTAAAGGGCAAGACTTGACGGGACGGAGAGGTGCGAGCGCGGAGGGGGAGGAGAAACACCGACGTACGGATCGCGTCTTGCCCCTGTCCGCTGTACGAAGTGACGGCGAGTGCCTTGAACTCGGCTGTGAGCCTGTCCATCGCGGGCGTGGCGTCACTCTTGTGGCGAGTAGTTCAATCGAGCGGGCGGGCGGGCGGAGGACCGTGCGGATCTTGCAGTCGAAACAAGCTCGCCGACCTGCGGCGGTTGGTACTCGTAGATTCCTGTGTCAGGCGAGTCGCACGCTAGCTCGCTTGGCAAGATGCGCTGTGAGCGGGGTGGCTGACTCTGTTCCCCCGCGCGTGTATGTGGTTGCCCGTGTGATTGGCTGCGCCTTCGGTGGGTTCGGTGGCGTCCCACCTCGCAATAGCTCCGACCCCGGCCTGTCGGTGCGCGACGTCGCGGGCACACAGCACCTGCCGCGAAGACTGCCCCACAGTGTTCCTCCACTACTGTATTCGCTAGCGCTCGCAGGACAAGAAGAGAGTAGAAAGAGGAAGCTGCTTGCGTTCAGAATCCGCAGCAACGCAGCAGGCGCAGCTGCACGCTCCAGATCGCCAGGCTATAGTCTCGGAGAACGCATCATGGTGTTTTTAGAGCTCGTTTTCTCGCTGTATAGCTGACCACTTGAGGACACGGCGGGCATCGCTCGAGCGACGGCCGAACCCGAGAAGATTTGACGCGATCACATGTCACCGCCGTCTCGGGCATTCGGCGCGAGCCGAGTTCCCGGGGTTCTCCCTGCAACTCGACGGAGCTCGCGGCACCGACGAGCTGCAGTGTAAAGATTGAAGGTGTCGTAGTGTAGTCATCACGACAGCTTGACTCCGCTGCCCCCGCTGTTGGACCTCCGCGCGCCCATCCCCAAGCCGCGACAGCTTGTACCACGGCAACCGAACCCAGCAGACATGGAGTCCCCACTGCAGCTCTCGGCGACGCAGCTCGTCCTCCTAGCACTCTCGCTCGCCGCTGCTTACCTCCTGTTCTCCTATCGCGATTTCCGCGCCTTCGGGACGCGTCCCCGGCCAGATTTGGTCCCATTCCCAAACAAGCAGACGTTCCTCCTCGGCGACCTCCCCGCCATCTTGAACGACCGCAAGTACTATCTCGGTCGGTTCTGGCAGAACCAGGTGCGGTACGCGCATTTGCTCAAGGATGAAAAGGGCCGCGTCGACCCGTCCAAGGCGTTCACGGTGACGCTGCCCGGTTTGCGAATGGTCTTGATCAGCAAGGCGGAGGTGCGTAGATCCGGTTCGGTCAAGGGCGACCTTAGCGAAAGGGCGCGGTGACTAATCGCAACCACCTTTGCGCAGCACATCGCTCACGTCCAGCGCGACGCCTTCGGCAACTACGAAAAAGGTCCGCTCTTCCGCCGCAGCATGCAGCAAGTCCTCGGCGACGGCATCTTTGTCGTCGACGGTTACCAGTGGCAGTACGTCCGGATGTCTGTCATGTCGGGTCGCGCACAGGGCGAAGACTCACGTCACCACATGTCGCAGCCTCCAACGCAAGGCGACGTCCAAGATCTTTACCGCCAACAATTTCAAGGGTATCATCACGACGTCGATCCAGACCCACCTCGCTAAGCTCCTGCGCGTGATCGGCCAGCATGCCGACCGCGGCGAGTCGTTTGACCTCGCCGACTTGTTCTTCCGGTTCACCCTCGACAGCTTCACCGAGATGGCCTTTGGAAAGAGCACCGAAGCGCTCGAGACCGACGAACCGGTCCCGTTTGCGGTCGCCTTTGACTACGCACAAGGTGTGATGGACTCGAGGTTTAACAAGTTGAGTCCGGCGGGCGGTCGCTGCCACGACTCCCCAGAGGGTAAATTGCTGACTTTCGGCCCTCGTGAAGCCCGTTCTCGCCCATCACGGAGCGTCTGAATAGCACCAAGACCAAGATGGACGAGGCTGTCCGTGTCTTGGATGACTTCGCCTACGAGATCATCAGCCAGCGCGAGATCGAAGGGCGTGACGGAAAGAGCGGCGCAGATACCGACGTGAGTCGAGCGCTTGGCTTTGTGGCGCTGTCGCGCCGATGTGTTGGATCGTCGAGTCTCGCTGATCCGCGATGGCACTGCAGCTGTTGAGTCTGTACATGGCACTGCGCGATGAAAGTGGCGAGCCGCTTTCCCGCTCGGCTCTGCGCGACGCCTTGCTCAACCTGATCATGTGAGCGTGGTTCCTTGCACAGCTGCTTTGCGAGTCCCTCGTAGCTGCTCTATGTGTGCTGACGAATCACCGTGCGAATGCAGCGCCGGCCGCGACACGACCGCGCAAGGACTCTCGTGGACCATGTTTCGGCTGCTGCGCGAGCCTCATCACTTCGCTCTGATGCGCGAGGAAGTCGCTCAGCTCGGCAAGGAAGTCGAAGAGATCGATTACGAACTTTGGAGGAACGACATGCCGGCGACGACCGCGACTTTCTACGAGGGCCTGAGGCTGCACCCGAGGTGAGGGCTCCCGAATATCGGAAACGTGCTCGTGAACGTGGTATGCTGATACGTCACTTATTCCCCAGCGTGCCGAAGAACGCCTGGCAAGCGAAGGCGGACGACGTGCTGCCTAACGGCGGGCCTCGCGTCGAGAAAGGCGATTTGTGAGTCGGCCGCTTCTCTTTACTGGTCCGGAAGCGGGTTGGGAGATTCAGGAGCTTACTTCACAAGCACAACTCACAGTATCAGCTGGAACGACTGGATCCGCGCTCGCGATCCCGAGATCTGGGGTCCTGATGCTGCCGCGTTCAAGCCTTCGCGCTTCCTCGGCCCGGACAACCGCCTCGTCCGCCCCGACGAGTGGACGTATCATGTCTTCAACGGCGGTCGTCGTCTTTGCCTCGGCATGAACCTCGCCTTGTTCGAAGGTTCGGCCGTGCTGGCGGCGCTGAGCAGCGAGTTCGAGTGGGAGTTCGAGGCAGGCTACCTGGACGAGACCGAAATGTGCGAGATGGACGGCACTCCGCTATACCGTCCTTCTCTCACGCTACCAATGGTGGGCTTACTGTCGACATTCATCACGAGACCGCAAGCTCGAACTGATTGCGGATACGTGCAGGCTGCCCCTCTGCGGGTTCGTGCAAGCCGGCGCACGGACGCGTGACCTGCCGAAGTCTGCACCCCGCTTGCTGTATTGTATCTCTCACCCTGCCTCTGCATGTTGTCCATATCTCCGTCGTACGTGCATCTGAAACGCTTTTCTTTCCGTCGAGGCGTGCTCGCTTTGCAAGCTATCAAGAGCATCTAGTTTTTCTCGGTAAAGGGGTAGTCGGTGTATCCCTCCGTCTTGTCCGGCCCGCGCAGGTAGAATGTATCCCGGTTGTACTTGGTGAACGGAATGTCCTCGCGGATGCGGCGAACGAGGTCCGGGTTGGAAATAAAGTAGCGACCGAAGGCGACGACCGTGTTCGAATACTGATCGGCCGCGGCGAGAGCAGACTCGCGCTCGAAACCGCCGGCGATGACGAACGGACGAGGACTCCAAAGGTTGTGCTGTGAAAAGGTGGCGAAAGATCAGCTTCCGTCGCAGCCTTTTCCTTTGCGAATCGCACGAGAATGCGGCAACGAAACATCGGAGGCCCACCGACTCACGATAAAGTCGAGGCTCTCTTCTTGATCAGCCTCAACGATGGATCCGCCGCTGACCCGCGACTCGACCGCATGGAGGTAGGCGAGCTCCGGGTGGCGATCCCTAAGCTCCTTGACGAAGTAGGAGAACGTCGCCTCGATTTCTTCGGCTGTCTTCATCCTCATGCTCTGGAATACCGAGTAGGGCGAAATGCGGATTCCGACGCGGTCGGCGCCGACAGCATCTGTGACGGCTTTGGCGATTTCGAGCGGGAAGCGCGCGCGGTTCTCGATCGAGCCTCCGTACTCGTCCGTCCGGTTGTTCGAGACGCTCTGCAAGAACTGATCTGGCAGATAGCCATTTGCGCTGCGGCGAACAAGGCTCCCCCGTCAGTTTCGTCGCTCCCGAGTCACGGGCGAGGACTTACTTGTGAATCTCCACTCCGTCTCCTCCCGCCTCCTCGACGAACGCTTTCGCTGTACGCGCGTAGTATTGCACGTAGTCCTGCGACAGTCAACACGTCAGTACATCCTTACGGGTGTCCAGAACGATTTGCAAGCACGACTCACTTGAATCTCCGACTTGGTCATGGCGCGAGGAACAGGTCCGTCCTTGATCGGAATGTCAGACGCCGAAACGACGTCTGCGTCAGACTCCCTCCGCAGAACCTCAGGCTTGGCGGCGCGGCCCAGAGCCCACATCTGGAGGTAGATGAAGGATCCTTTGCGCTGGAAGGAGGAACGCGGCGTTCAGGTCAGGGTCAGACATTCAGTTATCCTCGTGCACGAAGCTAGCCGCGACTTACGTGAACCTCGTCGACGACCTTCTTCCAGCCAGCGATCTGCTCCGGCGTGTGGCAGGCGGGGACATGGTCGTACCCTCCGGCGCGCAGATCAATAAAGGTCGCTTCGGTGATGAGCAGCGTCCCGGGCTCGCACGCGCGCTGGCCGTAGTACTCGATCGCGATGTCGTGATGAGTGTGTTCCAAGTCGGCGCGGTACCGCGTCAGAGGAGCCATCGCGAGCCGGTGTTTCAGCTCCATTCTGCCGACACGCAGCGGCTTGAACAACTCGGATCCTGACGCCATCTTTGCGTGCGGACAAGGGTGGATTGGAGCCGTGGTGCAAAATTCAGGTCAAGTTGGAGAGGAGGAGGGGCGCGCTGTTTGTGGGCCACGCGGACGCGGAGAGTTGCTGACCTGATCTCGTTTCGGCACGCCGGCACGGCCGGGCCAGCGGAGCCGGGCCAGCGGAGCGATTTGCCGGTGCGTTCTTGAACTGATAAGATAAGATCGCGGATTCTCTCCACTCAGCTCCAACGCAAGCTTCGAAACGGTCGCGCATGGCCAAAGCCCAGCGAGAAGCGCATTCGCCCAGGAGATGGGGCTGAGAGGATTCAGACGGGAAGACATCCCACCTCCGGCTGAAGACCCCGCTGCTGAACGCGTGGGCCTTCCACCCCTCCGAGGGCTATCGATCTGCGTCTAAAAATGATATGCTAGAATTCTCTGCGATGTCTATACACAGGTCTACATCTATGAAGAGCATCTAGTTCTTCTCGGCAAAGGGGTAGTCGGTGTACCCCTCGGTCTTTTCGGGTCCGTAAAGGTAGAACGTGTCCCGGTTGTACTTGGTGAGCGGAATTCCTTCCCGGATGCGGCGGACGAGATCCGGGTTTGAGATGAAGTACCGTCCCATCACGACGACGGTGTTTGAGTACTTGTCGGCGGCGACGGGAGCCGACTCGGCATCGAAGCCGCCAGCGATGAAGAACGGACGGGGCGCCCAGATGTCGTGCTGCCCGAGATAGATCGGTCAGCACGCGGGCGAGAGTACAACCCGTGCCTTGCCAAGCAGACTCACCATGAAGTCAAGCGTCTCGGCGTGGTCCGCATCGACAGTCGTGTTTCCCGCAATGCGCGATTCGACCGCGTGCACATACGCCATCTCCGGGTGACGGTCACGGAGCTCCTTGACAAAGTACGAGAACGTCTCCTTGATCTCGTCGGTCGTCTTCATCTTCATGCCCTGGAAGGAAGAGTACGGCGAGAGGCGGATGCCGACGCGGTCGGCGCCGACGGCGTCCGTGACGGCCTTGGCGATCTCGAGCGGGAAACGTGCGCGGTTCTCGACAGAGCCACCGTACTCGTCGGTTCGGTTGTTCGAGACGCTCTGGAGGAACTGGTCCGGCAAGTAGCCGTTGGCGCTGGGGAGTAACGTCAAGTCAGTTCGGTCCATCTCCACGTCGCTGCTTGAGCGCGCTCACTTGTGAATCTCGACACCGTCACCACCGGCTTCCTCGACGAATGCCTTGGCAGTTCGAGCAAAGTAACGGACGTAGTCCTGAATTTCCGACTTGGTGAGCGGGCGGGGCTTCGCTCCGCCCTCGAAAGGGATATCGGAAGCCGAGACGACGTCTGCGTTGGACTCCTTGCGCAAGCAGTCGGCGTCGGCGGCACGACCGAGAGCCCACAGCTGCAGGTAGAGGAAGGACCCCTTGCGCTGCGAGCGGGGAGATGGGGCAAGGAGAAGGCGTTCAAGTCAGTCATTCCGTCCTGCCGATTGCTGAAGCAACTCTTTGCCTGACTCACGTGAACCTCGTCGACGACCTTCTTCCAGCCAGTAATCTGCTCCGGGGTAACACAGGCGGGTACGTTGGGGTATCCGCCCGCGAGCGGGTCGATAAAGGTCGCCTCGGTGATGAGGAGCGTACCCGGCTCGCACGCGCGTTGACCATAGTACTCGGCGGCGATGTCGTGGTGAACGTGGTCCGAGTCGGCGCGGAAACGGGTCAAGGGGGCCATCGCGAGCCGGTGCTTGAGGTCCATCTTGCCGACGCGCAGCGGCTTGAACAAGTCAGAATTGGCGGCCATAGTAGAAGGAGTCGTAGTACTGGGTCGTGGGAGGTGAGTGGAATAGAGGAAGGATCTGGTCAGAGTGGCTTCGCACTTGAGGGATGGGAATGCAAAGGAACCGCTCACTGCTGAGAAATCTGACCGCGTCCGGTGCGGACAGCACGACGATCACCTCGGTTTTCGGACTTTCGGACAGATGAGACAGCCGCCACGTCAGCCCGAGCGATGACGTCGGTCATCCCCGAGTCCTCCGCTTCTTCTCGCGGCAAAGCTAACTTACTGCGGCGACTGCTTCGAGTGGGGCACGGTCAGGGCTGTTGCCAGCTTGTTCCTAAACAGCACACGCACTTGCTGGACGCGAATCAAAACTACCCAACAAAGATGAGCGGCCCACGACCCGACCCTACGAACGCCAAAGTCCTAGACCCCAAGTCGCGGATTGGGCCTGTCCTCGCCGAAGACCACTCGGACGAAATCGACCCGCAGGCGTACAGGTCCTGGTCCGGTGCCGCAGCCCTCTGGTACGCTCGGCTCGTAGTGAGGGCGGGACAGCACTTATGGGTCACTGACGCCGAACCTCCTCTCAGGCTCTTGGCCCTCGGAACCCCTCTGCTCGCTGTTCCCCGCATCACGACGTTCGTCTTTGGCCGCCTGCTGAACGAGGTCGCCGAGGTCACTCCGCACCATATCGCCGCGAGCGCCGCTGCTGCAGCCGCCGGGGCCGGTGCCGCCGACGAACCCGCGAAACCCGTCATCCGCAGCTTGAATGCTCTCGAAAAGGTCCTCGGACGCTTCGCAGGCATGATGTGCATTGTACTTGCGGCACTCATCGTCGTGCAGACCGGCACTGTCCCTTTGACGACTCACGCGATGACGGCTCGGTCGACCAGCGCACCCTATCGGAAGCCGACCATCTGGATCAGTGTTGCATTCTTCACCGTACTCGCCTACTCGGCGTACAACCTGAACATCCTTTCTGTCGCGATCCCGAGCGCCGCGGTCTCGGCCTGGGGCTTCTGGGTGGTGCGTCCCAAGTTTCGCAGGTGTCTCGAAATCGCAAAGGCTGATCGATTCGAGTTTCGCGCAGGTCATCTTCGCGCACCAAGGCAAGGTGAACCAGGTGTCCAGCAAGACTTCGTCTTTCCCGTTTAAGAACGTGGCCGCGGAGGAGAAGAAGGAGGAACAGCGGAATAAGCGGGAGTAAGTACACGGCGGTACCCCTTTTCCTGACGAAGACCCTGTCCTCGCACTGTGTTTCTAGCGAGCTGCGTCCGCCTTGTACGCCATAGCCATGTTGTAAAAGACTGCTTCTTTTTGAGTTGCAAATTGCGAGTAAAGGGGGAGAGGATAGGTGGAAACTGTGCACAAGGTGGAGTTGACCTTTTTCAGATGGAGAGATGTAAGCGGAACGGTCCGACAAAATTCCGACGATGCGATCCTGGGAAAAGCATGCGAGCGCTCAAGAGGGGTGAGGGGATAACAGTGTGTCGTAAGCGACGTGCAGATGAGGGAAAGGGTAAAGTCTCTGCGGAGGTTTGATTTAACTCAGTCAGCACCTGAACAGACCAGCGCGAGGGTGCACCGACGTACATGTACATCTTTGCGATGTGTAGGAGAGAGGGGGAGAGAGATTGTATGGGTGCAAGAAAGGGGAAATGAAGCTCTAAGTGGCGGGTATCGGGGTCGAGCAAAGCGAGAAAAGCGATGATCGTTGATGACGCGATCTAGTTGTAGGCCGCCATTGGGTGGCCGTTCGAGAGCGGCTGTCCCGGCGCCGGCGGGAACTGGAGCGGAGGAAGGCCTTTGCGCTCACGCTCGGAAGCGAGAACCTTTTCGATGGCCATGAGGTGCTTGGAGGGCGTCGGCTGGTAGCGACGCAGAACCGTGAGCTGCCTGGCCGTTTCGTCGAAGAGGGCGTCGCGCTGCGGGCCCTTGGCGCAAGCGAGGCATTCTGCACGGCGCAATGCTCGCTCGTCAGCACACTCGCGGTGGACGACTCGGTACGCTTGACTGGAAACGCACTCTGCATGACGTAGTTGGCGAATGGGTGCGTGAGCATAGCCTTGATGATGCTTGACCCGTCTGGGTTCGTCTTCAAGACTTCTTCGATCAGGCGGCGGCGCTCGTCCTCGCTCGAGTGTACGATGCACTTTTCGACGACGTTGGATGCAAACTTTTGCTGGGCCAGCGGCAGGACCTGGCCGTGCAACTTGGCGACAACGGAAGAGCGGTCGGCCGCGTCGCCCTTTTCGATCACCCACTGAATCACGTACTGTCGGCGGACCAAGACGGCGTCAGCACGTTATAGCGTTGCTCGAGCACGCTAATCAGGCTCACATTGCCATACTGGTCCTCGACGAGGTCCTGGACATGGCGCATCAGCTCGTCGAGGAGCGGGCGGGTCTGAGGCGGCGGGCAGTTCTCAAAGATGCGCTGCAAGACGCGGCATCCGTACGGATGCGTCGCGAGGTCGCGCACTTCTCCGCTGCACGCATCGGTGATGAAGATGAGATGCTCGGGCGGAACGCGTTCGAGCGCGCGCTGGATGACGTGGTTCGACTGGGCGTCGCGGGCGCACTTGAGGACATGACCGTCGAGCTCCTTGATGAGCCGTATCTGCTGGTCGACGAGGACGTATTCGAGCGCCTTCTGGACGACGCGGCATCCGTACATCTGGAGCGAAAGCTGCAGGACGTGACCTTCGAGGACCTTGGCCATCGCCGTCTTCTGGACCTGACTGCCCTGCTCGAAGAACTTTTGAATCACGTCTGCACAAGGCGTTCGGACGAGCGTCAATATGCAGCATGGATCAGAAGGAGGGTACGACTCTGAACGCACAGTTGGCGAAGAGGTCGGTCGAGAGCTGAAGCATGTTGGGCAGGATCTCGCCAAAGACCATGGCCTTCTCTTCGAGAGACGCCGAGTCGAGCTTGGTCTGGATGTGCCTCGAGCCGAGTTGATCGCCGCTGAACTCGACGATGTAGCCTTGCAAGTCCTGACATGGGCGGCCGAAAGGCGATCAGCTCCTAGCCAAGAGCTCAATCGGCACTCTAGGACACGCACCTGCAGCTCCCAGCTCCTGTTCCTGTTGTTCCTGAACTCTTGCAGGAGCGGGCTCTTGAGCTGACGCAGGTCGGGCGCGTAGCCCATCCCGTAGCCGTGGTGCGCCATCGGGCCAGGCGCGACGTATTCCTGACCACGGACGCCGCGACCGAGAATGATCTGGTGCTGCTGTCCGATCTGCGGCCCGCCAGGGTGCTGCGACTGCAAATGGTACGGCGCCGAGGCGTTCGTCGGGCCGCTGCCCTCGTCACCGTTAGCGGCGCCGCCTTGTTGTCCTTGCGTCTGCGACGGACCGAGCGCCGAGTTGGCACCGCCGAACGTCGACGTCGGAGGCGGAGGCGGTCCAGCCGATCCTTGCGGGTACGCCTGCGCGTGCATGATCGCCGGCGAAGCGTACGAGAACGAACCTTGACGCGAGTGCTGACCCATAAACTCGCTCGGGAGAGCGAACGGTGGCATCGGCAGCCCCCACTGCGGCGTGATCGAATCGCGACGGATGTTGCTCGGCGGACCTCCTCCGCTAGCGTTCGCAGCGGCGTCGTTGCCGTTCGGGCCGCCAGTCGCGGCAGCGTAGTAAGCCGGACCGGCCGGCGCGTAGCCAGCAGGGGCGTACATGTCACCGGCATGGGCCATGTACGGCGAAGCCGCCGCGATGTAGTACGGCTGGAACGTCGCCGCCGAGTCCTGACGAGCCGGCATCTCGCGGCGTCCTCCTCCTCCTCCATAAGGTTCGGGCGAATACTGCTGACCGCGCTGCAAGCCGCCATTCGGCAGGGAGGCGCCTCCCGCACCGGCGCCGCCGGCCAGGTTCATGCCGCGCATAGCGTACGAGAGGTCCTCTTCGGTCGCGTTCGCCGAAGCCGTACTCGCTTGTCCAAAGCTGGCGTACATCCCCGCGCTGGGCGGCGGACGGTCCCCGTAGTTCGGTCCGGGCGAGGGGGACATGGCGGCCACGAAGTACGGGTTGCCGAGAGGCGGCGGCGACGGGTCGGGAGGTTGATACGGGTACGTGTACGGACCCGAGTCGGGCGAGGAGATGGCTTCGGCGGCAGCGGCGTAGACGGACGGCGAGATCGAAGTCGGAGCCGCGGCAGCGGGAGTCGGGTCGAGGTGCACGGGCGTCGCGGCGGCGGGCGTCGAATCGTCACGACCGTTCGCTTGCGAGTCGAGGCGAGTCATGTTGTGGTGGGTACTGTCCTGGTGAGCGGCCTGTACGTGCGGCGGCAACAGACTCGAGCGCGACGACGTCCTGAGGGCGTCAGAAAACGCTATAGGAGAAGAGGAGCGCAAGTCGTAGGCGGAACCAGACGTCCTGAGGCCGGACAGAGACGCAGATCCTCCCGCCGCGGCGTAGTCCTGACGTAGGAAAGCAACAAAGACGGAAGACGCGAGCGGGAAAGAAACAAAAGACGGTCGAGGGAAGGGGTGGGGAGAGTGTCAAGTCATGGAGGGTCGGAGCGGCGCGAACGTAGCGATCGAGAAGGAAACGGTCGCGAGAGGGTCGAGAACGCGGGATCGGGAGTTGCCGAAACAACGCGGGTGAAAAGCAGAGTTCGAAATGTCAGTGCGAGAACGGTCGGCCGGATGCGCTAGTGCCTGACGGGATAGGAGTCGAAACGACGGGGCTCGAGCGAGCGAGGGATCCGTTCGGCGGCCCGGCGAGAAGGTCGCACGTTCGTAAAGGGAGACTCACCGCGCTGAGCCTATCGAGGCCCTTCCTGAACCGAGCGTCATCTGCCGAAGACCTCAACCTCAAGTCGTCGGTCGAACTGGCCGTCTGCCTCGCGAGGTCCGCCGTCGGCGCCGTCGTCGCGCGCGCCCAACCTCCTGCCGGACCGTTCCCCGTCGGGGTTCCTCCCAGCCTCGCCGAGCCCGTGGCAGATAGAGCGTCGTCGAACCCGTCGACCGAGCCGGACGCTGAACCCGTCGCCGAGACGCCGCCGGTTGCGACCCTCCTGCGCTGTTCGCTCGAATCGCGCGGCGCGTGTTTCCCGAACCCAAACACCTCGGCGCCGACGACGAGCGATCCGCCTGGCGTCCTCTGACCGTCTCCGAACGGGGCCGACACGTTCCTGAACGCGGCACTGCCGAACGGGCGCGTACTGTCGAGCGCGGGAACGCTCCTCAAGCCGGACGGGAGCGCTCCGAACGAAGGGCCCGGAAGCGATCCGAGTGAGAGCCCCTTCCTGCTCGACGACGAGAGTGGGTCGAAGGAGGAACGGCGGGGGAGTCCGAGGCGGGCCGGGATCGCGCCGCCGACTGAAGGCGAAATGTTGGAGGTATCCATGATCCTGAAGGAAAAAGAAGGTGTGCCATTCCGTCAGCCTGCGGTTTTCCGCCTTGCGAGATGCTTGAGGACATACCTTTGTACTCGTAACTATCTACAGTGGAAAGAGGAAGCCGCGGGAGTCTCGGCGGACTATAGCTAGACTTTTCTCTCTGCGGACAACCGAGGCGGTGCACGACGAGCAAAGTCGAAGAGAGGCGCGAGGGGGAGAGAGAGGATCCGAGTCAGCTTGGTGCCCATCACAACGCTCTTGCAGTATGCTGACAAGGTCGACTTCGGCGAGGCGCCTCTCGCAGACGAGTTATGGGAAAGGCGAGATTCTGCTCGCATGACGCTGACTGGCTCACCTCGAGGTTTCGCAAGTCTAACCCCAGAGCGAGTTGCTGAGTTGCCGAGCTGACGCGGGAGCGCAGATCTGGAAAGTCGAGCTATCGAGCTGTATGGCGCTTTTCCTGCGCCCGTTAATAGTAAAGTCAGCGAGTGCAGCCAGGGTTGAAGATGCGCAGAACCGCGGACGTACCGCGTCTCTCGCCCTCGACCTCGGGCCTGCTGTCAGGTTACGAGGAGCGTAAGGTAAAAGCCAAGAGAGCCCTGATCAGATGGCCTGGCTGCAGTTTTAGGCTAGGCGATGACGGTGACTGACGAGGCGATCTCTTCACTTTCGCCAAAGTCGTCGCGGGCGAGAGCGGCCAACCGACCGCGCCGACCTTCCTTCGATGCGCACCGAATGCAGCAGGATGTGATCATGTGTTGCGAAAGAGTACCTGGAAGCATTATTGCAGAGAGTCTCTACGCTACAAAGATACTGAGCGGAGATGAACCGGACTCCGCGGCGACGGGGATCTGCCCAGTTCACCCGGTCGTCTCTCGCCTGGCCGCCCTGCTGCACGACACTAGCTTGCTCCTCACCGGCTCTACTCGAGGATTTGACAACTCTGCTCGCTTGATTCCCGGAGAAGCGCGTATATCCGTCTGAGCAATACGCGACAGACCAACCTCTTTCGACTGTTCGATCAAAGTTGAAGGTGTGTCCCTCCTGGCCTCAGTCTGCTCGGCTATACCGCCCGCCTGCGGACGTACAGCGCGTTCACACCGGATGACGGAGCGTGCGGCCGCTCACAGCGCGGTTCAGAGCTAACGCCTTCGTCATCTCCTCCAGGCAGCCAGACCCTCTGCCCACTTCTCTCTTCGGCTCCTTCCGATTAAGCTAGACGTCCTTCAGCATGTCTGCTCCAGCCGCACGACCCATTTGCTTCTTTGACGTCTCGATCGGTCAGACGCCAGCCGGCCGGATCAAGATGGAACTGTTTAGCGACATCGTGCCAAAGTGAGTCGCGGCTCTGCCCTCGCGGCAATGCTCTGTTGCCCGCGCACGCTGCTACTGACAGCAACTGTGACATCAGAACGGCCGAGAACTTTCGGCAATTCTGCACGGGCGAGTTCAGGGAACACAGTCTGCCGGTCGGGTACAAGAACTCGCTCTTTCACCGGTGCGTCGTCGCGACAACTCGTCGTTGTCTCCCTACTGGACCGTCAACTGGGAAGGATCACTGACGCTGTCCGAACTCGCAAATTCAACAGAGTGATTCCCCATTTCATGATCCAAGGAGGCGACTTTATCAACGGCGACGGAACCGGCAGCAAGAGCATCTACGGCCCCAAATTTGAGGACGAGAACTTTGAGTTGTCGCACGAGTCGGCGGGTCTCCTGAGCATGGTGAGCTGTCCTTTGCGCCTCGGTCCGAGGCGGTGTTGGCTGGCGGGGATGAGAACCACGCAAGGCTGACCCTCTTTCTCGCGACTCGCAACGCTCCCTCCCCTTTCCGCCTCCCTCGTCACACCTGGTACCCCTCTCGTACGTCTCGCAGGCCAACTCGGGACCGCATACGAACGGGTGCCAGTTCTTCATCACGACGGAACCGGCGCCGTTCCTCGACAAGAAGCACGTCGTGTTTGGCAAGGTGATCGGTCAGGACAGCATGCTCGTCGTCCGCAAAGTCGAGAACATTGCGACGGGTCCGAACAACCGGCCGAAACTGCAGTGTGTGATTACAGGTGCGCAGGCGCGGTCTTGTTCCCCTCCCGTTTCTGCGTGGCGCATGTTGCCGAAGTGCGGATCCTGACTTGCGGGTCATCTCTACCTCGGCAGAATGCGGCGAGTTGTAGACTGCTCATGCAGAAGATACATGTGCACAGCACGGCTGCTATGGCCGCAGAAGTCTCTCGTCTCAAAGGCGCGTGAGAGGTAGACACGCCTTGGCAGCGTCATCGGTGGAGGAAGCGATGGTTCAGCGCGAGATTCTGGCCGTCGGAAGTGACCGGACCTCCTCTGGAGGGTACTACAGACCTCAGTAAGCTATCGGTCCGAGTGCAGTAGCTTCCGATCGCAGTGAAAAGAGTCCAGCGAGTCGTTGGACTATCTTACGATAGTTGAGAGGTCTCCGATGGTCAAGTAGCCAATCCGGACGCGGCCCAAACGACGAGGGAGCGTCGGTCGCCGGGATTTCGACTTGTCGCCTGCGCCCGCGGGTCCACCGCCACAAGTGTCTCGCCCTCTCCTCTCGCCTCCCGCCTGCTTCTCCTCACTCGAGAACAAGGACATACACGCAGTCATAGAAATGCTGTCTACAACCTCGTTCGCTCGCGCCGCCCTCCGCGCGACCCCGCGGGCTCGCGTCAACTCGCAGTCGGTTCGCGCGCTCGCCACGGCCGTCGACGGCAAGCCAGAGAACCTCAAGACGTTCTCGATCTACCGCTGGGTACGTTCAGACGTGCCGATCGGACCGATTGGTGCTCCTTGATCCGCCCCGGGATGACGACGACTGACAGTTTCCGCTCTGCACCCGCGGTTTCCTCTCCTCCCGGCGATCACTTTTCGGCTGCCGCCTCTCCTTTGCCTCATCTGGACCGACACATGCGCGCCTCTATTCACTTGTTTAGAACCCGGACAAGCCCGCCGAGAAGCCGTACATGCAGCAGTACAAGATCGACTTGAACAAGTGCGGTCCGATGGTCCTCGACGCGATCCTCAAAATCAAGAACGAACTCGACCCGACCCTGACGTTCCGCCGATCGTGCCGCGAGGGTATCTGCGGAAGTTGCGCCATGAACATTGACGGTGCGTCTCATCGTGGCGAATTCGGGGCGGACGGCCTTGAGAACTGCATATCCGGAGCCGAACTGACTCTCGGGTTCGGATGCTGCAGGCGTCAACACGCTCGCATGCCTGAAGCGGATCGAGAAGGACCAGAAGGAGCTCAAGATCTACCCCTTGCCGCACAGTACGCCGCGCATTCTGGTGGGCCGCTTTAGGTCGGAACTGACCCCGTTTCCCCTCTCGCTGTAGTGTATGTCATCAAGGACCTCGTGCCCGACATGACCCAGTGCGTCCTCCTTTGCTCTCGCGTTGATTTGCCGCAGCCCGTCATGCTGACGATTGCCGTCCCGCAGGTTCTACAAGCAGTACAAGTCGATCCAGCCGTACCTCCAGGCCGACAAGCCGGCCGACGGACGGGAGCACCTCCAGTCGAAGGAGGACCGCCTCAAGCTCGACGGCATGTACGAGGTGAGTCGCACGTCAGGATGAAAGGTGCTCGTGTTCTAGGCAGCCAGGACTGACTTGTGCGCCCTCTCGTGACGTAGTGCATCCTCTGCGCGTGCTGCTCGACTTCGTGCCCATCGTACTGGTGGAACCAGGACCAGTACCTCGGCCCGGCCGTCCTGATGCAGGCGTACCGCTGGGTCGCCGACTCGCGCGACACGCAAAAGGCCAAGCGGCTCGAACAGCTCGCCAACCCGTTCTCCCTGTACCGGTGCCACACCATGTATGTACCCTCGCCGTTCTTCTTGGATCATAGCTATCGGCTTCTGACCCCGCCCTGGTACGCCACAGCTTCAACTGCTCGAAGACCTGCCCGAAGGGCCTGAACCCGGCCAAGTGAGTTTTTCGCAAGCCGCTCGTGCGCGCGTTGTTGCGACAGGGCGATCGAGCTGACCCCATTTGTGCGACCAGGGCGATCGCTTCGCTCAAGCAGGAGATGGCTTCCGCATAAGCGAAGAACACACAGCGCGGCCTCGATGATCAAGAGCTCTCGCGTACGGAGGCGACCTTTTTCGAAGCAGGCAGTAGTACCGATGTCTGCGCCACCGCCGCCCTCCCTTCTATTTCCTTCATTTTTCTCGCATTCTTTCTTTTTTCTGTAATTGCCTATTGCTTGCTTTCTCTTGGCGACCAAAGCTGAGAGATCGGACCGCGTCGAATCCTGGGCAAGACGATACGATTACAACAAGAATGCCACGCAGCAGATATCAGGCCGACTGGGTCTGCATGATCCGTGCCGCAAGTCGCCCGAACTGCTGCAAGGCGAGTGTCCGCTGTCGGAAGATCAAGACGACGATGGCGGCTGCAGCGAATCCGGCGTTGCAGAGCTGTGCGCCGGCACATAAAGCGATCGTCAATATTGCCATAAGCTCAGCCGAGGGCGCGCGATCGAGGGCAAGTAGAAGCTCGTTGACGACGCACGATGAACTCGAAATAGTCGTGGTACTCGGAATGGAGCACCTTGGGGCAGGCTTCCCATGTCGAGATGGCGCCGGTACTCCGCTCGAGCAAGTCGCGCAGCATCCGGTCCGACTCGGCCATCGCCTGATGCGCATCCGAGCGCCGCCTCCGCCTGCGCTCGGCCTGCAATTCGTCTGCGAGTTCCTGGTCGGCCTTGGTCGACCCCGACTTGCTCAACCCGGCTTCGTTGTCTGCGTCCTCGCCCGCGCGGATCCCTCCTCCACCCTGGCCGATCGCGCCTTCGGCGCCGGTCCCAAAGTTCTCGCCGTCCTCTCGCGCGAACGAGTCGGCTTCGTCGCGGCTGCCCGCCGGCGCGACGAGCGGTTTCGGCGCCCCGGCGGCGGCAGCACCGGCGCCACCCTTTGAACCGGCCGCTGCCCCTGGTTCGCCTTGCGCGTGGTGGGTCCGGTCTCCTGACCCTGCTCCGGCAAAGTCGTCGAGTTGGATCGAAGGCGGCGGTAGAGGCGGCGAGTCTGGATCTGAAGACGGTGGAGATGGCGAGGAGGCGAGGTTGGCGTTGTGCCTCGGGACGCAGATCAACGGTCTCCGGTTTCCGTAGACTTTACAGACGTCCGAGTCGCGCTGCATGGTGGTGTGGTGATGAGCGCCAGGGTGAGAATCGAGACGGGCGGAGAGGCCAGAGGAGGAGGAGGAGGAACGTACGGCTCCGGGAGGACACGGCAAGCACTCTCCTTCTGTCCTGCACCACCACTCTGTCCCTGCCGGACTGACTCCTGGTGCTATTTGTTTCGCTGCGGTCGTTGTCCGGCTATGCGAGAAGGCGTCAAAGAGGGACAAGGCCGTGACGCGAGTCGGCGAAACGAGCGCCCAGCCTGCGACGAGGAGGACTGCGACGAGCCGAGCGGGTATTCGGGTCGACTCGCAGTGTCGTCGTGGCATCCTGCTGTGCGTTCACCGTGGGGCTATAGAGCGAGCTGAGAGAGTGACAGACAGAGCAAAGAGTGTCGAAGTTTGTGATCGAACTCGACTTTCCCACCTCCTCACCGCCGAACCATGGACGCCCTGTGTGAGTCCAGTAGCACGTCCAGACGATACAGAGAGCTGACACAAACCCGGAACCGTGCAGCACTGCGGCCATACGCCGAGACGCGAGCCCAATCCGACTCGAAACACCTCAAGCGAGTCCGATATTGCGCCTCCATACAGACTGTAGGCGTAGGCTGACAGATGCTATTCTCACGCGCAGAAAGACGATCCGAGATTTCTACGCTCTGCTGTCAGACGATGCCCGAGGCGACAAGCTGTCCGTCGTCCCTTCTCCCCCGACTTCAGCTTCCGTTGGCAGCCTACTGACCGCGTGCAACTGCGCGCACAGGCTCGCAGCACATTCGATCTTGACCGTCGGACTCGACCAACTCGAACAGCAACTCGGAAAGACGAAACGGATCGAACTCGTCACGCACGCCGAAATCCAAGAGTACCGCAGAGAAGTCGCAGCACTCGGTAAGTCCAGACCTGGGCGTTCGAAGCCAAGTATTCCAGACACCGACGCTGATGCGCCGCGCAACTGCAGAACAAACGAGCGAAGAGACACGGCAGCGGTTGGTCGACTTGCGGAAACGGCTCGAAGAGGCGCAGCAGGAACGCGCGCGGAGGATCGAGTACGACGCGATCGCAAAGACCATCTCGAAGCTCCCCGACCGCGAAAAGGGCAAAGAGTGCGTGCCGCTTGTCCCCGGCTTGGATTTGCTCTCCGAGACAACACCTGGGCGATCCTGCCTCCTGGACGACGCCCGACTGACCGTGATATGCTCACGCACAGATCGCTCGACAAGCTTAATGGCGACATTGAATTGTTGAGGCAAGAGGAGCGGACCTACTCCGAGACTTGGCAGACGCGAAAAGTCACGTTCGACGGGATCGTCAGCAGCCTCGAAGCGATGCAGGAAGCGATCCGGTGCGTCCTGGCTGCCCTGATGCGCGCGTTCGGTCCATGCTGCAAGTTGTGCGCGTGTAATTGACAAGCGCTTTCGCCATGCCGCGCAGGGACGAGAAGGCGGAGCAGGAACGCCGAAGAGCGCTCGACGAGGACGAAGCCGATGGCGGCGCTCAGACTTCTGCCGCGGGTGGAGACAACGCCGCTTCGAGTACGCAGGACGACGCGTCAAGACCGCCACGAGGCGACGACACGGGCGACGCGACCAACACGCCGCAGCGGGCCGCATCGCTCGACCCGAACGCCAAGGTGTTTGTGCCCGGTCCCGCTCAGGGTGCAGAGGGAGGAGAGGACGTCGAGATGCGGGATCCGGATACAGAGGAGGAACCGAGAAGAGGGACCGAGGCGGAACCGGCAGAGACGGACGACGATGCGAGGAGGACAGATCGGGAAGAGGGGCAGATGACGGACGACCGGGAAGAAGGCGAGATGTGAATGGACACGCTTCCTCGACTCTCTTGCGCGACGAACAGAGAGCGTATTGCCTGAGACCGAGATCACTGCCGAGTTGCACAGAACGCTTCTATCGCGACTTGTAGATCCGCTCCGCCTCCTTGATCGCCTCGTCCACCTTGGACGGCTCGGTACCGAACCCTTGCGCACCGTCGTCCTTTCCACCACCCTTGCCGCCAACAATCGCCGAGATCGCTGCGAACCACGTCTTGGCCGAGAAGTCTTTCGAGATCTCCGCCTTGGGGACGAGGTTCAGGTGCGCGACCTTGTTGTCGTCCGAGACCGAGAAGAAGTACGCCGCCTTATTCAGGGTCTTGGCCTGGTTGATACCCGCCTGCATGAGCTGCGAGTGAAGGTGGGAAGACAAGACGGCGGTCAGAGCTCTGCAGCGGTGAACAGTGGGACAGCGAGCGAAAAAAAAAACGTACCTTTGGGTTGCCCTTGGCCGAGTCGAGTCGGGCGACCATGACAGGCGCGTCCTTGTTCTGCGCGAACCACGCCGAGACCTCATCGGCGATCGCCTTGCCCTGTTCCTTTTCGGCCGCACGTGCCGCGTCGACAATCGCCTTGCGCTCGCTGGCGAGCTGCTGCTTCAGGCGGTCCTTCCGGACGACCGAGACGGCGAGCTGCGCGAGCTCCGAGTCAAACGTCTTGAGCGCCTTCTCCTTCTCAGCGAGAGGGAGCTGGAGCATCGCCTTGAACCGCGCGTCCGTGTCGTTGGCGAGGTGCGAAGCCTTCCGGGCGTCCTCGCCCGTGATGGCGATGATCCGGCGGATACCCTTGGCGATGCCCGACTCTTCCGTGATGACAAACTCTTTGATGTCGCCCGTCTTGGCGACGTGCGTACCACCGCAGAACTCGGTCGAGGTCGAGCGCCACTTGGGGTTCTCAATGTCGGCCTGGATCTCCTCGATCGAGAACTCGAGCGAGACGACGCGGACCGGGTCCGGGTATGCCTCGCCAAAGACGGCACGCAAGCCGGGGATCTTTTGCGCCGCCTGCAGGTCCATCTCCTTGCTGTACACCTTGACGTTCCGCTTGATCCACTCGTTCGACATGTCTTCGATCTTTTCAAGGTCGGCGGTCGAGATCGGCGCCTTGTGCGAAAAGTCGAAGCGGAGCTTGGACGGCGCGACGAGCGAACCCTTCTGGTCGATGTGGTCGCCGAGAACCTCACGGAGGCAGTAGTTGAGGATGTGCGTTCCGGTGTGGTTGTTCCGAAGCGGCCACCGGCGGAGCTCGTCGTACGACGAGACGACCTTGTCGCCGACCGAGAGCGAGCCCTCGACGATCCGGCCAATGTGCAGAACGTAGCCGTTGAAGACCTGGCAGTCCTCGACGACAAAGTCGGCCTTGCCGTCAATGACGATCCGGCCCGTGTCGTACTCCTGACCACCCGACTCGGCGTAAAAGTTGGTCTGGTCGAGCAAGAGACCCATCGGCGCCTGCGCGTCGGCGACCTCGCTCGTGGACGAGACAAACTTGCCCTGCTGGTACACGGCCTTGACGACCGAGTCGACGTTGCCGGTGCCGTACTTGTGCGAGTCGTCCGTCTTGGGAACGGCCGAGTTGGCCTCAAGCGCACCAATGTCGTGCACGTCGAGACGGACCGCCTGGCCGTCGCCCTTCTTTCCGGCACCCTTCGACGCCTCCTTCGACGCCTCCTGCGCCTTTTCAAACTCGGCCTGGTCGAACGTCAAGCCCGCCTCCTCGGCCATGAGCAGGGTCAAGTCGACCGGGAAACCGTACGTGTCGTACAGGCGCCAGACGTCGGCACCCTTGAGCTCTTTCGAGCCGGCGGCCTGCGCCTGCTGGACGTACGATTCGAACAGCTTCTCGCCGCGGTCAAGCGTCCGCGAGAACGACTCTTCCTCCTCGTCGAGGATCTCCTTCAGGTCGTCGTACTTGTTGGTGATCTCAGGGAAGAATCCGCCCATCTGGTCAACGAGAGTCGGGACCAGCGACGAGAAGAACGAGCCGATGGGAACGCCAAACTTCTTGCGGACGTAACGCGCACCGCGACGGAGCACGCGACGCAGGACGTAGCCGCGACCGACGTTGCTCGGCACACCGCCATCGCAGATGGCAAAGGTCAAGGTCCGGACGTGGTCGGCGACGACGCGGTAGGCCGTGTCGATACCGTCAACGTCGTCCTTGCCGAGCTTGCCCGTGTACTCGCGCGCGCCGGTGAGCTCCTTGATCTTGTCAAAAAGAGGCGTGAAGACGTCGGTGTCGTAGTTTGACCGCTTGTCCTGCAGGACCGAGACGAGACGCTCAAAGCCCATACCCGTGTCGACGTGCTTGGCCGGGAGCGATCGCAGCGAAGAGTCGGCTTCGCGGTTGTACTGGATGAAGACGACGTTCCAGACCTGCGCTCAGAGGTCTGTCAGCATATTTGCCGCACGGGACGGCATCCAGAGGTAGGAGCACGCGCACCTCGAGAACGTCGGGGTCGTCCATGTTGACGAGGTGAGCGGCGTTCCGGCCGCCGATCCGGTCGTAGTGAATTTCGGTACAGGGACCGCAGGGACCGGTCGCGCCCATCTCCCAGAAGTTGTCCTTGGCGTTGCCGGGCAGGATGTGGTCTTCGGGGACGCCGAGCGCGAGCCAAAAGTCCTTGGTCTCGGTGTCGGCCGGCAAGCCGAATCCGCCCTCGAAGTACGAGACGTAGAGGCGGTCGACGGGGAGACCGTAGATCTTGGTCAAGAGGTTCCAGGCCATCGCGGTGGCTTCCTTCTGCGCGTTGTACAAAGAAACGAAGTCAGTTTCGGACCGAAGCCGACTTAGTCCAAGGTCCGCTCGAGCGCACCTTGAAGTAGTCGCCGAAAGACCAGTTGCCGAGCATCTCGAAAAAGGTGTGGTGGTACGTGTCCTTGCCGACATCGTCCAAGTCTGCCGGTGGGAGAGGAGAGTCAGCGATTCCGCCACACATGCCTAGCAAGGTCACGCCAAGCGCACCGTTATGCTTTCCGCCCGCACGAATGCACTTTTGCGAATTGGTAGCGCGCTTGAGCTTGGCGAACGACGAGGACGGGTCGACGGTTCCGAGGAAGATGCTCTTGTACTGGTTCATGCTGCAGGCGATTCGTTCGTTAGCTCGACGGGTTCAGGACCGACGTACGCAGCTGAAAAACACACCCAGCGTTGGCAAAGAGCAAGGTCGGGTCATCGTACGGGATCGTGCTGGACGACGGGACGAAAGTGTGCTGGTGGTCCTTGCCAAAGTAGTCGAGGAACGTCTGGCGAACTTTGGTCGCCGGCCAGTCGCCAAACTTGGAAGCGGTCGCCGAAGTTGAAGCCATCCTGCTCAGTCGATCTAGCGTGTAGCTCGGGGCGCGGCTCGGGTGGTGAGGGAGGTGCAGAAAGAGCGAAGGCAGCCGACGGGAGCAGCCAAACTGAAGCAACGCCGTCGTGGTAGTCTTGCTGGAGAGACGAGCAGAGATTGTATCGAAATACTTCCGCTGTGTATCCGAGCTATGCCTCTATAGACGCGTCTGGCCAGGTGAGTCAGGTCGGTCTCAGGCTGGCCCGCTCTGCTGCACTTCCTGCGGTACTTTCTCTTGCTGGATAGACACTTTCCCCCTGTAGAATTGTCGACGTGTCAGTGCACCGCCACTTTGACGCGCGCGCGAAGCCACGCGCAACTTTCTTTCTTCGATCGGAACGCCAGAGACGAGACGCGTTCTCGCTAGACTCTCGCTCGCCCCCAGGACACGCTTCCGGAGTCGCAAGATGGTCCGCGCAAGGACAAGAAGATCTCGCACTGTCGCCGTAGCGACTTGGACAGCGACACTCCTCGCTGCCGTCGCGACTGGCTCGTCGTTGGATTCGCCGCCACGAGGAGGTTTCTTGCAGGACGTCCTCGAATCGAAAGCAGCAGGGCAGAACTACTGCAAGGTACGCTTACTTTTTGACTCTGCGAACGAGCGAGTCCGGTGCTACAGTGCAAGAGCTGACACGTCTCCCTTGTTCTGTCTGCTTCGTCATCCGGCTTCCGCTTCGTGTCGCGACTTTCCCATCCCGGACATCTCGTCCATAGCCGACGGGACAGATTCATGACGCATGCTGTGACTACGAGACGGTCGAATCCGTCAATCACGACTTGTTCGATCGGCTGCACCAGCTCGTCGAGCAGCCGTACTTTCGGTACCACAAGGTGCGCAACTGCTTGTGACGTTTGCGTTCTGTATACGCTGGGGATCCTCCATTGACAGGCAGCCAACGCTGTCTGAATGGCGCGCAGGTCGATTTGGCGAAGGAATGCCCGTTCTGGGAAGAGGACGGCAGCTGCATGAACCGCGCGTGCGGAGTCGAGACCACGGACGAGGTGAGTTTTCGCGCTGCTAGGCTCGTCTGTTGCGCGAGCGCTCTCTGCGTCGTAGCGCTAACGTGTCCGCTTCCGATCTGCGTTTCTCACAGGAGCATACGCCCGAGGCGTGGCGATCTTACACTCTCGGCAAGCTGAACCATACCAGCACTCGGACCGTGAGTGTCGCGCGCCTTCGGATGAGAGCGGACAAGAGCTCACCTTACCACTCGTGACAGTCATCTCCGGCGGGCTGCAACGAGATTAGCGACAGCGACTTCTGCGTTCTCGAAGACGAGCTCGATTCCGGTACGTCAACTGCGCCGCGATTTTGTCGCTTTTCCCGCGTTCGAATAGTGAATCGCCGACTGAATCCATAGTGCCTTTCGCGTGCAGAGGGCGTCTATGTCGATTTGCTCGAGAATCCGGAGCGGTTCACTGGATACGCCGGGCACTCGTCGGCCCGCGTCTGGAAGGCGATCTATGAAGAGAATTGCTTCGCGCCCGTACCCTTCATCGACCCGTCCAGGTCCACGTTTGAGGGCGGTAGCGGCTTTGCTCACGTCCCGACCTCTTCGTCTTCTGGGATGGGAGGACTCGGTGGCGGCAACGGGCTCGGAGGCGGGTTGGCTATGGGTGGATGGGGAGAGGCGGAGAAACGGTTGATGGGCAGCTTGGCGGGGCCGAAGGACCCGACTGAGGAGGTCTGCTTAGAGAAGCGCGTCTTTTACCGCGTCATTTCAGGTGCGCAAGGGCTGCCTACATCATCCGCAGGCAATTATTCGCCGCTGACGATGGTTCGAGTATCATGTCTTACGCACAGGTCTCCACGCATCGATCTCGGTGCACATCTGCGATGACTACCTCGATCAGCAGACGGGAGAATGGGTGCGCAGCCTCTTGTCACTTTCTGCAATCCCCGTCTTCAAATCTGACCGTCCTCCTCGCTTGCAGGCTCCCAACCTCGATTGCTTCATCACCCGCATCGGCCAACACCCCGAGCGCCTCGAGAACATGTACTTCACCTACGTCCTCCTCCTCCGCGCGCTCGCTCGGTCCGGTCCGCAACTCGTTCAGACGCTGCAAGATACCGCCGGCGAGCCTGAGACGCGCGATCGCTTGGCAGGCTTGGTCAAGGTCGCGAACGGCTGTCCGAGCACGTTTGACGAGAAGAGCATGTTTAGCGGCAAAGAGGCCCAGGTGCGTCCCGGTGGCAATGCCGCGATTCCACTCAGAACCGCAAGTACGAGACCTGCAACCCTGTGACTGACGTTTTCATCGTTCACCATGCGTACAGCTCCTCAAGGACGAGTTCAAGGATCACTTCCGGAACGTTTCGCGGATCATGGATTGCGTCGGTTGCGACAAGTGCCGCCTCTGGGGCAAACTCCAAGTGACCGGCCTCGGTACGGCGCTCAAGCTCCTCTTCTCGTACGACGCAGCCAGCCCGCTCTCGAGCCCGTTACGTCCGGACCTTGATCCGCACGCCGTCGTTTTGAGCCGAAGCGAGGTGGTCGCGTTCGTCAATACGCTGCACCGGTTGAGCGAGAGCTTGGCCGCGGTCGACAAATTCCGGATGCTGTGGGCGAAGCGGAACTTCCGGGAGGAGGAGGAAGAGAAGAAGCAGGCGCGCCGGGAAGAACAGAAGGCGGATGTCAATCCGCCGCAGGTTGAGCGTTCGTCTCATGGCGGCACTGCGTCGCAGGCCGCTGGAGCCGGCGGGGCCGCGTCGCAGCGCCCATTACGTCGGCAGCAGCAGGTCAAGCCGATCTCGCCCCATGCCGTCCCAGCAGGAGCCGCTGCCAAGCCGCCGCGATCTCCCAACGCGGCATCTGCACCAGCGAAACCGCCTCGTCGCGATCCGCAGGACCCGTCTCAAAAGCTCGCCTCGCCGTCACCGCACCCTGTGCCGGGATCCAGTACGAATGCGACCTTTGCGCTCGCAACGAGTCTCTGGACTCGCCTCGTCACTTTGTGCGGAGGCGGATGGACGCGTTGCGTCGAACTCATGAGCCGAAGTGGCCTCACTGGGGCGAGCACATCTACTGTCGTAGACGGTGGCCAGAAGGACGAGCTGTAGCATATCAACCGGAACCGCATCCTTAGACTTGTTTTGTAGCACTTCGGCATGGCAACCTGACATCGTCCTCAAACCGGTGTCTCTTATCCCGCGAGTCATTGTATCTCTCGTCCGCGCGCTTGTCTCAACGATGTCGTAGGTCGCCGCGGACCGTACGGTCCACGGACGGAGCCGTGCGAGGTGTGAGAGTCGGCTGGTAATGCATGTCGAGATGTCTGCTGTGATGCTGGACAGGTAACGCAACGTGATTCGGGTATATACGTCAAGAGATCTAGACAATGAAGGATCTGTACGTCACCAAGCAGTCAGTTGAGCTGTGTGCGCGGTGGTGAGGGCTCGAACGAGACGATGACGCACTCTCCGCAACCACACGCATCCTTGATATTCGGGTCTGCGAGACGAATGCCGCCTGGTGAGCGTTGCGAAGATCTATCGAGAGTATCTGAATGACTCACTGTTGAACACGAAGCGCGCCTGCAATGCATCCTCTTGCCAGTCCATCTCGCTCCCGATGATGCTGAACAATGCCTTTGAATCGATGACGACACGGACGCCGTCCTGCTCGACGACCTCGTCAAACTTTTCGGGTTTGTCGACGTATTCGAGGTGGTAACTCATGCCGGCGCAGCCCTTGTTCCGGACGCCGACCCGGATCAGTTTCGGTTCGGGTTGGTCGAGGAGACCCTGAATCCGCTCCACGGCGCCTTTGGACTGTGTGCAATTCGCGTCAGCCTGCGTGCTCTTAAGCTGACGACGACTGCAAGGATCTACGCACGAGGGTGAGCGCCGCCTTGCGAGGTCGGGCAGCTGTTCGTGCACGCGGTTTCGGCTTGGCCGGTGTTGCCGACGTGGTCGCCGCCGGTCCCGCTCCGGGCGCAGGTGGAATCGGAACCGGGTGTACGGCGGGATTGGGAGTCTGATCGAGGATCGGAGCGCGCGATGTTGATGCTGACGAGAGGAAGCGAGGCCGTGCCGGGTGGTGGCGGAGACTGGCGGCGCAACCTGGACAACTAGGCGTAGGCGGCAGGGCCACGCGGGGCATGGCAGCCCTGTAAGTTGCCCGCAGCATGCTCGTAGACGCTCGCAAGGACATGTTGCGTTGTGTGGAAGAATATGAGTGAGTCCGACTCCGCTGACTCTGGGTTCGCCGCGGGTGCGAACTTCGCGCGAAAGGCAACCCGCCGAACCGAATCCGCTCGCCTCTGATTGGTCGACTCGGTCTTTGTACGACAAGCTGGACTGCGATTTATGCACACACTCCCTTCGTTCAAGCTACACGGTACTACTCAAGTCGGCACAGCTCTGTTCAGTCGTCAAAGTCAAAGCCGTGCTCGAGGAGGCTGTGCGAAAAAAGAAGAGAGAAGGGAAAGTGAGGTCAGAATTGCGAGGCACTGTCTCCCGAGTCGGGACAAGCAGCGGGTAGACTCACTAGTTGGCCGCGAGCTCCTCGTTCTTGTCGCACGCCAGGTACGCCTGAATGACGAGGTTCCGGTCGAAACCCATGCCCGTCAACCGCTCGATCGCCTCATTCTCCTCGGGCGTCACCTGGATGTACTGCGAACCGTCCGGAGCGACGCCGTCCTCGTCGTCGCCGAATTGGTCCATCAACGCGTCGAGACCCTCGCCCTCGGCGGCGCCCTCCTGCAGAAATTGGACAAACTCGGACTGGTTGCGCTCGATGAGCTGCGGAGACGGCGAGGTGAGGCAAACGCAAGAGTCGCATCAGGTTTCCCGTTGTAAGACCAAGCAGAGAGCGAAAGGCGCACGCACCGAAAGGAGATCGGGGTTGCTCGCGCCGAGCTGCTGCAGGAACGGCTGCAACAGGGCCGGGTTCTGCTGGACGAGCGTGCGCAGCTGACTGAAGATGGGCGTGTTGCGAAGCGCGGCGAGCTCGCCAGTGCTGGCGGCAGCTTCACCACCGGCAGCGGCACCTTGCGGTTGCGACGCGGCGGCGGCAGCAGCTTCAAACAGGTTGCGAGGGTTACCAGGCTGCGCGGCCGGAGCGGGGGCGGCAGCTGCGATATTGCGACAAGGCAGGGTCAGCTGCAATTCTTCCGCCGAACGAATGTCAAGTCTTACCAGGCGCGGGTGTAGCAGCGAGCGAGGCAGCCGGGGCAGCGGCAGCGGGAGACGGAGTACCGGGCGGGTTGGCCGCGGCGGGAGTCGGCGCCGGCTCGGCAGGAGCTTCCGGGATGCCCTGAATAGCTCGTTCCGTCAGCAAAGGCACGTACAATGGGGGCAGCTTGCGTGCACTCACAGTCATGAGGTACTCGACGGCCCGATGCGGGTTGTTGAAGCTCGCGCGCATCGCCCGCTGGACCTGCTCGCGCGGGAAGCCCATGTTGACCATCTCGTTGATGCTCGTCTCGAGCGCCGATCCGCTAATGAACGACGTCGCCGAATCACCGCCCGACTGGGTCTCGTTTGCGGGAGCGGGCGTCTCGGGTTCGGACGCAGCGGGGGCGGCGGCGGCAGGTGCGGGAGCGGGAGCGTTCGGGGCGGACGGAGCGGCGGCAGTCGGCTGGGCGGGAGTTTGAGGCGGAGCGGCAGTCGTTGCTGGAGCAGCAGCGGCAGCCGGAGCGGCAGAAGTCGAAGCAGCAGCGGCGGCGGCGGCGGCAGGCTGGGCTTTCGGCTTGGCGACCATCACGACGCAGAACTGCGGGCACCGTATGAATCGTCAGCAGAGATCAGTGCGTACTTGTAGAGCGAGTGTACGTACGTCCTTCTCCTTGAAGTTGGCGTCTGCGACCGTCTTGTCATCCGGGAGGATCTTGCCTGAACATGGCGGAAAGCGACGAGTCAGTACGCGATTCTGATTGGACCTAACCCGTGTATGCCTCACCGGAGAAGATAATCTTTTGACTGTCGACTGAGAAGCCCTGGTCGGCCTGGATCTTCTTCTTGAGGTCGGCGACCTGCACATCATCGCTCAAGAGGTTCAGTCGGGGAGAATCGAAGGACAGCTAGCTTCAGAGGGCTCACAGTCTCTGTCGGCTCAGCCTCGATGAAGAACTGCTTCTGCTGCAGCGTCTTGAACGTAATCTTGACCATCTTGTCGAGCTGTGGTCGCGTGAGGGGGAGATCAAGAAAGTACGGCTGGGTGGCGACCGCAGCGTCGTCAGCTCTCCCAGCCTCGTCTCCCAGCTTCTCCTCGCTTTCCCTTCGCTAAAGGCTAGTCGGAATACTATGCTCGAATGTGCTCAGTGCGCTTGCTACATGTGCTTGAGCGTCATATCGGCGCGCGTCCTCATGGAGGTCTCACCCCTGACATCATTTGCGCCTCCGTTTCCCTCTCGAGTCGACGAGCAATCGCATGGCTTTCTGGAACTCGCTTTACTGTACCTGCTTCTCTCTACTTGGCTGCCGAATCGGGACGATCGCGAGGTCCGTCTGGGAGCGGAGGATCGTAAGATTTACCACGAACCCAAGAGGGTCATTAGGCTGGAACGCAGGTACTAGCTACAACGACAAGGAAGCACAAAGCCGTTCTATATACACAGGCTTGGAGAAGCAGAAGATTCGGAGGCAGGTTGGCGAAAGGGAGGGTACGTTGGGCCGGTGACGACGTCGATAACAAGGGGCTGCTCAAGTCAATGCTGCTCTTCGACACCCTGTTCGACCGGCTCTGGCCTAGCAGACGCTTGACCAGTACGGACTTGGACGGCGTCGGAAGTATGGCCGAGGCCTTCTTCGATCCACTCGAGCCGTCCGCCTTCATTGCTGGGGACGAGCCAGCCTGGGTCTTCAGGCTCGAACGGCACCCAGTGCATCGAGGGGAGGTCATGTACGGCAACCTGGCGAAAGTCGACCGTCGGGTGGACCTGGTCGAAGGGCGAATTCGTCAGCGCCGGCCATCATGCGAAGGAGGTGCACCCAAGAACTCACCACCATGTGGCGCTTCAGGTTAGAGAAGCTGGTTATAGGCTCGCTCAGTCAAGCACGTAGATCGAGTCTCGTTGCGGCGTAGACTAACTGCACTTACACTGAGAAGCTGCGGGCGCAGTGCGGAACTGGGCAGGTGAATGCTGCGGGACGATTTGGTCAGGGGAGGATAGCAAATTCGCGGTATTCTGGAGTGCTGACTCACGCTTCTGTCCGTTATGCGAGCGCAGATGGGTATCGCGAGCCGAGGGGCGACCGACTGCGGCGGACCATGAGCTCAGCCGAGTCTCGGAAGTAGCGACGCTTCGACTCACAGGTCTTGTTGCAGCCCGGTATCGTGCATTTGAACTTGCGCTTGTGCGCGTCCTTCGGCGGCCAGCTCCTCTTCGAGATCGCCTTGACGGGCAGACCAGTAATCGGGGAGATGCGCTCTGGAAGTGCGGCGGAACTCGGTCCGGCGGCACTCGTGATCGAGCTGCCCGACCCGCGACGGACTCCTTTCGAGGAACGGGCGCTTTCGACGGAGCGAGCAAAGGATGTCGAGGCTGCTGGCGTCCATTCGGGACTCTCCTCCTTCGCGATGCCGTCTTCGTCGTCCTCGTCATCTTCGTCGCTCGAATAGTCGCGAAGAAGCTGCTGACGCGTGGTCGCGAGCTGCCGACGACCTCGCTCTACTCGTCCGATCGGAAGTTCCGAGCCATAACCAGCAACTTGGCGCTCCGGTCGACGAGTACGACCTGAGTCAAACGAGAAAGGCTCAGCCGGAGATGGTGGCAAATCGGGCGTCGACTCTGGTTCGAATTTGATGCAGACACCGTCTTCGTTCTCGTCTGGTTGAACGCTGCCTGAGAAGTATGCTTCCAGCTGGGGGAAGCGAGGCGGATGTTCGGCGAAGGATTGGCGCTGATCGTTCTCCTCGCGACTTATGAAGGAGGAAACGTCCTGCATAGCGTTCCCGTCCTGATCGTGCGGGTCCTGTGGAGCGCTCCCACTCCCGAGCGAGAGTGCAGCGAAGGAGGAGAAGGTCCGACCGGTGGGCGAGCCGAGCGAGTATGCGGCAGCGCTCAGAGGCGGAGAGTCGGGCAACGGCGGCAAGATAGAGTAGTCAAGGGACTCATGTTTCACGGCAGCCCACGGAGAAGGGAGGTGCAAGTCGGAGAAAAGGCTAGCTGAAGTAAAGTTGTCGTCGCCGTCAAACGCTCCGAGCGAGCTCGGGGACCGGTCACCAAAGGACGACCCGCTCATGCGGCGCTGGTCGTACTGCCGATAGTCGATTTCGGACGAGAAGGAACCACCGTGGTGATCGGTCGAGTCGCGGTACGCCGCCCAGCCTTGCAGCGGACTGCGGTGCTCCCAGGCGCGCGGTGCGGGCGGAGTCCACTGAGAGTCGTCGCCAAAGTCGTCCGCTTGAGCGTGACGCCCAGCATCGCGCGATGCGTGTCCTTCGGTGGACAGCCAGGGGCGTTGCATCGAGGTGTCTTCGTCAAAGTTGATGTCGCCGCCCAGCGTTTCCGCAGTCGAGTGGGCTTCTTCGTCTTCGGCATTCGTAAACCCGTCTCGCCATGGACCAGACGTCGAGCCCGACATCGAGAGCGGCTGAGACTGGTTGGGCCCTATGGGAGGTGCCTGCACTGCGGTGCGACCTCCTGCGGACGACTGCCAGGTCGGGACCCAGCGATTAGGGGCGGGCGGCATCGCCGGACCGGCTTGCGACCCCGTCCAGAGCTCTTCAGCGTAGTGTGTATACTGTATGCTGGCTCGGTGAGCGTCCCAAGCAGGCGAGGTCCAGCGGTACGGCGGGTCCGCCGCTTCGACATCGCCTTGATGCATCTCGAAAAGGGCGACGCTCGACTGGCGAGTCCTCTGCGGATCGTGGTCGTACCGGAGCCGGGCCGCAGGGCGAGTCGTCGGGTAAGGCCGCATGATGGTACAGATCCAGTTGAATGTGAGGACGGTGTAGTCGGAGAAGGGCGTAGAGGAACGGCGAGAGAGCGCAGCCACAGTCGCCGGACTGCCCGTCCGCTGTCACTTTGACCTGCTCGCTGGAGCAGATCGTATGTGCAGTGTCGAAGAGATGCGCGGCGGAGAAGGATGGACGAGAACAGCCTCGTCACATGCGCGGATTCTCCGCTGTTTGGGCCGCGGTTCAGGCGGTTCCTGCTCGACGAAGTGGGTGTTCCGCCTCTGTTGCAGCCAGAGGAGCGCGTCGAGTCCCGCGATATAGCTTCTCCTGGCGAGTTTGAAGAAAAGCCGGAGACTAGAAGTAGCATACGAACAAGGCGAGGGGCCCTTCTTCTCCCCAAGTCACGAGGAAAGGAGCTTCTTTCCCCGCGCTCCGCTCGGACCTTGTCCCCCGCGGCCGGGAGGGGCCGGACGCTGTACCTGGTCTGACGAGCAGTCGATCGTCGAGACGGACATAGTCAAGGTCAGTGCAGGGCGGCGACAACGCCTCGTGCGAAGGAAGCGTCAGTTTCCGTTCGAGACAAAACACTGAAGAGCCGCGAGCCGCGCGGAAGCTAGAAGCGGTTGAAAGCACGTTCCTGGGCAGTCATTGCGCCTGTAGCCCACAAACTCGAGAATTTAGCGAGCAGAAGGCGATGGTGTCGCGGTTGTCGCCATGAAATAGGTTCCCTTGTGACCTGACCGGCCACGTCAGTCTTGCAGAGACGCCAGGACAAGACTGCTGCGCGCTGCAGCTGCACATTCCGCGGAGAGTAGATGCCCGGCCGGAAGCGCGGGACGGCGTTTGTATCGGTCGTCGCCACGGTTGCCGACAGCAGGTCATCGACTTTGATGGCCGCGACTCGACCCCGTTACCGGTCGCGCAGGTAGCGGTGCTCTAGTAAGAGTAGGTCACAGAGTGGGTGCTTCTTAGAAGGCGACGGGTCATTGTTCCGAACTGAGCCAGTCCGCGGGTTGTCAGCCAGCCGCCCCCGAGGTCCAGCTGGCTGGAAGCTGTTCATCCGGGGGCCCGTCCCGCAAGCTGCCGGCGAACGCAGCTTGCCACATGCCGCAAGGAGTCTGCAGTCAGCATTGTTCGAGCTGAGAGTCAAGATCGGTTGCTCTGGATAGGACGCCCAACGTTTCAAACCGATAGACATCTTGACTCCTCCTGATCGACGAGCCTTAATCCGGCGGCAGCTGAGGAGGAGTCAAGATGTCTATCGGTCGAGGGAAGCGTTCTAGGAAGTGTGGCTCTATGAAGCAGAACGGCAAGCCACGCGGAGTTTCGAGACTTGTCGGCTCTCGATCCGCAGTCCAGTCGTTTGCCTCTCGCTCTTCTCTATCGACCTGGCTTCAATAACTTGCACGCTCAAACGTTCTGCAGCTTCCGCTCCTAGACTTACGCTAGGCGGCTGTCAGCGCAGAGGTCGGCTCGAGTCGACGTCACTGTCGAGCCCCACCGACGTCCCGACTCGCCGCCTCGGGCGCAAACACGGTCTACAAGGTTAGTTTAAGCTTTGTACGCACGATACCGCGAGTCGCTGCTGATATATCTCACCGCCAGGCTCAAAGACAGAGGCCCTCGGTCGTGTCTCGGTTGTAATCGCCCCGAATTCCCAGATCAAGGAAGTCGGCCTTGGAAGCGAGCGAACGACAAACAGCTACGGCCGGTGACAGGCCTTCGGATTGCTCGAGAGGGTTCAGTCGCGACAGCCATGATCTGGCACGAGCTGCCGTCTCAAGGGCCATGGCACTCGCCTCCGTCACAGAGGAACCCACCGAACTCGCCGTCCAGTCTGCCACTGCCACCGCCCGTCCCCTCCATAGCTCCGAGCCCTAGTACGGCACCGCCCGTCTCGAGGAACGCCCTCTTCGACGTCGACTGGGCGCCCGTCACGCCAAACACGCGCAGCCGCAGCTCGACGATCGACAGTACGGCCGGGCAGGAGGAGCGCGGACGGCAGTCCTGGCTCGACGAAGGTCCGTTCGCAGCGGCAAGAGCCACGGCGCCACCATTCGAGCGGCGCGAAACCGTTACGCCCTATCAAGCGCCGACACCGGTCATGGGCAGCAAGCACGACTCGGGCTTTGAATGGCTGCCTCACTCACCCGTGTCACCTCAGCGGAGCACGACACCTCCGCTGACTCGCCATGCGCCACCATTCGGGCCAGTGAGCGCAGTCCGGCCGACGCCTCGGACGCCTTCGCCGACCGCCCCGACGAAATTGATGTTCCCACCGACGCCGGGCTCGCCGCCTCGCCCGCCGTCCCGACCATCGCCTGTCGAGTTTCCGAGCTCGGAAGCGTTGCCCCCGTCGGCGGGCCACTCGTCGAACCCGTTGCTCGACACGCGTCGCGCGCCATCTCTGCGCATGTCGCCGACACCGACTTTTCTGCTCGGCGAGGGGAGGCATGCGAGCGTTTACCTCGCCAGTTGCGTACCTTCGGTGCCGAACGGCTCAGTCGTCGTCGAAAAGCGTCCTAGACAGAGGCGCTTGTGCGCATCCAAGCGACTCTTCCCGGATCGCGAGAGCCAAGTGGCCGGCCTAGGCGAGGCCTTCATCCTCGCAAAGCTCTCGGGTCGAGGCGAAGGAGCGTCCAATATCATCGGGCTATACGGAGTTCGCGACGAGCGCGATGGCGTGGAAGCTCCGTCACAAACGTCACCCTCGATCACGAGCAGCTTTTCTCGTTCAGGCCAACGAATCGGCTCGAATGGTAGTCATGGCCTCCCTAGTCCGCTTCGACGCACCAGTGACGGCAACAGCACCGAAGATCCTCAAGACGCGGACGAGACCGCTAGGAATGGCACACGAGCGGCCGCTCGCTCGCCGAACCGCAACTCGGATACGATCGTTTCCTCCAGCCATGGCCGCAGCAAGCTCTCGCTTCTGTCGCACGCGCTCGACCCGCCTCTCTCATCGACACGACGGCGAGCAATCTCGTCGACATCGCTTGACGGCACGCCATCATCAACGCCTGGCTCAACGGCCCAAGGCGGACTAGCTCCGCCCTTCTCGCTTAGCCCGCGGATCGACCTCCTCCTCGAATTCTGCCCCTTCGGCCATGCTCTTCAGTTCGCCAAAGCGCACCCTGACCGGCTCGACAAGCGACGGTGGTTCGAATGGGCCAAGCAGCTCGCTGCTGCCGTCAAGTGGGCGCACGAGAAGAATGTCTTGCACGGCGACATCAAGCCTCAGAACGTGCTCGTGAGTGCGGTGGGCGCGCTACCTCTCCTCGGCTTCAACTTGACTAACGCTGCACCGGCAGATTGCACCGGACCTGACGATCCGCCTCGCCGACTGGGGCAACTCTTTATTCCTCCCGCCGCCTTCCGCGCCGGCACATTTGTTCCCGACAGACCCGCATGGACTCGGAACGCCATCATACTCGCCGCCAGAATACGTCAGGCCGCTCCCTTCGCCGTTCTCCTATCCGAGCGATATCTTTTCGCTCGGCATCACTATGTCCGTCCTGATCACGGCTTCGGAGCCGTACGAAGGCATTCGCGCCATGGAACGGATGATGCGCGTCGGCTCGGGAGAATGGTGGGACTACGAAGAGCGGAAACGCCTTGGCTCGCTCTCGCAAGGCGCCGAAGACGAAGAGCTCAGCATCAGCAGGAACGGCAGCATCCGCAGCAACCGAAGCGGTCGCAGCAGCGTTCGCGGCAGTCTGCGCGCCTCGTTACATCGTGAACCTAGCGTCGAGAGTATCCGAAGCTTCATGAGCGCGAGCGGGATCGGAGAGCAGGGTCCGCGGGATTGGCCTGCTCTCGCGAGGACTTTGCTCTCCGATCCCGACTGCTCAGCTTCCGAAGTCGACGCCGCGGTCGCAAAAGCTATGCCGGATCTACCGCGCCTATCACTAGCGAGCGGCTCCACGAGCAGCCTTCCGTCGATGGAAGTCGAGTCGGACTTGCAGTTCGACGTCAACTTGCCGGCCGCTCGCTTCTCGCGCCCTTCGACTCGGCTCTATGCCGGCACCTCAACGCCGGTTCAGTACTTCCTTTCGGCTCGCGTTGACGACTTCTCCGATAGCGGCCACGGTGGAGAAGCGGTCGGGGACGGTGACGAAGACGTCGTACCGCTCGCGGTTCGCGACATGATCCGCCAGATGACGCGGCCGAACGAAGGGGAGCGCCCCACAGCCGAGCAAGTATGGCTCTCCATTTGTCGCATCGGCGAATCGGAAGGGATTTGGCCATTGAGTCGGGAGAAGATCGACTGCGGCGACCGAGACGAACCGATGGCTTGAACCCCCTTCTTCACATGCCTATGCGAGGCCGTTCGCGCGTTCTGCGCGTCTACACTTTCTTGTAGTCTTTACATGTCATTTTTGAAGCAGATTGGGCACATCCTCGTTTTTCGACTCGATGGGATTTAGGAGTGCGCGGCTCTGGTCTCTGCCGAAGATATCGCTCGAGGTTTTCGCTCGCACTCGCCCACCTGAGGGCTGAGGTACATGCGTCAAGCTCATAACCGACTCTATACAGCAGCCTAGTAGTGCTGCAGCTCCTTCACCAGCAGTCTACGAATTCGTCGACAGCGGCAACGGACGGCGGAATCTCGACGTGACTCGCTCGGCTTCCGCCGCGCGGCGTTCAGGAGGGCACGATGCCGCCCGCCCATACCGCAAAATCAGATGCGAATGGACTGAGCATCAAAGGATCGGCTGTGGCGGGAGTTGCGACGGCCGGAACGACCGGAACCGGCAAACAGGCGACAACGAGCCAACCGACGACAGCGGGAGCAGCGCCGACCGGCGGTAGCGGGCGTGTGAAGCTCTCGTTTGCTCTGAAACCAGCGGCTTCGTCGAAGAGTCCGCCCAAAGCGTCTCCGCCCAAGGTCAAACTCGACGCTGCGCCGATGACCGCCAGCAAGGACGTCAAGCGCGCTTCGGCAGCGCTGACGGATGCGCTCGGAACGGACCAGGGCGATCTGACAATCAACGGCGCCAGTACCGCAGGGAACGGACGGGATACAAAGTCGCCGGCGGCGGAGCAGGCGCCGACACGGTCCGCTGCAAAGGGCAAGGTCCGCGCGAGCGAGGAACCGCCGGTCGACCCTCTCTCGCAAGAAGCCCTCGAGGCGTTGAAGAGAGGCGATTTGCCTCGCTCTGTAGGCGGCTCGAACGAAAGGCCACCTCGCCGGTCACGCTCGCCGCAGCCGTCGAGACAACCTCAATCGGCATATTCGCCTGATCGACGCTCTGGGGCGTCGCGCAGACTCTCCCCTCGGAGAGGGCCTTCGTACGACTACGCAGATGCTTCGGAGTCCGGTGGCTTGCCCTACGATGGCATGGGGATCGAAGCACCCGACATGCGCGACCAACCGCTTCGGGCGGACCGCTCGCCTCGGAGGCACTCGCCGCCTCCACATTCGCGGTCTCCGCCTGCATCCAATCGAATCAGGGACGACGATGCGGAGCGACATTGGCATGCGCACGAGATGGACCGCGAGCGCTACAGCCGAGGCGATCGCCGCGACCGCACTCCTGATTATCATCACGAGCTGCCCCAACGCCCGGCACCCCGCCATTACGAGGCGCGAGATCCATACGCCTATGTAGGCTCCGGCGGACGCAGCGACGATCGATGGGAAGACCGCGAAGGGAGCTCTCGCAGAGCGTACTACGACGGACCTCCAAACGGCGCGAGATCGAGCTATGAGAGGGCAGTCTACCATCGACCCGATCCTCATCACCAGGCGGGATATGGGAGTACCAGCGGCCGCGTTGCTCCGATTGACGGGTACCCCTATTCCGGTTACCCGCAAGTGCAGCCTCTGCCCTACGGCGACGATCCGGACCGCGAGCCTAAGCGCCACGCGGGCTCTTCCAATTCGCAGCGGTATCGAGACGACCATCGAGATGCCGAACCGAATCGCGAAGGCACCAGCCTGCGACGCCGCGAGTCGCGAGAAGGAGGTTCGGCACCGCCTGCAAAGCGAGCAAGGCGGGAGAGTGACATTTCCAGCCGCCGGCCGCCGAGCCCGCAGGCGCGCAGCAACCGCGACCGAAGTCGAAGCGCTTTCTCTGGCGAGGAGTCGGAAGAAGGGGAGATCGAGGACGACAAGCAGCAGCCAAAGAGCATCCTCGATCCGGACGCTCATCGCCGCGTCAATGACATGATTGTCGGCATCGCGCCCGTCGATAGCAATCGATCTGTCAGGCGAGACTATGCTCGAACAGTCGCACCGAACTTGCCAGCACGTCCAGCGCCGGCTCTCCGCGCTGCCCCGCCTCCGGCTCCCGCGTTCTACAATTCTCTCGGCACGGCTCGCGATTCTTTGCCCCTTCGACCACAGCCGATTCTTCCTCGGGGTCGGGAGGTACCATCCTCAGCATCGATTGCTCCGACTCACTCGGCGAGTCAGCCACTCGCTCGGATGCCAAGCTATGGCGCCGCCGCCCCGCCTCCTCCTCCACCTCCGCGAGCCATGCTTGACCCTCCGCCAGCTCCATTCCATACCGCTGTGCCCGTTGAAGCCAAATCGAACGGTCCGCAGCCGAGCACTACTCCAGTGGATGTTATCGAGGGTCAAGCGAAGACGCCCGCTTCTTCCGGCGTCGATATCCTGGCGGCAGACCACCCGCCTCCCGCCGTCCGGACGCAGATGCCTCAAGAGGAGCTCTGGATCCGTCCCTTCGCGGCAAGCGAGGAGATCGACAGGATCTTTGCCTCGCAACGCTTCGCTCAGGCCTCACCACCCGCGGAGCGACGGTATGTCGGATGCTCTCATATCGGCGAATACACCCTGCAGGAGAAACTCGGCGAAGGAACGTTCGGCGTGGTCTGGAAAGGGCTACGAGGGGGTCCTGGTTCGGCTGTCGGTCCAGCGGCCGAAGAGGAGGAGGCTCGCCTTCTGCAGCGCGGTCTGCGCGTCAAGAAAGGAGACGTTGTCGCGCTCAAGCAGATCATCTTTCACAACGAGGGCGACGGTGTACGTTCGCGAACTTCTGACCAGCTCAGTGCAACATCTAACTCCAATATTGTCCTTTCAGCTTCCGATCACTTCGGTTCGCGAGATCCGAATCCTCAAGATGCTCGATCATCCGAATGTGGTTCCGGTCGTCGACATCGCGTATGAGCCGGGTAAGGAACCGCTGCCGATATTGCACCGGAGATGGCCGATACAAGCAACGACTGACTTGATGAACTGAAACAGCGGACCACGCCAACTTCAAGCTCGGCAAGACCTTCATGGTGTTCCCCTACATGGACCACGATCTCGCCGGTCTCCTCGAGAATCGCAGTGTCCAGCTCGAGCCGGCGCACATCAAGCAGTACTCGAGGCAGCTGCTCGAAGGAACCGCTTACCTCCATCGGGTTAGTCTGGGAAAGACGCCTGTCCACCTGCCTCTACTGACAACCCCGGCTGCAGAATCTCATCCTGCATCGCGATATGAAGGCGGCAAACCTGCTCATCAACAATGAGGGGCAACTCATGATTGCCGATTTCGGTCTCGCCCGGAGCATCCACAAAGCGGATCAAAATGAGGTGTGTCATACATGATGTGAGCACCAGAGGACTTCGCTGATCGCATGTGTGAGCGCAGGCATACACGAGCTGCGTCGTCACGCGCTGGTACCGACCGCCCGAGCTCCTCCTCGGGGAGAAGCGATACCATACGCCAGTCGACATGTGGGGAGTTGCGTACGTGCATCAGCTTGTGCTCCTGGTAGTCCGCGTTGTACTGACTGGCTCACTGCTGTAGATGCGTGATGGCAGAGATGTACCATCGCTCGCCGATCTTTCCTGGCCAGTCCGACCTCGACCAAGCCTGCAAGATCTTTGCGTGAGTTTGCTATTCATGCCCACCACGGCTTTCGGCTTTGCTGACTTTTCTGCCGTGTCTGTAGCGCATGTGGACGGCCGACGAGTCAGTCGATGCCCGGGTGGGACACGCTGCCTGGCGTCGAAGGTCACGAAAAGTTCAATTGGCTGGATACCGGGCGCTCGATCCGAGCAGACTGGTCTCAGTAAGCATTCTCTTCTCGATACGACGAGCTCGATTAAAACGGGAGTGATTGACGGACCGCTGCTTGCTACAGCCGCGCCGACGAGCTCTTCGGTGACCTGATCGACCGCATCCTCGTCCTCGACCCGAAGAAGCGCCTGACCGCTACCGAAGCTCTCGATCACGATTGGTTCTGGACGGAGCCCTTTCCGACGAATCCAGCTCAGTGCGTGGCGCCGATTCCCGGTCTTTCTGTTTCCCCTCATCATGGGCGGTGCTGACAAGGCTGCGTCTGCAGCATGCCACGGTACACTTCTTCGCACGAAATGGACGGCCGAAAGCGGAAAGAAGAGCAGCATGCGGCGATGGGAGCGATGCCGATGCAGGTGCCGATGCCGATGCAGCCTGCGCCTCAGGCGTTCCCGCCGCAGCCGAATGGTGGCATGCGCCCCGCCGGTCCTCCGATTCCAGCATACGGGAACCCTGCCGCTCCAATCCCGCCCTACGGCAATGGGACGCTCCCGCAGCAGCCTCAGGTCCCCGTCGGCGCGTTCAACGGCCCGCCACCGCCGCCGCCGATGCAGTATCAGCAGCCGGCGCCGATGGCCGCTTACGGCGCCCCACCGATGCAAGGTCCGTCGGGCATGATGGCCGGCATGAACGCCGGAATGGGCGGCGGAGGCGGTTTGCGCAGCTATGCCGCCGCCGGTCCGCCGATCGCGACCGCGAGCGGATACAACGCACGGCGGCCGGGTCCGAGTCAGTTTGAGAACCGGCAAGGCGCTTCGTGGCAGTCGCTGCCGCCTCGTCCCGAGAATGGAGCTCTTCAGGGTGCGCCCAAGGGCAAGGTGAACCTCTTCAGCAAGCTGGCGAAACGGTAGTCACCTGCAAAACAACGAAGACAGCTCGGCGTAGACGCGCTCGTTGTGTATCCTTGTATAAACATTGCACAGCAGGTTCGCGAGTGGAATCTATGGGAGAACGACATACTTCTGCAGGTGTTCGGGGATCTCCTTGAGCAACTCCTTCGACTCGAGCCACTTCTTCGAGAACAGCCGCGACTGGTACCTATGCGCTCAGCCGAGATGCATTGTCAGCTCGCTTTCTATCTCGAGGAGGCAAGATAGCAGTAAGAAGCTGCGTACCGGTACGCGCCGTCGCACAGGATCGTGACGACCCGGCTGCCCTTGCCGAGTTTCTCGGCGAGCTTCTTGGCCGCGACGACGTTGAGAGCGGTCGACGCGCCGACGTACAAGCCGTCGCGGTCGAGGAGGTGGTAGATCATGCGGATCGTGTCGGCGTCGGGGATGTGGAGGGCGCCGTCGATCAAGTCAATGTCCTGCTTGAGGTTGTCGGTCACGCGACCCTGACCGATACCTGCGGGCGAGTTTCGATTCCTCAGGAGTCATTCCTGACGTATCGCGAACGAGCCGTGACTAACCCTCGGTGATCGAACCGCCTCCTCGCTCCATCACGCCGCGGTTGATAAAGCTCTCGAGCACACTGCCGGGCGGGTCCGCCAACCAGCACTGCGTCTTGCCGCCGCTCAAGTCCTTCAGGGCGCGCGTCACTCCCGCGAGGGTGCCGCCGGTTCCGGTCGCGCAGATGAACGCCTGCAAGCCGCCGGGGAGGTCCTTTGTCTGGGCGTGGATTTCCGGACCGGTCGTATGGATGTGGGCGGCACGGTTGCCCTCAAAGTTGCTGTACGCCCGACCAGGTCAGTCACCTGCTCGCAATTCGCGATGTAGAGGCTCGCGCTTACTCGAACTGGTTCACCCTACAGAAGTCGCATCGGGAGTGAGAAGGTCAACATCCGTTCGGGTGATTTTACTCGAAGCGAGCGGTAGGCGCACCATGCGGCGTTATCGAGACGCTCGGCGTGACGACGAGCCTCTGCGATGCGAGCAACGTATCAGCGGGAAGCTCGACCGGGTGAGGGCGCGGAGACGCAGCGACGGACGGTGGTTGTAGTTTTCGGGGTTGTCGAACGCGACGGCTGCGGGAAGAACAGCTGATGAGCAATCTACAGACTCCGAGTCGTACATCCGGTAAGACTGACCGGGAACGGGGTACACCTCGGCTCCGAGCATGCGGAGGAGGTCAATCTTCTCCTGACTTTGTGTCTGCGTTGCGCCACCATGCAAGAATGAGTCAGCCAGCAAGCCTAATGGCATCTAAGCGGACACCCGCGCCGAGCTGACATTGGGCATGTAGATGACGCATTTGTAGCCGCGGGCGCGGCAGACGTGCGCGAGGCCGATGCCGGTGTTGCCTGCCGTTCCCTCGACGATAGTTCCGCCTGGCTGGATTCGGCCTGCACGGGAGGAGCTTGTGACTGTCAGTACGCCTTCTGACCAACTCCGTCCGATGCAACCGAGCCTGTAGCAGTGGACGCTCGCGGCGACTGACCCGTCTTTTCTGCCCACTGGACGAGTCCGAGGGCTGCGCGGTCCTTGACGGACCCGCCCGGGTTCATAAACTCTGCCTTGCCGAGGATCTCACATCCCGTCTCTTCCGACAGCGAGTTGATGCGGATCTGCACGCGATGGCTCGTGTCAGCTCTTTGAGCAAGTGGGGCACGGGGCGAGGAGATGAGCGACCGGGAGCGTACGAGGGGTGTGTTTCCGATCGCTCCGACGAACCCTTGGACTGGAAGTGAGTGCGGGTGCGGTTGGAAACTAGTACCCGGGTACGGTGACGGCGGGTTGTACGGTTGCGTCGCAGGAGCAGCAGAAGAAGAGGCAGCTGTCGCCGAAGTCGAAAAGGCGGCGGCGTTCGAGATTCGGAGTGCGTGCCTCGCCGCGAGCGCCGATCTGATCAGAGTCATCCCTTTGCGCACTCGTCCCAGCGACTGTCAGAGGAGAAGGCGAGGGAGAGAGAGAGAGCGAAACTGGCGGGCGATCACGCCTTCCGCAGGTCGAACCCTCGGAGCCGCAGCCAACAGACTTCGACAGCCCCTCGCTCGCTTCCACTTGCCCGACTTCCGCAGACGTAATCATGTGAGCGACTCTCTACGCGCACTATTCAGCCTCGAACGCAGCTTTGAGCCTCGCCGGTCCACTCGCGACGCACGACTCGCCCCGCCCGCCCAAACATCACCTCGACAACTCACGCCACGCCAAGCTATGTTCTGCACACAGTAGTACAAGCTACAGACCAACGGGCGAGGGTCTCACGGCGGGCTCTGCACGAATTGCCGGGCAGAGTCGACGGCGATGGCGGATGAGGCGGTGCTCGAAACTTTGCGAACGATAGTCTCTTCGCGTGCGGGCGCCAGAGGAGCGGCGAAAGGAGGGCACTTGAACCTGCAGTGGCAGGTCTACCACTGCTGCGATTCGCGCCCTGACCGACCGAGACTCCCGGCTCCATCCGCATGCACGCTGGCAAGTTCGCACGCTGACCCACCCGCTCGAACGCCCCTACTCCGGCTCGTAGGGACCGCTCGCAGCCTCAACAGATCACTCTCGGCATGATCCTCCGCGCGCAGTACCAGGACCCCGAGTCATGGGCCGCCAACAAGGGTCAGTCTCGCTCTCTCGTCTTGCCCCATGCTCGTCTCCACGGCCCCTCGGGAGGGGCTCGGCTAGCAGCATGCTGAGCGGTGAAAGATTGAGACTGATGCCGCCGGCCGCCTTGCAGTCATCCTGACCGCCGTCGGCACCTTCACGGCCGCCGTCGTCGCCATCAGCCAGTTCGGCGACCTCTTTGTCCCGCAGTTCTAGACGAGTTCCCGCACGGCTCGCAGAGGTGAATCTTCCGTTCAGTGAAGACAATCTCATAGCTGTACGACTGACTTGCCACTTTGGTTTCGCAGACTTGAACGCCCCACTTTTGTAGCTAGTATCCCGCCTCGCATCCCCTTCTCCGCTCTCTTGGGGCTCTGTCCCGCCTTGCAATCTTGCAGAAACCACGCATAGATACCCGACAACTCACTCAGCTGGCCATTCTGCGGGAGCCGACGGCTTGCTGCGTCGCGCATGAACACGATCGCCTCTCGAGCGCATGAATGGGAAAGCGCGAACGGTCTAATGCCCCGACTTGGTCTATGTGCTCGTCGTCTATTCAGTCTCTTCGCTCGCGCTCCAACGCTGCGAGCCCCGCCGCCCGCCCCTGCAAGGCCTTCTTGCTCCACTCGTACACGCCGAGGAAGACGGCGCCGCCTGCCGAGATCCAAATCACGCGCGGGACGACGCCGGCAAACAGGGCGCGGACGCCTTCTTCGGTGTAGATCTGGCGGAGGACGGTCGGGAACGAGGTCGACGCGGCAGGTGGGGCCGAAGGGAGAGCAGCCGAGGGAGGCGACGTCGAAGCGGTTGCCTGCGCGAGCAAGAAGCGGTCCGATACGGTGAGTCTTCCCGCACGTTGCACAGGCACGCACGAGAAGCGCGCCACTCACCCTAGTCGAGAGCATGATCCGCGTCTTGGCGACGTCGAGCGGCGTCGTCAACCCTGCCGCGACTCCGCCGGCGAGACTCCCGCACGCGGCCGCCTCGATCGCCGGCAGGTCGGCGACGAGGCCCGTCCGCGTTCTCCGTTGCGCGAGGAACAGTTTCAGGCGTTCGTACAGCGGGAATTGCAAGCAGGTGAACGGGATCTGCCGAACATATCCGATCGATCGTTAGTTATTTCGAGACGCCGAGACTGAAGAAGCGGCAGAGTTCACTCACCTCGCGAGCGACAGTCGACCCGAACCCGCGGTAGAACCCTCGGAGGCCGTATGTCCTCCAGACGGTTTGCGCCATGGCCCAACTTCCGCCTGGAGTCCCCTTTGCCGACGTTTGACTCCGCTGCTTCACCACTTCTGTCGGGACTCGGACGAGACATGCCGCCTGTGCAGGAGGGAAGATCAGCAGGAGAACTGAGACGCAACGACGACGGCGGGTGAAGGAAGGGCCGGCTCACGACTTCTCCCGTGGATGCCGAGACCATGTGCAAGACGGGCGCAAACTCGTCGCGGCCGAGTTGCGGGATCAACTTCGGCAGCGACCCCTTTGAGAGCTCATATGTGGTGAAGAAGAGGCTGGCTGTAGAGTGCCAAAGATCAGAACAATCCGCTGGCGTAGTAGCGAGGAGAGGGAGCGAGAGAGACGGACCTCCCGGTGCACTTCCGACGACGGCACTCCCGAGTCCCCTGTAGACGCCGCTGAATCCGCCGGCGGCAAAGAACCCTTGCTTTGACTGCGCGCGAGTCTTGAGGGTATCGATCGGGAAGAAGAGCGTGTCGACGCTGGTCCCTGCCAACCCTCCAGAGACGAGAGCGACACCGAACGAAGTCGGTGGAACTGGAGCGGGCGCGATTGATCTGCGCTTCGGTTCCAGTGACATTGGCAGCTGGAGCAGAGTGTACGTAACAGACTGTATAGAGAGAGCAGTAGAGCGAGTTGTACGCGACCTCGGCGAGAATTTTCTCGGCCGATCGCGCCGAATACAAGTGATCGGAACCTCGGACTGCACGCTATACCCACTCGCTATGCACAGTCCTCTACGGAAAGGTCACCGAGCAGGCTCAGCTCAGCGAGGGAGGCCAGCCGGAACCCGCACGGCAGACCGACTTGGGTATTCGACCAGCAACGAAGGACGACCGATCGACCCGGAAGCACCGACCAGCCTCGACACGGCTTCTACAGAGTTGGGCGCGCGGCGAGAGCACAGTCCTGATCAGTACGGCGATGGATCTGAAGACGAAGATCAGAAACCGGCTCAGGGAGGGCAGGAAGGGACAGTCACTGCCGCCGAGGCGGATGACGTTCGAGAAACTGGAGATGGCGAAGAAACGGCACCGACCGTTGTCGAACCGCCAGTCGAGCACGGTACGTCTCTCAAGAGCTACAAGGAAGTCGCGGATTGGCGGTCCGAGGTCAAAAGGAGGTCCCGTTGTCGAGCTCGGAACCGGCTGATGACCTTCCTCGCCCTCGCTTTTCGGTTCGAATCGGTGCAGACCCTCGCCGCGATTCGCTCGACCAAGTCGAATCCGTCAGAGCAGCCCTGATCGCAGCCAACATCCTGTCGCTCGGCAGCGAGCAGGATTGGGAAACCCGACCACCCGGGATCGACCCGAGACGGGTCGACATCCCCGACCTGCGTTGCAAATGCGTGATTCAGGCGGTCGACTACAGCTCCGAGGTAAGCAAGCATCAGTGTGTGAGACTTTAAAGGGAAACGGGCTGCTGACGTTGATCTGGACGGTGCAGCGCGCCGAGTTCACCGTTTTGACGAACGAGTCCCTGCCCGGTTTCCTCGAGAAGCCCCGACCCGAGTTCGCCAAGGTCCGGTGGATGCATGTCAACGGCCTATCGTGGGACGTCATCAAGGCGCTCGCGCTCCAGTACAACCTCCACCCGCTCAGTCTCGAAGACATGCTCCACTCTTCCTCGTCCGCTTCGACCCGGTCCAAAGTCGACTACTTCCGGCATCACCTCTTTGCGTCGATCATTGTCCACCGGACACTCGAGCAGCCGCGAGATGTCGCGCCGGCGCCGGAAGAGTTGCTCGGAATCACGAAGAGTACAACCAAGACGCTCAAGAACGGGTCGAAGGGCAGGGGTGCGCAGCTGCGGTCACAGTAAGCCGTTCTCGCTTTAGAGTACTCGCTCGCGTGTTGGGCTCAAATCCGTGTCGGTAGGTTCGGCTTTCACCATCATCAGCGAGACGAAGAGGCGATCGTGGACTCGTCGACCAACCTCCCAGGAACGATCAACATCGGTGCTGGGATGACCGCGAGCAGTACCGGGAACGGCGATGGCGAGAGTTCGGGCATGCCGGCTTCCGTGATCCCTTCGATCGATGGCAGCGGTAACGCCACTCCGGTGGCTGCGGTGCACCCGAAGGCGTACTCTCAGTACCGGCGCAATCTGAAGGAGGCGTTTAAGGGATTCCGGCGACCGAAAGAAGAGGGGTCGCGAACGGTGAGTTTCGTGCGGGATGTACAAGTGCCCGCACTTTACTGACCGGCTGTTTTATATGCAGCTCTCGCACAATCGTGCGGGACTTTCCACGCGGTGGCGGACACGCGGAAAGGGCTCGTCGCGCATGCGGAAGGAGCAGGCGGAGCGTGCAGCAGCACGACTTACCGTTGCGACTCTCACCAAGGACGTAAAAGTTCACGTGAGTTTGCGGCGCTAGATGAATGAATCGATGATCGTGACCCTCACCATCGTCAAGCCCGACAGATCCACGTCGAACAAATCTCGGTCTTCCTCTTCCGCGATGGCACCATCATCTCGTTCTCGCAAGATTCGGGATACCACCACCAGATCTCGCAGATCTTTGAGCGGATCCAGTCGCGGGACGACCTGCTGCGCGATTCCCAGGACGCGAGCTTTGTCTTGCAAGCGCTCCTCGACGTCACGGCCGACGACGCCCTCGACATCATTGACGAGTTCCGAGACCAGCTGACGAACCTAGAGAGTCGAGTCTTGTCGCGGCCCGACATGGACGACGTTCGCCATCTCCACATCCTCTCTTCGCAACTCCTTCTCCTCAAGTCGACCCTCACTCCGCTTCAGCTCCTGCTGCAAGCTTTGCGGTCTCAGGACGACGCGAAAGCCGCTGCGGCGTTCCGCATCGAGAGCCACGCCGGTGGCCTCAACGGGTATCCGCCGAATGCTGCCCCGCCACCGCCGGCGCAGTATGCCTTTGTGGGCACGTCTCGCGTCGGCAGTCCTGTCGGAGCCGAACGCTCTTCCAGCGTACATCGCGGCATGTCGGCCATGTCGAGTGTCGAAGACCCGGCCGTCGAGGGCTCGTCCGACCAGCACATGCGACGACTGTCGCACGGGAACAGCATGGCAATGGCAGCTCCACCACCGCCTTATCAGCAACGGAAAGGCTTTGTGAGCCACGAGGCAAAGGTCTACCTCGGAGACGTCATGGACCACGTCGATTCGGTCCTCTCGTCGCTCGACCTTTTCTCCGACCTCGCAGAGAACCTCGTGCGTCCTCTTTCCGTGCGTGATCCATGAGCGAGTGTGATACTAATACAGAGTCTGCGCAGATCGCATTCACCTTTGTGAGATTTGAGGTCCTTCTGCTCTGGCTCAGGAAGGTCACATCTGACGAGCTTTGCTCAGAACAACCTCTCGTACTCTTCTAACGCTTACATGCAGGCGCTTGCTGTGTGCGTTCTGCTCTTACGAGCTGCGAGCGCCTATGGCCACTCACACGGGTACTGCTCGCAGGGTCTCCATCGTTTTCGTGCCCGCGACCTTCCTGTGAGTCCTGCGGCGCTTCTGGCTGGCTCCAGACACTAATAACGTCGTTCTCGACAAGCTCGAGCTATTATGGCATGAACTTCGTGCGTATTATTATTCCCCAGAAGGTCCGGAAGCGCTCTGACGACTCTGGCGACTCGCAGACGATCGGATCCTTCACCGACGACCTCGACCAGGGTGTCCACCTCTTCTGGTCAATCGCTCTCCCTGTATCGAGTGCGTGCACGTATTGAGCTCCGTGTGCAGGTGCTTGGACTGACCGTCAACATGTGGGAAAGTCTGTACGACCTTGCTCTTCGGGTGGGCGTACCTGCTCGAGATGGCGAACCGTTTGCGCCGAAACCTCCTTCGGATCTGGCACCGGATTGTGAGTCTATGCGCGTGTGTGCTAGTATAACCTGCCCTCATTCGTACTGACTCGGCGCTCGTGCTTCCTCAGGCTCTTTTCTGGACAGACAGCCATTTCAAGGAGGAGTAGATGACAGGAGCGAACGCTTCTCTCCACCCCAGTTTCTCTCCTCTGAACACTGTTCACGGAATAAAAGCTCGCTTCTTCATATCCTCACGTTCTCAGCGAAGCGACCGTTGGATTAAGAGACATGGCGGGGAGGGAGAAGGAGGCAGAAAAAGCTCTGACACGTGAAACTGCTGCGGAATTACTGCGGCTGCCTTTGGAGAGCCACCATGACTACGCCAGCTGTGGGAGGCTCCCCTGGGCGCAAAGGCATGTTAATATCGCTTCGCAAACGCGTATAGGTGGAGTAGTGCAAGTCGCAAGTGAGCTGGGGCGAACGAGCGCGCGGCCGCGGCGCGAGCGGCGCGACGCCGCCTCGTCTGGGGTCCCAGCCAATGACGCTGCTCTCGCGTCCCGCCGCGGTGCGTGCAGAAGCTCTCGCGCCGACTCGAAACCAAGCCTTCTTCTCAGTCTATTCCTCCCGACACAGAAGTCGTCAACCCGCACCTCCTCGAGTGGTGAGTGATCTCGATCAAGCTGCGCACCAAAGGTCTCGAACCGGAACCTGGCATCGATCACTTTCGCGGCTTGCTGCGCGTTTGCGGCCAGAACTTGTTTCCTCCCCCTGCCCCTCGCTTGACGTCTCATTGTACCCTCGCTCACACGGACGGGAGCTGATCTCTGCTCGCCAGGCAATCCGCGACCTGCTTCGACATCGCTAACACGACCCCCCCTCGGCATGCCCGCTTTCCCTCAAGTCGGATCGCTCGTCCACCCGGGCTCGCGCCCTGACGCGCCGGCTCGCCTCCGGTCGACGTACGGTCACACCGTGTCACTCCTCGAAGAGAACTTGCCAGAAGCCGAGGAATGGGAACCGAGCAGTGGTTCACCCGGCATGACGGTCGACGAGATTGAGGACGCCATCCAGAAATGGGAGGACGAGCTGCGCAGCCGTGGCAGGGAGATCAGCGGCCGTACCATGTGAGTCTCCCTGCTCTCTATTGCAGCACGATGGTGTGCTCCCTGGCGGGAACATGGCGAGTTGTCGAGCAGCCGCAGTCCCGGTCGAGTGATCTGCCGAAGATCTACTCCCGCCGCGGCCGCGGACAAACGCGCAGCGGATCACCTCTTGAGGGTCTGTATGGTCTCATGTGAACGCTGTTGATGAACACTACCGATCCAAATTCCGCCGGATCACCTTGCTGACTCGCCTTCGCGCTCCTTCCAACGCTATCGTCGTGCACCGCCTCGCGCAGTGTCGTAACCCATTCGCTGCCCTGTACGAGCCCTCCTTCTGGCACGTAACGAGGTGGACGGGTCGCTGACTCGCTCCTACTTCCGTCAGACGTCTGCACCTTGCACAAGACCGCGTCGCACTCGACCAAACTCGACAACCATGTCCTCCCCGACGCCGGCGAAGAGTCGGTCCTCGGGTCCGGCACCTCGACCCCCCTCGAGTTTGGACCGGGCGACCCTGTCCTGCGGACGCGCGCGCTCCACTCGCCAGTCTCGACGAACCTCCATGCCCAGAAGCACAAGATGCCGCCGTCGTCCTTCCCGGATCCCGCCAAGTCGCTCCGGCCGTCGTTCCACCCGGCTCTCCCGCCTTCGCGCGCCGCGAGCCCCGTATCTTCCCCCTTGCACGCTCCGACCGAGCTCCCTCCCGATCTCCGCCACCGCGTGCACCTGCCGGATCCGGCCGCGATCACGCAGCAGCAGACCCACCGTTGGGTCTTGCACCCTCGCCGCGGCCACGCTGCCCTCAACTCGGGTCTCCGCTCCCTGAAGGACCGCCCTTTGCTCGTCGTTGGCAGGCCCGACGACCTCGTCAAGGCTGAGGGAGACCTCCTCGGCTCGAACGAACTCAGTGAGGATGCCAAGCGCGACCTCGAGCAGGGCTTGCGCAAGATGGCTGGCGCCAAGGAGCAAGGCATCGGCTGCGTGCCGGTCTGGCTCGATGACGGCTTGCACACCCGTAAGTGACGACCGACCGAGAAGCCGAGAAGGCACGGCAAACTGACACGCATTCACAGGCTTCTACGAGGGCATGTGCAAAGAGTACCTCTGGCCCATCTTCCACTACTTGTCCCTCCCGGACAAGATCAGTAAAAAGACTGAGCAGGCCGCCTGGGAAGCCTACTACGAGACCAACATGATCTACGCCAAGAAGGTCGCGAGCGTCTACAAGCCGGGTGACCTCATCTGGATCCACGATTACCACCTCCTCCTCGTTCCGCAAATGCTGCGCGACCTCCTCAAGGACCAGACGCCGTACATCTCGCTCTTCCTGCACTGCCCATTCCCGTCGTCCGAGTTCTTCCGCTGCTTGCCGCGGCGCGAGCAGCTCCTCGACGGTATGCTCGGCTGCAACCTCGTCTGCTTCCAGGCGCACTCGTATGCTCGCCATTTCTTGTCGTCTTGCGTGCGCGTCAACGGGTACGAGGCTCGAGCAGGCGGCGTCGACGTCAAGGGTCGTGTCGTCCACCTCGCGCATTGCCCGATCGGCATCGACGTCGAGAACGTCGAGCGCGACCGGACGCAGCCGGGCGTCGAGCCCAAGATCGCCGCCTTGCGCCGTCTCTACGCCGGCAAGAAGATCATCGTCGGCCGCGACAAGCTCGACCCGACCAAGGGTGTCTTGCCCAAGCTGCGCGCCTTTGAGCGCTTCCTGCACGACTACCCCGAGTGGGCCGACAAGGTCGTCCTCATGCAGGTCACGTCGCCATCTCCCGGTGACTCGCCGGCCCTCGCCGCCAAGGTCGGCGAGTTGGTCGACCAGATCAACGGCACGTACGGTTCGCTCGAGTTCCAGCCGGTGCACCACTACCACCAGACGATCGAGCGCGACGAGTACTTTGCTCTCCTGTCGGTCGCCGACCTCGCCTTGATCACGTCGCGTCGTGACGGTATGAACACGACTGCGTATGCCGCTACTACAAACTTTCCACCCGCTGCGACTATGCTGACCTGCTTCGTCCATCTGCAGCATGGAGTACATCATCTGCCAAGCCGAGGCGAAGGGCTCGCTCATCGTGTCCGAGTTCACTGGCGTCTCCTCAGTCCTGAGTAAGGCCATCAAGATCAACCCGTGGGACCTCGGCGGCGTCGCCAAGGCGATCGACTCGTGCCTCAAGATGCCGCTCGAGGAACGCGAGGCCCGCCAGAACGTCCTGGACCGCGCTGTTCACGCGCAGACGGCTTCCGTCTGGGCGCACACCAACGTCCTCAAACTCCTCGAGTCGCTCCAAGGCGAGCAGGCGACTCAGAACACGCCGGAGCTCGACGAGGACTGCGTCGTATCCAAGTATAAGAGCGCGAAGCGCCGTCTGCTCATGTTCGATTACGACGGAACCCTCACTCCGATCGTCAAGGACCCGTCCGCCGCCACGCCCTCTGAGAGTCTGCTCAAGTCGCTCGAGATCCTCGCCGCCGACCCGAAGAACGTCGTCTACATCATTTCTGGTCGCGACGGTGCCTTCCTCGAGGAGCACCTCGGTCACATCCCTAACCTCGGCATGTCGGCCGAACACGGGTGCTTCCTTCGCGCTCCTGGGCAGTCCAAATGGATGAGCTTGACCGACGAGCTCGACATGGACTGGAAAAAGGACGTCACCCGCATCTTCCGCTGTGAGTCCTCGTGCTGTGGACGAAAGCAGCCGGGTCCTTCGTGCTGACGTTGCGAGCCCACAGACTACGAAGCCCGCACCCAGGGCGCTTTTGTCGAGAAGAAGGTCTCGAGCGTGACCTTCCACTACCGCAACGCCGACCCGGTCTTCGGTCTCTTCCAGGCCAAGGAGTGCCAGGCGATGCTCGAGAGCATGCAGGAGTCGTTGCCGATCGATGTCCTCGTGGTAAGTTCGCGTCCGCTGCATGAGCCTCCGATCTGGCAGCTCACCAACGTCGGCTGCATACAGGGCAAGAAGAACGTCGAGGTCCGACCGGCACACACGAACAAGGGCGAGATTGTTCGCCGTCTGTTGTACCAGCACCCGGAGACCGAGTTCTGCATGTGCGCCGGTGACGACAAGACGGACGAGGACATGTTCCACTCGATGGCCCGCATCTTCACCGGCTCGACCCCGGGCGGCGGACCCCTCCTCGTGCACCCTCCGGCGTCCTTCAAGACTTTCCCGTCGCTCGCCAAGGCCGTCAAGGAGGAAGACGAGTCGTCGGCGCTGCCCGAGGACCTCTCCAAGCCGGTCGAGTCTCACCTCGACCCGAGCGCGACTTTCATGATCGCGATCGAGGCTCGCGAGACGGCTGGTGCCAAGATGACCATGGCGAATGCTGTGCTCGAGAGGTGAGTCATCTCTCCATACCCGAGTGGACGAAGCGTTGACCATCTTTCCCCCTCTGTAGCCCGGCGGCGCTCATCTCCTTACTTGGACGCCTTGCGGAGCACTCGAAGTAAGGAGTTGCACGGCTCAAGTTTAGACGAATCGCAACAGCTGTACAAAGGACCCTTCTAGTTTCGGATCGCGGTCGAGGGATCGCGCAAAAACTACTCCATTTTCGTGTGCAAACATAGAATTACGAACAACAAGGACGGTCGAGAAATCTATGCGGACCACGTCTGGAGAAGACGAGAGGCTGCCTCTTGCCACGATCGAGCGCGCTCGGGCTGGGATGGAGAATGGGCGAGTGCAGCTTGGAGCGGTTGCTTGAGGAACTCCTCGAGTGGCGCAATTTGATCCGCCGACGCCGAGGCTGACACCACGAAGAGAAGATTGACGACGTTGCTAAGCATCTCGTCCGGGACGGCCGGCGCGGTCGCCGGCTCATCGCTTCCTTCACGAGCAAAGAGAGTCGCGAGTGCGGCCGCGGCAGACGCGCCTTCGTACTCCTCCGGGCTCGCAGGGATGGGGGCCATTTGCGCTGAGAGCGTCTGGACAGAGCCCGCCTGGAGTGGTTCCGTTTTCGAGGCGCCGCGTTGAGGTGCGCGTAGCAGCGCCTCAAGAACAGCTGAAGCTGCAAGACAAGTCGTTGTCAGCTCGGTCACAAATGCGACATCTCTGCCCGTAGCGCCCATCGCGCCATGTAGACGAACCAGTAGCAGCATGGCTGGCGGCGAGGAGAGCCAGCGCTACGATCCCCTCATTGACAAGCATTGGGTGTTTCGTGCTAGTCCGTACGAGATCACTGATGGCCATGACGACGTGTGTCCGAGAAAGGCGCGATCGAGCGGACGCAAGATCGCCATTTGTTCCTGCTGCAGCTGATGAAGGGCCGAAGACGGAGCGAATGGCATTCACGGCAACTCGAGTCGCCTCGGACCGTAGGCGGATGTCGTCGACTCGTACCACGAGCAGCAAGAGCTGGTCTAGAGGAGAAATGTCGCTCTCTGACGCGAGTCGCCCGCTGCAAAGCTGGACCGCATTTGTCACTGGGTGCGCAGAGCGGATCAACCCTTGGGCAAACGGATCTTCAAGGTTCGATCATAGGCTCACAGCTCGGATAGGAAAGATGCTTGAGCAAGCCGACCGAAGCGAGCTGGAGCGGCTGAACGACATCGAGCTCTGGCCGCAGCAGCTGCGCGACGAAAGGCGTGAGGTGCTCTTGACCGATCACGTCTCGGTTGGCCACTGTCCGAACGAGCGTGAGTTTGGCGTAGGCCTTTGACGACGTCTCATGGTGACGCACAAGGTATCGCAAGGTGCCGCAGCAGACTGATAACGCCGAAGAGGATTTGCGTCGTCTCGCCCGGGCGACCGGTCTTACCGATCGCTCCGGCGACCCGGTCGCGGACGATCTGGCTCAGAGGTCCCGCCAGGCCATACTCGTTTACGAGCGCGAGGGTGTAGTCGTCTGTGCACAAGATCTGTCAGCATTGACTCGACTTGGCCCAAGCATGGATCGACTCGCCTTTTCGCCCAAGCGAAGCGAGCATGTGGGCGGCGCAGATCAGCAGATCCTCCCGGCCGTCGTCGACTTTCGCATCTCGCAGCCATCGCACAAGCCGTTCCACCAGCCAACTCTGGCCAGCGCTGTCGTCGCCACCATCCTGACGCACGCGAGTCTCGGCCCAGAGCCTCCGCATGACCTCGTCTGAATTGGGCGTCTCGACGACTGCTCTGACGATCGACGCTTTGATCGCCGCAAACGCCTTGGCCGTCCGGCCAGCGTCGTCCGACCACGCTCTCCAGTAAGTTGGTGGGTCGGCCCGTTCGATGAAGTCGAGAAGTCGGTGAAGAAGGGTCGACTGCGGGCCGGATCCTCGCGAGTTGTAGGCCGCGAAAGCGAGCTCGGTTTTCACGTTGTCCGACTCCAGGCAGATGCCCTCGAGCAAGGAAGTCGAGATGGTCAACAGCTCAATGTCGGTATCGATCCAGTCCTCGGCTTCTTCGGGCTGATCGACGAGAACCGCTTGGTCGACTTCGGCGAAAGAGAGAGCGACAGAGGCAAGGACGGGTACGCCATCGAGCGGGAATGCAGTCTTGTCTGTTGCGAGTATACGTCAGTACGCTATCACCCGGGAGGAGGATCGGCTGAACGCATCGTACCTTCGGTGAGCACGTCTTCCAACACATTCGCGGCCCACCTCACAGCTGTTGACCCAATCTGCATACGCTCCTCGCGCTCTTCCGCATTAAGTAGGGAGTCCGAGGGCGCCGCAGCCCAATCGCCGACGGTGTAGACTCGTCGTGCGCAGCGACTTTTGGACGGTCGCGCGTCGAGAAGAGCGATCAGGGGACGGAGCGTCTCGACACGGGCCAACTCTCTTCGCATAGGGCCTAGGAAGGAGTGATCAATATACACGTCGGATGGAAGCAACATTACGGAGTGTGCTCACCGAATTTGAGCGAAGAGTTCAAGAAGGCGCCTGTAGCTGCTCGAGCGAACTTGAGTTCGTCGATACTCAGCTCGCGCTCTCGGTCGCTTGCCTGGCCGTGAACCGCGAGCGTCTTGCCGAGCAAAGTTGCGACCGAGAGCGGGATCCCCGCGTCAAGCGTTCGCTGGCGGTTTTCGTCTGCGAGCCAAAAGCTGGATCAGCGAGGTCTTCCGCGTTCACTCGAGAGCGCCTATACGGACCGTGCTCAAAGCACATATTTCCGACGACGCGCACGATCTCTAGCTGGGCTCGTAGTGTGAACCCCTCGGTTGTCGAAGGAGAGGCTTCTGCCGCAGTTTGCGATTCGACCAGCTCGTGCAAGAGTGTTCCGCACGACTTGAGCAGTTCTGCCTCGCCCAATGCGGTCCGCAAGTCATCTGTTGAACGCGCTCAAAGTCAGCCGAGAAGATTCTGGCCTGAAAACAGGCCACGACTCACCGCTCCTTAGGCTGTCGGCCAGAATCTTGCCGGCTTTCGCGACCTCATCCCATTCTATTGCTTCTGATCGCTCCTCCTCCGCTGCGGTGCGCAGAATCGTCGCTGCGCTGCTCATGGCGGCGGGAATAGCTGCTGGTACGCGTCGAGATAGGCGGCGCGAGCGATGTGAGCGTATTGCGAAACGAGAACAAAGGCGGGCGACGAGATCAGCCCCGGCATCCTCGGCAGCGGATTGTACATAGCTCCGACTCACGTGGCATATCGGTCAGTACTGCCATGTCCGACCCAGCTATCAATCGAGCTGGTGGAGAGCAAGGCGACCTCGCTTGTCGACGTTTCGATCAACTCTGGAATTTTCCGCGCGGAAGCTTCATCAGTTGACACAAACGACCATAGAGTCGGACAGAGCAGACAGCAGAGATCCATTACCGCGAAAGCAACCGCAAGGCTTTAGTACGGCGGTGCAAAAACATTCCTACAGCTTGCCCTTGACTTCGACAGCGACGGCTCTCCCCACCTCGGTCTGATCCGTCGGCGCCGACTTTTTCTTGCGCCAAGTCTCGCGAAAGTCGTGCCACCGCGGGTCCCGCATCGCCCGGAGGATTAGTTCCCGCATCGTCATCTGGTCGGGGGCGCGCAATTTGAAGTCGGGCGGGCGGTTGCTGCGCGCGCAGGCGATTACTGCGGAATCAGCTTCCGAGGCTCTGCTTTGTCTGACTGAAGAGGGGGGGACACCACGAGCGGCCCGCCTCGTTCACTCACTATGCGATCATCGCGACGTGGATCAAGATCTCGGCCGTCAACCCCGTGATCGGTTGCGGGTCCGCCTCGAACGCGTGGTACCGGTGCTTCTTGCCGTCGAACCACGGGTAATCCTCCGTCGTCAAGTACGGGACTTCGCCTCTCTGGACGCGTGCAGGTGGAGGACGATGAAATAAGGGAGCGTGCGCGTCCGAGGTGAGGAACCCTTCAAGCGGGAACGAGAACAGGTCGGCGACTTCGGCGTGGTTCAGTTCCGGCTGCGGTTTCATAGACGAGCAGGAGTGAACTTCGGTCGAATGGCTCGGCTTATCTTGTGCAAAGACGCACTCGTAGTGAATAGTCGAGGTTCAGGCAGACGACCGGCGTCACGAGCATCATTGACCGGGCGAGGAACGGCGGCAACGTTGTCAGGTACCGGATCCGTGTCGTGTCGATCGGCAAGCCGATCTCCTCAAAGGCTGTCGAGATCATGAGCGTCAGTACAGCGCCGCAGAGCCTACTGACTGCCTCAACACGGCCGGGTCACCTTCTCGTCGCGCGGTCGCTTCGAGGTTGATGTCTGTGATGCGACCAATGAGCATTGCGGCCGATACTATCCAGGCACAGACCTTCTCGCACCTGTATCATCCATCTTGCCTCCGGGTAGAGCGACTGAAGTGGAGGGCGTACTTGCGAGGTCAGCTCGGGGTGTCGCTGCCTCTCAAGCTGGGCAAGCTTACCCTGTCCGGGCTGTACAAACGGGCAGAGCCGCAGTCAGTACGCCACGAGCAAGCAGAGCCAAACGTGAGTGACGCACATAAGTCCGGAGAGTCTGGCTGCGAGTCGAGAGCAAGACGTTGAGGTTCTCGCCGGACCTCGAACCGAACAGGACGACGAGGACGGCAGATCTGCCCTCTGGGAACGGGTCTGCGGGGCGTGCGAGCGGGCGTATGAGTATTCTGACCTGGAGGAGGTTGAGGCGCGGGTGAAACGCACAGGGGTCGGGCGGCGGTTTGTACCTCGCCAGGTTGGAGATGGCCTTCAAGCACTTGTCCGAGAGCGGTTCGATCGCCGACAGGGCGTCTTCGAACGCGTCCGGGTCGTCGAGCAACTCGCCTTCGCTGTAAGTGCCGAGTTCGTCGGTCGAAGTCTGGAGCGGCGCAGGAGGTCTCGAGTGGATCCGCGCGGCGAAGGGAGCCTGCGGCGGACGACGGCTTCGCGGTGTCGGCATGTTGTTCCTGTCCCGGGTTCGTTCGTGACGGTGCGCTGTAGTGAAGAGACTGTTCTGCGAGTGTCCTCGGTAGGCTCTGGTGCTGTAGAGACGCTGGAGAGGGTAGCCGGTCGAGTTTGATGTGGGGCAACGGAGCCGAGCAGAGCGAGTCGGACAGCGGATCCACGCCAACAGAGGGACGCAGAGCTGATTCCAGTAGTTCGAATCCGAGTGGCTATCACCGCACTGGTCTATCTAGCGCAGGCGTATAGTCGAGGCGTGCTGTCCCGAAAAAGCGGTGTACCGGAAGAAGTTTGGACGAGTCGAAGCGTGCGTCATTGTCGAGTTCTACAGCTCGGACAGACCAAGTCGAGCTTGCGATCCCGCTCATCAGCTACTCTCTGCACGATTCGTACAGCTCGAACCGCCGCTCGTTGCTGCCCTCAACTAGGTATGTCTTGCGCTCGAGCTCTCCATTTTCTGCTCCTCGTCGCTGCTCGACCACCGCAGTTCTTGGAACCTGAAGGCTAGCATCCGCGATCTCCGGACACCAAGAGCCACCTGGGTCCCCGATCACAGCGAGCAAGTGAAAAGAAACACGAGCGCTGATCGCCCCGACCTGTCCCTCTCCGCCGACAGTAAATACCGCACACCATGCCGCCGAAACCGAAAGGCTTGAAAGCCTCAAAGCGCGCAGCTCCCTTTGACCCGGCGTCCGTATCAGATGCCGCACCCGGAACCGCTTCGACCAGCGCAACGGGAGCCGGCCCCGCCGTCAACAAGGACAAGACGATGCCGCTCGACGAAGATGCCCTGACCGTGTTGGACCTGTTCGAACTCCGCCAACGCGTCCTCGAGATCCTGTACCCGTACCCGACTTCGCTTCGGTACGACTTTGGCGGCGACCCGGACCGCCTCGAAGACGCGCGGAACCTCCTCCGCGGGATCCTGCACGGGTGCGACATGCTCGAACCGTTCTTGGCCGACCCGAGGAGGGCAGAGATGGACCACGACAAGCTCGACGCGCTCGGACTCGGCGACCAGACCGCGGCGGGCCGACACCTCCGCTACTTGCAGGCGTTCTCGCTCCGAATCCTCGGCGAGTTCTTCGAGCCCGCCACGGTCGCAGTCCCCGTCGCAGGGACCAAGAAGCGCAAAGTCGACTTGCGCGAACCGCAGACTGCCGAAGAGTGGTTCGAAACCGCAGACGGTCGGCTCTCTTCCGACGTGATCGACAACGGCGACGACCGCGTCTTTTCAGCTGTTGCGGTGGCAGAACAGGCGCACCTCCACGCCGTCTCGTCCGGTTCGTCTTCTATAGAGGCGCTTCCCGACCTCGCAGCGCGCATCTCGACCTTGCTCGACCACCTCAAGGCTTTCGGTGACAAAGACCAGGCAGACTCTGCAGCGACTTCTCTCGACGCAGAGGACGCATACTACGCCGCGTACCGCGCCATTACCGCGAGTCTCGTCGCTCTCGAGGCTCACCGCGACCCTGCACGCCTCTGCGACTCGGACTCGCTCAAAGTCGCGCTGTGCGCCCTCATTCTCAAGGAAACGCCGGCCGGTCCCGAGGGTCTCATGCGGTGGCTCTCTGAGGTCGTCCGCGCCGACGCCAAACTCGCTCAGTTTGGCATCGCCGAAGACTTGATCGAGGAAAAGTACCGCGCGACTGCCGAGGACGAGGAGGCGGACGAGGACGACGAGGTGCAGCCGTTGCCGGAGGAATCCAAAGAGGACGTCGCCAAGGTCAACAAGATGGGCAACCAAGGTGAGAAGGACTGCGATCGGCGCGGACGTGCCCCAGAAGCCGTGCTGATGGGTTCGCGACTTGCAGCCATCGCGTCGATCCGATCAAGTCTCGCAACGTTCGCCGACCTGCCCGCCGAAGTCGCCCACCCTTCAGCTCGCACGGCGCAGTACCGCAAGGTACGCCCGCATCTTGCCGCGGACCCTTTTCCGAGCGAGCACCCAGGTCAACTGACGAATCGCGTACCCCGTCTGCAGCTCGAAGAGGCGCTCTTGCTGTCGTCGGCCCTGATTGACCCCTCGAACGACGCCGAACTCGACCTGCTCGAGGCAGAAGTGGCCAAGGTCCGGGAGGAAGGAGGCCTCGCTGAACCCGAAGAGGAAGGAGAGGAAGAGGAAGCCGGTGCTTCGGAAAACAAGGCGTAGAGCCTTGACTTTGCCGGTGACAGTGACATGGAGTACAGATTCACGACCTCATTCATTGCAAGCGCGCAGTCAAACCCCCTAATCCTCCTCCTTCAGGCGGACGCTCACCTTCTGTCGCTCACAGAAGGCAAGCAGCTCCTGCCTCGCCCTGCGGTTGTTCCACCGATTGTCGAACGATGGCAGCCGAATTTCGAGAGAATCTCTGAAGGGAAGGGTACTCATGAAGTCCTCGAAAGTGTACAAGAGGACGCGCTCGTTCCCGTAAAAGTCGATGGACTCGAGGAGGGGGCATCGCGAACCGTCGAAAAAGGCGAAAACGGCCGGCGTCTTTGTGCTTGCGGCAATCTGGAGGTCCCTCAGAGCTGGGAAGGGCAGCTTCTGAAAGCCTGTAGCGAAGCGCGGGAAGGCGTTGTAGAGCCCAAGGGAATTGAGCGTTGTGGTATGCTGGTTGAGGATCCGGTGTACGGCTTCCGCATTTGTCTGGACGTTGAGCTCGTTCAGTTGGCGCGCGTCGAGATACAAGCTCATAAGCTGGCAGGCTGGTTCGTCTGGGCTGAATCCGCTCAGGTCGTCGCAGACAAAGTTGAGGACGATCAGCGACGGCTTGCCGAGGATGGTCGCGAGAACGGCGTGCGTGTTCGCCTTCGGCGTGTCGTAGTCCATATGGCACGAGACGGAGAAACACTCCTCGGCCGAGCGATACAGCAAGTCGAGTAGTTCTGCGGCCTTGTCCGCTTCGCCCCACTCGACGGAGTAGTCGATGTCGAGCCTTTCCGTCGTAGCCACGTGACACGCGAGAACGCCAACGAGACGGCGAAGGAGTTTATACGAGTATGGCGCTTTGGAGTCTTGCTCCTTGCTGACCCTGTCGGCGTCGGTCGCGCGGATCTCGATCGCGCTTGGTTCGACAAAGTGTAGCGCGGCACAGAGCAAGTCGATGTCTTCTTCCGTCGGCGAGCAGCAGTAGATCTCGACCTCTTGCCTGCGCTCAGATGTCTCGTTCGTGTCATACTGCGAGAGCTGCTTCCAGCAGTGCTTGGGCAAGGCATGTCGGATGATCTCAGGCGGCGTAGCCCTCCGGAACGGGCGCACCTCGTCCACTTCGTCGGATTCCCCGAATTGCAGCTTGACGTTCTGGTGCGATTTGAGAGTGTGAGCGAGCGATACGCAGACTCGCGCGTCGGTACCGTGAGCCCACCTGCCAGATTTTAGGCGAGCAGATCTGTTCCCACCCGCGGTTGACACACGACAGCTGAGCGAGACCGTCCTCGCGGGCGCAGTCGGCGATCGACTCCTTGAGCTCGTAAGGCAGCTGAGCGAGCGTGAGCATCTTGTGCGAGGCTTCAATGTGCTCGTCGAGGTTGCGGCAACGACAGGGAGAAGCGGAGGGCTGGCGATGACTTCGCCTCGAGCGCGTTCGAAACAGTCGTCTGGGTCTCGCAGTTGCCCGAGGCGAGTCCAAACAAAGGCGTAGACTTTTACCGGCGCTCAGATCGGCGAGGGCGGCCGTGTAGTCGGAGCGAGAGCGACCTTGCGATGACAACTTTCTTTGGAACCTCTCTTTCCCCCTCGACTCCTACAGCCATGTCGGGCCCGCCAGTCAAGCTCTCGTTCGGTTTGAACAAGGCTCAGCTGCCTCGGCAACCCGTGAAACGAGCAGTCCCGGGCAAGAGCGCGTTCGGACACCAGCCAGATGACGACGACGACGACTCGCTCCAGTTGCCGGCGCACCTCGACACGGCAAAGGCCAAGAACAGGCCGGCCATGTCGACTGCCACGTTGAGCAAAGCCAAGCGGGCGCAGCAGCAAGCCGAACTCGAACTGGATCAGAGCGTGTACGAGTACGACGAGGTGTACGACAACATGAAGGCGGCCGAAAAAGTCGCCGTCGACGCGAGGAAACAAGAGTCGGCAGACCGAAAAGTGCGCTGGCACCGTTTGCTTCCGGACCGCTTGAGGCCACGCGCGCTGACAAGGACTCCGATGACGCGCCCGCAGCCAAAGTACATCAACCGCTTGCTCGAGACGGCCGAGATCCGCAAGCAGGATCGCCTCCGCGCCGAGGACAAGATGATTGCGCGTGAACGTGAACGCGAAGGCGACGAGTTTGCCGACAAGGACCAGTTTGTCACGCCCGCGTACCTCCAACAGCAGGAAGAGCTCCGAAAGGCGGAAGAGGAGGAAAAGAAGCGCGAAGGTGAGCGGTTCCTGCGCTCGCAGGTCTCTTTGCGTGACAAGGCACTGATTGTGCAACGCTGGCAGAGGCCGAACGCGCGAAGAAGGGCTCAGGGATGACTACGTTCTTCAAGAGCTACCTCGATTCGACCGAAGCCGCCCACGCCGCCGCCGTCGCCGCCACCTCGAGCTCAGCCCCGAAAGTCGCCCTCGAACCACAACGACCGACCGAGAAAGAAAAGACGGACGCCGAACTTGCGGCCGAAGTCGAGGCGCAGACGGGGCGCCGGATCGAGATCAACGACGAGGGCGAGATTGTCGACCGGCGTCAATTGATGGCCGGCGGGCTCAACCTTGTCAAGCCCAAGTCGAGCGGACCTGGATTCTCGGTGCCTATAGCTGCGCGGGTACCGCCCAAAACGGGCTCACAAGACGGCGGGAAGGGCTCGTCGACCGAGTCCCTGCTCCATCCGGGCCTGTCGGCCGCCGAACGGGCTCGACAATCACGCGAACGGCACTCGCGCGAGGTCGAACGACAGATGCTTGCGCTCGAGGAGAAGCGGAAACGCGAGGCGGACGAGGCGCTCGAGCAAAAGGTGCAAAAGGTGGCAAAGCGGAACGACGACGACCGCGTCGCGCAGCTGAAAAAGGCCGCCGAGGAACGGAGGAAGAAACGGCTCGAAGAAGCAGCAGCGAACAAAGCTGCTGCTGCGTGATGCTTCATATTCTGATCGTCCTTCTCTGGGTGTATATGGTCACGCTGCTCCGCCTTGTTGTTACTTGTTTAGCTCGCCGTTGCAACTCGTTCCCTTTCCCTTCTCACCGTCAACGTTCCGTTCGGACCGAGCATTGATACGATGGGCAACACGTGCCTGTTGACCGTTGGCAGTACACGCTTTGACCCGCTCGTGTCTGCGTTCCTGTGCCCCGACTCGCTCGATTCGCTGTTACAACTTGGCGTCACCCGAGTCGTAGCCCAGGTCGGCAACAGCACGCTGCCTCCGGGCTACGACCTCGGCACGACGACGCTGCCCGGCGGTACTCAGCTCGAAGTGCTACGGTTTGCAAGCGATTTGGAAGAGCAAGTGGGGCACGCCGACCTCGTCGTCAGCCACGCAGGTCCGTACAGGGACCATTCGCTGCCTAAGCCTGAACGTAGTCGATTTGAGCTGATGGTATGACCGCTCAACCCGGACAGGTGCCGGCTCTCTGCTGTCGTTCCTCCGGCCGCTCTCGACGTCGGGCGCAAGCTCCTCGCCGGCCGCGCCTGATCGCAAGCTCGTCCTCGTACCGAACTCGACATTGATGGACTCGCATCAGTCCGACCTCGCCGAGGAGATGCACAAGAAGGGCTGGGCGACCGTATGCTGGACTCCGGCGTATGTCTTCCCTACTTCTCCTCTGCCCAGCTGCCTTCGCCTGTGGCGGTCTATTGACACAGGCTTCTGCTCGCAGGGAATTGCCGACTACACTGCGCGGATTAGGAAAGAGTCGCGGTGGCGAGGCAAGGACCGCCGAGACTACCTTTCCAGAGCTCGATAAGGGCAAGGTGCAGCGGATCCTCGACGAGGTGTTGGGATACGCTTGATGACCTTTCTCGCTACCTGGTGAGTCTTTCTCGGAGCACGTTGTGAGGGTGATAAAGGCTCACCAGCCCGATTGTACAGCAAAGGAGGGACGCCCAGCCGGTCTTCGAGGCGCAAGTTGCCGACCGGCCTCCGCCAACTAGCTTCCGCAGCTACTGCGACCACCGGACGTGCACTGTCCGCCGCGAAATTCGGCCGAGGCGATCGGCTGCGGGTGATCGACCCTGCGAGGCTCGATACCGGCGCAGCTTGAGGATGGCTGCGAGTCTAGGGTGTGCAGCCGAGCTTCCTGGCGCTCCGCGCGGCCAACAGCGACGAGCGCGCGCAGTACGTATAGCGCTCGTATACTCCTCGCATACACAATACCGAACTTGCTCTATTGTAACAAGAGCACAGACGAATTGGCGCTCGACCTGATTTGCGAGAAACTAGGAGCTTCAAGCGAGAGACAGTTCCCAATTCCTTCCGCACTGAGTTGGACTCCGTGTACTACATTGAGCAGCTACGCGAGCACCTGTGGCGTCGGTGGCAGCTGTCATCCAAATTTCTGCGTCGTTGCTCGCGTCGAAGCGCGGTCGGCACGCGTCTGTTCAGGTTCTCCTCGTCCGCGATGCCGCCCCGGAAAAAGGCCGCACAGGCCGTGAGCAGGCCACCGCTACCGCCTCCGAATACTTCGCACCCTTGCGCGGGTCTACTGCCCAATGTGCTCGGAGTCGCCGACTTTGCCGATCGACCGCATCCGGCGTCATACCACTGCTTCCTCACGTCGCCCTTCTACCCAGAGACGACTCGTACCGATGCCGAACCGCCCAAGAAACGCTCTCGAGCGGCCGCGACTGGGCCAAAACTCCCACCTGTCGTGGAAGGCGCACTCGATGCGATCGTCGTCCAGCGCAAGCTACTGAACTGGTTCGACACGGTTAAGGAGAACCGCGGCATGCCATGGAGGAAGGAGGTCGACCCTCAGACGCTATCTCGGAAGGAGAAGAACCAGCGAGGCTACGAGGTGAGACCAATCGAGCGAATCCAACATCGACGTTCTGTCGACGTCGAGCTGACCCCTTGACTCTGCAGGTTTGGGTCAGTGAGATCATGCTGCAGCAGACGACTGTCGCAGCTGTCATCCCGTATTGGACAAATTGGATGGAGAAATTTCCGAACGTCGAAGCACTCGCCAAGGCAGATCCGGAGGACGTGAATGCCGCTTGGAAAGGGCTGGGATACTACTCGCGTGCCAAGCGTCTGTAAGCTGCATAGTCCGACTGGTGATGCTGTGCGCCGCTGAAGCTGACGCGGTCCCACAGCTTGGACGGTGCAAAGACTGTGGTCGAGAAGCATGGTGGCAAGCTTCCGAGGACCGCCGAGGGCCTCCTCGACATCGACGGAATGTATGTCAGATGCTCGGCGTGACGTGACGTGGCGTGTTCACGAGCGTTCTGACGTTCGGACATCGTACAGCGGACCCTATTCGGCCGGCTCAATTTCATCTATCGCTTTTGCTGCACGATCTGCGCTCGTGAGCTACTGCTATCCATCTGGACAACCGCCATCGAGGGCTAACAAGCTTTTACATAGGTCGACGGCAATGTGACCCGCGTATTCTCCCGCCTTACTGCGCTGCATGCACCTCCGGCCGCGAAAAGCACCACGTCCTTCGTGTGGGCTCTCGCAGACGTGCTCGTCCCACCGCAGCCAACCGATGACGAACCGAGTGCGCTCGATGACGTCGGAGGACTCAACAAGCCGGGCGCGTGGAACCAGGCTTTGATGGAGCTCGGCGCCACCGTCTGCACGCCCAAGAACCCGAAATGCGACGAATGCCCGCTCAATGACGAGTGTCTCGCATACGCCGAGGTGAGTCGCCGGAGGGCAAGCCGCAGGTCGTACACGCTAAGGGCTGACTCCGATGACGAACCCAGGCTCGCTTCATCGCGCACCGACCTCGTTCCAAAGCGAACGCCGCAGAGACGTCTTCGCCGCTCGAGGATATTGAGGATCTTTGCGCGCTTTGCTCGCCTCTTCCTTACGAAACGCCTGACGATGCTCGCTCGCATGGCGTTGAGGTCTACCCTATGGCAAAAGAGAAGACGAAAAAGCGCGAGGAGGACACGGCGGTCTGCGTTCTCGAGTGGGTACCGTCCCTTTCGGCTGGCGCGGCTGCGGAGGACGAGCGGCGAGTTCTCCTCGTCAAGCGACCAGAGAAAGGTAACCTATTCGCTGGCCGTCGGTTCCGTCAGGCTGAGATCCGACTAATTTCTTTTCCGTCATGAAGGCCTCCTCGCCGGGTTGTTCGAATTTCCCGCGATCGACCTGCCACCTTCGGACGAGCCTGTCAAGGCGTCAAATCGTAGCAAGCAGCTCGGCAAACTCCTGCGCGGCCTCATCGATCTGTCCGACTTTCCCACCCTTGCCACCTCCGACGCGACAAGCTCTGCGCCATCAGACGCGCGTGTCGTCGTCCGGAACGGGCTTCCTGCAGTCGTTCAGATATACAGCCACATTACGCGGACATACCTCGCCGAGCGCGTCGTCCTCATGTCCCCGACACTCCCGTCCTTACACGCTGCGCCGAAAAAGATGACCGAGTCGTCCCTCGTCCAATCCCGTGTCGGATACGCGGTCTGGGTCTCCGCCAGCGACGTCGCCGATGCGAACGTCGGAGGTGCGATCGGCAAGATTTGGGATGAACGGAACGCTCACGCGAAGGGCGGTCGGCTCGGGGGTGGCGCGCAGAAGAATGGTAAAGCTGCTGGTGGCGCGAACGGCAAGAAGGCAAAGGAGGGCGGCGGCAAGGTCGAGAAGGGCCAAGCGAGCCTGACGGGTTTCTTCACCAAGAAGGTCGGCGACTCAGAGGCGAAACCACAAGCGAAGGACGCTCAGCCGACGAAGGAGGATGCCGACGGAGACGACCTCGTCATTATCGACCCGGTCAAAGCTGCGGCTGAGCGTCTTGATGCTCCGCGCTCTTCCTCTTCCGCGAAGGCCCAGCCGAAGCCCTACAAGAAGCGCAGAATCGCGTCCGATAGTGAGGACGAGTAGCACCAGATAGCGTTGTCATTCATGTTCTCCCCATGGCGAGCAGCAGGTGTGAAAAGGCAAGTGTGATTACAACAAAGATGTAAGTGTGGGCATGCAAGGGGAGTAGAGGCGTGTGCGGCGACTATTCGTCGCGGTCGTCGCGTTCTTCTCGGAAGCGAGGGTTCTGCAGAGGGCAGATTTGTTAGTTGGTGCGACGGCGGTCAGGTAGTTGACTGAACATTGTGGGCAAGGAAGCGCTGCGCCGTGTCCGAGGGCGTCGATGGCCAGAAGAAGATCGCGCGAGCGCCTGAACGTACCTCGTCGGGCATTCCGGCACCTGTCGGGACTTCTCGCCCGGCTCCGCTCGCGTCGTGATCTGACCGGTACGTGTCTTCGACTTCGCGTTGCCGTTGTGCCTCCATCTCTTCGCGGTTCTTGAGGTGGCCCCAGCCTCCTCGTCCAGCTGCGAGTGAGCCGTTCATGTGCGATCAGCTTTGGATCCGTCGTTGCAGAATTCAAGCTCGGTCGTCCGCTTATTACAGAAGCATCAGACGAGCCGAGCGGCCAGTGTCTGAGTTGGCAGATGAGCAGCCGAAACGTACCGTCCCAGTCCTCTCGGTACTCGTCCCTGACCTGTCCTCCGGACCTCCCTCGGCCGTACTGCCGGTTCTCAAGGTAGCCCGGGTCGAGGTCGCACCGGATGATCCGCTCGTCGAGTTTCGTGCCCGAGACGTAGCGGAGCGAGGCGACGGCGTCTTGGTGGGCAAAGAACCTGCAGACCTCGGGAGCAAGGTCAGCCCGGAGTGCTGCAGTGTTTGGCCTGGTCCTCCGCCCCTGCGCTGGACCCACTCTACGAAGCAGAACCCGCAGGGAGTCTTTTGGTTCCTGTCGAGGCCCATGATGATCCGCTTGACGTCGCCGACGCGGCTGAACAGCTCGTAAATCTGCTCCTCTGTCGTAAAGAAGCTGCGCGGCGTCCTGGATCGTCAGCTCGTCTCTATGCAATTCGAGTTGTTTCCCTTGGGACGTACGACAAGTTGCCTACGTAGACGGTCGACGAGACGGCGAGGTTGGCATGTTGGACGTTGATCGGCAACGGCGACCTCGAGTCGCGGTACGAGCTGTACGATGACAGGGAAGAGATGACGGTCGTCGCCATAGCTCTTGCCGCTGTGGACGTCCAGGCTGGCCAAGGAACTAGTGCGAGCTGTAGAGCCGCTTCCGTTATAATTGCAGTCAAGTAATTTCTATGAACACGATAACAAGCAATACAAATTCGTAATGAGAGGAACTGAGAGGCGGTGCCCAAGTCGCGCTTCACCTTCGTCTTTCTACACTCTCGGACAAAGACCGTCGCAGGATGCAGTCGACGAGCGAATCCATGTCGCAAGGGCCGGGCGACGCGCAACTGCCGCCTCACCTCGAACAACGCTTCAACGAAGAGGCGGAACGGTTCCACCACACGTCAGTGTCGAGCTAACATTCACTTGTTCGCCTCGGTCGAGGTGCGGAACAGTCTGTACTGACCTACCGATGCTGTCCCACGCTCTACTCTGTCCTCCTGAACTCGTCCCTGGCTGATCCGCTCATCTCGTCTTGCACCGCCTCGGGCTCCGAATTACCGTCTTAACGACTTCAGCCAGACTGTCGACCAGGACCTCGCAGCGACGACTCAGCGCCACGAAGCCATCTTGCAAGAGCGCGTACAGCACGCCCACGCTGAGGTACAGCACGTACGTTCCCCCCGGATCTACTCTCCCGCTCGGGACGCGAGATTCGGCCCCACATGAGAACCTTTGCTGTGCCTGACCGCTCTACGGCATCTGAGCAGGCTAAGGAAGTTGCGGCGAGTCACCACCACCAGCAACAGCAGGGAGCCGGGTCGCTCGTTGGTGGCGAAGGAGAGCAGGGCGTGCCCATGCTCGGCGCTCGCGTTCACGGAACCGCCGAGACGACCATGGCGGAAAACGCCACTCGCAGCGACGTTGCCAGCGGCGGAGGCGTCGACACTCTCTCGCGTGAGGTCCAGGAGAAGTAGGTCAGTACACGCGAAGTTGGCTCGTCCACGCCTTGCCTTTCGTGCTGTCGTTCTCCTCTTTCTTTCGCGGACGCTCCGGAAGGCTGACCTTGCCTCTCTGCTTTTGCACTCGGATCATACAGGCAACGACATGTACAACAGCAGCAAGCAGAACTGTCCGACCTCGATGCACGACTCGCGCGGGCAGCTCAGGTCGAGCGGGATCTGCGGGCGCGGCTTGGCGAAGCGGTGTAGCATTTACCGGGTTCCGTGGGCACGTGTACATAGCGCGTCGTGTCCTCCTTTCCATCTCTCTTCTTCCTCCATGTTCGCATTCTGTAGCTTTTTCCGCACTGTGCATCCCGTCGCAATGTTTTCTGCACGCGGTCTCCAAATGATCGTGAGAGAATGGTTACAACAACGCGAGAAAGAGTCTACGCATCCGCCGGGACCGCTTGTCGCGACTCTGAATGCGCAGGCGACCCGTCATACTGCGGCTGCGAGTCGGACTGGGTCACGGACGGGGTCGCGAGCGGCGTTTCGAGCTGATTCTGTTGAGGTGCGGCGGGCAAGCCTTGCACGCCATCCCGATTCCGGTAGAGCGTAATTTCCTGCTGCCTGTGCGCGAGAGGAGCAGAGAGAAGTTAGCACCATTCAAGCGGATAGGCACGAGCGGAAAGAGTGAGGGGAAAAGCCTTCGCGCACGACAACGTACTTGAAGTACCGCCGGTTCTCTTCGTCGATCAGGACCAAATTGAGGTAATACCGCGTCGAGAACTTCTTGTTGACGTCTCGGAATGTCGGCGTCAACTCGAAGCCGCCGAGGAAGAGCCGGATCGGGATCGTTTCGCCTGCGTACCGATCGCCGGGTCAGAATTCTGCATGCTTCGCTGAACGGAATAGACAATGCCGCGACTGACCTCGCACTGGTGCGCCGTCCATGATCTCAAACTTGGTGATCGTCTCGCTCTCGTTGTACTGATTCGGAGCTGGAGGAGGCACGCAACGTCAGCCCAGGCAGTCGTGTCGAACAGAGACGGCGAAGCGGCACGAACCGGCGCCAGTCGTTTCTCTTCGGATGATGCTCAGCTCCATGTGCTTGATCTTGATCCGGACCAGCAGGAAGTAGATCTTGCCAACGATCACGTCCTTCAGGTGGTATCTGAGCGAAAGAGGGCCGGTCAGCGTTCGGCACGGTTGTAACCAGCCTCCGTGACCAATGTATACGGGCCGTCTGCGAAAACCCACTTTGCTTTATTGTACTCGAATTCGATGTGCAAGCAGTCTTCGATGCCGACCTCCATCTTGATGGAATTGACAATGTCGGGCGGCATCCGGTACGAGTGCACCCACAGCTCCTTCTCCTTGACGACGTCGGCCATCCTCCTCGAGAGGGTGACGCGGATAAAGTAGCTATGGGCCGAGCGGGGGCAATCAGCAAAGCGGTCCTTTAAGAGGCTGTCACGCCGGTTGGCCCGTCCTCGCAGCCAGTTCGGACAGACGACCTACCGCAGCTTGACGTTGATCCCGTGATAGCTCTCGTACTGCTTCTCGACGTTCTTGAACTCAAAGTCGAACGCCTGCGCGGTCCGCATCTCGCCGGGCGTCGCGAGCTCCTGCACGAGCGATAGGAACTCGTAGTGGTTGCCTCGGTCGTAGAATAGCTCTGCCGGTTTCACAAAGCGTCAGCCTTGATATGCACAAGCTTGCCGGGCGCAAGCCCTCCCTAAGCGGTGCGAAGCCGCCCAGAGTCGTGGTCTCGAGAGCTGACGCACCGATGCTCCCGACAAATTCGACCTTGATTCCATCGTGCTTGATTCCCTTGCCGTCCTTGACTCGAACGAGGACCTGCGGAGCGTTCGAGAGAGCGCACAGTGGCGTACAGCGTTGGTCAGTCTCGACGCTGTTGACGATGAGCGGCCCCACCTGGGCAGTGACACGCTCCTACGGCCTCCGGTGGGCAGTGAGAGCGGATGAGAGCGTACCTGTCCTTTCACTGCTTCTCCGTCGAGGTACACTGGACACCGCTCGCGGCCTGCGAAAGCGTCGCCCTTGCTGCCTTTGGTCGGTTCGCCTTTGACTTCGACCGATTGCCGTTCCTCCTCGTCAGTGAGGCGCACGTCGACGTCGACCCCGCTGCCGAAAGAGAAGAAAGCCGCCATGGTGAGCACCTAGTCGTGTGGCTGCGTGCAAGTGTCGGAAAGTCGAGCAGAGACAAGTCTGTCGCCGCAGATCGTCACTCGGGCTGAAGTAATGCGGTCGACTGGACTTTCTCGTTTTCGTTTCGCGGACCGTGCTGTGCTTTCGACTCTTTCGCAGATCGGAGCGGACGATGCTCGACGAGCGAAACCCGGACGAGAGAGAGAAGCTATGAATGAAATCGAAACGGCTGCAAATTGAGAAACAACGATACAGGCACCGCAGAAAACAGGGAGGGTATTGTACGAGCCGAACAGACGAGGAGCAGCTAGAGCATGCCCGCATTCAAAAGGTTATTGGAGAGGATCTGCTCTTGAACAGCCGCGAGAACAGTCCGGATCTGGCGAGTATCTTGGGTGCGCGTGCCGGCCGTCAGTCTCTCCTCCTGCGCTTGTAAGTCACGGACATCTGCTGAAGACTCACCAGTTGCACATGTGAGGTGTACATTGAGCGCGCGCTTCGGATTCGTGTACAACTCGGTGAAACGCTGCGCGAGGAAGGTCGCCGCGTCCTCGTAGGTATCGGGGCCTTCGAATTCTGGGAGGTACTCGGACAGTTTGTAGATCTTGATCTTCTGAGCAAACAGATCAATCTGTTCCGTGAAAGACGGTGAGCGCGGAACACGAGGTGGTATGGAGCAAAGAGCCGACCTTGTTCAGGAAGAGACTGTGCAGCACAGAGGTCAGTGACTACGGCGCGGCTGAGACACTCAGGAGCGAGACTCACATGACCGAGGCGTTGACGAACCACTTGGAGTTCGCGATGGAGCTCCAGAGCGTAGTGGCCTCGGAGATCCGGCTAACCGACTCGTCTTCGTACAGCATTTGATTGTACTCAGAGATCGCGAGCACGAAGAGCAAGACGTTCACATCGGTGAAGACGTTCAGCCACTTCTTGCGCTCGCTTCGCTGGCCTCCGACATCCACCATTCGGTAGATCGTCCCGTGAATGTCAAGCTGCACTTCGGTGATTCCTGTCGACTGCGGAAGGCGGGCTTCGTCAGTATCTCTCCCATTTCCATTCTTCGCAGCGCGCTCACCTTGACACGAGATCGTAGAATGTCCTGGTCCGAAGGCAGGTAGCCGACTTGAGCCAGGCGGCGGACGTTTTCAAAGAAGCTGAAAGCAGGATTCGTGAGCGGAGGGCGCGTCTGGCACGGGCACCAGACCTCCAAAGTCGGGAGCAGCTTCGACTCACTATTCCGCGGAATCGTTAAGTTGATACTCATGGCTCATCTCGACGGCCTCCTTCGTGCCTTCGAAGGCCCAGAGCGCAGCAATTGCTTCGGCGACGTCTCCTCGCAGCTCACCGCCGGACGTCGACAGCTCGGGCTCTTCGGCTTGTGACATGATAAGCTCAACGCTCTGAGTCAAGTGCTGCGGAACGACCGTCCCGAAGGTGTCGAGGGCGTCAATGACCACTTGCATGGAGCGGAGGGCGTTGTCAAAGACGACATCACGATAGTCCTGTCGCTCTTGCTCGGTCCACGGACGACCATAGGCGAGCTGAAACTGCCTGCACGCTTGCAGGTGAGCCCGCGGACCGGAAGAAGAGAAGAGGAGAAACGCACTTCAGGATGGTGCTCTTGCCGGACTCGCCGGCGCCGAGGAATAAGAGCTTTATCTCTCGCCTCATCCGTTCCTTATCGGTGGCGAGGGCTTTCTCGATCGCAGCACTACGTGCGGCAGGTGTCAATGAGCTGAGCTGGTGGCGTCGGAAGCAGAAGACTCACTTGCGAGCCAGCGCGTCTTGATCCACGGGGACCGAAGCACCACAGCCCATCGTTCCTTAGCCCGGCCGTCTTCGAGAGCTCGGAGATGCTGTATAGCAGGAAAGAAGGTTCTGTGAAAGCGTTCTACGGGCCTCGCTGGCGCGGATGTACGCCTCCATGTCGAAACGAGATCCGGGACGCGCAAGATCTCCCTGGGCCTGAGCCCTCGATGCACGGACGACATGCGTTGAGTGTACTATTCAGCCTGCGCAAGTGGACGAACGTTGTGCCTGAGGAGGTCCGAGCGGCCACGAGACAAGATAGCCGTTGTCTTCGACCTTTCGTCCACGTCTCGATGCCGAGACGGTATATGAGCTGTCAGCATCTGAGAGATGTTGATGTTGATAAAATTCAGCTGCGTCTACCAAGACAACTAGACTATGAGCAGCTGTCAAATGTGAAGCAGGAGGGAGCTACGTAGGAAAGTGCCGCAAAGTGCCGTGGATGAAGATTTCGCGCGGACGTGCCGATCGGGTCGCTTTCTCACGCTTCACTTGCGTCACGCTGTAATCATGTAAACGCGATCTATAGCGGTTCGATTGATCGGCTATAGAACGTAGACGCTGCTCTTCCGGAGAATAGATGCGTCCGACCGGTGTTCGCCTGCCCCTTGGGCGACGAACGTTCAAGTCTTCCCCGCGGCCGCTCATTCCTTCCGCTCCCGGGCCCTGTTCCTCGCCGAAATCCGATCCGTAGATGCTTACGTTGGCGCAGGAAGGGGCGCGTGCTTGCTTTGAATGTCCCTTCGACTCTGCGCTGCCGCCGCCCCGCTCGTTCTCGCCGCCGTCGCAATCCTTACACAGCTGCACTTTCTTCAATCCGCCGACCGACGAGCTGGAAGCACGCGGCAATTAGACTTGCTATGGGCTTTGCGACAGAACATCCGTACAAGCCGGAACCCGTAACCGAGGGAGATCTCCAGTGAGCGCGATCTAGCTCTCGCCCTTGTCTAGGCGCATTGCAGACCGGTGCTTACGACCTTCTCTCCATCAAAAGATTTGCGTCGATCCTCTTCGGCTGGGTACTAGGGTTCGCTTGCTGGTGTACGGTGTGAGTACGCTCGTCGGAAGGTTGAAGCTGTGAACGCCGCCATTTACCGATTTTTCTTGACAGCACGGCCTGGTCGCAAACTCACAAGCTTAGCGTTTACGTCGTCCTGATCTGGACCGAGATCCTGGTCTGCGTCGTCTTCGCCGTCATTTGCTGGCTGTACATCGCAGGGCGCATCGACCATAGTTTGTGCGTGCGAGGACCGGTCTCTTGCGTGAAAACACCCAGACCTGACGGAATGCACTTCTTCATAGCGCCTTCTTCTTTGCCATCTTGACGTGCTGGGCGTTACAAGTGCAGCTGCTCCTGCAGATCATCGTGAACCGAGTCAACCGTACGCCGCGTCATACCCCAAGTCTTAGTGAGGTCTCGTTGCGTTCCGATTGCTAAAGCCCGGCCGCCCGGTATCGCGTCGCACCGTGCTACAGTACTCATCGGAGACCGGTCCCAGCAGCGCTGGCTCAAGTACGGAACTGCAGCGTTCATAACGGCCATCAACATCTCGGTCTACTGGTTCGTCCTCTTGTCCTTTTCCTACTTCTTCTGGAGCTGAGTGCTGAAGGAACTGCACCGGCAGTATCTGGATCCCGGCTCGACTGCAGATATCTGAGCGCTACGAGCAGATCAACATCGTATGGGACAGATGCGAGAAGGTGATTTACCTCGTCGTCGACCTCCTGTTGAACCTCCTCTTCATCCGGACCGTGTCGGCCCGCCTCGTCAGCAACGGGCTCGAGCGCTATCGTCCTCTGTTACGCACGAACACCCGCCTGATCGTCCTCTCAATCGGTATGGACGCTTTCATCATCGGCGCGATGTCCTTGAAAAATTCGTTTGTCTACATGTGCGTGCAAGCGCTAGCGATGACTGTCGCAGCGGCTGATAAACCATGGCAGGGCGGTCCACCCTGTCGCTTATTTGACGAAGCTCGCAATCGAAATGAGCATGGCCGACCTGATCATCCAGATCTCAGCCGCGAAGCCGCAGCGCACGCCGCTCAATCAAGCGTTCAGTGGCCTCAAGATTGCTGTCTCGACGCACACGACGACAACCGCCGTTCAAATGGAGGGCGATGACGCTCCGCCCGCCTTCACCAAGACGCGGACGCCTGCGCGACCGGACCTGCCTCAACGACTGGCGAACATGCGTCGGGACCGAGCCGAGCGCAAAGCGGCAGCAGCTGCTGCTCACACCGAACCAGAGAGCATCGAGCTGCCGGTCCACGTCGGGCAGCGACGTCGCGACGGATCCGACTTTTCCGTCGAGATCGAGGACGAGAAGGCGGACGACGGGTGGCGAGGTGGCGTGAGTCGATTCACTGTCCGCGGGCGAGGCTCTTTGCTCACTGCCGTTTCCCACGCGCAGTCGTCTCAGCATCTCCCGTACTCGCCGGCGAGCTGGTCCGGGTCCACGGTCCGGTTTGCTGACATGGACGAGAAATATTGATTGCGCACGGATGTAGGAAGACTAGTCTTCGGGTCTTCAGAGCGAATGGAAGCTCTGCCCATCTTGTCGCGGCCGTACGAAGCTGAGAGCTGTGAGAGCGAACTTTTGAGAGGAGAGACGGAAAGTGGCGCCGCAAGGCTCGGCCCCGGCCGGCCCGATCAGACTGGCCGCGACTCCGCATTGTCGCAGGCGAGAATAAGGTTCTCGGCCGCACAAGCATGCAGCACCTGCACCCCTTGCAGCAAGTGATCTCCCTCTTTGCCAGTAGACGACCGCTCCCTCGCAGGACAACAAGCGCCTCGTGAGACGCGCCTGATCGGCCGCATCAGAGCAACGCCATTGCCGCAGCATGCCGTTCGTTGACCTGCCAGCTCTCAACCTGTGAGCCAGGTCTTGGCTCGACTCTGTGATGTCAACGACCGCCGAATTCTCCGGACTGACAGCGGCTTCCTCGTGCGCAGGCGACAATACTATACGGTCAACCCGACCTACGAGCCTGACGCTGACCCTTCCATCAAGGGAACGCCGCCGCCGTCAGAAGAGCGGATTGACGACTCGAAACCGATTCTCGTCCTCTGCCATGCCGGCACCAGCTCCTCCCACTCCTTCATGTACCAGGTGCGCTTTGGAATGGGCTTCGTTTGATCCGTCAAGTTGACGACTTGATGCCGATTCAGTTCTCCGACCCGAGGTTACGAGAAGTGTTGAACCTCGTCGGCTTCGATACTCGCTACTACGGGTACACGCAAGGCCCTCGAGTCGACCACTTGCAATCCCTCGAGGTAAGCTGAGTTTACCGCTCGAATCTCCGTCGTCTCCGAACTGGGCTGCGTGGATAGCGGCCAGAAACTCCGAGGGGACTCTGATATCCGCGCCGCAGGAACGAGCGGACGAGCTCCTCGTCGCGATTGACGCGGTCATCGGCGACCGACCTTTCTCATTTGCTGGCGAGAGCTTCGTGGGCTCCCATCTCGGTGTCTACATCACAGCGAAGCGACCCAAGCAGGTGCGGCTAGAAAGAAATTCGAGAGGTCCGGGTGATTGTCGAGGCTTGCTCACACGAAAAGACGCCTCCTGCAGGTCAAGTCGCTCATCCTCCTCTCTCCTTCATGGCCACAAGAGTGCGTCTGACACCGCCGGCTGCGCCTTCGGAAGTGTCCGGCTCATCCTTTTTCCGGTTCGCGCAGTCCGCCAGAATTCGCGACGACGCTGACGGCCGAGTGGTTACCGCTCTGCGCCGCAAACAAAGACGGCAAAGGGGACGGGTCGGGAGCGATCCCAGAAGATGCGATGGCGATCGTTGGTGAGGCGTGCTCAGTGACTCGTCAATCCCTAGCAGAAACACCCAGGACTGACTTGCATCCGATCCTTGCTCCGAACAGGGGACTATTTCTTCTCGCAGACCAAGCACTACCCGGAGCGACAACGGAACTTCCTCAAACGGTACCAAGAAGGCCGTGCGTGCCGTCCCTGCGTAGAGCTTCAGCTACTTGACCCCGACCTAAGCTGAACCGCGACCCGCTGCCACAGACGGTCCCGGCGAGGACATGTTCAAGCTCGAACAGCTAATCCACTGGTTCAAGCGCCCTTTACCGCCCGACGAGGTCTTCGCGGCCGTACGATGTCCTGTTCTGCTTCTCGGCGGAACTCGAGATCAGACAGTCAGCTCGTCCGACGCGATTCAAGCTTGGTACGACCTGCTCAAGGGTGGTATGTCTGCTTCCGAGCTCGAGCGCATGAGTCATACGGCTGACTCGCCACCTCTTACCGGCAGTTCACGAAGAAGACCGCCGGATCGAGCGCATCGTCGATGGTCCGCACCTGCTGGCGCTGCTCGAATCGAATCGCGTGAACCGCTTCATCCTCGCGTTCCTGAAGCGATGTGAGTCAATCCGCTTCTCTCAAGGTCTCCGGGCTGCTCGCGTTGACACGAATGATCATCCGTAGACGGGCTTGCTTAGACTCGACTGGTCGTCGTAATCTCCGCAAACTAGGCGATTGCAAGTTCGCCATCCAGACACGCATAGACAATCGAACGTGGGAGACGATCAAGAAACCTTGTAGCAGCAGGACGGCGGTGTACCTTTGGTGCAAAGAAGCGGACACGATCGATGCACACGGAGCAAACACGCTCCTATCGCGGAGAACCTCTGCTTCAGGGGCGACCCAGCCGCTGACATCATCTCACACATTCGTGCCGCGTTCTCCCGCCCAACCGTCTCTGAGCGCATCAGAAACCAGGGTGTATCTGCGAAGGCGAGCCGGAAGAAGCAGCGGTGGAAAAAGCCGAGAGCGGATCGACTTGCTGAGCGGGACCCCTTGAGTGGCTCGCTGCCGCACATGCGGTCCTTCGTCTCATCCCGCCGGCGCGTCCAAATGCCTCGACTGTCCGGACTGGCATGCATGCGGGACCTCGGCGCGGACGACGCGATGCGAAGCGAGATCGTCTTGAGAGAAAAGGTGGGCATCCCCCCCGACATTCCAGCAGCAGCGAAGGCGGCGCACCGACAAAGAAAGAAGAAGCTACTGCCGTTTCACGCGCACGATCCGCGAACCGTTTAGAAGCGGAGCGGCGAGAAGAACCACCTGTTCTTGCCGGCGAGGTAACGCTCCTCGAACGCCTTCTTGACCTGCTTCTTGGCGTCCTCCCGCGACGAAACCTCCTTGAAGGTCTCCGGGGCAACAACACCCTTGAGCGACTCGAGCTCGAGAGCGTAACGGGTCGGCAGGAGGTGGTTGTAGTTGACGGACTGCGCGACCCGATAGTAGTCCGGCGGGGTGAAGGAGTCGAGCGGGTATCGCGAGAGGTGGGCATGAAGGCAGCGGCGCGGGTCGTCGGAGTCGCGGTAAAGGGCGTAGGTGAGGCGTACATGCGAAGGACACCGTCAGTGCACTGGACTTTGCGACACTATCCCCCTCCACCATTCCGACTCTTGGTGCGGCGACCGTCTTCCGCTTCGGCCTCGCTGCTAACTGCCCGCCGTCGCTCCACACATCCGGCCATGCCGCCGCGATTCCTAAAGAGCCGGAAGACTAACCTTGATGAAGGGCTTGACCTTAGAGCGCTTCTCAATGCGCTTCTTGCCCATGCCCTTGGTCACCTTGCGCGGGTAGCGCTCGATGCCAGCCACGATGGCGTGGGGGTAAGGGCGCTCCTATAGACGTTGTCCCGACAATCAGCCCTCTATCCTGCTCGTCTGCCTCGTCCTCCTCGTCAGGCGGACTGGGCCTGGCGCTGGCCGCGGAACGGCCGTTCGCCCGCGTGCTTGTCCCTCGCCAGCGCCCGCTCGCCCAAAGTCCGCCTGCGTGTTGACGCAACGCACCTTGGTGCCCTCGTCCGACTGACGGATGACGACGACCTTGCGGCCGGCGTAGCGGCCCTGGAGGACGAGCGCAACCTTGCCGGGCTTGTAGATCTTGGGCATCTTTTTTTCCGTGTCGCGAACCAGCGAGTTCGGGTACAAAAGTTCGAGCGTGGTTCGAGTCGAGGTCACGAATCGATTCGAAAGACGTGCAGGAGTCCGATACAGAGGACGGTCCGACGAAGCGGGGGTGAGGTCGAGCAGACGGGGGTCGCCCGGGAAACGAAGGGGGCGAGGTGAGGCGAGGGAGATTCCGAGACGACGGCGGATCGAGGCGAGGTCGGGATGGTACGAGCGGTTAGGGTCAGCTCTGTACAGTTGAAATAGACCAGTCTAGCTTATGGCTGTACCTTGTGCGTGGATCAGCCAACCGGGGAGGGAAAGCAAGAGGATTCTTCGAGCCGCGTTTCACCAAGCGCAACCCCCGTCCCGTTTCCGCGTCGTCGACCTTCACCCGCCCTCAAACGCGTAACCCGTCCCTTAGTTGACCACTCGCCCCTCTCTCCAGAGTCTTTATAGCGAGACTGTGTTCTTTTAGATCTATGCACTGCAGCTTGTTCTCTTCACAAGGACCCAGGGACACCAGTTCTGTCGTCTTCACAGCTTCGCCGAGCCAATCACGGCCGGCCGGGCGACACTTCCGCGCCAGAGTCCCGCTTCGCGAGCCTGCGTCACCCTTTAGTCAACTCTGTTCTCTATTCCCTTGTCCACTCGAGACTGCCTCTCGCGTATCCGACACTCGAGCGGAAGGGCGCTATGCAGAATCTCCCGTCGTCGTCGGCACCGTCGCCGCAACACGACTTGTCCCTCTTGCGCAATCTCCGCGATTCGATCCTCGCAGGAACGCACCCGCTCTTCCGCGTCCCAGCCCGACTGTACCCGCTCCCGGTCAAGACCACGATCACGACGCCTCTTGACGCAACGGAAACGGAACAGTCTGGAGCAGACGATGCAGCTCTTCAGGAACCCGTGGAGCAGCCGCGACTAGAAGAGAGCGGTGCAGCCGTCGACGAAATGATCCTCGACGACCAGCCTGCCGCTCCGAGGGAACTGAGCGACGCCCCGACAGAGTTGGAAGACGGCGAAGAAGAGGAAGGCGAGCTGATCGTCACCGAGGCCGTCAAGGCGGAACAGCCGAACGAGATCGAGGTGACCAGGTCCGAGGACGTGCCGACGACCGCATCTCTGCCGGCACCGACCGCGACCGCCCCTACTGCTACTGCTGACGTCGAGGTCCTCATCCTTGACGACGACGACGACGACGACAACGAAGTCGGGGAAGAGCAAGACGGCTTGACGGAACGAGCGGAGGAGATGGCGAATCCCGAGGAACTGTTACGGTCTGCTGCTCCCGCCAACTCTACACTCGCTGCGGGACAGAATGACGCTGCTCCGAGCGCCGATGTTGCCGACGATGCGAGCCTGCCCGACTACGTCGACTCGGACGAAGACGACGACGATGACTTCGACCCGAGTATCCTCGTAGCCCGCACGACGGTAGCACCCGCTGCGACTCAGGTCGAAGAGCTCCTCATCCTCGACGACGAAGAAGAGGAGGAGGAGGATAACGCGGTTCCCGCGGTGCAATCTCTGCTTCCCGACGCGAGCCAGACGGTCTTCCCATCTGTGCGCTCGCCATCTCCGTCTGGCGTCAACCCGCACTCGACGACTTCGCCCGTTCCGGGCGGCGGTACAGACTCAGTAACTAAAGAGTCGTCGCTCCCGCCCGCGCAACGGCACGCGACTTCGCTTTCACTCCGCCTCAAGCTCGAGAAGGAGCGTCTCGCGGCTGCGGAGGCGCGACTCGCTGCGGCCAAGGAAGCGACTGCAAGTCGCGACGCTTCTCCCACTGTCACGGTGAATGAGCCTGCGACTCAAGTACAGATCCCTCCATCCGTCCCTCCGGTTCCGGAGTCCGTCGTTCAGATCGCTCCGCAGACCGATTCTGACGAGCCAATGCCGCCAACGCCCTCGTCTGATGTCGTCATTGTCGAGAACCCGAAGGCGCCGTCGCCGCCGCCGCCGCGATCTGCCAAAGCTGCTTCTCCTGCGCCTTCCTCGGGTTCTACCGTCTCGCGGCAAAGCACGGCCACGACAACATCGTCGCGACCTACCGCTACCGGGAACGCCGAGATGCGCCCAAGCTCTGGCTCCGTCACTACGGCATCGTCGAAGGATGGTACTCGCAAGCGTGCCCGCGCCGATCCGGGTCCGCCTCGCGCTCGGCAGTCTCGCGGAAGATCGCGCTCGATCTCGCCACGTCGCGATCCTCGTAGCGCGCTGGCTCCGCCTCGAGGTCGACCAGCCGATCCGAATCCGTCTCGGGGGCCTATGCCGCCGCCCTCACATACAGGTCACCGCCGACAGTTCTCTGGTAACGATGGCCGAGACGACCGTCGACCTTTCGTGGCGGAGCGCGCCCGATCGCCGCCTCGCTTCTACTTGGACCGTCCGGGTCCACCGCCAATGGCTCGGCCGTACTCGCCGCCTCCGCCCCAAATGCGAGGAGGTCGCTATTCGCTTTCGCCGCCTCGAAGGTCCTTGTCGCCGCCGGGGCGCCGACCTCTTTCTCCGTTCCGACGGCCCGTCTCTCCGCCTCGACGCCCAATGTCGCCACCACGCAGGGCGTTCTCGCCGCCCCGATACCCTTTGTCGCCTCCGCGTCGAGCCATGTCGCCCCCTCGCCGGCCAATGTCGCCCCCTCGCCGGCCTTTGTCACCTTTAGCCCGTCCGCTGACTCCGCCCGGCTTCCGTCAATACGGCGGTCCTCCAGGACTTGGGTCTTTCGATGCTCGCTCTCGACGCTCTCCGTCGCCTCCTCCCAAATTCGGACCTCCGCCCGGTATGTACCGAGATGACTTGGACCGCAGGCCGTCCGAACGCTTCGAACGCTACGACGGTCCCGGCGAATTCGGCCGTCCTAGGTCGCCGCCGGCATCGTTCTACGCCCAGCGGGGACCTCCCGCCATGCCGCCGCCGACTGTCAGAGACTTTGTGCGTACAGAATGCCGTGCCAGAACTCCCTCTCTCGAGTCGAGGAATGCAGCAAGTTCGATGGTTCTGATTTTGAATCGCGCGGCACCCTTTCTTTCCCTTCCTGCCGTTCGTCCATGTAAGCGCAGCCTCCTCCGATGCCATCGTACGCGCAGACTCGGCCTCCTCCCGAATCTTACAGCTCGAGACCTAGATCGCCCGTCATGCCTCCTCCGCCACCGATGGGCTTCCGCCGCCCGATGTCGCCGCCGCCGCAGCAGCAGCAGCAGCAACAGCCCGCTTTCGAACTCTACGATAACAGACCGCTCGCTCCGTATCCTGGTGCTGGCCCGGTCTGGATCGATCGTAACGAGCGAGACCGCCAAGACCGAGATCGCCGCTTTGATCCGAACATGCCTCCGCCTCCTCAAGCACGAGGTGGGATGATGCAGCCGTCTTACTTACCGCAGCAGTCTGCACCAATGGTTCCTCCGCCGCCGCCGCCTGGGTACCCTCTCATGTACGGCACGCCTCCGATACCTGCTGAGTTCGAACGCTTCCACCGACCTGGTGACGACTTTGCTCGCGGCGCGCCGCCTCCACCTCCGCCCACCCGCCCGATCGGCCCTCCCCATCAGGGCCACCACCAAGGACCGATGCCACCTCCAGGTCGCCGCATGCCGATGCCGCCGCCGCCGCCGCCAGGAGCAAGAAGATGAACCGATCGCGTACATGCAGCAGCCCGTGATCAAGATCTTGCGAAACAACGTCTATTTGCCAGCACTGCTTTGTGGTACTATAGAGAGAGAGGGAGCGGAAATCTATCGAGAAGACGCTGGCTCTAGAAGAGGAAAACGCGCGCCTCGTAGGCGTCGAGCGGGCCCTCGCCGTTGCTGTCGAGGGTCGAGAAGAGGAGCTTACCCTCCGACTTGGCCTTGAGCGCCTCGGGAACCTCGTACGACTGCGGCTCGGCGGAGAAGTTGAGGACGACGAGAGCGGCGCGGCTGCCGTCTTGAGCAGTCTTGGAGAAGACCATCGACTTTTCGTTCGTCTTGTCGAACAGCTCAAACTTGCCGAGGATGAACAGGTCCTTGTGCTCCTTACGGAGCGCGAGCATGCGGCGGTAGAAGTTGAGGGTCGAGTTCGGGTCGTTCTCCTGGTCGGCGACGTTGATGCCCTCCTTGTAAGACTCCATGACGCGCATCCACGGCTTTGCGTTCGGGTTCGTCGAGAACCCAGCGTTCGTCGACGAGTCCCACTGAACCGGCGTACGGGCGTGGTCTCGGGCCGTAAGCTGGATACCTTCGCGGCCACGCTCGATAAGCGACTTGTCGCCACTCTTCTCGGCGTCCGCCTTGATCTCGCGCCAAGTGTTGCTGCGGCGCGTGCATTGCGGTCAGCCTCCGAGAGTCGGAAATGCGCAGTAAGGACTGCAGCTCACATCGTGTTGACGTCCTTGTACTCGGCCTCGATGTCCCAGTCCTTCGGAGCATTAATCATGCCGATCTCCTGCCCTTCGTAGACGATGACGGAGCCGGAAAGGGTGAGAAGATAGGTGGACAGCATCTTAGCCGAGGCGACGCCTGCGTGGAGGGTCGGACGTCAGCGGGGCTCTCCTCGTCTTGATGAAGGCAATCAAGCTTACGGTGCTGCGGAGCATCCGAGGCGAAGCGAGAGACGCATCGCGCTTGGTCGTGGTTTTCGATGTACGACAAGCAGTGCGCCTTGTTCTTCGGGTCCGCGAGCTGCTGCGAGAACTCGGCGAGGCGCTTGAACTCCGAGAGCTTCCACTCCTTCTTCATGAGCGGATACTGGCCGCCCGAGTGGTCAAGGTCCATCTGGTCGAACTGGATGACGCAGTCGAGCGCCTCCGCCTCGGTGCTGATATACGAGAGAATCTTCTCGAGCTCAGGCGTGTGCGGGAGCTCGCCCATCGACAAGCAGCTGAGGCGTGCATGTCAGCGCGAGTCTCTGAGATGAGCATTGGAGAGAGACGCACTCGTAGTGGTCGAAAGCTTCCTTGCGCAGCTCGCGGAGGTACTCCTTGAGGCGAGGTCCGTTCGTCATGAACTGACCCGCCGGCTGCCACGGCGTCTCCGGCGCAACGACGGGTGCATCCGGGAAGTCAGTGTACTCTGTGAGGTGTGTGGGTCAGCTCGTGTTTGGGAGTGAGCGGGTTGATCTGACGGGAAGTGGCGTACTCTGCGAGGTCAAGGAGTCAGTTCCGGCTTCCTCGAGCCATAGAAGTGAAGAGCCTAACGGAATACATATTACTCGTGTCTATACGGAATCCGTCGACGCCGCGGTCGAGCCAGAAGCGGACGGCGTTCTCGTAGATCGCCTGGCGGGTCTCGGGGTTCTCCCAGTTCAGATCCGGCTGCTCCGGGACGAAGTAGTGCAGGTAGTACTCCTCGGTTGTCTCGTCCCACTCCTAAAAGTAGCAGAGAGGGACATGAGTGCCCGGGAAGAAGAGGAGGAAGAGGAGAAGCGCCAGTCAGCGGCGTCCGGCTTGGCGGGCGGTCAAGAGCGAACTCACCCAGACACTGCCGCCAAAGCATGTGCGCCAGTTGTTCGGCGGGTGACGGACTGGCAGGCCAGCGAGGAGCATGTCAGTCATGTCCGACGTGGAAGGGCAAGGAGAGCCGGGAAAGGACCGCCGGAACGAAAGGGGAACACCCACCTCCGTCGGCGTCGTACTTGGCCGGGCGCCAGTGGAACCAGTTGCGCTTCGGGTTCGTCTTCGAGCTGCGGCTCTCCTTGAACCACGCGTGCTGGTCCGAGCAGTGGTTGACAACGAGGTCGAACAAGATCTTGAGACCGTGCGAGTGGACCTTGTCGATCAGCTCCTGGCAGTCGTCCATGTTGCCGAACGGCTCGTGGATGTCCTGGTAGTCGCTGATGTCGTAGCCCTCGTCGACGCGCGGCGACTTGTAGTGCGGGCTGAGCCAGATCGTGTCGATTCCGAGCGATTTCAAGTAGGGGAGCTTGTTGATCAAGCCACGCAGATCTCCGAGACCGTCGCCATTGTCGTCCTTGAAGGAAGCCGGGTAGACCTGCGAATGGCAGAGTCAGGCAAAGGGGGCCTCGCAGCCAAGGGAGTACGCGTTCGTGCCTGAAGAGACGGACCTGGTAAATGGTCGTGCCCTCGTGCCACCACGACGGCAGCTTCTTCTTCTCGGCAGGTGCGTTGACCATCTTGTTGAACGTAGGGAAGGAAGAAGAGCTTGCGAGGTCGATCTCGTGATGCGACGCAAAGGAGGGAACGGCGTGAAGTGGGGCGCGAGTGGAAAGGGATGAGAGCGAGACCGGGTCCGATGCGGTCGCGTCGCGTCAAGTCGATGCAGGAGCAGAGAGGCACTGCGACGAAACGAGCGCTGACTACTGTGGTAGGGATTGACTCGCAGGCCCCTGCACCACGTTGCGGACTTTTCGAGGACGAAGATCCCGAGTGGAGGGTCGGCCTTCTCAGCGGACCGTGTGCCGCCAGCTCGCAAAAGTGGAGGGCCACCAAATCGATAAGCGTCGCAAGTACCGGAGCGCCATGGCTGCCCACGCCACGTCAGCGTCTACAGCTGCAAGGGGCCTAAATGGATCCCAAGCCTTTGCGAACGATCGACCGACCGGCACCGGAGGCGTAGATCACCTGCGCCGGCCAACACGCCCGGCGGCGTAAGCCCGACTTTCTTGGGCCGTACATACAGTACAATCGTACAGCGTCCGGCGGTCAATCAGCATGCGCTGGCACCGATGACGTAGCCCTTGGACTAGTTTTCAAACGAACAGCCCTCCGGCCCTAAGGGGTCTCCCCGTATTCTATCCGTGCCTGTGAAGGCTTGAGAAGACTCTATACGACGCTTTCTTATTCAGTTACAGAGGACGGCAGTGCTCTCTAGATGAAGCATACCGATTGAGCCGAGGCGAAGGTGGAGCGGATGAGTCAAGCCACCGAGGGGATCGACAAGGCGAAGCTGCTGCTCCTCGACAAGGACTAGCCCCCGCCGGGGATCCATCTCCAGCGCATACGAAGATCTTGCGCACCGAAGCCAAGCCATGAAGAGGCCGGACGGACAGTAGGCGCACACTGCGGCAGGGCGCGGCGCTGAAAAGCCGAGCGTAGCATCTTGACCTGATCTCCGCGAGGGATGTCGATCGAGCCAGCACACACAGCAAGTATCAGCAGCTCCCGTACAGGATCACGGGAAGTCAGCACAGGCAGAGCGGCCAAGAGAGCGCATGCTCAGGAGGGATTGACCATGGATGACCGCGAGGCTCGCGCGCCGAGGGGAAACTGAAATAATACGAGCCCTGCAGAGGCAAGAAGCGTCAGCAATTCGCCTAAGGAAGATGCACTTGGCGCACGGGAAGCAAGAGATCCTCAGGGGAAGCGACCGGAGAACCGCGCCAAGCGCCAACGTCCGCACCACAAGACGACGACCCCTTCCCGTTTCCGAGCGCCGTAATCATCCCATTCATTTCCTGCCGCGAGCCAGAGACGAGCGGGGCTCGCGAAGCAGAGGGTGGGGTCGCGAGTCGGGTGAACCCGTGAAGGTCGCACCTTGTGGGACCCGCGGAGCTAGCCCAGGATGATACGGAAGGAGGGAGCAGGCAAGGGCGCATCTTGCTGGACTTGGTGTCGATTCGGGCAATCGACTCAGCGCAAAGGGTGCCGGGAAGAGAGAGAGAGGCAGCTCGGGAAGGCAGGAAGCGCGAGCGGAGTTGAGCCAAACATCCAAAGCACGAAGCCGCAGCACGTCACGTGACACTTCGAGCGAACGCGCCGCCAGGTGCAGGCACCCACCTCGTTTTGTCTTGAACAGAGACAGCTAAAGGGCGAATCCTAGCAAGATGGCCGACATCCGACTCGACGGGCACGGCGTACGACTCGCCGAAGACGGCGTCCCGGTCGGTCTCCAGCGGGAGATCCGCAGGCGCCTGAAGCCCTTCCTTTCCGACGCGTCCGACCCTCGCCTCGACCAACACGACGTCCACCTCTCGTACGACGACTTGCTCCGACTGCGCGACCTCAATCCTCGGTCAGGTCACATGACGCGTGACCAGGCAGATGCGCGGGCCGAAGAGAACGACATCACGCGCCTGTCGGACCGCCGAAAAGACGTCAAGGTCGTCCTGAAGAGTGGCGAGCCAGCGGTGTACATCCTGAGGAACGTACTGCGAGCGTCGGAACCACCAAAGCGGGCAGATAGAGGCGGAACGAGGCACGAGAAGCTGGAGGATCAGAGGCGAGAGGGCGCAGGGGTACCCGTAGCAGAGGTGAGCGCGATCACCTCAAGCATGAACATCGCACACACGATGCTCACCGCACGCGACCGCAGGACTCGATGCATCGCATGGCCGTCGGCCTCCTAAACGAATGGGGCTCGAAAGCCAAGACGCCGCCGAGCGCGACGGTTCGAGATCACCGCTACCGCAACGAGCGCGAATTCGAGTGGCAAGAAGCTCGCGAAAAGGAGCTCGCTTTCTCGACCAAGTACCTGGGCCGAGTCCGCGAGCAAGGGAAGCACGGCGAGGAATGAATGATCAAGACCTCGGCCGACACCATTCATTCGTCGCGCGACATCCTCCACATCCGCGCATTCCTCGACCAGATTCGCCCCCTCTGGACCATCGTCGGCGTCATCTTTGACACGCTCGAGCCCAAAGCGATGGAGCTGTTCGAAGAGACGTTCAAGCGGACCCGGCGGTCCAACATCCTCGCCGACTGGATCGTGAGTGCGCGCGGCAAAGTGAGATGGCGCTGCCCGGAGCTAACTCGCATCTGTACAGGCGCATACGTGGTTCTTCTTCATGGCAATCGTGATCGTGTCGAACCGGCGAGTGGCGCCGCACTACGACGCGGCTGATCCGCTCCATGGCTGGGCTGCGTCGACTCCGTTCGGGACGTACCGCGGCGGCGACCTGTTCTTCCCCGACATTAACCTGCGTGTCGCGCTCTATCCGGGAGACGTGCTGGTTTTCCGCTCTGCTCTCCTGCGCCACTCGGTGCTTCCCTTCCAAGGTGCGTCTTGTCGAGGAGCGTCCTGCAGATCCACCCACACTAACTCCTCGTCATTGCAGGCTGCCGCTACTCCCTTGTCGCCTTTACGCACCAGTACCTGATGGTCCACACGGGCGTTCCGCTTCGGGACCAGGGTCCGTTTCTCGCGGCGGCGTTGCGTGACGAGCGGAAGTGGATGATCGTGCGTCCGTCTCGCAGCGGCTCTCTCGCGACTCACGCATTGACCTCGCTTTGAACACAGCACGACAAAGACAGCCTGGATGACCGCCAGATCTGGGATTCGAGCCGAATCGTGCGCGTCCGCAGAGAAAAGGATCGGCGCGAGGATGGGGAAAGGAAAAGGGCGGCAGAGGAAAGGAGGCTCGCGCGCGAAGCGGGCGAAGGTACGGCTGTGGCGGATCAAGGAGAGGGTGGAACTGCTTTGAGGTGTGGGACTGGTGTTCAGATGAGCGGGAAGGGGAACGAGCGGAAGCGGAGGCGAGCGAAGTAGCGGTTCTGTGGAAGCCACCCAGTTCATTCCGATGCCCGCAGCTATCTCTCACATGCGTGATCCGTCGCCAAGCGTCTCGTAGCGCGCAGACATCGCGCTGACCCTGACCCTAGCCGGAATGCGCGGACACGTTCCTCCGGCAGGATGCGTCTCTTCGGCTCTCGCCCGCTCGCGTTCGCAAGTTTGCCTTCTTCTTCCTCGTCCACAAAGTATAGCGAACCCTCGTTTCAAACCGAGTAAATGAACCGTGGTACGAACCGTGAGAGAAAACCGTGGAAGACGGGGAAAGACGATGACGATGGGAGGGGGCTGGAACAAACCGTAGAAGAGGAGAACGAGCCTGAGGAGAGGCCGTGATAGTGAAACGTGAGGAGGGAAGCGTGACCGAATGAAGGAGGTATAGAAAAGAGGAGCTCCTTAGGCGTGGCCGAGGCCGAGCCGACGAGCGCGAGCCGCCTTCAGTCTCGCGAAGGCGTCGCCGTTAACTGTGCCGGAGAGCTCAGAAGAACGGGGTCGAAGGCGAGTGGAGGGAGTCGCGTCGTTCGGGACGAGGGGGGGCGATTCCGAGGCCAAGAGAGGAGCATCTCCCGCCTGACCGCGCCGCAACCTCTTCTTGGACCTCTGGACGATCTCCTCATTGTCGCTGGCCGATTCGTCAGAGGAGTCGCTCGAATCCTCGTCAGCGAAGTCGACCGCCTTGGCTTTGCCCTTCCCTTTGACGTCGATGCGGTCGTCGTCGTCCGAGTCGAGACCTTCGATGCGCGTCGGCCGAGGCGGGGCACGGTGCCTTGTAGGCTTTGACGCCGTGCTGGTAGTCGAGGAAGCAGCGCGCGGAGCCGGCCTAGATACAGTAGCTGACGGGACGAAGGACGACGACGGAACGGCCGAAGACGAGGATGCGATTGGGGCTGACAAGGACGTGGTCGGGCCTGCCGAAGAAAAGGAGGCGGTCGCGCTTCCAGTAGCGGAAGCCGGCGCGGCATTCTGCACGACAGGGTGCTTGCGCCGATACGCGTCGACACTCGGCTGGTGGATGGGTGACGGGTGGGTCGAAACGAGAGTACCGTCGCCGAATCGCTGCAGAGTGGACAAGAGAAAGTTTCATCAGCCGAGGTGCACGCTGCTCTTCGTCGGTACATCGTGACATACAAGCTGGTCGATCCGGATGTTGTACTTGTCGATCTTGCCATTCGCCAGAGGCAGCATCGAATACCCTTGCTGAAGTGGCAGGGAAGAGATCAATACGCGGCTTTCGATCTTGAGGCACGAGTAAGCATACCTCGAGGAGTTCAAAGAGGAGGTGCGGGAACGACGAGTAAAACAAGACCGAGAGGGACTCGCGGGTCCGAGTGAAGGCCGAGACCGCGTTGACATAGGGGACGGCTTCGACGGCCGAGAATGTCGTCCGCCCGGCTGCAATCTGCGGCTTGATTGCCCTGTAAATCGTTGCATCCAGCAAGGATCATGGTCAGTCGTGTCTAGATCGCAGCGTCGAGCTGCCGGCGCCTTACTCTTTGAGGGCTTGCTTCTCGACGCTAGTGAACAGCTCGTTGTAGCCGTTCCGAACCCTCTCTTGGTACAGAGTACCATCGGTAACCTTGACGAGAGGCGCAATGCGAGGCGGTAAGTCGTAGCTCATAGACAAGGCCACCCCGTCGCGGCACATCAACAAGTCTGCGACGATATTCTCGGCATGAGCCCGCACAGCCTCCGCGTTCGCTGGCCCTGACGACTCACGGGTGAGTTTGTTGAGCACCTGAGCGGTGCGCTCAGGCGTACCATCCTTCGCCCTCGCCTTGGAGCGTCTTGACTTCGAGAGATGGCCGAGAGCCGTTTCCAGTTTCTGTGCATTCAGCCCGAGCCTCTGCAGGGTGGTACGCCGAACATGAGCGGGGCGTCTCAGCGCGGCAAAGAGCACGCTACGCACCTCTGCAGCGGAGACGAGGTAGCGCATCAGATTGACGCGTCGGTCGTCGGCATCGTCGAAGGTGAAGGAGAGCCTGTCGTTACCGTGGGAGAAGACATCGTCGATCGACGAAGCGGGAAGGATCCCCTTGGATAGCACCTCGGTGTCCGCAATGGAGCAGAAGGCGCCTGTTATTCGACTCGTATGATCAGCGAAGGCCGCGGAGTGACGAAAGAGAAGGCGCGCACTTGCTAGTCCAATCAAGAGACGCGGCCGGGCAGGAGCGGTTTTCGACGGTTCGACTTCGAGCAACGCCGTTTGAATCTCGGCGAAGGACGTCCAGATCAGGAGCGCAGCCGTCGGCTATTTCACGAGATCGGGTGAGGACGATGAAGTCCGAGAAAAAGGGGGAACCGAGGGAGCACGCACGCTCGTAAAGACTCGCAGCAGGTGCTTGACGATCTTGATTTCATGCGCATCGAGCTGCGCGTCTGGCGTACGGAGAGGTATATATAGGGTCAGCGCTGTGCTCCGCTGTACCGGACCGCAAGGACGAGCTGACCCTTGTTCTTGATCGCTATGATCTCCTTCAGGTAGTCGGGCACCGAGGATCCCGCCGCTGCATATCTCTTCCACTCGGCCGACTTGCGAAACTTCGTAGACCCGGACTGGTCTTCGCGGTTTAGTGGAATGCCTGTGTCGGCAACTCGGATGGCTTTCAGTCTCCAAGCTAGTGCGCGGGACCGTGGCGGTGCTTGACTTACCAGCTATCTCGCGCAGAGCTCGACCGAGTGCCGATTGTCCGTTGCTGTCGTAATGCACGACGCAGCCCTTGGTAACGATTGGCTGACCGGCCAGACCGGCGAGCTGAGCGTCTGATGACCACGAGGTCGGGAACGTGCCGAGGCTCGTCTCGAGCCCCTCGAGGGCGGCCACCATGTCCGCCGGTGTTCGGGTCCTCACTCTCCTGCGCGGCATATCTGATACAGCAGCAAGGTTTGCCGGGTCAGCGCTCGCGAAAGCTGACGAGGCGTACGCGCGACTGTAGTTTCGCGGGGTGCAGGTGCGACTCTGCTCTCGCAGCGCCGCGATCACGAGCAGGTGGCGCTCTTTGAAGAGGCTTAATGCTTGGTAACATGCGCAAGTACTCACTTTGGCAAGCGACGTCTCTTGTGGGCGATCTACAGGACGCAGGAGAGAAAGAGAGGGAGAGGCAGAGTCTTTGGCCAACCAGGTCAACGCGCTCGACTCGACGCCTTCTGCTTTCCCTCGGGCTCGCTAACGCGTACTACGACACGTTTGTTGATCATACGCGGTCGGTAAGCATGACTTGACTGAATTCATTCGGACGAGCGTCCGCAGTGGCGTTTCCCGACTGGCGTCTTGACAAGCTCCTCCCCGCCGTCTAAAGGTCACGCTCGCCTCGGCCGAGCTCGCTCGACGCGCAACAGCAACTCGCGTGAGTTGGTCATTGCTCGAAGGACCGTTCGAGTACGCTCGGCTAGGGCTGTCGACCGCAGCGCGGTGCCCACGCTCATCCAATCTCGCGCGTCTCGTCGAGCGCGCTGCATTGGCCCAAGACCACCTCGGCTGACTGCCCGGGCAAACGTAACAGCTCTCCTTTATCCTTGAGGTGAGCCTCTACTTCTACGCCCAGCGCCGTCATGCGATCACCCCCGACGTTTACGGCAGCTGACCGCCATGCGAAAATCGCACTCTTGCAGAAGGTCGCAGCTTCGGACGACGACATTGTCGCGCGCTGGCAGCAGCTGAAGTATGCTCAAGCACGAGCTCGTCCTGTCGGACTCGGAAGAGGAGACGACCTCGCAGCACAAGGGGAAGAAGCGGATCAAGAAGGCCGTCACAAATTCGTCCGTCAAAGATCGCAGTATCGCTTCGGACCCGGGCAAGAAGCTCAAGATTACCATCAGCAAGGACAACGACGGCCTCGACCCGGACGCCGAGGCCGACGAGCTGCCGTTGAGCGGTCAAGAGAAGGACGAACCGACGGTGGAGGTCCAGGCGGAAGCGGAGTTCTTCTCGTCGAGAGTCCTACCCTTCGTGCAAGCTAAGATGTACCACGTCGATCATGAGGCTATCGTACGTTCGTTCGTCTTTCAGTCGATATGCTAAGCGAGCTGACGGGCCCGAACTTCCCGCAGAAGCAATGCCTCGTCGTCTGGTTCCTTTTTCAAACACTGATCGCTGTACGCCGGGACGTATACTTCGCGTCAGTCATGCCGAGCTCATGAGCACTTCCGCTACAGCAACTGACTCGTCCTTCCCTTTTGATAGGTTGGTACAAGTTCCCGGAGTCACCGAGCCGACGCTCGTCAAGTGGGCGCCATGGCGTTCCCCCTCCTTCCTCGACTTCTTTTTCGTTCTCGAGACTCTCTATTGGTGCGTCCGCTCACCGAAGAAACCTGGAACTGGGCTGCTTTTGCTGACTTGTATAGATAGCCCATCAACTGTCGCCTCGGACGTCAAAACATCTGCCCTGTCCGAGCCGGACCACCTGCAGGATGTCAAGGACATCGCGAAGAATCTGCTGCCGAAGCTCCCAGAAATTTCCGATCCCTCGGGCTGGCCGGAAGGGTACGCACCGGTCGTCGTTTCCCGCGCCGGCGTGATGTTCCTATACATCATGCTCCACGTCGCTCATCTCCGCAAGGCTTTCCTGACGTGAGTGATCGCTTCCATCTTCTTTCCGATGGATTAGCGTAATCATTTGGCCAGGTCACCGCTCGCAGGCTTTGCGCATACGTCGGGAAGGTCGGACTTTGGGTCCTCACCGTCCAGCAAGTCGTGACCAGCATCGATATGTCCGCTTCGTTCGTCCCCTGCGTCTACTTATTGTCGCCAGTGCGGGAAATCCAGTCTGTGGAATCAACAACCAACCAAGTGCTGACGAAGCGGAGCACAGGACGGGATCCGGCGATACATCGGGATGACCATGTTGGGAGCCCGTTACCGAGTTGTAATACACGCAACGAGGATCGTGAACTCCAAAGTTGCGGTTTGGCGTAATTGTGAGTTCTTTGTACGCACGCGGAGGCAGGAGCGCGATTGACGCCGAATGAGTCTTGTTCCAGTGGTCGATTGGATCCTCTGGCTCAAACGGATCGTTCTCCCTTGGCCCGCCGTCGATGCCGACGCCGTTACGCCCGGTGCCGTCTACCTTGCTGAATTCTTCCTCAATGTCGCTACGGACGCGACCGGAAGCGACGGTATGAACTGCCAGGCCCTGGACGGCTCGAGTCGCCTGACTCCGATCTCGCGCGACATTGTCAATCAGACGATATCCGCTGTCACGGTCAAACTTAAGGAGCTAGTGAGGCTTTAATCTGTGACTCGTAAGGATCCTGGTCATCCAACTGACGATCCGAACAGCGGACGACCGTATCAAAGCAGTTCCTCAAGGAGCACCACGACGAGTTCTACAGGGTTTCGGGGTTGTCGATCAACTTGCTGCACAACCTCTTGTTCGGGCGCTTCTTCTCGTGGCTGATCCCGCGTGCCGAGCTCAAACCCTGGATGTACTCGACCGGTGTCCTGCCACTTGGGATTCGACCCGCCGAAGAACGGCTCCAAATTCAAGAGGAGCGCGCCGCCGAACAAGATCGTCCCGGCATTGAGCTCATCCGACAGTATCAAGCCAACGCACGCAGGCGAGTTAAGGACAAGAAAGGTCAGAAACGCGGTGCAGGCCAGTCCAAGAAGGCGATGGTTGTGACTCCGGAAGGCGGTCCGTCGCTCTCCGACCTCATCACCAAGCATATGAAGAAATAGTGAGTGCTACACACTCTTCTTGCTTCGATCGCGTCAGAGGCTAACTTTCGACAAGCGGGAGCAGAATCGACGACCTTCGATTTTCCGTCTTCCCCCCACCACCTCCTCTTTCCTCTCCTTCTCACCTTTCCATTTCTCGCCTCGCTCGACCTCTCCTCGCTCGACCTCTCCTCGCTCGACCTCTCCTCGCTCGACCTCTCCTCGCTCGATCTTCACTCGCTCTCGCCTTCACTCGCTCGGTTCGTTCCCGATCAGTTCCTTCCCGCTCGGTTCCTTCCCGCTCGGTTCGTTCTCCTCGAATCGAGTGCGTGGCAGACGTCCATCTCGCCCGCGAAGATAAGCTGAATCCCTCTCCCCGTGCAGCTGCCTGTTTCACGACAGACGAGTCCTCGCCAGGCTCTCCTACGAGAGTCGTCGCCAGTCGGCCTTCTCTAAAGATCTCTTTCACGGTTCGAGCCTCTACGGTTTGTCCCATACGGTTTGAAATCAAGAACGAGTTTGTTCCAGTTCCTTACGCTCGGATCCCCCGTATGCTGTTTCTACGAAAGCAAGTAATGATTCCGTTGCCCCCCTCGAGTACCGCCTGCGGTTGAGGTATTTGTGGGATCGTCTGCCATAGTCTCTTCTGTTCGTGTGCCGCAGCACATCACGAGCAGAGACGGCTGCCCAAGCAGATTATAGCGACCCGGCGGCGTCTCGCGTCAACAAGACCAGCACACGATATCGCGCGCGACTCGGGCGGGAAAAGTCACGTTGACCGGGTCCGTTCTGCTAGCGGACTCTCGTGCGGCCCTGACAGAAGCACGTGAGGGGTAACACAGGCACTCGCTTCCCTCGGCCGCGTCCTTCGGCAGCTGTGCGGCACCAACTCGCCTTTCGCGGGTCTCGCGGCACACGCAGGACACAGAGACTTAGTATGACAGCGCGCATTGGAAGTCAGGGTATGCTGGAAAAAATGATCGGGGGGAACGGAGGGAGCGGGTGTAGCACTGACGAGTGCTGAGAAGTGTTCGTGAAGTCGTCAGCGCGATTATCGGGAGAAGGCACTATAGGTCAGCTACTGAGGATGATCAAGAAGAACACAGCGCGACGCACCGAAGCTGCGGCGATGGAAAGATTACTTGATGAAGCAGCGTCGGAGAGCGAGCTCAGGGGCGAGGCCGAATCGAGACCTTGATGCCCGACCGCTGCTCTTCGGGCGACGGCGGCGGCGTGGCCGGCAGACCCTCCCTGGATTGAAGTGAGACTGTGTGTGACTCGTCCTCGCCCGGGCCGATGGCCAGATCGCGTAACTGCGATGCGAGTCCATCGGCCGATGGCGACCGCTGTTTCTCCTTCGGCGGGTTCCCCTTCGAACGCCGCGCCCTGGACTGCGAAGGCGTTTCTCCGGCTCCGAACATAACGCGGCTCGTTGACTGCGAAGTGGCGGGAATCGGAACTGGAATTCGGCCAAAGTCCATGATCGCCCAGCGGGACCACAGAGGAGACAGCGAGGTCGCAGGGACGAACGCCGCGGCGTGCGGCGAGAGCGAGGATGAGCTCGGGTCAACAGACGTCGAGAGGTCGTTCGCATCCGTACTGCGCATGTTCTCAGCGCGAGACGCTATCGGAGTCGACGGGTATGGCGCCGCCGTTTCCGCGCCGGAAAGAGATGTCCCCGCCGGAAGGGAGCCGGAGTTGCCGCGCGAATAAGGGCCCTCCGAGCAAGGCGCGGAGAGAGCGGCAGGCCGACCGAACTTGACGAGGCGCTCCCTCCACAGGGGATGCAGGGGGTTCAGATCGGATAGGACCCACTGCGGGCTCTCGCGCGAATCCAGGGAGTCGACCTCGTACACGTGGTGCAATTCCGTTGTGAGTGTGACGAGAATCCCCTGCAGCCGTTTGCAAGACCGTATGAGCAGAGATGTCCGTCGTTTCGGCAAGGTCAGAGAAGAGAAGGCTTACGAGCGCGTCCCTCTCGTATTCGAACGCCATCACCGCGTAGCCTCTTCGCAGACCCTCTCCCTTCTCTCCCTTGCAGAATACCGGCTGATCGCCGCTGTAGCCGAGGTCGCAGCACCACTGCATGATGTGCTTGAGCGCGTCGTCAACGGTACAGATGGCTGACGGAATGCCGAAGACAATGATGTGGTAGAGCGGTTCCGTCCGGATACGATCGACGGGATCGATACCTCGAACGTGCGGCAGCGCGTAGCAGTCTTTTATGGCGGGTGTCCACGAATAAGGACGCAACAGCCGAAAGACCTGTTTCAGGCGCGACGGCGAATAAGGGATTTGACGAGTCTCGTCGGGCAGGCGAGGACCAGCGAGGCGAGCTTCCGACGCCCACGGAGCGGGACCGGGCCTTTCGATTGGTGGGCGCGCGGAGGGCGGTGATGCTCGTTGCATTTCGGGAAACCTTCGAGATCGCAAGGCGGGTCCTGGAGGATGGGCGAGATGGAGCACTCGGGCACTTCGGGCGCTCGAGCAAAGTCGACTGAAGCGATTCTGTGGCCGTCAAGTGCAAGCCAGTTGCGCCAAAGTCAGCGAGGCTGCGAATAGAGAATCGCGGAACCGGTCGAGGCGGGAGACGTACCGACGAGTTGGATTGCGCTGACCGTACCAAGCGCGAGTGCAAGAGGTGTCACTGTTCAAGCTTGCTCAAACAACGCTGGGAGCGGTACGAGGGGACCCTGCAAACGAGAGGGATCGAGAGAGGAGAAATGGGATGACGATGACGCTGCTACACCTGCCCCTCGCCTCACACCATAGCTGTGCCCTTTTCGCTTCTCCTTACTCGTGCGACAACTCCATCGAGGCCGCGAGGGCAGGTTGTCACCGCTCAGCTGGCCGGCAAAGCTCCGCCTCGCCGAGCCACCCTGCGTGACGACAGCTCATCAGATCAGAGTCCCTCCTGCTACGACGCAACGCGCGTTGGCGCTCAAACGACCCATCAACATACTTCTTGACCAGCGCAACCAGGTCTAGGGCCCCGCGCCGATCAAGTGCTAGAGGAAAACATCAGGAGCGACGCGGCGAGTCATGTCGGGTCCTCTCGACGTCGACGAAAAGGGGACGGGCTTATCGCAGCGTGCCCGCAGAGGTCTCAAACGATACTGCCGGCTCCGCGCATTGCATGGCGGTACAGCAGAAGTGGTGGGCGGGTGCTAGTTAAAGCAGAAACGGCCGCTTTCATCAACGTCGGTCGCGCGGACAGCTTGCCGGCTCGAGCCCCCTTCTTCCCCATGTATACGGCTTCACGCGCTATCGGGGAGGCCCACTATCACCTGCTCTATTGCTTTGCCCCTGAACGCGGGTGCCGCAGGGAGTTGTGTCCGTGAACCCTGCAATCAGTTGGCGTCCTCGTCGTCCTCCCAGGAGCGAGTCGGCATCCGCTCACGGACGCGACCCACGCGCATATCCAACTAGACATTGGCAACGACCGCTCAGCAGACCGTGCTACTGCTCTCCAAATCGTTTGATCCGAGCCCTTGACCGGGTCGAGCGGATCCGCTGTCCGCCGCTTCAATGATCGGCCTGTTCGTTCACGCTACCGCGCGGCCACTCACATGAGAACACACCGAGTCGATTGGGTCTGCAATACTGCGCTCTCGTGCGCTGCAGCGCCTCGCGGTCTGCTAGAATCGCGCGCGAAAATCGACAACAGGAGAAAGTAAAGCAGCTGTCATTGCGTGTGGGACTTCGGTTGGTACGGACCGATGAGCACACGTAGATCCTATTGGATGCGCAAAGAGTCTTCTCATATCAGGAGCTGACCAGGCCGCCGCAAGTCCTTACGTCTTCGATCGAGATCGACAACAGCCACGGGCGCCGGCTGCCCGGAGCCGCGCGGACGCACTTACGGTACGTCCCGTGTATCATGCTCGTTTCTGTTATGTCCGTAGCTGATAGTCTCGCTCCCTCGCAGGCGAGCTCGACGTCCTCTTCGCGAATCGCGTGTCCGCACGCAAATTCGCGCAGACCGACGCCGACCAATTCACCGGTCACGACGGTGCCGTCGCAAAGAAGGTCGAGGAAACCGAAGTGCAGTGATACATCTCGCAGACGGACCGAAGGACACGCAGGGCGTGCGACATCAAACCGGGTTTCCAGATTGTATACGAGCGCATGCCCATGTTGTCTCTCGGGCGGCGCTCCTATTGAAAGTACTACTCTTATGCACCGTTCACCAGTACCTTGGACTACTCCGGTCTGTTTCGTCTGAGCGCCTCGCGCCGTGTCAGCTTTGTCATCTGATCTCAGGAGGCGGGGCATCGGCGCTTTTCCGCCGCTGATGGAGGCGCGCTATTGCAGGCCATGCACCTCACGTCTGCACGCGCAAACACGACTCAGGTAACCAGGAAGCTCATGCTACCTCGAGATAGTCGGAGTATGGCATGCACCGTCCGACGCCAATAACACTGAGATGCCTGCCTTGCACAGGTTCGCAGACTTCGCGAATCTCGACGCTCTTTGCGGAAGGCCAAGCCTTCTACGCAGATGTTCGATAGCACACCCGTGATCCGGAAGGAGCAGGACAATGACTCAGAAGGCCGGAGCAGCAAGATGATACGATGTTGAGGAGCGGAGCTGTCGTTTAGACACACGGAGTAGCCGAGCGACCGTCGCTTTCATAGCGGTATCTAAGACATTGTCCGACTCCTCTTAAGGCAACATTCTGCTCTGGCTGTATCGGCGGTCGAGATGACCCAGAGAGAGAACTCAGCCGTGAGCCTCGCTGTCGTCGTCTACTAACGGCGTCGCGGCTTCATCCGTGCCGGCCACAGCTCTTCGAACGTCCTTTCCGGCAGCTAAAGTACGCCCGTTGAAGCCAAGGCGCTTCATAGGGCGGTTGTGGTTCCCAGCGTGAATGTATGCGAGCGCGCTGACGACAGACGGGTCGCGCTGGGACGGAGCAGTTTCCAGCAATTAAGCACGCGGCAACAGGTGTGCAGGCAAAACTGACAGTCCAGCTAGCAAGCGTTCGTGGAGAGGTCACGGCGAGAAACGAGAGATCCTCGACTCGACATCGACTTTGGAGCGGCCGGCGAGCAGGCGACTCGCTCTCACCGTAGCCCTCCCTAGAGCCTGCAGGCTAACCAGCAGGCAGTTGGACAACGCTCAAGAAGCTAAAACAGGTCGCCGTGCGACAGTAACGCCTGCTGCGCGTGTCTGCCGAACCAAGTTGGGCCGCCGACCGCCGACCTCCGACACGGTCCCATCGTCGTCATACGCCGTCAGGGACGAGAGGAGATACCTTGACAGCACGTCAGCAACCTAAAGAAGGCCGTGCAAACCCGCTCGCAACCTCCTCGACGCTGCCCTAGACCGCAACCGTCACCGCCTCGCCCCACTCGTTTAGCTCGCCCGCTTCGGGAACGCCGCGCCCTCCTCCTGCAGTTGCGACTATGAGCCCACCGGCAAGTTCGAACGGCAAACGGGCCTCGAGTCGGCCCGTCTCGGGTGCTGCTGGCTCAAAAAAGGCCGGGTCGAGGTCATCCGGTTCGGCAGCGGGCGGCGGCGGCGCAGGAGCGAAACGGTCCGCCTCGAACGCGGCCCTCGAAGACGGCTACCAATCGGCCGGGGCGAAGAGGACCAAGAGGAACGCCAGCTCGAAAAAGAGCCTACGCGAAGAAGAGCTCGGCGTGGGAGCTGAACTCGCCGAGGACGACATGATCGACGCGAACGAAGGCGGCAATCTTGACGAGGAAGGGGACGAGGGAGACGGCGGTGTCACGCGTTGCGTCTGTGGAGAAGACAGTACGTTCTGCCGGTCTCTTCCGGCGACTGAGGCATGCTGACCTGGACCGTTTCGCTCTTCCGCAGACGAAGAGATGGCGTCCGGCCTCATGATTCAGTGCGACACCTGCAAGTGCTGGCAGCACGGACCTTGCGTCGGTCTCTGGGAAGAGAAGGTAGGGCCGGCTACTCGGAAGGCACGATCTTCCTGTACTGAACCGCCGACGATCGTGCGCAGGAATGCCCGAACCGATACTTCTGCGAGCTGTGCAAGCCGAACCTGCACGGACCGGGCGGGTAAGCACACTGACACGACTCTTTGCGCCGAAATTCGCCTTGCTGACAGGCTCCTCGTCCAGATTGCTCCGCAAGGTGACTCGCAAGACGTCAGCAGCTCCCGCCGGACACGCCGCTTCGCCACCAACTGCCCCTCCAGCGGCTTCCGCTTCACACAAGAGTCACAAACCGCGCGAGTCTGCCGACTCGTCCATGATCCAGGCCTTTTTGTCGGCGGACGGCGGCATGTCGCCCGAGCAGAAACCGCACGCTGCCTTGCCCGGTTCGACCACCGCGCAAAAGGAGAGCAAGTTCAAGCGAAGCACGATGAATTCGCGCGACGCGGCGTACGACGACGCGATCGCGCTCAGCATACTCGAGGCCGGTACGGCCGCGATGCGCGCCAAGCTCGAAAAGACGCACGAGAGCGAAGGCGAGCAGAGTGACGTTGAGGAGATTGTCATCAGCGGACCGGGCAATCGAGGAAAGAGCAAGAAGGGCTCGAGCAGCGGTCCCGGTAAGGGTTCGACTGCGAAGGGTGGTCGTGCGTCTGGCGCAAGTGCTCGAGGCGGGAAGAGGTACAACTGCTGCCTGCGCATCTCTGCGGCAAGGCTCGGAGCTGACATCGTCCGCATTCACAGCAGCAAGACGCCGCGAGCCCGACGAGAGACGTCGAACCTCGAGGAAGAGGCAGAGGAGGCATCGCCGGGGCAAGTTGGTACCACGGAGAACGGAACAAAGGAAGAAACGCTCGATGCGGCCGACGGAGCGCTCGCCGACCAGACGGCTTCGACAGAGACTCACAGTCAAGCTGTCCACGATGGAGCAGGCGGATCAGTGGAGCGCCGGCGCGATAACGGTGACTCCAAAGAAGCCGAGCCTTCCAGAAGTGCGTTATTGACGCCTACCCGATGTAACGCTAGGCGCTTGTACTGATATTGGTCCAAATAACAGATCGGTCGAAATCGCCTGAAGTGGTCGCGGCACCACAACCGGCGCAGAGCGTCGGGCGCTCGAAGCATCCGAATCAGTACACGTATCGCGCCAAGAACGGCCTCCCCCCTCCCCCTCGTGCCGGCAAGTCGCCTACGAAGCGCGGCGCAGCCGCTGCGAACACACACTCGCAACCGACCTCGAGCTCGCAGGCGGTCGGCTCCGATGTGAGCGCGCTTAAACCGCTGAGCAGCGCTGCTGCCGAGGCGGTTGCGAACTGGGGCATGCCGGACCATCTCCGACACCTCGCCCATCTCTTGCCGAATCAAAGTCCGCCGCCACTGTCGATCGTCTCCCTCGTCGACCCGACGGAACCACCGTCTCTCGAATCGGCCACGAGGGTTCGTTTCCCGGGCAAGCGGGTCACGATGCCCGAGATGCGGAAACGAGCGCGCACCGTCCTCGAATTTGTGACGAAGGTCCAACTCGAGATGAGTGAGCGGGATCGTCGATGGAACTTGCTGCGCGACGTCAATGAGCAGGTCAAGGAGGCGCGTGAAAAGGACGCCCGCGCAAAAGCGGCGCGAGCAACCGGATCTGCCTCCGGGTCTGGCTCCGGGTCTGGCTCGGGCGCCCAATCGAGCTCGAACAACACCGGTATGGATCGCTCACGGGCCTCGAGTATCATCTCCGCACCGCGTGGAGTGGGTGGAACGACACCGGTTCCGACGGCTTCGACGTCGACTAGTCTTCCTCAGCTCCAGCTTCCGCCCCACGAGCTACCGCCTATACCCAAGCTCGGAATCGACGACCCGCTTGCCTTGTCGTCCTCAGCGAGCCCCGCCTCCGTCGAGCTGATGGACGCGCTGGCCAAGGACGTCATGGCCTTTCAGCAGAAGTTTTTCGGACAGATCGAATGATCTCCCTCTTTCCGTCCTCTGCGCTCTACAGACCGTCTTGTTGTTCATTGTCATCCCTTTTTGTTGCCACTTGTAGCACATAGTAGATCTGATCCGAGCTTAATGTTCTCTCCTTTCCATTTCGGCTGGGCGCAGCATCGCCATTGCACTCGCGAGTCTCCTTCTTATCGATACACGTCCGGCCAAGTGCGCATCGCCGCGATCGTCTTGAAATGCCGTGCTCGGACCTGTTGCCAATCGGCGACGTCTGCTCGGGCCTCTACGTGCGCTGCCAGGCCACCCTTTGTCTTCTCCGCTCCTGAGACGAACGAGCTCCGGATCGCGACACTCGCCCACAGATCACAACAACGCTCCTCGCTGACTGCTCATCAGCTGCTCTGTGTGGCATGCCCTCCGCTCTCAACACCTTTGACCTGTCGGCCTTCCTGGCCGGCACCGCCTCGCTTGATGAGCAGACACGGCTCGCCGAAGCCTTTGTCGAGGCCGCCAGTACAGTCGGCTTCTTCTATGTCACCGGCTGGGAGTCGGTGATCCCGCAAGAGCTTGTCGACGAGGTCTTCGTGCAGGTCCGTTCGGGCGGCTTTGAGCTCGTCTGCGGCCTTGACTGATGCACGACATTCCTCCAACAGAATGAGCGGTTCTTTGACCTCCCGTTGGAGAAGAAGGACGCGCTCGCATACACGAGCAGTAAAGCGAACCGAGGTTACCTCGCCTTTGGCCGCGAACAGGTACGTTTCGCAGTCGGACCACCTTACTGGCTGCGTCTGACGATCCACCGAACGGGATAGGCGAGTCTGAGCAAGGATGCGGATGAGATTGAAGCCGAACGACAAGCAAACAGAGACCAGAAGTGAGTGCTCGCGGCTTGCGCACGATACGTACGAGACTTCCTGTTGCTTCTGTATCTAACGTTGTTCTTCACTCCGGTCAGAGAGACCTTTGAGATCGGCAACGACTCCGATCCACAGTACCCGGAGCACTGGCCATCGGAGGAAGACCTGCCTGGCTTCCGCGAGGTGAGCAATCTTCCTCACCTGCCGATGATGCGCGTCCATCGCATCCGAGATTTTTGGCGTGTCGAGCAGTAGCTCGCAGTAACCGAGTGCTGACGGATCGAGGCCTACGGCGCGCGTTTCTACTCTACAGACGATGAACCGCTTTCACCGACTGTGCGACCGGTTGCACTTATATCTGATGTCCCTTTTGGCCCTCTCGCTTTCGTTACCGGCCGACTTCTTTAACTCGCGCATTGACGGTCGGAACCACTGTCTGCGTCTCCTTCATTACCCGCCGGTCCCCCGGAGAGGCTCGCAAAACCGCATCGGCAGCCATACCGATTTCGGCACAACGACCCTGCTCTGGCAGGACGAGACCGGAGGGCTCGAGATCGAGGCGCCTGATGGCGCGTACGTGCCGGTCACTCCGAAAGAAGGCACTTTGATCGTGAACTTGTGAGTCGCGGCGGTGCTCGTGCTCACATTGAGCGGAAGCTGATCTGCTCGCACGGTCCTGCAGCGGCGACGTCCTAGCCCGCTGGTCGAACGACAAGCTCAAATCAACGGTTCATCGCGCTGTCCTGCCGCCTCCTCGTGAGGGTGAAGACAAGAACGGAATGACGAGGACGCGCCGAAGCGTCGCTTACTTCTGCAACGTACGTCGTGCTCGGCGTGATACTCGACCCGCACCCCCGAACTGACGTCTCTCTGTGGCGTAGCCAAACCCGGACGCGGTCATCGAGTGCATTCCGGGGCTCGAAGGTCCAGACGGAAAGGCAAAGTATGAGCCGGTGCTGGCCGGCGAGTTTTATGCGAAAATGCTAGAAGCGGAGATTGGCGTATGAGGGTAACAACAAGGCGTGTCGAGGTATGCAATATGGACAAGTGGGGTATTCGGCAGTTGTGTTTCTTGGATATGAAGGCGTGGCTTTAGGCTGGTGGTTCAGGCTTTTGCTCTCGCTGGGGCTGCTTTATTTCGCGGCGCAGCTCCGCTTGTGCCCATACGCTGAGAATATGTGCCGAGAGCGGCATCGATCGCCTCGCGGACCGGTCGAAGGGCAGCCTCAACCCTCTTACCGACCTCACCGCTCTCCTTCGCGGCGTCCTCCATGGCGCGGTCGACTCGCTCGCGACTCTTGTCGAGGTAGCCACGGAACTTCTCAACACGCTGAGCGCGTTCTTTCGGCGGCGCGAGGGCAAAGGCGGACGTATCGTTTGGTTTCGGCGGTAGGAGAGCAGACCAGAAATGGCGCAGGAACTCGAAAGTCGTCGTTGAGAGCGACGAGACAGTTGTATGATGCTGCCGAGGAAGGCCTGTCGTACACGAGTTGAGGACCTGATCAGCCGCTGCGCGCCCGCGGCGGCGAAGAGACGCGACATTCTGGGTCACGCACCTCCTGTGCTGCTCGCGCTCCCGCCGGCAGTCTTTCGGGTCCTCTCGACATGCTCGACGAGCGAGTTGGTCATGTCCCGCATCGAGTCGCGGACGGCAGTTGAGTCCACTTCAAACTGTTCAGGGAGGAGAAAGTCAATTGCAGGTCCGACGACCAGTCGCGCAGCCGGTCCATCGGGCAAATGACCCAGGGCGCTCCCTCGAGCGCGAACGTTGAAAAGCGCACCTCTGCCAGTCTACCCTCCCATTCGTCCGCGACTCCGCTGACGACGCTCCTGATCCGACGAGCCTTCTCGAATTGCTTCTGCAAGCTCTCAGCGTCGTCGCCGGCTCCGTCTTCCGCATCCGTCGCGTCTCTGTCGCCCTTCGCATTCGCCGATGCTGATCGATCCGAGAGCGTCAAGGCGATCCGGTCCTCGTTGGCACCGGGTTGAACGAGGTCGGAAAGCTCGATCTCGTTATAGTACCGACGGTCCTGTGTCGTCGTCAAGACGTCAACCAACGCTTCATAAGTCCAGCAGCAGGAATACGACGTACCCCTGCGTTGCCGGGGTCAAGGAAGCCGCGATTCCGGTCTGCTGAGGATCCGCTGCGACGAGTTCGTACGATCGTGAGCAGGATTCTCGGAGGCAACGATCTGCCAAAGGAACGAGAGAGGACGCTCTGGTGACCGAGCCAATCGCACTCCGGTAACTCGACTCACAGCGTCTGGTTCAGCAACCGTTCGGAATGCTCGTTGAACCTGCGCATCAACGGCAGGCTCGCCCGCTGGCCGCCCGGCTTCATCGTAAAGTCGCGCGGCTGATTCGTGATCTGTCGAGATAGCCATTTAATTCGTCAGCAGTCTGCTGCAAGAGCGACTCTCAGAGGCCCCACCTCATGCTGGTCTTCTTCAGTCGCTGCGAGGTCGAGGAGGCGGTAGATCTCGTGGTCGGGCATGTGCTTCGGCTCGATGTCTGTCACGAGGTGCAGACACATCAATGCTCGGTGCGCAATCTCGGCCATCGACATATGCTGCGCGTAGGGAGCCGAAAGACCCACCATCGTCCTCTTCGCCGAGGTACTTGTCGAAAATCGGGTCGTCCTTGATCGCGTCGACGGCGGCGCGGTTCGTCGTGCGGTTTCGGTTGAAGAGCTTGGATTGAAAGTAGCGCGTCCAGAACTGCGCTTCGTCGAGCTGTCGAGCAGATGTGATTGTGAGGATTGAGACTCCGGTTCACCGAAGCGCAGACGGGTTGGTAAACGCACGGGATCGGGCACATTGTCGTTGTACGCGCGGAGGACGACGGGGAACTCTTCGAAGATGTCTCGGATCAAGGCGGGCGTGATCTTGACCGTCACTTCTCCGTTCTGCCCCGTGACGGTTTTCGGATCGACCATCTCTCCCGATTTCCCCTTGACGAGCCCCTGTTCGGCCGCGACGGCGTCGATCAAGTCTTGCCTGCCGGCCCAGAACTCGGTCTCGGTGATGTCGCCGGTCAGGACGAGGTCGCGGTGCAGTTGGAGGAGGGTCGGGTCGGCTTGGAGGACGAGTTTCCGGAGGCGGAACGTTGTCGCCTGCGCCGACGCTGTTCCCGCCGCCGCTCCGCCCGGCGTCGGCGCGCCTCCCATCGCCGCTGCGGGAGTCCCGCTCCTGGAAGCGTCCGACTCTTTCCCCTTGCCCTTGTCGCGCGTCGCGGCAGTCGCGTCGTCTCCGGGACCTTGGATCCCGGCTGCCTGTACGCTCGCCTGTTGGGCGTCTCGTTCTCGGTTCCTCGCGATGTGTTGACTGAGTTGGTCCTTGAACCAGTCGCGGTCTCCGAGCGGGTTGGTCGGCGAGACAAACGTAAAGTTGTGGCTGTCTTCGCCTGCGCCGCCCGTCCCCGCTGGAATCGTCGTCGTCGCCGGCGTCGGACCCGATGCGGGTGCGGGAGCGAGTTGGAGGACGACTTTGAGCATGACGCGCGGCCCGCCTGGTTTCGAAGCAAACAGGGCCGACAAGTTTGAAGTCGGGAGCGACAATGACGGCGTCGGTTGACCTTGGGCGGTCCATTCCAAAGCAGTCGCAGCGAGGACGAGGGTCCCCGGCTGCTTCTTGTACGTCGTCTGAGCCCCACTGGCCATGACCTCGTTCCTAAGCGTGACTCCAAGTGCGCGTCTCTTAGTATAAGCCGAATCGGAGAGAGAGACGAGACACGGCGGTCGAGGCCCGCCGGCGTCTCGAAAGTCAAAGTCGAACAGACCGGTTGCCCTGGTTCCCTCGCTGCTGCTGTACAGTGCGCAGCAGTAGAGACACGAGCCTCGGCGTGAATGGTCAGGCCCTTGTCTGCCTACTTTAGCTCGTCGTCAACGTCGTCGTCTGGTCCCGCGTCGGATTCGCTCGACCCGCTGTTGCCTTCGTCGTCGTCGTCACCCGCCGTCGTCGCCAACGCTTCGTCCTCGTCCGCAGCTCGCTCAAACTCGGACCCGCTCAGTCTAAACGAAACCCTGTCGTGGGTAGTACCCGTCTACGAAGCTGCCAACAGCCCGCGGTTGCCGTTACCGCTCTCGACGCCGAGAAAAGGTCCCGCCGGTGTCGGAGGCGGAGTGGGCACGTTGCCCCACCACGCTCCCACCTCGGCTCCCAACCACAGTCACCAGACGCCGCACAGGTCCCTCTCGCTCTCGTACACGACCAGAGCGAGAACCGCGAGCAACTCCAACTCGGCGAGGAGTTACAGGGCGAGCTCTCAACTCGAAGCAGGCTCGTACCTCGACCTCGACGACCTCGTCCCGTCGTCACACCTCGACTCGCCATCGTCCAGGCTCCCGTTCGCGTTGCCCTACTCTGCCGCCGGTCCCGCTCCCACTCTCCCCGCCGCCGCAGCGTCATCGTCGTCGTCGACCCTCTCGCCGCCGCAACACCGGCACTCGCGGTCTCTCGGAGGTCCAGTCCCGCCGCCGCCGCTCAGCTCGGCGTACCGCGAACGGAGCGCGAGCAACAAGAGCGCCAACGCACCCGCTTCGACAAAGCAGCACGACCAGATGGACGCAAACAGGATGGTCTACTCGCCGGCGAACCCGCAACAGCACTACTCGTACGCGCCGCAGCCGCCCCAGCAGCAGCAGCAGCAGCAGCAGCAGCACGCGGCGGGTACGCCTATGCGCCGTGGGACTTCGCACGAAGGACCAGTCGGACTCGCGTCCCTACCACCCTTGAGCTTGACACCGGGAGGAGGAGGTGCGCTTTCGCCGTCTGGGCACTTTGGACAGGCCGGCGGGGCAGCCGCAAGCTTTATGGGTCCGCCGCCTGTTCCGGCGAACCGGTCCACGACTGGCGCCAACGCGTCACCGAATCTCGTCCCGATGGCGGCGTCGCCGTCGTTGCGCGCGTACTCGCCGTCCGACTATTCGTCACTCGGCAGCGCCGGATCCGTCGCCGCTCCTCCGCCGCCCTCCGGCGCTGGATTCGGCGCGGGCGTTATGCGGTCTGCTAGTAGTGCTTCGACCGGAGGCGGTCACCATCAGGCGTCGAGCTTCTACCCGCGTCATATCGCCCAATCGTACAGTCCGAACCTCGGCGCGATCGACAGCGGCAGCGCCAATAGCAGCGTCCTCACTTCCCCTGCGAGCACTTCACCCTTCTTCGGTGCCACCACTGCACAGCAGCAGCAGCAGCAGTATGCGGGCGCGAGTCCGCACCCGCCTGCGTCTGCTCCTCCGTACGCCGGGACGGCCGCGGCTCAGCAAGCACCGAGGCTCGTCGCTTCGCAGTCGTACCACCAGCAGCCGTCGAGTGGGTTACAGCCCTCTTCAGCTCACGGCTCGGCGTACCCGTATTCAGGACCGGGTACGTCGGCCTCGCCGCTCGCGTTGTCGCCGACCCCGTCATATGGCGGCGGCCCGAGTGCTGGACATCACCAATCTTACCAACACGGCCACGCAAGCGGTAGCGGTCCGGCATCTTCACCGATCGGCGCGAGCGGCTCGATGCGCGATTTGAGCCTCGCTTCGTCGTCCTCGGCGCACGGTGCCGTCGGCGCGTCAATGTCGATGCCCGCTTCGCCGATGCATCAACCCGTCCGACCATACTCGGGCTTTGCGCACAGCAGCGGCGGGTCAAACTACTCGCAGCACCAGCAACAGCAACAGCAGCAGCAGCAGACATTCGTCCATCCGCATTCGTACGGTCACGCGCAGATGAGCGGGCCGCGCGCGCCAAGGAAGAAGAAAGGATTGCAGCGCGTCGGGGCGAGGGGCGGCGGCGGCAGCGACGACATTGTCACTGGCGGGACGACGCAAGGCGGTCAACCGAGGGAGAGGAGGGCCGACCCGAACGGCGGCTGGGTTAGCGTGAGTACCGCATTTCGCCGAGCGCCCGATTTGATCGATGGCCAAGCTAGAGCTGACGCTTTCTCTCTGTGCCGCCTCGCAGCCGCTCAAGGCGCTCTCCGTCTCGCTCGCGGAAACGTACCACCTCGTCAACCCTTCCTTTACGTACGAGACGTCGCGCAACCCGCGCCGAGTCTTGACGAAACCGAGCAAACCGGCGCAGAATGACGGGTTCGACAACGAGGAGAGCGACTATATCCTCTATGTCAACGATGTGCTCGGACCTGAAGACAAGGACCGGTAAGTTGCTGCCTGAGCTCTTGCTCGAAGGCGAAACGGTTCGTACTGACGTCGAGGATCTGCCGGGCGTAGCTACTTGATTCTCGACGTACTCGGACAGGGCACTTTCGGTCAAGTCGTCAAGTGTCAGAATATGCGGACGCACGAGGTCGTCGCCGTCAAGGTCGTCAAGAACAAGCCGGCGTACTTCCAGCAGTCGATGATGGAAGTGACGATCCTCGAGCTGGTAAGCCCCGCGCGGGAGCAAGCTTGCGCGACTCGTTTGCTCACGAGTGGGTGCTGCAGATCAACAACCAGTGGGACAAGGACGACGAGCACCATATGCTCCGCCTCAAAGACACGTTCATCCACCACTCGCACCTGTGCCTCGTCTTCGAGCTGCTCTCGAACAACCTGTACGAGCTCATCAAGCAGAACTCGTTCCGCGGCCTGTCGACTTCGCTTGTCCGCGTCTTCACGGCGCAGCTCCTCGACGCGCTTAGTGTGTTGAACGAGGCAAAGATCATCCACTGCGATCTCAAGCCCGAGAACATTCTGCTGAAATCGTACGTCTCGGGCTGTCTCTCATGCTCCTGCTCGAAACTGCGACTCATCGAAGATACGCGCAAACAGGCTGCAGTCGCCTACGATCAAGGTCATCGACTTCGGCTCGGCATGTCACGAGAAGCAGACCGTCTACACTTACATCCAGTCGCGCTTCTACCGGTCGCCCGAAGTCATCCTTTCGCTACCGTACTCGAGCATGATCGACATGTGGAGTCTCGGCTGTATCTGCGTTGAGCTCTTCCTCGGCTTGCCGCTCTTCCCCGGTACGAGCGAGTTCAACCAGATTACGCGGATCGTCGAGATGCTCGGGTGAGTGGCGACCGCTCGCTTCCCTCGCTTTCGCGCTCTTTGCTGACCTTCCAATCCGGCGCAGGCCGCCGCCCGACCACATGCTCGACGCCGGGAAACAGACTGCGCATTTCTTCGACTCCGTGCCCGACGAATACGGCAGACGGCGGTGGCGGCTCAAGTCGCTCGAGCGGTACACGCAAGAGTATGGTGGGAACGAGCAACCGAGCAAAAAGTACTTTTCGGCGTCGACGCTGCCCGAAATCATCAAGCAGTATCCGATCGTCCGAAAAGGCCTGAAGGAAGCCGAAGTCGACAAAGGTGCGTCCTACTGAACGGAGCTCACTGCAAGGCGGCAACTGACCGAACCTGAGTCGTTTTGCAGAGATGCGGAATCGGATCGCCTTTATCGACTTTGTGCAAGGACTCCTTCACCTCGACCCGGAGCAGCGGTGGTCTCCGCAGCAGGCTCGCCTGCATCCGTTCATCCTCGGCGAAACTCTGCTCGCACCATTCGTGCCGCCACCACGCCACCTCGTCGCGAAGGGCGGCGTCCCGTCTCCATCCGACGTCGCTGCGGCGAAACAGCAGCAGCAAGTCCAGGCGCAAGCGCAAGCTCAGGCACAAGCTCAAGCCCAGGCGGCCGCCGTTCGACAGCAGCAGATGCAGTACGCCGCACAGCAAGCCCAAGCCCAGCAACGTGCGCAAGCATACGAAGCTCAAGTGCAGGCAGCGCGGCAAGCCGCACAGCAGCCTTCTTTCTACGGCGCCGCTGCTGGAGGAGTCGCCCCTCGCGCCGCCGCTTCGGTCGCGAACCCACCAATGGCTCATCAGCAATACGCTGGTCGGCACCGGAGCGGCACGGACGCTCTGCCTTTGGCGCTGCAGAAGCTTGGCCACGATCTCGGCGCGGGCGCCGGAGCGGGCCAGTCGATAACGCCGGTTTTGCGACGAGACGACCAGTGGCAGGCTTGGGAGCAGCAATACGGCCCTGGCGCGAGCGGCGTCTCGCGAAGGATCTCGGTCTCGAGTCGTCACCCGCATCTGAACCTCCTGCAGGAGCAGGCCGAAACTGGCTTGCACAGCTGGAACTCGCCCTCGCGAACGAAACCGCCCGCGTCCTTGACGCCGTATGGGTCGGCCGCATCGGCGGGCGCTTCCTACTACTCGTCGCCCCTCCAGCCTTCCTCGTCGCAATTCGCCGTCGTGGTCGACCCCGCGCATCAACAAGGCGGCATGCCGGCTCACGGCGGAGGAGGATGGGACGGCGTATCGCGGTCGCAAAGCGAGCTGTTCGGTCCCGCAGGCGGGATCGCTGCGCCTCCGCTCGCCTACACCACTGGCGGCGTAGCGATACCTTCTTCGGCGGCCGCCGGCGCGCGGTACGCTGCTTACCCTGGTCAGGCGGAGCAGTTTGACCCGTTTGCGCCGAGCCCTGCGGCGGCTGACCAGATGACACCGTTCAACCCGTACGGCCAGTACCAAGGTGCTGCGGGTGGCTTCGGCGGCGGCCCTCAGCATCAGCAAGGGCAGCAGCACGGTGCTTCTTCCGGCCACGGCGGACAAGGGCGCGGATGGTGATTCGTCGAACGAGCCCTTCACGACTGCGCTTGAGCTTATAACTGTATCTCCTGGATCCCCTTTTTACCCTTTCCTTTCGGTTCGTTGCCCGACGAAGCCCGCACCGACGGAGCCCGCACCTAGCATGCCTCACGCCCAGCTCACATCCTCTCAAGCACTTTTCCGGCCCTCGTTCATAGCATACCTTTCCCTTTTTCAGCAGCGATCTTGAAACCTGGCATTTAAGCACGGCTGTGCTTCTGCTTCGAGTCTGGCCTCGGGAGAGCTCTCGCTTTCGAATCCTGAGTGAAGACGATTCCCATGTACGGATCTGCTACAGACTCCTTTAATTGTTCAGTTGGCCGCCCTTCTCGGCCACGTCGAGGCGGGCCACCGCGTCCACCTTTTCCCGCCGGCCTGCGTCACAAGCAACTGAATGTCAGCGGTTCGTCGAAAGGAGGCGAAGGAGGGCGAGAGGCTGACCATCTTGCCACCTGCAGGTAACGGTGCCGTCCGGGGCACCAAAGTAGGCCGCCTCGGCCATTCCAGTGAAGAGGCCGACCTCCAAGACGCCCGTGAGCCTGTTTCGAAAAGACGTGTCAATCAGTGACGGTTCGATCACCGCCGCGCGGAGAAATCCGGACGTACATTTTAATGCGGTGAAGCAGCTCTGCCGGGTCACGCATGTACGATTCGGAGAAGACGGCGTCGATCACAAAGTTGCTGCACGTGCATCGATGGTCAGCGACGGGCGCGGAGACAACACGGAGGGGGCAGAGAAGCTCACCCGTTGTCGGTGACGACCGGTCCTGCCTTCATCTTGCCCATGCGCAGCGTCGGCTTTTCGCAGCCCATCTTCTGCAGGTCTGCGCGAGCGGGATCATCAACCGGAGGGATCAGTATCTGCCAGGACAGATTGACCACGACGCGAAGGGTCCGGGAAGGCGAACGTACTGACAAAGACCTTTGCCCACGCGAAAGGCGCAACCTCGATTGGGACGCCTTGCTTCCAGTTTGTACCGAGCACCTTGGAGTCTTTGCGCGAGTCGGCGACGATGATGAAATGTGTTGCTGCCTCGGCGAGCACCTTTTCCCGCAGCTGGCACGCTCCGCCGCCCCTGGTCATGCGTAATTGTCAGCTCTCTGGCAGCATTCCGGATCGCTCGATGCGACAATGTGACTCACTTGATGGCGTTCAGCTCGTCCTATCATGCCGAAAAGAAGTATGGACAGCGGAAAGTCAGCTGAGGTGATCGACCCATCCGCTCGCTTGAAACGGTAACCGGAGAGCCGCGACGCACGTCCACCTCGTCCGCACCATCAATTGTGACATCGATCGTCGGGAACTGGTCGACGTCTCCGAGGTTCAGGCCTGCCTTGACAATGAGCTCCTTTGATTGGAATCCGGTCGGGACGAACCTATATGAGAAAGGGTCAGCGTCTGCCTCGGGGAAGCGTAGATGTATAGAAGCTCCAATGCGCACCACCGATCGCTGTTGGCCTTGCAGTGCGGCTCCTGGCATAACCGCTCGACGACGTACGGCACAGTAGATCCCGAGCTGCGGGAAACGGCGGGGCCGATGTCAGCTTCCTCTCAAGTCCACATGCGTGCTCTCGTGCTTCACACGAAGAACTCGAGCTGCCAAGTCGTATTTGCTCGGAAACGATGTGCAACGAGCCGCGCGGGAAGACAAGAGAAGTGCGACGTACCCGATTCCGAGGACCTTGTGGTGCTCCTTGACGTGGGCATCGACGGCGGCGTAGGCCGCGAGGCGCTTTGCCTTTTCTTCGGCGGTCAGTTCGCCGTGCGGGACGATCCTGAGTCCGGTGGGGATGACGCCAGGTCCAATACGGGACGCCTGCGAAGAAGGTCGGGAGTCGCGAGGTCAGCGCGAAACCGGTCTGTATCGTTCCGACAGCCGACATCCAACTCACGCTGGCATGGCTAATGGATCCGAGCGGATCCGGACGCCCGGACGACGAGTGACTAGCTCGGCGAGAGTTGTGACCGGGCGCGGTAGCGTTACTGCTGCCGGGACCTGGGTGAACTTTTGGGTTCTCGGACAAGGGCGCGAGTGGTTGCAATCCCGAGCTCGACATGGTGAGTGGTCTGGAAGTGGCGAGACGTGCTGTAGCACGCGCTGCGAACCGGAACGAAGAGTCGAGCGGGAAGTGGTTCGCCGAGAGGTGTGAACCGAGAACGGAAACGGCTAGAAGCGAACGCCTGGTGACGATAAGAGGAGCGACGCGTTGTGCGAGAGCCAGGATAGTCGAATGCAACAAGGTCCGAGCTTGTCAGCCTGTTCGCCTCTCTGTAGACTGGAGCCGGAGCGAAGCGGGCACCGCCGTTTGCTCGTGATGCGTTTTCCTTCGAAAGAATTGTCGGGACGGGTTCGATTCACTGAGGTTCCCCCTGTACAGTATAGCTGTCTGGCTCCGCATTTTGCCTTTGGACGTGATCGAACTCGCGAGGTTTTTCTCCCGCCCGAAACGCCAGCCTTGTCTACCGCCGGGACTTGCATGGCTACGAGCGTTCAAAGGACAGCCGCTTGAGCTTGTGCCAGTCTTGTCCAAGGAGCAGTCGACCACCCGCAAGCGAGGTGACGCTGCGACTCTAATTAACGTTTTGAGGGGACAGCGAAGCCAGCCATCTCGGCTCAATCAACGCGGCCACCTCTCGCTACAGAGACCAAGGGACGTCGAGCAGAGCGAAACCGATCATAGTCACGAGTATGTCCGAATTCCAGCCGCCGGCGCCACTCGTGCCGCGTGCGTCAAAGCAGGCAAAGATGCTCGGAGTCGGCGTCGACGACTTGCCGTACCCGTCCCCGTCGCCGCGGACCGCTACCGGCCCCAGTCCGGCGTCGCCTTCCCTCGCATCAGGCTCGCACTCGCAATCGCAGCAGAACCCGCCGCCGACGGGCATGAGCGGCCTAGAAGGGTGGAACGGTTGGGCGGCACCACATGTCGCAACGGGGACCTCGGCTGCCGCTCTGTCGGCCGTATCGCCGGGCGCGCCGTTGAATCGGATCGACTCGGGGGTTTCACCGTTCGCGAGCTCGAGCAACTTGAACGCGAGCACGTCGAGGACCAGTCTCGATGTGAGTCCCGTCCTCCTGTCCCCATTCAGAGTCGGTGCGGGCTTACGCAGTACGTTCTGCAGGGCAAACGTAAAGGCTCTGTACTACCTCTGTCGACGACTTCGCAGGTCCGAAACATGCGGAGCTCGACCGGCCTCCGGTCTAGCTCGGAACGCGATTCGAGCCAGGGAGGATCGGGGCGGAAACGCGGGCTGTTCGGCGGCTTCTTGAAGCGCAAAAATAGTCGAAGCGAGCGTGCGGATGGTGTGTTGACTGATCTTAGAGATCGCCCGTCTACCTGGGACTGACTTGGCTACATGTCGCGCGCCGTTCGCCAGGCAACGCGTCCGACAGCGCATCAATGAGCGAGTTCGGCATCCCTCCGCGCCCGATCCAGTACCAGACGCTGCCGCCGAAGCTTCAAGCACGAGGCGACGCTCTCGATTCTGGTGGTATCCTCGCTCGGAACGCCATGGCAGGGCGGCAGGCCCAGGTCAGGCCATCGACGCCGAATCGCGCGGCGACAGCGAGCGTCAGCGCAGCTTCCTCGCGACCGGCGACATTGTCGGAATTCCAAGCAGCTGGCGTCCCGCTATCGCGGCGAGCTGTCGACTCTACTGCTGTCGAGCCCGGCCCAGTAACGCAAGAAGTGAATACCGCCCTCGGACCGGCTGCGCAGCCGGCCGGCGCGCCGAGCAAGCGGCTCCGCGTCTGCGACGACGTCGCGCCCGAATCTACCGCCAGAGGTAGCGTGTCGAGTCAGGGCAGCGGCGAGACGTCCAGGACCGGCTCGCTCAGTCAGAGTCGCTCGCGGAACGGAAGCAGTCGGAGCGGCCAGGGCAGGCGGTCCTCGCTGGCTTCTTCTTCCGTCAACGCACTCGCCGCGAAGCGGCCCTCTGCGCCGAACCCTTACGCCGCGGCGTCAGCGGTCGCCTTTTGGAACTTTCACGGCTCGTCGGACAAGAACGCTGCCAAGACCACCGTCTCGGCCGGGTCCACCAAGGGCAGGGGCTCGAGTACTTCTGGCAGCGTCCAGTCGGGCGCCTCTCGCAGCACAGCTCAGCCGAGCGTCGGTCGTCCGCCAGGTGGGACTCGCGCGCAGCCTTCTGGTCTCCCAGGCATACCGAGCGCGTACCGACCAGATGGCTCGCCGTACGCGTTCGGCTTCGGTTCGGGATCCGGGACGCCTTACAGCTTTCCGGATCGCAAAGTCTCCGTCGCCCCGACCCTGGCCGGACGAGCCACTGGAGGTGCCGCTGGAAGCGCCGGCGCGTGGCAAGCCCCCGATTCTTGGGCTGTCAAGCCAGAAGGCGCAATGAGCTTTGACGACAGTGATACGGACGACGAAGAGCACGGCGACGATGACGGCGACGAAGCCGAAGAAGACTTGCTGGAAGAGAACGGTTTCGAGTCGGACGAGAGTGCCCTCGTCCCCTTGTCCGGCTCGACCGGAGAGGCTCGGCCGTTCGGATCGCTTGACGGCGAGGTTGGTCTATCCCGGGCAGGACGTCCATCGACCGGAGGCGGCGGTCGACCCGGCACGAGGAACGGCCGCCCGAGTACCGCTGACGGAGAGGGCCGCAAAGGCAGCCAGAAGCCTGTGAGTGCGCAACAAGTCCTGCGGCCCCTGCAGAAAGGTGCTGACGTACCTCACGATAGTTTATGATCCGCGTGTTCCGAGTCGACGGCACTTTCTCGACTTTGCCGGTGCCGCTCAGCGCTAGCGCTTCCGAGCTGACGGCCATGCTCGCGCGCAAATTCCAAGTCAACACGAAGCAAGCCTACGCGCTCTATATTCGCGAAAAGGGGATCGAACGGCGAGTCGGCGCGAACGAGAAGCCAGTCCTGCTGCAGCGGCGTCGGTTTGAGCAGGCGGGCTACACCGAGCTGGACAAGCTCGAGGAGCTTGGGCGCGAAGACAACTCGTACCTCTCGAAGATCGTGTACAAAGCGCAATACTCGACAATCTCGGCTGTCACGGTAAGCGTCCCGGCTTGATGGATCTTTCTGCTGGAAACGCCGCGCTAACCGCCGCGGCCGTTTTACAGGAGGACGACTTCGCGGGCGACAGCATGGAATTCGTCGACTTGTCCGGTAAAGGTGTCGAGACGATTCCGATCTTTCTCTACAAGTACGCCGACATCATCCGCAGCCTGAACCTCTCTAAGAATCGCCCATTCGACCTTCCGGCCGATTTCGTCCAGAGCTGCACGTCATTGCGCGAGCTCGTCTTGTCCGACATGGGCATCAAGCGCGTCCCGCAGGCAGTAAAGGAGTGTGTGCATTTGGAACGGCTCGATATCAGCAACAACAATATCGTCGACCTCGACCATATTGCGCTTGAAGAGCTGCCCCGCCTCGCCTCGATCAAGTGTCACAACAACCGGCTTTCGACCGTGCCAGAAGAGTTCCGCAACATGCAGCAGCTGCGATACTTGAACCTCTCGAACAACCGGTTCGACAAGCTCCCGCTCGTCATATCGGAGATCGAAAAATTGGTCGATCTGGATCTCTCGTTCAACACTTTGACCGTCTTGCCGCCCGAGATCGGACAACTCGAGAACCTCGAGCGTCTCAATCTACTGGCGAACCTGATAACGAGCCTTCCGTCTACCCTCGGATCGCTCGTCTCGCTCAAGGATCTCGACTGTCGAAGGAATGTCATCTCCGACCTCTCGCCCTTGACCGCCATCCGATCGTTGGAAACGCTGCGCTGCGACCATAACCAAGTCTCGTCTCTCGACGCGTCTTGGGCGAACCTCAAAACGTTCACCGCCAAGCACAACTCGTTCACTCGATTCGCCCTGGCGGGAACGACGACGACGCTCACGTCGCTAAACTTGTCGCATTGCAAGCTCTCCAATCTCTCGCCAGACATCTTCGCGCAGCTTGGCGCCGTTGAGACACTCACGCTGGACGGAAATACCCTCCGCCTTTTGCCGGACAACATCGGGTCGCTCGCGAACCTCGTCCATCTCAGCGTGAAGAACAACCTTCTCACGTCCTTGCCGGACAGCCTCGGTCGACTTTCGAGGCTGCAGACGCTACAAGCCTCGGGCAACAACCTTCACGGCTTGCCGCAGCAGATCTGGTTCTGCCCGCACCTCGCAACGATCAACGCGTCTTCGAACCTGATCAAAGAGTTCCCCGACCCGCCAATGACGAACGCGTCCGGCGGCGAGAGCTCCAACGAAGCGGTCGACGCGCGCAAGCAGTCGATGGCTTCGGGCTCGAGCAGCCGCGTAGCGCTACCGCTGTCGCTCGCCTTGCAGCGGCTGTATCTCGGCGACAACCAACTCGGCGACGACGTCTTCGCACCGATCTCCCTCATGACGGAGCTGCGCGTTCTGAATCTCGCCTTCAACGATATCTACGAGATCCCTGCGTCGTCGCTATTCAAGTGTCAACGGCTCGAAGAACTCTATCTGTCTGGCAACAAGCTGACGACGCTACCGCCCGACGACCTTGAGCGGCTCGTCAACCTGCGCATCATCTACGTCAACGGTAACAAGTTGCAGACGCTTCCTGCGGAACTCGGCAAAATCAAGAGGCTGTACGCCCTCGATGTCGGGTCCAACGTCCTCAAGTACAACATCGCCAACTGGCCGTACGACTGGAACTGGTGAGCCCTCGGCCCGCGCACCGCCGAGATGCCGTTCCAGCCCGAATGCTTTCCTGACCACTCACCCGGCGCAGGAACTGGAACCTCGAGCTACGCTTCCTCAACCTGTCCGGAAACAAGCGCTTGGAGATCAAGCCAGGGCACAGCAACGACGCTGCGAGCTTGCCTCGAACGGCCCAGCGGCGCAACCTCGCCGATTTCACTGCCTTGACGCGCCTACACGTTCTCGGTCTCATGGACGTCACGCTCATGATCCCGTCTGTCCCGGACGAGAGCGAAGACCGACGCGTCCGCACGTCGCTTTCCGAAATCAACGACATGGGCTATGGCATCGCCGACACGTTGGGTAGCCGAGTCGACACGCTCTCGCTCGTCGACATCGTCGTTCCGCGCTTCCGGTCAAAGGACGACGAGGCCATCTTTGGGCTCTTCGACGCCGTCAACAAAGGTCAAGGGACCGGATCGAAGCTGGTCAAATACTTGCAGGACACCTTCGCCGCCGTCTTCACGCTCGAGCTTTCGCGCCTCAAGAGCGGCGAGGTCACGAGTGACGCGCTGCGCCGAGCGTTCCTTAACATCAATCGCGACTACGGCAACCTCCTCGTCCCCGCCCTCGACTCACGCCGCAAGGGCTCCGAGATCAGCTTGACGGACCGGACCGTCTCGTCCATCCGCACCGGCGCGGCCGGCGTCATCGTCTACTTCCACCGCAAGCGTCTGTACGTCGCGAATGCTGGAAATGCGCTCGCCGTCTTGGCTGGTCGCGGAGGAACGGCGCGATTGATTGCGCGGCGGCACGAACCGTACGACGCTGGCGAGATCGCCCGTATTCGGACCGCCGAAGGATGGATCTCGCACCGAGGCTACGTTAACGACGAGGTCGACATCGCCCGCTCATTCGGTTTCTACAACGTCTTCCCGGCGGTCAACGCCGCGCCTGACGTCGATGAGATCGAGCTGACGGAGGCCGACGAGTTTGTCATCATTGCGAACCGCGGCCTGTGGGAGCACATGTCCTACCAGGCGGCGGTCGATGTTGCACGGACCGAGCGAAGCGACCCGATGTCGGCGGCGGCCAAGCTCCGCGACCTGGCAATCTCGTACGGCTCGACGTCGAACATCATGGTTATGGTGATCGCCGTCGGCGACCTGTTCAAGGCGAAAAAGGGCGGCTATTACGCTCGCACCCGCATGCCTCTCGCCGTCGACGATGGTTTCTACGGCGCCCACAAGGCAAGTGCGGTAACTGGGAGGCGCGGCAAAGGCGACGAGTCAGCTGGAGAGCGCTATCTGAACCTGCTTGATCGGGAGGTCGCGCCGCCCGTCGGAATGGTCGCGCTCGTCTTCACCGATATCCGCAATTCGACGGCGCTTTGGGAGTCCAATCCCGGTATGCAGACGGCCATCCGCATGCACAATCAGCTCCTCCGCCGCCAGTTGCGCGCCATCGGCGGTTACGAAGTCAAGACTGAAGGCGACGCGTTTATGGTCTCTTTCCCGACCGTCACTTCGGCATTGCTCTGGTGCCTTACGGTACAGCTCGAGCTTCTCCGCGAAGACTGGCCGCAGGAGATTCTCGACTCGGAGGAAGGTCGCGAGATCGTCGATTCGCGTGGAGAGGTGCTCTATCGCGGGCTGTCGGTGCGGATGGGCATCCACTGGGGAGAGCCGGTATGCGAGGCCGACCCGATCACGCGTCGTATGGACTACTTCGGCCCCATCGTCAACCGCGCTGCCCGGATCTCGGCGGTTGCGGAAGGTGGCCAGATCTCCGCGTCGCAAGACGTGATCGACATCATCCAGGACGTTGTCGTCCAGCACAAGCCTCCTGCGGACGAGTTTACGACTCTCGACGCGCCGGACGAAACCGAGTCCGTCGAAGACTACCTGGACCCTCGCGACAAGCAAGACATTGCTGCCCTGCGGCGTCTCGGGTTCGGTATTACTGAGCTTGGCGAGCGTAAACTCAAGGGTGCGCTTCCCGCGCCGAACGATAGCGCATCACGGTAGGACATGCCGCTGACCGGCCTATATCTTCTCGCGCAGGTCTCGAATCGGCGGAGCTTATTTCGCTCATTTGGCCGACCGCACTGAAGGAACGTATCGTCTCGAACGCCGAAGGTGACGAGAGCGCCGACGTCGGTCACGCGATTATCGGACAGAAGACCGAAGTCGTGCAGGACGTGACGCCGCAGCTGCTCGACGTGAACCTGATCAAGCGGCTTGGCAAGGTGGTGCACCGGGTCCGTGTCGTCCTCATTCTCTGGCGGTGTACCAGGCCTACACTGACGGATCAGCTGCCATGTAGCTCGAAGCTGTATGTGGGATCCTTGTCCACGGATTCGGCGAAGATACGACTACTCTCCTCCCGGCTTCGACGGATGCCGGCAATTCGGCGGCGCGGCCATCCACGCCCGCGCAACGCGAAGCGCTCCTTAAACGCGGTGCTCTCATCCATCCGACTTCGCTCGCCTTCCCGGTGCGCGCCGACGCGACAGACGACGAGCTTGCGGCACTCTTGGAATCTTACCTGGTCCGCGTCGAAAACTGCCTCTCGACTCTCACCCTTCATCAGCTCGGCCCTTTCACCGAAGTGCTTTCGGCGCTCGGACAGGCCGTCCGCCTCGATCCCCGGAGCATCGTCACGGCGCTAACGCGGTTCGCCGCAGTCATGCAAGCCGACCAGCTTGGTCCGCCTCCGTCCATTCCGAGTCGACAGCAATCCATGTCTCGACCTTCTACACCAAGTAACCTGCCGCCACCTATTCCGATCGTCGGGGGTACGCCGTCACGAGCAGTCGCGCCGATAAGCGGAACGCCCCAGCGCCGCAGCTTCGCGTGAGCATCGGCGCTCTCGCATCATTATTTCATAACCCTTTCGCCCCCGTCTGTTGTTTTCGACTGGTTCGCGTCTCTCTCTGTGTCAATGTCGTCGTAAAATCTGAAATAGAGCTTGCCCGGAATAAGGTCTACAGCGGCTCGAGCCCTAGGACCAGACCTGCGTGTTAAGGCAAACGGTCAGCAGCTGGCCCGCATCGGAGCTGCATCACAATTTGGTCGGGACTCACGTCAAGCAAGAGACGGTTGCGGTCCTTGAGCAGCTTGAGCTCCTTCTCGCCCTCGGCGTCCGAACCTCCCTTCGCCTTGCCGAGAATGGATACAAGCTCGCGTTCAACTGCCTTCGCCATGGAACCGGCGTCTCCGCTGCGCGACGCGTAGGGCAATCTGGTCAGACACGTTCCCTTCGGCGGGAAGAGGGGAAATGTCGAGCGGACGTACCAAATGTACGCGTAACCCTTGTTGTCGACGAGGGCCTTGCCGATCCGGTCCCCGTCCTCGCGAAGGAGTTGCTGAACGTAGACCTTGGGCTTGTCCGTCTCGCGCGAGAAGGCGCAGTGCATGCGGAACTTGCCGTCGAGCTCCTTCGCGTACTCCTCCCACTCGTCCTTGTAGAGGAAATCCCATGTCGACCGCCTGCACCCGTAGAACAGGTCGATCGTGCCCCAGTCGGCGAGGGCATCGGGCCCGCTCTTCTCCTTTGCCTTGCGCGCGAGGGCAACGCGGTCTTGCAAGAAGCCGCGGAACGGCGCAACGCCGGTGCCGGGTCCGATCATGACGATCGGAACCTTGGGCGATGTCGGCAAACGGAAGTTGGATCTCCGGACGTGGATGGGCGCGGCAAACTGCGTGCCTCGCTTGTACTTGCCGCGCGGCCCCTCGAGATGGTAAATCGGAGCGCCTTCCTCACGCTTGTTGACCTTGTCGAAGGTGCCGTTCGCCGCGTTTTTCAAGTTCAAGAGGTAGTTGGTGCCGACACCGAAAACGTGATTCGCGCCTTCGACCGGCTCGTACTTGAGCACGACAGCCGTGACGTGGATCGAGTTCGGGTGCATTTTAGGCGAGGACGAGATCGAGTAGTACCGAGGCTGGAGACGGTGGATAGCGCCGATCACACGGTCAACCGGGATCGCCCACTTGGTAGGGCTCGATGTGTTGGGAGCGTCGCCAGCGGCGAGCATGAGGACTTGCGAGAGGCGAAGGCACTTGACGCCGACCTCCTCGTGGTAGTACTGCTTGTCCGCACCGAGGCGCTCGAGCATGGCGCGCGCTCCATCGCTCGGCGCGTACTTGGCGCACTGACCGACAGTCTGACGGGAAGCGGGAGCCGAGATGTCGAGGTAGTGACGGAAGATGGTCTCGTAGGTAGTCGGGACCGGGAACGGAACTTTGGCGAGCGCCGGGTCGAGCGACTTGACGTCGATCGGTTGGTGGCGCTTGTCCTCGAGGCCGAGGATGTGCAGGAAACGTTCGACTTCGTCACTCGGGTTGACCGGCCAGAGACCGACGTGGTCTCCGGTCTGGTAGCGGATGCCCGAGTCGGTGATGTCGAACTCGGCAAAGACGCAGTTGCGGTCACCGTCTTCAAAGAGCTCCTTGGCAGAGATCAAAGGCGCCGGGTACGGGTTCTTGGCATCGTAGACGCCGCGGGTCGCGTTGAGCGCGCGGGCCGAAAGCTCTCCGAGGTAGACCTTGGCCTCGTCGACCTCGTCGAGCTCGTGAACTTCGAAGTCGGCGACATCGCCGCCGGCGCCTTCCTCCCATCCGAGCTCCTTGTGGACGGCCTCGAACATGGTGTCCTTCCACGCGAGATAATCCTCCTCCATCGACTTGTCGTCGTCACCCTCGCCGCGAGGGCCGACCCGCTTCGCTCCGAGTTCGGTCAGGCGGTCGTCAAGGATGCGAGCCATCGCATTGAAGTGCTCGTACGTCGAGTTGCCGACTGTAGTATGTCTGATGTTCAGCTGCGAGTCAGGATCGGGGGAAAGGCGCAGCGATCACTCACGACCAAAGACGACGTATTTCAGGTTCTCGAGCGTCGAGCCGTTGGCGAATTGCGGCTCCTCCTTCAAGAAGTCCATGAGCTGGACTGCATTGTCGGTCGGCTCGCCTTCGCCGTAAGTGGCCATGCAAAACACCACGAGGGCATCCTCTGGAACGGTGTCGAGGTTGTCAAAGTCATATCTGCGCGGCCAGAGAACCGATGTCAGAGGCGCACGAGCTAGCTAGCCGATTCGCAGCAATCGGGAACGCACTCTTCGGGGTCGCACACGAGCGACGAGAGACCGAAGCGAGCCTTTGCCTCTTTTGCGATCCTCGTGCCGTAATCCTCTGCAGTTCCCGTCTGCGAGCCGTAGAAGATGACGATTTTCTTATTCTGTTGCGGTCGAGGTACAATGTGATCAGCGGGGGCTAGGTCGGCGAGAAGAGGAGTTGCTTGTTTTTCGAACGCTCCGCCTCGCCTCGTACGACTCGCTACTCCACCTCGGCGACGCGTGGAAGCACTCCCGAAAGCGCGCAAGTAGTCCGTGGTGACGAGTTTAGCTCCAGGAACGGCGTCCGAGATCGCGTCGCGCCCGCGATCGGCAGGAACTGGACGAGTGCTCGAGAGAAAGGACGGAACCGGCGCGAGGCGATGCCCGAAAGGTGCGACACGAAGCGACTCACGGCTTGCTGCAGAGCGGCGACAAAGTCGCGACCGGTATCGAGACCCGCCGTCGTCGCCGAATTGGCGCCCTTGAGGCCAGAGCCGTTGACCGGCTTCGAGTCGATCGACGACGAGGTTGACGACGAGCGGCGGCCGAGGAGCAAATAGGCACCCGCCGCGAGGGCGAGCACCAGCACAATGTGAGACAGCTGTAGCGCCATCTGTACGAGTGATATCGAGTTCGGTCACTATGAGCAAACTCGATCGATCGTACGGCTCTCTGTAGAAAGAGTCGAACTTGAAAAGGTCGTGCCGCGGTCGAAACAACGGCGGCGGCGGCGGCGCGGTTCACGGGATTCGCGAGAATTCTCGGCAAGCCAGGCGCGGCTCCTCTCTCCCTTTTCGCACTTTGGGCGATCTCGAATTGCAGCGCGCGTCAGTCTACCTAACGCAGACCGCCCACCCTCTGACTTTCGCAAGAACCATTTTTCCGCCCCCAACTCACCGCGAACTGCCAAATAGCGAGCTGCCTTTTGCGTATCTGCACGTACAGTAGCGTGCGAGCGAAGTCATCTTGAGAGCCGGAGCATGAACAACTGAAAGCCAGCTGCGGGTCAGTCGCTTCGCGAATCTGGGACGGGAAAACCCGCCCCGGTGCAGTGTGGCACCGGGCCCGCTTTCCTTCCGGATTCCAGGCAATACGCTAGTCATATATCATCCTCTGCTACTCGCGAGGGCCTCGTCGGACCAGCCGAGCAAGCCTTCGACGACCCATTTGTTCCGCTCACTCGCGTCCTCCTTCTCGTCCCACTCAAAAGATGCGTCCGGATCACTCGTGGCGCCCGTGCCGACCCGCACTGGTTCTTGAGGAGCGTCCCATCCCCATTGCCGTCGACGCCCGTCGACGCCAAGTTCCTGCCACGCGCCGCGGCGAACAAGTCCGATCCGCGCCGCCTTGCGCAGGAAACTCCGCACAGTAGCTCGGCCCGAGTGGAAGCCTGCGCAGATGACCACTTGCGCCTTTGAGGACCGGTCGAGCAACTGCTGGAGCGAAGAGAGGAGGGCGTCGTGTCCCGACGACATCCACAGTGTGTCGGCGAGCAGAATCATGGAGAAACGCTGTGACGAATTGGCGCTGTCCACGGGAGCAAGTTAGCCCACATCGCATAGAACTCAGTATCTCTGAGCAGGCTCACCTCAAGAGCCGCTGTATAGAGTCGGACTCCCCCCAAGTATGTCCAAAGGCTGACACGCGCGATCGAACCTCGGGAGAGTCTTTGAGAGCCATCGCGACATTCTCTTTCAAGTTCAACACGATCTCTGGGTCATCGTAGTCCGAGAGTATCACCTGTAGGTGAGCGAGTTCTAGGTCAGCTTTGCGGGGCGGCGCAGTCCTCGAACGCAGCAGTACTGACTCGCTCTGCACCCGCTCGCGCTGCCATTAAGCCCGAGATCCCTGCGCCGGCGCCCATTTCTAGGACCGTCTCGTCTTGGACCCGAACGCGACCCGTCGCGATCGCATCGGCGAGGCGCAAACTCGAATTCCAGACGTGGTGCGCAAAAAGCTCGTTGACTTGTTGCGGCGGGAGTCGCACCGTGAAGCTGCTGCAGGCCCGAGTAGAGTTGGCTGGTGGTGTATAAGTATAGAGCTGAAGTGGATCGCCATGAGCGGGGACGTGGTGGTCGTAGAGCGCTTCGAGAGACTCGGAAAAAATGTCGACGGCGTCGGGCGGAGGCGATCGCTCGCGCGGTGTGAGCATGTCAGGGACCGTTGCTCCTGCCAGCCTGGTCCTAATGTCCGCGTCAGTACCATTAGCAGGCTGCACCGCAGGACAGTCTGCCGTTCCTGATCACCGACCTGTTTATTGATCGATGCGCTGTCTTGCCGAGCGAGGTGGTCCTCGGCAGCGCCTACACACAGCTGAGCCGTTCGATGTAGGCAGCGGGTCCGTGCTCGTCGCCTTCTCAACGAGTCACCAGCACGAGCGACACGAGCGCGGCGGCGCGAGCGCGGCAAAGGCGTTCAAGCGGCGTGCGCGAGCGACCTCCGATCGGGTGCCATTCATCACGTCTATCTCTTACACCCCTAAGGCCTTTTTCTTTCCAGGCAGCAGACCAATAGTGCTCAGAAGTCCAAGATGGCGCGCTGTGATGGTCCCGGAAGCGCCCTGACAAGGGGTAAACCAGGAGAGTTTGCAAGGGCAGAGTGAGCACGTGAAACTTGGGCTCGGTCGCCTCCGACGGCACGGACTTGCGACTGAAGCGATTCTCGCGTTCTTGCATTTCGATCTTCTTTTTGACTAAAAGATAAAGGTCGGGACCGTGACAGGGCGTCAGAATGGCAAAAAAATTGAGCTCCGAAGAGCAACCCATCTGATCGTGCGTGTCATCCTTGTGCAGGGGCCATGCTAATCTTCTCTGTATCGTTCCTGAAAGTCGATTCGGTTGAAGGGGTGAGAAACGATGACCTAATAGAAGAGTCTGTGCATTGGCGCAAGACTAACCAATTTTAATGTATGCACAACCCGAAGGTTGGCTGACAAGGCGTCGCCCAAAATACAAGGTTGAGCCGGTCGATTACTACATGTTTGCGTCGGTTCGGTGTCAAACGCTCGCAGGAGGCCTCGACAGGCGGCGCAGGAGCGGCCGCGCGCGGGCGGAGTTGTTAGGGCGCTCTAGTCATACATGGCCTTGATATCTGTGACCTGAGCAGTTCAAGCAGCGCTCACAAAACGTCGGAAGTGTGCAAGAGCAGAACGAGTGTACCGCAAGAAAGGGACAAGGTCAGGCATTTGTGACTAAGGGGAGGTTTCGTTACCTCGTGCGAAAATTCGAGGAGCCAATCGGTGAAAGGCTAGACCCGCTTCGCCGCGGCCGCGGGGTGCGTCGCTGACAAATGAGGCGGGCGGCAAATCGAACCGGGGGGCGGCGGGCAGACGCGGTCCAAGGTGACTTTGTGCTTTTCTCCCTTCTCCCGCACGCTCTTGCGTAGATCACATGTGAGTCTCACGGCCTGCGGTCACAGGCTACCATTCGACCGATAACGCTGCGAGTACACGCAAGTCCGTAAAGGTCGTTTCTCGGCGGCTGTCTCCCCACCCTGACTCCCTCGGATCCACTCGCGACTTGTAGCGCCTCGCCACCCGCACCGAGCGGAGCTCGCTCTTCAGTACTGACACCGACTACTCGCGCCCCGCAGTCGCATCGAAAACAATGGCATTCGCATCCGTGCTCCGATCGACGCCGCGTCTCGCTTCCCGCGCCGCCCCGCAGATCGCCCGTACCTCCGCTCGCCGAGGATACGCGTCGGGACCGGCGCAGGCCAAGAGTAACAACGGACTCTTGTTCGGCGCTCTCGGGGCTGCCGTCGTCGGTGGCGGACTGTACTTCTACGCCCGCCCGGACCCGAACGACCAGCGGACTATCAAGGATGCTGCGAGCCCCAAGGAGGTCGACTACCAGGCCGTCTACAACGCCATCGCCGAGAGCCTCGAGGATGAGAAGTACGATGGTGAGCGACGATTTGCAGCCGTCCCGTACAGGCCATCCTCCCCCCGATAGCGCTGATCCGCCTTTGCTCCGCCTCGCAGACGGTTCATACGGTCCCGTTCTCGTCCGCCTTGCCTGGCACGCGTCGGGTACCTATGACAAGAACACGGGGTGCGTACTGCCACTGCGGAGCTGCTTCCGGTCAGCCACTGACTTTTGCGCTCACTGTTGTCAGCAATGGCGGTTCGAACGGAGCTACCATGCGTTTCGCTCCCGAAGCGAACCATGGCGCCAACGCCGGCCTCGACAAGGCTCGCGAGCACCTCGAACCGATCAAGAAGAAGTTCCCGGAGATCACGTACTCCGACCTTTGGGTGCGTGTGGCGTACATTTCGCGTCTTCTTCGACACAGGAAACTGACTGAGCCGTCTATCAGACTCTGGCCGGTGTCTGCGCAGTCCAGGAACTGGGTGGACCTTACGTCCCGTGGCGCGCTGGACGCAAGGATGGGTGAGTCGAGCGTAAAGTCTTCGCGTATTTCGTCTGAAGCTTATACTGACTCAATTCTCGTCCGTTTGTAGCAACGTCGAGAACTGCACTCCGGACGGCCGCCTGCCTGACGGCGACAAGGGAGCCGACCACATCCGCAACATCTTCTACCGCATGGGCTTCAACGACGAGGAAATCGTTGCCCTCTCGGGTGCGCACGCTCTCGGCCGTTGCCACACCGACCGCTCCGGCTTCGATGGTCCGTGGCAGGTGAGTTTGCTCAAGTACTTTGCCGTGACGCATTGAGGTCATCGGACGTACTGACACGAGTGGCGGCCTGGCAGTACGCGCCGACGACCTTCTCGTAAATCTGAACTCCAGCTCTGCTCGCGGCTCGTTCCAATGCTGATACCCGAAATTCCGTCGTACAGGAACGAGTACTTCCGTCTGCTCTTTGATGAGAAGTGGCAGGAGCGCAAGTGGAAGGGCCCGCCTCAGTTTGAGAATAAGACCGACAAGAGCCTCATGATGGTGCGTCTGGCACAATTGTTCCTCCCAGCATGTGTGCTGACCAATCTCGACTTGATGTAGCTCCGCACCGACATGGCTCTCACCACCGACAAGGGCTTCAAGCCGACGGCTCAGAAGTACGCCAAGGATGAGAACGCCTTTTTCTCCGACTTCTCCAAGGCGTTCAGCAAGTGCGTGCATTCGGCGTATCGTGCGCAACACCTCGTCATACTCATGCCACACTCTTCTTCAGGCTCATCCACCTCGGAGTACCGACGGCTCAGCTCTCCGAGCCGATCCCGCTGAAGAAGCTCGAAGACCAGGCCCCGGCAACCGCCTAAGAGTCCGCTACTTTCGCACGCATTTTCCTCTTGTAGTACCGGGTCAACAGGCTTTGCAAAGATGTCTATATCAGAAGTGGCACACTTCGTCGACAGTTTGCGGCTACCGGCATACTGCGTATCGCAGGAGCCAACCCGGCGAGTCTCGGCGTATATCCTCGATGACGGCATCTGCCTACATGATGCGCCGGTTCCATCCGATGGCGATGTCTCTCCGGAGTCTAGCCCTCGCAGGCCACGTATAGCTGTGCCAATCATGCGATGCCCTGTTGTCTCGGGAGCGTGGCGCGCTGGAGATGGGTGGTGTTGGCGACAAACCCTCCCTCTTTCACCCTCCACTGGGCTCTAACGACTCATACAGCTCGTGTGTGAGCACCCTACGTCGCCTTAGTGATGGCTTCACTCATCGATATACAGCTGCGGACCCGAGAGTCGTCGCTCTCCCTCTTGCCGCAGCACGCCCGCTTACCTGCGTTACCCCTGCGCCTGGGCACGGCCGCTCCTGCGCCGCCTGTCGAGGCCTCCTGCGAGCGTTTGACACCGAACCGACGCAAACATGTAGCAATCGACCGGCTCAACCTTGTATTTTGGGCGACGCCTTGTTAGCCAACCTTCGGGTTGTGCATACATTAAAATTGGTTAGTCTTGCGCCAATGCACAGACTCTTCTATTAGGTCATCGTTTCTCACCCCTTCAACCGAATCGACTTTCAGGAACGATACAGAGAAGATTAGCATGGCCCCTGCACAAGGATGACACGCACGATCAGATGGGTTGCTCTTCGGAGCTCAATTTTTTTGCCATTCTGACGCCCTGTCACGGTCCCGACCTTTATCTTTTAGTCAAAAAGAAGATCGAAATGCAAGAACGTCGAGAATCGCTTCAGTCGCAAGTCCGTGCCGGTCGGAGGCGACCGAGCCCAAGTTTCACGTGCTCACTCTGCCCTTGCAAACTCTCCTGGTTTACCCCTTGTCAGGGCGCTTCCGGGACCATCACAGCGCGCCATCTTGGACTTCTGAGCACTATTGGTCTGCTGCCTGGAAAGAAAAAGGCCAGGGGTGTAAGAGAGAGACGTGATGAATGGCACCCGATCGGAGGTCGCTCGCGCACGCCGCTTGAACGCCTTTGCCGCGCTCGTGCCGCCGCGCTCGTGTCGCTCGTGCTGGTGACTCGTTGAGAAGGCGACCATCTGGTCGGGCCGACTTTTACTGGAGCGTCTGGAAGGGATCAGTGCTCCCTGACAGCAAGCTGCGCGCCTTAAAGCGGGCGCCGCAACCTGATTTGCGGCTCCGGACAGTAGGTCCGCTGCGTCAAGCCCTCTCTCTATGAGAGGCTACGAGAAAAGACAAGCAACATGGCACGACCTTCGGGACAGCTACAGTTCAGACATTCTCCTTCCTCGTTTCGCGAGCCTCGGCTTCTCCCTTCAGCTCGTGCAGTCGCTGTTCCCACACCGGGACTTCCGCCAGCTTCTGTTCGAGGTTCTGCTTCTCTTCCTGCAAGGCGAGGCGCTTCTCCCAGTCGAGGGGGCCGAAGGCGTAGTCGCCGCCTCCGAGCAACTGTTGCGCAGCGGAGAGGAGATCAGTCAGGACTTCGGCATTCTCATCGTCACTGCGAAGCAGGAACGCACGTGCAGAATATACTTGTGGTACTTCCAGAGCGACGGCCGGTGAGAGACTGTCAGCAGCGTGATGCCAAGCTCTGCGGTGGCGGGTCGGCCTTCTCAGCCCTCGTTCTAGAGTACAACGCGACCATCTCGGATGTCAAGCTTTACCTGTGGCTTTCTCGTAGAAAGTCTTCTCTACCTCAAGAGTGACGGCGCTCGTGCATTCATCGAGGATAGCGTACTGCGGGAGGAGGCTCGCTATCAGCTGCGAAACGCTGCGAGGGCGCCTTCCCGACGAACCTTCGGCCGGTGGTAGAAGAGCCGAGCCATAGCGAGTCGCTGCTTGTCTCCTCCAGAGAGCGCATCTCGCCATTCGCGCTGTGCGTCCCATCCCCCCTCGCGTTCGACGATCGCTTCGAGTTCGAGCATGCGCAAGATTGCGCGCAGGTCGTTGTCGCTGACGCCGCGAGCATACATCTGAGAACGCGTGTGCGGATAAATAATCTGGTCGCGAAGGGTGCCGAGCGAGAGATAAGGTCGTTGCGGGATGTAGGTGAATTCGGAGGCGGGCGGTTTCGTCACGGTACCGCCTGGACGCAGCATCAGATTCACCCTCCGTCAGCCCAATCCGAGCGGCGCCCGATGCGAGCGTAGACTCACCATAGATGGGCCACAGTCCGCCGAGGATCCGGAAGAGCGAGGATTTGCCGGTTCCATTGCCGCCAACGACCAGGAGATGTTGCTGCGCGAGAGGACGAGCGTGAGTTTCGCTGCGATGCTATCCAATAGGAGGGCATCGCTCACTCCTGGCTTGACATAGAAGCTCAAGCTCCTGATTAGGACGTCGCCTGCGGAAGATCTCGAGCGCCGTCAGTCCAAGCTCGCCGAAGCCGCGCACGAGGAGGTAACCAACCGTTCGGCGTGACGATCGGCACCTTGTCGAAGACAATCTCGTTGTCCGAATAGACGATTCGACCCCGACCTTGGAGCACTGCGGACAGCTCGCTGTCAGCGGACGACGATGATTCGGTCAGTTCTGAAGCTGCTCACTCTTGGCGTTCTCGGCGACTTCGTCGTCTTTCCCGACCGTTCGGCCGGCGGTACTGCCTCCTCCTACGAGTTTTTTCTGATATCGCCCCGCCTTCACGTCTTCCATCGTATCGAGCAGATCCGACACGCGTGCAGTGTAGCCGGACAGCTCTGAAAGGTCGCGGTAGGTCGACATGAGGCGCTGCAAGACGGGGAAACGGGGTCAGCACACGCCTCTGCAGCTTGTTCGAGAGCTTCGACATACGCCGAGGGCGTCCGAGGCCGAGAGTAGTAGTCGGCGATTCGTGACGAAACCTGGCAAGGACGTTCGTCAGTAACAGCGTTCCACTCGGTCTTACGGCACATTCTCAAACTCACCCTCGGTCCGTGATCCAAAGTCGACGTTGGCGAGCACGGAGCCCAGTCCGCCTGCCCCGCCGAGGAGGCGGGCACCAAAAACGGGAACGGCGCAGACGCACAAACCGAGGCTGCCCCAGAACCATTTCACGATCGATTCCTCGACGATCGAGTAGACCATGCGCATCCGCAAGATCCGGTTGATGTGCTTGATGAGCGCAAAGTAGCCGCGCTCGATGAGGTTCTTCTCGGTTTGCGAGCCACGAAGGAGCGCGACCTCTTCGGCATGTTCGAGGAGGCGAGTGTGCGAGAAGCGATATTCACCCTCCAGTCGTTGCTCTTCGGCGGCGTATCGGCCGAACGGCGGAGTTGCCCACTTGACTACGCGGAACGGATACGAGAACTGTCAGGAAGGGTTTTGCACCCTCGTCTTCAGCTGGGCGTACGACTCACGGAGAGCTGCTGAGATCTGTACGATCGCCGTCAAGGCGATCAAGCCTTCCGCGCCGACATTCTGCGAGAGCTTGGCGTTGTAGATGATGACGTCGAGAACGGGTTTCGCGATGTTGCCGCTGCGGTGATGTTCAAGGTTAGAACCCTCGGCCAAGTCTCGAGCAGACCCCACGAGCGATCACGCACTATATCTCTGCGAGCGAGTTGCTGAATTTCTGAATGTCGACGACGATGAGCTGGTCGGCATTCTTGATGCGGTCGTCGAGATTGCCGAGCGCGTAAAACGTCGAACCCTGCAAGTAGTCCTCGTGGACCTTTTTCGTCAAGCGGGTGCGGTATGCGATGGCTGCGCATTCCGGTGAGTCAACAATCTAGACTCTCGGGCTCGCAGGCGGTCTTCCGCGGGCTGACCGAGTTTGCTCTGAAGGTAAGTGAGCATCGAATTGGTATAGGTCGCGGGGATGGCGATGGCGATCCAAGTCAGGATTCGGACGAAAAAGACTCTTGGCTGAGCCCGGACGAGAGCTGATACGATTGCGCCGTCAAGGGAGGCGATGTAGAGAGAGAGGGCGGTCCGGGCGACGAGGAAGAACGAATGGAGCAGGAGAAGGGACGCCTCTTTTGATCTGTATGACGGCAAGACGATCCGGAGGAGTCGGGCGAGGCGCTGCCAGAAGACGGCGTCCACCTGGAGAGCGCGTCAGTGTCAGCTAAGATTGCTCGAGGAACGCGCGGGGGTCATCAAGCCAGAGTTGACGACGCACCTCGACCCTCGGTCCGCGCCTTTTCCCGAGCGTTTTACCGCGCGGCTCTGGAGAGGCGCTGATAGGCTTCTCTGCTGTAGCAGCGGGTACGGTGGAGCCGGCGGCGAGTGTCAACGATCCTTGAGCAGCAGCCTTTGCCCTTTTCTTGGCGTTCGCGCTCCCCGTCAGGCCGGCGTACGTCTACTCACGGATTCTTGTCGAGTCAGCGTCGAGTCCACCGTCTCGTGTGAAGCAGCCAGCCTCACGTTCTGTAGGACATAGGCCGAGAATGCGACCATGAGGAGGTTGGAGTACCGGCGACGGTGCGCGAGGTAGTGGGCGACGAGTGGCCGCGCGTACTGTTCCTGGACCGCATGACGGAGCGTCGATTGAGCGGGTGCCATTGTCGGACCCACAGCTGCGGCGGTCCTTGCTTCGAGAGCCGGATCGTCTAGCCTAGCTATCCGCAGAGTGACGAGGGTGCAAGGCGCGAACTGAAGGAGGCCGCTATGTCGTCGTCGGTGTGACCGGGCAGTCTCGTTCGAGTCCCTCTCGACTCGGCGCGGATACGGACCAGCTCTCTTGTGCGTCCGTGAGGTAGCACGAGGGTCGCCGGGATGGGCAGAGTTGCACGTGAAGGGCTGCAGGCTCTTTGATGAACCTCCCCTCAGCCTCCCCTCAGCAGACAAAGGCTTGGGTCCGGACTCGAGAGCGACGCAATGACGACAAAGACCCGCTCGGGGCTTCTCTCTGACGAGAGTAACGCATCGCGAGTCTTCTACTGCTTCCTGACTGCTCCTCTCTCGAGCCTGCTGCCCCTGCCTCTCTCGCTCTCTTGACCTCCTCCAAGCTCGTACTCGCTCTTTCGGCTCGGGCTCGCGTTTGCCGCCCCACACCGCTCTCGCATCTCCCGAACACTCACCGACTGCAAGCTCGAGCCTGACCATGCCGCACGACGGAACTCTGGCCGAAGACAGGCTCAAGCTACCCATGCACGACCTCATCGAGCGCGCACCGACGCCTCACAGTGTCACGAACCGCCGACTCGACATCACAAAGAAGAAACACCGAAAGTCAGTCGAGGTGGCGTTATATCGGGAAACAGCCCTGCAGCCAAGTCTTGCGTGATCTTCAAGAGGCTGACAGACTCGCCCGCAGGCCCTCGGCACCGTTGTCGATCGTCTTTGTGGGAGTGGCAGTGCGCGAACGGCCCGATCTCGAAGACAAGGGTGCAGAGTACGCCATCGCCGTCAGCGACGGGTGCGGAATCGTACAGGTACAGACCTCCTTATGCACAGAATGTCAACTCCGATGGAGGAGGCTGACCGGGGACATTGTCGTTATAGAGCGAGCATGGCTTCCGTCCCAAGGGCGAGAACAGCGCCAACGCACTCGACCACATCCTGGAACTTGCGAGAAAGTATACGTCGCAGCGTGGTCACAAGGTACAAAGTTGTTCCGAATCGCAACTTATTCGCGTGCTTCGAGACGACACGCACAGGAAGGAGCACTGAAATCGACGCGCTCGCAAACAGATCCAAATCGTCGCGCTTGCTCGGACTTGCGACGGCTTGCACCCGAACTTGACCTTTGACGCCGACAAAGAGTGCGAGGGAACCAATCTCGACTACCTGACCCGCGTCTGGCTCGAACTCGACGCGATCCCGTTCCTGACGTCGCACGAAGCGACCGAGGGAAAGTTCTCGCTCGACGGACAAGCGACGGCCGCGATCGACGAGGCTCTCACCACTTTGGTGCCGATGTCGAGCTCGACGATCCGAGTCTGCATGAGCCCGCTGCGACGTGTTCTCGGTACGTCGAGAGCGTTCTCCGTCAAGGCGCCTGCTTCCGAAACTCGTGTAGCCTGACGAAACGCCTCGATACCCGCAGTCGACGCCGACTTCCGAGTCCGCCTCTACTCGCTCGCTCAGCTCAAGAATGTCACTTCGCCTGCACTCTGGTCTGCGTTCGCGAACCTCGGCGAGGCGCTCGCGGCGCAAAAGACGAGCATTCGCTTCTTCTCGGCGACCCCTCGCGGCGGCGGCGTCGCGCTCATGCGTCACTCGCTCATGCGGATCTGGCACATGGCAGGTCTCGACGTGCAATGGTGAGTCGTCTGATCCCGAAGGTCGCGCTGTACCGCGAGCGCATGCCATTATGACCAAGCGGGGGACTGATCTTTGCGCATTCGCTCAATTTCAACAGGATGGTGCCCGACGGCGATCCTGCGACTTTCAACATCACGTGAGCTGCCTGGGCTTCGGGGAACCTGGTTCTCCCGTCGCTGACATCCCGCCCAAACTGCAGGAAGCGCAAATTCCACGTGCGTTGCGTGTTTCTCCGGCCTTCCTTACCCGCCGCCTTTCTGCTAGTCGCAAAGCACCGAGTCCGGTAGCATGCGAGCCTGAAGCCGGTCCGTCGCAAGCTCGAAGGCTGATCATCTTTAAGCCGCTGCGCAGAACGTCTTGCAAGGTGTCGCAGAACCCGACGTTATCCTCTGCGACCAGGACAAAGAGCTCTTTGAAGCGTGGACAGTGCACAACTACAAGCGGTACTGGCAAGGCGAGGACAGCCCGTTCCGCCGCCTCGACATCGCCGTGATCGACGATCCCCAGCGTGAGCGCCGTCATGGCTTCTTTCAGCGGGCTGCGCTGATTTCTCCGAGTCGACACAGTGACGGCACTGATTCCAATCATCCGCCGAGAGTCGCCGAGGACCAAGATCGTCTACCGCTCGCACATTCAGAGTGAGCACGTAGTGACCTTCTTAAAGGCCTCCGCCGTGACTGGCTAAACGTAGTGATGCACTCGCAGTCCGCGCCGATCTCATCGACGGAGGAGAGAAGCAGCAGTGTGCTACGTGGGACTACCTCTGGAGCTTCATCAAGCTTGCCGATGTCTTTGTCGCCGTACGTGCTTTCCTCCGAGTAGGCTTCGAAAGCCTCGGCTGATGAAGTTTCCCGCCGCAGCATCCCGTCGAGGACTTTGTCCCGCAAGTTGTCAAAGACAGTATGCCGGTCGTCTACATGCCACGTCAGTGCAGCATCTCCCCGAATGTGCTCGGAGAAGCTTGCGATCCTGACGAGAAGGTTGACAACAGCCTCGACCGACCCCCTCGACGGCCTCAACAAGCCGATTCAGCGTGAACATCTCAACATGTACCGTCACACTTTTGATGCAGCCGTCCAGGTACGCTTTGACGCAGGACGGTACCCAGGCACGCTGCCGCGGGAAAGGCGCTTCTGACGTTTTGTGCGGCATAGAGCTCGGACGGTCGTCACGTCGATTGGAACCGCGGCTACATCATTCAAGTTGCGCGCTTCGATCCGTCGAAGGTCAGTTCCGAACCGAGTCTGTCGACGATCCTCGCGAATCGAACGCAGATTGAGCTTTTCACTATGCGCAACAGGGCATTCCCGACCTCACGGAAGGATACAGGCTCTTCCGTGAGCAACTCGAGGAGTCGGGTATCGAGGGCAACATCCCCCAGCTGATCATGGTGAGTACTGCCGAAGTTGATACGCAACGCGCTACTGCGTCTTGCTGAGAGGCGCGAACGCGAACTGCACGCAGACCGGACACTCGTCGGTGGACGACCCGGACGGAACGCTTGTCCTGCACCAGTTGCAGGAGCAAGTCAGCGACCGCAAATTCGAGCGCATTCGTGACGACATCTTTGCAATCCGCGCTCCGCCTTCTGGTGCGTCTCGGAGGCGGCCGGCACAAATCCAAGCCGCAGCTAATCTGTATGCACCTCGCAGACCGTCTTCTCAATGCGATGCTACGCGGCGCTGATGTCGTCTGTCAAGTCTCCACTCGCGAGGGATACGAGATCAAAGTCACCGAAGCGGTCCACAAGGGCAAGTGGGTCATCGCCTCGAACGCCGGCGGGATCCCCCTGCAAGTCCGCGAAGGCACAGACGGCGACATCGTAGAGCCGTCAGACTCGCAAGGAATCGCAGACGCCCTCCTCAAGTTCTACTCGTCGGAATCGCTCAAGGCGAGTCGAAGCGAGATGACGGCAAACGATATTCACCGCATGCGCGGCGGTCGGCAGTGAGTCGAGGTCGCGTCTCGTACGCCGCGCTTGAGACAGTCGCTCACTGTCCGGTCTCCCAGCGGTGCTCACGGAAGCGGCCCGTCGGAACGTGACTTGTCCATCGGCAACGCGACGATGTGGCACGTCAACTTTGCCAAGCTCATCGGCATCTCAGGCCACGTCGAGCTCAGCGACGAACAGAAAGGTCTCCTTGACCGTCTGGAGGTTCCGCGGCACGGGCGCCGTGCCTGCGATCTCGCGAGTATCAAGGATCGCAAAGTCTGGGATGTTCTCGTCGAGGCCTTTGAGGAGGCGAAGAAGCAGTAGATCCGTGAGAGAAACTCATCTGTACCGCTCTGATCATGCATGAAGGAATGTGTGTTGGTGGAGAGAGTTGCAGCATGCCCTGATAAGCTATGCACTCCAGATGCCCGTCTCCTGGCCCACGTAGGCGAGGATGTTCTTCGTGGGATGCCATGCGAGCGTTTCGCTGTTGCCGCCTGGGACCGCGAACGAGGCAACCTTGGCCAGACTTGGCACTGAGGACTGTGAGGCGGGACTGTAGATTAGCCACAGGATCGGTACCGAGAAAGCGTGGGTGTAGCCTCACGATCACGACTTGACCATCCGCAGCACAAGAGGCGACAAAATTGCCGTCTTGCGAGAATCGGACCATCCGTACAGGGTCACTAATGGGTCGCAGCAAGGTCAGGTTGTGCACGTGAGGACCATAACGAGCAAAGAGCAGGCGTACTCGTGCACTCCCGAAGTCGCTACGCATGTCCAGTCTTGAGTCTCCCACAGACTCACGAGGGTGTCGTTACAGCCGGCGACAAAATACCTGCAAGATATCGGAGGGAGAAAGTCAAGGTCCGGTGATCTCCGGGAAGCTCGATGAACCGACGGCGTACCTTCCTCGAGGATCGAGGTCGAGGACCGTCACCGGCATAGTGCCGACGTCAACAGCGTGTATAGGCTCGTGAGACGGGAACGCAGTGACCCGCAGTTGGCCCTCGACTCCGGTGACGAGGAAAGCGTCGTTATGCGAGAAGAGGAACTCGTTCGTTTGCTGCGCACGACTCGACGGGTGACTCAGAAGCCTGGTTGACAGCTCGCGGCGTTTCTGGCGAAGTGACGGAAGGGCGCGCACTCACGTCTTTCCCCATGTCTATTTGCTTCGAAATCGTCTGCTCTTCGACGTCGACCCATACCACCTTGTCATTTCGGTTTCCGACAACGATGGTCTTGCCGTCAGACGACCAAGCCATGTTGAGATTCTCTCCGAGCGTTTCGACTGTCGATACTGGCTTGTGACCCTCTGCGTTTCGGAGGACGGGCAGGGGTCAGGACCCGAGCGCGTGCAGGTAGGGGAATGTCGCCAACAACTCACGCCGCAGGTCCCTACGCGAGCGCAGCCCGGCGGTCAGCACAATCTCTGAACGTTCGTAGCACTTCAAGCGAGACTCACCAAAAGTGCAGAGCCTTATCCTGAGCTGCGAAAGGATGCAGAGCGCAAAGGACGCACAACCGTCAGCGTCCGCTTGGCGCCCATAGCCGAATAACATCGTTCGCATAGAAGAGAGAGTCATACCTGAGCCGCTCACGCTCGCGAACCGCTCTGGGTGGATTGGGCTCCACCGGACGCACTGCACCTCGCCCGTGTGCCCGCGGCATTCTGTCGCCGATCTAGGATCTGAGTGAACGACTAGCAAGTCAGCTCACTGCATCAGCGCCGTTTAGAGTGCATTGATCAGCTTACCTTTGTCTGGCAAGTAGACCCGGATCACCTTGTCCGTCCCCGCTGTCGCGAGTCGCCTCCCGTCCAGATTCCCTGCAACGAGCGCTCACGCATCAGTGATCGATGTACGCGACTACCTCTGGTCCGCGAACAAGCGCCCGGTCGAGTCGTGGTGACGGTCGGAGAAGGACTGACAGGCGACGGAACGGACTCGCTCTCGCCCAGAACCGATGCGGCGCGTAGTATGCCGAGCAAAGTCATCCACGGGAACAGTGGACACCATCAGCAGCGTCGCAAACCCTCTGAGCGGGGCAGAGAGCTCAAAGGGGCAAAGTGGAGCGGAAGCACGTGAAGCCGACTCGATCGGTCAGAAAGACGGCACCTCTGTAATGAGAGACAATAGAATAGAACACTTGCAGGTGCTTGTGTGTACACGTGGTCTGTGATCTAGGACTATATGCGATCTGAGATAGAAGGAAGGAGAAATTGCGAGGAGAAAGGAACATAGTCGTACAACGAGGGCGACGCGGAGGAAGCGAGCGCAGTGCCGCTTGAGTACAGAGGAGTACCGAGGAAAGCTGCGTGACTGCAACGCGCTCTAAGCGATGGACGCCACCCGTCTCGGCGGATCCTCCACCGTCGCTTCGAGCGAGGCCCGCCCGGGCCGGTCGTCCTCGACCTCGTCGAGGCTATCGCTCCTGATGCCCTTCGTTTCCTTGTCCGCCGAGGACGGCACCGCCGAGTACCCGCCGCCCCTGTACGCCGACGGACTCGTGCCGCGCGTCGGCGTCGAATCGCCGCTGTTGCTCGGACTCAGCGCGATCCCGCTACCGGATGTGCCGTCGCCAGCGAGACGCGCCAGCATCCGCTCTCCATACGGCGTGTAGTTCTCGCCGTCGTGGCGAGCGTACCAGAGCCGTTCCCAGCCGTTCGTGAGACCCTCCGAGTAGTGCCGCCGATCGAGCTTGCGTAGGCGAACGCGCTCGAAAATTGTAAACGAGACGACAGAGTAGAATGTACCGGCGAGCAAGTCGATTGCGAACTGCGAACAGAGACTGTGCGTCAGCGATACGGTAGCATCGAGGCGGCGATCCAATGGCGTCAAATGCAGCGAGTTGGAGGGATGCTCACGTGGTGGTGAAGGTACTGAGTCGCCCAGAACATCCAGCTGCAAGGAGATCTCGGTTAGCCGAGGCTGCTTAGTCTCCTGGACCCAATCTCGATGCGACGCACAAGCAGTATAGCCAGGCAAAGATCAGTCCTCGATAATTCTTCGAGTATCGGATAACGAAGAGCGAGCAGCAAATCGCAGTCGCGGCGTGCAAGGACGGGATCGCGCCAAATACAACGGGACCCTTGCCGAACGCCTTCGTGTAGATGTGAGTTCCGAGGATGCTGTCGACCCGGACAAGACCGGCGGGATTGCCGGGATAGGTGTAGTCAGGCTGTGCCGCGTCGATACCGTATACATCGTAACTGCGCGATAGAGCAGGTATTAGGCGGATCCAAACCCGACCGGAAGCACAATGGAGTACGCACAACCAGGGCGAAGCGTTTGGGAAGACGAGGTGCGTCGCAAGACCAGCCAAATTTTGCGCTCCGAGCGTCCAACCGAACGTACACGCCGCGCCCTGCGTTCCGAAGCCCCAGATCCACCAGCCGGCGATGATCGGAGACGCGAAATGGAGAGCTCCGTAAGAGCCGAACGCAAAGAGGTCGAGCGCGTTCGACTGCGTGGTCGGGATGATGCGTCAGACCCGTGCCGGGTGGAAGGAGACGCAAGAATGCGCCCACTCACGATTTCGAGCTTGCCAAGTTCGGATGTGGCCAAGAGAGCGACCGGGAACAGCAGAACACTCGCTGCGTACCAGCGCCCTCGACCCCGTTCTGCCTTGACCTTGTCACCTTCACCTGCGTACGACCGCGCGCGTCAGCTTCCGCCAGGTCTCGCCAGCGTTGAGTGAAGAAGCACGCAGCGCACTCCAGTAGTACACGAGACGAGCGAGAGGCAGGAGAGCCAGCGTGAGCAGGATCACGCCGAGTGGAGAGAGGAGGAACCGGTTTGCGGCAGGGAGGAGGTTGATGTGGATCTGCGCAATCCGGATGTCATTCACAGGTCAGCTTGGGGGTACGGACTAGCAGGTATGGGCGTCCCACCGCCAAGATTCGCACAAGCGCTCTTTCGCGCAGATGACGCCAGACTCACAGGCGGCCTGATCTCGGTCGGAATATGTTTCGCCTGCTTGAAGAGGAACGTCCACAGGAATGGCGGGAAGGCACCGACTGTGATCCATCCAGAAGAGACTCAAAAGTCAGCGTTGTCTGAAGTGAGGGTGGCGCGTCGAGTGCGCAATGGTCGCGTGACCTCGAAGCCAACTGATAAGATCGGCCATTCCGGAGACAGGAGGAGACACTCACCGAGCACGGTCCATAACCGGTACGGGACAGACGCTCCATTCAGCAGAACCCATCGGCAATGGATCAGGACGGCCACAACGGCAGAAGCGGCGGCGCCGAGTCGGAATCGGCGGATCATGGCTCGAATGGTCTTGAGCGCGTGCGCACGCGGCTGCGGTCGTAGAGATGGCGCAGTGAAACCCCCTTGGCCGTCTATGGTAGACTCTGCCCGCGAGTCTGTATGCGTATCTGCCTTCGTGCAGTCGAGTCTAGCTGCGGCCTTTGTCGGTTGTGTCGAGCGAGCACCGCCGCCTCGAAAGTCGCTCGCGTGTCAAGAGTTGCACACCGAATGACGACAGCAGACCGATAGTCAAGTCTGCACACAGGTGTGCAAAGGGCGTACGCTCGGTCGGGATGGCTCCGGTTCAGCTTCACGAAGCTTTACAGACAAGGTCCGAGCAGGTTTCGCTTGTTTGTGCGCGAGGAGGCGATGGGATCGCTCGCCCAGTTCGGCCGGGGCTCCCGGGAGGCGTTTGCTCGCCGTTCGGTCCGTCGCGCTCGCCCGCGCGGCGCGTGGGAGACCAGCGAACAAAAAGGCTTGGAACCTCCCCTCCATACCAGGGCTTCGGACTGCAGACTCACGCGGGAACCGGTGCAGCTGCCGACTTGCGCAAACGGAGCGGACGTCGGATCCACAGCAGGGGGAGCAGGTTTGCGAAGAAGGAGTCCCTCGCGCGCGAGACAAGTCTCATCGCGCCGCCGTGCCAAAGAGTCCGAAGTCGGCCTGCAGTGAGCTCCCGGAATTTGTCCAGCCGCGGGTCACGGCCTTTCACGACTGACTGCACGACAAGCTTAGGTATAGCGAATGAGCGCGTTCCCCAGCGAGAAGCCCTACGGCCGCGCCTGCGCTTCGCCTCCGACAAGGTGCGCCCCGTCTCCCTTGACGGGGACCTCCTCAACAACCTGTACCGTCTCGGACCCTGCTTCTGGAACAGCAGCACTGGCCTTGCCGGTCGCCCACGCCCGGACTGTCTCCTCTTGCCCAAACGTGCTCCAGAAAGTCGACACGAGCCGGTCGGATTTCTGCGGTGGCAGCGGGAAGAAGGCGGGCGGCAGAGACGGGTCGGCTGTCGAAGGATAGACGACCGGTCAGCTGATAGGCGCGCGGCAAAGACGCTTTTCTCTCCTCGATTCAGACGCAGAAAGTGTCTCGGTACGCACTGAAGGTGACAGTGAGGCCTGGCGGTTGGCTCCAGGCTGTTTCGGTCGTCGCGGCTTCGGTTTCCGGTGCCGCCGCCTGAGGCGATGACCCGTCTGCGCTGGGCGGAGCGGCTGCTCGTCGCTTCTTCTTGGTGACGACCGGAACTTGCTCGAACGAGATGCGGAGGGAAGGGTTCGCGAACCGGACAGCCGGGATCGCCGACTTGACAAAGTGTCTGCAACGAACTGCCTCGTCAGACTGAATACTGTGCCGTGAGAACTGGCTGCTGAGCGTACCTTGCGCCTGCGTTGCCCTTGACGCCTTCACTGCGGATCGTCAAGCCCTCAATGATGCTCGGCAACTGCCTGCTGGAAGGACCGGCCACGATTTGCTGGAGCTGCGACGCGAGCTGGGTCGTCTTGCGAGCTTGCCGGAGGCCAGACATGGTAGCTTCGATGACCTCTGTACGGGCACGAACGAGGGCGGTTGAGACCGAGTGGTCGCGTTTGATCGTTGTCAGCCACTGTTCCGCCTCAAAATCGCTCATCTTTACACATTTCTACTATACAAGAGGTGCTCCCGAGCCATGCGAATTTGGCGGCATGAAGCACCTCAGATGTGCTGTCGCGACAGGGAAGGGCAACATGCTGTGTCAAGGCTTACGACTGTGAACATTCCGCCTTCATCTGTCCGATGGCCAGTCACACGGTTCCGTCGGCCGTCCGGTCTGCGTTAGCGCCAGGTCGACTCGCCTAAACACCGAATGCTATCTTGGCTCCGCGGCGGATCTGATGCACGTTAAATCACGTTACAGACGCTCGGCGCAAGCGCTTAGATTGGTGGAACGACAGGGTGTGCCGCTTCGCTCGTCAGAGTGTACTGATAGAGCGTGGAGAGCACAAAGAAGTGTAACCCGAGAGCGTAAAGGACGAAGAGATTGCGCGAGACTCGATTCGAGAGCACGACTGTCGAGAGGGTGAGCAGGACCTTCTCGAGCGGGTTCAGGTTATGCATGGCGCGACCGCGTTCCTGCGAGTCAGCGCAGGGTCAGATCAACATGTGGCGAGCTCACCGGCACTAGGCTGGCACGTACCCGACCTCGGAAAGCTTCGAACGGGTTCATACTCTCCTCGTACTTGTTCTGATACCGAACGAGTTCTTCGTCGCCGCGGACCACATTCGAGAACCCGGCCTGGGCGCGAGCAACGGCACCTTCGTCCCGGTAGGACTGAAGATAGCGAACCTTTTCGTACAGCTTGAGGTTATCGGCTTGAAGCGTTTTGATCTCGTTCCGCAGCTCGGAGATCGTGCTGAACTGGCGGCGCAGCTCCTGCTCGAAGAAGTTCTGCGTCAGATTCTGACAAACTTGCGACTGATGGCCGGGGGCCAAGCAGGACTGACCTCTTCTAGCTCGGAATTGCGCTGACGGAAGCGGTCTCGTTGCGACGTGATAATCGGTAGGATGGAGGTATCTGCCGAGCTTTGGAACGGTTGCGGCTGAGCAGCCGGCGCGTCCTGCGGTAGTGTAGAGTGCCATCAGCAGCTCGTTCAAGAGCTAACCCGACGTGCGTCAGGATCGAAAGCTTACCTTCTTGCCGAGCTGCAAGTTTGCCAGGGGATCGTCCCGGTTCGCCGAGCTCGCCTGCGTCTGGGCGCCGTGTCGCGAGTCGTTGATCCGCAAGAGATCGTTCTCCAAGCGATCCGCCAGCGCCACTTGTTCTTGTATGCGGACTTGCAAAGCCTCGCATTCGGCCGCAGTCGCCTCGTGAGTCATGGCGAGTTCGTCGTGCGCGACCCTGAGCGCAGTGACCTCGTCTTGGAGTTTGCGGTTCTTCGCCATGAGGAGGTTCTCGAGCGGTTTCCCGCGGTGCAAGTTCGCCTTGTCGGCATTCGGATCCGGCAAGCGGATGAGGCTCTCATCGCCCTCGCCGACGTAATCGCCAGCTTCGTCGGCGTCGAGATCCATGCCGGCGAATTCGACGTACTATCGAGTGGTGCGCACTCAGTAAATTTATGGGGGACGATCGGCCATTCGCGTACTCACCTTCATGATTTCGAGCTCCCGTTTCAGCTCGTCATAATCTTGGTACTGCCGCATCTTGTCCCGCAGAGACGCAAGCTCCGCCTCCTTCGCCGCTTGCTCCTTCTCAAGCACCTCGACGCGCTTGCGCAATTCGAACCGCTCGCCATCAAATTGCTCCTTCTGGGAGTCGAGCGAACGCATCAGGCGGGACGCTTCGTTCTGGAGATCCGAGACTTGCGCTTCGAGGGTTTCGACACTGCGACGCAGGCGAATGCAGTTCGTCGGCTGGCATCAGCTGGCGGCACGTATGAGGCGAGGATGGTATTCGTAAGGCAACGTACCGGAGTGTGCTCTCGCTGCCTGAGCGTACGGCCTCGATCTCGGCGCGGAGCTTTTCGTTACGGCCCTCTACCTCGGCGACGCGAGCAGTAGCGCGCTCCAAATCGGCAGCAATGAGGTCCGCTTCCGCCAAGCGTGCGATCGTTTCTTGGTCTGCGAAGCGCGAAGGATTCGTCAGCGTGCGGAACGCCTCGAGACGCCCCGACGGATGTGGGACTGACCTTGCCGTTGAGAGTGGTCCAACAAGCGAGCTTGGCTGGTATCGGCGGTCGTGCGAAGCTCGCGGAGCTGCGAGCGAGCAAGGGTAACTTGACGCTGCAGATCCTTCTCCCTACCCGAGCGGCCTTGCATCAGCCTCCTTCCGCAGGTTGAAAGCTTGAATACCTTGCTCACCTTTCGTCGTAGTTCCGTAGCCGCTCGTCATAGGTAGCGTGCAGAGCAGCCTCTTTGGCGGCGACGCGTTCGCCGATCATCTCCTCCATCTGGGCGCGCAAGTCGGTAAGCCGGGCTAGCTTGCTTCAGCTCTGGGCAAAGACCGGCTTACCCTGCCTTCAAGTCGCTCAACCTTGTCTGCCAACTTCTTGCGCTCCTTCTCGACCGTTTGCGCGTCGGCAAGTTGCTGCTTGAGTGCGGCATTCTCCTCCTTCGACCTCGCCAGGTCGGCCTCGAGGAGCTTTGCTTCCGAAGCACGCGCAGTTTGATCCTGTCTCGACATCTGATCAGCTTCCGGCTCGGTCCCGGACGTTCCGCCCGACTCACAACTGCGGCATCGAGCAGTGGGAACGGGTCGGGCGCCTCGGCCAATAGCTTGTAGACGTTCAAGAAGGCGCTCTCGGCGACTTTGGACCTCCGCGTGAGGTTGTCGATCTCAGTCTGGTAGGCTTTGTACACGAGGGGGATCAGCGGAGCTTAGGACGGCCCGGCGACGAGTAAAGACGGACCTTTGAGCAGAGTCTTGAACGCCGGGCCCTTTTCTTCGTCCGGAACTTTTTTGAACTCTGTGTGCGCGGCCTTGTCACGTGGTCAGTGCTGTCTTTGGCCGATTACAAGCGGGATGGCAGGCGAGATCTCTTTCGAGTTCGACGTGCCTCGTGTCTTCTCCGCCAGCGCTCTCCGCCCGACCGTGTTCTCCTTTTGGTTGTCAACAATCTCGAGGCCCTGCTGATCAAGGGTCCGCTGCAAGTCATGCAGGGCGATGTCTGCGGCCGTGAGAGTCGCGACGATTCAGCGTTGTGGGGTGAAAGTTCGGGATCAAGGCGCGTTCAGCCTTTACGCTGCACAGAGCACTGGTGCGCACCTTTCCATACCGTCAGAGCAGTTGCAAAGGAAGTATCCGCCATCCCAGCTGGAACAGGTGCGGATGGCGCTGAGCAACGAGGAACTGCCACAGGATGCCGCGGTGACGGCTGATCCGCTGCTGACACGGCTCCCATTGTCGCCCACTTCTTCCTAATAGTGCGGCACCCAGCGCAACTGGTAGAGAAAGTAGTATCGGCAGGGAAAGCGACATAAAGCCTCGGGAATTGGGTGATGGGTAAATATGCGGACAGGGGAGAAAGACGAAATCGGTCGGCCACCAGGGCGACGACCATAGGCAGATACTGTGGCAGTAAGGGAATGACCACACGTGCTCGAGTGAGCCGAGTGAGAAGCGAGCGATCCGGTCTGGACAATCAATCTAGTCCGACACGTCCGAGATCTCGTCAAGGTGCGCGTCCACCCTCATCGGCACCGGCGAGGCGACCTCGCTAGCAGCCGACGCCTTGGGTTTACGACCAAAGCTGAGCTTGAGTTGTGTCGGGTCGTGGTCGATCGGCTTGGACTTGTCCGCCTTCGCTCCGCCAGACCCGCCACCGTGACCGTGGAGCGCGTGTTGGTCCGCCTCGGAGAGATCGGATCCAGCCTTCTTGCCCTGCGCAGCGCGCAGTTGGTACGTGAGAGAGTGAGCGAGAGCCGTCAAGAGGTTCTTGGCGAGGAGTCGTTCAACGGCGAGCCCCTTGCGCGCGTCCGCCCTGAAACGACTGTCGATCGATCCGATGACCTTGATGACGGCATCCACATCGTTCCGCAGCGACCCTCGCTGCTCGCAATCGTAAAGATCGTACGAAAGCGAGGAGAGCGAAAGGGAGAGAATCCGGACGCGATCAATGAGCTTCAGGTCGGCGACGACATTCGGTTCGGCTGACGCCGGCGGAACGAAAACGGTCGTAGCCGCCGTCGACGACAGCATGGCGTAGATGTGCGGAACAATGGGACTCTCCAGGTTCAGACCTGGGCGGACTTTTGCGAAGTGGTCGTCACCGGCGAGGAAGCTCCACGCCAGCCAGCGTCTGAACTTTTTGTCCGCCTCGCTGGCGTGCGGCACGATGCGAAGGACCGCGACTTGGAGGGCCGGGCGAGTGGTGCGATACACGTCTCCGAGGCGCGTGCAAAGAGCGCTGGCCTGCAGGACGAATTGTCCGCGTCAATACGCACACCAGAAGATACAAAAAGAGAGAGGTCAACATACGGTGCTTGGATAGTCATACAGCGCGGACAAGCAGGTTTGCAAGGTCCACTGCAGCGTCGAAACGAGACTGGCAGACGAAGGGTCGAGCGCGAGCGCTATGAGCGTCTCCGCAAGTGCCGAGAGAGCCTCTGAAGATAACGATCTGGCGGGCCGCAACAAGGTGAGCTGCTTCTTGAGTCGTGGCAGGTGATGAGATGTCTTACCCTGTCAACACAGCTATGCGCACCAAGCTGCACCAGCGCCCGACGAGGCGAGAGCGTTCCGCTTCTCCGACAATGATTTCGGCTTCGAAGTCTTCGACGTCCTCGTCGATGGCAGGCAAGTCTCCGACTGTCGGAAGGTCATGACGTCGAGCGCTGTCCGAGCCCTCCTTTGTAAAGCCAGCTTCGAACAGCAGCGCGACAAGCTGCACTTCGAGATCGTCGACTGCGCTTGTGCGGCTGAGCAGGCGGTTCAAAATGGTAATGTAGCGCTCGACGAGCTTCTCTGCCGTCGCGGGATGACAGACTGCCAACGCGAAGAGCAGGGTCAGCTAGCGAGTCGGCTTCGTAAACTTCAGCCGTTGCACTTACTTGCTCGCATCAACCACGGCATAGCCGCTCGGCTTTCGGCCTCGGACTCGACCGCATTCGGGCGGATACGCGAGAGAAGCACGATCGGTGAAGGCAGGATAGAAGGCTTGAGTATGCTCGCTGCGGGTGCAAAAGCAAGGTCAGTCCTGAACGTCGAGGTGGCGATACCCTTGGGGATGACCTCGACCTACCGCGCAAGGACTGCATGAGCGGACCTTCCACTCGGTCGTTCGATCCATCAGACGCGAGCTTTTGCAGCGACCGTATCCTGCGGGTCGCAGGGGACCACACCGTACGGGCTGCTGCTTCCGCAGCGGATTCAACACCGTCTCCTCCTTGAGCCGCCTCGCGAAGCCGTTCCTCATCGATGAGCTTGCTGGCGACCTGGGCTCTGTTCTTCGCGGCGATCCGCGCCGACTTGGCCGGCGAGAGCTCCTCGTCGGATCCCACCGCGAAAGCCGCAGCGAGACCAGTCGCGGTGTCAGAATCGACGCGTGCGAGAGCAGAAGGAGCTTCCAGCTCGTCGTCGGAGCCGTTCCGGCCAGACCCGTCCTGATGTGGGCGAACATCTAGTATCAGTAAGGATTGAGTGATCCGCGCAGATCCCAGACTCAGCTCACCTCGCTGTCGGTATTTTCGCGATAGAGCTCCTTCTCCCAATGGGTGTACCAGTCCATAGTGTGACCCTTGCGCTCTTTAAGGTTCCTCTCCCGCATCAGCTTGTCAAACCCGTCGCTCGACGAAGGCGCCGTGTTCTTGCCGCCAAAGAGCCCTTGAGCTTGTTTGGCAGCGGCCGCCGGTTTGGTCTTGCCGCGTTGTGTGGCGCCGGGAACGTAATGGTCGGTCTCTTGTCGGGTGCGATGCGACCGTCGAACACCTTCTTCGGCTCCGTCCGTGGGGGGCGAGACGGTCGTGGCTGCCGTGGCAATTGAAGGCGACGAGGCACCGGCTGGTATGAGCGTATCGCCAGCCTCGCGCCGCGTTCGAGCACGGCCCAGCATGTCCTGCAGCTCGTCGAAATCCGAGTTGGAGCCGGACGATTCCGGTGACGATTCGCGCGAAGTCGTCGCCTTTGGCTGCTGCGAGTCTGGCCGGGTTCGACGCCGTTTCGCCGGAGATGGCGAACCTTCCCGCTCGCTCTCATCGTCCGCGGACTGACCCGACGCCACTTCACCGTCCATGAAAGCGTCCCACTCGCTGCGTTCCGCGGCGCGCTTAGACGCCTTCTTGGCGGGGCCTCGCTTCTGGCTGGACGCGCCGGCAAGTTTGGCCTTCTTGCTTGAAGCGCCTGAGCGAGGCAAGTCGACGATCAGCTCGAAAGTGTGCGTGCGTTTGCCCGTGCTGGCGGTCGGCCGAGACGGGGAGCCAGCTCCGAGCGTATTCGTGCGCGAAGTTGGTTTTCGAGGCGTCGGCGCCAACGAGGACAGCGGCGAGCCCGACGGAGAGCGGACGTATCTGCTGTCCAAGCTCTCGGGGTGAGACGGCGTCCTCGCACCAGCAGTGAGGCGACGAACGGCCGAGTGCGTCAACGGCTGCCCGGTTGAAGTCTTTCCGCTTGGCGGCCGCTGGAACTCCGTATTGGGCGGCTTGGCTCGCGGTGTCGAGCACGATGCATCGTAGAACAGCTGTGCTGACGAGCCGCTGGCGGCTGGAATGCGGATCGCCGAGGCACTGGCCGGCTGAGCGGAGGCGCGGGTGGGTGTCGATGGCCCAGGCGGCCCCGGTTGCGATTCGGCAGCGAATTGGCCTGACGTCCGCGGCGAGTCGGACGCGAGCGTGATTGAGACCGATGGAGTGTACGTTGCGCTGCCCTGGGAGTCGAGCGGCATCTCGCTCGCCTGATCTGCAGCTTCGACCGCAATCTCCTGCATCGGTCCGGTCGGCGTCTGCAAGGTCGCACGTGCTGCGCCGAGTCCTAGAGCGAAATCCATTGTGCGGCTGCCCGAACGAGCTAATTTTCGCCGAATGTCCTCCTGCTCCGAGCCGGCGACTATGGCCGGACTGCGACGCGGTGTCCTCGGTGCCTTGGTCGGCGACATGCTCGCATCGAGCATCTCTTGCTTGACCCTGAGTTTCTGCTGCGGCGTCGTCGAAGGTTGAACAGACGAGCGTTTCATGCCGACAACGATGACTTCGTCGTCCGAGTCGTCCGAAAAAGCCGAAGCGGACGAAACTGAAGGTGACGAGGTGGTGAGGTCGAGGACCGTACGACCTTGCTCGTCCGTCGTGAAAGAGAAGATCTTTTTCGGACGGCGCCGAGGGCGCTTGGTCGGCGAGGGCGAGAGGAGCGAGAGAACCCGGCCTTTTTTATCCCCAGGCGACGGTTCGACCTTGACTTGAACGAGTTCGATCTCCGAGTCGGAACCCTGTACAGCGCGCTCTTTTCCTTTCCCCTTGTCTCCGAGTGGTGCGCGGGGGCTCCGAAGAGCCGGGCGCGAAGGAGATAAGGGCTGTGGAATGGGGCTCGACGCCTGAGCTGCTGCTCGCGGGGGGTTCCTCCTTGGAGTCACTGACTCTGCTCGGACTCGCTCGGTCGGCTCGTACTCGTCCTCGCTCGCCTCTGTGGTAGGTGTCAACTTCTTGCGCGGCGAGCGGCGCGCGGTGGAAGCCGACGCTGGCGCTTCGAGACGAGCCGGCGATGCTGCCACCTTGACCTGACTTGTCGAGGCGACCGGTGCAGCACCGAATACGCGGGCAGCCGACGTCGACGTCGACTCGAGGCTGCCGAGGGACTGCGTCGGTCGCAGCGGGGCGCGAGGCGTCTGCTGGTTGCTCGAGGAAGCGATCTTGCCGGTCGAGTCCGCCGCGCCGTCCGCCACGGCTTGCGGTGCCGAGTTGGCGCGAGATGGGCCGGCGCGAGCAGGTGAGGATGAAGAGGGAGTGCTGGCGTCGGTTCGTACACTCGGCGACGAGCTGAAGTAGTGCAGGAGCGACGCCTTGCCGGTCGCGACGGGTGGAGGTGGGCCTCTGTAGGCGATGAGAGAGAGGAGGTCCGTGAGTAAGTGAGGGACGTGCAGCGCGGTCTATACTCGTCGTACTTTCTACCCATATCAACAGTCTTTTCGACGCGCTCGCGCGTATCTCTATCCCGCACCGCGACAAGCCCGTGAAAACGCGGGACGCGTCCTGATTGTCCGACACCGAACGCGCCGGCTGAGAGGGAAAGGGTTTTCTCGCTTCGTCCCTGAAGTCTCTCACAGCTTGCCTAGCCTCATTTGCCATTATTACAGCATCGCTTAAGAGTATGACTTGGAATTTTGCAAGCTAAAAATGACGCTCCGAGCTTGTGATTGTCTGAATACGCGGCCGCTGCTGCGGAATTTCCTTGGGTCTAAACTGTCCTGTCCATACGCCTCCTGATAGCTTTTGACGGCTATGACTCGCTTACGATGGATTCTACAGTCCCTCAGACGAGACAAGAAAACGCCGCTCGTCGTCAGTGCTCAGGGAGCAGGCGTAGCGAAATCTCCCTCCATCCGACTCCTCTCGCCTGCAACTTGGCGCGGATGGCTCGACTTTCAGGCAGGCAGGCGCACATGGTCGTTAAAGGAGAATCTAGGAAGTCAGAGCTGCACTCCGAGGTCAAGCAAGCGGGAGTTTCATGCGAGAAACCAGAGGAGATCGAAAATGCCTATCTACTTGGTCTTACAAAGCCCGGAGGGCCTACTTCTTTGTCTAGAACCGGTCTAGCATATGTGGAGAAGTCTAGGAAGAGTCCGGTACAGCCGGAACTCCTCATACAGAGCCCGAATTATCCACACATGACCATGGCCGCCCTCCTTCATAGCCATCGACGATCGAAACAATCGATCCGTAGGTACCTCCGACCATGATGAAGACACCGGCGACGATAATGAACGAGTTCAGGGCGACGAGGAGCCAGAAACCGACGGTCCGCTTCTCGGCGATGCGGAACCGCGGCTTCATGTCGTAGAACCACATGATTGAGACAGCGGTGAGGGAGAAGAAACTGCCAAAGAGGGCGCCGACGAGGCCGACACTGTAGGAAGGCGCCAGGGAAGTCGTCAGAACCCGTGCGTGATGGCCCGGTGGCAAATTTCGGAATCCGCATTTTTTTCGCGCGTCACGATCAGGGGGAACGACGACGTACAGTCCGTTGAACACAGGGATCGCACTCGCGACGACGTAGCTGAAGAGCACGCAGCCGGAGGTGCAGGCGAGCCAGACGAGCCAATGCGTCTTGGTGCTGTGCGTGAGGTGGTGCGAGTTCCGGAGCGCCCGGACGAAGATCCACTTGGCCGGCAAGTGGGTGTAGATGACGGCAGCAGCAAGCAGGCCAGGGAGTGAAAGCCCATAAGCTATGCGTTTGATTAATACGCCCGCCGTTCCGAGCGCAGGCGAAGCGACGTATTGGCCGGCGTAGAGGTACACCGTGACACCCACCGCAAGATAGAAGGCCTGTAGCCGTCACCAGAATCAGTCAGAGCACCCTAGGAAAGCAGGGGGAGGCTGCGGAGGGGCAGCGGCGGCCAGCAAGGGCGATACGAGAGGAGACGGCAGTCTCCTGTCGTTCCTGGCAATCGGCCTGCCCCTCCGCCCTTTTTTCCGTCGAAGAGACTCACAGTAACAAAGCCTTGGCAGGCGAGAACGGCCTTCGGGTAGTCACGAGGGTCGCGCATCTCCGAGGCGATGGGAAGGCTAAAGTGGCAAAAGTCGACCCACGGGTCAGTTGAGACCGCACAATCTGTCCCTGCAACGAGCAAGTGCTGTACTCACAAAGCAGCGGTACCCGCGTAGGCGAGGAGGATGTTGGCGACAGCGTTCATCGCGTCGGCGAACGTCGGCTTGCCCCAGATGACGATTCCAAGGTCGAGCGGTCCTTCTTGCGGAGCGAGCGAAGGCCGGCCTCCGGTACCGACAGCGATCGTCACGAGGAGGATAGAGACAATCATCGAGGCGAGACCGATCCAGCCGATCCACTTGATCCGCTCGAGGCGACGGAGCGAGGCGAGCGGGAAAGTGGCGATGGCGGCAACGGCGACAAAGACGGCGGTACAAGTGCCGTGCAGGGAGATCGCATTGAGCGCAACCGAGAGACCGAGGAAGGCGGAACCAGAGATGAGGGTCATGACTGTCGAGGCAACAGCAGGATGAGCACTGGTATCGACCTCTCCATGAAGGCGAGACTCACGGAGCCAGTATCCGATTCCGAAGATTTCGCCGCCGACTTTGCCGAACATGAGCTGACCGCAGTCAGATACCGAGTCTGTGCATGTCCAGGCGTCAGCGAGGGGGGCGCTTGGTAGGAAAAATCTTGTCGCCGGGAGAGAAACTTACAAACTTGCGGGTGCTTCAGCTTGAACATGCCGATGTACCAGTCGGCATAGGTTGTAAGAGCGCCGATGACGATGAGAATGATGATGCCGGGCGCCAGACCCAACGAATGGAACACGGACGGAATAGCGAGAACACCTAGAGAAAGTTGCGGAAAAAGTTAGTTACCGGCGAATGTCCGACCATTGCCGGCATAGGATGTCCGCACGTACCGAGACCGATCTGCGACTTCATGAGAAGAATGGAGGTGGATACCCAGCCGACACTGCAAGATCCGCGGAGGGATCAGCCTCCGTCCGCCGCATTCATGGACGTGCCTCGGAGTTGTGAACCACCGCGACATAGGACAGGCAGGACACACCTGCGGTAGTTGACTTGACCGGGTTTGGCGCCCTGGGCGCCAAAGACGCCGTCGACCTCCTCGGTGACGTCGGTCAGCATCTCTTCGTCGCCACGGCCGTCGACCCGCATCTGCACGACGCCGGCAGGCACATCTTCCTTTGAGGGAGCATGATCCTTCTCGTTCGAGGCGCGGTCTGAGGACGCGACCGAGTATGGCGCAGCCATGTCACAAGTGGTGGCAGTGGCGGTCGCAAAGGGGGGTCCGGGATTTGGAGAGAGGGGGAGAGGCAAGACGGTGATAGCGGCGGTGTTTCAAGGGGGATGGGGGAAGGAAGAGAGAGTGCAAGGAAAACTCGTCGTCCAGTCCGGAGCAACGCCAAGATTGAACACAAATCGTGGAGGAAGATGGAGAGAAAGTGCGGGCGGCCGAAGAGTACCGGGGTCTCTTCCTCGCTTACCCCGGCCTCGGCGCTCGTCCATCTGTGCCTTGTATCGCAGATAAGAAGCTGTATACCTTGGCCGAAGCCAAACACGCTACGACACGCCTCGCCGAGCAGAGCCGGGAACCCTTTTTCATGATCCGAAAGATGACGGCGAGCTCTTACGTCGGCAAACTCAGCTCGATGCAGATCACGCTAGCTAATTATGGGTATCGAGCGTTCACTGCAACTGAAGCGTTTAGCTCGACACGAGTACGCTCGCAAGGTCAAGGAGCCTTCTCAACTTGCTGGAGAGGCGGCCCAAGCGTCCAAGCTGCGGTGATGAAAAAAGCTTTTTTTTCGGGCGTTCGGCGGAAAAGCCTTGCGCGGGAGCAATTTTGATGAGACATGGTTGGCACGCCACGTCAGTGCAGCAAGCCGAGAGCGACCGGAAAATCAACGACTGCGCGTCGAAACGCGACCAGGCGAGAAGTCAACAAGGGAAGCCGAGGCCAAAGCGGCGCGCACACACACGAGCAGTCAGCCCAGCTGGGCTTGTTATACACTCTGGTGCACGATCGGCTGACGGCGCTGCATGCGGGAGGCCAAGCGGCCCCGACTCGACTCGTCTAGCATGACGACAAACGCGGATCAGCAACAGAACGGACCGCCATCGTCGTTGACGGCACTCGGGCAGCAGCTGCACAGCTTGGCATGCCGCGACGACAAGATCAGCCCAGTCAGGCCCGCGACCTCGTGGCAACCGCTGCAGCTCGGGCAGAGCGGGCCACCTCCGCCAGCTGCTTCGCGTGCGAATGCTCCCAGCGTTCCAGGCGAGTCTGTCCCCCCGTCGCATGGTCAGTCAGCATCCGGTAAAGCTGACCTTTTGCACGTCTCGCACGCTCGCAGTCTCGGGACCCTCGCTCTCGAAGCTACCGGCATCAGCGCCGCTGTCTCCCGTCAAACCACAGCAAGCGCAGACGGCGACGAGTCCATTGGGCTCATCACAGTTCCGGACGGCGACTCAAAAGCGCACAAAGGCGGAGATTGAGCGGAAGCGAGACGAGGCGCTCGAACGGGTCAGTTGGGCTTACTGAAGGACGCTCCCGAATCTTGCCCCCCAGCGACCAGCATACGCGCGGAGTCTGCCGTGCTCGACGTCGCTGACTACGGTTCGCGGCACATTCGTACAGAGACGGCAGAAGGAGAAGGACAAGTCAGCAGCGGATCGGCAGAAGAAGCGGGAAGAGCTCGCCGCGCAAAGCCTATCCAAGTTCGGGTTCACCATCGCGTCTGCCGGAATGTCACGTTACGGAACCGGCCGCGGCGGCTTTGACGTCAAGGACGAACCCGGAACCGTCAAAGAGGAGGCGCCGAAGATTTGGGAACCGGACGTCCGCTGCTCCGACGAGCAGAAAGCGGTCCTCGAGGAGGTCAAGGCCGGCCGGTCAGTCTTTTTCACGGGTGCCGCCGGCGTCGGCAAATCGTTCCTGCTGCAAGAGATCACCCGCCTCCTCGAGTATCTCCAACGTCCCTTCCAGATCACGGCAACTACCGGCATCGCGGCCCTGCAAGTCTCCGGGATCACGATCCACTCGTGGAGCGGCGTCGGGCTCGGCAAGGACCCCGTCACCGTCCTCTACGACCGTATTATGCGATCGAAAGAGCGCGTCAAGATCTGGACAACGACGGCGGTCCTCGTCGTCGACGAAATTTCCATGATCGGAGCAGATCTCTTCACCAAGCTGGACGTCCTCGGCAAGCTGATCCGACGAGACCGCCGACCCTTCGGCGGCATCCAGCTCGTCGTGTCTGGCGACTTCTTCCAGCTGCCGCCGGTCCCCGAGCCCCGGAACGAGCTGCGCTGCATGCGCTGCGGGCATCACAACCTGCAGAAGGTCGCGCTGCACGACGCATGCTTACCATACGAAGAGCGCGCCAAGGGCGTCCCGCCGGACGAAGTACTACGGTGTACTGATGTCGTCAAGCGGAATGGCGAGAGGATCAGCGGCTGCGGATTAGAATGGCGTACGCGACGATTCGCTTTCGAAACCGAAGCATGGTAAGTCGAGGCCGAACTTTTCGATGTATGAGGCATCTAGAAGTCTCCATGAACGCCTTACCTTCGTGTACAGGGCTGAATGCGCTTTTAAAGTCATGGAACTCACCAAGGTACGAGAAATGAGCGTATGCCAGCGCACGACGGGACTGAAAAGATCGATCCACCTACAGGTGTACCGACAAGATCACCCAGCTTTCATCGCGACGCTCGCGAAAATTCGGCGCGGTATCTGCGACGACGAGTGCACCGCATTCCTCAAGACGTGCGGGACGGAGCTAGGGAAGGGCGGCAATATCAAAATCCAGGTACGGGCATCACCTCTGTCTCGACCATTTCATCATGCGTGCCCACTGACCGCGCTCCTCTTGCGTAGCCGACAAACTTGTACCCGATCCGAAGCGCAGTCGAGAACGAGAACCGCCGCGAGTTCGAAAAGCTGCGGGAGGAAGCTTACACGTTCCAAGCCCTCGACGACTCGCGCGGTGGCTACGCCCGGACCGTTATGGCTGAGCGTGTGAGTGCGACTAAGCGTACAACTCTTTGATCAAAGAAGCTCATCTGTCGTATCGGTCGCAGCTCGCCAACGTGCCGCCTGCGAAATCTTTAGCTTTGAAGAAGGGAGCGCAGGTCCTCCTGCTCGCCAACCTCAACGTTAAGCGTGAGCGACATCTCGCTTCAGTGATCGTGTCGTAGTTCTTGCTGACGGCGCGCGAGCAGAGGGCTTGGTCAACGGTTCGCGTGGGGTGATCGTCGACTGGGTGGATCGTGATCTCGTTCCGTTGGACGACAAGCTCGACTCGACGCAAATCGGCACGACGCAGAAGAGGAAAGTTGCCGGAGGGGCTTTCGGAGGTGAAGAATGGCGAGAAAAGGCGGCGGAGGAGTGGGCCGACAAGCAAGCTGTGGAGGTCTTCCCTCTCGTGTACTTTGCAACGGGCGCACAGGGTATGCTGGCTCGCGCTCTGTACACTGGGGATCCGACTAACACCTCTACGCCAGTCATTATCCGCCCGCATTCGTGGTGCATCGATATCGACAAGGAAAATACGGTCGCACGCACGCAACTTCCGCTGCAGTTGGCGTGGTGAGCTGTCATCCCATTCGATCCCTCCTTTGCTATGCTGACAGCTTCTCACCTCCCTGGACAGGGCTCTCACAATACATAAGAGCCAAGGACAGTCTCTCGATGCAGTCGGAGTGCGGCTCAACGCGACCTTCGAAAAAGGACAGTGAGTCATCGGAGGTGTTCACCGTCAAGGGAAGCGTCAGCTCACTGACTGCTCTCCCAGAGCGTATGTGGCGCTCTCGCGATGCCGCAAACCCGAAGGCATGAAGATTGAAGGCTTCCATCCCGGTGTGGTCATGGGTGAGTACTGAGCGTCCATCCTGTCGTGCTTGCGCGACGTTCTGACCCCATAGGCTTGCGCAATAGCTCACCCTACCGTCTCAATTTTCTACGATTGCATCAAGGAGGGACGGCCGTTGTTCGTGCCCGTGACGTCTTATTATCCTGCGTGGAGCTGACCCTGCGTGCACCCGCAGTTTCGTCACACCGTTTACGTACCTCAATCCTCTCTCGTTTGTTCAAGACTTCGACCCTCTACTGCTCAATTTGACGCCTGTCTTCGGCAAACCGCCGGCTGCCCTTCCTGCGGGCTCGGCCATCCTCGCGCCCGGGCAGAAACCCCCCATCGTTGTCGATCCGCCGCCAGCCGTTGTCGAGCCGGTCGCGGCAACTGCTGGTGGCAGTATCATTACCTCTTCCCCGGCCGGCGACGACGCGAGCTGGGAGTTACTTCTCGAGCGGGCCGCCGAGCGCTTCCTCGCATCGCGGGAATGGTCGAAGGAAACGGGCGCGACACTTGCGCCGCTCGATCAGCACGGTCAGCCGCTCGACGAGACCAGCATATTTACGGCGCAGGCGTTCCGGACCGTCGCGAGCCTCATTGGCAAACGCAAAGCAGCCGACGATGACGTCGATACGTCAAGAAGCCCAACGCCTTATGCTCCCGGTCCCGGAGGCCATTTCACCCAAGTGCACGACTCGCAAGCGCTTGATGGCAAGCCAAAGAAGCCCAAGCGGAAGAGATCGAAACGTCGAGTCGGACACTGAGGCCGCACGAACCGGTTCCCCCGCTTCTTCTTATCTCTGTTGCTGTCATTACTACTCGCAAAGCATTGTTTCCTTGCCCTATGGTCGCCAAACTGGCAGTTTTGGTCTCGATTTACGGCCATCAAGTGATCGCGTAAGGGCACGCCTGCGCGAGACCCCGTTCTCCAGTTCGAAAACGGCGTCCGAGGAAGACCGGGCGACGGATCGCCTTGTCGCCGTCGGCGAACTGTCGGACGCAGAGGTGAGGCGAGGCGGACTGACTTCGACCGTTGTGAGGTACTCGTCGATGGATCGTAGGGACGCCGAGAGTGATAAGCCGAGACGTTGTGATCCAGGGCTTTGCCCGGCAGCGTGCGAAAGATGCTTTCGTGAAGGCGAGACGGTGAGGATGTCGTCTTTGCTGAAGTGCGTGACAATGAATCTGCTCGAAATGAGGGCTGACAATCAGTTCGGGCCACATCGAAGCCGTTCGAACGTAATCTCACTGAGAAAGCTCGAGCCAACCGCCGCCCACGCGAACCTGGTCGTCGAGGTGTACAGTCAGCAGACTTTCGCTGTGTCTCGACTGTCAGACTGACCATGACCTGCTTGCTTGCGAGCAATCGGAGGAAACAGGTGCGACCTCCTATGAGGTAAACGCCGCTCTCCTCGGTGAACCTCCCCTCGGCGATCTCAATCGATACAAAGGGCAGCCGCTGCATGACAGCAGTTACCGCAGCTTGTAGAGTGTTTGCTCTAGCATGCCGAAACGATTGCCGAGGGCCCTTCGACGCCGCGAGCGGCGTGAGCGTACTTGACTTGCGTGCGGGACGCGACGAGAGGGCTTGCTTGGAATGCGAAGTCGAGCGCTGTTCGCGCTGGAGCCTCGGTGTATGGTCCGGCTGAGTCCGACGATTGGGAGCCATGTCTTGGAAGAGCCGCGCTGCGGGAGTTCGAGCTTCGCTTCTGGCCAGGTGTTTGGTAGCGCGGTGACCGGGTGTATCGAAGGAGAATGGCGTGACCATGGTTGAGGCAGACGAGAACTTGAGAGGGCGACCGCCTCGAGGAGTGCGGGGTACTTCATAGGGAGGAGATCGTTGCGCTACATTGGGTGGACCGAGTCGCCCAGGCGTCATACCGATTCCGGCGCGATCAGATTCGTTCACAGATGGCGAGGTAGCCCGGCGGGAAACCGCTGCGCTTGTCGGGCGCTCCGTCTGATGCACAGAGTGCGAAGACCGACTAGACTGAGTCGACAAGGACGAAGTCGACCGGGCCGGCTTCGACAACATCGCAAGGAGGCTCTCGTACGTAGTTTCGACTCGTCGCAAGGCGATCCGGACCCTTCGGTCATCTGCGCAAGGTTTGCTGGCTATCCGGAGGGTCCCGACAGCGCGGACAGTCGACGCAACAGTATCGCTCGACTCCGGATTCGCGTGCGCAGACGAGCCCGCAATCGCGGTAGTATCGTCGATATGGATGAGCAGGTCGCTTAGCGCTACGTCGGTCAGGGATAGTTCGCCTTCGAAAGCGGCAAGATCTCGGAGCCGAGCAACAGTCGTCTCCGCCGACTCGAGACGCTGCCGCATCTCGATCACGTCGACCCACTGAAACGCCCCTGAGGTGATCGACGTATAGATCGAATCGAACGCCGCGCGACAGGTCTGCAGCTCTTCATCGAGAGCGTGAACGTCGGCGAATTGCGGTAGCTGCACCGCTCCCGGAGCGAGCCAGCGGGTACTCGCGAAGGCATCGAGCCTTTCGAGTAGGTTCAGTGTATACTCTGCACCATTATGAGTGGAGACCGGTAGGTCAGCCGATGAGGGCTCGAGCGTCGGGGAGAAAATGTCGAGACATGGCGGCTCCGAACTCGTCGAGGCCGTCTCACGAGTCTCGACAGAGGCGGAGCGTTGCGCGAAGACTGCGGCGAGTACAGCGACAACTTCGTTGAGGTGTTCGCGGACGCGCGAATCGTGGGCTCCGAAGTCGACTTCAGGAAACGACGATACCGCCGGAGCTCCGGACAAGAAGGGGACGCGAGTATGGAGGCTATCGCGCATCAGGGCGAAGCCCTGGTGCAGTTGCTGCAACGAGCCGTGATCCGAGGCCGCGGCGGCGTGGAGGTTTGAGCGGATAGCGCCAAGTTCTCGCAGCACTTCGTCGATGGCAGCTGACTGGTTGCGAGCGCGTTCGACAACGTCTCGCTGCGCGTTGAGCCGGTCGAGAGTCGCCCGAGCGGCGATACCAGGCTCGTTGTCGCCGTCCGGAAAGTTCGGAGACGTTGCGGGCAAGAGAACCTCGACGTCTGGTAGGGGAAAAGGTGTGCGTGACCGATTGTGCTCGGCTTCGGCCGGCGCGCCGCAGGTCCAGAGGGCGGACTCGAGCTCAGCCTTGAGCTTCGCACTTGCGTCGTTCATTCTCTGATCAACGAGTCGCAAGGCGCGCGCGCGCTCTTCGCGACGGTGCATCTCGTCTCGTCGGATCTTTTCGATGTCGAGCGCTGAGATCGCAAGTCGACCCTGTGCTGCGAGTTCGGCCGATGCCTGTTTCAGCGTCCGAACAAGCTCTCCGGCAACGCCTGCGTCTCGCGCCCGGTTGACGAGTCGAATCACGGCGGTCGAGGATCGAGCAGCCGCATCGATGTCTTCCGCGACGTCGAGTGTACTGTGTCCAGCGGCGACGTGGGGAGAACCCGCTTCTGGGAGAGGAAGTCGTTCACTCTCCTGCCCTTCGAATCCGGCGTCGCCTGGTTGTAAGACCTCCTGCACCGCCAAGAAACTGCGTAGTCGCGCCGCTCTCGTGCGGATATCCTCCAGCGCAGCGGACACCTCGGACGTGACTCCGACGCGGAGCGCGTAAAGCCGAACGGCCTCCTGAGCCGAAGCCCGGGTAGTGGCGGCCATGTCGACAAGGTCTGTCAGCTGCGCGATGAGTTCTGCAGTCGCGTCGGGCTGATTCGGAACCGCAGAATGACGAGGTCTGGGAATTTGTCGCAAGTCGGCTTGAATCCCGTCAATACGTTCATCCAGCGAGTCGAGGCGCGTCATAAGATCCTGGAAGACGGCCTTGTCTGCGCCGCCGGCCCTAACGGCTGCGGTCGCGTCGTCGACGAGCTGGCGACCCTCCTTGTCGCCGATTGCCGCGACCGCTCGTAGCGTTTCGGCCGCCGTGTCCTGCCGCACCAAGTCGTCCGCGAAGCAATCGAGGCCGTCGCCTAGCAAAGAGGCGGCGCTCTCGAGGCGGTCCTGCTCATCGAGGAAAGGTTCAGGCAAGGATGTTGGCGTCGAATCGATCAGCTTGTCGAGCGCGGCGGCCGCCGCGGGAACAAGTGAGCTTGTCAGAGTACGGAGGTCGGTTTCGAGCGTGGCTCTAGCAAGAGCGATGAGCTGATCGCGGTTGCGGGACGAGCCGCCGCTGGCGGCGAGATCCCGCGATGAGGCCGAAGCTGCTAATGAGCGAGACGACGTGCTTCCTGACAAGGAGACGGACCGGCTGAGAGAGCTGGCGAGTTCAGAAACGAGGGGATCGGCCGGTCCTCCTGCGCGGACATAGCCGAGCAAGGTTGGCAGGTCAACGTCGACGATCCTCTTGTAGCGCGACCAAGCGAGCTCGAGTGCGCTCTCCCATCTGCGGATAATGTGCGTGAGCTATCTAGTTCTCCCAATGTCCGATGAAGTGGCGTACTGGATGCGGTACCGAAGAAGCGCGAGACTGCGCCGGCGCTGCCGCAGCAGATGCAGCAGCTTGTCGATCGCAAAGATGGTCGAGAGGGTGATCTCGATGAGGTCCGTATCTCGCGGCGAGAGAGCTTGTTTGCTCTTGTCTGCTGACGATCCGTCAGCCGAGCTCCGTCGAGCGCGAGGACACCAGCCGGGTGACGACGCACCTCGCGCGAATGCCCGCATCCGCGCCAGATCGCCCATGTCGTAGACTTCCACCTCTTTTTCGATCCGATCATGTTCGGTCCACCATGCTTCAAGGTCGGCTTCTGAGACTGTGGCCGTCGCAGGCGGATGCGGAAGGGCGACGTCCACCTGTGACTGCGTCGAAAGGAACTGTATCCCGGGAGCGTTCGCTGATCAGTGAACGTCTCAACCGAGACAGGGATACAGACCGCCCACCTTGATCCTGCCGTCGATCCACGCCTTCTTCTCGGCGAAGCTGTTTCAGGGGACATGGTCAGCCTGCGTAGTACTTCCGAGCCGGCAGTGAGAGTATGGCTGGAACGTACCTGGTCAATTCAAGGACTTCGTTGCCTGCGAGGGCGCCATGCGCCATCCTCTCTGCCTCGTCCCGCACACTGGCCGTCGCTTGAAGCGGCCACGAGCTGGCGGAGTCGCCGAGCAAATAGTCGCCAGTGGTTGTTGAGCGAAGTCGTCAGTAGCGAGACGTCAGGCCGACGCCAAGATGCGTGACGCTGTTCAGAGCCAAGCGCGTTCAGAGTGATAGACGTGTAAAGTAAAGCGTAGCGCGATGAGACGCGCCGTTATGTAGCGAGAGCGACGAACGGACAAACGGCCGCCAATTGTCACGTGACGGCGCAGTCTCACGACTTCGGCCGCTCGGTTCACGGTCTCTTTGGCCCTTCTGAGCGTCCTCGTCTGACTAGTCACTGAAATTGTTCGGCATGGTGCAGCGCCGGGCAGAATCTCCACCTAGTCCGTAGCCGCAGCTGATAAGAGTGACTTGATGGAGCAGGAGGTTGTCAAGCGCATCAGGGTCAATGCAAGCCACACGCTACGGACCATCTAGCGGATCTTATCAAGCGGCCTGCAATGGTGGAAAGACCAGTCAGTTCGGCAAGCCTCCGAGAGGAACTCTCGGCGGGAAAACAACGAGAGACACACCTGTTGAATCCACCCTTGCGGTTCATGTACTGCGGGCGGCATGGGACCGTTAGCTTGGTGACAGAGCATAGAACACTCATCAGGCGACTCCGACGCACCTGTCGGTAGTGGCGCTCTTGCTTGGTCGCTGTGCCCTCAATCTCTTGCACGTGCTCCTTGCCCTACAGTGCGAGAGAGTCAGCGACGAGCCAACCAGGGGTCGGGCGCTCTAACGCTCGAGCGCAGACTCACCTGCGTCGTGCCAAAGCCGCCGAAGCCCATCAGGGCGGCAATGTCTTGCGCATCGACGTCGGCCGCGTCGTCGGCCGTGACCACCTCCTTGCCCTTGCCGCCGCGTTTCGATCCACGCCTGTCTTCATCAACGTCTCCATCGTCTCCGCCACGACGCCGGTCACGCGGAGCCGGCGGGGGAGAACGGTCTCGGCCACCGCGAGGAGAGGGGGACCGCGAATCGCTGTACCGCCGACGGCGGCGCGGTGGGGACCTCGAGCGGTCGCGGGCCGGCGAAACCGACCGCGAGTCCCTCCTCGTACTACGAGGAGGAGGCGGAGACCGAGTCGAGCGGCGTCGGTCTGCAGAACAATAATAAGGGGCTCAGTGAACGGAGCAAGGTCGAATGCAAGCGAGGAAAAGTCGGGCAGCTCACCTCGATCACGCCGGTCGTATTCATCGTCATAGTCGTGGGCTTTCGGTCTGCTGCTGCCGCCTGACGCTCTACCACCTGCCCGGTCGTCGTAGTCGGCGTGTCTCGGCGGCGGCGGCGGACTCCTGCTCCTCCTGCTGTCGTGACCTCCTCGTCCGCCTCGGTAGCCATCCCTGTCGTCTCGGTCATAGCCTCGGCTCGCTCCATTGTAGCGATCATAGGCACCTCCGCGAGGTCCCGAGCCATAGCGATCCATGTGAGGCGGAGGAGCGGCGCGTCGGTCTGCGACAGGAGGAGGAGCGGCGTCGACATCATCATATCGGACGGGCGCGCGTCCTCCGCTGTAGCCACCTCCTTGACGGTAACTCATCGTGACTGCGAGCGAGTACAAGCAAACGAGCTGAGTGGCAAGGAGCAGAGGAGAAACCAGGGACGACGTCTCGCGAGTTCCGACTCGTGCCTCACCCCTTCCTGGACCATAGTCGGCCCGACCGAGCTCTCACTCTATGCCCAGAACGCGCTTACTACAGCGACTCTTCACTCGCGCGTACGCTCAACAAGTCCCGCTGCCGCCTTCCTTCCGTCCGAAACCGATGTCATCACCAAACCTCGTCGACGGTTTGCCAGTCTTCACTCGCACGAACGGTAAGTGTGCTTGGCGCCCGGATGCATCGTTTGTCCTCTGCGAAGGTCTCGCACGATCGCGAATGGTCCGGCCCGGGCTGCAGGTCGAGACCGAAGACCGCAACCGCTCTGCAACTGCCACTCATCTCCTCCAGGCTTGTGCCTACCAGAAATCTGACTCGCTCCTTTACACTCGGAACCTAGTGCTCGGTAGTGCGCTGAGGCCGGCGCCGGTCGGTGATGGGCCGACGACGGGTTTCTTCCGCAACGTGAGTCCGCAGCAGGCACGAATATTGGACACTTTCCACCGCGACGCTGCCTCGCTGACGACGCTGAATCCCTCGAAGAACTACTGTGATGCCAGTCCGCATGACCCGGGCTCGCATACGGTTGCTGCAGTCGTGACGCCCACCTTTCTCGACTTTTCCAAGAGTACGCGGCCGCTTCCTCTGCTCAACTACCCGTTCGACCGTCCTGCGAGGACCTTGCAGACTGACTCGCACCTGAACGCAGGTCGCGGAAACGATCTCTGGCCGCTGTTCCCCGAGCTGAAGAAGCAGGCCGCCGCTTCGCCGTCTCCGCATGAATCGACCGGCGCGACGCCGTGCGTCTGGTGTTTGTGCGCCTCGCGCTGGTATGAAGCGGTGAAGGCTGCGGCCTCCCACCCGCTCGGCGACAAGATCATTCCGCGTGTCGTCCTCGAGGCGACGCACGAGCGCGCGCTCAAGGACGGCCAGTTCACCAAGGACGAAATCGCCAAGTTCGCGGCCGACGTGCGCAGTGCCGACGCCGTCGGCAAGGGCGCCACAAGCAACTGAGCTCGGAGACGAGCTAGTGATGTATATAGCGTAGATAGCGCATGCTTGTTGTTCATCACGTCTTGCACTCGTTTTCCAGGTGAAGTTGAACTCGCTGTCCATCTGCACGAGTGAATGGGGACGTATCAGCAGTACGAGGCTCGCCGTACACTACTTTACCGTACTACCTCGCCGCGGGCCAGGCTCCCACAGTATGTCGCGCTGTGTTGCGGTGGTGCGCATTCCTGCTGTGGCGGAACGAAGTGGGGCCGAGCGGAACTTCACCGACGCCGGCCACCGGACGCAACGGCCGACAGGAACACAGTCCTCGAGGGCCAGTCCCTCCGTCGCACAAGCCGACAGCACAGCTGCACTCAGGAGCTACCTTTCCTGGTCGTTTCCCAGATAGACAGCTCCCGCGAGGGTCGCCATTGCGAGTCTTTCACTGGCCGCCGCTGCTGTACCGACGGACGGTCCGTTTTGCTGCACCGACCAGAGTGCGCAGATAGAGGCCCGTGTCTGCACAGCTCGCCGAAGTCAAATCGATCTTGCTCTCAGGAGGAAGCGGCCCTCCCAACGATGCTTGCTCGAGTCGGCGAGTCGCCCTCGGCGTCGCCGCAACCAACACCTGGCGAAACATCTACCTCGACACGACCGGCTAAGCGCCCCCGCGTCTCGCAGCGTCCACCGCAAGCGTAAGCTTGCACTGTCGGACTGCCGCCTTCCGCCGCGGAGGCCGATCGTGCTCGGGATGCACCCAACTGCCGACGCGCAGGCTCGACTGGACTGACTTGCACACCCTGCAGGTGTACCCATTGCGTGCGCGGCAAGCGCAAATGCGACAAACAACAACCGTGCGGGCAGTGCGTCGACCGCGGCCTTGCCCCCAGTTGCGCTAGAGAGTGAGTCGTCGCCTCAAGTGCGCTCGAAACGTCTCTCCTCGTGCCATTCCCTGACAACGTAACCTCGCTACTTCAGGTCGGTCGTCGTGAAAGGTAGAATCCTTGGCGGTACGACGGGCGAGACGACCGCTACGACCGTGGCAGAACTGCTTACGGAGAACGCCGAACGTGAGTCCTCTGGCATTCGTACAGCAGATCGCCCACGCGTTTCACTGCTGATGGTCAGAGCCGACAGTCCGACGACAGCTTGGTCTGGGGCGCGGTAGTGCACGGGAGGCTCGATCGGCCGCCGCCAGCCGAGCTCATCCCGCCCCGGAAATCGTCTCTCGAACCGACCTCGAGCATGCTCGCGCCGACCTCCGTACCCTCGGTTTGCCGACTGCGCAGAGCCCCGATCCGCGCTCGCCTCCCGAGAGTGGATGTTTCTTCCCGAGCTCGCCTGGACCGGACGACAAGCCGAAGGAACCGTCTGTGCGACACAGCAGCACAAGGGTCCCGCCTGACCTTCGTCCGGGCCTGCCGTCTCGACAGCTCAGCGATTTCCTCATCAATCGAGCGTTGAACCTCGTGGGTTGGATGCACGTAGCTGTACATCCAGCGACCTTTCTCAAGAAGCACAATTCTTGGCAAGATGAGCGGATTGCGAACCCGGACGAGTGCTATCTCGGCATGTCCTGGCTCGCTTTGTACTTCTCCCTCTTATCGGTGAGGAAGCCGTGACTCTCTGCATACTCTTCCTACACGAAACTGAGCATCTCTCCCGTCAGCTTGGCGCTTTCTTCATCGAGGATCAAGATCCGAGCGCAGTCATCGCGGGACTTCCACCAGGTGGGGGTTCCTAGTCGCGAGGAGCTTGCCAGAGCAAGTTGATCTGATACCCCGGAGCGCTCATGGCAGATTATCTGGCCGCGTCGCGAGTTTGGTTCGACGCCAGCCTGCGTGCGCTCGAGGCCAGCGATTACCTTCGCGTGCACCAGGGCCGCGCCATCCAGGCAATCTACGTCCTCTTACAAGTCAGTCTCCTCTTTGAGCTTGAGTCGTCTGACCCGTCCTTACTGACTGTGTTGGGCGGACGCGCAGGTCGGGAACGCTTTCGAGTGAGTTGCCACTGATCTTCGCGAAGCGAGAGCGACAAGCTGAAACCATCTCTTCAGCGAGAGTCCGCTGATGGCGACGCTGCTCTCTTGCGCGATGCGCATGAGTCAGCACGTGCTCGGTCACCTCGTCCCGCCTGAAGCGCAGCCGACTCTGCCTGGCCTGATCAGCCGGGAAATATCGCGACGTTTAAGAGAAGTGAGCACTCGAAGCTCGGCGTCCCAGCTCTCGATACTGACGCAAAAAACCCCGTGTAGGGACTGCTCGTCCAAGAGTGGTAAGTACGAGAAACGAAGCACCGCCGCCGCTCTTGCTGATCTCGTTCCGATCCAGGTTATCGCCTCTCTCTCAACATCCGGGCAGCTTGCTTGTCTCCTTCACGCGGCTCAGCTCATCCTCACACTGCAGCAATAGCGACTTGCGGATCGGCACTATCTTGCTGGATCAGCCGGGCGACTCGCTCACCGATACCTCTTTCCACAAATTTATGTTCGCGCTCGCGACGATCTGCCAGCAGTTCACCGCAGACTTCCTTGCTGCGGGCGGCGAGGACCGACAGGCGGTAGTCGCCGGTGCAGACGCCGCGTTGCTCTCACTTCTCGAAGGCCATCCCCTCTTCGGGCCTGAGCCTAAATCATACCCTTCATTCGATTCAGCATCGGCAACATTCGAAGCTCTCCTCCCTTGGATGCGCTATAAGGCTCATTTGACAATCAACCATCGAAGAGCCCTCCTGTACCGGCTCTTGCTGCAGGAGGCGGGTTCAGCTGCACGGGTGGCCCGCGAGGTCAGTACGCCTTCGGATGATCTCGAGACCGGACAATACTGCGTATCTCGAGACGCGCTGACGTGCCACTGTCCTAGGTCTGCGTCAAGTGCGCCCGCGCGGTTCTCGGCCAACGACGAAAACCGAAACCAGCTCTATTCGACCGCGACTGGTGAGTGCGCGCACCGTCCATTCCTGACCATGCGTACCTATACCTGACGATCCATGACTTTTCTACATTTAGGCGAGTCGGCTTTGAGACGGCGACGGCGGGTCTAAGCCTCCTTGCAGCGTACCAACACTTGCAAGCTCGGCCAAAGAGCGGCATCAGGAACGACCCGAATATCGCACGCCTGCGGACGGACTTGCTGGATGCTATTCGGATCCTGGAAAACGACGGCCGCCACAACAGCATTGCAGGACATGCAGCTGCGGTCTTGTCGCGATATATCGATGGGCAAATTGGCGGCGCGAGGAATGAGGAGACTGGCGTACGATCGGCGGAGCCTCCCGCGCCTTTGCTCGACCGAGGTGTAAGCGGGGCTCTATCGAGCGTCTCGAACCAGCCCAACACACCGGCTTCCGTGGACGACGACAACTTCGCCTTCTTGAGGCGATTCCCCGAGCTCGCCGTTCCTGGCCAAGAATGGTCGTTCGACGCATCGGAAGCCCTCGCGTGGGAGAACTTCGAGGCTTTCTGGAATGTCTCAGATTGGGCGAGTAGCTTATAGCGCGCAACTTAACAATCTCTACAGGTCCCGCGAGAATGAAGAGGGACGGAGAATCCGCTTCGCATTCACCCTTGACCCGTAAATTTCGCGTATGCAGCCGCCCGGCAAACAGTTCAACGCTATTCAGCCGAAGATAAGCGAAGTCGGTTTACATTACGTCAGAAGAAGAGAAGCGACAACAATTTCTACACGCTCGACGGGTCGTTCGCCGTGAGGCGAGGCGGAAAGGCATATCACAGGTGCGCGGCGTGTTCTGCGTGCGCGCTGACTTCCGCCTTGTCTGCCTCGGTGATCACGTAGCTCTTAAACCCGCGCGCCGGCACGCGCAAAGCAAACAAGATGTCGAGCTCTTCGAAAGATCGACTGAGAAAGGGACAAGTCAGTTCAGAATGCTTCATTTGTCTCGACCAAGCGGAGTCGGCGTACCCCTTCATCTCAGGTAAGCGGAAGTACGACCAGATCAGCAGAAGGAAAGTCATCCCGGCAGCCGGGAACGCCGCCTTGCCCTGATGCGAGCGGAAGGTCAGGTCCACGGAAGTAAAGGCGACACCACGAGTGGCAGCAGCGCACCTTCAAGTCCCAGGTCTGGAACATGTACGGGGCAAGTGTGGTCGAGGCAATTGAGGCCACGTAGTAGACCACCCGCGCGAGCGCGAGCGTCTTGGCACGAAGCTTGATCGCCGAAGACTGCGAGGCGGAGAAGGGTCAGTTCCGTAGTTAAAAAGGCGACGGAAGGACGCACTTCAGAAGCAATGACGTAGGGCACCGGGCCCTGCGACGACCCGTACGCAAAGAAATACGCCATGAGGAAGGAGGCCTTCGACAGCGGAGGACTCGTGTCAGCCAGACGATGCCGTTCGCAAAGGAAGCGGGAAAAGGGTGCTCACCTGAGCCCAGTGAGCGGTAGTCGACTTGGCGAAGTCGAGCGTAGCGACGAGCGTTGTGAGCGGGAGCATAAAGCAGTAGCCGTAGAGGATGATTGTCCGGCGGCCAAGACGTGCTTGAAGGAACCATGAGAAGACAGTTCCGACAAACGCGCTGCACAACGTACGGTGTCAGCTTGCGCTCTTTGCTGTTACTGCAGGGATAAGGTCGAGCTGACATTGCGTAGTTCCCGAGACCGAGCGCAAAGGCTTTATCGGCCGCGAAACCGGCCCGTGTGAAGAAGAATGTCGCAAAAACTGTCAAAGGCTGTTGGATCAGCGGAAGCCTGAACGAAACGACAGCAAGTCGACCCGTACATTGGAACTGCAGACATGCTGCTTGTCAGTCTAGAAATCACGAAGCGTGGGAAAAGCGAGGGTACTCACCACGAAACCGACCAGAGCGGGCGAAGTCCAGGAGACAATCGCGATCTCGGTGCGTCTCAAGTTGATACCGCGGAAGCATGCCGCCCAAGTGCCGCCGGTTTTCATCTCGTTCTCGAGGCGATTGGTCTCGGCAATCTGCTCGACGAGCTCGCGCGAGCTGACGGAAGCATGGTCCGCGTGTAGTCGGTCCATGGCCGCAGTCGCCTCCTCGAGGCGACCCTTTCGAGCAAGATAGTACGGCGATTCAGGGGCAAAGTATAGCGCGATGGCCAGCGGGACAGGCGGGATAAGGATGAGGAGGAAGGGGAGCTTGTCTGTAAGAGGGGGACGATCAGCTGGCCGTGAGCAAATTTGGCCCGGCATGACTGCTCACAAGTCCATTCTGTGTTGTACTCTACCGACGCTTTGAGGACTCCTGCACCGACGAGGTGACCTGAGTGGAGGAATTGGTTGATGCACGATGGTCAGCAATGTCGATGAGAACGCGAGAAAAGCAGGCGGGCCGAAACCCACCCATGACCCAGCACAGGTTGACTGTAGACGTGTCAGATGTCAGTTCGGATAGTTCTTGATGCCGATAGTGCGTCCTGAATGCGCGAAAAGCGCGTGACTCACCATAAGAAGACATGTAGTTGCGCAATTGCGTCGGGACAACTTCGACTGCGTACGCGACCGCGGTGACGGCAAACAGTCCCCACGGAAGACCGCCTATACAGTCGGCATCATGGGTACGTCAGGTTTGAACCACCCATTCGAACTGAAAGGTTCGTACACAAAACGTTGCCGGCGAGCAGATGGTGCAGATTCTTGCTGAAGAAGATCAAGAAGCCGAAGGCGAAGTTCCAGATCAAGCCTCCAATCATGCATTTGCGCGAGCCGAAGCGGTCGATGAGTGGCGCGCCGAGGAAGATGCCGACAATGAGAGCTGCGGTCGTCCCGCTGCCGAGCGCCGATTGCCACGCCGCAGGAATCAGGTATTTGCCGTTATGCTGACGCACGCCGAATTGTCGTTGGAAAGCCGGTGCCGCATACAGAGAATTGAGCAGGATCGTGTCATACGATTCCACTGCGGGTCCGAGGAGGAGGTTCGACGACGGCGAGGAGCAGGTCAGGCAGGAACTCGGATGGGAGCAGAAGCGAGAGGCGCAGGCGGGAACGCACTTATGACGGCGAATGAGAGTATGATCGACCATCCGATACCGAAGCGCCAGATCTTGAGGGCTTCGAGGAGGGACAGGTTCGAGCCGGGTGCCGAGGCGAGCGGGACATCGCCACCCTCCAGGGAGGACGCCGCTTTCTCCATTTGCTCGTCTTGTATAAGCTCGAGGTCTTTGTCCTCGGGATGCCTGCATTAGCAGAGGTCAATGTTGGCCGACCGAAAGCGTAAGAAGCGAGTCGAGGTGGCGAATCTCACATCATGAAGTTGCACTGTGGTAGCAAGCGAAGTCGAGAGGCAAGACGCGTCCTTTCTGTTTCGCTCCGAAGTGGTGGAGGAGCTTCAGAGCAAGAACAAGAGGAGAATCGAGCAAAGACGGCGAGCGCGAAGAGGTTGGAGACTTGGCTCTCCGCACACGGCGGAGCAGTTCCGGAGAAGTTGCAGGCTCCGCGACGGCTTACCTTATCGGCGTGGAGACCCGTGAAACCACGTGAGCGGGAGTAACAGCCGATCGAATGTAGAGCTCGGCGAAGAGCGTGGGTGGAAAAGGCCCGACAGCTCGACGGCGAACGGAACCCGGCAGAACCCCCGGCAAGAACCGTAGCGAAGGCTTGTCAGGCGCTTGCGGATCAAGTGAGCATGGCTGAGTGGGAGACGGTTGTACATAGAGAGTGGGGAAAATCAAGGACTGGAAGTGATCGGCAACGACTCGTCCGACTCTCGTCCGGGTTCGTTCCATCCGCATTCTGACCGGCTTCTACTGCTTATCGATGTCTTGTTCCCCCACTCGACGGCTTTGCGGCCACGAAAAGGGCCGGCGAATCTTCCTGGCTCGCCGCTCTGCCGCCAGTCGCTGCTGAAGTCCCTTCATCTGCTGTTTTCTCAGGTTCAGACACACCAGCGTTTCTACAACATGCCAGCTGCAATCCCGACGCGTCCGAACATCCTCTTTGTCATGGCGGATGATCATGCCGCAAAGGCGATTAGCTGCTACGGCGCCGGAATCAATTCGACGCCGAACCTGGACCGCCTCGCGCACGAAGGGATCCGCTTCGACCACTGCTATGTGACGAATTCGATTTGCACGCCGAGTCGCGCGACTATCTTGACCGGAACGCACAACCGTACGCGCTGGATACTTCTCGGAGAAAAGCCTGGAAAGCAGCTAAGGAGTTGCCTCGCGCAGACGTCAATAACGTCACGACGCTCGACTCAAAGATCGCGAAGGATCTTCCAAACGTCGCGAAGCACTTGCGGTCAAACGGCTATCAGACCGCGATGATCGGGAAATGGCACCTCGGCGAAGGGAAAGCGCACGAACCGACTGGCTTCGACACGTGGGATATCCTCCCTGGGCAAGGGGCTTATTTCGACCCGCTCTTCATTAACGAGGCCGGCGTCCACCGCGAGATGGGCTATGCCACCGACATCATCACCGACAAAACGATCGACTTCATCAAGGCTCGGGATCCGTCCCGGCCGTTTTTCGCCATGTGTCACCACAAGGCGCCTCACCGCTCTTGGGAGTGCGACCCGAAGCACCGACACCTCTACAAGGATCCCGTCCGGTTGCCCGAGACCTTCTCCGACGACTACAAGAACCGGGCGCAGGCCGCCGCGGTCGCGAAAATGCGCGTCGAGTCCGACATGAGCTACAACGATCTCGGGCTTGCGCAGCCAGAAGGCGGTTCCGAAGTCGGCGACCTCGAGCTACCGGCGTTCCCTTTCATCTCGTCGCGGAAGGTCCCCATGCCAGACGACGTTACCAAGCTGCGCCTCGTCGATCGGGAGACGGGCGAGAACTTTACCTTCAAGACCCGCGACGAGCTGTCGCAGTTCAAGTACCAGCGGTATATGCAGCGTTACCTCCGGTGTATCCAGTCCGTCGACGACAACATGGGTCGCCTACTCGACTACCTGGAAGAGGCCGGATTAGCCGACAACACCATTGTGATCTACACCTGTTCGTCTCGGATTTCACTGCGTGATCCCGTCAGTGGCTGACGTCCATTGCGCTCTGACAGCCGATCAAGGTTTCTTCCTCGGCGAGCATGGTTGGTTCGACAAACGGTTCATCTACGAAGAGTCCTTCCAGATGCCCTTCCTTTGCCGCTGGCCCGCCGTCGTCAAGCCGGGAACGGTCTGCACCGACATTGTCAGCAACGTCGACTTTGCTCCGACCTGGCTCGAAGCTGCGGCGCTCCGAGTTCCGACTTACATGCAGGGCGATTCGTTCCTCTCCTCATTGCGCGGTCTTCCGCGACCCGCTGACGACGACTCGGTCGCCTATCATCGGTACTGGATGCATAACGACAGCATCCACAACGCCTACGCTCACTACGGCATCCGCGACCAGCGCTACAAGCTCATCTACTGGTACAACGAAGGCTTCGGTCTGCCGGGGACCGGCGCTGGCGGGCAGGAACGCGAATGGGAGCTGTTCGATTGCCGGGAGGATCCGCTCGAGCTCTTCAACGTCTGGTCCGACGCGCGGTACGCCGACGTCCGCGAGATGATGGTCAGGCGACTCAATGACAAGATGGCCGAGATCGGGGACGACCCGGTCCACAAGTTGGGTGTTTCTGCGAGCGAACTAGATGCGATCGACCGCGCTTTCGCCGGATCGAACATCGCGCTCAAAGCAGGTCAGAGCAACATCCACTAAGCGGCAGGCCCGCGCCATGTAGCTCTCGCATATGTACTCGTTACGCGACATTTCTTCATTTGTCCCACTCCCCCGAGCACCGAGAGCAAAGCGGGACATGCTTCCAAGAGCCCTGGACTACAAGCACAACAGACGTATGTACCTTCCTCGATCGACGCTGGCATCACTCCCAGTGCCCTTCGAGCGCCTTGCCGTCGATGAGCCCATCGAGCCCCATCTCCTTGAGCGCCTTTTTCGCTTCGCCGCCGTTGCTCTGCTGGCTGATCTCGCTCTCGAGCTCTTTCTCCTCCGAGTCGAGCGTCTCTTTGGCCTTGTGCGACGTGTCTTGCTCAGGCGTGTGCTTTGACGGGATCAGGAGGAGTTCCGCGCCGGGATAGTCGAGCAAAGCGGGAGGGTCGGCCGGGATAAAGCGGGTCGTGAAGAGTTTGTGCAGCTCTTCGGGGTACTGTAACGTGAGGGTTCGTGAGCTTGAGAGAGACAGCAAAGGCATGATCCGTTCCTATCGCTCTCACCTTGGGCTGTTTGCTCTCGGGCTTGTTGCGCACCGCCGGGTTGGTCGACGGCGCCTCGGGGTTCTTGACTTGAAGAGTGAAGCCACCTTCCTCGTGGATGTGGAGCGCATGTTGGACTTCGCCGAGCTGATGCGGAAGCGCGAGCTCGTAGACGAGGTAGGTGTGGTAGACGGCCGACGCGTTCGCCGAATCCTTCGGATAGTTTTCGGCGGCGTGCAGGACGTACGCGCCCGATCCGGCGACACGAGCGCCCGGTTGGTGCCGAGTCCCCATCGTCTTCGTCTCGTACGTATACGAGCCGAGTCCTTCCTTGAGCGCCTTGAGGTCCTCGCCGACATTGAGGACTTCTCCCCAGATGGGCCGCGTCGATTCGCTCGCCTCGGGTAGTGCCTTCTTCCCGACCGCGATGAGACGGTGAAACTTGGTGTGGTGCGGGACGAGGAGGATGTGGAACTTGGAGATGTCGTCGAGCGATTCGGGGTGGTCGACTTCGACCTTGGGGCGGTACAGGAAGTAGACGTGGCCCTTCTCGAGGATGCCGTGCTTGCGCTCCGGATCGGGGTTCGGCTCGTGCTTTGGCACTTGACCCTCTTCGGCGTTACCTTCGCCCGCATCGGCGCCTCCTCTGCTGGTCGATTCGTCCTCCTTGGCCGGCTTGCTGCTGCCCTCGCCCGATTCGGCCTGGGGCTTCGTGTCGCCCTCTTCCGCCGCCTTGTTCTCGTCCTTCGAGTGCTCGTGCTTGTCGGCAGGAGCAGGCGTCGCTTCCTCCTCCTTAACATCCTCCTTGTTTCCCTCGTCCGCCGCCGTCCCGAGTTTCTGCTGCCCCTCTTCCGCCGCGTCGCCAGGCATCACGACGACTTTGCGCTCATGAGACGACTTGTGCTTCTTGATCGCCGATTCGCCCGAGGTCTGCTTGTCTTGTCCCTTTGCTTCGGACGCGTCGTCATCGTTGTCGTCGTCGTCGTCGCGGTGTCCGGCAGCGGGACGCTTTTCGCCAGCGTGAGCAGCCTCGCCCTCGCCGGTCGTCGCTGTAGTTTCGTGATCATGAGAGCGCGTCGTGACCATGTCTACTCTGCGGAAGAGTCGAGAGCAGAGGAGAGGGATAGAGCGGGGAGGAGAGAGCACACGGCGACGTCACTCCCCCGAAAAGTCAAAAAAAAAAAAAAGTGGGGGCGACAGCTCCTCGCAATGTCAACATCGACGCGTCTGAGCAGCTGTTTGATCGTATATGAGATAACAGAAGACACAGCTCTAGATGGAAAGGATCACACGCCCAGAGAACACAGAAACAGGGACCGCCTCAAGTCAGGATCGGCGCGATCCCCTTTTCAATATCGGCCGTCACCTGCTCGATCGTCTGAGACGAGTCGATCTGCGGGCGCGTCGAGGCACAATCGCGTCAGTTGAGCGACGGCGTTGCGCGGAGAGAGAGACGGGTGAGATCGTCCCGTCAAAGACCGGCAGGACTCACGTCAACGACCTTGCCCTGCTGGCGGTAGTAGTCGACGACCGGCATCGACGTCTCGACAAAGGTGCCTGTGCGATGAATGAGCACCCGGATCAGCTGAATGTCTGAAGGCGAACGAGAACTTCCACCAAGCGCCGCTGTGGGGAAGAAATGAACCGGCCGGCAAAACTCACGGAACCGCTTGGTGATGCTCTCGCGGTTGTCGTCAGCGCGGCCCGAAGTCTTGCCGCGCTCGAGTAGCCGCTGGAGGAGCGTCTCTTCGGGGCAGACGAGGAACAGGACGAGCTTCGAAGGGCAGACCTGGACACGGCGCGGGAGCCTCGGGCGTCAGCTCTCTCGCACGCTACTTGGCAGATGCTAAGGGTCCAGCTCGTTCGCAGGGAAGCTAACAACGCGAGCGAAAGAGCAGAGCGCGCCGACTCACCGACTCGTCAAACTTGATGGCCTGGTCCATCTGCCGCGGGAACCCGTCGATCAAGAACCGCCTCGCCGGGATCGCCGAGTCGGCCGACGCTTCCTTGGCCTCTCCGGCGGGCGAACTCATCGCGGCGCGCATCGCGTTCTCGAGGAGCTTGATCGTGACCTCCATCGGGACGATCTGGCCCTCTTTGATGTACGTCTTGATCATCTCTCCGAATTCAGACCCTTGCCGGTCCTGTTCGGCGCGGAGGAGGTCGCCAGCTGGTGAGGTGGAAAGGCGTCAGCATTCCTGGTGGTTTGGAGCGGCCTCGAATCCTTGACGGGTTGCGGGAGACTGACCCGAGAGGTGAACAAAGCCGTGCTTCTCGACGAGGCGGGCGCATTGCGTGCCCTTGCCTACGAATTTCGAGGTAGTATCGGACGAGTTGGAGTGGAGACGCAGAGGGTGTGTAGAGACGGCGGCGCGGTCGATAGAGGAAAGGTTGTGTGGGGTCGGTCCGATGAGGAGGTTGAGGTCAGCGGTGTCCTTGCAGTGTTGCCGGAGACCCCGAGAGCGAGTCTAGGTGAGCAGTAGTGATCTAGTGAGAGGGAGACGCACCTGCGCCCGGTCCGCCGAGGACAAAGATGACGGTGACCTCTTTCGGGTCAAACGCCGACGAACTCGTCGCGTGGCTGCTCGACGACGCGGCGGCTGGAGGAGCGGGGGGCATGGTGGGCGGGCTGATCTCTGAGCTAATTAAAAGGTGGTATGGTATAATCGAACAAGAAGTGCGAGCAGAGGGGAGGGAGGAGAAGAAGAGGAGAGACGACGAGACAGATCGACGGGCGCAGCGGAGCGGAAACCCGACGCAAAAGGGACGACGACGTAGCGAGGCAATGCCGCGTCGAGTCGACAGCTCGTAGACTCAGATCGGGTTCGGGTACTCTTTCCTGCGTGCGTGCTGGTGCTGCTGTTCCTTGCGGCGGGCGAGCGTACGGTTGAACAGGTACCCTGACCCGGCGAGGATCGCGACGACGGCGACGGCAAACACCGCGGGCCGGTTCGATTTCGGTTGTTGACGCACAGTCGAGTGGGGTGCAGTCATGTTGGGCCGACTCAGATTGGCGATAGAGCCAGAGGAAGCGAGTCTAGCAGTCGGCAAGCAGGAGGAACCCTCGTCCCATTTGAGTCGCGTTCTCTTTTACCTTTCCACCCTCGCCTAGCATCAAACTCTCGATCAAGAGTATCATTGAGACGCTGCCACATCTGTGCCTCGCCTCCTGCTGTCTTCCCGAGGATAACCAGAGCGGATCGCCCCGTCTTGCCGGGACCCCCACTTGACGACCGCCCCCGACCCTCTAACCGCCGCGCTCGCTCGCTGGCTAGCGTAAACTCCAGAGATGAACATCATCGTGCGTAACAAGCATTCGCGGACTTCCTTGGCCATGCCCTTCGATGCAACTCGGTCCAGCGACGCTGACCTTGCCCATGACGCGCTCGAATCTCAAAACAGGACTCGCTCTTTGGCCGGACAAAGACGCCCGCAGAACGACTCCGCCAACACCAGCGCGCCCTCCAAAAGGCCCAACGCGAACTCGACCGCGAACGGTCGAAACTCGAACAGCAAGAAAAGAAACTCATCCTCGACATCAAGAATGGCGCACGCAAGGGAGAGATTGTCAGTTCCCCGCTCTCCGAGGGCAGCCCATCTGCGCGAATACTTGTGACGGCCAGCCGCTGGAGTGCCTGCCGGCGGAGGCAGTACCGCACTGACACCGGACCACTTTCTCCTTCGCGGATAGGGCTCGTGCAAGGTCATGGCCAAGGACCTCGTCCGGACACGCCGCTACGTCTCGAAATTCTACACGATGAAGACGCAGCTGCAGGCGGTCAGCTTGCGGATCCAGGGCATGCGGAGTAACCAGCAGATGGCCGAGGCGATGAAGGGCGCGACCAGGGTCAGTCTCCCGCCACCTTGCACTCGTTCGCACGGTCCGCGTTCGGCAAACATGATCGCGTGCGGAGACGTGCGCTCGTATGTCCGAGGCTGCGACTGACTGTTCGACACCCATCTCTGTGACAGGCCATGTCGCTCATGTCGCGGCAGATGAACCTGCCGCAGATCCAACGGATCCTGCAAGAATTCGAGCGCGAGTCGTCCGTCATGGACATGAAGGAAGAGATGATGGGCGAATCGATCGACGACGCGATGGAGGACGACGTCGGCGAGACCGAGGAGGAGGAAGGCGACCGGATCCTGGACGAGGTCCTCGCCGAGATTGGCGTTAGCGTCGGCCAGCAGGTACGTCGCTCTCTCTCGCTCGGAAGCCCGTTCTTGCGCGCGAACTTTGGTGTGCTGACCTGCTCGCGTGCTTTCTCCGATCTTACAGCTCGGTGAAGCGCCGTCGGCGATGCCAGCCAGCAAGGTCTCGGAACCGGGCGTCCGGCGCGCTGTCGCGATCGGCGAGTCGTCCGGACCGGCGCCCGCGAGCTCGTCTGGGGGCGGTGGATTTGGTGGCGGAGGCGGAGACGATGGCGGGATCGACGACTTGCAGGCGCGGTTGGACAACCTCCGTCGGGATTGAGCACGAACCGAATTTCCTCTTTCTTACTTCCTTGCTCGGCTAGATGGTTCGGATTTGTACCGCATTGTATTGAGAGCTATCCTGTTGTCGCCGAATGCGCAATTTGCAGTCGACGAGGAGGTCAGGACAGCCAGCCAGTTCATCGCTCGCGGCTCTCGCTCTCACGCTTCACTCGGCTGTCGCAACATGAGCTCGCCTTCCGTTTCGCAAGCCTCTGCTGCCTCGCCCGAGCCTGTCAAAGCTGCCGACGCGCCCGCGTCCGAAGCTGCAGCCGCGCCCGAGCAAGAGGCGCAAGTTCGCCGCGTCGGGTCGGCGACGCTCCCGACTGAAGTCATCGCTGCGATCGTGAAGCTCGTCAAGGAGCAGGACCGCCTGCTGATCCGTCGAGGTCTCGAGAGCTGTAACGGGATTGCGGCGCTGTCGCTCGTCAACAAGCAGCTCCGCGCCATGACGATTGGGCTCCTCGGCGAGGTGAGATTCGGCTCGTCTTGCGCGCAGATTACAGCCTTGCTGACGCCACGCCGGACCTCCAATCGCAGACAGTGCCCGTGGAAAGCATCGGGGACGCGCTCTTCCGCTATGACAAGATCCCCGACAGCCTCGTCGCCGGGATCACGGCGCTCGACTGCACGGACGCGAGCGACGACAGCCTGATCGCGGCGGCACCCTTGCTCAAGCGCCTCAAGAACCTGGACAAGCTCGACATGACGCTCCGCGACTATCCTCTCTTGCGCCCGTATCATGCAAAGGCGTCTCTCGCGGAGTCGGAATACCAGCTCGCTCGAGGAGCCTATCGCGAGAATGCCCCCCGCATCACGCGCTTCATCATGAAGGACGAGCCTGATCACGGAGACACAGCTACACCGGCGGCGTTCCTAAGGTTTTTCGCCGATCCGGCTCACCTTGTCGAACTCACCGCCATCTTGAACGAGACGTGGGAGTCTATCTTTGGACCTCACACTCGCACATTCCAGTCCCTCGTAGCGAATTGCGTGCAGCTGCGCAAGCTCAAAGTACGCGAGAGGTACACTTCAAGCACGGCCTCGTTCACGCCTGAACAACAGACGAGGTGGCGCGCGGGCCTCGATTTGCCCGCGCTCAGGGTCCTGTCGCTGCCCGCCGCCGACGTCGCCGCGGTCGACTTCATTCACTCGTGGGCGCCCGACATCGAGGCACTGACGCTCGATTTTGCCGAGTCCATGCCGAGTCCGGACCCTTCGCCTGGCGGCGCAGACGACGTCTGTACGACCTTCGCCAACCTGCGCAAGCTGAGCCTCAAAGGTCCTCCCCCGGTGACCAAAGTCTTGAATCGGGTCACGCTCGACACGCTCGCCTGTCTCAAGATCGAGATCAAGCAGAAGAAGGGTCCGATCGCGAATCACGCCCGGGCCGACTTTGACGTAACCACTCTGTTCCCAGCCGACTTGCAGCTGCCTCGCGCCGCCTTCGTCAAGCTGACGCTGCCGTACGCCTACGACATGTATACCCCTGTCGAGAACAGCGTCGCGCTTCGCAAACGCATGCTCGAGCGCGACATCGATTTGCGCAAATTCGTGCTCGGGCCGTCAGCCCCGTTCCTGCCTGACTTCCGCGCCCAATTCACGGCAAAGGACGATGATGGGTCGGCACTACAGCGTCAGCAAGATCTCATCTATAAGATGCTTGATCACGGTCACGAGGAGGCCGAGCGCTGCGAGATCTTTGGCGACGTGGCAGGCACGCAGAGGCTGGCGGAAGCGCTGGAGCCCGTACATCAGCTCTGGCTGTCGGAACAAGTCTGACGCATCGTAGCTTGTTCTCGAATACCAAAGCTTGTCCGTTGTGATTTGACGGGCTGGATTTGCAGCGGGACGAGAGGGTAGGGAACCAGCCAGTTCATCGCTCGCGGCTTCCGCTCTCACGCTTCAATCGACTGTCGCAACATGAGCTCGCCTCCCGTTTCGCAAGCCTCTGTTGCCTCGCCTGAGCCTGTCAAAACTACCGACGTGCGCGCGTCCGAACCTGCAGACGCGCCCGAGCAGGAGACGCCAGTTCGCCGCGTCGGGTGGCCGACGCTCCCGACGGAAGTCATCGCTGCGATCGTGAAGCTCGTCAAGGAGCAGGACCGCCTGCTGATCCGTCGAGGTCTCGAGAGCTGTAACGGGATTGCGGCGCTGTCGCTCGTCAACAAGCAGCTCCGCGCCATGACGATTGGGCTCCTCGGCGAGGTGAGATTCGGCTCGTCTTGCGCGCAGATTACAGCCTTGCTGACGCCACGCCGGACCTCCAATCGCAGACAGTGCCCGTGGAAAGCATCGGGGACGCGCTCTTCCGCTATGACAAGATCCCCGACAGCCTCGTCGCCGGGATCACGGCGCTCGACTGCACGGACGCGAGCGACGACAGCCTGATCGCGGCGGCACCCTTGCTCAAGCGCCTCAAGAACCTGGACAAGCTCGACATGACGCTCCGCGACTATCCTCTCTTGCGCCCGTATCATGCAAAGGCGTCTCTCGCGGAGTCGGAATACCAGCTCGCTCGAGGAGCCTATCGCGAGAATGCCCCCCGCATCACGCGCTTCATCATGAAGGACGAGCCTGATCACGGAGACACAGCTACACCGGCGGCGTTCCTAAGGTTTTTCGCCGATCCGGCTCACCTTGTCGAACTCACCGCCATCTTGAACGAGACGTGGGAGTCTATCTTTGGACCTCACACTCGCACATTCCAGTCCCTCGTAGCGAATTGCGTGCAGCTGCGCAAGCTCAAAGTACGCGAGAGGTACACTTCAAGCACGGCCTCGTTCACGCCTGAACAACAGACGAGGTGGCGCGCGGGCCTCGATTTGCCCGCGCTCAGGGTCCTGTCGCTGCCCGCCGCCGACGTCGCCGCGGTCGACTTCATTCACTCGTGGGCGCCCGACATCGAGGCACTGACGCTCGATTTTGCCGAGTCCATGCCGAGTCCGGACCCTTCGCCTGGCGGCGCAGACGACGTCTGTACGACCTTCGCCAACCTGCGCAAGCTGAGCCTCAAAGGTCCTCCCCCGGTGACCAAAGTCTTGAATCGGGTCACGCTCGACACGCTCGCCTGTCTCAAGATCGAGATCAAGCAGAAGAAGGGTCCGATCGCGAATCACGCCCGGGCCGACTTTGACGTAACCACTCTGTTCCCAGCCGACTTGCAGCTGCCTCGCGCCGCCTTCGTCAAGCTGACGCTGCCGTACGCCTACGACATGTATACCCCTGTCGAGAACAGCGTCGCGCTTCGCAAACGCATGCTCGAGCGCGACATCGATTTGCGCAAATTCGTGCTCGGGCCGTCAGCCCCGTTCCTGCCTGACTTCCGCGCCCAATTCACGGCAAAGGACGATGATGGGTCGGCACTACAGCGTCAGCAAGATCTCATCTATAAGATGCTTGATCACGGTCACGAGGAGGCCGAGCGCTGCGAGATCTTTGGCGACGTGGCAGGCACGCAGAGGCTGGCGGAAGCGCTGGAGCCCGTACATCAGCTCTGGCTGTCGGAACAAGTCTGACGCATCGTAGCTTGTTCTCGAATACCAAAGCTTGTCCGTTGTGATTTGACGGGCTGGATTTGCAGCGGGACGAGAGGGTAGGGAACCAGCCAGTTCATCGCTCGCGGCTTCCGCTCTCACGCTTCAATCGACTGTCGCAACATGAGCTCGCCTCCCGTTTCGCAAGCCTCTGTTGCCTCGCCTGAGCCTGTCAAAACTACCGACGTGCGCGCGTCCGAACCTGCAGACGCGCCCGAGCAGGAGACGCCAGTTCGCCGCGTCGGGTGGCCGACGCTCCCGACGGAAGTCATCGCTGCGATCGTGAAGCTCGTCAAGGAGCAGGACCGCCTGCTGATCCGTCGAGGTCTCGAGAGCTGTAACGGGATTGCGGCGCTGTCGCTCGTCAACAAGCAGCTCCGCGCCATGACGATTGGGCTCCTCGGCGAGGTGAGATTCGGCTCGTCTTGCGCGCAGATTACAGCCTTGCTGACGCCACGCCGGACCTCCAATCGCAGACAGTGCCCGTGGAAAGCATCGGGGACGCGCTCTTCCGCTATGACAAGATCCCCGACAGCCTCGTCGCCGGGATCACGGCGCTCGACTGCACGGACGCGAGCGACGACAGCCTGATCGCGGCGGCACCCTTGCTCAAGCGCCTCAAGAACCTGGACAAGCTCGACATGACGCTCCGCGACTATCCTCTCTTGCGCCCGTATCATGCAAAGGCGTCTCTCGCGGAGTCGGAATACCAGCTCGCTCGAGGAGCCTATCGCGAGAATGCCCCCCGCATCACGCGCTTCATCATGAAGGACGAGCCTGATCACGGAGACACAGCTACACCGGCGGCGTTCCTAAGGTTTTTCGCCGATCCGGCTCACCTTGTCGAACTCACCGCCATCTTGAACGAGACGTGGGAGTCTATCTTTGGACCTCACACTCGCACATTCCAGTCCCTCGTAGCGAATTGCGTGCAGCTGCGCAAGCTCAAAGTACGCGAGAGGTACACTTCAAGCACGGCCTCGTTCACGCCTGAACAACAGACGAGGTGGCGCGCGGGCCTCGATTTGCCCGCGCTCAGGGTCCTGTCGCTGCCCGCCGCCGACGTCGCCGCGGTCGACTTCATTCACTCGTGGGCGCCCGACATCGAGGCACTGACGCTCGATTTTGCCGAGTCCATGCCGAGTCCGGACCCTTCGCCTGGCGGCGCAGACGACGTCTGTACGACCTTCGCCAACCTGCGCAAGCTGAGCCTCAAAGGTCCTCCCCCGGTGACCAAAGTCTTGAATCGGGTCACGCTCGACACGCTCGCCTGTCTCAAGATCGAGATCAAGCAGAAGAAGGGTCCGATCGCGAATCACGCCCGGGCCGACTTTGACGTAACCACTCTGTTCCCAGCCGACTTGCAGCTGCCTCGCGCCGCCTTCGTCAAGCTGACGCTGCCGTACGCCTACGACATGTATACCCCTGTCGAGAACAGCGTCGCGCTTCGCAAACGCATGCTCGAGCGCGACATCGATTTGCGCAAATTCGTGCTCGGGCCGTCAGCCCCGTTCCTGCCTGACTTCCGCGCCCAATTCACGGCAAAGGACGATGATGGGTCGGCACTACAGCGTCAGCAAGATCTCATCTATAAGATGCTTGATCACGGTCACGAGGAGGCCGAGCGCTGCGAGATCTTTGGCGACGTGGCAGGCACGCAGAGGCTGGCGGAAGCGCTGGAGCCCGTACATCAGCTCTGGCTGTCGGAACAAGTCTGACGCATCGTAGCTTGTTCTCGAATACCAAAGCTTGTCCGTTGTGATTTGACGGGCTGGATTTGCAGCGGGACGAGAGGGTAGGGAACCAGCCAGTTCATCGCTCGCGGCTTCCGCTCTCACGCTTCAATCGACTGTCGCAACATGAGCTCGCCTCCCGTTTCGCAAGCCTCTGTTGCCTCGCCTGAGCCTGTCAAAACTACCGACGTGCGCGCGTCCGAACCTGCAGACGCGCCCGAGCAGGAGACGCCAGTTCGCCGCGTCGGGTGGCCGACGCTCCCGACGGAAGTCATCGCTGCGATCGTGAAGCTCGTCAAGGAGCAGGACCGCCTGCTGAAGGAAAAAGGGATCCGCCATAATCGCGGTATCGTATCGCTGTCGCTCGTCAACAAGCAGCTTCGTGCCATGACGATCGAGTTCCTTCCCGAGGTCGGTTTCGCTCCCCCCTCTAGGCTCTCAAAGCTACGAAGCTGACATGAAGAGCTGCGGCAGAATCTTCCCCTCGCTCGCCTGGGTGAACCGCTGTTCCGCTTCGGCAAACTTCCCGAGCGTTTGCTCGCCGCTGTTCGCACGCTCGATTGCCAGAAGGCGTCCTCGCAGGATTTCATCGTCGCCGCACCCGCACTTGAGCGCCTCGTCAATCTGGGAGAGCTGCGTATCTGCGCGGGCGACTATGCCTTCATCAACCAGCGCTACGCGGAGAAGAAGCCGGCTTCCGACTTCGAATGTCAACTCACGCTCGCAGCGTACCGTCAGACCGCCGGCCGCATCAAGCGCCTGTCGATACAGATCCCTGCTTCCGGCAACAGCTACTACTCCTTCGCCAGCCTGATGCGCAACTTTGTGCTGCTCGACATCATCGAGGAAATCAAGATCACGTCGCTTCGCCCTTATCCCAGCATCTTCGCGGATGCAGGTCGCCGGGAGCTGCAGAACATGTTGAATGGGTGCTCGAAGCTGCAGCAGCTCGTCGTGGAGGACGTCGCAGACTACTGTCCTACGCTTAGCGCCGTGGAACAAGCTCAATGGACTGAAGTGGTCCACTTGCCGACGCTCAAGTCTCTGTCGATCACGGTCGCGGATCCGTCCAGCTTCAGCTTCATCCACTCGTGGGCGCCAAACGTGGAGATCCTAAAGCTGGACTTTGACGAGTCATACGAAGTCTCGCTGTCGCCCCCCTTGGCCGCGGACCAGGAGAAACCGTACACGACCTTCCCGAGCCTCCGCAAGTTGACCGTCACCGGCACGCCGGCCGTTTCTGCAGTCCTCGAATACATCAACTTGGACGCGGTCAAGACTCTCGAACTCGAAATCAAACACTACCGTGCGCCGCGGATTTCGACCATGGCAGACCTCAGCATCGACAAGCTGGTCCCGACCGAGCTTGTATTGCCTCGCGGCATTCGCTTCGACCTCGTGGTTCCTTACGCGTACCATATTTACTCGTCCGAGGGGAAGCTGCGGGCGCGTCTCACTGAGCGGGAGATCGACTGTCGCCTCTGGATCGTTCGGCCATCGGCGCCTTATGAGCCTGACTTCCTCAACGAGCATAGCGCCGGAGACGACAACGGGGGAGTAGCTCTCGAGGTCCAGCGCGATGCGATCTTCGATGCGCTCACCTGGGCGTATAACGCTGTCGATTCGTGCGACGAAATGGCCGACGCCGCCGGTGCACAGGAGCTCGCCGAAGCGGTCAAACCAGTCTACGCGTTGATGTCGAGGCAGAAGGTGTAGGATGTGGGTCGAGTGCGCTTGGTAACGAAGCTTCAGTGCTTGAGTGTCGAGTGGCGTACGGTCTTGGCAATGTTTCGCCTGATCTGGACGCGGGCGCGAAATGAGGTAGCATCGGAGCGCTCCCACTCGTCTCCCCTTAGCACCGTCTCGGTGGATCGACAAAGAACCCGTCGATGGGAACCTAATCCTGCTATAAGATGCGTAATGGCATCCGCCCAAGGACTACTCTACACCGGAAGATCTGAGATTGGGATATAGTACGGAAGCCGCTAACAGTGATGGAGCTTGGCGCCATAATCTAGATAGTGTAACGGAAGCCGACCGCTCGGTCATACTCGGTCGAGATGTTCTCGATCCGCATGCCCTTCGGTGGGCGTCCGCCCTCACGCTCGTCGCGCTTGCGGTTCTCGAGACGGTAGTAGGTCGTCATGCAGCCGGCGAGAACTGCAGGACGAGGGAAATGCCCGCTCAGAGTCTCTTCGGGAGAGGCGCCGCAGTTGGGAAAACTCACCGAGACCGAACGCCTGGAAAGCCACGTTCAGGAGGCAGCCCTTGACAAAGTGCGGTCCCTCGTTCGCCGGGAACAAGAAGCTGGCCGCGATCGAGAGGCACTGGCCTGGAGGTGAAAGGGACCCGGCATCGTCAGTCAGGTTCGCGGCTGCCTCCTCACAAGTGTCACCCTATGCTGACTCACCGACCGTGTTGAGCATGCCGAGGGAGGTCTGTACGGTGCGATAAGGGTGGTCAATTTTCCGCAAGCGGCGTGCGAAGTAGCAAGCGGCGCAAGAGACTCACAGCGCGCTGGGACTCGCTCGGCGAGTTGCCGCTGACCCAAGCCATGATCAGAGGGATGTTCGAGTAACCGGCCGAGGCGAGGCAGCAGCACGCAAAGTCTGACGAGCAGAATAGAGGGTCAAAATTTGGACCTTCTCGTCTCGGCGGCTCGAGAGCAAGACTTACAGCGGGCGCGGAGACCACCATGGCTGACGTGGTGCGGGTTGACGGCGTAGAGGATGGACCAGCCGACGATGCCAATCGCGAAGACGATCATGACGAAGATGCCGCGCGAGCGCGTTCGGTCCGAGATGCCAGTGAGGAGAAGCACTGCGGGAGCGCAAAGTCAAGACGCCGTCTCTGCACGTTTTCTGCTTCCCTTCGGCGTCGACTCACTGACTCCGAGGGCGCACGCGTAAGGCGGCACAGAGTAGAGCTGCGCATTTGCGTCCGAGTATCCGAGGCCCTTGACGATGGTCGGGAGGAAGGCGGAAACGCTGCGGAAGCGAGTCTGAGGTCAGCGGGCGTTCCGACAGCCTTTGTGAGGCCTATAGACTTGCGAGCCCAAGCATAAGTTCATGGCCGAGTACCCTGACGCGAGCACGTCTGTTCCAAGAGGCCCTAGGGTCAGTATTCTGGGGTCTGGGACGGAGGCAAAGTGCGTCGGGAGCGTTGTTTTCCCGCTTCGCCTGCACGATCGTTCGCTCCCACTCACAAAGTCGCCAGTCCTTCAGCGCGTACCGCACAGCCGTCCAGTCTATGGCGATGTCCTGACTGCCCTGCGCCTCCGAGTTGAGACGAGTGCAAGCGACGAGACGCTCGTCCTCGTTGAGGAACCGCGTCTTGTCGGGCCGGCTCGGGAGGCAGAACAGCACGACAATCGCGAGCAAGATCGACGGGCAGCCTTCAATCAAGAAGAGCACACGCCAAACCGCAATCTTCGGGTGCGCGATTTTGGCGACGCCGAAAGCGATCAGACCGCCGAAAGCACCTGTCCCAGCGACGAGGCGTCAGCCACGGCTGCCTCGCAAGCCCTCGCATCCACATTACGCACCGGCCAAAGAACCTGCCGAGATGAAAAGACCGATGCGCTTGGCCAACTCCGACTTGAGGTACCACAGCGTGAGGTAGAAGGCAATCGCTTGTCTGATGGGGAGATCGGATCAGTCACGCCACATTCCGTCCGCTCACAGGCTTGACTTACCCGAAGAAAGCCTCTCCGAGACCGACAAAGAGACGGCAGACGTAGAGGCCGGCCGGGTTTTGGACGGCGGCCTGTCCAGTCGCGGCAAGACTCCAAAGAAGCGCACCGACGGCAATGGTTTGCGACGGCTGGAAGCGCTTGGCCGCCAGCGTACCGGGGATACTGAATGTGATACTGTTGAGGGCACGCACAGCGTCAGTGCACGTTGGAGAATGAAAGAGGAGAGGCAGTAGGAGGCGCACTAGGTAATGAAGAAGCACGTCAACGCGATACTGAACTTGGTCGAGTCGTTGCCGAGGATGTCCTTGTTGAGACCTTGAATCTTGGCGTTGCCGAGGTTGCCTCTGATGAGGGACAGAGTCGTCAGACACGAGCAATCGCCGACCATGCTCTGTCAAGGCGCGACTGCGGAGCTAGATGCTCACCGGTCGAGGTACGCCGACAGGTAGAGACCGATGGCGAGCGGAAGGATAACCATGTCTAATGACGCCGAGGTCAGCCCGGAGCGCGCTAGATCTCCGACACGAAGACTACAGCGAGACTCACCGAGCTTGCGCACCAACTTCTTCTCGACCGCCTTGGCCGCCTTGACATGCTCGAGACCGGCAGTCGATTCGGCGTAGCGAGACGAGCCCGCCTTCTCGGAGGCGTTGGTAGTGTACTCGGCGAGTGATTGGCCGTCCGCAAAACGAGCAGCGGGGCGTGCTGCGTACTCGCGCTGTTCCTGCTCGCCAGCGTCGGCCTTCTCGGGGTCCGAGTTCGCGTTCATGATGAGTGCGGGTGTCGGCATCTTTGGCGTAAGGTATGCGGACGGGAAAGAGCGCTTTCCGGTGCGTCCCAGATCGCTTTCAAGCAGATCTCGTGGGGGCTCGACGAGATGCGCCAGCCGCCGGTTCTGCAGTTCCGCCAGGCCATTCGGGGGTCCACTTGGGAAAAGCTATTTTTGAAAGCGAGTTGCGGAGCGGACCGGGGAAATCAAGGAGAAACTTTGCAAGCAAGAGTGATCGAAGCGGTGAAAGCGTATCGGCGGGCCGCCTTGAAGTCGGTTCCGTCGCGCTGACGCGCAAGGCAGGAACTCCGTTCTGGAGCCAATCCACGCTGTGCATGCTCGAAGTCAGGCTGTAAGGATGCTAGCTTAAGTCCGAGCGTGCGGGCGGAGCCTATGGCTGCGGGCTGAGCTCACTCAGATCGCGTGCAGCTATCGCCCAAGCGCACAGCTCGGGGGAATTCGGGGAATTGCGGAGCTCTGCAAGCCGTCGCCATCTGTGAAGCAAATATAGCCGTACGAGCATAATGATCGCAACGGGCGCGACGGCGGAACCAGCTGCCGGCCGGCAGCGAAAGCGGTCTAGGCGACGGCGGCGGAGAGTCCGCGGATGCGACCTGATCGAGGTCTCGCGCGTGGGCGCTCGAGCGCAGCACGCGGTGCCCGTGCAGCCGACATCGATCGCCGCTTCCTTCATGTGTTCGAGGCAGCTCAGCAGATCAAACCTATGTATGCGCGTGTTCGAGAAACAGCCGTTTGGTGAGAGCGCCGCAGGGACACCTGCGCACAATCCGTGTCCGAGCGCAAGCTGAGACGACTCGCTCGGGTCGAGTCCTGCGAGTTGATCAGCCCCCGGCACGAGCATTCGAGTGCACTGGCTGCCAGTCGACTATATGCTATACACTTGCATCTGCTTCACGTGCAAACATCGCCGGCGTACGAACGCGTGCGCAGACCGAGCCTCGCCCCGAGATCAGCCGTTGCGGCACGCGACCCATTTGGACTTTGGACCGCCTTTCTGCTGTAGACCGCACGTCCGGGACTCCCCATCTCACATGTAATGAGTAGTTACTGTCTACGACAACACCGACCAGCAGCGCCGGACCTTTCTGCGCAGAAAGGTTTGAGCTTGATGGGAAGCCCAGGATGCAAATCGAGGATCCATCGGGCAGGCCTGTCGCTAACCGCGTATACCCATTTGGCGTGTCGCTCAACGTCCAGCAGAACGCAGGCGACGGCTTGACGTTCGAGGGGGATCGGAGGGTCGCAGAAAGCTGTTCGCCATCCAGCCGCCTTTCCGGAAATAACGGGTCCTCACAGCGCTAGCTGAACCAGGACAGCGGCGAGAGGTCAGTACGGCAGCTAGCAACTCATTCGCAGACGATAGCGAAAGTGCTGCTGGTAGCGGGAACAGCTGTATTGCTCGCACGCTGGCCCAGTGGCCCTACTCTGTACAACCTTCGCGTACAATCGCTGCGACGACAGCGTCGAATTGCTTGCTTTTGATGTCGGATAGATCCTTTCTGAGCGTATACAGAGCAACGCATTTGAACAAGCTGGACAACAAGCTAGCCTGCTGCAAGCGTGACGGAGAGGACGAGCGGGAGCTTGTACGGGAGAAAGTCAGTGCGAAGTGTTGCTCCCGCCTGCTCATTGTGTTCCTTTGCAGGATCTCTGCAGAGTTATAGCATCGACAGATCGTAATGCCGCCAAGAGCAGATTTCTCACGTGAAAGCGAAGCGAACGTAGACGAAAATCAAGAAGAGGGGCAGAAAGGGTCGAGGAGGCGGTTTCGCCCCAGGGAGGTCGCGAGTTGATTGGCTGGTGGCGATGGGAGGAAAAAGAGCGAGAGCTGGAAGAGGGTCGACTCGGCCAAAACAAGCGACTGCCGGCACCATAACTGGCTCGCTGCAGCTGCCAGACCAGCAGGAAAGCCATAGAGCAGTCTCGCGACACGTCGCTCGGCCCGCCGGTCTCCGCACTGTCGCACTCGACGCGCTGCGAGTCACCAGCCTGCGCGTCCTGAGTCTCGCCTCCTCCGCCATTCACGAACGAACAACGCACCGCGACGCGTGATAACAGCCGTCGAGCGACATTCCTAGCCGGTACGGAAGGGACGGCATGCAGCAAGAGAACTCGAGCGGTGAGTCGACCGGACAATGGCCCGAAAGTGAGGGGAGAGGGGAACCTGCTCGCCTCACACAGCCTCGTCGGCTTGTTCTCGACGCGGCTTCTGCGCGGGCCGATTTGGGAAGCGGTCCCATCCCGGTTCAGTGATCGGACGGGTCGCGTCCGAGCAGCGCGCGTACGCTCTCGGCGAGCGAGCCTGTTATCTGCGCCGACGCGGCGGTCCCTATCGCGTCTCGGCCCCTCGCCTTTTCGCTCGAGTCGCCGGGACGCGAAATCTTTATGGATCACCGACGGTCGAACAAGGTCGGCCGAGTGGGGTGGTGGAGAAATTCAACTTGGTCAGACTCGATGTTTACGCTATGCTACGCATTCCTCGTACGCGACTTGGAGCTGAGCAGAGCCGCGACGGCTGGGACGGTTGTCGCTTCCCGCCTCGTTGCCGTCGCGCTTGTTCTTCGTGCCTTCAAGCAAGAGCAGGATCAGCTTCAGAGACATACAATGCTGACTATCGATCCCCCTCGCCTTGATCTGCAGCAGAGAACCAAGCGGCCGGCGCCGCGAACGCGTCCGAGCCGGCGACGTCCTCCACCGCTCCCTCTTCGCTTTTTGCCGGCGCAGACCCGTCTCGTACCATCTACTCAGACGGGAAGAATGGAACAGCACCAGGGCTGAACGGGGCAACGCTCGGGGCGCAGGGAGGCGGCGGTAACGACCAAGACAGCTACGCCGCCGCTGGCTTGTACTCGGGTCCGCGGACGACTGGCATGGGCAAACAGCCCTCGTCAGACTCGAACGGGACTTCGAACGGTGCCATGGCGCCAGTCTCGCCCCAAGAACCACAGCGGAAGAGGCTGAGGCGCGGCGGCCCGTCTGGCGACGAAGTGAGTCACTTCGTATTTATCGTCACAATTCTCGCGCGAGCGGACGCCATCTCGACCTTCCGTTTCGAGCGAACAACACTGATCCTCTTCGTCCTCGGCAGAGTGCAGCAGAGGGTCCTGGCAGCTTCAGCGACCACCTCCAGGACCGCCTCGCTGGCGTTCACGTCCAGTCTCAGCCGGGCTCGCAGGCGTCGTCAACATTCGGCAGCGCCAACCCGAGCGTTGCGCCGACGCCGCCCTACTCTGGCAGCGTCGAAGCCGGTTCGAACGGCATCATGCAGGCCAACCCTGACCAACCGATGCAAGGCGCCCCGCAGCAAGGACAGCCATCGTACGCATCCCCGCAGATGGGTCAGCAAGCTCTCGGTGCCGGTTCAGGACAAGCCGCATACAACCCGCAGCAGGCTCAGCAGTATCAAGCTTCGGGCGCGTCGCAGCCCGCGTCGGGAGGCGGCGCTATCCCGCCGATCAATACGAACCACCCCGGCTTCCAGGCCTTCTGCAACCAGGTCGGAGGAGGTCGGCAGTTCCCGCTCGAGAAGTGCTGGTATGCCTTCTCCCAGTACCCGAACGACTTGACGAGCGCGCTCCAGCTGCTGCTCGATGCGAAGCCGGTCGCCGATTCGCGTCCCGCCTACGGGGCCGTTAACCCGTCGCCTGGCGCTCAGTACGGCACGCCGTCTCAAGGGTCCGGCATTCCGAGCGGAAGCTCGGCCCAGCCGCCGATGTACGCCCAGCAACCACAATACGCTGCAGCAGCTCCGTCGCAGCAAGGCTACCCTCAGCACTACCAGCAGAGTCCTGGCGCCGTATTACGGCAAGGCCCGGCTGGCACGCCTGCGGCATACGGCTCGCCCGCTCAACCGGTCATGCTCCAGCACGCCGTTGCGGGCGGCCCCAGCATAGTCCCGCAGCAGCGCCCTGTCACCCTCAACCCGCAGGACCAGGCGATCGCGGCCGCGCAGCAGCAGATCATGCGACTCAGCGCGCAGAAACTCAAGGCCCCTGCCATTAACAACCCGAAGCCGACCGCGGCCGAGCTGCAAGCCGCGAACGAATACATCTTCCCCGAAGCGAAGACCGGCACCGCCGGCATGACCGACGCGCATCTCCGTCACTATTTCCAGCTGATCGACGAGTACCGGACGGGCATGATCAGCAAGGACAACTTCAAGGCGCTTCAGCAATACGTCGCTGTCCTTCAACGGAAGATGTGGCAGCAGGCGAGTCCGTACGCCCACTCCGGCACGAATCCCGCCATGTACTCGCAGCGGGACGTCTACCAGTCTCAGCAGCAGTACGCGCAGCGTCAAGCCGGACAGAGCAGTACGCCGAGGCCGAAGCAGCCGAAGCCCGTGCAGGTCGCGAGGGCACACGTTCCGCAGACGTCCGGCTCGATCCTCGCGCGGCAGCTGCAGCTCGCCGGCAGTCTGAGCTCGTCCTCGAAGAAGAAGTCGTCGAAGAAGCGGGCCTACGCGAGCGACTCGGAAGACGACGGCGGCGATTACGATTCGGCCGGCAGTGGCGACGAGTACGGCTCGCGAGAGAGTCCGCAACTCCTCGCGAAACGCGAAGCGATCGCCGTCGAGTTCTTCAACACGTGCGAGAAGGACAACCTCATGGAGCTGGCCGGTCAGTCTAACCCTTTTACCTCGTCGCGCCTCGTCTCCACCCCGTTTTGCTGATTCGTTCAACTCCACCATCAGGCTGCAACGCGACTCAGGCCACCCTCACGATGAAGCTTCGACCGTTCGCGAGTGCCAACGACTTCCGGACGCGCACGCGCAAGCAAAAGGGCGTCGGCAACAACATGATGGAAACTTACCTCGACGTGATCGCCGGCATGGGCGAAGTCGACAAAGTCTTGACCGAGTGCGAGCAGATCGGCGCGCAGCTGAATGCGGTCATGGGCTTGTGGAAGTCGGGAGCGGCTCTTTCCGCCGACACCGAAAACAGCAAGCCCGGCGCGTCCGGCTCCGACGAGGTCGGCATGGACATGGTTGCCATTTCCGAAGAGACGCTGCAGCAGCGCGTCGACAAGTCGCAGGACCCGCGCGTCCGCGAAGCTTTCAAGGACTACATCCGGAAGCAGCCGGCCGGCGTGCCCGACACGGTCAAGCTCAAGGACTACCAGATGCTCGGCGTCAACTGGCTCAACATGCTGTACCGTCGCCGGACCAGCTGCATTCTCGCCGACGAGATGGGACTCGGCAAGACTGCCCAGGTTATCGCCCTCCTCGCTCACCTCAAGGCGACCGGCGAGCAGGGTCCGCATCTCGTCATCGTCCCGAGTTCGGTCCTCGACAACTGGATGCGCGAGTTCAGCGTCTTCGCTCCGGACTTGACCGTCTACAGCTACTACGGAACGCAGGGCGAGCGTCACGAGCTGAGGAGCGAGCTCCGCAACTTGGAATCGCTCGACGTCGTCGTGACAACGTACAACATCGCGACGGGCAGCCCCGACGACCAGAAGTTCCTGAAGCGTAAGATGGACTTCAAGGTCACCGTGTTCGACGAGGGTCACCAGCTCAAGAATTCCGAGTCGAAGAAGTACAAGGACCTCATGCAAGTCCGCGCCGAATGGCGCCTCCTTCTGACCGGCACGCCGCTTCAGAACAACCTGCAAGAGCTGGTCGTATGTCGTGCATCCTCCCCCGCGCCGTGTCGCCCTCGCTTACCAGGTTTCTCTGCAGTCTCTGCTGTCCTTCATCCTGCCCGACAAGTTCCGCGATGCGAGCGAATCCCTCCGTGCCATCTTCAAGGTCACGCCTGGCTCGCAAACGAACCTCCTCTCGCGCGAGCGAATCTCGCGAGCCAAGAAGATGATGACGCCGTTCGTCCTCCGTCGCAAAAAGATGCAAGTCCTGAAGGACCTGCCGGCCAAGACGGAGCGTATCGAGTACTGCGACATGACCGAGTTGCAGCGCGAGTGCTACACCGAAGCGCTGCAGCGCAGTCGCAAGGCGCTTACGAGCGCTGAAGAGGACGACCTCGAAGCCCTCGAGGAGGACGATGAGGAAGAGGACCTTGCGACAGCCGACGAGGAAGTGAAGCCGAAGCGCGGTCGCAAGAAGGCGGTCGCGAGCACGAAACTCGGCACGAAGGCGAATGCTTCGTCTAGTGCGCACATTTTGACGGACCTTCGCAAGGTGAGCCTCTTCGGTCGCGAAAGCCCCTAGTAACCCGGCGCGAACTGACAGTCTTTCGCTCCGCCAGGCCTCGAACCACCCGATGCTGTTCCGCCGCCTGTACGACGACAAGACGCTCCGCGCCATGTCGCGCGACTGCTTGCGAGAAGAAGAGTTCATGGACCGGAACAAGGACCTGATCTTTGAAGACATGGAGGTCATGACGGACTTTGAGCTGCACCGCTTCGCTCAGATGTACAAGGTGAGCCAAAGGACCCTTCCTCTCCGCCGTTCTAGCTGCTGACTAGCTCTCGTCCCGATAGCATCTGAACAAGTACGCCTTGACGAACGACGAATGGATGTCGGCCGGCAAGATCGCCAAGCTCCAAGAGATGCTTCCGCAGATGCGCAAGGACGGCGACCGCGTCCTGATCTTCAGTCAATTCGTCCAAGTCCTCGACATTCTCGAGGTCGTCCTTGACACGATGCAGCTCAAGTACCTGAAGCTGACGGGTCAGACCGCCGTGGCCGACCGCCAAGGTCTCGTCGACGCCTACAACCAGAACGAGGACATCACGGTCTTCCGTACGTCTTTCTCCGTCAAGCGTTTACTAAGGTCGATACTGACTGAGCTACCTCTGCAGTCTTGTCGACTCGTGCTGGTGGTCTCGGCTTGAACTTGACTGCCGCCAACACGGTCATTTTCTACGACTGCGACTACAAGTGAGTCTGGCGCGACGAGCCGCTCAGGTGAAAATGCGTGGCTTACCTTCGTATCGCTTCCTTCAGCCCGCACAACGACAAGCAGGCTCAGGATCGCGCGTACCGCATCGGTCAAACGCGCGAGGTCAAGATTATCCGGCTCGTAACGCGCGGCTCGCTCGACGAGAACATGCTCGAGCTCGCGACGGCGAAGCTCCAGCTCGACGCTGAGGTGTCGGGCGGAGCCAAGGAGGGCGCCGAGGAAGGCAACGCGGACGGCTCGTCGGGCAAGGCCGAACGCCAGATGAAGAAGAGCCTGCTGAGCGGGCTCAAGAAGCAGTTTGAGCGCGAGACGAAGCCGGCCGCGGACGACGCTTCGAAAAAGGAGGAGGCCGCCGATGGTGTGGCCGACGCTGCGCCTGCCGAGGCCGCCGACGAACCGAAGGACGGCGCCGAAAAGCCCGCCGCAGAGGAGGCGACGGCTTGAGCATCGATGCTCGCCTTTCCTGTACGAATACTCGCATACCCCTCATCACCACGACCGATGCCCTATACGCTCGTCATCTGTCTCGCTTTACGGAAGGAAACACCCCGCCGTTGGGGTTTTGGCGGCGGGTGGGCAATCGGAAACCCTTCGTCACCTTCCCTTCCCCTTCCCTGTCTCCCTTGGTTGTAATGCTTGCTATTTCCGTCTTTCGACGTGAGGAATGCTGGACGGGCGTCTCCGAAACCTCTCTTGTAAGGCCTGCGACGTGGGCACAGCGAGGGAGAGAGCTACCATCCCCGTGCACAGTTCCCGACGCAATTTTGTTACGGTAACCCAACGCTTGGCCGCGCATGAGCAGACACGGATATGGACCTGGATCGCGGAGTCATTATCTCGTCGTCCTCGAGGGGGAAAGTGGGACTCTGGACTCTAGAGCTTTGCGTGCTGCATGCAGCAGCGATCGTACACGTGCGGTGCGGATGGTGGCCTGAGCTGCGGAGACCAAAGTCTGTTCGAATTTCATAGACGAGCCTGCCGTCTCGGTTTCAAGAGTGCGAGTAGGCGAACGAGGCAGGGAGAGAGAGAGGGGTCACGAGTGTTGGTCGAGAGGCGAGGCGAGGCGGTGCGGACCCAAGTCGCCCCGGCACTGGCTGGCTGGCCGCGAGAGCGCGACTCGGCGACTGGATCCACCCTCCGCTCGCTACGATCCGACGTACTCGAACAGAGTCGTTGCCTACCTAGTCGACAAGGCTATCGTCTACCCGAGAACCATGTCGGCCCTCTTCAACTCGTCGCGCCAGGCCGTTCGCGCCGTCGCCGCTCCGTCGGCCGCCCGCTCCTTCTCGTCGACCCCGGCGCCTCAGGCGACCCTCCGAGAGCTCGAAGGCCGCATCAAGGTCAGTCAAACTGTCATCTGAGCCGATCTGACCGGTCACTGCTTCTCCAGAGCGATGAGACGAGACGGTTTGCTGACCCCCCGCGCGACTTTGGCGTTTCTCGCTCACTTTCGGCTCTGCTCCCACCCAAACGTTTTCCGTCGACTCTCTCCCGCCTCTCCTCGCTCCGCCGGCCCCGATCATGCTACTCACACTCAGTCGGTTGGTAACATCGGTGAGTAGGCGCGCTCGTTCGGCCGATGGGGTTCTCTATCGGCACGATCCAGCTGACGTTTGTCCTGCCCCTCCACCTCGGAATCAGGCAAGATCACCAAGTCGATGAAGGTGAGCGCTTCTCGTACAGATCAGGGATCTCCTCATCAACTTTGGTCACTGATCATGCGTTTGCCGCGCTCTTTAGATGGTTGCCGCTTCGCGTCTCGCTCGCGCGCAGCGCTCGATGGGTGACGCCAAGGCGTACGGCAAGGCCAACGAGGCCATCTTCGAGCAGTCCGAGGCGGCCAAGTCGGAGGCCAAGGCTGAGAAGATCCTGTACATCGTCGCGTCGTCGGACCGTGGTCTCTGCGGTGGTATCCACTCGTCGGTCGGCAAGGCCGCCCGCAAGGACATCGAGTCGGGCGAGGGCGCCGGCAAGGACATCCGCGTCGTCGCGCTCGGCGAGAAGCCCAAGCAGCAGATGACCCGTGGCGACGGCGCCAAGGCCCTCATGCTCTCGTTCTCTCAGATCGGAAAGTCGGTCCCGACCTTCAACGACGCGCTCGCGATCGCCGACAAGATCGAGGCCGAGGGCTTCAAGTACGACAAGGTAAGCGGCCGCGACTTGCGCGCACTCATGTCCAGGCTTTGTCCTGGTCGGTGCGGAGAAACGAAGCTCCCCGATTTGGGCCACACATAGTCTGGTCTGTGATCGGTAGACTGATTTCGGGTTGTTGTGCGTACAGGTCAAGGTCATCTACAACAAGTTCTTGACCGTTATCTCGTACGAGGCTTCCGCGCTCGAGATCTACTCGACCAAGGCCCTCGAGGGCTCGCCGGCTTTCGCCGCGTACGAGGTCGAGTCGGAGGAGCTCGCCGGTGACCTCAGCTCGTTCGCGCTCGCCAACGCGGTCTACGCCGGTCTCGTTGAGGGCTACGCCGCCGAGATCTCGGCCCGTCGTAACGCCATGGAGAACGCATCGAAGAACGCTGTACGTCATCCCCGCTCTCGGCTTTCTCCCGCCTCCCGGAAGAGTCTTTCCTTGGGCGAGTATCCCACGGTCCTTTTGACTGACCGCCTCTCTTTCTGCTCTGTCAGGACGAGATGGGTGACAAGTACCGCATGGTTTTCAACCGCATGCGTCAAGCCGCCATCACGAACGAGCTCGTCGACATCATTACTGGTGCCTCGGCGCTCTAAGCGCGTTCCTCCCTCCCTTCGGTGTTGTGTTTTGTGTCGATGATAGCGACCTCCCACGCGCGGATATATCTCTAGAAGCCCGGCGGGGGATGGCGCCAAGCGGTGGAAGGCGGACCGAGGTCTCTGGACAGATTTTGGACCTCGTTCCGGAGGCGTTGAAAAAAGAAATTCTCCTTCGTGCTGGCTTAGGCGGCTCTTCTCCCTTCGCCGTACTCGAGAGGTCTCCTTGCGAAATGCGAGACGAGCGCATCGCCCAGGGCGGAGAAGCGAAATGTGTCTGCTCGATAGAGGAGATTTGCGCGAGTCGCCACAACTGTGAGACCTTTGCCCTCTATTCACGACCTCGGATGCAGCTCTCCCTGCTCGAGAGCTTGCCCGATGAAGTCTTGCGTCAGATCTTCCGGCACTGCGACCTGCCTGCCCTCCTGCAGCTGTGTGCGACGAACCGCTCGCTCCATGAGATCATAACGCAGTTCCTCCCCGGATGCGCTCGCTCGCGTTACAACTATGATCCGCAGACGCTCAGGCACCTCGGCTTTCACACAAGGGCTCCCATAGTCCAGCGTACCTTGTGGGCCGAACGGACGACCCGTCGTTGGGAAGAGTGGGACGGCCGTGGCGCGGTCATTGGAGGTCGCAAGCGGGAATGGCGTCGCTGCTTACCGACGCTCAAGATCTGGGATTTCGAAGACGGCGTCGGCGCAGTCCTCGTCGCGAAAGGGCGTGAGCTCGAGTGCTGGATCACCAGGCATGACGGGACGGTCGACATCGTCCAGGCTGTCGTGCGCCTGCCGAAACGAGCACCGTCTCGGCAACATTCTGCAGGCGAAGGCGCGGCGCACGAGGATGTGACAGCAGTGGCGACGAGCCCACGACCCGGCGAGATCATTGTCTCGCGGACCTCGGGCGTCGTCCAGCGTCTCCGAATCGTCGAGTACGCGACGCCGGGCTATCCATTCGTGCTCGAGGAGGTAGCCCGGTACACGCTCGGGTCTCCGAGTGCCGTAGGCGAGTCGCCAAAGACCGGCGTTCACGCGATCCATTCGCGCAACGACCTCTTGGTCGGGGCGGTCACGAGCCGTCAACAGCCTGCATCGTTCGCCGGAGCGGATCTACCCGTCGTTGTGGATCCGAGAGGACCAATCGCATCTCTAGCATTGACTCTCAAGCAGCGCTCGGCCGCCCAGTCGCACAGCGTATCGATTCAATCGATCTCGTCCCCCTGGCAGCCGGCGACGGTCATCCCCTTCACGACCAAGCCCTGGAGCGTGCACATCTCGCCGTCGCGATCCTGGCTCGCTGTGGGACATTCGGGCACGGCGCCTCTGTCCGTATTCCAACTCGACTCGACCGGAGCGCCGATCGCTGCCGCGTCCCAGATTGCCCATACGAATCGCTCCACCTCGGTGTACGGCTTGACCACGCCTTCTCCGCACTCTTCGCCATTCTCGAATCCCGAACAGACGCTGATTGCAGCGTTCTACGACGCAACAACCCGAGTTTACGATCTACGCGTACCGTCGTTCGGCCCTCCCTCCGATTGGGATGCGAATGAGACGGATGCGAAACCCGCGAACGAGGTCGTGCGCCTCGTCGATCCGTGGTCCGATGACCCGTGTTACTCTGTCGGGATCGGCGGCTCGATGGGCTCGTACGTCGCGGTCGGATCTGCTCGAAATGCGGCCGTCCGGTTGTTCGACATCCGGTCTCCGACTCGGCCAAGCGGTATTACCGCGTTCGCCCCCGGTCGCGACCGGTCTCCGATCTACTCTCTTGAGATGGAAGGCAGTCGAGTGTGGGGATGCACCGAGAACCGTGGGTTCGTCCTGGACTTTGAAGCGTTCGAAGCGCCACGCCGAAGGTCGGAACCGGTCGCCTATGTCAGCCATCAGGAAGGCGAAGGCGGTACACTGCGCTGGATGGGCGATCATAGAGCGTAACTTATCTCGGCGTAGAATAGAATAGCAGACTTTGGCGCCCAGTTCTTCGAGTCCAATCCAAGCCAGGTCTGCAACAGCTGCGAATCTGACTACCTCCCTTTCCTCACCCCCAGCCCGCGCCCGACCTCGGAGGAGGTTGAGACGGCTGCAGAGCGGCCCACGATTGACATTCGCACTCTATGCCGCGGCCACGCGGCAGCAGGCGCTCTGCCTTTGCGAATGCGGCTACTTTCGCCGGCGACCAGAGGGATGCGGTCGGCCCGCCGTCCGTACTCTTGCCAAACGCAACCGCCTTTGCAGAGCAGGTCGAAGCTTCCCTCAAGGCTGCTGAAGCGGAACTCGACCGGATCAAGAAGGATTGGGCGAGTTGGACGCCGGAACAGACGGCAAGGTTGAACGAAAGATGCAGGTGCGCTACAGGCCCTCTTTAGCTGCTGAGGCGTACGAGCCCGCTTACCAGCCGTGCTTTAACTAGTGCCGACGCCTTCCGGGCTGCAAATGCTGAGCTCCGGGACAACCAGCTTGTCCAGCCCGACATCAGGAACTGGACAGAATCGCGCTGGTACCCGAACAAAGACGAGGTCAACGACGAGGACGAGCCCGATCAGGCAGACGCTACTGCAGAAGGTGGCAAGCGCGACCGTGGAATCCGGCTCGCCACTCCGGATCTCGGCGAGGAGGTCCAATTGATCGGCGACGACGAGATGCAGCAAGCTGCGCGAGAAGCCGGCGCATCAAAGTTGAACCTGCTGCAGTGAGACGCGCTGCCGCTGCCGCTGCCACTTGCGGCCTCGCCTGGAATTCGTCGGCTGACCCGGTGCTTCGGCAGACCACCTCAAGTCGCTTCCTACCTTCGCAAGCTTCGGACAGCCGATACCAACGCCCTCCTCGCAATGGTGAGCCTTACGCACGTCCGAGTACTCCCAAGTGAGTGCCCTCGCCTGACCCGAGCAATTATACCAGCGCGCGACCGAAGACGATGATCCCCTACCTTCCTTCCCGCCTCCGGACGACCCGCAAGCCAAGATTCTCTACATCCTAACCTTCCAGCCTTCGCCACACGGTCCCGGCGTCCACCATGTACCGCAGCAGAAGCTTGTCTGCCTTGGGACGACGACGCTTACCGAGATTCGCGACAACCTCCTCGTTGGGGGCGACAACATCCCGATCGAAGAGAGCAGCCGCGAAGGGTCCGATGCGGGCAATGCGAGCGACGGTGACGCGAGCAACACTGACCTTGAAGACGACGATGACGACGGATTCGGCTATCGCGGGTCCGAGCGCCGTCCGAGCGAAGAGTACTTTGGCGGAGGGGCGATCAAAACGACCGGTCCGCGAAAGCCGAAGTGGAAGAACGAGCGTCGTATAACCGGCGCAGCCTTCATCGTTGAGGATTGGATCTATGCCGATACTCGAGAGGGCATGCAGGACTATGCAAGGTGAGCATCCCTCCTGAGTCGCCGATGCGATTGCGGTCGCTGACTCTGACGAGACGCAGCATCTTGCTCGACACCATCGACAAGACAAATTGGCCGGGCGACCCGGACGAAAGCGAGCAGCGAGACGGCTCGGAAGACCTCGTCCTCAATCCTCTCGACGCTCTGTCCAGTGCTGCCACGTCCGCGACCAGTGGACGAGCAGCGTCCGAGACGACCCCGATGCCTCTCCGGCCTCATCGCGGCAAGCCCAAGTTGCAGCGCGGCAAGGCGGCGCAGTTCGTCACCCTCGGCGAGATGCCGCTGCGCGTCGGACAGCCGTACCTTTTCCTACACCAAGGCGACGATGAGCATATCTGGTCTCTCGACGAAGTCCGGTACGCTTCCCGTCTGCGCGTTGATGCGGGATCGCTTAACCTTCAGACTGACGTCGACTCCTTCTTATTGCCGAACAGGGCGCTACACCCGTCCGATCCTTCCCCCTGGCCACCCGCCGACGCCCACAAGCGCTCGCAGGCTTTCCTGCAGTTCCGCCACCCGTACCCGATCACGACGTACCTCTCGCGCCAAGCCAACATGACGCTGAGCAATGCCCGCTGCCCGCTGTGCGAGCGCGAACCACCCGACCTCGCGTTGTTCGATGACGCGTTGGCGGGCGAGACGCCGTCGCATGTCTGCCGTGCTTGTTTCGGGACTTTACACCCGGTCAAGCGGGACTGGGAGGCCGAAGCTCGCGCGGCGGCGGTGAAAAAGGCGCCGGGAAGGCCGAAAAAGTTGCCGACACCGCCTCCGGTCGGGTACGAGGACGTCGCGGACGACGAAAGGGAACACATGGACGGCGTTCGGACGGTGCCGATTTTGTTTGAACGATGAAGCGCCATGGTGTGTAGGCCGGCCGCGGCTTGATGGAAGCTTGGGCTTTTCCCCTTCGTGTCCGATCTGCGGCATTAGTTTGCGTTTCGCAGATTGACTCAAGCGGCGGTAGAAGCGGCAACTGCGGTTCTTGTTTCTGCTGATGTCGAGGAAGGTCCTGCCGAATCCGCCAATAACGGCGGTACGGCGGTGCCAAACTTGATGGCTAGTCCGGCGAGCCATTCGAGCCCGACGCGCTTGTGCTCCCAGGCGTCGATGCGGTCGGCGATCCGGCATGCGAGGATGTGCTTGCACTGATCATCACCCAATCAGCACGACAGAATAAGCGAGGAGGGAAGCGCCGCGACCCACGGTGACTTGATTGCCCTGCGCCAAGACGCCGTACGAGAACGCCGGGCAGGGGCAGAACCCGCCGCCCTTTGGTACATTCGGGTAGACGGTGTAAGGCTGTCCGCCGGATGCGCTCGCAACTTGGTAGATGGGTCTGCCGTTCGGAGGGACGATGCGAGCGACTGTGACAAGCGAGAGCAAGCGCAAAGCGGAGAGAGAACCAGCTTCAGTCAGGCGGGATCTCAGCGGCGTAGCGCGTTGTACCAATCAGATGCAATCGCACCTGAGTCCTTGTCGATCAAGTCGAGCGCGTCGAGGAGCATAGCAGGGCCGACGATGAGAGCGAGAGCGCGGAGCGAGTCGTCCGACAACGGAGCAGACAGAGCAGCGAGTTGACCGTTCAAGAGCTGCTCGGTCGATTGCGCAGCCATTCTGCTCGGCTAGCTTATCACAGGCCGAGCACGGCAGCGTACGAGTCGGAAGTCGAGAGGATTGGCTCGTGACAACGAGACGCGAGAGTTGGCGACTCGACCACTATACATCACTCCGACTGATTCAGCTATACGGGCGAGCTGCACGGCTAGTGTCACTCAAGTCCTCCGATCTCGTCAGCGCGACCGTCGTCAAGCCAGCAGACATCCAGAGGCTCGCCCGCTCTCACACCGAGGCCTTACCTCCGGTTCCCGGCTCGCCACCACCGCCTCGTGGGCGATCAAGCTCTCTGTTGACCTCGAAGGAGACAACGACGTCTGCAGGGTGAGCCTCTTTACCTTGTCGGAAGCGATCGCAGGACGGCTTGTCGCCGCGTACAGCTCTCGCTCGTCCGACACGGAGTGGGGCAGCACAATCAGATTACACATGGCAGCTCTACGCACAATGGAGCGCTTTCGATCACCTGTGGACGAGCATAAAGCCGCGTGCTCAGCCAAGTGTTTCCGGCGTGGAAGCTGGTGGCGTCCGGACGTCGTCCCGCAGCTTGCCGTACCTCTCGCGACGACGGCAGCAAACCACCTCTTCCCGCCTTAGAACACCTTAGCTGACCGCGCATCTCCTGGCACGCAGCGTCAGCTATGCTCGACCTCGATGGCGCCATCTCGATCCTCCTCCGGAAAAAGCTCCTCGGCGAAGCGCTCCTCAAAGAGATCTGTGAAAAGACAAAGGAGCTCTTGATGCGCGAGAGCAACGTCGTCCACATTCAGGCGCCCGTTACTGTCGTCGGAGATATCCATGGGTGCGCTCAAACGCTCTCGCGAGGCGGCTCGTTCTCTCGGAAGCTGACGCGCGCGCGACCCCTTTCCCATGCCGCCTTGGTCTCCTCCTCGGCTCTCTGCCGTCGCGCAGTCAATTCTATGACCTCATCGAGATCTTCCGGATAGGAGGTTACTCCCCACACACCAACTACCTCTTCCTCGGAGACTATGTCGACCGAGGGCTCTTCAGCGTCGAAACCATCTCGCTCTTGACTTGCCTCAAACTGCGGTATCCGGATCGAGTACAGCTCATCCGAGGGAATCACGAGTCTCGCGCGGTGACACAGGTGAGCTTGTAGAGCCGTGTTGTACCGCCTCGGATCGCGTACTGACTTGCTCTTTCGGGCAGACGTACGGCTTCTACTCGGAATGCGTCCGGAAGTACGGCAGCCCGTCCGTCTGGCAATACTTTACCGACATGTTTGACTTTCTCACCTTGTCTGTCGTCATCGACGACCGAATATTCTGCGTGCACGGAGGTGGGTGTCTCTGCTCTTCCGGTCCGAGAATCTGTCGCAAACGAGCGTACGACCTGACCCTCGTGTGCTGCAGGCCTTTCACCGTCTGTGCATACGCTCGATCAGATCAAGGTCATTGATCGCTTTCGAGGTTTGTCTGGTCATGCATCATCGAGTGATGAGAAATCCGCAAGACTGACTTGCGATCGTCATTATCCAGAAATTCCGCACGAAGGCCCTATGGCCGACCTCGTCTGGTCAGATCCAGATCCTGATAAGGAAGAATTCTCGATATCTCCTCGGCAAGTCTCCCCTGCCGAGTTGCAACGCCGGACCGCAGGCACTGACGAACGCTCTGGTCTCACCCGCAGAGGCGCCGGCTACACCTTTGGCGCGCAGGTCGTTAACAAGTTCCTCGACTCGAACAACATGGTGCACATCCTCCGCGCGCATCAACTCTGCATGGAAGGCTTCTCGGTCCTGTACGGCGACAAGCTGTCGACTGTCTGGTCTGCGCCAAATTATTGCTATCGGTGCGGGAATATGGCGAGCATCCTCGAAGTCGGACCGAACGGCGAGAAGCACTTCAACGTGTTCGATGCGGCACCGGAGAATGAACGGGACGGGCCACAGCAACAACAGGCGGGCGCGGGACCGTCAAATGTGAGTCGTCAGCGAGAGCCTGCTCACCGACTCCGATCAAAAAGCTGACCGAGGTATCATGTACACAGATTGAGTATTTCCTCTGAGATCCGACGCTTCCCCTTCCTCTTTCCGTTGGCCAGCGCGCCTTGTTGCATCTAGACACCTCTTTCCGGCGCGGTCCACCCTTCTCATATACCCCAGCTTCCCTGCTACACTCGTCTTGTCTGCTGTCAGCATATCGCAAACCAAGTATACCCTCGCGACTCTTGATCACTGCTGCGCACGCGTGAGACGGGAGGCGACCGGAGGTCGTCGTTCCGATGAGAGAGACTCGCGCGATCGATGCTATGCAGATGCAACGACTACACAAAATCGTAGCCTCTGCATGGGGAGGAGCGTGCAGCGAGTCAGTACGAGGACGGCGGACCAGAGCGCCGTTCGAATGGAGCGCGACATACCCGGCTGCTCGCTCCGGTGCAGAGGGGGATGCCAGGGTGGTTTTCCTGCGTTGATGGCAGTCGTTGTCAGAGTCGGCCAGCGAAGGCGCTACGAACGCTACCGACGTACTTTTCGCCGTTCGCGATGCTCGGAAAGCTGTTGAACAAGCTCGCGTCCTTGGGGAGCGGACTCTCGCTGAAGTACGGGTGCCGGAGCGCCTCTTCTGCCGTAATCCGCTTCTCCGGGTCGTACGTCAAAAGCTTCTGGATCAGGTCGAGGCCGGCTTGTGTGAGGTAGCGGAACGTGCGAGAGAGGGACGAGTAGCTGCATGAAGGTTATGGGGCGTTAGCTTCTGGCTGCCGGAACTGCTGCTGGGCGGTCCGCCTATATCGATGGACGTGACTCACGGCTGAGCGGCGTCGACATTGAACGACTTGGCGTTCGGCAGCTTGCGGAAGCCGGGCCACATCTCGTCTGTCGGTCGTCCGAGCAGTTTGAAGATCTGTATGCAGGGGAAAGGGCCGAGAGGTCAGCCTGGCTTCTGGAACAAGGCATGCTCCGCTGCGACCCACCTTGTTGACTTGGTCGATCTCGCCGCGACCAGGCAGGAGCGGTTCTCGGAGGATGAGCTCGCCAAAGATGCAGCCTATTGACCAGATGTCGACGGCCGTCGTGTACTCGGTCGCGCCAAAGAGCAGCTCGGGGGCTCTGCACGAACGCATGCCGAGATCAGTACCTATGCAGGAATTACGCACTGGAAAGGAGCAACGCACCGGTACCAGAGGGTGACGACGAGTTGGGTCATGTCTCCGAGCGGGTCGCCGTACGTCCTCGCGAGGCCAAAGTCGGCGACCTTGATCTGGCCGCGGTTGTTCATCAAGAGGTTGCTCGTCTTCAAGTCGCGGTGGATGATCCAGTTGTCGTGACAGGCGGCCATGGCCGACAAGAGTTGGAGCATCAACGTCTTGATCTCGCTCGCGAGGAACGGCGTCGGCATGTTGGCGAGGAGCGTCTTGAGGTCGTGTTCGACAAAGTCCATGACGATAAACACCTGAGTCAACGTGTCGCCGACGACGACCTCGCGGACGCGGACAATGTTTTCGTGCGGGACCGACATGAGCGTCTGGATCTCGCGCAGGCTCGTGATCGGGAACCCGTTCTTCTCCTTGTCCATCTTGAGCTTCTTCAAGGCGACAATGTCGCCGGTCGACTTGCACCGCGCGCGGAACACGATGCCGTAGCTCCCTTCTTCGATCTCGTTCAGGCGCTGCGTGCATCGGAGGTGGGCCAGTCAGTCCGAGTTCTTCCGTCCGCGCCACGTAGTCTGGACACGGGTGCTTCACCTCGTACGAGTAGACGGATCTGCAGCTGTCGAGGAGCGGGTGCGCCGCCCTGCCTCGTTTCGGTCTCCTCGCTCTCGCCGGCGGCAACAGCTGTGGCTGGCCGGCTATCGCCCTCCTCGATCCCGCGTCGCTCTCTCCATCTGTCTCTCCGTTCCTGAGCGGCGAGCCGAGTGCACCTGCCGAGCTCCCCCTCGACGAACGCGACGCGGCTTGGCGTACGGCGAGGTCCTTTTCTCGCGCGAGTCGGGCTGCGACGGCCGCCCGTTTCCGTTCGAGGTCGGCCGCTGCTCGGTCTTGTTCGTCCTCTTGGTCCCATTTGGACTTTTTCCGTGGTGGAGGTGCGCCTGCAGGGCGGGCGGAGCAGTGGGTCGAGGATGTCGCGTGGAGGTCGTGAGTGATGTGCAGCGGGTGTAGAGTGCATGGTCAGCCCGTTACGAGGACAGCAGGGGGTTCTATCTGAGCTCCTTACTCATCGTGTGTGTGTTCGTACGTGGTCAGTGTAGAGTTTGATCGCAAGTGGAGCCGACAACTGGTCCTCTGGCGGCTGGTTCGCTGTTTCTCTTCTCCCTCCCTCTCTCCAACCTCTCGCATAACCGCTCATCCCTGGGCGGTTCTCTAATCGACGACACCGCTTCAGCTCTAGTCAGCGCTATCCAGAATGAACGTTGTGAACCGACTCGTGCACGGCCCCGATCGACCGAAACGCCCGTTTGACAGGAAACGAGTTACCCAGCTCGTCTATAGCTACCTGCCAGGTGAGCATAGCCCCGTTGAAGAATCTACTCTCTGCTCGCCGCGGCTCTCTATGGCCCAGAGGACTCCATCATGGCGATTCGAATGTGGCACCGCCTCCCCACCTTTCCCGGAACCACGCCTGGGACTCGCTCACACGACCCTCCAGGCGAGTACAAGATTCAATACTGACACCTCGGTACCCCTACAGATTGGATGTGAGCTTCAGCCTTCTCCTCCGAGGGGAGATTCGTGAAATCTTTCGCAGCATCCAGCCCCCGCGTCTTCTCGAAACATTGGCGCAGCGTTCTTCTCGAAATGCCTCCACTCGCTGCTGCGCTCCACCATGGATCGATGACTGCATCATGTCGCACGGCGATATACACGCACCTCCAGCGGGCAAGCAAGACCGCAAACTGACTCGGATCCGGCCTCGAAATTGCGCGATCGAAACAGCCTCACCATCGTCTTGCTCGCCCTCATCGGGGTCTTGACCGAAAAGGCCGGCTACAAGCGCCAGTTCTCCCTCACCGACACTTCAATCCAGCACACCTATGCCGTCCACGAACGCATCTCGTTCGGTGCGTTCCGCCGAGGTCTGCTCGCGCGTCAAGGTGCCGGCGCCACGAGTCGCTGACCCTGGATCTCCGCGACTCCGAACAGGCATGTGCATCGTCTACTCGGCCGTCATCCCGCTCATCATCATGGCCGCGATCGCGCTGATCTGGCGCAGGTCATTCTGGGACTTGCACGCGAGCATCCTCGGCCTGCTCCTCAGCGTCTCGCTCACGACCGTGTTCACCCAAGTCGTCAAAGTCTGCGTCGGCCGTCCGCGTCCCGACTTGATCGATCGGTGTCAGCCTGTCCAAGGGGCTGCGAATGCGGCAGTGTATGGACTCGCGACCGTCGCGGTCTGTACCGTCCAAACGGGCCACATCATGTCAGTTTGTCGCCGCTTCTTCCCGGCTCGCCACGCATTTTCGCCGCTGACCGATCTCCCCGCAGTGACGACGGTTTCAAGAGCTTCCCGTCTGGTCACTCTTCGTGTGAGCTAACAGAGGCATTCCCGCATGACTGGCGACCTACGGGGCTGACTGTGCCACAACGCGTCCGCAGTCGCCTGGGCTGGACTCGGCTACTTCGCGCTCTACCTGTCGGGTAAGATGCATCTCTGGGATCGCAGGGGCCAGTACGTCGTCTCTTTGGGCCCGGACAGCTTGCAGCACTCGCGCTGACACTGAGAGAGCGATGTTTCGTGCGCAGCGCGATCAAAGCCTGGATTGCGATCACTCCGCTCATCGGCGCGACCCTAATCGCTGTCAGCAGGACGATGGGTACGCGCTCGCTCATATTGCGCGAAAATGGGAAGGATGGAGAGCTGACATTCGCCCGGAATAGACTACCGCCACCACGCTACGGATGTGATCGCCGGATCGATTCTGGGCGCTCTGATTGCGCTCGTAACATACCACCTCTGTACGCCCGCGCTTGTCACGAATCCTTGCTATCGCGGAGAAGTAGGGGCTGATCATGGTCCGAGTAACGACCACGCTGCGTACAGACTACCCCTCGCTGTTCTCGGCCCAGTGCCACCTCCCTTACTCGCCTCGCATCCCTCCGACCCACCCTGACGACCGGATCGCGCTCGACTCGGCGACGTCCGAATCGGACGGCGGTGCCGGTCACGACTTTGGCGGCGAGACGGCGCCGCGTCCGAACGGCGGTGTTTCTTCGGCGGCGGGCGGCGCAGGTTCCGGTCGGACGGGTCACATCCTCCCGTTCCACCGGAACGAGACGGATTACTCGGTGGCGGACGGACGCGAGTCGCATGACTTGCCGCAGTTTGGCGGGACGGGAGAAGGAGCAGGTGCGAACGGAGGGTGGGATGCGTACGGCGGCGGTGGCGGTGGCGGACGGACGGCGGCGAGGCCAGCGGGTGGGAATGTGCGCGCCGATACCAAGAGCGGGTACGATGTCGGTGTGAGGCAGTGAAGCTCTTGCGCGCCGTGCGGCCTACAGACTCGAGTGTTTCCACTTTCCTGCAAAGAGAACGCCTCTATTCTCTCAAGTGTTCATCTCTGATGAATTCCTCAGCTCAATCACAATACGAAGAGAGTCTACAGAAGTACGGCGGGCGCTACAAGTCGAGTTTGCTGCTGTACAGTATCCGCAGTGAGAAGAGTTGCGTGCGTGCGTCCGCGTGTGCCCCACTTTGGAGCCGACACTTGGGAGATGGGGATCGCCTCGTCCCTCGGCGTGACCGCATGCTCTCTCCCTTCCCTGCTTGTCTCCACCTTTGCACTCGACGAAGCAAGGACTGTAACGATGAGCACTGCAGCTGCTCGAGCTCGTGCTCGTGCTGCTCACGCAGAGCGCGCCCCACTCCTCCGCGAGTACGACCGCGGCGGGAATCGAATCCGAGATGACGACGACGACGATGTCACGCTCTCTGCCCGCGCCAGATCGCTCGGATCGAGGATCCGGACCGCTTTGCACAACCCAGGTGAGCTCGAGCTGTACCGTGACACTTTGGTCTATGTGACGCTGACCGAGGAAGAACCGCACACCCCGCGACCCCATCCGCCCCGCAGCTCGCCTGACGGCACTCGAAAAGGCGCTCGCCGCGTCGGTCTTGCTCTTCCTCCTCTTGACCGGACTGTTTGCCGGCTTGTTTGGCGGATCTGTCGTCAAGTACAAGCACTACAAGCACAGGCATGAACACGAAAACCACCGGTACCCGGCGCCGCGTCCGACCGCGACCGTCACCGCGACGGGCGGTCACCCAGGTCCTACCGGCAGGCCGCTCCCACCCCCGGCTCCGCCTCGTCATCCGAAAGATCCGAACGCAGTCTGTCTGACTCCCGACTGTGTCCGGTCCGCCGCCAAGATCCTGTCGAGCCTCGACACGACCGTCGACCCGTGCGACGACTTTTACATGTACGCGAACGGCAACTGGCTCGCCGACCACCCGATCCCGCCCGGCAAGGCGAGCTTCTCTGTCATGTCCGACATCGGCGACCGGAACCGGCGCGTCATCAAGGGCGTCCTCGAGCGCGACTCGGAATCGGAAAAGCACCTCGACAAGGCCGACAAGGAGAACCTCGCCAACTTGCGCGCGTTCTGGACCTCGTGCAACAACGAGGAAATGCTCGACAAGGTCGGAGGTCAGCCGCTGTACGCTCTCGCGGAAGAGGCGATCTCGCTCTGGCGCGGCGAAGAAGACGTCGATGATCTGGACGCCGAGGCCGACGAGGAGGTCGACCTCTTCCTCCAGTCCGACGAGCCGTCGTACGATATCGCGACCAAGAAGCACAAGAAGCACAAGAAGCACAAGAACAAGGGCAAGAAGGGTCGCTGGAACCCCAAGACCAGGCGCGAGCGCTTGACGAACACGCTCGCTTTCCTCCATTCGCGCGGCGTCGATGCCCTCTTTGGCGCGTCGGGCGACGGCGACGTCGGCAACGACCCGAAGCAGGTCGTCCTCTGGCTCTCCCAGTCCGGTCTCGGCCTGCCTTCGAAAGATTACTACAAGGACAAGGCCGTCGTGACCAACTACGAGGAAACCGTCGCAACGGTCCTCGACAACGTCTACTCGTCGCGCAAGGAGAGCGCCATGACCGGCCTCGCTGCCGACGTCATCGCGTTCGAAAAGAAGCTCGCCAAGATCTCGCTCGACCTCGACAAGCTCAGTGAACCCGGCCTGACGTACAACCCGTTCAACGCTTCGGACCTCCAGGACTTGTTCCCGTCCATCTCGTTCGGCGACTACTTTGCGAGCCTTGGTCCGCGTCCGCGCTTCCCAGAGCCGGTGATCGTCACGTCGCCCGAGTACTTCCGCAGCCTCACCAAGCTCATCGACGCAACCGGCCCCGAAGTCCTCGAGGCCTACCTCGTCGCGCAGGTCGGATTCACTTACGCCGGTCTGCTTGGCGCCAAGCAGCCGATTCACGCTGCCGTCGAGCGCTTCGGCAACAGTCTCACGGGTGTCGCGACGGCCCCGCCCCGCTCTGAGATCTGCCTCGACATGCTCGACCGGACCCTCGGCTTTTCGGTCGGCCGCTACTTTGTGCAAGAGGCGTTCCCGGGCGACTCGAAGAAGTACGGAGAGGAGGTCATCCGCGCGATCATTGCGGCCTTCCAGGCGCGTTTGCCCGGTCGGACCTGGCTCGATGCCGAGACACGCCAGAAGGCCAAGGAGAAAGTCAAGGCTATCGAGTACAAGGTGCGTACCTCAGCTGATATATTGAAGGGCACCAGATTGACCTTGAGTGCGCGCAGATCGGATACCCCCTTTCGCCGGATACCACGAATGCCGAATCGATCCGCGCGTACTACCAACTCAACATGCCGGTGTTGGACGACGACTTCTTCGGTAACGTTGTGCGCTCTACTGTCGCCGACGAGAAGCGCGAGTGGGCCAAGATCGGTCGCCGGAAGAATCGCGACGAGTGGGAGATGGTGCCGCAGGAGGTCAAGTAAGTTCACGCTTTGGCCTTGTTCGCGCCTGTACTGCTCACTGATACTGCTGTACTTCTAGTGCGTACTTCAGCCCTAGCGATAATCAGATCGTATTCCCGGCTGGAATCTTGCAAACGGTGCGTTCCGGGCGGATCTCGGGCTCTCAATCGCCTCTCTATTCTCCTGCGGACCACATGACTGACTGCTTGTCGCCTCCACAGCCCTTCTTCAACGTCGACTGGCCCGAGTACCTCGTCTTTGGCGCCTTTGGCAGTGTTGCAGGTCACGAGCTCACGCACTCGCTCGACCAAAGCGGCCGCCAATACGACAAGGACGGCCGCCTCGTCGACTGGTGGTCCGAGGAGACGAATAAGCGGTTCAACGAGCGCCAGAAGTGCTTCCGCCACCAGTACAAGGGCTACAACATCACGGGCCCCGATGGCCGGACGTACCCGATCAACTCGCGTTATACGGGCGGCGAAGACGGCGCCGACTCGGGCGGCATCGCGCAGGCTTACGACGCCTGGACTTCGCGCCGCAATGTGACGACGACCTCGTTGGCGCGCGCCCCCATTGGCGATGAGCCTGCTCCGGACGCGAAGAACTGGCTCTTGCCGGGACTCGACGACTACACGCAAGACCAGCTGTTCTTCATCGCGTACGCTCAGGGCTGGGCGCGTGCCACGACTCGCGCCGAGGATGTCCGGCGGATCCGGATCGACCCGCACTCGCCGACCCGGTTCCGTGGTGCGTTTGCTGTCCCCCGAGCTCTCTCCTCAACGAGCGGGAACTGACTTGACCCTTGACGATCACAGTCATCGGACCGCTCTCGAATAGCGAGGCGTTCGCCAAGGCGTTCAACTGCCCTGCTGGTTCGCCGATGAACCGCGGCAAGGACCGTTGCGAGCTGTGGTGAGCGGATATCCGCGCCACGACGAAGAAATCACGACTCTGTGCCCCTTTGCCCCCCCTTCTCGCCCCTTTCGTCCCAAACTGAGTACCTCCACCATGTTGGCATTCCCGTACATAGCATTCTTTCCTTGTGTGCATGCACATTACGAAGCGTTCGCCTGTCACCGTCTTTGCAGAAGGAGGGGGAAGAAAGATGAGCCGCGGGCTGCCGGCGGGATTTCGGTCATTTCTGCGCTGTGCCGCGGCACGACCGGCGCGGCTGGCTGACCCTCTCGGCCGTCTGTCTGCCTCTGCCCGCGTCTGCGCTCCTGCTCGCTTCCAAAGAGAACAGTCAAAGCATTCGTTCTCTGTCAACCATGCTGTCTACATCACGACGCATCGTTACTCGCGTACGTGCCCACTCGCTCGAGTTGCCTGGCCGACCCGCGTGCCCCACCTTTGCGCGCGGGTTCGCAGTCGGGTCTCCTCCGCGACTAGACCGCTTACTCTCGCGGACTGTTTTACGCGCGCAGCTCGCGTTCCCGCCAGCGACGGCGCGCGCTTTCTCGAGGTCAGCGACCCGGTTCGAGGTAGACAAGTCGCTGTCAAAGATTTGGCCGTCGGCGGAAGAAGCCGTCAAGGACGTCAAGGGAGACTCGATCGTCCTCTCGGGAGGTGAGCAGTATCTCCGTTGCCTCATGAGCAGCTCAACAGTGCTTGCAGAGTGCTTGCGCTGCTCCGAAAGAGGATCCGCCTTGGCTGACAAAGGACCCTTCCGCCGTTTGGCAATCCGCAGGATTCGGACTTTGCGGCACTGCGGGTGAGCACATGGCCCGCTACTTTTCGTGCAAATCGGACCAGAGCATGCTACTGACGCTTTCCCGCCGAATAGACACCCTGATCAGCGCCTTGTCGAAGCGCCCGGAGGTCAAGAACCTGACTTGCGTCTCGAACAATGCCGGCGTCGACAAGGCCGGACTCGGTGAGACAGCGCTCCGTAGAGAACAGTTTGAAGTAGGTCGTACTGACGGCGAAAACGCTCTCTCGCAGGTCTTCTCCTGCACTCGGGCCAGATCTCGAAAATGATTGCCTCGTACCTTGGTGCCAACAAGGTGAGCTGACGATGCAGTCTCGGGTCTCTCGTTCTGAACTTACTCACCGTGATGTATCACTTGCAGCACTTTGAATCGCTCTACCTTAACGGCAAGGTCGGACTCGAGTTGACCCCGCAAGGCACTCTCGCTGAGCGGTGCCGTGCTGGCGGAGCGGGTATTCCGGCTTTCTACACACCGACCGGCTACGGCACGGCCGTGCAGACGGGTGACATTCCGATCAAGTACAAGGAGGGTTCGGGCACCGAGGTCGAGATCCCGGGCAAAGCGCGCGAGGTTCGCGAGTTCAACGGCCGGAACTACCTCATGGAGGAGGCGATCATCGGTGACTACGCCATCATTAAGGTGTGGAAGGCAGACGAATACGGCAACTGCATCTTCCGGTACGCTTTCCAGGCATCGCTTCCGCCTCGTCCAGATCTGACCGAGGACGCACCCGCAGCTACGCCGCTCAGAACTTTTCGGGTGCGATGGCCCGTTCGGCGCGCATGACCATCGTCGAGGCAGAGGAGATTGTACCGATCGGTACTCTCGAGCCGAACCACGTTCACCTGCCGGGTGTCTAGTGAGTGTCCTCTCCAAATCCGCCGGATTGAGCACGGCATGTAGCTGATTTCCTCGCCTGTCCGCAGCGTCGACCGAGTCGTGCAGTCAACCGCCCCGAAGCAGGTCGAGATCGAGGTGCTGCGTGAGGAGACGTCGAGCGACTCGGACTCGTCCGCTTCCTCGTCCTCTTCGACCAAGTCCGAGGCCCGGATCCGACGAGAGCGGATCGCCAAGCGTGCCGCAAAGGAGCTCAAGCAGGGCATGTACGTCAACCTCGGTATCGGCATGCCGACTCTTGCGACGACCTACGTCCCGGAAGGTACGCACATCCACATGCAGTCGGAGAACGGCATCCTCGGCATGGGCCCGTACCCGACCAAGGAGGAAGTCGACCCGGACATCATCAACGCCGGTAAGGAGACGGTCACGCTCTTGCCCGGTTCGTCGACGTTCGACTCGGCCGAATCGTTCGCGATGATCAGGGGTGGCCACGTCGACGTCTCGATGCTCGGCGCGATGCAGGTGTCGGCGTCGGGTGACCTCGCCAACTACATGATCCCGGGCAAGATGGTCAAGGGTATGGGCGGCGCGATGGACCTCGTCTCGAACCCGGACGAGACCAAGATTGTCGTCGTCATGGACCACACGGCCAAGGGCGGCAAGCCCAAGATCTTTGACGAGTGCTCGCTCCCGCTCACCGGCGTCAACTGCGTCTCGACCATCATCACCGACCTCTGCGTGTTCCAAGTCGACCGCAAGGCCAAGAAGCTCATCCTCACCGAGCTCGCCGCCGGCGTGACGGAGGAGGAGGTCCGGAAGAACACGGCAGCCAAGTTTGAAGTCTCGCCGAACCTCATTGTACGTGCCGTCGTCCAGCTTGTCATGGTCCGGTGTACTGACTTCCTTGACCACCTCCACAGACTATGGACGAGTAGACGCGGTGTGAAAGCCTTGCTGGAAGACGTAGAACCTGTTATCTTTGTGTATCACCTCATTCGGAAACTCCTGGAGCGGCCTCGGTCGGAGCAGACGAGTCAAGGGAGACGTTTGCAAACTATCGCGAGCTACCAGCGAAACAAGGCCCGCCGCCACGGGACTGCTACACCGACCTTACGAGGCCACAGAGACGTCGAGAGCGGGCGCCAGCTAAAAAGCAAGCACCGCTCAGAGAGAGAGAGAGAGGGAAGAGTCGAGCAAGTCGAGCAGAGCGGGGGAAAGGGAAAAGGAAGGCGAGAGAAAACGGGGTCTGGTCTGGGAAAATGAACGGTCGGGGCGAAACTTCGGGCTCAGAGCGCGCGCTGCTGACCGGGCTGGTGGAACGGCGGCAGCCTCATGCCCGGAGGCGGGAACGGCGAGCCAGCTTGTCCGAGCGGGTTGCCGTACGGATGCTGCTGCGGATGCTGCTGATGTTGCTGCAACGGCGGCAGGCTCGCATCCGCTGCGCCTCCCGTCGAAGCGAGTCGAGCATTGAGGATCGCCGGGTCGGAGAAGAACGGGTGCTGAGAAGGTTGCTGGCCGCCGTACTGCTGCTGATGCTGCGGTTGCTGCGGCTTGGGCGCCGACGCCTGAGCTGCCGCGATGAGCGCGAGCAGATCCTCCTTCGCCACGTTGGTCGAACCCGAATTGACGGTCGTGCCGTTCGGTCTCGGCGCGGGCGGCGGGAGCGGGAACGAAGCAGCCGGAATAGCAGGGCGAGCGTGTTGCGAGGGCATGAGACCAGGCGGAGGCGGCAGGGCCGAATTGGCTGCTCCACCGGGAGCGCCAAGACCAGGTGGCAAAGGCGGGCCGTGCCCATAGCCGTGCGATTGCTGCTGCTGCTGCTGCTGATGCGGATGGGGAGCACGAGCACGCGGCGACATCTGCGGCGACGACGAAGCGGAACCGCCAGGCGTTCCGAGCGAACGCAAGACACCGGGCGGGAACGTCGGACCTCCGTTGGCCGAGTTGCCGTTCCATTCGCGAGCGGACTGCTCACTGCCCGCAGGCGGCAGTTGCGAGTAACCCGAAGAGGCGGACCGGAGCGGCAGTCCGATGCCAGGCGGCGCGAACGGCGTCTGCGGTCCGGGCGACGGGCTGCCGTTCATGCCCGTCAGGCTCGCGAATGCCGAAAGCAGACCCGGACCTCCCGGCGACGACGCGGCATCGTTCGAGCTGCGGCGCGCAAAGCCGAACCGCGAACTGCGACGCGACAGCTCGTCGGCGTCGGTGGTCGACGGCGGCGTCGGCGAGCGCGAATGGAGATCGCTGCTACCGAAACCAGAGAAGTTGTTCTCCGAGAACGGGTCGAACGAGCCCATGTACGACGAGGATGCCGCAGTCGACAAGCCGGACGGCGTGAACGAACCGCTCGTGTCTTTCGAATCGCTCGGAGGTGCAGTTTCGGCGGCGCGACCGAATCCTTCGAGGTTCGCAAAGTCGCGCAAAGGCAGCATCTCCTCGCCCGGGGTGAGCACAGGCGCGCCGGCGTTGACGGCGCGACCTTTGCCCTTGACATCAAGGTTGAGGCTGAAGCTGAACGGACTGTCGCCAAACTCAAAGTCGGAGAAGGACGGAACGGACGGAACTTCGAAGAGCGGCGAGGAGTAGCTGCTCGAGAGCGACGAAGAAGTGAAGACGGCGAAGGGGTCGGCGGGAGGTGCGGGAGAAGGGACCCGGGGCGAAGGCGAACGCGAAGTCGATGCAACGGGTGCGCCGTTCGCTTTCGCTTTCGAATCGGACCCGGTCGGCGGGGCGGACGAGAGGGTCGGGGAAGACGGGGTCGAAGGGTTCGGAGAGCTGCTGGACGACGTCGAGTTGGCGTTGTTGGCCGCAACGGAGCCGGAAGCCGTGGCGGCGACTCCCGAAGCTGCTGCTGCTTCCTTCGCGGCGGCGCTCTGCTGCTGCTTCGACCTGGACGAAGGCCTCGCCGGCAGCGGGTGGTTCTGCGGCTTGGCGACCGAGATCGTGCGTGGCGGCGCAGGTTTCGGCAGAGTCGCAGACAGTGGCGGCAAGTGCGGGTTCAGGACGATCGGCGTCGTCGGTTGCGGCGGCGCGTTCTTTGAAGCCCACGACGCCGTTGCCGGCAATGTCACTTCCGGCACCTTTTTCGCTGCGATCGTCGGCGTCGCCGCGCGCGGCTTGACCGACGTCTCCGAGTCGTACGTAAAGATCTCGTCGCGCGCATTCGGCGCGAGCCCGTCAATCTCCTCGCCCTGTTCGTGCGCGAACGTGCACGTCACGTCCGAGCACCGGATCCCCTTGAGGTAGTTGGGGCAATAGCGCGTCGTGCCCCACTGGGCGCGGAGCTTGTTCCCTTCGATCGAATACGTGCCGTCGGTTGCAGCGATGCAGTGCGACGCTTCGGACGCGGTCCGGTAGCACACGTAGACGTTGACGGGTTGGAACACAGGGTGGAGCGGTCCGGAACCGGGCGCAGTCGGCGAGCGTTTCGACATGAAGAGGCGGACGACTTTGCCGAACCGACCGAAATGTTCGGGGCCCTTGAGCTGGGCGAGGGTCTGCCGGACGTCGCGTCAGTGTGCTCCACTACAAGACTATGGAGCACGCGCGTGCTCACATCCTCGTTGGCCTGCTTGGTGGTCATTCCGGTCACATGGACGAGGGTCCGCTGGCGAACCCGCACATTCGCCTTGTTCTGCATCGCCGCCTCGGTCTCCTTGCGCCGCTTGTCCCTGAGCTTCTTGGCCGCCTGCAGCCGCTTCATCCTGGAATGGCGGGAAGAATCGTCAGCCTGGACTGTTACAAGGGATCGGCAGAGGCGAGAGCGCACTCGTCTGGCTTGATCGCCTTGAAGTCGACCGTCGAGTCGTCGTAAGGAGCACGACACGCCGGGCACCGGTTGTTCAAGTTCTCCTTGATGTGGTGGTAGCAGAAGCGGCAGATCTGTCGGGACCGATTGGGAGGCCTTTAGGTCAGCGGAACTCGCGACAAGGTGAGAAGCCGCGGCCGGATGTTCCGTCCGTTTCGAGGGACTGACTTGATACCCGCAGGGACACGGCTTGAAGTTGAGATCCGAGATGTCCATCTCTTCCAAGCAGAGCGGGCAGTCCATGTCGTCCTGGCGCGCGTGCGGACGGATGGGTCAGCCCAGAAGTGCAAGGGGAGTGGTGACTTTGACGGCAACTCACCTCGAACCCGTCCAACATTGCGAGGACGCGGTCGAGTGCGGTGCTGGCGTTCTGCAAGCTGTTTTGACCTGCTGCGGCATGGTGACTATGGGCGTGACCTCCGTGGTGACTGGTTGCCGTCGCTGGTCCGTGATGCTGGTGGTGGTGAGAGTGGTGAGAGTGCGAGTGGCTGTCCCTCGGAGCGGCTGGGGGCGGAGTCGCGCCGAGCGGAGGGTAGGCCGACGTTGCAATGTGACTGTTTGCAGTCGCACTGGCTGCATGACTGGCCGTCGGGATCGGGTTGGCAGCCCACGGCGACGACGCCGACGAAGACGACGAAGCGGCGTGCGACAAGCCCGGGCGAGTACTCGACGCGTACGCCGCGGACCGCATGATGTGTCAGAGTCCTGGTGCGGAGGCTTCTCTGAGACTGTCGTCACTGCGTGTAGCAGACCGTAGTGCTCCCGTGCGTGGGTGTGCGTTGCTGCGCGCGACGGTGGGTCGGTCGCCAGCTGTCGCCCGTTTTGCGCGGTTTCGTGTCGTGCGCCGACGACTAGCCACTTCCTCGCTCACCTCGCATGGCTCCATCTGTGGTTATTTAGAGATCAGAAATTCTAGTATAGCATAGGGCGGACTCTCGTATCATGTGCACAGCTCTACATTGCAAGTTGAGAGTGCTCATTCTGTGGGTCCGACCCCGCTGCCTGCAGGCGATGATCAGCAGCACTCGGTTCTCTCCTCCTTTGCAACTCGGCAGTGCGATCTAAAACAGGCGATCATGGGCAAGCGAAAGTCGAGCAAGAAGCCGCAGACCCGGGTCAAGCAGGTCCTCGGTACGTATACTGCGCCCGACTCCACCCTCGTCCGCCCTGCTCATCTCGGACCCCGTCGACGGAGGCTGACCGTTATCGGAGTCGTTGGCGCACAGATAAGTCATTCCGGTGCATGTTTTGCGCGCGGCAAGGGTCTGTGACTTGCAAGATGTACGCCGCAACTCTCGCCCGTGCCCCCTCCCTCCCTCCCCGTTCGCTTGCGGCTGGCCGCTGCGAGACTAGAATGTTTCAACGAACGGCCCGATTGACATCCCGTACACTGCGCGCGCAGGGATACGAAGAACCGAGTCGGCCGGCTGCAATGTAAAGACTGCAACCAGTCGTTCCAGGTCAGGCACCTCACGAGTCACCTCCTGCCGCAATCGACCAGCTGACGCGCCGCGCCCTCACATTCCTCTACAGACCGATATCAACCGTGCGTACTACAAAACTCTCTTCCGATCTTAAGGGCTACCAAGCTGATTCGATCTTGTCAATCTTCCGCCGTGAAAACAGACCTCTCCGAGCCGGTCGACGTCTACTCGGCCTGGATCGATGCATGTAGGCCGTCGCCGCTGTGCAGGTCTGCTGCTTTAGAGCACCAGCTGACGAAATCTTGCCCGCGCCCATAGGCGAGGAAGCGAACCCGATTGGAGCGCCCGCAGCAGGCGGGAACGGCGACAAGCGGCCAGACGCCGCGCCGAAATCCAAGAAGCGCCGCGTCCGGCACGAGAGTGATGAAGAAGCGGAAGACGAGGACGAGGACGCTGAGGGCGAAGAGGACGGCGAGTTTGATCCGAAACGGAAGGAGCCCGTCGGCGAACCGGACGCGAGGGAATCCAGCGACGAGGAAGAGTTGCAGGATTTGCGGAAGAAGAAACGGAGGACGGCGGTCGACGATGACGAAGAAGAGGAGGAAGAGGCAGTCGCTTCAGGCGCAGGAGGGGACAGCGACGAGGACTGAGGCACTCCGGCTGATGCCATGCTTCGCTGTAAATGATACCTGTGTTTCCTGCGGCGAGCTCTGTCACTGTTGAGACGGCTCGAGACGGACCTGCTCCTGTCGTCGGAGTTGCAGCAAGGCCATCTCCCGCTTGTTGCACGAATCGCTTCGAGTACGAGTTCGCGAGATGTCAACACCGACAGCCGCCGCGTTCCTTCCTTGTTTTTCGCCTCTTCGGCTTCCCCAAAGTCTGACTCTTTGGTGCGATGGGGTCGGCTTACGGTTCGTGACGTCCTTGGAAGGGGTCATACGCCTCGCTGACTTGGGACCGTCCCACTATAGACAAATGGCAGCTCGACGCCGGCGGCAGCGATGACGAGGAAGAGCTCGCCGATGAGTACCGCCAGACGAAAGAAGCCATCTACTGGTGCATCGAGGCGACTCCGACGATGCTCGCGCCTGTCCTCGACCAGCCCGGCGGCGCTGCGAGCGCGGGAGGAGGAGGAGCTCCTCAACCGACTCCGACCCCCACTTCGACTGCTCCGGCGGGGTCTGTACGGCCGGCTGCGACGCAGGCGATCGTATGGCAAGGTCCGCCCGCAAAGAGCAAGCTCGAAGAGTGTCTGCGGTGCATCTACGCCATGATGAAGCGCAAAGTCATCTCGAGCCCTGAAGACCTGATCGGCATCCTCGTCTGGAACACGGTAGGGCCTCGTGAAGCTCTGACAATAACCGCGGGTCCTCCTGACGCGCGCTGACAATTTGCAACTGCGCAGGCCGACACGGTTCGCTCGATCACCGACAACTGCCACCTCCTCTTCGAGCTGAAACAGATCGACGCCGGCATGATCAAAAAGCTTCGCGAGATCTTGCAGCGTGAGCGCGGCCGCGGTTGACAGTTCTCTCCCTCTGATGTATACTGATGTCTGGTTTGCTCGACCGCTTGCAGGTGCTGAGAAGGACCCGGACTACTTGCCGAAACTCTTCAAGCCGCGCGAGAACGATACCGTCATTGGGAGCGTTTTCGCCAACGCGATGACCGCGTTCCGCGAGGCGTACGTCGCGTAGCGTCCCAGCCGGTATTCTTCAAGTGATCCTAAGCTTACTGCCCATCTATCAGCTCGCCGAACGCGAACAACTGCATTTTCTGGGTGACGGACAACGACGACCCCGTCAGTGGCAATACGCAGCTCACGGACGTCATGAGGCGCAAGCGCATGGTCAGCGGACTCTTTGACAGTACCGAGACGTGCATGTGCGTTGACTGAAGAGACTGCTACCAGGACGTCGACGAATCCGGATTTGGCGTGGAAACGTTCTTCGTTCCGCCGACGCCCGGTGAAGACTTTGATTTGGACAAGTTTTATGGTGTACGTCTACCGTGTGGAAGAGAGCAGTGCTGTCTCACTGACTGAAGCCATTCTTCAGGACGTGATGACGGTCCAGAATGACGACGAAGCGGACGAGATGGTGAACGCGCCGATCGTCAGCCACGATCTCCGCGCCGCGCTCGACAGTATGGTGGCGTCGATGCGGACCAAAGAAACGGCGAAGCGTGTCGCTTTCAAGATCCCGTTCGTCCTCGGCAAAGATCTCAGTATTGGCATCACAGGGTGAGTCAGGCAGGCCGATTGGCCGCACCGTGGACGCCAGTCAGTTTGGGGTCGCTGAGCCCGATTCACGCATTCTGACCCGAATTTGGCAGGTATAACATGATCGGGGAGGAGGTCCGGAAGCCGGCGGTCAAGGTTGACCTGAACACGAGCGGTGGCGACGAGATTGTCAGCAAGGTCGTCTACAAGGACTCCGTAAGCGGGAGTCCGCCCGATTGAATCTTCATCCTTCGAGCTGACAGCGGGTACGCCTCAGGAAACCGGTACCGAGTTGGACCCGAAGCGAGACATCAAGAAGTACTTCCAAGTCGGCAAGGACGACTTTGAGAGCGGGGCGAAGGCGACCAAGATCTTCTTCACGGAAGCCGACGTCCGTAAAGTCAAGGTGTGCTCGCTTCACCGCTCTACTCTTGTCGACTTTCATGCCGCACGTCTGACGCCTCCTTGTACAGACTCTTGGCCGCCCGCCGAGCCTGAAGCTTCTCGGCTTCAAGCCGCGGAAAGATCACCTCCGCTTCCACGAGACCGTCAAGCACAGCTACTTCATTTACCCTGATGAGGAGGTAAGGCTGCGAGGCATCCCAACGTCGAGCTGCCGGTCTCTCCTGCGGATCCGTGTCGCTGACGCCGGAATCCAACCAAACCTACCAGCGCTACTCGGGCTCGACAAGAACTTTCGCCGCGCTGCTCAAGTCGATGCTCAAGAAGGAGGTTGTCGGGTTCGCGTCCTTCTTGCCTAGGACGAATGCACGACCACAAATCGTACTGCTGCTGCCGCAGGTCCGTCCCGGCTCGTCGCCTTCGTACAGATACGCCCGATTGACCTTGTCCGGCTTGATCCTGCGTGTAGGAAGAGAAACTGAGCGAGAGCGGTGTGGCGCTCGTCCCGGGTGGCATCCACCTTTGCCAGCTCCCGTTTGCGGATGACCTTCGCGAAGTCGGCCTGTCATCAACGCTCAGCGTCGTGCACCGTCCAGGTTCGTCAACTCGCGACACCCGCGACGATTCGGCACAACGCTCACTCCCTGATCACGTTCTGCAGATCCAGAAACCGATGAAGAGCCAGAGCAGCCCGAGATCGACGTTGCGAAGAAGATCGTGAAGAATATGTCGAAGGTGTACCATCCGGACGCTCATCCGAACCCAGGTGGGCTCCTCGAGAAGCTGATTCTACTGCCTGCGCTGACTGATGTCCTTTCGTAGCGCTCAATTATTTCTATGATGTGCGTACCAGCGAGACGGCGGGATGACTCTATGAGCTGACTTTTCCCTCCGACGATCTCAGACGCTCGCTGCGGTCGCGCTCGACGAGGACATTCCGGAACCCGAGGACAACACGCGTCCGGCGTACGAGCTGATGGAGCAGGTACGTTGCCGCGGATCTGACAGCCTGTTCGTCAACCCGTCCTGAGCATGTTCGGCACACTTGACAGCGCATCGGCAAATTCGTCCGCACCTTGCGCTCGATGATCCGTCAAGATGAGGTCGACCCGACGCAGATCGTAACGTCCAACAAGAAACGCGTCATCAAGAAGGAGCAGACTCCGGCAGACGCTGCTGCCGCGGAGGAGTTCCTCGCCGACTTCCGCAAGCGTGGAGACAAGCTCAAACTCGACGAGCTGAAGCGCGGACTTAGGCTACTTGACTTGCCTCTTTCTGGTCGAAAAGCGGAGCTTGTTGAGCGCGTCCAGGAGTACGTTGCGCGTCAAGCCGAGCAGGGTGAGCGTAAGGCGCCGGGCGGCCCGTCGGCCAAGATGGAAGTCGACGAGGTGGACGACGAAGACGCAGCTTTTTTGAAGCCCCCGCAGCAGAAGAAGGCGAAGCACGTCCTGACGATTGAGGACGACGACGAAGACTGACGCGGCGGCGGTTGATGCGACACTCGAATCTCTCCAATTTTTGCTTGTTGTCACGAATATATGCAATGCATGCGAGAATGCTGGTAAAACTCGTCCCTCGAGGGTCAGGTGCACCTTTTCAGTTTAGGCCAGAGAGCATCGAGGCCTTTCGTGAGTGACTATTGACAGCGAGGCGGTTTGGTCGCGTCGAGCTTTCTCCCTCTCTTCTTCCGCCTCACTCCCCAACTCTCCTGATCTGCCCCTCGGACTGAAGTGTACTGTCCCAAAATGGTCAACAGCGAAATCGGCGTCGCCTCCGAGGCCACGCCGCGCCCACATGCCGCCACTCTTGCGTTTTCTGACGAGGCGATCACGTCTCGCATCTGCGACATCTTTGCCCGGTGGCTCGCCGTAGAGTACATTCCCGTCTTACATGAAGAGACGAAGATCAAGTACTGTTGCTTCACGACCCTCTCGTGCCTCACCCGCGCCTTCACGAGGCCGGCTCAGGCTTACCTCAACTCCGACTTGGTCTTCACGAACGGCTCCCAGGTCAAGCAGTGGCTCAGCGCCCTCGGCGATCAGCCTTCCAGGTACAGGACGCATCGAGTCTATCTGGACGACGACCTCCCCTTCAAGTTCAGCGACTTTGCCGACGCCAAATGGAATCTGAACGACCTCCGCCGGCTCTTCGCGTCGGTCCGCGGAACCTCCGTTATCTTCTTGCACTTCGCTTGCCAGCATGCGCTACCCGCCGACCTACTGGGCGGCAAGAATCTCAAAGGTACGTCCTGTCCGCAACGTCGTCGCAGCGACCAACTCTGCACTCTCTTGTAAAGCGTCAACGCTGACTCGGCTCGTGCACGCGATCAGGACTTAAGTTCTTATCTCTTCAAAGTCCGCTCGTCGCTACAGAATCCATTCGATTTGCCTTCGGGCTCATATGCCTGCGGATCGGCGACGCTTATCCGCTGTACGACCGCGACTGGTCCGCGACTTTCCGGGCCTTGACCGCTTCGCCCACGCCTCGGACGCTCCGTCAGCTTTGCCTCGACAATTTGCCACAGGCCTGTACCCATATGCTCGCCTTGACGCCCTTCGGACCGGCGATCCAGAGCTTGTACCTGCCCAGCCTCCGCCTCAATGAGAAGCACATGTGGCGACTGTGGACCTTCGCTCGTCTATGCGAGAGGCTGCACCATCTCAGCATCGACACCTTCGAAGGCGACACGATCGCGGTTCTGCAAGCGTTCCCAACCGGACCCACCTTCCTGCACTTCAACCAGCTTGTCGCGACGATCGGATACGAGCATCCGGACGTTGACGTGGCCGTCATTCCGATACCCGACTCGATTCAGAGCCTCGTCTCCGCGCTCTATGCGAAAGCTCGCGAGGGACCGTTTCGGGTCGAGCATGTAACGTGCACGAGTACGCGTCTCCTCACGCAGGAGCGGCGAAACAGTCTGATGATGGTTTGCTTCGCGCTCGCGATTGACTCGATCGATTTGGGCCGGGGCGACAACAGGTTCACCCGCGAGGAGGTGGGTCTTTCTGAAAGTAATAAGGATAGGAGGTCCTGGCTCGCTGACCGTCCTCCTTTTGCCAGGAGCGTGCGCTGGCGACTTACGTGCACCAGAGTCGAGGCAGATCGCGCTACGCTTGGGCTAACTGTCGGACCCGGATCGAGGAGATCGAATAACCGCCGGTATAGTCACGGGTAGCTTGTAGGGATGGTGAGCTTGAGCGGAGCTTGGCAATGCGATTTACGCTCGACCTTCTTTCAGGCTCGTTCGACTCGAAAATGATACGGAGAAAGCGGTAGATACAGTCCGGCCGTAAGGTACCTATGCTACAGGAAAGCGGTGAAGGTGGATATATGTCTTCAGCGGTTGCTCATGAGCCATTTGGGCGAGAACGGGTTCATCGCGTCTTCGTCCGCGACCGCGGCAACCGCCTTGGCGGGAGCAGGCGGAGGCGGAGGTGGCGGCTGCGGACGCCCGGCGAGCGGCGTCGCACCGCCGTGACCGGTCATGCCAGACGGATTGCGCGGATCATACCCTGCAATACCGTTCGGACCGCCGTGAACGCTCGACATCGGAGTCGGCGAAAGCTGGTTGCGACGAGCCGCCGCCGCCGGCTGCTCCTGATGCTGTCCGTTGACGACTCCTTGCGCGAGCTGCTGGAACGCCAACTCGTTCTCGACCTCGCGGCGGACGCGAGCCTGTTCGATATGCGCGCGGACCGGCTGACGGTCGACCATGAGACCGTTCAGCTCGTTGAAGGCCCACTTAAGCTCGGTCTCGTAGCGCAACTCGACGCGGACAAAGAGCTCCGGGGCGGTGCGATCGGCAGAGTAGGCAGGCGAATGACGGACGATCAAACCTGCAAAGCTTCCAATGGTCGAGATGAGGAAGTCCGACACTACTCGTACAGGTCAGTCAAGTTTCAACAGCTGAAACAGCGCGAAGAAGATAGGATGACGCACCATCGCGGTAGTCCCAGCGCAAAGGTAGGCCATGCATCGAGAGCGACCACAACCAGCGGTGGCCCAGCTCGTTGAAGTGCTCGACTTGCAGGAGGTGACCGTCTATACAGCGAGATTCGACATCATGTCAGCTCGTGCTTCAGGACGCTAGGAGTGGAAAGGCGGCGAACCCGAGACGGTGCCGTGGAGGACCTTGATGGCGTGATCGGCCGTGATGGCATCTGGCAGCTGGACAAAACTGCGAGGCGCACAGTCAGCACGACTGAGTCATTCATGGCTGATATTCCGGTCGCGGACGAACCTGAAAGCGTGCGAGCCGTCCTGAGCGTTCATGACGCGCAAGACCTTGGCAACGACTCCAGCCCTCTCGTGGAAAAGCGCCGCCACTTCGCCTTCCGAGATCCCGTAACGCAAGCAACCGAGGTAAACCCTCCTGGCGAGTTCAGCCGCGGTGAAGATGAACGGAACCCTGGGCCGAGGCGCGCGAAATTGCGCGGGACCGCTGAAAGGGCCGCCGTAGTTGTTGAACGCGCGCGGAGGAGGTGCGCCGGGCGCGCCGCCGTAGACGTTGTTGACGACCGGCTCGACTTGGCGGTGAGGGTCGAGCGGTAGACCGTCGGCCGAATAGATCTTCAGTTCGAGGTTCCTCGTCGCCCCCGGACGAGGCGGCGTGTTGTGCTTGAGCGCGTACGCATGCTGCGCAGTCGCAAGCGACGCGAGACTGACGTAGCCGAAGGGCGTGTTGTTGTTGTTGTTCTGGTGCAGTTCGACCTCGAGAACGCCCGGTACGCCGTTGAAGAGCGCGATCAACTCGTCCGGACGGAAGTCGTCGGGTAGACTGCCGACGTGGAGATGCGCGCGCACCTCCGGTGCACGGGGTTCGCGTGCCGGCTCTGCGGCGGGTGAGCGCGCACGGGGCCGCTTGCGTCCGTTCGGGGAGCCGGGCGGCGCGCCATTCGGAAGCACCGCGTCGAGCTCTTCCTCCTTGGGCCTCGGGCTCGGCGTGCGCGACTCGGTCAAGTCGATGACACCGTCAGGAGGTTGCGACGCGCTCTGCCGGGCTGGGCCTTTGCCGGCACGCGGAGTCGCTTTGCCGTTGACGGTCCAGGGGCTCAGAGGCCGGTCAGTCGCGGCAGCGAGGTCGGCCGTGAGGGCGCGCTGGCTGCGCTGATAGCGCGCAACTGCATCATCGAGCGGTACAGACAAAGCGCGACTTCCGCCGATGTCGTCCGAGGTGTACCCGCCGTAGTCTTCAAGTCCGTCTTCCGACTGGTCGGGAGGCGGCAAGTTCTTCATCTGCCATTCCTGCGCCGCATCGTAGTCGAGCTCGAAGAGCATGATAACTTCCTTCTCTGCACACGTTAGAGTAGGCAGAATCAGCATCTAAGCCCCAGAAACAGCGCTCTCGTCGGAGGTACAATGACAACGAGTTTCGGAAAAGGCGTCAACATACCTTCCTCAGACTCTGGGTCGACCGGCTCTTCCATGAACGCGATTGCCCAGGCCTGAACTTCGGTCAGCCACGACGCCTTTTCGTTCGGTGTCGGCAGCTTGGCGCCTTTGCGAGCGAGAATGCGAACGAGCATCCGGGCGGCCCGAGTCGGTTCCTTGCTCGCCGCCACGACGAGTGCCGTCTGATTCGTCGAAGAGTCTGCAAAGCATTGCTAGTACGTTAAAGTCGGTCCTCACTCGCGATGACTCGCTCGCCCGAGAGCTCTCGGAAAGGCGCGACTTACGGGGTGCCTTGACGAGGTCGCGAGCGTTGCGCAATTCGAGCTGGCTGATATAGAAGCAGCACGTCGCAGGGTCGTTGTGGCGGACCGTACTGATGAGCCTGTCGACGAGGTCTTCTGCCGAGAACAAGTCGCTCACGTTGATCCGCTGCTCGTCTTCGTCCGGGATCATCGGCGTCTCCTCGTCCTGTGCGACCGCCCTTGACGTCGAAGCGATTGGCTCGGCCATTCTGTACGCTCAGCTGGGCTGGAGTGAGCTGCTCGAGGCGTGCGGACGGAGGGAAAGAGCTGAAGAAGAGTCGGGGTCGATGAGGGGAACAAGCGACTCGCGGACGACGCTGTATCACACTGCAGCGCTCGGCCGGCCCACGTGAGCGTAGCAAGAGGCATGATGGACCCTCTGAGCTACCCGAGCGCGTGTCACAAGATTGTGCGAGCAGGACCGGGCGAATGTCAAAAGAAACCAGAAGGTCCCCTGCTAGTGACGCGCCTCTGCACTCTCTGCGACTATATCGGCTTCGCCTCGGACAAGCTCGGTAGAAAGCCAAGACAAGGCGTTGCGAATGGATGGTCATGTACTGCAAAGCCCGCCTCGTGGTTCCTGTGCCCCTCAATTCAGCACCTGCTCGCCGCTTTTGCCCCTCTTTTCCGCCTCGCCGACGACTTTCTGCTTCTTCTTCTTCGACTGGAGCGTGAACGGCGCCGAGAATGCCTCGTGCAGGCGGCGGACCTTCTTCTCGCCGAGACCGGGCAAGTTTCCCAGCGCTGCCGGAGATGCGAGAACGATCGAAGAAAAGGACTGCAGGAGAGTGAAAGCGACGACGAGCCAGACAGAAGGAGCGATCGCGTATCGGGAGCAAGCAGACCAGTCATTAGCGGTTACCGGGGTCTGCTTGAAAGCGAGATCAAGCCTTCGACTCACGCCAAAGTTGCTGACGAGGGTCGTCACGTCCGTCTTGTTGACTCCGCGGACGCTCGTCAGGGCACTCGTCAAGTGCGCCATGTATGAGTCGTCGACGCGTTCGCGAATCATGTCGGGCGGTTTCCGCTCGAGCTGCTTGTACGACTCGAGGTACTTCCCGGCTTCTTGGGCGCTGCGTTCGAGGCGGAGGCGGGTCAGTCGGTCGTCCCCCCCTCGCCTTAGCATACTGACAAGTCGCGCAGAGCGCTGACTTTGCCTGCACCTCCAGCGACCAGGCCGACTGACCTCCAGCACGTCATCAGGGTGTACCCGTTGATCAAAGCAATCTTGGTCAACTCCTTCATCGCGGCCGTGTGGTTGTCGGCGTCACACTGGACGAGCATGATGCGGAGGTTGTAGCTCCCGCCGAGGTCCGAGATGCGCTGGTGGATGTACTCGGGGTGGAGGAGATGGTAGCGGATTCTGCGAGTTAAGGAAGGGTCGTGACGCGATGAGCCTTTCCTCGGTCAAGGTAGGGCCGAACAAGCGCGAGAGAGATACTCACGATAAGTAGAGCACGCCGGACGTGGCTCCGACTTGGTAGTCGCACTTGATGTCGCCGTACTCCCACGGAACCTGTCGGATGTGCCCGATGACTGGATTCCCTTTCTGCGCGACCGGGACGACACTATATCAGCTCGGGCTCACGAAGCGAGCGGGCGCGCCACCGAGCAGGAAAAAGGAGCGAGGGCAGCGCACCTGGCGGGTATTGACGAGGATCGAGTTGAGGACTTGACGCCTGACGAGTCCGGCCGGTCCACCGACGCTGACGGGTCCAGTCGCCGAGTTGACCGGCGTGGCACCCTGCTGTCCTCCCGTGGTAGGACGCGATGCCCCTGCCTGCTGCTGTACGCCGCCTGGCCTGCTTCCACCCTGTGCCGCCGTTGTTTGAACCGGTTGTTTCCCCCGCGCAACTACCGAGACTGGACCGGTCGTAGCAGCGGTGCCTCGAGCTGCTCCTGTCGCCGCAAAGGCGCCCACTCTCGCTGCAGCACTTGCTGTCGTCGCGGGGTTCGCTGTTGATGAAGTCGCGACCGATGACGACGTCGACGCGGTCCCGATTGGTCGTCCCGCCGCAGAGGCAGGACCCGTCGGCCGCGACGGTCCAGCTTGACTGCTCATCTGACGAGCCTCTTGTCAGTCTCCGGCAGCGTCAGCAGGGCCACTCGGTGAGCTGCGGACGAGCCCGAGAGCGCTGAAGCGGAATTCGGGAAAGTCGAGCGGCTGGTCGTCGTCGTCGGCCTTCTCAGCCTCACGCTCACTCTTGTACAGCTGAATCGGGGTCAGACGAGTACTCACAGCATTAAATACAAGCTGCGACTGCTACCGAGTCGGTTCGCGCTTCTCTTGCTCTCGTCCTCGTTCCGCCCCACTTCCCTCGGACCAGCCCCCTCATCATCATCCCGTTCGACCTCGCTACGCTTGCAGCACAGCCCGCTAGGCTTCCAGCGCTACTTCTTCAGCAGCTTGACTCGCGCATCAATGGCACCACCGACGCACATATTCGACCCCGTTCCGGACGCGCGACCGGACGGCGGTCCTCAGCATGAAAACGGCGCAGCCATCTCCAAGCTGTTCGCCGAAGGCGGGCCGGGCACGATCGTCCTGTTGCGTCCGGCAAAGACCTACGTCTTGTATTCGCAGATCGTCATGGCCCATCCCGGAACGACCCTCGCGACGCTCGGTTACCCCGAGTTCTCGACCGGACAGCAAGCCATTCTCGAAACGCGTGGCGAGAAGGAGGCAGGCGCCGTCCGCATGTTTCAGCTATCCCGGACCGCTTTGAAGCGCGTCCATGTCCGCGGCTGCCGCGGATGGGGCGTAACGAATCCGACACCGGAAGAGGCCGAGCGGTGGAAGCGTGAGGAAGGCAGGCTCGGCTGGATCGAAGGTGGAGGCGCCCTAGTCTGGGCGGGAGGGCCCGAGGCTTGTGAGCAGATCATCGAGGGTTGCCGGATCGAAGACCCGCGAGGCTGGACCGGCGTAAGTCACTTAGTCGACCGTCTCGGCTTGCTGGCGATTCCGGCCCTCATTCTCCTTCCGAGGGCGCACAGGTCCACCTCGTCGACTTTGCGCAGCGCTGCCGTATCATCAACAACATCGTCGGACCTTGCGGCCAACAAGGTGACAATTTACAGCTTGTCTCGGCTGATGCGGCAAGCTGACTTGATCTGCCCCATCGACAGCCCCGGGACCGTGGGCGGACGGCCTCAGTATCGCCGGAAAGGATAGCATCATCGTGAGGAACTCTTCATAACAGCGGCCCCCCTTCAGAGCGAGGCCTGCGCTGACGATACCCTACTTGCAGACCGGCAACACAGTTGTGGACGCGACCGATGTAAGGCTTCCTCCTCGGGCCTCCGAACGCCTAGCGAACGCTGACAGCTACGATTGTAGGGAGCTATCGTCCTTTTCTGTGCACCGGGCACGCTTTGCTCCGACAATACAGTCATCGCGCGGACGCGGAACTGCTTGGGCGCGATCAACATGTCAGCTTCCCTTCGATCTGTCCTCGGAGACCCGGCTCATCCTCCTCTCCTACGATGCAGGGTCGACGACTTTCCGTTTCAGCGCGACTATACCGAGACGCGAGTCGTCGCCAACGTCATCAAGACCGAGGGCGCCTTCTTCCGAGTGGCGATTGCCTGTGGTCCGACCAGCTGGTCCCCGTGGGGGCCAGGCCACACGATCTGCTTCGGCGGACAGGTATTGCACAACATGATCGGACCGGGTCAGTTTGGTTACGGCATCACGCTGTCGGGCGTCAAGAACTGGACGGTCCTCGGCAACACGGTCGCGCCCGCAACCCGGTTCGCCGGGTCGACGCATCGCTTTTACCCCAACATTGTCAACGCGCCGCCGTCCGCCTTTGTGCGCGAGTGGCTCGATCGAGGGCGCGTCCACGAAAGCGACGACCTGCAGCCCGACTTTGTCGACGGCGAACTGCAGTGGGTGATCGGGATCGAGCCCGAAGTCGGCGACAAGCTCGAGTACGAGCAAGGGCAGATCTCGCTCGACGCTCGAGGGCATTCTCGCGCTGGAGAAGGAGGCCTCGCCCTCCGAGGCGCGAGGTGGGAAGTCTCGCCGCAAGGAGCTTTCATCCTGCGCAAGGTCGAAGGCGACGTCGACCGATTCGGGATGGGCAAGCACGGCCATGGAAAGGTCATCTGGTCGAGCGGATCGCCCTTACGCTATCAGAGCGGCCCTCACCCGCCCGCTGATGTACCGGAACCGAAGCTCGACTTTAGCCTCGACGGTCGGCTCGCAGTACGCTCACACGGCGGCGCGGGCGAGGTCCTGTGGGACCCTGTTTCATACCTGCTGCCCTTCCTCCAGCACGTCCCTCGCGCGCCCGAGAACCCGGCGACGCCCTCTGAGCCGCAGCCGCCCGAGCGGTGGGTCCCGCACTCGCGCCTCGTCTTGCAGAACAAGCAGCCGTACCTCGAGCTCCGCGAGCACGGCGGCAACATCCTTTTCTCGACCGCGTACGAGTACGACAACCAAGACGCGTGGATTCTCCGTGCGGGTCAGTGGATCGCGATTGCGCCAAAGGAGCTGCGAGGTACGCTCGAACCGCCCGAGCATGGACCGTCGGCGCCGCCAGCATTGCCGTCGCCACCTCCGTACTCGCAGTCCGGCAGCACGGGTGGTCCTCCTCCTGTGCCACCTCGACAAGGCCACTTCTCTCGCTTCGTGCACGACATCACGTCCACACTCCAGCAGCACGGCGTCGGTCCTTCGTCCCCTCCGCCGATCCCTCCTCGTCCGGACGCTCCCGCTCCTCCGCCTCACGACTCGCGGGCCACCGTGCCGACGCCGACTCCGCACCCGACCTTTTTATACCTCAGTCCGGACACGTGCCAGCTCTTCTTGCATTCGTCGCCGCACGGGCCGACCGAGCCCGAACCGAGTTCGACGCACTGGTGTTCGGCGCCTGCGCCGCCCGAAAAGAACGCAGAAGACCCGTGGCTGTCTTTCCAAGGCGACGGCAACATGGTCATGTGTAAGCCCTGCTTCAGCTGCCACCGAGCGAGCGATTGGAGGGTTGAAAGACTGACTCTCTTGCCGAATCGGCGATACAGACTCGAGCGCCGGTGTCGTCTTTGCGAGCGGTACCAATGGCGACCGTGAAGCCAAGACGTTCCGCCTCAAAGGCTACGGCGAGGAGAATGGGCCATCGATCGAGCTCATCGGCCGAGACGGCCGGAACGTCTGGTCCTCCCGCTGAGCGGGCGGTTTCCTTCTTCAAGCCTGTAGCCCACAGGTCAGTAGCGTTCATATTGTGCATGCCGTGTCGCCCTTTCCTTGCCGGATGCGCCGAGCTCGAGAATCTCCATCCACAAGTTTGAGAAGCGAGAAAGGGCCCGTGCATTGCGAAGTTGACGCCGAAACAAACAGACGTGGGCTACTGATTATGGTGATAGAGTGTGGTGTAGCAAGATGATTGTCTGTCGAAGAGAAAGAGATGCTAGAGGAGGATGAACGAAACCCCGAACCCTGAGAACCGTGACGTGATGAAGAAAAGCAGGAGAGACGATGCGCCCGTCGCGCCTAGAACGCAGTGAGGACGCCGGCAGCGAGAGCAACCAGACCTCCGACGACCGCAGCGGGCGTCATCGAGAGGCGCCCGGCGCCGCTCGACGGCGACGAAGAAGGCGATGCCGCCGAGTTGGACCGGCTCGCGCCGTTGCTGCCGCTGGCGGCACTCGCGCTCGTCGCCCGCAACGACATGCTGCTCGTCATCGACATGGCCGACGACGACGACGCGGACGATGCTCCGGAGGACATGCTCATCGAGCCGGACGAGGTCATCGAGGCCGAAGTCGAAGTCGAGAGGCCGGGAGTGGTCGAGACGCCCTGCTCCTTTCCGAGCGAGACGGCGGCAGCCTGGACGGCGTGGCACGAAGTCGTCGACGAGGTTTCGTCCGTGTTGACGCAGCTGTGCGCGTTTGCGATCGTCAGCAGCTGCACCGCTTGCAACTCTCGGCGACAGGAGGACTCACAAAACGGCGCCGAGGTAGCACGGGCTGTAGTCCTCGCCTGCCAGACGAGCGAGCTTCAGTCTCATCTGGAACATAGGCCGCAGTCAACAGGGCAACGCACCAATGTCGGCAAAGTAGTAAGCCTGGGTGTTATTGTCTACGGTAAAGGTGAAGCTCGGCCCGTTCGAGCCGGCGGCGACGGTCTGTACGCCCGTGTCGAACTGTCCCGACGGCGAGCACGGGGCGTTGAGGTTGCCATCGGTCTGGACGACGCGGTGGATGCCCTCGAGGAACGAGAACACGATCGTGTTGGACGTGTTGGGATCCACGATCTGAGTCCTGCGAGCGGATAGTCCAGAGGCGAGTCAGTGCTGGCTCTGTGCCGTACGAGAGGGCCGCGGACCTCACCTCGAAGGGTCAAAGCCGAGTCCTGGCTGACCCGTCGACTGGTCTTTACCTACGCCGACCTGTAGGGTAGTGGCGAACGCGAGCAAGACCCGGTGTTGAATGAAGGTGTGGGGGGGGATGCGAGGGGCAATCAGTCGTGTGCGGGCCGGTTCGTGCGCGGACCAGAGTGGTACGGGAGAAGGGAACAGCTGATCAGCAAGGCAAAGCTTGGTGTACGAAAGCATCTCGGAGCCGGCTCACGGTGTACTGGTACGCGGCGGCCGGGGCTATGGTGGTGGCGAGAAGCAGAACGATCGATGCCGCTTTCGCCGAGCGAGACGAGGTGCGAGTAGCAAGCATTGTGACAACAAGTAGCCTTTTGAGAGTGGTGGCTTTGGGTATAGAGTGGTGGCGAAGGGAAACGGCAAAGTCGTGCGATGCCGCCGAGACTACTCAGTCGACTGCGAGCTGCGAGTGGGGAAACTACGGCGATCTGCCTCACGATCAAGGGGAGGCAATCACTTGTACCAGTTCCGCAGTCGTTTTGACATGTGAAACGGAAATCGGGGCCGCGGCCGAGGTTTGAGCGCGCAAAGTGATCGAGCGTGACGCGCACTCGGCAGCGAGCGAAGAAAGAGAGAAAGAGATCGGCGAAACGCTCGCTCTTCCTTCTCTCTCCTCCTGTCACGCACGCTTTCTCACATACGTTGACGACATGACGAACAAGCCTGAAATCGCGAGGAAGAGCTCCATCACCGCTCCGACCGGTCCGCCCGTCGACGCAGTCCCGTTCGACCCACCCAAGCCAAAGGACCAACCCAAGCGTACTCAGGCCTGGCGCGCCAACGCTCGCGGTCTCGGAAAGGGAGAGGAGGAGCCCGGTACGACCAACTACACCATGGTACGTTCCACCTGGGCGAAGCCGAAGCGCTGTCAGCGGCAAAATGACCGCCGACAAAACCGGACTCGCGCTTGCGTCTCCTACGTCTACACCCGACCTGACATACTTTCTACGGCTCAGGTCCAAGGTTTCGAGTGGTACACGGAAGGAGACGGCAAGCACTGGAACTGGCTCAAGGAGAAGGCGCCCGAGTTCGCAGAGATGGGCATCACCGCGGTCTGGATCCCGCCCCCGTACAAGTGCGACACCAAGGACAGCACCGGCTACTCGCCGTACGACCTGTGGGACCTCGGCGAGTTCGACCAGAAGGGCGCCGTCGAGACCAAGTACGGCACCAAGCAGGAACTCCTCGACATGATCAAGGCCATGAGGGAGAACGGTCAGTCGCAGCTTCTTACCTAGCAGCACTGCACTTGACTGACATCTATGCGTCTCTACAGGTGTCCTGGTCTACATCGGTACGGCTTCCTCAACATCTACGAGTCGGTGGTCCCGATTTTGAGCTCACCTTGCCCCTCCTTGCAGACGCCGTCCTGAACCACAAGGCTGGAGCCGATCGCCCCGAGACCTTCAAGGTCATCGAAGTCGACCAAGAAGACCGTACCAAGGAGATCTCGGAGCCGGTAAGCACTGTTTGGTGTTGCAAGCCGCGACAGTCTCTCGCTCTTCCCGCCGCCGACGAGCTGACCGCTTTCTCTCTTTAGTTCGACATCGAGGGCTGGACTGCCTTTGACTTTGAAGGTCGCGGTGGCAAGTACTCCAAGCTCAAGTGGAACTTCGAGCACTTCGTAAGACCCGCGAGCTTCAGGTCTTGGTCCATACTGATACTGACCTGTTCTTTCTATTCAATAGAACGGCGTTGACTACGACAACAAGACGCAAAAGAACGGCATCTTCAAGATCCTCGGCGAGAACAAGGGCTGGAACAAGCACGTCGACCGATCTGAGAAGGTACAGCTTGGCCGGATCTCCCAGCCTTGCTCCGGCCCATATTGACGCCTCCCTTGACTGCAGGGTGTATTCGACTACCTCATGTCGGCCAACATCGACGTCTCACACCCGATTGTTCGCGAGGACCTGATCAACTGGGGCAAGTGGCTCATCAAGGAGACCGGCGCCAACGGGTTCCGCTTCGACGCCGTCAGGGTGAGCGCCGAGAGCGGTCACGAGTACGTATGCTTTTTACTAACGGAAGACGAGCAACGCAGCACATCGACGAGGTCTTCCTGTCCGAGTTCGTCCGTGCTGTCCGCGACGACAACGACAACGTGGGTGTTTTTCCAAGTGCTCATCCCGCGAGCCTGTACTGACTGTTCACGCCTCCACTGGTCTACATACAGCCGGATCTCTTCGTAAGTTAGCAATGGTTGAGAGAGCTCCGAGCTTGGCTGACGCCACGATCCTGCAGTGTGTCGGCGAGTTCTGGATGCCGGACGTCAACGTCATCAACGGCTACCTCGACAAGTTCCCCGAGCAGTTCTCGTGCTTTGACGCCCCGCTGCACGACAACTTTTACCAGGCGTCGATGCAAAACGAGAACTACGACCTGAGGCAGATCTTCGACAACACCCTCGTCAAGACGCGCCCGATGGACGCTGTCACCATCGTCGCCAACCACGAGTTCGTCGCAGCGCTCACCGCGTCGCGAGCGCAAGCTGACTTGGCAGTATTTGATCGCGCAGCACTCAGCCGGGCCAGACTTGCGAGGCTCCGGTCGGCGCGTGGTTCGCGCCGCTCGCGTACTCGCTCATTCTCCTGCGTGGTGACGGCGTAAGCAAGAGCTCTCTGCTTACAGGCTCGACCTTTACTGACGTGAGCGATACTCTGATCGCAACAGTACCCGTCGATCTTCCTCGGTGACCTCGTCGGCTGCAAGTCCGACCCGCCCGTTGAGCCGGTCGCGCAGCTCGCCGACTTTGCTCGCGCTCGCAAGTGGTTCGCCTGTACGTCTCGCTGACGCACATCCCTTCACGAGAGGCAGAGTTTAGATGCTGACTGTCCGATTCTGATAGACGGACCGACTCGCGATTACTGGGACCACCCCAACTGCATCGGCTGGGTCCGTGAGGGCGACAAGGAGCACGATGGCTGTGCCGTCGTCATGTGCAACGGTGAGCCCTGCGACTCTTAGATTGAGCCGTCGGACAAGCTCTGACCCTTCCACTTTCTGCAGGAACTGAGGAAGGCAGCAAGAGGATGCAGATTCAGGGCAACGACGAGCACAAGGGCGAAGAGTGGATCGACGTCCTCGGCTGGAGTGGCGACAAGACCATCACCATCGGCGATGACGTGCGTCCCCTTCGGGGTGCGACTAATATCGAAGGAATTTGAACTGACGTGTGTGCTCTCGGACTCGCGCAGGGCTGGGCCGACTTCACGTGCCCGGCAAAGTCCGTCAGCATCTGGGTCAAGAAGGGCGCCCGTGGTCTCGACGCTTTCAAGAACGCTCCGGAGCAAGAATAGACTCATAGACTCTAGAAGCTTGGTAGAACAGACAATCGCTCTGCGAGATAAACTCTCGCTGGATACCCTCAACGTAGCTCCCCCTGGAGAGAAAAGGTTACGATGCTATTGCGATTCCGGGCTCTTCTTGTCTGTACACATCTATGCAGTGACGGGCGGGGTCATGGGACCGCAGCAGAGGCCCTTGTCCTCGATAACCGCGGCACCCTTGACGATCGGGTCGGTGGCCGAGGCAGACTGTCGGTCGAGCTTGGCTTCTTCGGCGCCGCAGCACCGACTCCACCGGCCGTCCTTGTTGTCGTACCCTTCCCGCCAGCCTTCGGGCAGCAGCTCGGGTGCTGGTCGCTCGCCGCGCTCAATCTCGTCGAGGGCCTTGATGAGGTCGTAGTTGATCTCCTGGGTCACGGCCGAGTCGTGCTTGTACGCCGGGTGCGAATGGACAAATCGTCGCATATAGGTGGCGAGAGTGATCAGCGAGCCTGCGGTTCGAGTAACCGTCGTTAGCTGGTGAAATGAATTGGGCGCGAGCTCGAGAAGGCCTAGACGTACCGTCTGCGCGTCTCCGAATGAGCTCGAGGCTCCGCTCGATGCCCTTGCGCACTTCTGCGCTGACCTTGCCCTCCTTCTCGAGACCGTCGAGATAGATCCGGACGACGCCGATCAAACCGGGGAAGTTCCGCTCAGACGAGCCGTTGACGATCTCGTTGATCGTGAACAAGTCGAACTCGTCCTCGACCGGTCCAGAAGGTGTGGGTTCGGACCGCTCGGGCGACGGCACCCGTGACGGGCGGTGCGACGAGCAGGACGACTCGCACTGGGAGGGCTCGCGAGAGTGCGAGCCGAACCCGTTAGCAACGGGTGACCTCGGCTGCCGCGGCGAGACATCCTCGGGCAGCGACGAGAGCGCATCGAGCGAAGGGTCGCAAGGATGACCCGGTTTCGGGTCAAACAGGTTCTTCCGGAAGTAGAATTTCTGCGTGTTGATCGCATCTCGCCGGTGCGCACGGTGCATATTCTCGTCGACCTGTTTGCTAATGTCACGGTTAGTAGCAGCCCCTCGAGCTACACTGCGAACAAGCATACCTTGGAGATCGGCAAGTAGAAGTTGAGGCCGAGACTCATGATCGCCCGGGTGAGAAGGACGATGAAGACAGAGAACGCCGCGTTCTCGTAATCGGTCAACTGAACCTCCATCGATCGGAACTCGACACGCCAGCCGATTGGGGAACCGGGAGGGGGCGGCTTGAATCGGACGGTCTGCCAGTTGGTCGATTGGATGTTCTAGTGCGCAAATCGCCTCGTCAGGGAAAAGGTCCAGATCCGCTCATACGCCGAGCCAAGCGCACCTCAAAGTGGTCAGAACTCTTCTCGTCGTCCTGGCACAGGGTCTCCTCGAAGATGACGATCGGGTCGCGGATGAACAAGTGCGCAAAGTGGGTTGCGAGGAGCTTGTCCATCCCTCGCTCGACAAGGTGATCCCGAATTTTCGGGTCGATCGGCATGTCGTTGTCGTTGTATTCCGGTCGGTTAGATGGCGAATCGGCAATGTAGCAGTCGACCGAGTCGTATCGGGACTTCGGGATAACGAACCGGTCGTGCTGCAACGGCTGTTTCGAGCCGGCAAGGAAGCGTCAGATCCGGTTCTGAGCAACGGGCTTCTCGCTTCGAAGGCCGACGCACCTTGACTCCGCGCTCTTCGGGTGTCCGGTCGTCGACACTGCCGGCAATAACGTCCCATCGGCAGTCGACGTCGGCGAGCCAACCTCGGAAAATGGGGGCAGCGGCGGAGAGTGCGAGCTATGGCGCAATCGAATTAGCTGATCGTTCTTTTTGGAGAAGTCTGTCGGATCCGCTCACCATGACGGGACCGACTGGCACGAACGCGTCGTACATCCTCCTCGCCTCGCCGACCGAGCAAGCCTGGAACGTGATCTGCAGGCAGCAGCATCCCATGCCAAAGCCCATCGCGTCCATATAGATGTGGTCGTCGAGCGCGGCACCTTCCCGCGCGTTCGCATCCTCGGGCCAGAGGTTCCGGTCACGGGGGATGGTCGGGTCGACAAAAGGCTTCGGCGTGTTCTCGTCAAAGTAGATCGGCATGTTGATCGCGACTTTCGACCCTCGTCGTCGCCGAATATTCGCAGTCAGGGTGCTGTGCGGAAAGTATTTGGGGGCAGATTAGTTTCGGCCGCATTCAGGTGCTGGAGTCGGCGGACGGGGGGACGCACGGGAATCGGACATGCTCGTTCGTGATCTCGTCCGGAAGGAAGAGACTCCTCGCGACGCCGCCACCGGGCGGGTAGTACGGATCGGTGAAGATGCCGGGAGCGCCGAGTCGAGGGAACGAAGTGAGGGTGAGGGGAACTTCGTGCGACTTCATGCGAGATTTCGCCAGCTTGCGACTGTACGATCAGCCTCGTGTCAACACAGACTGCTCCCGAATGCGGTAACAGGCAGAGAGACAGTGCGTGAAACGCACCGGAAGCGCATGTTACCCTCGACGAGGAGCAGATCATCGAGCGTCGCGCCGTACGGTGCTCCCGGAGTCGACTCGAGCATGTAGCGACCGTATTCGGGGTGGAAGACGGGGATGCAGGCTCTGCGAGAGCGGTCACAGGTCAGCGATCCTCGAGCGGAGCGGGCGATTCCTGAGCGAGCGACTGACTCGTTGTTCTTCTGCAGCGTCTGCCCATCCTCGAGGACTTTGGCCGCCGTTGCATTGGTGTTTTCGGTACCGGCGGCGACGGGCGACTCTTCCCTGCTCGGCGTCCGCCTCCGCTCGTCCGCGTCAGCCTGGAGGTCCTGTAAGATTTCCGTCTGGCGAAGCGAGAGGCGCGCGTTCTTGGATTCGTCGTCGTACGAGATGACGAGATACTCGATCTGCAGTGGGCGATAGCGGTATGTCGGATTGCGCGCGGGGCGGCAGCGAGCGGGGGTAACGGGACAGGAGCGAGAGCCAACGGTCAGCCGCGGCCCGTGTCGACTCTGACTCTGTCGTTCGCGTTCCCCGTCTGCCCCCTCGATCGCCTTTGGTGGTTCTTCCGTAATACAGACTGGTTCGCCTCCCTGGACCCGCGGACCCCCCCTCGATCCGATCCTGACCGTACGAGACCACCTCGCTCTCGCCTCGGTCCGTCCCCGCACCCCGTTCTCGCTCCGGATCGAAGCAGCCGAGGTCCCCAGTGTCGACAAGCTCAACAACGGGTGACTGACCTCGTCTCCCCACAAGAGCCTGTCTCCGGTGCGGTCCTTCAACCTGTGCCAGATGTGCAACAGTTGTTCGATGCCGTGTTCGCGGACGTAATCGGCGTGCTTTTTCGCCTCGGACCACGGCAACGGCGTGCCGAGCGCGAGGAGACCCATCGTAGCTCCGGTTTAGACGTGCAGGCGAGCGCGTGCGAGGGGTGTGAGGCTTCTAATTCGGCAAAAAGCCCCCCGCGGTGTAGTTTTCGAGACGTCGGCTCGCGGAATCGAATCGGCCGACGAGATCGGACCCAAAAGTGCGACTCCGGCGTAGACAGACAAAGGGGAAGGCCGCGCAAGCGGTCCTGGCGTTACTTGATCGAGTGCAAGTTGTAGATCGTCGCCTCCGTGGCTTCGTTACTGGTCGGCACGGTGAGCCAAACAGGAAGCGAAGAGATGTCGCCAATCTCTCCGATTGCGTGCTTCGTCGGACGTCGACAGGCTGCTCAGACTAGCGCAAGGGTCCGTTAGGGGCACGAGGTACCTCTTTATGAAGCCCGGCAAGCGAGTGAGCCAGTCTCTAGCCAAGGTCAAGGTCGAGAGGAGCGACCGGGAATCACCACACGCGGTAGGCCGATCGAGGAAGCGGCTGACATGAGCAAGTTCTCCCGACCTTCGCCGCGGATTTACTCGATCTTTCCGTTCTAGCATACACACTGTAAGTTAGATGGAGAGGGGAAAGGGAAACCGTTTCGTATTTTCCTGCGGAGTACAACAACGAAGGATACTTTCCCTAGGTGCCACCGATGCGCGCGCGACTGCTGGCTCACCGCCCGGGGCCGGCCATAAAGTCGGCACCAAACATCTCCATCTCCTTCCGCCGTTCCTCGTCGCGCGGACTGTTAGTCGAGGGCAGTGCGGCCAGAGTCAGCGAACGGGCTCCTCAAAAGTCCAAGACGGCGATAGGCCGGGGTACGCACTCGGGGTTCTCCTTGCGCTCTTGGCGTTGCTGGCGCTGCAGCTCGCGGAGCAGAGGTCGCGAAGGGTGGCGCAAGTGCATAAAGCTGTGAGGCAAGCCCGGAAGTGCCGACAGGCAGGTTATCAGCGACGAGTTCTACATTGGTGGACTTTCGGTTCCCGCCGGATCGCAGCGGGAAAAGCGACTCACTTGCAGAAACCACCGCGGTCGCACTGGCCGAGGTCGTTCTGGCGGCAGCACGCCTCGCGGAAGTCGGTGACGGGCGACAGCTCGGCGTACAAAGGGCGGCCTGCGGGTTGACAGGTGTGAGTCAGTCAAGTTCGCCACAGGATCGCCTATACGCGATCCGAGCGGGGAATCCCAGAGAACCTGCGGCTCAGATCGCAGTGAAAGGGAGACTCCGACCGAGACTCACCGGCGTACCACCGCTTGTTGAGCTCCTCGACGGCCCGCTGCGCCTCGTCCTCCCAGTCGAACCGCGCGTACACGTTGCCAATCAGGTGGTCGCCGACATTGTCGCACACGTGCATCTCGAGCACGTTGCCGTACTTGACCAGCTCGCAATAGGCGTCCTCGTCTGTGAATGCCGTGATGCGTCCGTACTTAGTCAGTTCTCTCGCTCTCGTGCGATCGGGTCCTGATAATGGCAGAGGGGCGCGCTCGCCGAGACTCACAAAACTTGTCAAACTGTTCCTGCGTTTCGGATTCGCTCAGGTTGCTCTCCGGGTTCGGGTTGAGAGGCGGCGCGTCCTTGGGCCGCAAGTGCGGGTTCGAAGTCGAGCCCTGAACGTGCGCCGGGTTCTATGCGGCCAGGACGTTCGGTCAGCGGGAAGCACAGCAAGGACAAGGAAAGTGGGCCGGGCCACGTACCTGGTACATGTTGAGGATGACGATCGTCTGCGAGTATTGCGGCTTGATGTGCTTCCGCGAGCACCGCTCTCCGTGTCGGCATGCGCCGATCTTCAAGTAGCTGTATGCGCACAAGTTTCATGTTGTCAGCAGAGGCATCCAGGGACGGGAGAACGCCTCGACCGCAGAAGCTCGAGAGAGAGAGAGAGACAAGCGTACAAACTGCAGTTGACCTTGTCCTGCTCGGATCCGTCTGCGATCGGGGGATATTACAAAGTCGTCAGTCTCACAGGCCTTAATCGCCGTACTGACAGCCCTCTCTCTCTGGCTCGAGAGAGTAAGACGAGGCGACGGCGACGACTGCCAGCAGAGGACGGCAGTCACGTCGACGCCGCCGCCGCCTCGCCACTCTCCTTGCTCGAGCAGAGAGCGCCATGGACCATGTAGTGACTCACAGATTGCCGCCAAGTGAGAAGCTCCACCGCCGTAGTGACTGATGAATCGCCAGCAAGAGAGAGCAAGTGGAAGTCAGCCGATCACTTTGTTGCTTCGCGTCCCCGGCACGACGAAGGCAGGGTGCTTACGCCATGATTGATGCCTAGTTCTGCTGCGTAGTACAACAAGCGAGAAAGAGAGAGAGGGAGAGTGCTGGAGGGACAGAGAAGAGCCGAGTCGTGACTTGTCTCGCCAAACTGCGTGCTGACCTAAGCCAACTCTCGACAACCTCCCTTGCAAGCTAGCTGCTGACATGAGCAAACGAGACCGCGTCACGGCAACGAGCCTCGTCCGGTTGCTCGACCCGCTGTCGAGTTACGGCCGACCCGTGTCCCCACCGAGTCCCGATTACCTCTCGCTCCTCCAATACTCGGCAGTACGTACTCACGCAAGTCTCGCCCCTTGAGCGACACACCGCTGACACTGGTCCCGGCTCGCAGACGGCGAAACAGGCGAGGAAACTCGTAGACGCCTTGTTTGCCGCTCAACCAGACTCGCCAGCGACGACTACGGCCAACCGGTAACGCTCACTCTCTCAAACGCTCTCGCTAGTCCCTGTACTGACCCGAGTCTACACGGGTCCGCCGGCAGAGACCTGCTGTACGAGCTCGACTCGCGCCTGTCGTCGGCTGAACAGCAACTCGCTCGACTCGCGCCGACCCAGTCCTCTTCCCTCTTGTCGGTACGCATGGCCTCGCGCAATCATGTCCTTGCCGCTGACGACGAGGCGAGCTGACACTTCACACGATCCTCGCGCTGCGCGTACAGCCGCCGCCCGAGGTGGTCCACAAGTTCTCGGACACGGACCCTTGGCTCTCGTCCGATCTCGCCAACCTCGACTACCTCGCCGTTCCGTCGCCTACCGTCCCCACGCTCGAGTTTGTCGATCAGGCAGCACAGCTGCTACGGGCTGACCGCGAAGCGGAACATCAAGACGCCGACTTGATCGACGACGAATTCACCCGCGGAAACGCCTTGCCGAAACCGAGCGACCTTCGGAGCGCCTCGTTGCGCTCGAATGGCAGCACTTCATCCAGACGCTCTCCAGTATCGTCGACGACAGCAGGCGCAGACGCAGACGACTCGCGACCGATCGGACCGGGCGCGTCGTCCTCGCTCGACCCGGCCCTGACCACTTCGACCGCGCGGCAACGGCGCGGCCGACCACAGGCGGACACTGCGGGAGCCGAATCGGCCCAGACTCTATCATCTCCAGGAGAGAAGCCGGTCCCGCCGTACCTGGCGGCGAAGCGGGCGCGCGCGGCGGCAGAGAAGAAACGGCTCGCCGAACTCGCAGGAAGCGACGACGAGAAGCAGGACGACGGAGATGACGATCTGGCGGTCCCGACGCCGGACAAGGTCGCGAAGAAGCTCGACGACTTGATCCCGGCCGATGCGGTTCCCGTCGGCGGCGGCGGCGGCAGCGGTGGCGGCGACCTGCTGGGCCAGCACCACGCGCTCCAGACTTCGCTCCTGTCGTCGTTGACGTCGCTCTCGGGCGCGCTGAAGCAATCGACGTTGTCGTTCTCGGACAACCTCGCCAAGGACAAGGAGGTCATGACGCGCGCTCAGGAGCAACTCGAGACGAGCGAGACGGGGATGAAGCGGCAGCAGGCGCGGTTGAAGGAGGTCCGCGGCAAGAGTCGCGGGACGACGTGCTGGACGCTCGGGTTGCTCGCGGTCGTGTTTGTCCTGTGGCTGTTGACGTTCTTGCTCATCAAGGTGACGTAGCCGTTGCAACGCGCCCTTTGCTACTGCAGTCCTGGCTCGCAAGTCGGTTCCTCATCGGGCTCGCTTTCCGTGACTCGGACTTGCTTGTGACAGACGTCGAGAGAGAATGCATCATTGAGTTCGGATTCTTGCAAGAGAGGACCCTATACATCGTGCAGCAGACTCGACAGGCGGAGATTGAACAAGTCGCCGCGGAGTCAACGTGAGCGTGTTCGACGAGCTCGCGGGCAGACGCTCCCAACGTCGCGCCGACGCACCGTCATCGCACGCTGTACGAAGCGACCCGGTCACGTCCACTCCAAAGCAGAGCTGGTGAGTCACGTAATCAAGAGCGTTCGCTCGGGAGAACAGCTCTATCCGCCAAACGAGTTCGCTGCCCCCCGCCGTTCCCCTTGTCACGACAAACCGATACCCTCGACAATCTACCCGCTCCAGCTCTAGGAGGTTCGGTCAGGCTCGTCCTCTCTGATGTAAATGAGCAGGGCACGACGCGCGGACCGGTCTCCTGAATGCGGCAGGACGAGCACACGGGGAGTCGGGAGGTGGATGCGGTGCAAAATCACGACCTCGCCTCTCGCCTCACACCGGCCCAAGGGGAGTCACAGAATGACGCGGGAGCGCTTTCTGAGCGCGCACTCATGGATGAGCGGGAGCGGCGCCTGGCTCGAGGATGATGCGGCGGTCGTCTAGCTTGCTGTCGCACGCGACTCGACCAGCCGCAAAGACGATGACTTCCACGGTGGCGCTCCGATCGCTAGAGCACCACAAGCAGCAACAGCCTCTCGAGAAATTTGCTGACTGATTCTGACACGGCGTTCTCCTGCAGTCTTTCACCCGGAAAGAACACCAACTCCCCGCCTCACCTCCTTACGACCGTCTACCCATCATGGCTGACATCGACCCGCCCGTCAACGACTTGTTCGCCGGCATGAAGCGCAAGTCCAAAAAAGGCTCGAAGAAGACCGTCAACCTCGACGAGCTCGACGTCGACGCGCCGGCGCCCGTCGCCCCGTCCAACGATGCCACCTCCATCTCGGGTTCGGGCGCCGCCGCCGGCGACCTCGCGGCCGCTCCGACTCCGGCAGACGCCGGCGGCTCGGACGGCGAACTCGACTTTTCGTCGCTCAAGCGCAAGTCAAAGAAAAAGTCGGTCCGGATCGACTCGGACGTCGAAGACGCCGCCGACCTCGAGGCGTCCAAGCCCAAGTCGCGCAAGAGCGTCGACAAGCTCGGTAACGAGGTCGACGACGAGCCCGTCGACAACCAGATCAGCGCCGAGGTGACGGCCGTCGACGCGAGCGGGATGGACGAGTTTGCCGACCTCAAGAAGAAGCGGAAAAAGTCGAGCAAGAAGGCGTTCGACCTCGACGCGTTCGAGAAGGAGCTCGCCGAGGCCGAGGCGCAGCAGGAAGGCGGCGATGACCAGCAGCCGAAGAGCATCTTGAAAAAGTCGACGCCGGCCGGGTCCGACGATGAGGGCGACGCGGACGAGGACGACGAGGTCGTCGAGGGCGAGGATCCGTTCGGCAAGGAGGACCACGACGACTCGCGGGCGAGCAAGGCCGAGGCGGCGGCAACAGCAAAGGCGTGGCTCACCGAAGACCGGGACTACCACTACACCGAGGTGCGTTTTTGCCAAGTCCCGCTTTGCTCTCGCTCTCCAGGCACTGATCAACTAACATTCTGTCTCGCTCGCACGCGCAGCTCCTCGGTCGCTTCTACTCGCTGCTGTACCAGTCGCACCCTTCGCTGTCCGGCGGTTCGCACAAGAAGAAGTACACGATCCCGCCCCCGCAGCTGTTCCGCGAAGGTTCCAAGCGGTCCGTCTTTGCCAACATCGCCGACATCTGCAAGCGCATGCACCGTCAGCCGGAGCACGTCATTCAGTTCCTGTTCGCCGAGCTCGGAACGAACGGTTCCGTCGACGGTGCCGCTCAGCTCGTCATCAAGGGTCGTTTCCAGCAGAGTGAGTCTACACATGCGGCACTTTGTGCTCGCCAACATCACGCGACTGACCTCTTGCACATTCTCGCAGAGCAAATCGAGAACGTTCTTCGACGATACATTGTCGAATACGTTACTGTACGCCTCGGCGCAACCCCTTTCCCGCAGACTCGTCGCTGACGCCCGAACCTCCTGCAGTGCAAGACCTGCAAGTCACCCGACACGACTCTCACCAAGGACAACCGTCTGTTCTTCATGACGTGCTCGTCGTGCGGTTCGACCCGGTCCGTCGCCGGTATTAAGACCGGTTTCCAGGCGACGACCCGTGCCGCTCGTCGTGCCGCGCGTGCTTAGACAGTCGATGTGGAGGACAACCCTTTCTTCTCGTGCTCCCCTGCCCCTTGTGTGTACCTATTCTGCGCCCCCTTTTCTTCCGCTTGGGCTCGCTCGCATGCATTCGTCATCCCGTTGTTCGAATTTGGAATTGCAAAAATCGAGCGTCTTCGCCTCGCGTCCCGCCTGCGCCCAGGCACGTTGCTTGCAAATTCTCGGGAGATAGACATTGAAGTCGTCGGGAGATAGACATTAAGTGCGTCGGAGATGACTCAGGTCTCCAACTCGGCCTTAGCTTCTTTGCCGTAGCGCTTCGCATCCTTCGCGAGCTGGGCCTTCTCGCCGTCTTTGCCGCGCATGCCGGCGAGTTCTGAACGCATTGTAGCGAACTCCTTCTTCAGTTCAAGGATCTACAGGCGCGGCGAGTCAGCTCCTCCGCTGTGAGCGGTAATCGAATGCGACCCAGGCTTACTTGGTAGAGACATTCGCCGACGGGACTGCGTTGGAGGTCCTGCAGAAGGTTCCGTTTCTTCAGCCTGCCTTGCTCCGGGTGAGCGCTTATGGCCTGTAACGCACCGGCATGCGCTTCTTGAGCTCTTCAAACTCGACCTTGGCGATCTTGGCGCCATCGCGCTCTTCCGAAGCGGGTTCGGGGTTCTCTTCCGCCTCCTGGTAGTCGTCGGGCTCACAAACGAGAGCGTGAAGGTCGGTCCGGCGAACGGGCGAGATTTGCGACTCGTAGACGGCGATACAGAACCTGCGGGCGCTCGTCAGCTTGATCTGCGACTGGGTAACTTGCCTCTGAGGCCAGGCGCAACGCACATCGGAATGATAAACAAGATCGTCATGAGGACGCGATTGATGCGAGCATAGGTCCTCTTTGACACGACATACTCGAGGGGGAGGATTACGAGCTCGATAAGCTGCACGCGGAGAAGGATGAGATCAGCAGCGTTTCCCTCAGTCCGGAGCCGCGCAAATTCACGTTGAAAGGCGCCGGGTATAGGTACTGGTCCGGCGCGCGGATCGAGTCGACGGTCTTGCTCGCGAAGAACGCCAGGAAAGTCTCCTCGCTCTCGTCTGCGAGTCGGCGTTGAGTCAGCAATTGCGCGTGTCAAGGGCACCCAGCTGAAAGAACGTACCGACGCAGTCCTCGTCTGCGGAAAGAGATCGCAAGGGCGATGAATGAGCTCCAAATCCACGACTAAGAGGCCAAGAAGGAGGCACTCACAAGCCGACGAGAACAATGCGACGAGAACGTTGAGGAGAATGACGATCGTCGCGACCGACCACGCGTAGTACAGGATGAGACCGAACGGGTATGCGCTCTCTAGCTCATCGTAGTAGTCAAAGTTTGGCGAGCCAAGGACAGCTTGGATCAACGTGTTGATGACGGTCCGCGTCGAGTCGCGCTTCTCGTCGGCAACGTCGAGACCCGTCAGAGCTTGTCCGAACCCGATCGCAAAGATGACGAGCAAGACGCAGAAGACGGCCGATTCCTGTCGAAGTCTTTGTCAGTTGAGCATTGCTGACCGAGGGCGGACAGCGGGCTTACCTTGAGCATTCGCCAGACCACGATCTGCATGACGCCAAAGAAGCGCAGCAAGTCGAACACGGTCAGGAGCTTGGCCCAGACGAGCGGAGCGGCCATCGAGAGCCATTCTGAGGAGGACGGCAGTATCAGCAGGCCGTGCGCGAGCAGTTCCTGGAGGTTGCGCAATCTCACGGAATGCGAGTTGACGGTAATGATTCTGTTTCTCATCGTCCCGTGCGGCAAGATCGAGACAGCGGTATCTGAAAGAGGCTTCAAGGTCAGCCTCACGCTGAAACATGCACAAGTCGGGAGAAGGGAGCGGGTGGGCAACGCACACGAAGGCGACAGCCGCAAGCGAATAGATGAGCCAGTTGACGATCTGCCATACCGAGATGGTGGCGGCGAGCCCAATCTTGTAGATCTACAGATAGCTTCCGTTCAGCGAACATGCAGTATCCGTCGGGAATGGGGAGGACGTACCTTGACAAAGTCTTCGACGAGGTAGCCGAGCAGTTGCAGGTACAGGATGATGTCTTCAGGTCCGAAGCCACGGTCCGGCGTCTGGATCGCCAGGGTATAGCATACGAGGAAAAGGATCCAGAGGCCGACCCGGAAGAAGAATTGGTAGCGTGGTACGGCGATCCGCTGTGGGTCAAAGTGCCACCAGAAGGACTGCTGCTCAGGCTTGATCTTGAACACTGCAGCGTCAATCTCGTCAGATATGGAGTCGAGTCGAGTCGAGCCCTTTATCATTAGGACAGGAAGGAGCGCTGATCCGAATGCTTACGCTGGTATTCGATGTTGCCATTCTCCTGCTGGTCTTGCACGAGGAGACCTCTCCAGACGGCAAAGACGCAGCGCTGGGCCTCGTTCGACGACAGGAAAAAGGTCGCGCGCTGGTCGATGGCGGTCTCAAGCGCAGAAGCCGGCATCGATTCGTCCCCGTCGCTCTCGATGCGCGTGAAGCGCTTCGACAGGAGGGCGTATTGTTCGTGCATCGGAGTACGATGTACGATCCGCCTCGCGATCGCCTCGCACGCGACTTTACGGCAGTGGTTCTCGTCCGAATCGGCGGGGTTGTTGGCTGCTTGGCGCGCGAAAAAGCGGCGCGCTTCGAGCAAGGCGAACGGGACAGCGGGCGAGAAATCGCCGGCGATCTGGCCGAACGCGTCGACGACATCGCTCGTGATGATGGACGAAGTCGGCGAACGGATCTCGTCTGTGTTTCGCGACGGATCCGAGAGGCAGGAATCAGCGCAAAGGGCGGGCGGGAGATGGCGACGCAGGTCGAGTCTGACTTACCGAGGTCGACTTCAATGGGCAAGAGCTCGAGTGCGAGAGCTTGGATCCGCGTGATAATCCGCGTGACCGTCTGTGGGTGGAAGTGGTGGCCGTGATGTTCGTCAAAGGATTCGCACGCCGAGGCGGACGGATCCTCTGCGTCGCCGCTTTGCAAGAGCAACTGCCTCGCTCCTTCACCCGGCATGCTATCGTCGACTCTGAGAATACCTGTGCGAGCTAAAGGGCGAGTCGTCTCGAGCCTTGCGGACGGTTTGAGAGCTCGCCAAGGCAGCGCGTCATTGTCGTTCCCGAGGTGGGGTTGATCAAGGCGGGGAGGGAAGCTCAGAACCTGATCGCCTGCCAGCGTAGGTGACCAATGCATCCGCAGCCTCTGATCGAGGACGACCGGCTTTTCCTCTCTCTCCATCTCGTTTCAGACAAGCACTCTCTGAGCTCGAGCTGCAGCCGTAGGGAGTACAACCTGCAACCGAGGGGATGATGAACAAGATTTGTATTTGCAACGGATGGAACTGCTTCTTGGTGTACTGTCGTAAGTCACAAGCGGGTACTACATACTTCCTGTGCCGAGTGTAGGGCAGATGTGCGCGGTATCGCCTTCATCATGGGCGAATCCCTCACTTCTTGTTGCGCTGGCCGTAAGCCTGCGACGCGTACTCGCCATTCTCGACGATGAGGTTGGCCGGCGTCTGCGGCTTGCCATTGCGCCAGTTGTCGAGGATCTCAATCGCGCCATTCGCGTAACGGATCTGGGCGTCTATGCGAGCGAATCTCGGTCAGCGCCCGTGTGACTGGTCCCGCTGCCAGCGGGTGTCTTCCTCCAGATCTCGGCCGCCTCTTCTGGCTCGCACGCGCCATCCCCGCGTCACAGAGGCTACGATAGAAGCTAGACATACCGAGGGTGGTTCCCGAATAGTGAGCAACCATGGCGTTGCCGCCGAGGGTGTTCGGGTTCTGCATCGTGCGCCACGGGTGCTCCTTGAACGCCGGCTGCTTCGGCCAGACGTCACCGCCACTGTTGAGGGCATCAGCTAGTCAGCTTCACGCCGTCTGGTGCCCCGTCCGCCATAGGGGCGGAAGACTCACTAGCCCGAAAGGTAGCCCGAGTTGATCGCTTCCGCGACGGCGTTCTCGTCGCAAAGCGCACCACGAGCGGTGTTGACGAGCCACGCGCCCTTCTTCATGTATCCGATCGTCTCCTGTTTGAAGACCAGCTGTGTGGTCAGTGGCCGGCCACTCTCGAGAGTCAGGGTTCAACGGACCTTGTTCATGATGCCACGGGTACCCTCGTGAAGCGGGCAGTTGAGCGTGACAACATCGCACCTGGTCAGAATGCTCATCATCAGCGACCATACCAGCACAAGTCCTGTCTTCAAAACTCGACGAACTGCGAGAGGAACTCCTTGAGGTCTTCGACGCGGCGGGCGCCAACCTCCTTCGCAGCATGCTCCGGAAGCGGCGCATAGTCGTAGTCTGTCCGGCGAACCTCGTCAGCTTGCGAGATTAGAACTAGGATGACAGCGCATGCTCACAAAGGAGTTCCTTGCAGTCGAACGCCTTGAGGCGCTGGAGAACACGGAAACCGATGCGGCCGGCGCCGAGAGTTCCGACAACTGCGCGACCAGAACGTAGGTCAGCCAGCCGCATTGACTTGCTGGTTGAGCCATACCATACCTTTGCCCTCGAGACTGTGTGCGAAAGATGCGTCATTGGTGGAAGATTTCAGGCCATTGACCAGTCGAACACTCACTCGAATGCGCCCTTTGCGATGGCAGCGACTTCCCACTCGCCACGAGCAATCTGCTCGTGCGCTGGAACGAAGTTACGGACCAGAATCAAGATTGTCATGACCTGCCAAGCAACTGTCAGCAATGTCGGCGGTCATCAAAAAAAGGGGAAAGAGACTGACCACCTGCGGGAGGAGGAGCAGTCAGCGCAAGTCGGCCACATATACCGGGCAACGAGAACGTACATGCTCGGCGACGGACACAACGTTACTGCCAGTGACCTCTGCGACGGTGATCTTCTTCTCGTTGGCAGCGTTGAGGTCGATGTCTGCGCAGCACGTGGGAACCGGTAAGCAACGAAGGCTCGCCTCCTCTGCTGTGGCAGTCCGGAGCTTACGATCGGAACCAACACCCGCCGTGATGGCAATCTTGAGGTTCTTCGCCTTCTCGATGTACTCGCGGGTCAAGTCTGCGGAACGTCGAGGTCAGCTTGAGAAGGCCGAGATCCGCATGACAAGAGTCCTTCGCGCTGTCGTCCAAGGGATCCACACACTCACATCCAGGGTGGAACGGTGTCGTGATGAGCACGTCGGCGTCGACGATGTGCTTCGCAAACTCTGAATCCGGACCTTCCTTGTCCGAGGTGACGACGAGCTCGATGTCGTTCTTCTTGCAGTAATCGGGAAGACCGAGCGCGTTCTCAGTCTGTATACACGTAAGATTGAAATGGACGAAGCCGAGGGCGTGCAGAATTCAGACTTTGTCAGCTCCGGACCACGACGGGAGAGCCTTTGAGGCGCGCGAGTAGAAGCTTACGGTTCCGAGGAGGCGCTTCTCCTGCTCGGCGTGCTTGCCGCCATCGTAGAGGATGCAAAGGACCTGTGCAGGAGCGGCTAGTGTCAGTTACGTTGCGTAGCGTCGAGGACGTGGTTCGGCGAGGTGGGGAAACCCTTTTGCCGACGGCAAGAGGAGGACGCAGCGCCCGAAGGAGCTGAGCGAGACCGCCTACCTTCATTGTTATTCTGCGTTGGTGTGAGTTTGCGCTGTTGCTTGCTATGCCAGAAAGGATGTGAGAGAGAGGGAAAGAGGAGCACAGTCGCCCACACTTTTGTGAACAGCGCGAGGCGTCGCTCGGAAGACGGCGGGCGAGCCCACCAGGTGGAGGCATGACGGTGGCGCCGCGGATTGTGGGGACACGGGCGCAAGCTATTCTTGAATAGACGGCCCGTTCGCGCTTCGCGCCCGTACCCGCGTTCATTTCGGACATCTCTGTCGATCCGACCGAACTGTGCAAAGTGCAATAGACCCCGAACCCGGAGCAATCCGGACGGGGTCCTGCCAAAGTGCTGCGAGGCCACAACTTCGGCAGTGCATAGTCCCGCAGCTATAGCAACCTTTGCTCTCGCCGCCAGATGCCGTGTAACTTGGAGTAAGACGGAGGAATACCCACCTAGGGATCTACGAAGAGAGCGAAAGTGAGGCGCGATGGCTTCTAATGACGAGGACAACAACAAGCATGCGGTGCGACTAGTATGAGCGAGGAGCGGACGATGCAGTCTATGCGAGAGACGAGAAACCGACTTGGTTAGTCGAGAGGTCAAAGGTGGTGTAGACGCTCTGCAGGAAAGTGTCGCCGAGGACCCAGGCGTTGATACCGATGTCGGCACCCACGACGGCTCCGACACATCGGTCCGAGCCCGTACTGATCCTGCCGAGGTTGAAGGCTTGCGGCGAGACGGTCCAGAGCTCGCCGAAACCGGTGCCGAACGCGAATGCGATGTTCGGCGGGCTCGCACAGAGGTACGTCCAGTATCCGCCTGAGCCGTAGGGGGCGGAGTTCGGCACTGAAGCCCAGAACTGCTGAGCTGACGCCGTCGGAGCCTGCGATGCGACAAGATCAGCATTCCCGCTCCCTTCTGGCAGCTGTTGAGGAAAGAAACGCACGACGATGACACTCGTGCCCGTATCGACGAGGGCGTTAAAGGTGCCGAGGCTAGCGACCGTCTTCTTCGCGACGATCGCCTTACCAGCGAGCGTCCAATAGCCTTGACTGATCACCGGATACCAGTGCGTCGAGCCGGCGACGTACCGAGCCGAGTTCATACCACCGAGGTACAGCTCCGACCCCGAGGCGGCGAGATAGGTAGAGAACTGCGGCTTGGCGACCTTGCCCTGGCTGACGAGGTTCTGGAACAGCGGCGTAGTGCCCATCGTCGAAATCGAACCGTACGCCATACCGAGCAAACCGTCGTAAGGGTCGCTCTGAAATCCGGACGACATGCTCGTCGCCACGCCGAGCGATTGCGCGGTGGCGGTCAGGCCGCCAAAGTTGACGTTGTCGGTGTAGACGACGCCTGAAGTAGAACTGCCGTCGCCATACTGAATATTGAGGGTCTTGCCGGCTACTCGTGCTGAGGTGGAGCTCTTCGACGGATCGTACTTGGTGTGCGCGTTGCACGCAGCCGAGTTGCATGACGCCGACGGGAGCCATAGGTCGGCAGAGCTGTAAAAACGAGGTATATCGAGGCCAGTGAGCAATCCGTCTGTCTTGGCGGGTGAAGGACGGTCGTCAGACTAACCCAGTATCGATATTTACGGTAAAGCTCTGGCCTTGCGACCCAACCTTGACAGCACCGTAGAAGATCGTTCCGTCGCCATAGTTCGTGAGACTGACAGTGCCAGTCTTGGCTGAAGAGGAGCTGCCTGACGAGCCGGTAAATTTGGGGTTCGGGATAACCTTCGGATTCGGGATCCACCGCTTCCGAACGGTCCGCCGCCTCGCAGACGACGGGTCGGCGCTCGCAGCAAATTCGGGATCGGGGATGCCGTGGAGGCGAATACCGGACTCGCCGAAGATTTTGTCTCGTCGCGCCGGGCTGGCTGACGGAGAGGTGTCGGCGCCACCTCCCACGGGCTTGCCAGTCGCCGCTCCGTCATCGCTCTCGGATGGCGGCAGGAGAGACGGGTCGACGAAAGCCGGAGCGAGGAAGTGACGTTCGCCGGTGTTGGCCTCAAAGTTTGCGAGGCCGCGAGCATATTTTGCGCGTGCGCGGGCGAGGTGCAGCTACAGATTTAAACGCGTTAGCAGTCCGTGAAAGAAGAGCATAATGAAGTGGAACATGCCTCGGCTTCGTCCAAGTCGATCGTTCCATCTCGACGAGTCAGCTTCAAGGTGCGCCCGGAGAGAGCGATCGGTGTGCCGGCGTCAGGCGATTCGACCAAGAGGCTCGAGTCGCTGGCAGGACGTTGCGCCTTGGGTGTCGGGGCCGCTGTGGTGGCCGGCGCCAGCAGCATGGCTGCAGAAGCAAAGAGGATGGCGGCGCGCATGTCGGTAGGTTGGTCTAAGGGTTGAGGGCGACGAATGGAATCGGAGATTGAAGTGGCGCGAGGAGGGTCAAGATGTGTATGCGGAGAGGAGAAGGTATGCTGAAGAATGTACGGCACAGATCGGGCGCAAGATGACGCAGTTCAGACAGGGAGGAACGGCACAGAGGGATGGAAAATGACGGAAGGGATACTTAGATACGGAGCGCTATGATCTCATGCACGATCGGCGGTTGCGCAGATTCGGAAGCTCGGCCGCGAAGACGCGAAGGAAGGGAAGGAGGGGAAGAATGAATACGACGTCAGTTCCGAATGGACTGCGCTCCGCTCTTCCGACCGAGGTAGCCTTTTGACGGCGCGGAGAGGGAGACCGGCTCGACGCGACGCGATGGAGAGAGAGCTGCTGATAGGTTGAAAGTGGCGGAACGTAGTGCTGTTCAGTCGCCTGGACAGTACAGGAGGCTGAGGCGGTGGACTTTACGGAGGTTATGCGCCGCTCAGGGTCAAGTCGAGGTGGACGAGGGGCTGCCGCTTTCGGATAGATGCAATTGAGTGTATGCCGAGTAGCCGAAATGAAGAGGAGCCCGAATGACGGCTGTCTTGCTCGACTTGCGGGAAGGAGGGAGTCGAGAAGGGTAGATGTCAAGGAGGGAGCAAAGGGGCAAGCGGGACCGACACGGGAGAAGCAAGAGCGTCACACGGCCAAGCAGCCAAAGCCGCCATCCTACGCAGCAGCTCCGAGAGGCCTGTCTGAGCGTGTCTTGTTGGCTGGAGTGCTGGGGCAAAGCGGTTTGGTCGAGTTGAGCGAGATGGCGGGACGCATACTCGGTTCGAGGAGATGGCGGTGCGAGTCGTGTACATCGTCTAGAGCGCGTCCAGACGCATGCAGTGGCGCTGTGTAGACTTTCAGCGACCTCGCCAGGCTGTAGCTGCTGCCACCCAAGGACACGGGGCAAGCGGAAGTCGCCACGGCGTTTCGTTCATCTGACGGTTCGAGGCGACGTCTCCACTTTCTGAACTCCACTCGTACAGACGCCCCGCTATGTGCTTCCAGACGTTACCTGGGCAAGCTACCTCCCATCGGGCAGCGACTTCAGCGAGAGGAACGCGCTCCGTGGCTGAGCAGCTTTCGGGCGTCATCAGCCGCGCGGGTGCTTTCGAACGAAGGTCTCGGCATGCTGGACTCGATTCGCGAGACACTGTGTATGCACAGCGTCACACGGAGTGTGTACTGCTGCGCCGCGCTCATGGCGCTCACCGAGCTCCCCGCGCCGCGCCGCTTGGCCTGCACGAACCTGCTCCCTCCTCGGACATTCCGCCGAGTCGTCGAGGACCCCTCGCGCGTCGCCATATCCTGTTTCTTCCTCCGACCGCAACCCGTGCTGTCGCGGGACACCGTCCTCATCGCGCTACCTGCCCCCGGCTTGCGTGCCCAACATGCTACTCCTTCTTGGCCCTCTCCTCGCTACAGCATGCGCGCTCGCCACCGCTCAAAGGCAATTTGTCGTCGTCAACAACTGTAAAGAGACTTTGTGGCCGGCGCTGACGAACCAGGGCGACCCGTCGATTCGTAGCTATTCCGGCATTCGAGGCTGGGAAGCGCCGCCCGGACACGTCCAGACTCTCTCGCTCCCATCAAACTGGAACGGACGCATCTGGCCGCGTCGCCATTGTCAGTTCGACGGTAACGGACGCGGATCGTGTCTCAGCGGTAACTGCGCGAGCGGCTTGAACTGCGGAGACAACGAAGGCGACTTTCTTTCGCTCGGGGAATGGAACCTGAACAGCTGGGGAGGACTCGACTTTTACGACCTGTCCTTCGTCGCCGGCTTCAATGTCCCGATGTCGATCGTTCCCGATGGCTGCCAGGCCTTGACCTGCGCACAGGACATCAACGCGATCTGCCCGGACGAGCGCATGAAACAGTTAGTCCGCCCGTCCAAGGGGGAACAATCTGCCCGTTTCGGTGATGTTGGCGCGTTCTGATGCTACGATCCGAGCTGCAGACGTGACGCGGCCGGCAACGTTATCGGCTGCAAGAGCGCCTGCATGGCCGGCATTAACGCGGGGATCCCGAGCATGAATTGCTGCGTAAGTCGTCGCATTGCCTCTTCTCTTGAGGCATGTCATGGCTCACGAATCTCCACGGTAGTCGGGCATCTACGAGTCGATTCCGGCGTGCGCGCCGAGCGGCGTCGACTACTACAACATCTTCAAGCCCGTTTGTCCATCGGCTTATTGGTACCGTGAGGCAGTTCGGCTTCTAACAGCTTCGAATGAGTGCTTCAGAGTGTATGCTTACCTTGCCCTTTCCTTACGGCAGCGCGCGACCAGCGCGATGGGAACCCGCAGGTCGACTGGGCGTGCCAGGCGGCCAAGAATCCGAAATACACGGTGACTTTCTGCCCCAGCGACGGTGCCAAGATCGGCAAAACGAATGTCGGTGAGTCCTGCGAGATCATGGCGCGCTTTGTGGAGACTCGACTGAGGGTTCCGACCCTCTCTTTGAACAGCAGTCGATAACGAAAGCGTCTCTGCTGCGGGCGGGAAGAGCTTGTCGGCTACGTCCTCCACCACCAACGCAGCGAACACTGCCGCGTCTGCATCTACGTCACCGTCAGCGAGTAGCAGCAGGGTTGGTTCGGACGTCGCTTCGGCGACCAGTACCGCTGGAGCGTCGAGCGAGTCTGCAGACGACAAGATCCTGGGTCTATCCAAGCCGATCTTTTTCTCCATCGTTGCTGTCGCAGGAGTCATCGTCGTCGCCGTGATCGCATGCCTCGCATGCCGACGGTCACGCTCGCACTCGGCAGCGACAGCAGCGGCGATGCCCGTCGCGGCCAACGAGCTCGGGATGAGCGACTCCGAGGAAGAGCAGCGTGCGGAGAAGCGCAGTCGTCGGCAGCGTTACAGCGAGGACGGCTCGCCGCTCCTGCGCCGCTGATCTCCGCAATGCAAAGATGTAGCCGTTCTCCTTCCAAATCGACGCCTTCTCTCGCCGTTCGCGCCGATTTTGCGAGTAGTGACTGTATGCGATTTGTTTTTTATTCGAGTTGTGGACGACAAGGCGAGAGCGCGAACTGGTGACCGCCCTTCTCGTCTTCCACCTCCCCCTGCTCGCCAGCCACCGCCCGTCTCAGCTACACGGCTGCGCTGGCTCCCCTCGACGGAACCTCGTCACCTGCAGCCATTCGTACATGTTGGTCCTGTCACCATCAGGGCCAGCTTGACGGCGAGGGCTCTGCACGGTCAAATTCGCTCGCGCACGCTTGCGCCCTCATCATGGGTCCACCGCGCCTTACAGCCTGGCATGCTTCACTTCCTCAAGCTCAACGAGCGAGTAACGACCTGTCGTCCGTGAAGATGGTACCAAGTGTGGCCGGCGGGCTACCTCGAGCTCTTTCACACAATTCTCCCTCGCTGGCGATTCGCTTTGCCGGGGCGCTCCGGGAACAGCAGAAACTGCATGGAACAGCTGACTTGAAACAGCTGCCTATGCTCAAGATTCGGCTCAAGCAGGATTGCGCAAGCGTGGTCTGGCCAACCCTGCTTCCCTTTCCATCTCATCCCGGTCTTCCTCTCCTTTCCCTTTCCTTTCCTTGACCAGCCTCTCACACTCTGGACCGTGCGATTTACCTACGCTGCGGCCCTCATTTTATGAGGCTGAGACGACCGCGGCCTCCTTCCGCCTCGGGGCTCACGCCTCGAGGCGGAAAGGGGGTCGGTGACTGCTTGACACCGCGCTCCGGCATCCGTTCGCAAGCTCGTCGCTTAACTGAGGCGAGCGCGGCCGTGCAGGGAGGGTGGTTACTGGTGGACGTACATTCTGTTGTAGCTCTGTAAACTTTTTCGTACTGCGAACAGAAGTTACTGCCTCATCCTTCGCGATCGGAGCCTGTCTGGAAAGCTCCCTGATGCACAGAACCGTGAGACGAGCTCCCGAGTCACGCCGTATGTACAGTGCTTGTGCTACTGCCGGTTACCTCCGCCGACCAGGCCGCGCTGGGCGAGCGAATTTCACCTCCGACTCAGGTTTCGGCGTCGACGTCCCGCTGGCGGAACCGCTCGCCGTGGTGGACGCCTCCTCCGCGCCACCGTTTCCAGCCGAATCGGTGCTCGGAGTCGCAGCGAGCGGGCCGAGCTCGTTGTCGATCCAGTCGGGCGTGATCTCGGACGGGTCCGAGGTTTCTAGCTGTGGGCGCACATGGGAGAGTCCCTTGAATCACATTCGCATCGAAGCACATTAGATAGAACATCAACATACCTTCTTGATGACAGTCTGACCGGTCCACTGCGGCAAGGCGCGCTTGTAAAAAACGAGGAGAGCGGACGAGTAGATGAGCCGGCTCTTGATCGGGGACGATCCGGGACACGAGTAGATCAGGACGAGACCAGCGACATGGCGGTATAAGAGATAGCACGGGGAGGATGCCGGAGCGGCCAGGCTGCTGGGCTGATCCGCAGCGAGTACGATCGTTTCTTTCGCGATGTCAATTTCCTGGCGCCGCGTTCCAATATATCGAGTTAGCCAATCTGGATCTGGCTAATCGAGTGAGACGGGCGCGAGAAGAAGCATAAGGATTCACCAGGACTGCGCAAGACCCGACTTCGGCATCTGTCCCGAGGTGGCGGACTTTGTCCTTGACTCCATCTGCCCACGGCAAAGCCCCAGTGATCTCGCCGTCTTCGCCCGCTACGCCGTCTTGATCGCCGTCGGCGTGGCCAAAGATGATGCTCCTGCCCGCACGTGCTTGCGCCGATTCGGCATCGTCTGCGGTCGATGCCTCGGCTGCGCGGATTTCGGCCATTTCGGCTTCGCGGGCTGTCAAAGGCGCGGCTGCCGAGTCATGCTTCACGGTCAAGAGGTACGACTTGTACGTCAGGTCGCCCTGCACATGTGTTTGCAGATCAGGCTCTCCGCTTCGCAGGCTATCGGGTGAGCGCTCGGCGGACGGCGCACCTTTTCTGCGGCCGACATGCGGACGGGGAAGCGCGAGTCTCCGAGGGCACGGACGAGGGTGTTGGTGCTTGAGGCGTAGAGCATTTTTGGTCGGACGGGAGCCTGGTCGGGGACGTAGGCGATGAAGGCGAAAGTCGAACTAGGAGGTGGGGAGAGCCTGCGTGACCAGAGTCGCCGTCGTCGTTAGCTCCCCTGCTGGATCCGATATCCGACTAGGTAGACTCACCTGAGAGCAAAGTACGCGGGTGCCTTGTCCTCTACGACGCCTTCTCGCCGGAACAAGCCAAAGTCGGTCTCGATTGCGTCCGAAGTGTCGTCGGTGGGGGAGGACTGGGCGGGTGCAGGCCATGTACCGGCGGGAATGACCTTCTCCGCATCAATTGTCCACTGTGAGACGCGTTCCCGTGTCAGTACGAGATCCGTGAAGCACTCATCGGGGAGAACTTGGAGGAGCGGCTGGATGACGACGATGAGGAGAGCGGAAAGCGAACCTTGACGAGCCGGATCTCGGGGTCATGGAGCTGAGTCTGCCATTCCTGGAGCGTCTGTTCGGAGGGTTCGATCCCTGAACGGGCGGCCATATCGGTTCGAGCGCTGGATCTGGCAAACGAGAGGACAAGCCGAGGAACTTCGACTTGGTCGACTTTCGACCTGACACTGTTTGCCTCGGACTCGCTCAAACAAGCTAGCCATGGACAAGATTGCAGCTCGTACGCGATCCTACCACCGGGACTTCGGTACCACGCCGACGCTCACCGGATCTGCCTGCTTTTTTCCGAAACAGTCCTCCCTCAGCACGCCCCGGGCAACTTGCCGTACTGGATGCTCTTTGTTTCGTCAGTCTCACTCGGAGCTACCTATTCAAGGACTTCACTAATCCTGCGTCACTGGGCAGAGGCCTCGCCGTGTTCAACGGAATCCAGAATTACCTCACGACCTCGTTGACTCGCCGCGTCTATGCACGAAAGCCCGCGCTCGGTACGAGCTTCCCTGAAAATTGTGATCTCGAATAAGCGAAGGCCTGACGACGCACGCGGAAAAACTGCAGTCAACCCGCTGCAAGCGCGATTGTTCGGCGTGTGGACGTTGATGTCCGCCGCAGTCCGGATCTATGCCGCGTACAACCTGCACCTGAAACCGTACGCGCGAGCTCGTTACGTACCCACGACTCTCGGAGCTCGGGTAAAGCTGACTTGGGAGACCGAGGCACGTAAAACAGGATGTACGACCTCGCGCTCGTCTCGTACGTGCTCGCATTGGGTCACTTTGCCTCGGAGGCGGTCGTGTACGGTACTGCCGGCTTGCAAGGCCTCGCAGGACCTCTCGTCGTCGCCTGTGAGTGCCGCACGCCCGTATGACGCGGAGGGGATGCCGCGACTGACGAGAGCGCCGCCTGCTTTGGACGAACAGCGACTTCCTTGTACTGGATGATCTCGCGTGAGTCAAGTTAGTCTGCTTTTCCGGCTTCGTGTGTGCTGACTACGCTCGTCAACAGAATACGACTTTTACGTTCGGGTCTAAGGGGACGAGTTCTCGAACCAGGTCGACGTGCTTGGGCAACTTGCGCGAAATATACGCGAATGGTATTACGAGGGTACTCGGAGGTAAGCAGGGGAGGACAGATCACAGCCAGCAAGAACTATACTACAACGACAAGTTAGGGAAGAAGAGGGGACGAAGCAGAGAAGAGCAATGAGAGGCGAAAGACGAGAGGCGAGACGGCTTTAGATCGTGGCGAATTCGACGCCGCCGACTGGAGCTGCAGTGGCTGCACTACCGCTCTTGCGGATCTTGAAGCTCTGAGAGCAAGCGCATGCCTGTCAGCAAGAAAGCCCGAGATCTCACGAAGCACATAAGAACGCACCTTGCGCATCCTCGCAATGGCATACCTCCCTTCCTCCCACCTCTTCCTTCCGTGCTCAGACCTCCTTGCGACTTCTCCGCCGATGACGCCGCCGAGGATCGCGCCCATGATTGTCCAGAGGACGACGGCCCAGACGACTGCGCCGCAGAGTCGCCTCGCCGCGCGCCGGTCTGCTTGCCTCGCCGCCGCTCGGGCCGACAGGTACGCGTACTGCGAGTCGGCGCGGGCATGCAGGGCCGGACCTGGAGGCGGAAGCGCCGAGAAGGCGGTCGGACCGGAAGGGTACCGCTGGTGGTGGGGATTCGACTGGATCGGTTGTTGAGGAGCGACGCCGAGCTGAACCTGTCCGCGAGAGGACGAGGCGCCGTTCTGAGCTGGCAACTCGGAGTAAGGTGGAGCTATCGAGGCCGCGGCTACAGTCAGTGACTCGCCGGTAGTGCATCGACTAAAAGTGTCGTCATTGTTCGGCGGGCACGAAAGTACTCACGGGCCGCGTTCGGGACGAGCTGGGCGTGTTCGCCGGTCGCTTTCGATGCCTTGTTGGCCATTCTGGTATGCTGCGTATGGTCGAAGCCGGTAGATTGGAGGAGCACAAGAGGCGACCGAGGTCTCGCCTTGAAGAGTGTCTGCCGCCGCCACTCTCGGACCAAGACTGCCCGATTCAAGGACGCATGCCAGGCGATACTGCCGCGATCGAAACCCTCCAAGAGCTGTTTCCGCACCGAACTCGAGCCGACCTAGAACGGTACCTCGCTGCCTCGCAATACAACCTCGAACGCGCCTTCCAGGCAATCGAGCGAGGCTCACTCGACGAAACCAGGCCAAAGAAGCGCGCACGGACTCGAGGAGATAGCGATGGACTCGCTGCTTGGATCGCAAAGCCAGGCGGAGCGACTGCGAACCCCAGCGTCCTCGTCCTCGATGACTCGGACGACGAGGTACAGCCTACGAAGCCGGCCGCTGTCGACCCTGGCGGGTCAGGGCAAACACGCTTAATGCCCGCAAAGCTGGTCAGGTCGGCGTACGAGCTCTTGAAACCGGCGGAGAAACCAAGCCAGCCCGGACCGGCACCCGCAGCGACGCATATCAACTTGCCGCCCTTGACCTTGCGAACCTCGGACATGGTCGCAAAGCACACAAAAGGCCTTGTCACCCTCGTCGAGAACGCTCTGCCGCAGGAGCTTGCGAGCCGCCTGTTCGTCAAGATGGTAAAGGAGAGCCTCGGCAATGGACAGGGCGAGCAACCATGTGCGTCTCTGGGTTCCCTCCTCGATCTGCTGCAGGTTCGTTTCGCACTCACACTAACGACGTGCCTGCAGGGCAACCGAACAAGTGGTACCTCGTCGACCGAGAGGTTACCTCGCCGCACACCTCATGCTTCTACCGCAGCTTGCCAGAGCAGATCACGGCACAATCTGGCTACGACGCCGCCGGTTTTGACGAGTCTGCCACGTACTGGTACAACGGGGCCAAGCGAACTGCTCGGCCGTTCACGGCCGATCAAGAAGAGGCCCGCCTCCTCGTCCGCGAGTTTGTTCGCGTCCTCCTCGAAGGAAGGGATCGTCACCCGCTCGAGTACGAAGGCGAATGGGATCCGAACGTCGCCGTTGCAAACTGTTATCGCGGCTCGAAAGAGGTCAGTTGTACTCACGTCGCGCATCTCTCGCGTTCAGGCGTTTTCCCCACCACAAGCCTGACCCCGGCAACGGCCACCCAGTCCGTCGGCTTCCATAGCGATGTCCTGCAGTACCTCGGACCTTTCCCGACCATTGCCTCTTTGACCCTCGGCTGCACTCGTCCGTTCCGGCTCCGACCGTTCATCCCATCCGGCTCTTCGACGTCCGATGCGGTCCCGCCACCCGAAATCCGCACCCTTGACATTGTCCTCCCGCACAACTCGCTCCTCATCATGCACGCAGGCTGCCAAGAACGATTCAAGCATGCTGTCCCGCCCGTCAACGGGATGGACGTCTTCAAGCTGCCGCGCTCCAGCCTCGACGCGAGTGATTGCTTCCCCGACGAGGAGAAAGAGGTGCTTCTCACGCGCAAGTGGAATGAGCGGATAAATGTCGGTCCCACCTCTTCGTCAAACTGGCAGGAAGCTCGTGCTGACCCGCGACGCCACTGCTAGATGACCTTTCGCCACTATCGTCCAGATTTCGCTCCCCGGACCTCGACGTCTCCACCGGGCTACGTTGGTACACCGCGCTGCGCGTGCGGTGTCCCGTGTACTCTCAGACCCGACGGCCGCGGTCGCGTCAAGGCGTCCCTGTCTGCGCGACCCGATGCGCGATCGCGTGACAATCCGGCGGATCAGCTGTTCTTCTGGGTGTGCAACGCCGGCGCGTCGAACGAAGGCAAGACGTGCGGACACTTCAAGCTGCTCGACATGAAGAAGGAGGGACGAGGAGCATGGTTCCGACGTTCGGAATCGGAGGATGTTGTGGACACCCGCGAGGGAGCGGTAGACACCGGGCAAGCGTCGTCCTGAAAACAGCATCGTTCTGACGTCGCAAATCACTTTTCGCCTGCGAGGCCTCTGTACGTTCTTCAAGCTTTCATACTTGGAGTAAAGAGGGACAGAGGATGAGTGTACGCGAGTGCTGCGGGCGGTGGGGGCGGGCGACCCGAGTCGACTCACCCGCAACACGTTATCTGCGCACGGCCATGCCCGCGAGGAACAACCGCGCAGGCGCCGCTGCCGCCCTAGCAGCAGCGGTAGATATCACAGTAGCGGCTGCAGCGGCTGCGAGCCCGCCTGCGTCGACTCCGGTCGCGTCGACGAGTCGACTCCCCGCCGTCGGAGACGACAGCCCGCCAGACGGTGCAGACGCAACTAAAGAGGGCTCGGCGAGCTCAGAGAGGCCCAAGAAGAAAAGTCAACGCCCAAGTTGGTCTGTGCGTTGCTACCTCGCGGCACGTCTCGCTGTCCATGTTGATCCGGCACACTGACCGCTTTCTCGTCCTGCCGGTTCAGTGCACCGAGTGCACGCGGTCAGTGATTTCGATGAGCGACTCTGGACGTCTGCGTATGCTGACGCTCAGCGGCCTCGCAACAGCCGCAAGATCCGCTGCAACCGGGTCGTGCCAGGTTGCGACCAGGTACGCCAAGGAAACCCCCCCGTGAGACCGCCGTAACGACCCGTCGCATGCTAATAACGAGCAATCTCACAGTGCATCCGACGAAACAAGGTCCACCTGTGTCGACTCGAGCAGGACGATGCGGCAGGCTTCGTCCCCGCCGGCGGGACGGCTCCGCTGTCTGTCTTGACGACCGCGAACGGACCCCCTCGTCTCGCCACGCAAGGCGAGTACGATGCCATCTCGCGCAGTATCGACGTCGTTAGGCAGCGATTGTTCCACCTGGAGCGCGTCATGCGAGCATTCGTGCCTCAGCCAGACGCCCTCGACGAAGACGGCAATCCCATGTGGGGGGTCGACCTCACCCGCCTCCGTCAGAACGAAGGGCCGCAGCTCCCGATACCGCCACCTCAGTCTGTGCGCTCGTCGACGACAAATACGCCAGTACATCTCGGTCTATCCGCGCAACAACAGCCGCGCCAAAACGAGGTCGACGCGGCGGTAACTCTCGAGTTTCTCGCCCTCGGGCGCGACACCAAGGAGAGCCATTTCTCACGCGCTGAAGTCGTCCGCCCGACGGAGGAGCAGTCGTCTGGCGGAGGCTCGGCGGCAGGAGAACCGGCCGAGTCGATCCTAGCCGTCGATGCAGCATCGCCTTCGCAAAAAGCGGCGGAACCCCTCCCCGACGACGCCACCAGCCGCGCCTTTCTCGAGCACTCTCTCGACCATGTCCTGTGGCAGCACGGATGCGTTCACTCGAGCACTTTCCGCCAACAATGCGAAGAGTTCTATGGCTGGGGGCACGAGCGCTTCGGCAAGGTCAACCAGGCCTGGCTGGCGATGTACTACGCCATGCTCACGGTCTCGGTCAAGCACATGTCGCCGGCCGAGGCAGACAAGTACGGTCTGTCGCAAAGCGGTCAGAGAACCCTCGCGAAGCGGTACTTCGACTCGGCCGTCGACGCGCTCCACCGCAGCCAGTTCCTCCTCAAGCACTCCATCTACGCCGTCACGGCGATCAACATCTTTGCCGTGTCGTGCCAGGACATTGGCCCGTCGGACTTGATCGCGACCCTTCTCGCGTCTGGGCTCCGCATCGCGCAGCATCTCAACCTGCACCGCTTCGGCTCCGACGCGGACTGGGACGCGAAACGGCGCCAGAACGGGATCGACCCGGCGAGTCCGCAGGGAGCCAAGGGCTTGATCGAGCGCGAGCTAAGGAAACGGATCTGGTACGGCCTCGTCACCGAGGACTGGATCTCGTCGCACGGCCGTCGGGCGTACTCGGTCTCGCCTGCGCACTTTACGACGCCGCTCCCACTCAACTGCACCGACGACGACTTGGCAGCGGGCCGGCTGATCGACCGCCCGCCAGACGAGCCGACAGTCGCGTCCAAGACGATCCTCCTCTTCAAGGTCTCTGACTGCTTGCGGCGGTTCTTCGAGAACGTGCGCGACGAACCAAACTACTCGCATTGCCTCGAAGCCGACCGCGAGCTCCGGAGCATCATTCTCGACGGTCCGCTGTATCTCAGAGCTGACACAAGCGGACACGAAGGCATGCCGCCGTGGACGTCTGTCTTTCGCTCATACTGGGTCATCTCGATCTCGCACAAGCTGCTTGTCGTGCACAGGATGTTCAGCGCTCCGACGGGCGGGAGCGAACCTCACGCATACTCGCGCCGAGTCGTCATCGAAGCGGCGAGGAGTATCATTCAGCAGCTCGCGCGCAGCCCGCGCCCGGTCACGCAGACGTATTGGACGATCCCGTGGCATACGATGAGTGCGGCGACTACCATCATGCTCGACATCTTTCAGTCGCCCTCGGACCCCGATGTCGCGAACAAGCGAGCCGAGGTCGAGCAGGCCCTCGAGATCCTCGAGCAGCTCGCCGCTGGCTCGCACATCGCCGCACGTGGTGCTCGTCTCCTGGGAACTCTGCTCGCCGAGGAAGCGAAACACCGCGCTGCGCTCGAGAGCACGCCGAATCAGAAGCGTTCTGCTCACGACGCGGCGGGCGAGTCTGACTTCGGCCACGTCGCCAAGCGGGCGCGGACCTTCGTCGGCAAGACGGACGCCTCGCGGATTCCGAATCCGTCGCCGAGCTTGGCGTCCGAACGTGCCCCCTTTTTCAACCCGACCCTCGAAGTCGCATCCACGTCCTCTTCGCCGACGCTAGCGTTACCTCCTCTGATGCCGCCGCCACCGCCGCGCGAAACGGGTGGTACAACGGCTGCAATCTCGCAAGAGGCGCTCGAGGCGCTATTCCAGGGCCTCGGCGGCGGCCTCGAGCAATCTGTCCCGCACGAACCGCCGCTCGCCTTCACGTTCAGCGGCGCGAACGGCGAGACGGCTTACGGGTCCGGTATGGATGACCAGCTGGACCTGTGGGCTCTGTTGGGCGCGGGTCCGGCGCCGGGCGAAGAGGTCGGCCTGCTTTACGAGAACATGAACGGGACGGTGGACGGAGATGGCGCTTGGCCCCCTTGGTCCGGTTGACTTTCGCTGCAGCTCATTCCCGTAGGACATGCGCCTGTATACGAGACTTGCGTGCTTTGCGAAGGGCGTGCTTATGGTCACTTTACGCGGGAAAAGATTTCGCATCCCTCATAGCCTCAGAGAAGCCGGGTCCACCAGCCATCATCGTCCACAACTCGCAGAGCTAGCTGGGAGCTTATTAGCCCTGACGCGTGTAGCTCCAGCTTACGACGAGCAGCCTCGGGCGGCCGCACGCGCAGGATGGCGCCGACGAAGCGATCGCCTCCTTCCGGCTCGTCGTCGATGAACAAGCGGCAGCGAACGTCGGCGTCAGCGACCGCGTCCAGAGCTTCCACACCCGTCTCGCAACAAGATCCGAGCGCAGTCTCATCCCCAGATGGCGCCGACTCTCTTTCATCTCTCACCGACACGGGCTCGCGTGCTTCGAGCCCAGAGGTTGAACTCGCGACAGCGGTCAAGACGGCGCCACAGAAGACGCCTGCGGTCAGTCAGAAAGGTCGACCGAGCGGTGGGTCGGCCACGGGCGCCGGCGACGAGGAGGCCGACGACCTCTCGGACGAGGACGGCGACTTCGACGACTCTATCGCAGACGATTTGCTACACGTCGCCGAAGTCGCCGCCGAAGGTCACCACGACGTGAGCGCCAAGACTGTTCCGAATGGACAAGGCGCAGGCAAAACCCGGCCGACACAGGGAGGCAAAGGCCGGAAGGGCGAAGAGGCGCTCGAGCACGCGGTCGCGACACGAGAAGAGGTCGAACGGAGGCGTGCACGGCTCAAAGAGGAGAATGGGGTCGGTGTCGCCGGGGCGAGGGAACTCGAACGGGATCCGCAAGCATTCAAGGTTAAAGAGGAGGACCAGGAGGACGTCGAAGTCGTGCACGGCGCCGAAGCGGAAGAGCTAACTGCGACAGCACCAGTGAGGCCATTCACCACTCTACAGACGACTCTCGTGGGAATGCGGCTGACGCTTGCACTACAGCCGCGCAAAGAGCGCCCGTCAATAGCGGAAGAGCGGGCCGGCATCATCCGCTTCGCGGTCGTGACCAATGACGGCGAGCCCGAATCGATGATCATCTTGACGGGCCTCAAGAACATCTTTCAGAAGCAGCTACCGAAGATGCCGCGAGAGTACATCGCGCGACTCGTATTTGACCGGGCGCATTGGAGTCTGGCCATCGTAAAGCGCGGGCTCGAGGTCGTCGGAGGCATCACGTACCGCCCGTTCGATGGTCAAGGCTTTGCCGAGATTGTCTTTTGTGCCGTTACAGGGACGGAACAGGTCAAGGTGAGGCGGACGATGCGCGTCCACCTCGGGGTCGGGCAAGAACTGACCATCCTCCCGCATTCGCAGGGCTACGGTTCGCACATGATGAACCACCTCAAGGATCACGTCAAGGCCAGTACAAAGTGCATGCACTTCCTTACCTACGCCGACAACTACGCTATCGGGTACTTCAAGAAGCAGGTGCGCGTATTTTTCGTTCAGAAACGTCAAGCATGTCATCCTTTTTGCGCTTACACCTCGCCTCACTGCGATTCCAGGGCTTCACGAAGGAGATTTCGCTCGATCGCAGTGTCTGGGCAGGCTATATCAAAGACTACGAGGGCGGAACGATCATGCACGTGAGTGGATCAGCGGTGACGCTCTCGCCGACCTTCAGCTGAATGCATGTCTGCCTCCCAGTGTTCGATGCTTCCGCGAGTGAATTATCTCGAGGTCTCCAAGATTCTCGCACAGCAGAAAGAGGTCAGTGCTGCGGTGAATGCCAGATCGGTACCTCAGCTGCTGATACAAGTTTGCGCAGGTCATCCTCGCCAAGATTCGACTCCTTTCGCAATCCCATGTCGTCCACGCCGGTTTACAGTTCTTTGCGACAAATCCGCCTGGTACCAAAATTGACCCGGCAGATGTTCCTGGACTGAAGGAATCGGGTTGGACGCCCGAACTTGACGCGCTGTGCGTCCTCAAGCCTCGTATCGGCTCCGCTACCGATTTGCTGATCCCATAACCTGCAGCACTCGACGCCCGAAGCGAGGCCCGCAATTTGCCGTCATGAAGAAGCTCCTGACGCTACTTGTCGACCACCCTAGCTCCTGGGCCTTTGCCAACCCGGTCAATGCGCAAGAGGTACGACGTTTCGCTCGTACTGGCTTCTGGTCTCGTTACTGATCCGTTGTGCTCTCTCTCTGAAGGTCACCGACTACTACGACATGATCAAAGAACCGATGGGTCCGTCTTCTGAAGACCGCTCATACTTTCGCCTTCACTGGGAACTGACGTCTCCCTTTGGTTGTCGCAGACCTCGCGACGATGGAAACCAAGCTCGAGGCGAATACGTATGAGACGCTCGACCAGTTTGTGCACGATGCGCGACTCATCTTCAACAATTGCCGCCGGTACAACGACGCCGGCTCGAACTGTACGCCGGCGCGGACGTCATAACACGGGTTCCAACTGCAGGCTGATTGACTGTCGATCTCACCTGCAGACGTCAAGAATGCGAACAAGCTCGAAGCCTACTTGAATGACCAGCTCAAGATCTATGTCGACCCTTAGCGAGCACCCAACGATGCCCTTTCTGTACTTGCTCCGCCTCTCCGTTCCACTCATGTTGCCAAATTATGCTGTTGTGTCTCCGGATCCCTGACTGGACGTGGCTGTCAAGAAGAGTTGCTCGAGTTGAGCGAGAGAACCGCGTCGATCGTCGATTATTTTGCACCGCCTCGTCGCTTCGATTCGGGCCGCGCCACTTGGACTCGGCGGCCGAAGTTCGCTCTGCTCTCTCTCTCTCTCTCTTGCTCTCTCTCCCTTCACCCGTTTCACCGCGACTCAGCGTCTCAGCTGCTCTCTACCCTCTGATCGAACACCCCTCCACGCACACACTACAGTGAGTCCTGTGGTCCTTCGACTGGTGACTCGGAACGGTCGACTTCAGTGACGCCACGTGCGGGGCCCTTGAACCCTCACGTCGCATGCACGCACCCCCTTAGACGGCTCGGACGGGCTATAGACGGACGCGTGGGCACTGTGAAGAGTCTCTCGCGGCTGGCGTGCCCCGTAGAGCCCCTTTAAAGCTCTTTCGCGAGATCGAGGCTGGCCGTGACTAGACTTGCGGATGACCCAATCTGGCAATCGGCAACTCGCTCAACGTCGCCCCCCGCTTTCGCTTTCGATAAGACAAGTTTCGCTGACCCTCGCTCTGGTCCTGCTGTCTACAGGCGCACGATGCAGATCTTCGTCAAGACCTTGACGGGCAAGACGATCACGCTCGAGGTCGAGTCGTCCGACACGATCGACAACGTCAAGGCCAAGATCCAGGACAAGGAGGGCATCCCGCCCGACCAGCAGCGCCTCATCTTTGCCGGCAAGCAGCTCGAGGACGGTCGCACGCTCTCGGACTACAACATCCAGAAGGAGTCGACCCTGCACCTCGTCCTCCGTCTCCGCGGCGGCATGCAGATCTTTGTCAAGACCCTGACTGGCAAGACGATCACGCTCGAGGTCGAGTCGTCCGACACGATCGACAACGTCAAGGCCAAGATCCAGGACAAGGAGGGCATCCCGCCCGACCAGCAGCGCCTCATCTTTGCCGGCAAGCAGCTCGAGGACGGTCGCACGCTCTCGGACTACAACATCCAGAAGGAGTCGACCCTGCACCTCGTCCTCCGTCTCCGCGGCGGCATGCAGATCTTTGTCAAGACCCTGACGGGCAAGACGATCACGCTCGAGGTCGAGTCGTCCGACACGATCGACAACGTCAAGGCCAAGATCCAGGACAAGGAGGGCATCCCGCCCGACCAGCAGCGCCTCATCTTTGCCGGCAAGCAGCTCGAGGACGGTCGCACGCTCTCGGACTACAACATCCAGAAGGAGTCGACCCTGCACCTCGTCCTCCGTCTCCGTGGTGGTCAATAGGTGCTCGCTTCTCTCCCTATACGGTCCCTTTTTACATAGCATGAAACGAAGTCTCTTTTGACCCCTCTAGCTTTCCTTATTGCGCTCTCAGCGAGCGAGAAACGCCAGAAATAGCGTCTGACGCTTCGCGCTTGGAGTAGCGATATCCTGGGGCGCATCTCTTCCTGACGTCCGAGCTCGGTACTTCCCTCTTGAGAGTGTCCAGCAGCCGCTTCGCTGCGCAGCTTGCGCCGTGGCCGATATGCCGCGGGGTGATCGAAGCCGACGGCCCGGGACGGAAGAGGAGGTTCCGCAGCAAGAGGCCCAGCCGCACGTGAAAGTGGGCCAGATCTCCTCCTTCTCATCTGGCCCCGATCATCCCCTCACTTGTCACTTTCGGCAAAGTCAGCTGATCCAAACACGGCTGATCGAGCCAAATTCACCGCCAAACTCTTGTCGTCGTCTGTGCGTGCACGCAGGACCTTGGCGCAATGCTTCGAAGATTCTGCGGTCCGAGGTGATCCTCGGGCGTTGGCTGGTCGCCTTTCTAATCGCTGCTTGCGTCTAGCGCGCGCTCGCGTGTCTGCACACGGGGCGTTCTCGTCGATCCGGACAATTGGTGTACGAATGTTCCTGTCGGACGCGGTCTTCTGGCCGTCAACCCCGGAGGATGCCAGTTTTGGGTTCACAAGCGCGTGGTCTGTCCGAGATGCGTACCACACCTCCGGTGGCTTCTATTGGGGCTCCGGTACGATTGGCTGCAATTGCTGCTCGTGAGGGGACGATCGACTTGCTACGAGTGGGCCCCTTGCTCGCCCACCGCTCTGCTCTCCTCTCGTTCCCTCCGAACAACTGCCCCCCCACTACTCGCTAGCCTATCGCTCTACCCCGCCTTTGCGGACGCCCACTTCCAGCTTCAACACATACACGCGGACCCACGATGCAGGCCCAGCGCGAACACCTGAACCGCGACCAAGGAGACGTCGAAGTCGGAGTGAGTGTTCCCAGCCCCCACGGCTTTTGCATTCCCTCATGCCCGCGCTAATTCCCTCCGCGCATCCCAGGCCGCGAACTTGCTTCAAAACCTTGGCGGAGAGGCCAAGCATGCCGCGCACTTGCCCGAGCCGCCTCGTTGGCTCGTCAACTGGGAGCGTCGGCGCCCAACTCTCCTGATCGAGTGCATCGCCGAAGCTGTTGGCGTCTTCTTCTGTAAGTCCAGTGCTCAATGTGCTATACTACCGAGGAAGTGGCTTGCGCTCGCGGGAGGCGCAATGTGCTGACTTCCCGCGGCGCGTAGATGTGTACGCCGGTCTCGGAGCGTCCGCGTCGTTCTTTGTGTCGTCCGCCGAGAAGGTGGCCGGATTCGGCAGTCTCCTTTCAATCGGTCTCTGCTACGCCTTCGGAATCAGCTTCGCCATCATCGTCGCTGCACCCGTCTCTGGCGGTCATCTCTCGCCCTCGTTCACCATCGCTTTCACCGTCTTCAAAGGCTTCCCGATCCGCAAAGTTCCGTTCTACATTGTGTCGCAGCTCATTGGAGGGTTCCTCGCCGCCCTCTGCGTCTACGGTGTCTACAAGCAGCAGTTGGTGGCGATTACGGCCTTGATGCGCGAGACGCCTGCGACCGCCGCGGCCATCTTCTCTCCGGCCGGCGTGAGTGGAACTGCCCTTCTGTCAGCCAGACCGACTCTCGAGCTGATCAACATCCCGCTCGTAGCCGGCCGGCATCTTCGCGCTCTTCCCGGGCGCAACTCAGGGAGCGGGCTACCTTTTCCTGAACGAATGTGAGTCCTCTCGCGATACGCGAACGACTAGAGCGCCGCTGATGCGAGGGTCCCTGTCTAGTCATTGCCAACATCTTCCTTTCGGTGCTCGTCTTCTCCGTTCTCGATGCCTGCAAGTACGTATTAGCGCGAGCGCAGGCTTCGTCTCGTTTCACTTACGGCAGCGACTGACTCTTCCTGCTCTCGCAGCTTCTTCGTTGCACTTCCCTCCGCGCCGTTCGTGATCGGTCTCGGCTACTTCGTCATCATCAACGGCTTCGCGCTCAACAGTGTCTCCCTGAACGCTGCCCGTGACGTTCCGGGACGGATGGTCTGCGCCGCCTTCTTCGGCAAGGGTGAGCGAGCGTTCCCATTGCAGGCGCTCCTCAGTGCACTTGTATCTGATATGCAGACTTCGCGCAGAGTGCTACTCTGGGTACAAGGCGTACACTGCCATTGCGGCGCTTACGACGTTCCCGGCAAGCCTCATCGGCGCTGGATTCCACACACTCTTCATGTCGGACTCGGCCAAGATGATTGTCAACCACCGTGAGTTAGCTCTGCTGCTGTCGAGAGTCAATGAGATGTTCCCGAGCTGATGCAAATCGCAACTTGCAGCTCCTTCGATGGCCGACCAGATCAGCGTCCTGAACGAAAGCCGTGGATTCCCGGCCATGAACCGCGCCATCACCCGCGAGACGGTCTACCACGACAACGGCATGGGCTCGACCAAGTCGTAAACGACGGGCTTCCTCGAGCTTCCGGCCTCTTGTAAACGTGACGTGACTCAGGTTCTGGTGCGGCTTTCGACCGCTTGTTGTCCTTCCTCCGGATATCATCGTAGTCTTGCAACAAACGCATAGCTATCTTCAACGATGTGACTGGACGCCGCAGTTACTCGACGCAGCGTTGAACTTTTCTCCGTCCCCAAAGTGGAGGCTTCGAGTGACATCATGAGGAGCGGAACGGGGTGCGCTGCCAGCCTAAGTTCACGTTGACTCTGCATTCCTTCGGGGCGAGCAGACATGACCAAGAATCTTTTCCTCCTCGGCACAGGCTTCATCGGCGGTTCAGTCCTCTCGGCGCTGCTGCAGGAGAATCAATACGCCATCACCGCGCTCTGCCGCAGCGATGACAAGGCAAAGAAGCTTGAGGAACTCGGTGTGCGCCCCGTCCGCGGCGAGCTATCGAGTGATGATCTTATCTCGCGCGAAGCGGAGCAGGCCGACGTAAGTCTACGCCATCGTCGTCTGGACCGAGAGTTTGTGGGCTGTGAACCCTGATTGGGCGCCTCCACTAGGTGATCCTCCATATCGCCACCGCCGATGACTTGCCGTCCGTCAAATCCATTCTGAAAGGCCTCGAGAAGCGTGACCCTTCCAAACCGCGCGCCGTCTACATTCACACGTCCGGCACGGGTGTCCTGACCGTCCCGACGCACCCCGACGACGTGTGTTTCAACGACAAGGACCAAGCCAAGTTCGACACGCTCATTCCCGACCATGCACCCCACCGAGAAGTCGACATCGAGATCAAGAAGGCGGTCGAAGCAAAGCGGGTCCACGCCAAGGTCGCGATCATGATGCCCCCCTGCATTTACGGCCTCGGCACCGGACCTTTCAACCGTCGTTCGATCCAGATCCCGCTCTGGGCAAAGGAAGCGGTCAAGAAAGGCCATGTCATCAACCAGTGCGTACAGGGGACGTCCGGGAGATCTCCGCTCGGTCTGATCAGCTCGTGCCCTCCCGCAGCGGACCACAAAACTTCTGGTGCAACATCCACGTATGTCGTTGCATCCTGCTTGCATGGAGTAGAGTTTGAGCTGATGGAACCAGAGTGTGAGCTGATAGAGCGGGTAATGCCACAGATCCGCAACCTCGTCGGCGCCTACGAGACGCTCCTCGCGCACCTGGAGCAGACCGACTCGACGGCCGGGCCTTTGTACATCATTGCCGAGACTGGCTCGCACCGCTGGGGCCCACTGGGCGTCTTGCTTGACAAGCTCCTCAAGGAGCGCGGTCTTGTCACCGGCGAGATGACCGAGGAGAAGGAGGGGTCGACCGAGACCGAGACGGGCACCCAGTCGCGCTCCAAGTCCGAATGGCTTCACGAGTGGGGCTGGAAGATCGAGAAGGCGCCGTCCATCGAGGAGTCGATGCCGGAGGAGATTGACCACATGAAGGAGATTGGCGAGCTCTGAGCTGAGGCAAGCGGCTCGAGTAGATGTACAGAGACCAATTCAGTCGTTGCTCCACCTTGAGGCTCCTCCTCAGCAATGACGAGCCCATCTAAGAAGTGCGAAGTACTCTCCACAGCCTGTAACCTGCGAGATCTTTCACTAGGTACCGCCAAAAAAGGAAATGTGGAATATATATAACAAATTTGTTCCGTGAACATCAGCAGCTCGGTTGATCTAGTTGGTTATGATGTGGACCTAATATCATGTTAAGTCCAATGTCGGCGGTTCGATCCCGCCACTGAGCAGTTCTTCTTTTGCCGCCGCGGGCATTTATCGTCTCGGCCGTTCATTCCGCTCTTCTTTTGCTCACAGGGGCACTGTGGCGTTGAAATCGGTCGCAAGAACTTCGCACGTTAACGAAACGACCAGAAATAATTTGACGCGTTCTTGACGCGCGTCTCCGAACGGCGAAATCGCTCAACTTTCACTTCTGTAGCACATCGCCGCGAGCTGTTCGTCGCAGTGACAAGATGGACGCGGCGTGCGCCCTATTGAAGGATATCTGGGGCTATGACGGGTTTCGAGGCGTGCAGGAAGACGTACGTATCGCTCCTGTCCTTGCAGTTGCCGCTTGATGACGAGGGCAGCGCCGACCGAACTCCCTTCCTTGCAGGTCATTCGAAGGCTCGTCGTCGACGGGGAGAACACGCTTTGTTTGATGCCTACTGGCGGAGGCAAATCGCTTTGCTTTCAAGTGCCGGCTCTGGTAAGGCGGCTGCAGTCTCTTGCTCTCCTTTGTCCTTTTCCTTGAATGACTCCCTGCGGCTTAGCTCCTAGACGGCTTAACGCTCGTCGTGTCACCGCTTATTGCGCTCATGAAGGATCAACGCGACGCTTTGACTGCTCGCGGAGTGGCGGCAGCGTCTCTCGATTCGAGTCTATCGATCGAAGAGAGCACAGCAGTTCGCCAGCAACTCCGGGACAAGAAGCTCAAGATCCTCTACGTCGCACCGGAGCGGTACGTCCAGCTGATAGGGCACAGCCGAGGGTGGGAGCTGACCGGCACTTTCTGCGCAGGCTGAACAACGAGATGTTTGTCTCGATGATTAGCGAACAGGAAATCGCGCTCCTGGCCGTGGAGTGAGCCGCTACTCCCCGAATTTGAAGCTCTCGATGAAGCTGACCAGGCTCGCCGTCCTAGCGAGAGCCACTGCGTCTCGGAATGGGGTCAGTCTCGGCTTCGAGCGCCATCGTCGACCGAGTCTTGTGCTGATCGTCTGGCTTCCGCAGGACCGTCTTTCCGCGCCGAATACCTCAAGGTCTCGCGTTTTGCAAAGGAGACCGCGGCTCAGCGCGTGCTGTGCCTCACTGCGACGGCCACGCCGTCTGTCGTCAAGGACATCTGCGACCCTGAGAATGGCTTCGACATCGACCTCGAAAAAGGCGTCTTTTCGACCGGCGCTTTCCGGCCGAACCTCTCCCTGCTCATCAAGCCATGCTTGAGCTTCAAGTCCAAGGTCGCGCTGCTCGTCCCATCTCTCAAGGCTCGCGGAGACGGCGCCGCGATCGTGTATGTGACGATTCAAAAGCACGCGGACGAACTCGCGACGGAGCTGGCAGAGACGCACAAGCTTCCTGCGAAATCGTACCATGCCGGTATGTCGGCGGACAAGCGCAAGGAGGTCCAGGAGTGGTTCATTTCGGGCGACGGGATCGTCGTCGCCACTATTGCGTAAGTTCGTTCGCTCTACCGTTCGTGGTGCTCACGAGTCGTCCCGGCGGCTGACAGTCTAAGAACCTCGGGCAGCTTCGGCATGGGCATCGATAAGCCGAATATCCGCGTCGTCGTTCACTTCCAGATCCCAAAGACCTTGGAGAACTACTCGCAAGAGATCGGTCGCGCAGGACGTGACGGCTTGCCTTCGACATGCATCATGCTTCCCTCGTCTAGCGACATGCCAATTCTCGAGTCCTTCGCACGCGCCAACACGCCGTCGAAACAGTCCTTGCACGCCTGGCTCGCGAGCGTCTTTGCTGCGCCCGCCGAGAAGGACGGTACGATTTCGGCAAACCACTACGAGCAGAGCAACACTTTCGACATCGGTCGCAACACTCTCTCGCTCTTGTACACCATCCTTGAACTTCAATTCGGCCTGGTCCGAGCTACGACGCCATTCTACCAAGAATACAACGTGAAGCCGCTCGCCGCTGCTCCGTTGGCTTTTCAGAACGTTGCTCGCCATGACTCCAAAGAGTCTCTGGCGCTCCGGTCAAGCTGGAAGCCCGGCAAGACGTGGACGTCGATTGACGTCGTCGCGATCAGCGAGGCCTCGGGAATCGATCGCACCGACCTCGTCCGCCAGATCTCGCGATGGGAATACAGTGGATGGTGCGAGGTCAAGGTTGCCGGCGTTCGCATGAGGTACCGCGTGCTGAAGGATCTGCCATCTGCCGAAGAAGAGATCAGAGAGCTCGCCGAGCAGCTCTACAAGCAGCTGCACGATCGCGAGGAAGCGGACGTCGCGCGCTTGCGCAGTGTCGCCGAGTTCGTCAAAGGGGGAGCCTGTCCGTGCCGACATCTGTCCATCCGCCTTTGAGCGGCAACAGCTGATCCACCTCTCTGCGCACACAGGCTACGCACACGAGCTCGCCAAGTACTTTGGTGACGACCACAGTGTATTCGACGGCAAATGCGGGAACTGCTCGGTGAGCCCCGCTTGGACTTTCCTATCCAGGCTCTGTGTGCTTCGCTGAGCGGATGAGTGCCCATAGTTCTGCAAGACTGGTCTCGCGATCCCGTTCGAGCCAAAGTTCGACGCTCCCTTTTCGGACAAGCAGATCCGGTGGATTCTCGCCGTCTGCGGGGTACGCGACGACCCTCGCATGCTCGCTCGTCTCGCTTTCGGCGTGACATCGCCCCGTATCACCGCGCTCGGCCTTTCAAAGCATGACGTGTTCGGCTGCTGCGACACTGCTGACTTTGGTAAGCTGCTCGAGCGCTTTGAAGCCGAGTGTGCAGCGAGCGGGTTCAAGAATCAGGCGGTCCTTGCTCCGCCAAAGGAGGCCAAGTCGACCGGCGCCGCGGCAAAGACTGGAGGAACGTCGAAGGCGCCTGCTAAACGCGCAGCACCCGCAAAGACTGGCGGCGGTCCAGCGACCAAAAAGGCGAAGAAGGCTTGACCCGCTTTCGAACATACCGCTTCTCCCTCCGTACATACTAGCTTGTTGTAAATACCTCGCATCGCATTGCAATTGTTGCCTCATGCTCATAGTCGACCTCTGTTGGCATCTCTCGCGAGTTCGACCCTGATCTTGTCGGCGAGCAGGTCGGCCGTTTCGTCGTCGAGATCTTCGCGATTGAGAAAGGTGAGACCGCCCCTTCGCGGTGCGTGTCCTGCATGTTGGGGCGCCGGAACGAGATGGAAGTGGACGTGTGGGACGACCTGTGCGTACCCTTGCTGCGGAGACACGTATGGAAGCGTCAGTCCCGGGTAAGAGTCAGGCCGCGGCGGCCCATCAAGCTCACATTCGAGACGATGTTCATGTCGGGCTGCTTGAGGGCTGCTCCGAGTGCGCGGCAAAGTCGTGGCATGATGCGTCCGAGATGAGAGGAGAGGTCGTCCGGGAGGTGCGGTCTAGAGTGAGCAGGGGGAAGACCGTCCCGTCAGGTCCTGCTTCTCCACCATGTCGTGAGCATTCCAGTCCCTTGACGTACACCCGCTCGTAATGTGCTTTCGGGATCAAAAGGGTGTGGCCGGGTCGTATCGGGTAGATATCTGCCGCGAAGCAGGTGGCGAGAGAGGGTGAGCTAGGCCGGTGCAATGTACAGCCTTTACGCGCTCGGACCGGTTGAAAGGGACACTCACCAAAGAATGCCATGCAATAGTCATCCTCGTACACCTGTGAGCGGTCGCCAGTTTCGGTGAGTCTCAGCGCAAGGCTGCCGTTGCGACTCTTGATCAGCGACCGATGCTGCGGGAACCGTAGTACTCACCTTTCGCGCCGGTTCCTCCCCCGAGACGATCGCGCAGAACGTGCAGTCATCGTCGCGTAGTCCTGCGAGCTCTCTGTGCTCGACCGAGTCCCTCTCCGCTATGGCTCGGGAGTGTGGGGCCGAAGAGCCGGAAGAATGCATCACCGGCAAAGTGGCGTGAGCAGGCGCTCCTTCGCGAGTTGCAATGTCGTGAGCGCGCCGGGCAAAGCGGTCTATAAAGTGCGAAGTCATGCTCTGCAAGATGACCGAGTGTCGGTGACGAGGGCGAAGAAACCAAACTGGACGTGAACCGTGTGAACTCGACCTTTCCCTTTCCGACTCTACGGCCATGCGGCAGCGCTCGAATGGCGCAGCAAATGCTCAAGATGCTACGAAACAATCTCCAAAGCAAGCAATGACCCAGCCGTGAGTAACGTGTGCCCTCCTGGTGCAGGTGTCAGGTTCGCTCAAGTACCGCTGTCGTTTGCAGGCAGTCAACAACCCGCCTGGTGTCGCGCAAGACGGTCGCCCTCGTCTTGCTCTGCTTGCAGAACGCCTCGGTCTCGATATTGACGCGTCTCAGCCGAACCGCACGCGCGCCCGTCCTGTACAACCCGTCCGCGGCCGTCTTCACCGCGGAAATCCTCAAGGGAGCCCTGTCCCTTACAGCACTCGCGTTCCAACGCCACGGTCTCGCCCAAAGCAGGCGGAAACCGTCAACGGTGCTCGAGCAAGTTCGAGCGGCAATCCGAGACCTGATGCAGAACCAGCGGCGAGAACAATTGCTGCTCGCCGTTCCGGCGGCGCTCTACTCGCTTCAAAATACGCTGCTCGTGAGGACATGACGATGACTCCGACGTTGTGATGAGTTACTGGCTGACAAGGCCCCCAACATGCAGTACGTCGCGTTATCGAACCTCGATGCTGCAACCTACCAGACGACATATCAGGTGAGGTCAAGCTCCCCCGCCCGGCCGTACGCCTGTGGACTACCACGCTGACTCGCCATCTCGTGCTGCGACAGCTCAAACTCTTGACAACCGCCATCTTCTCGATTCTCTTCTTCCGCCACTCGCTCTCGGCCGCGAAATGGTTCTCTCTGATCCTCCTTACGCTCGGCGTCGCGATCGTCCAGCTCGACTCGACCGACACGTCGGGCAAGAACTCGCCCTCACAGCGGGACCTCTCTCTGCAAGATCCGAGAAAAGGCTTCGCGGCGATCTTGGCGGCCTGCATCAGCAGCGGGCTTGCCGGCGCGTGGTTCGAGTGGGTCCTGAAACGGCCAAACGGTGGCGGGCCGGACACGGCAAGACGAGACAAGCACGACGAAATCAAGTCGACTTCTGTAAAGTCCGCGCCGCCGTCACTGTGGGCCCGCAATCTGCAGCTATCCGTCCCGTCCCTCGTCTTCTCGTTCATCGGCGTCCTCCTCTCCACGCCTATACGAACCGCCTACGGACAGAACGGCCCGACCGGCCTTTTCTATGGTCTGGCAAGTCTGTGGGACGGCTTCACGCCGCTCGTATGGGCAGTCGTTCTCAACCAAGCCTTGGGCGGTTTGCTCGTCGCAATGGTCCGTGACGAGGGTTGCTTCCAACCGCTTTGTGCGTACTGACTGGACCCACTGTCGTCATGACGCAGGTCGTCCGAGAAGCAGATAGCGTCAGCAAAGGCTTCGCAACGAGTATAGCGATCGTTCGTAAGTTCAGTTGGACCCCGCTGTTCCGAGATCTGGCCAGTCTCCGGCTCTGACGTCTACCTGCGCGCAGTCTCGACTCTCGCATCTGCCGCCCTCTACGGTGTCATTCCGGGCACCATGTTCATCGTCGGCAGCGGCCTAGTCATTTCTTCTACAGTGTTGTACTCGTTCGACAGGTCATAGATTTCCAGGCATCCCTTGCGCCCCTTTGCAGTAGATGGTGTTGCGTGCATTACATACAGGATCTCTTCAATCATCATGTATCGAGCCCGGCGCTGCGTTGCCCCGCAACTGCGAGCTGAGGCGACAACGGCGGCAGATCGAGCGGGTCATCGCTTGCCAGCTCGTCCTCGGCTGGCGATGCAGGGCCTCCTTCCTCATCGGTCTCGTCGGGCACCTCCTCGTCGAACAAGAAGTCGATGGAAGAAGACACAGGAATCCCTGCCTTCTCGAGGTATTCGTCGTTCCTGCCCGCGCAAGTCAACGATCGAAGTCAGCGCCGAGACCTCTCGCAGGTGACGCACTTCCGCCTTTCACGCACCAGAACCTGCTGACATGGCGAGCGCCCGAGTCGCACAAGATCGTGACGATCCGTCGGCCTCGCCCGTTGCGGCCCCAGCTCCGGGCGAGGCGAACGCTCGCGACGAGGTTGACGGCGGAAGAAGAACCCAGGAACAGGCCGTCCTGAACGGCAAGATGGCGAGACATGGCAACAGCTTCGGCGTCGGTTACTCTGTACGTTCCACCGAAGCATGTCAGTCAGGTGGTCCCGGTTCGAGGACGTGAAAGAGCTCACCGGAAAGCATCATCGATAATGGGCAGCGCCTTGGACAAGTTCCGAGTGATCCGGTTCAGGCCGATCCCTTCAACAATCTGTAGACTAGTGAGTCAGCGTTCTGTTACCACCTTGACGAGCAGCAAGGCAACACGCACGGTATCGACTTGGTAACGCCTTCGCTTGCCTTCCGCTTCTGTCTCGGCATACATGACACCGTCGTGCACCTGGTATGACGCAGATCAGTACGATGAGATCAATCTGGAGAGCCCGACTGCGGAGGATTCACCTTGTGATAGAGACCGCTCCCCTGCGGATCTGAGAGGACGACGTCGCATCTCCCTTTCGTCTTCTCCTTGAGGAACCGACCGACTCCAGCGATCGTCCCACCGGTACCTGCGCCGCTGACAAATCCGTCGACACGACCTGCCGTCTGCTTCCAGATCTCGACGGCCGTCCCTTCTTGATGCGCAACGAGGTTTGACATGTTTTCGAACTGATCGGCGAACAACCCTCGCGGCGGGTCTCGGTATCCCAAGCGGCCCGAGACGCTGCTCAGATCAGGCGGCGGCTTTTCTGTCGTCGGAGTCGCCGGTTGAGACGGCGCGGGCGTATTTGACGTGACGAGCAGATCGGGCGCGTTCTTCCCGCCGGCTGCGATCATCGCCGGAGTCGAGACCCTCGGCGTGTCCGTGGGCGTGTCGCCGCTCGTCTGCGAGATCACAGTCCGTTTGCCAAACTCGATCGCTCGCCTCCTCGCGAGGTTGACATAGTGCGAAGGGTCGACAATCGAGACAGGTCGGACGGGCTCGACTTCGGCGCCGAGGACTTGCAGCATCTTGACCTTCTCCTTGGCGACATCATCAGGGAGGACGATGTCTAACCACCATTGATCGTCAACATTGGTTGCAGTCGTAGGAGGAAGCGGCCGCCGAGGACCTACGGGCTTTGTATCCTCGAGCGCGAGCGATACCAGCTATTGAGATGCCGGTGCTGCCCGATGTGCCCTCAAAGATGCAGGAGCCAGTGTGCGGATGGATCAAGCCTTCCTCCTCGGCTTGCTGTATGACTGGGACGAAACGCAGGCTGGCATCAGCATCGCACGAGCCAGTGAGACGGAACTGGGGGCGTACTCTTCAGCGAGACGCGGTCCTTGACGGAACCGAAGGGGTTCAGATACTCGCACTTGCCCTGTACTCGACCAGGCTCAACGCTCCGGAACGATTATGCTCCAAACACACCTGTGGCGCGGGAACGCACAAGGATTTCGACGCCGAGGGCATCGCTCAGCGATTTGATCCGGATGAGCGGCGTGTTCCCTACAATCGAGAAGCTCTTTCAGCTCTCTTGTCACTGCATGCCATGTGCGAAAGGAGAGAGGAGTCCGTTGCGGACATACCGATCAGTCCTTCTACGCCGTCGATGACTTCATCCCCGCGGATCTCGATCGTGCGCTTGGCCGCGAATTTCCTCAAGCTTCTCCTCCACGCATCGAGCGCATACAGTGCGAGTCCCGTCAACGAGAGCGAGATCGAGAAGCCGAGGGTGAAGCCGACGACGAGCGAACGCTTCGCGCCGAGTTTCGAAGGCCGGAGGAACCACGGCAGCCCGATCGATTCGATAGGGTGCAGGAGCCAGTAAGGCAGACCTGATGAGCTCATGCTGTTCCGCTGTAACGCCCGACAGCTGCCGTCTGCGACAGAGGTGCGTCGATTACGTCGGCGAAGGCGGGAAGCGGCGAACGACGCGCCGAGAGTCGCCTCGAGAGCACCAGGCTGAGCGAGTGACCTCCTAAAAGAGCAGCACCCGAGACCTCGGTCCAGTCCTGGTAGAGGCGCAGCGGGACGAAGCGCGAGGTCTCTGCTGTTCGTCGTCCGGCGGTCGTCTTTCACGCGCTTCTCGAAAGAGAGAACACACTGTATCAAATTTGCTCATAGCCGCGGCGATTCTGGCCCGTGGAGTCAGAAAGACAGGATGCGATGCAAATTGCGGTGTGGAACGAGTGGTGTTACGGACAACAAGGCATGACATGAGATGAGGAGAGGAGAGAGCGGGACTTCGCACAACCTGCGCGAGCCGAGCGTGCACTCGGGAAGTATCACGAGGAAGGCTGCGCGGTCGACGGCTCGGTCTCGTCGACGACCATTTGCTCGCGTCTCGCGCGCTCGACCGCGAGTTTCCGACTTGCTTCAGTTGCGCGTTCCGCCGCCCATTCGCCCTCGGCCTTCCACCGGTCCTGCTCAAACTGATTCCACTCGGCCGAGTTGTCGACCCACTTCTCCTGGATCGTGCCGGTGTGCAGGGCGGACGAAAGCGGTTGCGAGTCGGCGAACGAGGGATGCGGCGCGCCGGCGTGGTGAGCGGCGTGACTTGCGTGATCATGTGCGTGAGCATGCCCGGATGCAGAGGTTGTAGGCAGTGACGATAGAGACGGCGGAACGTAGCCGAGGGCTTGGTCGATGACCTGGACGAGGCGGAGCATCGAGTCTTTGTCCTGTCGCGAGTGGTAAAGGCGTTCCGTTAACATTGCCTCGAACCAGCGGTGGGGGAAGTTCCAGCGGCGCGCGATAGCCAGGTCACGTACCTCGACGGCGAGAGTCTCGAAGCTGACGAGGCCAAACTCTTCGACGAGGTCGCAAATGGTCCGGTTCAGTTCGGCAAACTTTTCGGTCCGCTGGTCGCGTTCGAGGAGCGGGAGGAGGTAGCTCAAGTCTTGGACCTCGGTGTAGTAGTCGAGGTTGAACGGCAAGTCCTCGCCTGATTGCCCGAGGAGGTCGACTTTCGAGAGGACGTTGACGTGCGGCAGTTCGAGTTGGAGCATGGTTCGGAGGGCGAGGAGAAGGACGGCGACGTAGCGGGACGCGTCGAGGATGTGGGACGCGTCCATGAGGTGCACGGCGGCGAGGCGGAACCCGAGCCGCTTCTGGAGTGCGGCAACGACTCGTTTCAAGCTGTCGTGGTTGGTCGACAGCTCGACTTGGCCGGGCGTGTCAAACACGACGTACATGTCCTCCCTGCGCCACCGAGGCCTCGACGCGTCTGCGCTCGCGTGTTCCTCGTCATTGCTGTCGTCGTCATCGAGTTCGCCTGGTTGACCTGGTAGAGTCGGCGGTTTCGGCGGGTTCCGTTCGAGGTGGGACATGGCCTCTTCGAGCTGTTTGGTCAACCAGTCGAGGTTCTCTTCGAGGTACTCTAGGCAGTACAGCATGGCTCCGTTCGGACCGAGGTGGTGGGCGTCCATGGCATCCTGGAGCGAAATGAGCGAGTCGATCGAGACGGCGGGCGGGTACGGCGGGGCGTTGGCGGCCGGGTCCAGGTTGACGACGAGGACGGGTCGACCCAACGCTGTCAGGAACTGGTACAGTCCCCAGACGTACGTCGTCTTGCCGCTGCCGGGAGGACCGATCACGACTTGTCCGACCGGCATCACGTCCTCCTGCTTGTCTGACCTCGGACTTGGGCGCGTCTAGCTCGGACTGAGATGAAGTGTTCCAAGTTACGCTGTCCGAGCCCCTGCAAGGTGTACCGAGAGCGAGAGGGCGGCGGGCGCGACGTGGGGAGTTTCCTCCGTTGCGACGAGTTTCGCTTCTTCTCCTCTCCCTTCGCGCACTCGTCCCGAGCCAGCCAAGAGCTATACACACATAGAGAAGGAGGTCGGATAAGAGTCTATTCGCTACTAGTCTCCTGGTCCCCTTCCTCCTCCGTCTGGTCCCTTTCCGTTGTCTCCACCTTACCCTCGTCGTCGTCTCTCGTCCACGTCGTCGCGTCTCGTCACTACACACCGCGCACTCCGGCACTCTACGCTATACAGAATGTCGTCCGCTCCTTTGACTGCAGCTCAGCGTATGCAGCAGGCTCACGAGCAGGCTCAGCTCGCTCAGCAGGCTCAATCGCAGCAGCAGGCCATCTTGACCGAAGACCCGTTCCCCGTCTTGTTGACTTCGGACCCGTTCCCGACTTCGAACCTCGCCCCGCCCGTCGCTCCGTACGGTCCCGCTTCAGGCCAATCGACCAACGTCACGGCAGAGACCGTCCAGCAACAGCAACCGAACAAGCGCGACGTCGACGTCTCGGACGAATCGGCGTTCCCTTCCCTCGGCGCGCCCGTCTCGGCAGGTCGCCCCGCCGCCCAGCAGTGGGGTGCCGCAGCTCTTCGCGCCAAGCAGCAGCCGCAGGCCGGCAGCGAGCTGTCGCGCGCGTCGACTCCGAGCCAGGACGGCGCCGTAGCGGCGACCAAGTCGGCGTTCTACTCGACCACCGTCCAGTTGCCCAACTCGGCAATCCACATTGCCCCGCCCGCTCGTACCAACGCCGCCGGAGGCCCGCGCAACCAGGGCTTCTTCTCGAACGAGCGCAGGGATGCGCCGACCACGCTCGGCGGCGTCGTCAAGGAGGTCATGCGCAAGCACGACGGCGTCTCGATCGACGCGAGCTCGAACCGGACCATCACGACCGTCATCCTCAAGGCCCGCGGACCGAACGCCGAGCAGCGCGTCGAGCGGGCCCGGACCGAACTCCTCGCCTGGCTCGAAAAGAAGGTCTCGGAACAGGTCGAGGTCCCCAAGTCGCTCCGCGCGCTCATCATCGGCGCAAAGGGTTCGTTGCTGTCTACTCTCTATCGAATGCTCCGCTTGTTTCCTGGCTCTCGCATGCGCATCTCCAGCTAACTCGAACGACTTTCTTCAGGTCGCACCTTGAAGGGGATCACCGACTCGACCGGAGCGCACATCCAGATCCCGCGGGATGAAGACCTCGAAGAAGCTGCGAACGGCGAGGTCAACGGCGCCGGCAAGCTCGCGGCGGACGCCGACGACGACTCGCTCGGACCGCTCATCTCGATCTCGCTGTCGGGCTCGCAATCCGCCGTCGAGGCCGCGCGCGCTCAGATCCTCGCCATCGTCCGAGAGCGGACCGCCAAGACGACGGCGCGCCTCGCCGATATCCCGAGCGAGATGTGGGCGTTGTTGAACGCGCGCGTTCCGCAGATTCTCGAGCGCGCCGGCGTCAACACCGCGGACGGCCAGGACGGTCTCGAAGGCGACGAGCAGACGTCCGCTCCGGTCAGGATCGACGTGCCGAGGCGCAACGTTGGCAGGCGCGGCGTCGACGTGGTGAAGGAGAGCGGCGAGGAGGCGGCGAGCAGTCAGGCTGCCGTCCTGAACGGCGACCGCGACAAGGCTGTCACGGTTACAGGTGACAAGGACTTCGTCAAGCGAGTCGTTAGCGAGATCGAGGCAGAACTTGCCGAGCTGGTGCGCGGCGCGATTTGCTCCTTCCAACTTTGACTCGTTCCAAGTTTCTGACTCGTTCTTTCCTCTACCTATTCCTGCGCGTCTCTGGCCTCCACTTGTCTCGACATGCACCGCCTCCTAATCCACAATCTACCTGACGGAACAGCGTGCGACCGTCCGGCCAGTCACCTTTCCGTTGCCGAAGCGTCAGCACCGCTTCCTCGTCGGCTCCGCCATCGCCGACCGCATCCTTCGCGAGACTGGGTGTGCCGTCGAAGTGCCCGCTGCCGAGAGTCAGAGTGAGGACGTCGTTGTCCGTGGACCCGGTCGCGAGACCGTCAAGGCGATGCAGATGGTGAGCCTCGCTTCGGTTCCTCAACCTGACGCTTCTCACCTCGCTGACTTGTCTGTTCCTTCAGGTCATGGACTTGGCGTCGGCTGCTCCCGTCGAGTCGCTCGACCTCTTCACTGCTCACCGGGGACCGCACGACCCGCGCGTCTACGCGACCAACCTCGCTCGTTACTTGATCGTTCGCTCTCGGTTGCGCCCGATCGCCCTTTCGTCCGGCACGCAAATCTACTTGCCCCGCCTCGACTCGATCTCGAGCTCGACAAACGCATACCTCGAGATTGTCGGCACGACCGCCGACGAGGGCACTGGCGCGCAGGGTGTCGCGCAGGCGCGACAGGCCGTCATCGGCGAGGTCCGGAGGCTGCCGCCGACCGTCTTTGACACAGTCGAGATCGACTCGCTCGTTCACCGTCACCTGATCGGCCGCAAGGGCTCGAAGGTCCGCCAGTACGAGAAGGAGCATTCGGTCGACGTGGTCTTCCCGCCTGCCGACGCCGGCCGCAGTGACGTCCTCCTTGTCTACACTGGCGAAGACTACGCCGGCCCCACCGCCAAGACGGCCCTCGAGCAGGTCAAGACTGCTTTGGAATCGCTCGCGGGCGAATTCGCCGACCTGACGACCGCCACCGTCGAGATCCCGACCACCCTGCACGGTGCCGTTATCGGCCAGGGCGGCACGACCCTGAACGCTGTCATCGGCGAAGAGAAGCTTGTGCACGTCCAGTTCGGCAACAGTGACGAGGTCACCGTTCGCGGTCCCAAGGACGAGGTCGAGCGCGTTTGCAAGGAGCTCGAGCGGATTACGCTTGACGCCCGCAACGAGGAGATTGTCAACTCGCACGTACGTGTCTCGAAATGCCTGCTGCCTTGAGCAATGAGCTCACCAGCTTTTTTCCGGTGCAGGTCGTCGAGTTCGAGATTCCGGCCGAGCACGTCCGTCACGTCGTAGGCAAGTCCGGTGCGGGCATCAACAAGCTGCGCGAGGAGCTCGGCGTTCGCGTCGACTTCGGCGAGCAGGCTACCGCCGGCGCTAAGAAGGGTTCCACGAGCAAGGTTACGCTCAAGGGCCGCAAGGAAAACGTCGAGGAGGCTCAGAGGCGGATCAAGTCGCTTGCGACTCGCATGGCCGACGAGACGACTCTGACGCTGCCCCTTCCGGCGAACCTCGACCGCGGCTCGCTCATCGGCAAGCAGGGCACGTACCTGAAGCGACTCGAGGAGAAGTACGAGGTCCGGATCAATTTCCCCAAGGATGGTCGTCGCGCGGACGATGGCGCTTCGACTCCTTCGACGCCATCATCGTCGGAGATCACCATCCGTGGTCCGTCCAAGGGCGCCAAGGCTGCCCAAGGCGAGCTGGTCGCCCTGATTGACTACGAGAAGGAGCACGGCAACGTGTCAGTCTTTGAGGTGCCCGTGAAGGCTCTCCCGCGCATCCTTGGTCGCGGCGGTGCGCAGGTCAATCAGATCAAGGACGACACGGGTGTCGCGTCCGTCGACGTCGACCAGAAGTCTCAGGAAGCCGCGGTTGCCACGATCACCCTGCGGGGTACCAAGTCCGCGATCAAGAAGGCCCGCGAGGCGATCGAGGCGATTGCGGACGAGGTGCAGGACGAGCTCCGCCTCGAGCTCGACATCCCGCGGGAGTACCACATGACGTTGATCGGCTCGGGTGGTTCCAACATCCGCGATCTGATCGCCCGCTGCGGTGGACCGGCTGATGCGCGTGCATCCGGCAACACCGTTCGCTTCCCCCGGCAGGGCGACGAGCGCCAGACGGTCGTTATCACCGCGCCGTCGGCCGTCGCAACCAAGGTCAAGGAGGCCCTGGAGGCCGAAGTGGCGTCGCTGGCGTCGCGAGTGACGTGGGGCGTCGTCGTGCCGAACGCGAACCACGCGGCTGTCATCGGCAAGGGCGCTCAGTCGCTTCGAGACCTGCAGCGTAAGCACGGAGTCAAGGTCATCATGCCCGGCTGGGATGAGTACGACACCTCTGCCGCGCCGGAGAACCAGGACGAGCTCGAGGGTGCCGACGCTCGCGACGTCATCAAGGTTCTCGGCCCTAAGGAGGCTGCCATTGCCGCGGCCACTGATTTGCAGGCCGTCAAGGGCCGCGGCGGTCAATCGGGTTCGAACACGCCCGCCGCGCATAGCGTCGAAGTCATTGTGCCGAAGCGGCTGCATGCGCAGGTTGCGCAAGGAGGTCGCTTCTTCCGGTCCTTGCCGTCCGGGACGCGGGTCTCCCATCGCGGTGCGAAGCCGCCCGCTTCGTCGGTGAAGTCTCGCAGACCACCCGCGCCGCCTGCGGCGAACGGCACGCCTGCCCTTGCCAGCCGCATCGATGACGACGTCGACGCGTCGAACGGCCTTGGCGAGGAGACTGGTCTCCAATTCCAGCTTGTTCCCCTGCTCGACGCTGCGGACGAGGACGGCGACGATTCTGAGGCGACCATCCCCTGGGTCATTGAGAGCCGGTCTCAGGAAGATGCCGAGCAGGTTGCTGAAGAGATCCGCCGGACACTGAGCAAGGCTCAAGAGGCATCGCATGTCGGCTGGGTCACTGTACCGCAAGGCCTCATGCCTCGCATCGTCGGCCGCGGTGGCGCCGGCCTTGACCGTCTACGCGCTGTCGGCGTTGACGTCGAGGTCGTCGGGAAGCGCGATGCCAACCAGCTCACGTTGACCGGCTCGCCGAGCGCCATCGACACGGCTTACGACATCATCCGCGAGCTCAACGCGCCTCGTCCGCCTCGTCGCCAGCGCGACCAGGATTACGACGCGGACTACTAAAAAGTACCTACTCGAGACCTGCATAATTCCGCAGCATGCCCCTCGTTCGCTCTTGCCCGTCCCGCACTGCTTGCACTTTGCCTCGCACTCGCATATCTTCTCTTTCTCTAGGCCAGCCTGCGCCGGCTGCTCAAGTTTCGCGTTTCGTATTCTCGCAGCAGTATCAGTCAAAAGGAATCAATCAGTTGGCAAATCCAGGCGTTTGATCTCTCAGCAGAAAGAAGGCTCCGCCCGGCGAGAGGATCCTCGGAAAGGGATCGGCTGCTTTGTCCGGTGATAGGCGATATGTACAATCGGCAAAAGGGAATAGCCTGTCCGGTGGCGGCGGTGGCGGCAAAAGAAGAATTGCTCAGTGGCGGGATCGAACCGCCGACATTGGACTTAACATGATATTAGGTCCACATCATAACCAACTAGATCAACCGAGCTGTTGATGTTTATCGGCAAAAATAGCTATATATAATCAGCTGCACCCGCTTGGCTGTTGCCGTGTGAAAGATCTCGCAGCTTACAGGTCATGGAGAGTACGACGCAAGTCTTTGATGGGCTCGTCATTGCCAGAGAGGGGCCTCACCCTGAGTAAAGACTGGAATCCTCTGCGTACATCTACTCGGGCCGCTTGCTTCGGCCGACCGCGCGTCACAGCGAAGCTCGTTTTGTGGGCAATCCCTGGCAGTCTCGCATGAGTTTCTCTCTACTTGCTGTTTCTTTCCGCTTAATGTGTTCCTTCCTGAATCTCTTTGACGGCGGAGCTGACAGTCGAATACCGGCAAGGCCCTTTCGACCGGAAAATCGGGAAAGAGAGGATGCACTTCAAGCTACTCCCCGCCACATTTCGCAATCCGTCAACCCTGCTCTGCAGCCTGAGCTGCCGCCACTGCCGCTGCAGTGACGAAAGTCGCGTATGCTGGCGGCGCAAATTCGGTCGCGAGTTGTTGCCCGACCGGATCCGGAAGCTCGACCGCAGCCCCCACGGCATATCGAGCTGCAGGCTCTGCCCCGGGCGTCGATTCAGCGGGGCCGGGCTGCGCAGACTGCTCGAAGCGAGGTGCGGATACAGACAAAGTGTCGGGAGTTGCCGAAGCGGACTGCACCGGTTGACGAGGAGCGACATCGGCTGGATACGACGCGAACGCCTTGACGAGACCTTCCGGTAGCCCGTAGAGTTCGGGAGCAATTGATGCTGGAGGCACTTCAACTTGCTCGCCTAACATTGGCGAAATATCGTCTTCGGTGACGTTCGAGCGGCGTTTCTTCGGCGGACGATCTCGAGCAACCTGCTTGTCCGTCACGCGCTTGCCGTTACAAGTCGGACAGAGCTTGATGAACGACGTTACCGTTTCCTTCGGGATGTATGACCACCGTTCCCTCAAGGTGGCGTAGGTCTTGTCACGACCGCCATGCTGCGAAATATGATGGGCGGCCGCAAGGACGTCGTAGATTTCGTCGCGCAAAGCGACTCGCTTGCCCTCATGCAGGACGCAGTCGAGTCCGTCCGGTCCGTGCATGAGGCGGAAGCGCTGCCGGACCCAAAAGCGGAGCTGAGGGTCTCCCAGCTTCGTATTCAAAGGGTTACGCAGGATCTCGCGGACTGTGTCGTGGAGATCTCGCGGCACTGCGGAGAAGAACAATCCTAGGTCAACTCGAGTTCCGACCAGCTGAGGACAAAAACCAGGCCATCTCAGGAGGACAACGATTGACAAAGACACTCACTCAACGCCTTATTGCGCTTGATCGGGTGAAGCTTGTGCATGTACGCCTCGATCGCGACGTCGAAGTCTGCGCGCTCGGGGAAAGCGCCGGCGGCATCATCGAACGGATCTGGCGCTTGGGTAAAAGCGTCGGTCGGTCCGAGACGCTCGGCTTCTTCGGACCTTTCGCGACTTGCGGCGATCGAGGACGAGCCCACGGGGGCAGGGGCCGTTTCTTCGTGGGCGGCCTGCTTACCGCCACTCTCGCTGGCTTGTGCCGCTGCCGGAGGAAGCGGCGGCGGAGTTGGCAACCGCGGTAGCTGGGTCTGGTGTTGAAGAGCGTCCGCAGAAGTGCCGACGTCGGCTGTCCTGAATGCGAGCGCCTTTTCGAGTACGGTTGCTTCCGAGAAGGATGCGACCTGGTCGGATCGGAACGAGTCGCCCGGAAGGTCACTGCCGGTTGGAGCGATCGCAGTCGGAGCGTTCGGCAGTCCCGCCGGCAGCCCCAAGAGGGGGTTCGCGGCGAAGGTGCTCGACCCTGGCCTTGTCGCCGTCGCGGTCGCCGTCGCCGTCCCCATGCCCGCCGGCCATCCGTAGACTTGTAAGGGCGCCTCGTACACCGTGTGAGCGCGTTCCAAGCTGGCGTTGACCTGGAAGGCAGCCGGTGCGCGACGTTTGGCGGCCGCTTGCATCTGGTTGATCTGTTGGCTGACGGCACTCACGCCGTATACCGCATGACTCGCTGGACCTCCAGCGCGCTGCCCTTCGAGGCTCGGATCGATGGCGAGCGGCGGCGTACGGGTGCGCTTTCGCGGCGTTGACATTGCGACAAGTGCTGACGCGAGTTTGAGGCGATGACAAAGTCGCCGCGACTAGGTCGCTTTATACTGCGGCGTCTCGAAGGTAGACGCACGGCAAGCCTGTACGGGATGCACTCGACCGGCGCCGTCACGGTCGCTGCGTACTTGGTCAAAGAGTTGCGCGTGAAAGCGAAGAGAGAGAACCTGGTCGAGTTTCGAATTGAGCGGGACTTGCCGTCACAGCCAGAGTCTCTATAGACTTTCGACAGCGTCTCGACGCGGCATGCCGCGTGTAGTGCCCTTCAACGAACGATAGACTACAGGTTCCGCTCAATTTTGCCCGCCAATTTCCGCTCAACCTCCCCGAACCGTCGCCGCACGCCGGCGAAAAGGCCTCGATGGGTCGCCCCGGGCCTTCGTGCATCCAGCGCATTCGTTGCGCGCGCGAGAGGCGAGAACGGGTCGCCCGGCCGGGCGCGCCCGGCATGCCGTCATGTATTATCGGAGCTGTAGCTGTATCGCGATGACCTCGGTCGGATGCCTCATTGTCCGTGAAGCTCAACGCAGATGAACGTCTCGGAGTTCGCTCTGCCGGACGGGCCTTGCTACGCATCGTAGGTGCAGCAGAATCTGATGCCGGCTCCCCTGTGGGTTGAGGCTGTAGCGGCGGTCGCGCTTGCGATTGTGGCCGTGACGGCGTTGACGGACCGGCGCCGCCACGTGAAGCCATCCAGCGTTTCTCCTGCTGCTGCTCGTAAGGCGAAAGCTCGACGAAGAACTTGGCGTCAAACTGCGCCTCTTGCAGGAAGGCGAGTAGGTCAGGACGGAGGTGCGAGTCCGGTTGCGACAGGATTGAAGGGTGGAAGAACTGCCGCGTCGCGCTAGCGAGATAGTTTCGCGCGTGAGCTTTGCCGCAAGCCTTTCTACGGCAGGGAACACGAACGTACGGATTCGCGGGGTTGGGAAGAATCCTGTCTACGCGCTTGGCGAGGTTGAAAGGCGGGACGGCAGAGCTGCGCACCGAGGCGTCAGGGTCAAGCGCTGCAAGCGGATCCGCAGCTCAGAGAACGGGAGCGCTGACTCGTGCGGTTTGAGTTGTCCCCACGGTGAATGGATCGGTCGCGTTGCTCGAGTGAGGTAGCTCTCGTTGAAAGCAAGCTTGTCTCGGACGGACGCAATCATCCAGTAGAGAGCAATGGCTGCTAGGTCCCCCTCTGCATAGCCACCGCCTATGTCGGCGTGAGCTCCCGAGAACCACACTTGGAGCAGCTTCTGAGGAGGTCCGGTTGGAGTCGGCGATGCTGGCGCGGCGGCGCTGAAGATCACGGGGAGAAAGTCGATTCGGTGTTCGTCGAGTGCGAGCGCATGGTACGTGCGCGCTACGCACGAAGGTAGTCGGGATTCGTCGAAGCCGAAAGTGTCGTAGCGGGTCGCGTAGGGAGAGGAGATCCGCAACGCTGCCGGCCGCCCACGAGTGCCAACCTGAAGTCTCCGCGCGTCAGCACAGACAGTCGACGAACTTTCGCCAGATTCGCGCACCATGTCAAATACTCCGAGACACTCGACGAGTCGCCGCCCTCGCAGAGCCTTCGCCTGCTGTTGCCGGAACGGCTCGATCGACTTGAGAAGCTTCGCGAGTCTGGTTTGGGCGTTCTTGTCGTCATCGTCGCCTTTCCCGGTATGAGCATCGAGTGCTTCAAACAGAACCGGGAACAATTCGAGGTAGGACTGAGGAGGAAGGACACCGATGACGTCCTGTGTGCAGGAACGAATCAGCCGTGATTCGCGGCGAAGAGGGCGCGCAGGGGTCCCGCGTACGAGTAGCGTGCACAGAAGCCGGACTGTGTAGGCGCCGCGCGAGAACCCGAACAGGTGGATCTGTCCGACTGCGCCGCGTAAGCCGGTGCCGTCTGCATTGGAAAGAGGGACGCCACACCTCGTCGCCAACCTGCCAGTTCAGCGCGAGAAAGTCATAGAGCGCTCTAACTTTCTGGCGCATGCCGCGACCCAGTCCGGCCGCGACCAAGCCGCTCGCAGTCGGCTCCTCGGTCCCGACTCCGGCCTGATACAACTTTATCTGCTCGACTGGCGGGTAGCTGCGCGCACAGAGTGGGCCTGTCACTGAGGCGCCCTTTCGTATGACCGGGGGAATATGACTAACCTTCGCTCGTCCAGATCTTCGATGGCGCGCGCAAGCTTCGCGACGTTGGAGTAGAGCGCAGGGTTCTTTTCGGTGCTGGCGTCCTCGAGCGTACCGTCACAGAGCAAGATCAGGCGCTTCATCAATGCCCTGCGGGCATCGGCAAGGCACGCACGAACGGGAGCGTCCATCCGAACGACAGGTGCGAGCTTGGAGTCTCCGGCAGCGAATCGGCTTGTCCGCGGAGGGGCCCAGAGCATCGACTTCGACCTCGAGCTCGAGCTTCCCGGCATGGCCCGCGATCATCGACCTGGCGAGATAGCAGCGATCGTTGTACATGGGCGGAACTATAGCAAGGGGTTGGCGAAAGCACATGTGATGTTTGAAAGCAGGAGCGTGGCAGAGCAGCAGCATCCGTTCGAGGGGAGCTCCCGTGTAGTAGACAGGTGGAGTGCGCCAAGGGTAAGTATGCGCAGTCAGTCATAGGGACAGTCAAGCCGGAAGAGCTCGATAAAGAGCAAAGGGACGGAGCAAAGAGGAGCAAGAAACGGAGAACGCGAGCAACGAGCTGTCACCTCGTCTTGTACGCCTATCGACCGGAGGGTGTGACGGTCGCTTTGGGCTAGCTCGACTCGGTACGCATACGTTGGGCTATCGCTGCCGCGTGCTGTTGCAGAGCTTGCCCGCTCCTTCCTCTCCAACCCCCACCTCGAGCCGACTCGAACCCACCTCGCCGACAGAACGGACGGACTGAACGAGCAGGGCAGGCAGCTTAAAAGATGCGCCGGATCGCCATCGTCGCGGCGCTTTTTCCGGCGGCGGCGTCGGCGTTTTATCTGCCGGGAGCTGCGCCGATATCGTACCGCGACGGAGACCCGGTCGACCTCACGGTGAACGCGCTCGGACCATACGGCGATTGGGGTGGCTACGGGCTCAATTCGTACGACGCGTATGACGACCGGATACCGTTCTGTCAACCAAAATCGCTCCACTCGCAGACCCTCTCGCTCGGGTCCGCTCTCAACGGAGACCGCCTGTACAACTCGGACTTCAACCTCCGAATGCTCAGGAACGAGTCCTGTCAAACACTTTGCACGACCGAGATCCTGCCGGACCAGACCGGCTTCCTCGAGACCCTCATCGGCCACTACGCGCACAGGTGGCTCGTCGACGGACTTCCGGCGGCCGAGATCCGCGGCGACGCCGACGGCGAGCTGTTCTACTCGGCAGGGTTCCCCGTCGGAGAGCGTCGCGTCTTGCCGCCATCTCCGGGATCGGGGGAGGCGGAAGCGGACCTTCAATTCGAGCATCGGTTGAACAATCACTTCACCATCATCGTCGAATACCACCCGAGACCAAAGGAAGGGGTCAACCGAGTAGTCGGCGTCCTCGTCTGGCCCCAGAGTATAGACTCGCTCGCGGAAGGAGGCAGTACGAGCCCGCCGAATTGCGCAGCGCAGCGACCGTTCATCCTTGCGGCAGACGAGGCGCAACCGCGCCCGGTCGCGTACACGTACGACATCATCTGGCGTGAATCGGCGGTCCCATGGGCGACGCGATGGGACAACTACCTCTACGTGTCTTCGGCGCGGATCCACGTCTTGTCGCTTGTCAACTCGCTCGTCGTCTGCCTCTTCCTCTGCCTCGTCGTCGCTGCCATCCTCCTCCGCGTCCTCAATCGCGACATCACCAAGTACAACTCTTTGTCGGGTGGATACGGATACGACCTCGGCGTCGACCCGGACGAGCAGGTGCAGGACGACAGCGGTTGGAAACTGCTCCACGGCGAAGTGTTCCGCGCGCCAAAGTACCGGATGTGGCTCTGCATCACGGTCGGGACGGGAGCTCAGATGGCGGCAATGTGCGGTGTGACTCTCGGTGAGTGTCGGAGTGACTCTCGGCTGCCCTTTGCATCCGGACGAGGCCGAGGTTAGCGACGAGGCGAAGAGGCTGACGGTTTTCTCCTGGCAGTCTTTGCGCTCTTTGGCTTCCTCAGTCCGAGTAACCGCGGCGCCCTCTCGACGGTCATGGTCGTCTGCTGGACTCTCTTCGGCTTCGTCGCGGGTTACGTCTCGTCCAGGCTGTACGTGACCATGCGGGGCGACGCTATTCGCAAGAACATCGTCTACACGGCTCTCGTCTTCCCTTCGTGAGTTCCGACGACCTATGCGCTCTTGGCTATCGAAGCTGACGTTCGCCTCCTCGCAGCGTCCTTTTCGCTTTCCTCCACCTCCTCAACTTCTTCCTCGTCGGGCTAGGCTCGGCCGGCGCCGTCCCATTCGGCACGTTCGCCGCCATCGCTCTCCTCTGGTTCGGCATCCACGTGCCGCTGACAATCGTCGGCGGCTGGATCGGCGTCAAGCGAGGAGCGCTCGAGGTGCCGACCCGCGTGAACGCGATCCCGCGCCAAATACCCCGCACCGAATGGTGGCTTCGCCCGATACCGTCGGCACTCCTCGCAGGGCTGCTCCCCTTCGGCGCAGGCTTCATCGAGGTGTACTTCGTCCTGCAGTCCCTGTTCGGCTCGAAGGCGTACTACGCGTTCGGCTTCCTCGCCCTGACGAGCTGCCTCGTCGCCTTGACGACGGCGTTGACATGCGTCCTGTTCGCATACCTTCAGCTGTGCGCCGAGGACTGGCGGTGGCAATGGCGGTCCTTCGTCAACGGGGCAGCGTCGGGCGGCTACATCGCCGCGTACGGGCTCGTCTATTGGGCGTCCCGGCTTCACCTCTCGGGCATCGCCAACAAGGTGCTCTTCTTGGGCTATCTCCTCTTCATCTCGGGCATGTCGGCGATCGTGACGGGCACGATCGGGTTCGGCGCAACGTGGGCATTCGTGCGGGTCATTTACTCTCGGGTCCGCGTAGATTAGACAAGCATCGCATAGCATTCTTTCCGTGTCCATACTCAGGCGCACAGATTGTGCTGGAATGCTTTGCACAGGTGCGAGAGACGAGAGAGATCTTCAGAGTTGCTGGTGCGAGTATTCTGCGGGAAGCGATGCGAGTGGTGGTACAGGAGCAGCGACGAGGGATACTGGTACTAGCTGCGAGGCTAAGCGAGCTCGAGCAGAGGCCTCCTCCGCAGAACGGCGGCATGCTTGAAGCGAGGATGGGGAGGAGGAGGAGGAATATTCATCGCTTCGGCTTCTGCGACCGCTCGCTTCTTGCGCCCGGGGTCGATCATGTTCGGATCGCCTGCGCGGCAGAGCTATAGACTGCATGTCAGCGCCATAAGCGCCAACGATGGGCACGAACCGAAGTGACGGACCTCGTAGTTCGCCTCCGGAATTCGGAAGCTGCGGACAACTTCCGGCTGGACGATCAAAGCACCAAGGAGACCTTGCGCTTGATGCCAGAGAATGTGACAATGCCATGCGTGGACTCCTACAAGAGATCTGTAAGCGAGAGAGCTCAACAAGTTATGATCAGACTTGACTTACCTGGATCGTCCGCAATTACGCGAATGATCACCCAGCTATCGCGGAGCAACGAGAGCGTATCACGACGAAGCGGGTTTTGCGTGTTCAAGTCGAGCGACGCGACCTCGCTGCGACGTGGCGTATTCGTCAGCCACCGACCATCGCACCGCCTCTGGGTTCACGTCAACTCACTCCGGCGAGATCATCCCGCTGCCGCGAGCGATGATGGCGAATGGGCGACCATGCAGATGGAAGGGATGAGGCGGTCCGACGAGATTCTGAATGACGATATCGATCGCTCCGAGACCCGGTGACTCGATGATGGCGATGCGACCCGTGAACGGATTCTCGCCGCGCACGACTTGATGCAAAAGCGGGCTGGGTGGATGGCGATCTCAGTCGCGCTTCGAGTCGTCCAAACAAGAAAGATGTCAAGCTTACTCGTAGGCGAAGTTTTCGCTGCATAGGTCCAATCGGTAAGTTTTCCTGGCTGACGAAGTTGAGAATGCTCGGACTCAGCGAGACTTACAAGGTGATGTTGTTGACTGTCCAGAGCAGCTCATCGACACCTTGGGCGAGGCCAGCTTCGTCGCTAACGTTGAGCGGGCCGATGCGCGACGAGTTGTAGTATCGGATCGTGTCGGCGAATTCGGGGACCGCAATAGGGATCCGAGGCTCCAAGATACGCTCGTCGAGGTCTGTACAAGGTCCTTCGGTGCGATCGCGCCAGTCCCGACTGCTCGGAAGCGCATCGCCTAGATCCTGCCCGGCTTCGCCTATGCGGACAATCAGCCGAGTCTGCGTAGTCAAGTCGGGAAACGGGGCGTCGAGGCAGTCCGTATTGATGTGCGCGCGGAGATAGAAGCTGTCGCCGACCGAGTCGCCCGAGGTGTCGAGGATCGCCGAATACCGCTGCGCGAGGTTGATCGGGATGCGATGCACAGGAACCGGCCAGACGGGGCAATCGTCTGCTTCGACGACGCGGAGGACATGCTCGTCGACCGAGACGAACATCTCTGGATGTGCACCGGCGTAAATGAAGCGCAGGCGGATACGTTTGTTCGGCGGGAAGACGAGAACCGGCAGGTCGCGTTGCGTCTTCTGATCACAACGCCCGCGGCGAGCTGAAGCTTCGCAATCGTAGATACCGGCTCCGTTGATCAGGCCGGATTGCGGTGAAGGTGCGAGGAAGGTCTGCGTAGTTGCCAAGTGAGCGTCTTGCGAAGTAGACGGCACACGGTGCGCAACGCACCTGATTGTAACCTTGAGGGGATAACAGGGCATCGACGATGACATCGCTCCGGTCGTGGTACCAATCCTGCAGGAAAATGATCTGCTCGAGATCAAAGTCTCGTCCACGTCGAAGCGGATCATTCGGCGAGTGGACGATGACCGGACCCGAAATCCCGTCGATGTAGGTCGCGCGACGATGCGAGTGGTGCCAGTAGGTACCGTATTGCTCGTCACCCGTGACCGGGAACTCGTACGTGAACGTAATGCCGGGGCCGATCGGGCACTGCGTGACTCCGGATGGGCCATCCATCCAATTCGTGCCGTTCTGGATTAGGCCGTGGAAGTGGACGGTCGTCGGCTGATCGAGCGAGTTCTTGACGTGCACGACGAGCAAGTCGCCGTTGTTGACTTCGACAAGCGGACCAGGGAACTGGCCGTTGATGAGCAGCATAGGGCGATGGACTGGTGTGCGCAAGAAGGTCAAGACGTCAGTACGTCTCGCATCGTGTTGGATCAGGAAGCCTCGCAGCTCACATCCGTCGGGTGCGCCGGGATGCTCAGCAATCTCCCAAAAGTACTCGCGACGCTGCGGAGCGGCGAAAATGTCCCACTGCGGCGAGAGGCGAAGCTCGCTCAACTTGCTCGTCGCCGAGGGACGAGCCGGAGCCCAGGGGCGCAGGCCGGTCGCCGGCGTGACGCGCGACGGGAGGAGGTCGTTGCTCATATCGTAAATATCGTCGTCGCCGCCACTTCGAGCTTGGTGGGCGGGATGAAGGCGAGTGGTGCCGATGCGAGGAGCGGGACGAGATCCACCGGAACGCGGCGTGTCGATGATCGGTTCAATACGGCCGGCCGGCTCACTTCCATTTTCCGGACAGATCGGCCAGCGGTTGTTTGTCTTGATGCAGTAGGAACCCTCGACGCCTGTGGGGTGATGAACCGGGATCAGCTACATTCCGACGGGCGCTCACCCAGCTCAGAGAGCACGCACAGCACGGTTGCTCAGCATCAGCTTGTTGGCCACCAGCTCCGGACGGCATCAAGCAGTACGCGAAGCCAGCTTCAGCTCGTTGGCAAGCGCAGCCGGATGGACCTGCGATTCGAGGGAGGCGGACATCAGGCGCGGTCCATGCCTGGGTTCGTCTGAACAGCGAGGACACCGCCGGACCGGACCGGACCGACTCACAGCAAACCGGACCATAGTCTTTGATGCCGCTGCACGACGAGTAGCCAAGCGGACAAGCGGTAAGGTCGCGAGCGAGGGCGAAAGGGGCGAAGAGGAAGATGAGCGTGAAAAGCGCGAAGAACAGGCTGGCGGTCCGAGCGCTGTTCCCGCGGTCGGTATTCATGTTGTGCTGGTACCTGCCTGTACTCGAAAGTAAAGTCCGGCTCGCAGATCTTGACGTGAGTAGAGACAACTCCGAGGGGGGAAGAGTGGTTCTCGCGGCTCGGTACCAGGTACCGCTGCCTTCGGATCAAGGGCTCGTCGGCGCGCATGCAGTATTTTTGCGAATCTCTCGGCCTCTCACGATCGGAGACCAGTCCGCGCTGTGAAGCAAATCTCGGGTAAAAATACACACGGGAAGCATCCTAGCCGAGGGATGAATAGCCGTTCCTGCTCGCGCCTCGTCCTGCCGGTCAAGCGATCAGTTTTCTCATACTCAGTCAGGTGTTCGCCTCGAGAGAGTCTCACCTTTGAACAAGTCCGACACGACATAAGGCAAGTCTCGCCAGACGTCGCGATGCGGAACCATATCCCAGCCCGTTGCTCCGTACTTGGTCCGGTTGTGGTACGCGCCGAGGACAAAGTAGGCGGCAAAGCCGAGAAAGAGGAGCGTGATGAACCAGCCAAAGAACCCCATCCCGGTCGCTACGGGATCGCGGGCGCTCTCGCCGTCGTCGTCTTCGGCGGGCGGTGATTCGTTGTCTTGGTCCGGCGGAGGCGAATCATTGTTGCCCCCTTCCTTCGATGCGGGGCAAGCAGCGAAGGACGTCCAGGAGAGGTAGAGGACGCCCGCGTCCGAATCGTACTCGTCTACTGTCGGCCGGGTCTGCAGGTGCGCATAGGATCAGTTGACAACGCCCCGCCGCCCGAAGCTCACGACAACGCACTTCTTTCGCGCTCGGGTCGCATTTGAAGTCGATCTTGACGCGCTGGTCGATGTCGTTGTACTTGCCGCCGCCCATCTCGAAGATCCACTCGTCTCTGGTCTTGCTGCCGCCGTGCTTCGAAGTCAATGCATCGGCGTCATTCGACACGATCGGTACGACGCTGAGGATGCGGTCGTCGAGGCCTGGCCGGGAGGTGAAGGTGCGCATGCAGAGGCGGGTCCCGGCGGGGCAGTCGTCCTCTGGTGCATCGCCCGACGGGTCCGGCAACGGCGAACACAGCGATAGCGAGTAGCGCGTCTGGGACGAGAGCGTGTCAGCTCTGTTCGTGAACAACTCTTGTTGTAAACTGGCGGATCTGGCGTTGGCGGGATTCGCTCGCAGCCATCGTACCTTTGTGACGGTCGGCGGGGTCTGTGACTCTCGATCCCATTCGTGGACGCCTTCGAGCTGCAACTGAGCGTGTCAGCGACTGCGATGGACTTTGTTCGCCGGCTCTAGAGCGATTGCTCACCTGCGAGAGATCAAACTGATGACCTCCGACGGATAACGGCGAGCAATCGAACGCGGCGCGGGCCAGAGTCACCGTCGAGATCCAGGCGCAAGCAGTCCATAGCGGAGTCCGTACTCTCATGTCGCGTGAACTCCTGCTGGAGTGAGTTTGTCGAGGCTATAACCGCATGCTCGTCGATGACGAGGCGATTGTGCGCAAGTTGAGTTGGGCCGACGGCACACTCTCGTCGGCTTCTAGGTCACTGTGCGCGTTCCGAGTCGGAGTTCCCTAGTGAGAGTAGTTTCGTATGGATTACTGCGTTCCCACTAGAATTGATCCGACTCGAGGCGAGAGACGGCTATCGAGAGTTCCCGGTCCCGTTCCAGTTCGAGGTCCAATCGAGAAACGACTTTGTCTCCACTCGCCGAATTGTCCGAAAGCGACGTCGCTGCGACGCAAACTCGGCCTATAACTAGCCCTGGAACCTCGCACGGCTAGCCCTCGTGTACAGCTTTCAAGGCCCTGCACGGCTGACTGTAGGCGTCGGCCCCGCTCAAAACTCGACCGGCGACCCTCTGGCACGACCTTCCGATTGTCGATCGCCTCGCTTAAGGCGACCTCGGGCGCGTTCGGTGAGCATACGGACGCGACAGTCCTATACAGATCAAGTCGACTAAACTGACTCGATCCCACGCCGGATCAGACAGACAGGTCGCGCGCGATGTCGGACGGGCCGCCGCCTCAGCACCCCGGCTACCCCGGAGCGTATAGCCCTTGGCACGCCTCGCCTACCCACATGCCGCCGTACATGCACCCTCTAGCCCATTATCAACTCCAGCACTTTTACGCAGCTCAGGGCTTGCCCATCCCGCCGTTCATCGGCGGACCTTCGCCGTCTTCTTCGGCTTCTGCGTCGACCCCCGCGGTCCCTTCCCCATCTCGGAGTAACGTCGAACCGTCGCCGAACGCGACCCAACCGGAACACATGGCGTCGAACCCGGCGAGCGTCGACACCCCTTCGGTCGAAGCCGAGAACGCGTCGCCCGGTTCGTTCGCCGCTGCCACTTCCGCTTCGCCCACTTCGCCCTTGAACGCCTCGACGTCGAGCGCGGCAGGCAAACTCCCGACGCAACTCGATCCGAACGGTGCGGCTGCGTCAGTGCCTCTGCCGCCACTGAACGACCCGCGCGCCCTCTTGCAGCGCTCGCTGCAAGGGATGCACCAGCTCGTCACGGCCGGCAACTTTGACGCGCGCCCGTCGCGACAAGGTCCAGGTCCGCCGCCCAAGAGCGGAGCGTGTGCAGCGTGCAGGGCTGCCAAGGCCAAGTGCGACCAGGGGCAGCCGGTCTGCGACCGCTGCGTCAAGATGCAGCTCGAGTGCAAGTACCATGTCTTCAACAAGCGCGGACGGAAACGGACGCGAACACCGTATGTTTTCTCTCATCCATGCCGTTAAAAGCGCTTCCTACGCTCACACGAGGTACCTCGAGCAGGAACCAGATCATGCTCGAGAACTGCTACGAGGACCTGGATCGAGCCCTCCTGCTCCTCTCCGAACGGACATTACCCGTCATCGCCGAGCACGTCACCGATGCCGCCTCGCCTGTCGACCAGAAGCCGCGAATACCGACTGCTTCGACTTCGTCCGGGCCAGGGCTTCACCCTCCAGACGCCTATCGATCTCAAGGGCCTCGCGCTTCGTCCTCGAGCTCGACATCACCCGGTGAAGGAACCGACGAGGACGACCCGACCTCGCGCGAGCTCAAGAGCGTCATCGAGTCGCCTCTGGCGGTGTTGGCGCACATCTCGAGCTTGAAGGTCAGCGAGAGTACCGAGGAGGAGAGCGGGAAACGGTTCTTGCCGAACCGGGCGGACGGAGGGCCAAATGGCAAGGACCAGGGCGGGACCGCCGGCACAGCAGCTGAGGGCTACTTTGCGACCGGTATGCTCGAGACCTGTGTGCTCAGAGGGCGAGACCATCACTGACGCAGAGGTGATCTGGCAGGCCTGTACCAACTGCGATCGGACGCAGATCCGGCTCACGACCCGATCAACCTCGGCATGCTCACGTTGCCAGAACTAGAGCGTGTTGTTGAATTGTGCGGTCATCGAGTAGGCGAGCTCATGAGACCTGCTCTGCTGACTCGGACGTATCCGGCAGCTACTTCTCCTCCTTACGGCCATACTTCTTCCACCTCGAACCGAACCTCCACACCCCTCGCTTCCTTCGGGACGTTTCGCCATTCCTTACAACTACGATCGCTTATATCGCAGCCTCATATCTGCCCGGACTGCACGACCGAGTCGACCGCCTGCACGAGCACGTCCTGCGGCTCTCGGACCGCGTTTGGAGCGAAGGCCTCAAGTCGCTCGAGATCGTCCAGGCTTACCTACTGCTGATGTGCGTACGATGCGTTCCGTCCGGTCGTGTGCCGAGTAAGCTGACTCCGAGGTCCCCCGTGCAGCCATTGGACGCCGATCGAGAGCGACTGGGGCGACGACCGCCGGTGGAGCTGGCTCGGCCAGGCAGTGTGCGTGCTCGTTCTCATTCGCTGGTGTCTGTCGCGCGCGTAATCGAGACTGACTTTGCGTTTGTCCCACAGCCGCATCGCAACCGAGATCAAACTGGACAAGACGATCAACTCGCTCACGTACGAGTTCTACCGCTCCGTCACACCGCTCGGGCCGGGAGCGTCAGATGCGCTCAATGACTCGCGGGCATGGACGTGGAAGCTGCTCTTCGTGGCCGAGATTGCGTACGTCTCCCACGCTTTGAACTTACTCTGAAGGTGATGCCTCGGACTGAACGAGATGAGCTTATGGCAGATTGTGCGGTTCGACGGGTCGCCTCGCCTCAATACACACGCTCTCGCTTTCGACGCCCGGCCCCGAGCTGCCGAAACAACCCGCGCCGACCGACCCGAACTATCACATTGCCGCGCTCGTCACTTTGAACCGGATCTACACCAAAGCGATCGCGCACGCAAACAGCCTCGCCGCGTCGGAAGATGGCCACGAAGCCAAACATCGCGCAGGCTTTGAGGACGCTTGGCGGTGCGATCTCCGTGCTTGGGCGGCGGAGTGGCCTGATATCAGTAAGCTCGCCGCTTGCTCTTTGTCGATGCGGAGACTGACGAAAGCGACCGCCAATCGCAGACCCTTTCATCCGCCTCATCGCTCAGCACAATACGACTATCCTGACCTCGATCTCGCTCCGCTTCAAAGGGCCGGTCATGCCCGTGCTGGAGGAGTGCCGGCGATCCGCTTTCGAGACCGCCAAGATGGCCGTAAATTGGCCAGACGACAGCTTGAGATGGACGACGAATCTCGTCATCGTCAATATTGCGTACGTCCCTGCTTCGTGCGAGGCTCGAAACGGCCGTTGACCTGGACTCCCTACAGCTACGCCGCGACTCTGCTGCTTCGGGTCAGTTCCGGCTCATTCACCAGACCGCGGCTGTTGCACGTGTGCTGACGCTCGACTCGACGTTCTCAGATAACCGGAGCAAAGTCCGAGCCTATCGACCCCGAGACAAAGTTTTTGTGCGCGATCGTTGCAGAACTGCTCGTGCGCATCGGCGACGCTCGACCACCCGTGTACGTTGTTTCCCTTGTTGCCCCCGCCCTCGTTCCGACGCTGATTCGGCGATACAAGATAGACGTACGCTTGCGACTTTGCACGGCACCCGGATCCGGATGCTCCTTCAGGCCGAAGGACCAAAGGCATCCGGCTCAGCAACTCCCGCCGTCTCGGGCGACTCGATACCGACCCTGTCCAATATCATCCCTGTCCACACCCCGTTGCCAGCGTTCGGGATGCACACGCCGTACCCGTTCGGACCGATCGGACCGCCAGGAGGACCAGTCGCGCACGCCGACTTTTCGCTCAATCAGGTCCCGCCGACCGTCTTCAACCTGCCGATGCCGGATTCGCACGCCCTCTGGGACCTTTTCAGCGAGTCTGCCGCTGCCGCTGCAGGACCAGCCAGCGAAGCGCAGTCTCCGAGGCCGCCAACCGCCAATGGACCGATTGGGGCCATGACTCCGTCTGCAGCGGCGGGCACCGGCGCCAGCGAGCAGCCTACTTGGAATGGCACAGGACCTCGGCCGGACGAGTGGATGTACAAGAGCCTCGACCAAGATTGGCTCTCCTCAGAACCGGGCGCTTGGGCGTGGTAAAATAGAGCTTTCCGACACGTGAAACTCGGCGCACTTTTGCAATTTGCCCGCGTCTCCGGACCCCTTCTTGGTTCGCTGCATTCGACTCGCAGATAAAAGGATGCAAAGTGCTGTTCGTTGGCCATAGATCCCGGAAGAGGGTGCCAGCTGCGGTCACCGAGGTTAGACTGGGTACCCCGCAAACCGGAGAGCAGGTCCGGGCCCTTGGCGGCCGCTGCGTCATCAACGGCGGGACGCGGCGAGGGAGCCGGTCGTGTGGCACGCACCCGTTGCTGCTGCTGCTGTCTCGTTGCGCTCTGTAGTCGTACTGCACCGCTTTCAAACCACATGGGAATCGCCGGCAAGGTCAAGCACGTCCTCGGTCACGGTGAAAAGGGTGGAGACCCCGAGGAGGGCCAGTGAGTTCGCGTTGCTATCATGCCGAGCTGTTCGGCTTGGTTCCGTCGCGCTGGATGGCTAACCCGGTATTGCCCTTGCGCAGGTCGTCCTCTTTGCCTCCAGCTGGCCAACAGAGTCCGCCGCAGCCCAGCTTCGAGGGACCCGGCGGACCTGAGGCACCGCATAACGGAGGCGAAGCGTACGGTCCTTTCATTGTCTCAAAGATGTCATTCCGCCGACGTTGACCTCATTGCTCTTCTTACACCAATCAGCCGGTATGAGCGGACGCATCAAGAGTCGGCGGCGGACGCCGCTCGGAGACGGATGGGCTACGAGGATGGGACGAAATGACGAGGAGTCGACTTGAAAGGTCTGAACTGGACTGTACATACCGCCATACTTTTACTCGCATCGACGCATTGTAACCATAGGCGCTAATCTCTTCGGTCCGGGTGGGCCGTCTTGACTGGCGAATTTGCTGAGGGCGCGCGACGAGGTGGAAGCTGGATTCCATGGAGTCGGCGAATGAGCTTCGGGCTTTTAGGAGTGCCCTTGCACGAGCTGCTTCGGTACTCATAGTAAACGCGATCGCGCTCTGGACCCTGTGCGAACTGGCTTGCGAGTCCGCCGAGGGAACGAACTTTGAGTCGCTGCCCCTGTTCCCCGTCGCAGCTCGACCTCTTCCTCTTCCTCTTTCGCCGTTTCGGTCATCAGGCTCGCGCGTGAGTCCGCAAGACGGTCACTCGCTGCTGCAAACTCGCTGTGTCGCTTGAGTCGTACCCCGCGGGTTCCTACGCTGAACGCGTCGTCCTACGAACCTGCAGAGTCGTTACTCGTCGACGCGAGACGCGTATCTCCCCCGAGCTGGCTGGTCCAGCCCGAGACCCGACGAGCCTAGCAGCATGACGATGTTTCAGCGTGTCAAGCACGAGCTCACGGGCCGCAGACTGGTCTGGAACATCTTGTGAGACGAGCATGTTCTGCCGGCCGAAGCGACGATACGGACAGCTGACGTCCTTCGCCGGTCTCAAAACCCCCGTGACAGCTTCTACGTGGGCCATCTTCTCGTCTTTGTCTATGGTTGGTGGAAGCAGGCCCAGGACGAGCGCCTCGCTGCCTTGAACAAGCTCCGTTTCAGCGTCTGGACGTCCCGCGGGGCCGGCCTCTGCCTCGGGATCGACGGTCTCTTCCTTGTCCTGCCCGGTAAGCCCCGCCGATCAATCTGTGACCGCGCTCTGACTGATTCTGAGGCGGCCGAGCAGTCTTGCGGAACGCAATCCGCTTCGTGCGTCCTCTCGTCGGGGCGTTGATCCCGCTCGACGAGCATGTCTGGATGCACCGCCAATTTGCGCACTCGCTTCTATTCTGGACGGTCGTGCACACAACAGCACACTGTAAGTTCACTTCTCAGTCTTCTCCGAGGCTGTCCGAAGCGATCAAAAGGGGCTACAGGCAGCCCGAGGCGCCGATTTCGGGCCTTCTCAAGCGCAAATATGCACCGGCTTCATGACTGATCAAAGCTCGCATACACGTGTAGACGTCAATATGATCCAGGTCGAGCGCAGCCAAGTACGCAAAGAGGCGGCGTGGGCGATTCTGTTCACGCAGCCGGGCGGCTTTACCGGGCACGTCATGCTTGTCCTGATGTTGCTCGTCTACACGACGGCGCACGCCAAGATCCGCAAGCAGAGCTACGAAGCTTTCTGGTACACCCACCACCTCGTGAGCATGCGAACGTACTCACTATCAAAGAAGGCATCAGAGAGGCTGACCAGTTCCGACCCCGCCCGCAGGTCGTTTTCATCCTCTTTTGCCTGTACATACACGCCATCGGCTGCTTTGTTCGCGGAGCCCTTCCGGGTCAGCCCGTCCGCTGTCTCGGCTACGGCTCGTGGACTTGGACGATTTGGGGAGGCATCGCCGTCGTGCTCGAGCGCGTCGTTCGCGAGGTACGTGTGGTCTCGGTTCTTGCCTCACTGCAGCTGTCGGCTTGACATGCAACTTCTCGCTCGCAGATCCGCGCTCGCCGCTCAACCCGAATCACAAGCGTTCTACTTCACCCTCAGGGAACCATCGAGCTTCGCTTCACGAAGCCGTCCCTGCGATACAAATCCGGTCAATGGCTCTTCCTTAACGTGCCTCGCCTCTCACCGCTCCAATGGCACCCGTTCACCATATCTTCGGCGCCCGAAGATCCTTACATTTCCGTACATATCCGTCAGGTCGGCGACTGGACTTTGTGAGGCTTTTCGAAGATCGTAAACGTTCTCGGACTTGTCTCCCCTGCCGCTGACACTGCTGCGCCGCCTCGCTGAGCAGAGAGCTTGGCCGTCTCCTCGGCTGCTCGAACGAAGTCGCGATGGCGCTTCCAGTCAGCGGGCATCGCAAGTCTTCCATCCTCCCGCTGCCTTTCATCGAAACAGAGAGCTTGGCCGACAAATACACTCAGGACGGCATTGTCGACTCGGACAAGGGCGACTTCTACGATGTCACGCAAGACGCGTTACAAGCGGCGGGCACTCTGCCAGAGCTTCGCATCGACGGGCCGTATGGAGCACCATCGCAAGACGTTTTCAAAGCGGAGGGTAAGCGAGACAGGGGTTGCACGAACCGTGGTCTCTGGCATGCCGCACTGACGAGCCAAATATGACAGTCGCGGTCCTGATCGCGGCTGGCATCGGGATCACGCCGTTCGCGTCAGTCCTCAAGCACATTTGGTCCGTCGTAGCGGTTGGTCACTGCCGATTCCGCGAGTTCTTGACAAGCCGCCTATTCACGATTCGCAGGTATATGCAGCAGCAGAACCGCCTCGGCGCTCTCCGTCGCGTCCAGCTGATTTGGGTTGTTCGCGATACGGAAAGCATGGGCTGGTTCAACGCTTTGCTGCGCCAGCTTGAGCAGGTGCGCTTTTTGCGCGCGAAGTGCTGGCGAGTGAGCTCACGGGACGCGCGCTGCAGGCCCAGAGCGACCCGAACTTCCTCAGGATCAGCCTGTACTTGACGCAGCGCGTTTCACCGGCCATGCTCGCCAACATTGCCGTCCACGCCACTTCGGACGACAGCACCGACGCCATCACCGGCCTCTCGGCCCGCACGCACTTCGGTCGACCCGACTTTGCCGTCTTCTTTGACCACCTGACGACAGCGATCGAGAAGGGTTTCTACCTTCCGGGTCGCGAGAGTTCGCTCAAGACCACCGTCAACGGTGAGTACTCGGTCAACAGCTTGTACTACGGGTACACGAACACCTCGTGCCTGATGCGCGCCCACACTATCAGTCTTTTTCTGCGGACCCGACGCGATGGCGAAGGAGATCAAAGCCAAGGTCAAGAGCGCAAACAGTGCCGGCATCCGCTTCTCCGTCCGTAAAGAGCACTTTGTCAGTCTTGAACCTACTCTGCTACACCTTCGTTCTCTATGTGGCGCGGCTCACATTGTACTCGCAGTGATCGAGTACCGTCTTCGGTCCGCAGTCGTTCGCTTTGCTTTGCACTTTACCTCCGCGTCGCTTTCCGTTTCACCTCGCACAAGGTGCCGATCTACCCGTAGCAGCTGGTCTGCAAGCTTGATATCTACCGTTGCAAATCGTTTTGCAGATCGGGCAGGCTAATGAAAGATGTCTTCGTCGCTGCCGAGCTCCATCGGCTCACCGTCCTCGTCGGCCTCGAGCGTGACCGTTTCAGACTTGGCGGGCGGATTCGAGGCATCCAGCATGAGCGGCACACCATCGAGATCCGCATCGAGAGGTGCGCCGTTAAGAGGTGCGCCGTCCAGATCGTCCATGGCCGATGGGCCGTCGACGATTTCCTCGACGGGCTGACCGTCGAGATCAGCTTGGACAGGTGCCCCGTCAAGGTCGTCCCGAACGGGCGCGCCGTCCAGATCATCGTCAACGTCGCCGCCGTTGGACTCGGGCGCTGCAGGAGCGAATTCAGCGGCCTTGAAGCTTGGCTTGAAGCCTGATTTCGCTTGCGCTGGGGTTTCCTCCTCAGCGACATCTTCAGCGCCCATGACCTGCGCAGCGATCTCCGGCGGCAGGCTCGAGACAAAGGCGTCGACATCCATCTCGGCAGTCGCGGCGGCACCGCTCCCTGCAACGCCAGGTTCGACATCGAGGCCAGCTAGGCGCTGCTTAAAGTCCTCGATCACCGCCGGCTCAAAGAGCATCCAATCGTTCGCCCACACGTCTATGACCTGCATAACAGTGACGATAGTCAGCCTCCAGTCGAAATCACACCATTCGATAGGATCCATTAACTCCGCACCTTCTCGATGAGACCTCGGAACTGCTCTGCTTTTAGTCGACCCGGGAAGCTGAGGTAAATGTCGCCGAGGTGGTCGAAGACGGCCGGCAGCTTCTTCTCGAAGATCGAGCGGTAGACCCAGGCGTTCGGGACCGACGCCGCGGCATTATGGAGAATATCCGAGACGAGATGGAGACGCGCCAATTTTCGCGGAACCGGCGTCGAGTCGATAGTTAGAGAGCAGACGAGAATGTCGGCGATCTGAAGCATCACGATAAAATCAGTCACGGCGTGGGAGCGGATCAAAATCGGGTCGAACTCACGTAAGAAGCGCAGTCGGCATGCTCGAGCGCGAAAGCCATGCCGCGCGCAATCTTCTCGCGCGAGCTGGTGAGACCTCGCAAGAGACATTCAAAGCGGCGAAGCGCGAGCCTGCCAATCTTGCCCTTGCCGACCCTTTCGTCCTCGGAGGATTCTTCGCTGTCTGAGGAATAGACGTCGGCACTTCCCTGCCGTTCCACTATCCGTCAGCACTCTGTTGAACCAGCTCAGAGACCGGGAGCGACTCACTTGGTCCTCGAACGTGGCCACCAGAGGCGGTTCGTAGTCTGGATCGACGAGCATGCGGAAGTAGTGGAAGCTCGGCCGCTGCAGGAGTTCTGAGCGTTAGTGCCTGTCTCAGTAAGGCGTATCAATTTGAGCACACCTGATCATCTTGAAGGAAGGCAAAGCGGGGATTGTCCTTCTCACGTTGGCGAAGCACGTCCTCGAACGCCTTGCCATTGTCGCGGACCTTTTTCGCAACCGTGACCAAGAAATTCTCGTCCGCTTCGTCTTCGAGCTCGGGCCATGATCTCGCAGCGCGGGAGCCTCGCGACGAGCGACCTTCGGGAGAGCGCGAGCGCCGCTTGCGAGGTCGCAGGATCTCTTGTGGATCGGTCGGCGAACGAGAGCGGGAGCGGGACCTGGATCGCTGACGAGACCGATGGCCTCCATGATGCCGGTCACGATAGTACGCCGAATCTGGTTCCGGCTCTGCGAGGACCTGGGACGTCAGCGAGGGACCGCGATATCGATTGCGACGCAGCGGAAAGCGGGCTTACCGTAGAGAGCGCGTGCTGCTATCGGGACCGCCTTTCCCCAGCTGATCTTGATGACGTTGTCGCCCCATTCGACACCATCCATCTCTTTAGCTGCTCGCTCGGCATCCGGTCGCCGTAGGTAAGCGACGAAGCCGCCCAGCTTCCGACCTCCGATCGAAGCGAGTTGACCAGAGTCAAGACGAGGCCACATGATCTGTGCAGAAAGAAGCCCCAGGACATCAGATGCCGATTTCGAGTGGGTCAATGCCATCCGAGGCAGAAACAACGCGGTCCGGCTCACCTTGACGCTGCCGATTGGGCCATACTGGGCAAACATCTTCCCGAGCGCATCCTCCGTGATGTTCTGCGGCAACCCACCGACGTGGATGTTGGTCGTGAGAGGATCGCCAGTGTCGTAAGAGCCGGTGAGAACCGGTGCATGCTCTCGGGCTGTGGTACGAGTCTCGTCAGACACGACTCGGATCGTCTGCGGAATGTAACGGCTTACCAGCGAGAGCAGTCACAGAAGCCCCGACTGCGCGAGGTATAGCGGTCAGGTTCGAACATAATCACGGAGACCGGAGCGACAGCTCACCTCGACCAGCCGTTTGTTTCAGCCTGTCCTCGCGAGCAGCCTGATCCCTAATTTCTCGGCGACGACGAAGCAAATTCCGAGAGGACGATGGGACGGCAGCATAGAAGGGAATCACGAAGTCAATAACGTGTTCGCGATGGGAGAGGGCACAGACCGGCGGCAGGTGAAGGTGCGGCAGGCAGGTGGACGGGTAGGAGGGAACTCGAGGAACCTCTTGAGCTGTTCGAGAAAGTCGTCACCGGCGCGCTTCTTGCGCCCGCCGAGAGCGCTTGGTTTTGGTGGAGTCGGCGTCTGCGCAGAAAGGGCCGTCAGACCGCAAACAGAGTGACGACTAGCGGATCTGCAGAACACGACTGACCTCGTCGTCGTCTCCCATAAAACTGGCAGCCACCGGTCTCGACGGTGTCGGCCGGCTCTGCGTCATCGCTCTCGGTCCAGTCGGCACTGGAGGCGCGCTCGGGCCTGCGGCAGGGCCCGTTGGCGGCGCCGAAGCAGAGGCGGAAGAGGCTGCCGGCCGGTCGGCGAGCGGGTTGTACTTTTCGGCGCCGCCAGCCTTGACAAAGCCCTTGCCGACCGTCTTGACCGCTTTCCCGTAACCGGGCCGTGCGCCGCTGGACGGTCCCGTCTCCTCATCGCCGCCGAACGAGTCGACAAAGTCTTTGTACGCGGCTGCCGCTTCCTCGGCCTCTTTCCGTTGCCGTTCGGCTTCTGCCTCGCGTTCGAGTTCGAACTTGGATTTGCGGAGGATCCCTTGCCCCTGGAAGCGCGCAATCTTGTTGGCGGCGACGGCCGATGCCGCCTTGAACGGCCGTTCGTCGTCCGAATCGCCGAGGGCGAGCCGTTGCCGAGCGGGGTCCATAGCGTAGCGAGAGACTTGCTTGCCTCGGAGTGAGCGCAGGGATCAGAGCGGGTTCTAGAGAGGAGAGAGGGGATGAAGGAGAGGAACGAGGCGGAAGTTAATGAAATGGAACAAAGTCTCGACTCTTTATGCGCAGGCACGCTTCAACTATACGCAGGCGGCGCTGTTGCAGTCAAGAATGTAATGGTTCCGAACGATCCGGATGCGCAGCGATGCGAGGCCAAGGCGGCGGAGGGAGAAAAAGTATTCCGCAGCGTCGTACAGGGATGTGACTCCCTTTGCCTGGACTATGTCACGCGAAGCACCCGTAGAAGCAAACTTCCAAAGATGAATGTACTACCCAAGCGGCGGAAAGGAAAGGCATAGCGAGACGGCAGAGAAGTCGGTCAGAAGTGTGAGGGAGGGAGATGCTGACGGAGGAAATGTCCTTGTCATGCGGCGAGTAAGCCGAACGTTCCATGCCGGACCCCACGCGGACGACCTTGCGCGCCATCGATCTGAGCGTGCTGCAGACGCGCGAGCAGGAGCGCGTCGTCTGTTTCTTGCGGGTCGTCCTCGACGAAAAGCCGATCGCAGTGCCATTTGGCGCGGTCGCGTTGGAACTTGGCGTCCCTTCCTTCCGCGGTATCGAGGGTTCCTTCGAATTCGTGTTGGGCGACGAGCGCGCGGGCCCAGTCGAACCATGTGTGCGCGACCGCAGCGTTCGGAGTCCTCGCGCGGACCCCGACTTGATCGCTCGCCCCGGTGTTCGAGGCGGCCGCTTCGAGAGCGAGCTCGTCGTCGATCTCCTGGTTGTCGTGGACGATGTCGAAAATCGAGGCATAGTGCCACTTGGCAGAGTTCGGCTGAAGCGGGTGAAGTTTGCGGAATTCCGCGTACAGCTCAGGCGTCAAAGTGTACACCGGTTGGAGTTCGCTGAAGAGGAACGGCACGCAGAACGGCCTGTATTCGACAACGACAGGAGTCTGATGACGCCGAAAGCCTGTCAGCGAGTGCTCGTCAACTCCGTGCAAGCAGGAAGGACCCCGGCTCGGCACTTACCTGTGCTGGAGGGGCCGCGAACATGCTGTGTGCGTTATGCTTACGAGCGATTGTCGTCAGGAGAAGAAGTACCGGTATGGAAGGAGAGACGCGACGTGAAGAGCTTGCGGAGGCTGGTCGCCCCAACACTTTTGACGGGGCCTGAGCGCGCGCGGAGTGGTTCAGGCGAGTGGGATTCGGCGGTTCCGCAGCTCAGCGCGTGACGTCAAAGGCCACGGTGAGCGTGACGTTTACTTGGTCTCCGGTCGAAAGAACCTCTCGAATTCGGCCGGACGTGGCGCGATGTGCGGCCTCATTCGAGCTAGTCATTAGGTTAATTCTTTGCTCGGACCACTCCTCAGCGCGAATAGCAAGAGCCATGCTGGCAGTCTGCCACCCCGCACAGCTTGCCGAGGTGCACAAACCGGAAATCACTGTACAAACATGGGTGTCTTGCAGCGCGAAAAAGCCAGACTTGTGCGGATGGTCGTCTAGTCCATCCGGGCCTTCAGCCACCGCTTCGTGACCTTGTCCTGTAGAACGTCCGAGCTACGTCAGTAAGCGCATTCTCTTTCTTTTGTCCGACCGCGAGCGTCGGAACGGCGAGACACCGCGCTGAACGGTCACCCGAAAGCCTCGAGCGAGCACAGAAGGAGAACGGAAGAATGAGAGCTCACCTTCTCAATGAGCCACACGACAGCACCCCATCCCGAGTACGCGTCCCGGTCGACGGCGTTCAGCAGCGTCTGCGACACGGTCTCGAACAGGTCCTCGGCTGGCAGGTCCGGCTCCCATAGCGATTCGGCCATGCCGAACAGCTTTTCGGACGCGGTTCCCGACACGACAAAGTCCTGAAGGCGCTCGACTCCGCGGTCAGCGCCGGGTGTTTCCGAGGCGTAGCCAGCGCTGAAGCCAGCGCTGAAACGGAGCGCACCTTTGCAAAGTTGATGCAGCCGATCAGATCTGTCGCCGCGATGAACGGCTCGTCTTTGCTGTTCAAACCTAGTTGCGCACAGGACTCCATGTCAGCACACTCGCTTCCGTGCGTGGCAGGAGGAGAGTCAGCGGCTTACCTGCGACCACCGGCTCGACGAAATACGGTCCGAACCTGCAACGAGAGAGGAGATCGTCAGCGCACGCCAACCACAAAGGCCACCGTCCAGCACGGATGCTTCTTCGCTAGCCGTGCACTTCTCGATGGACCCTTGTGTAGGTGGAGAACTGCGACGTACCTCCGCTCGTACAGCGTGCTCGACACGAGGTGGCAGAACGTCTCTGGCTCGATTGTCCGCTCCTCCTTCATCGCGTACAGGTTGACACGTTGCCTGAGCTTGTCGCGGACCGTGATAGTGTCGCTTGCGAGGCCGGGCAGGCCAAAGTAGGTTCGCTCGGTCGCGTTGAAGACCTAGTCGGCGCTTCCAGCGTCAGTTCAGTCGCCCGGTGAAGGGCGCGCAAACACCGCCGTCTCGGTAGCGCCTCTGACAGGTGCCAAGACCACCCGGAGCGCGGAGCGGAGTTTGCGAAGCGAAGGGAGACCGACCTTTTCAAAGTTGCACGCGACGGTCAAGGCCTGGTTACCGAGTCGGAGGTCGCACGCGATGGCGACGCAGTTCTTGCCGACCATTGCGATGCAAGAGCCCTGCATGCATGTTACCGCGTCGTCGGAGATGTAGGCGTAGCAACCGAGGCGAGGGACGTGAGAGGGCGCGAGGGCATTACGCAAGCGGGGGAAGATGGAGAACCTCGTCAGCTCGTTTAGACCCTGGATCTGCGAGGCGCGCAAGAGTTCTGCTTACACCGTTGAGCTCCATGACCGACTACGTAAAGTTACCATCGGCCCATCGGGAGCGAGACGTCAGCTTGTAGCGAGACAAGTCGCACACGCAAAGGGAAGCGACGGACCATGTTGGGCAGATCTCTCGTTCGAGGCGGGCGGGCAGCAGGGTAGGCGGTCTTGATTGAATCGACGAGTCAGAGGAGAGAATGTAGTTCGCTATAGAGAGAAGCTTGCGAGACGGGGTGAAGGCAGTTCAAAGCGAGTCGTCGACGACTTGACCCGCTGACGACGAGTTGACGACGACGACAACGACGACGCATCTCTCCGACTCTCGACTCCTGGCCGTATCGCTCGCTTCCAGACGGTCATACAACAGCTCAGCGCGTCCTCACGAGACAGCTTTGCATCGATCATAAAGACTCTAACTGACTGCAGTCCTCGCTACTGTGATCCGCCGAGGTCACCCTCGCGGCCGGTGCACTGCACTTCGAGGCGCGAATGCCTCCTGACTGTACAGGCTCTGCTGGCTGGCAGCTCCTCGAAATGCCGACTCGGAGCAGGGCGCCCGGCAGGTCCGCTGCTTCCGCCGCCGTTGCCGTTCGCCGAAGCGGACCTCCCAAGTTTGGGGGCCGTCGCCCGGCCGGCGATCACAAAAAGTGTCGCTTTCCGCCTGCAGGCCGACGTCGTTGCTTACGTCGCTTCTGCTCTTGCTTCCCCTCGCTCTTGAGCTTTTAGATACGATCCACTTGCTCTGGTCTCGGTTTCGCCGTACAAGTCAGCTCTTAGCGCAAGCTCTGCTTCAGAAACGAGATCGTCAAGTCGTGGTGATGTCACCGACGACGCTTCGCCCTCGTCCGGCCGCGGCCAACCTCCCTCCTCCGATCGATGACCCTGGCAGCACAACGCGCGCCACGACAACTTCGACGCGGCGCAAATCGTCGGCGAGACCGCGATACGACGCCGGGCAGCCGCTCGATCACTGCGACTCGTTCATTTTGCGAGGCGAGGACCTCCACCATCACCCCGACTCGAGGCCGGCATCGCCCGATCCTTCCCTCGCTGAACGCGGCGGCTCAGGAGGCCGTCATTTGGCGAGTCACCCGGAAGGAGAGGCCGATTCGGAACGCCGCGAGGAGGACGAGGAGGAAGAGCGGACCCTCGCGAGTGCGAACGGGAACGGCCGCGATCCCGAAAAGGGCTCGCCTCTGAAGGAAGCGCGAAAGTCAGATAGTGGGCCTGGAGGACGCAAGGTCGAACGCGCGGGTAGCTCGCGAGGGAATGCAGAGCTGCCGCCCGAGGAGCGCGATTGGCCGAACGACATCGTCACGTTCGACTCAAAAGACGATGTGCGTCATGAAGGGCGAATCATGACCATGTAGTCGTGACATTGACGCTCTGTCTGCTACGTCTTGTAGCCCGCAAACCCGAAGAATTGGGGGTTCAATCGACGATACGCGCTCGTCGCGCTCCTCGGCTCGACTACCATGTGTTCAACATTCGCGTCGTCCATCTTTTCGACGGCGACGCCTGCAGTAGCGGCTATCTACGGCGTTTCGACAGAGGTCGCGACACTCGGGACCTCGTGAGACTTGCTGAGGCACCTTCAACCTCCCCAACAGTCTCTGACTCGGTGTGCTTCGTCCGACGCAGGCTCTTTCTTGCGGGCTTCATTCTCGGACCAATTATTTTTGGACCGCTCTCCGAAGTGTACGGCCGCAAGACCATCTTCAGTGAGTGGATCAAATCTGTTTTCGCGAGACCCACGACTGTTGCCGACGCGAGGAGGCTGTGTCGCGATCTCGCTGACTTGAGGACCTCCGCAGTCGGCACTTTTCTGTTTCTGTGCTTTTCTGCCGCGACGGCGACAGCGGAGAATCTGCAAACCATCATGATCACCCGGTTCTTCGGTCCGTGCTTGAAGTGGACGAAGCTGTCTTGAATTTCGTCGCTGACTGTTTCCGTCGGCCTCACAGCGGGCGTCGGAGCTAGTGCGGCACCTTCAGTCGTTGGAGGAGCCTTGGCAGACATGTTTGACGCACGGGAACGAGGTGAGTTGGGTGGAAAGTCGGGCTGAGAAGGTCCAAGTCTTGCTCACTATCCGTCGCTCTTTCCGTCATCGCGCTCAGCTACCGCCGTCGTCTTCTATAGTAAATCTTCGCGCTGCGCAGTTCCTCTATGAGCGCTGAAGATTCACGACGACTCTTTCTCATCGCGCAGGTCTCGCTATCGTCGCTGGTCCAACAGTAGCGCCGGTCATCGGAGCAGCAGTCACAAACTCGTACCTGGGCTGGCGATGGACCGAGGTGCGCAGGGTCGCTCTGTCTCGTACGAGGGCATAACTGAAAAGGGCGCTCCGTGCAGTACCTGGTCGTGATCATGACGAGTGCCATCGGTCTCGTCGCCGTCATCGTGGTCCCGGAGACATTCGCTCCCGTCATCTTGACGCGCAAGGCCAAAGACTTGCGCTTCAGGACGAAGCGGTGGGCGTTGCATAGCAAGCGTGAGTCGGTGTGGTCGAAGTCGGCGACATGGGAAACTCTTCTCGTTCTCTCCGGGTCTGACTCTTTTCGGCCCGCCAGACGAAGAGAACGACTTTTCCCTCAAGCATTTCATGGAGAAGAGTACGTGGAGCGTGCCTGGGGTCGCGCAGCTGGCCGCCTTGGTCCCGGCCCGCAGCTCACGGCTTCCAAACTTCCCGCAGCCGTTACCCGCCCGATCGTCATGCTCTTCCGAGAGCCGATGATGACGGCTATCGTTGTATACGCATCTTGGACCTACGGCATCCTCTACCTACTATTTGCGGCGGTTCCCATCATATTTGAAGAAGATCACGGATGGACGTCTGTTCAATCCGGCCTTTCTTTCCTCGCCGTCTTGGTCGGCACCCTCGTCGCGGCCCTCATCAACTACCTCTTCTCTCGGCTGGTGTTCGCGCGAACGCTCGACCGAACTGGACATGCTGCGCCCGAGCTGCGCCTCATTCCGATGATGCTCGGCGGAATGACCTTCCCCGTGGGCTTTTTCCTCCTCGGATGGGCCCCTGTACCCGCTAAAATCGCCGGCCTGGGCTTCATCGGCGTGTCTTTCCTTTTGATCTTCCAGTGAGTCCGCCCTTTTATCAAGAAAGCTCCGTCGGGAAAGACTAAGAACTGTTTCGCAGAGCCGGCATCAATTAGTGCGCTTTCTTCTTCCTCTACCCGGAAGACTTCGCGCTGAGCGTGCGCCTCGCAGCCTCATCGACGCCTATACCGAGTATAGCGCTTCGGCTGTTGCGGCTAACACTTTCCTCCGGAGTATCTTCGCCGCCGGACTCCCCTTGGTCGCACAGCCTCTCTTCCACAATCTCGGGGTCGGATTTGCCTGTACACTCCTTGGGTGTATCGCCGTCGTCTTATCTGGAATGCCTCTAGTGCTCTACAGTATGTCCGAGCAGACAAAGAGGCGTGAACGAGCAACAAAGAGAATGAGCTGATTTTTTCTGGCCTCGCAGAGATCGGGCCCAGATTGCGCAGCTCCTCGGAGTGGGCGAAATCGGACGACCCGTGATGAAGTAGACTGGTTTCAGGAAGGTTGCGGGCGGGAAGTGGGGGGGGGGGGGGGGGGGGGCAGAAGGCCACTCGCGGGTGGTCTTGTGCAAGATCACGAGAGGATTCATCTCACGCCTGGACCGAGTCGGTCGCGTTCCGCGCACTGTGTCGTCATCAACGACTGGCCTGATAAGTTTTGCGCCTCGTCCGAGTTGCCGATCAAGCTCGATCGCGTGGAGCCTGTTCCCGCTGCGACTTCGTCGGCTTTCGACACGACGCGCGCCTCTGTCCTTCCGCCACTTCATCTCGCTCACGCAACTCGTTTCTGACCGTCCAAGCTTCATCTCGGTGGGTCAGGCTCGCTCGACGGTTAGCCATAAGGCGCTTACGCGGAGCTAATTCGGACGATGCCGTCTCTCTTCCCGCAGTCAGCATCACCATGGGCGGCTCTATCTACGCCAAGGAACACTACCGCTATGCTGCTCAGTGCTTGAAGGACGGGAAAACCTGGAGCGACGTCACGATCGAGTTCAACCGCAAGTACCCGGGAATCCGCCAAGACGGCATGCGTGAGTTACCCTCTCGGCATGATGGCAACAAGCTATTCTGCTCGCGGACGACCTCGGATAGCCTCGGACGAGTTCGGAAGACGCTCCGATATGCTGACACGCGCACACCGGAACCAGCGCACACCAAAGAGAGCCTCCGTACTTGGTGGCAGGCCGGCGCGGGCAAGACTACCTGCCCGTACAGCAAGCAGCAGCGTTCGTCTCCTTCCTCCATCTACTGTTCCTGCGCACCGCACTGACGCGCTTGCACCCATACGCTGTACAGTCAAAGAGATTGCGGCGTTGAGCAAGGACAACCTCAAGTCGAGCGGTCGTTACAAGGCCAACGCCGCTGGCGCCCACAAGTCCATCAAGGGCAAAGCCAGGAACTGGGTACGCCCTCCTCGGATCACGCACGATGCTAGCCCTGTCTTGAAAGTATCCGACTTGGCCTTACAGTGGTACGGACGTTACTCCGAGCTGCACGCGAAGGAGATCTCGGAGGCCAAGAAGAACTACAGTCCGAAGAAGAAGTACGCTCACATGGCCCGTGGTCTCGCCATGGCTCACGAGCTCGTCCGCGAGCCCGCTCTTGTTGAGTGGAAGGTGCGTCGATTCCTTGCCCTAGTAGGTGTAGTAAAGCAGCGCTGACAGCTTTTCTGTCCAAATCGCAAGACGCGCAAGTCGGAGATCGTCACCGAGTACGAGCAGCACATGAAGCAGAACGAGAGCGCCAGCGCGAGTGTCCAGAGCTCGGCGATCGCTTCTGGCGCTGTTGTCTGGACCGCCGACGAGGAGATGACCGACGAGGAGGAGGAAGAGATCGACGAGGATGCGTTCCTCGCGGCTTACGCCTGAGCGAATCTCATCGTGAGTGCTCCCTTCACCTTACCCTAGCACCTGTCTAGCCGGCTGACTCAGTCCCCGTCCATCTGCAGCGGGTTCTTTCGAGATTGGTCGCCACCTCGATCCGACTCGTACGCTTTCCCCTCTCGTGGTTGTCTCTCCCTCCCTCACTCTCTCTCTCTCGCTTGCTGTAGCTTGAATCTCCGAAAGCTTTGATTTGTTACAGGCGGCTCAGCGATGAGAGACATTAGCGCGTAAGGCTGAAGTGACCTCTTCCTCGCGTCGTTCGGCCCGAGCAAACCCTCGTCCGCGAGGATTCGGAGGTGTCGCTTGGCGCTCGCTCCGTTGAACGAGAGTCGCTGACAGTTACAGCCGCGCGCTCCTTGTGAAGGCAACTCGCCCACATCAGAGAAGAACAAGTCAGCCCCGCCCCGCTCTGCGGCGCTAATGCTCGGGTTTCTCTGAGCCTCGAGTCTCGCGTGCGCTCTCGTCCCTCGAATCTGTCACGCTTTACACCCTTTGCCGAGAAGGTGTTTCTGGCGACGACGAGAACCACCGTTTCCGCAAGTCGCGACGCGAAAGAGCACTATCAAGTCCGTCGGCCGTAGGATAGCTGCAGGATCGACGATTGCAGTAGCTTGCGGCTCGCGCAGGCAGGTTGTCACCGCGCTACCAAGCACAAGTGCAGTGTGTTGTGCCGGAAGCTGTGGCCGCGGAGACACGGGTTGAGCCCTTGTGCAGCGGGTGTATGACCTGCCTGTTTGAGGAAGCATCCGGTCGAGCTCCTCCGCTGGTCCTCCGGATCCTCTTCGCGCACCAAAGGGAGCATCCACCGCCGAGCATGAGCAAGAAGCGCGCAAGACGAGTCGTAGTCCGTCGATCGAGATGACCGAGGTGCGCCCCGTTGCTTTTCAAGTTCTCATCGCCCGTTTGCGGGGCGAGTCATTCGGAGCTGACCAAATCCTCAGAATCACAATCGAGTAAGGGCTGCAATAGCACACACCCGTCGTAGAGCTCGAATACGCCCGGAGCGCGGTTTGCACGCCTGAAGGTGGCGCGGTGCGAGCTGACGACCGATGGACGACGGACGATGACGACGAACAAGCGATCAGCGGCTAGCCAGCCCAGCGCTCTACGAGGCCCCCAATGCGAAGCTTCAACAGCGGTCCAGACCTTGTACCTCAGCATACACCTGCGCCGGTCCGACCGGTGGATCGTTGATGGCCAGTCGAGAAACCGGCATTCCTTCGCGGACGGGAGTCGGGGTTCGGGTTTGTCAGGCGAAGGAGCTGTAGCTGCGCAGCCCTGCAGCCTTATTGAGTCTATCAGCTGATCAGGCAGGGGTCAGGAGTAGGAGAAGCTCGGCTGTAACGAGAGAGGTCGAGGCCGACAATTGTTCCGCCCGCAACGCCAACAGCGCCTTCCGTCTGACGCTCACCTCGCCCGCAACAACACGAGCAGATGCACCCCGGACAGCTCCTCTACTACTCCAGTGGGCTCTCCTACGGCTCACCGACCGCAGAGCGCCCGGCGATGTCCTCCGCGCCGTTCGCGCGCGCCGTCAAGCCGCCGTCCACTGGCGTCGAGGCCTTCTCTCCTCTCCCCCGCACGGGCCAGAGCTCTTCGCGCGCTCCGAAACACTCTCTTAATCCTTCCACACCATCGTCTTGCGCGTCGATCAAGGCTACCCGTCCGGCCGTCGCATCCGTCAACCTGCAGCAGGAGACGGGACTGCTCCCATCGGACGATCTCGCTGGCGACGGAGCGTTCCAGAGATCGAGTGGGCAGGCGCGACTCAGTCTACAGAACAGCTACGAGCCGCGGTAAGCTCGTCCGAGCTCGAATCGTGTCGTCCGGTCCGGCTTTGGTGCTGACTTTCGAACGCGACATTGCAGCTCGACTCGCACTTTCTCGGATGAGATGCTGATGCGTCTCTTCGACCGCGAGTACGCTCGTCGGAAGCGGCTGCTCGAGCTCCCAAAGCGCAAGAAGTCGAAGCGGAAAAAATCGAGAAGGAACGCGAATGGCAACTCGGCCTTCGCAACTCACTCGCTCTACGGCGGCAAGGGTTTCGCCGGCCTATCGCAGACGGATACCGCGCCAACAGGCTCTCTCGGAGCGACGGACATTTGCTCCGAAACGATGCCTTACGGAGGAGTCCACGAGGAACGGCCCCGCTACTGCGCGCTCGATCACTCCGACCCGATTGACGAACTCGTGGGCGTAGAGCTCAACACGGCCGGGAGCGAATGTCTCGCCGCTTCAGCTCCGGCGCTGACAAGTGGCAACAGCGGATGCCGGCCGCATCCGAGCCAACAAGATGCCGAAGACGAGACTGCCGCAAACGATGGAGGAGCCTCGGTCTGCGCGATCGACGAAGCCGACTGCTCACCTCGAGACGCGGCATCCATGGTCTTAGTTCAAAGTCTCGGTACTTCGGAGGTGAGGGTCATCGTGCCATCTCAACTCTTTGGGTGCGCCGCGCTCACGAGTTCTCGCGGTCGCGCAGATCCGTAATGTCGCGGTTCCTACTCCCTCGGTCGGCATTCTCCAGGGCGCAATTGCAGCCAAGTCAGGCATCAAGGAAGCCGAGATGCCCCTTGTCGCACACGGTCGCCAGTTTCTCGACAAGCAGACGTTCGACCAGGCCGACCTTGTCTCCGAGTCAGTCGCATCGGTCCTGCGCCTACGCGGCGGCGGTCCGAAGCGTGCCTCCCGCCGTGAGGCGGACCTTGTCCTCTCCTCGTCGTCCGAAGACGAAGCAACCTCGACGAAGAAGCCGCGGACCAATGTTTCGCGTGCACCTGCTCCGACTGCGACTAGCTCCCCCTTCGTTCCTTCATCCTTGTCTACCGGTCCCGCCGATGAAGGAGACGACGTCAGCTCGCGTCAACCCATCACGCTTGGGCAAGACGTTGATCCGACAACAAAAACGTCGGAGGGTGACTCCGAGACACCGGTGCTTGAGCTTTCCTCGGATGACGGAGACGAGGCAGATCCTGTCGATGCGAGCAGTCTTGACGTCGAAGGGAGCCCTCAAGATGAGCAATCAGAGGATGAAGATGACGAGGAGATCGCCTATTCGGACTTCGAGGCTGAAGGTCCGCTCCAGCCGATCTACCGTGGCGAGGTCAAGGACGGGGCTGAGAAGGACGAAGTCCTCGCGGGAGAGATGGACGATGATGGAACGTCAGCGTCCGAGCTGACTGGCGCGGCCACGCGGGCTGCAGATGCTCCCGCTGTTGCTGGTGCGGTACGTCGTGATCTCTCTGCTTGCGGCCGTCTCGCGCAGCGTACTCAGCTAAAGCTGCCTACAATTGCAGTCGCCGAACGACCACTTCGCTGCTCAGCGTGGCATCGTCGGCTCGCGGAGAATCGTCAACGCGCATATCGCCTCGTCGAGGCTGCACTACCGGCATCTCGTTCGCTCACTCCGGTTCGTCATCGAAGCAGCGTCGAGCCCGCTACGTCTCTTTGATCGATTCGGACCAAAGTCTGGCGGATCACCACGAGAGAGCGGCGACAATGACGACTCGCCCGAACCTCCTGACGAGCCGGAACCGTCGATCTCAACGCATTCGTCAACCGACTGCCCTGTCGGACCGGATCTGTACGGCCAAGCCAACGCAGAACGAGTTCTCGACGACATCGACGACCTCTTTGCGGGACATGCATCTTCGCCTCACATACCAGCCGATGCCCCTTCCTCGAGCGCGATCCTCGCGCGACGCGAAGGAGAGAGCATCGTCGCCGCAGACGGCATCGTCGCATCCTCAACCACCGCGCTCCGTCGCGACCATATCTTCGAGCACTACCTCTACATCGATTCTTGGACGACGATCATCTTCTCCGCCGGCTTCGGTCGTACCGTCGCGACTCTGCTCAGTCTCGACCGCGGTCACAGCGTCCTCATCAACATACTCGGTTCGGCCGAGGAAGGCGAAGGAATCAGGGACGGGCATCGCAGCGTCGATGTCGATCGAATCGAGACTTTCGGATCGCTCGGCCAGCTGTGCAGCGTTCATGTCCGGGCCAAGACGGCCAGCAACCTCAGCTTGACCACCTTGCACGTGACGATATACCACGACCCTGCTGCCGTCTCGCGTCAAGACATTGTCGACTCTCTCGTTGCTGCCGACATTTCAATCAAGGGTTGGAGTCGCAAGCAACGGCCGTCAGGAGACGCGAAAGTCGCGGCGTGGCTCAAAACGCTGCCCGCCTCGGCGCGGTCGTACTTCAAGGAACCGGACGCTTCCGCGAAGGTCGGGAAGACGGAGACGTACTGGCAGCATGATCAGGGTGTGTGCGATACCATCCATGCTTTGCTCGATGCTCGCGTCGACATCGGCGACGTCGTCGAGTCAGAATGCACGATCGGCTCAAAGACGCCCGCGCCGAAGGTCCACATTGCGGTCGGCTTGTTCGCCAATCGCGAGGGCGCCGCCATCAAATCGTCCAAGCTGCTAGCGCAGCATGGGATCAAGATTGAGCCCGAGGACGTGGGCAAGATCGCCACAAATATGCCGCGAGGTTACGCCCACGAGCTCCGGACTGTCAGACACAAGACGGCGGGCGCTCAAGCTCTCATTGTCGGAACAGCGAAGCTGTGCGTGCTATTTAGGCTATGTGTGCAAGCTGGAGTGATCAGTTGACCTTTGCGTTCTGAGCAGGTTCAATCTCGGCAAGATGGACTTGCTCGGCGGGCAAGCAGTCGTCCTTCTGCTCCACGGGCTCGGGACCGACCACGTCAGCCTCTCAATCTACGAGCTACCTTACGTATCGACTCGTGGCTGGGCCAAGGTGGCGGCCATAGGCACTCGCTTTGCGTGGATCCGCGCAGCCATTTGCCTCGACATCAATTTGCCCGGCTTGCTCCGCCGCGGTCGCCAAGCCCGTCTGCAAGATCAACGCCGCCGCTTCACAGGGTCTCGACCGCATGTGAGCGCCACGGCTCCTGCGAGATACCATGAGCCTGAGCTAAACGTACCTTTGCGCAGACTATCACGGCCATGATCAACGTCACTCGCCCCGAAGGTGCTGCGGTGAGTCTTTCTATCGCGGGCCGATCAAAGCTACTGCAGGCTGAGCGGTCCAAATCGGGCAGACCCACTTCTGGAAGATGGCCAGCGGACGATGGTATCTCCATCTTCCTTTTGTTCGCGGTCGCCAGGATCTGTCCGCACTTTGGGTCCTCGAAAAGTCGCCCTTCAAGAAGCTTCTCGACGCGCGGCAGGCACGCTACGCAAACGAGCAGCACGTGCCGATCAACAAGGTGCAGATGATCCGGTCTCGCCTCTTCCAGCGCGGCGCGAGCCTCGAAGTCGCCTTCGCCGACAGACCGGACATCCGTTTCTCGCTCTCGACCATGAACACCTCGCCAAACAACGTCAAGTTCAACGTGGCGTCGTCGCGCGGTCGCAAGTTCACCGTGACATCTTGGATTGTCGAGAAGGAGGCGATGGCACGCACCTCTCTGTCGAGCCGGCTTCTGCCGCAGATCAATGACGAGGGACTGGCCCAACTCGTGAGCCGCTCTCTCCCAGATGCCAGATGAAGTCTTGGAAAACCGAACTGACCACGCTTATCTAGCGGCTCGGACTCGCACTCTTCAAGGCAACCGATGTTCGAACCTGTACTCGTCTGTACCTTGCCCAGCAGCAACCTGTGCAGGCAACAGTCCCGGTGAGTCTAAGCCCTTCCTATACTTGTCCGATTGACAGAAACGCTGAAGTGCTTTCTAGTACAGATGGTTTGGTATGGCTCGAACGGCATGTGCTATATCTACGACAATCCGCAACTCGGCCTGAAATGGCAGAACGGCCACGCAATCAGCGAGCCGAGCAAGCGAGCGCTCGGCATACCCGAAGGCAAGACGCCGAAGTTCCTCATCGCACAGATCCGCTACGACGAGCTCCGGCGCGAGCTACGCGTGAAAACCCCCTTTCATCTCTTGGATGTACCGCTCTCGTCGGTATTCCGACCTAGCGACCCTGACGCCTTGATTGCAGCTTGCCGCAAAGCTGTTCAGCTGCATCGTAAGACCCCTCAGCTCGCTTAGCTTAGCGTGAGCGGATCTTTGAGGCGTGGCTTTTGGAGTGCTCAATTTTCCTCTCTGCAACGTTGTACTTTCGCTTTCCCCTCTCTTGTGATCAAGACTTGGCTGAGAACCAACATCTTTGTAGCACGGGAAGAGTGACAGAGTGAATGGTGAGGAGGCTTTTAGCTCACCAGGCCGTCGAAGGCGGCCTCGTTTTCCTCGCTGTCCTCGTCGGAACGCTCATAGCGGCCCTCTTCAACTACCTCTACTCGCGCTTCGTCTTCGCACGGACCATAGACAAGAAGGGGCGCGCAGCTCCGGAGCTTCGACTGGTCCCTATGATGGTTGGCGGCGTCGCTTTCCCGGTTGGGTTTTTCCTCCTCGGTTGGGGTCCGATTCCCGTCCAGATCGTTGGACTCGGCTTCGTCGGAGTCTCCTTCCTGCTTATCTTTCAGTGAGTCTCAACGATCATCTAAACGCTGCGGGGCTTGAGCTGAACGGCGCTCATGGGCAATTTGCGCAGGGCTGGTATCAACTAGTTTGTCTTGTCTCGCTTCGCCCGCTGCATCTTCTTTTACTGTTCACTCACCAATGTCGTCGCAGCCTCATCGACGCCTACACGCAGTACAGCGCATCGGCCGTCGCCGCCAACACCTTCCTTCGATCTCTATTTGCCGCAGCGTTCCCCTTGGTCGCGCAGCCCCTTTATCATAACCTTGGTACCGACTATGCCTGCACCCTGCTCGGTTGCATTGCTGCTGCGCTTGCGCTGGTCCCATTCGTGCTGTACAGTAAGCCCCATCCACATTCTGGTCTCGGTGCCTGAACAGGGCCGGTCTTACTGACGATGTTCGGAACAATCAGAATACGGACCCAAGCTCCGCAGCATGTCGACATTTGCTAAAGGAGACGAAGAATAGACGAAGAGGCGCACTATAGATGGTCTACGTCTTGCGGACCGTGACCTTTTCCTTGTAACCTTATTCGCGGAATGACGCTTTCCCTCGCTCCTCTAGACGCTTCTTACAAGTCCTACGCCGTATCGGCTCCTTTCGCTCTTTATGCATCAGCTTTTGCTCTTTAGACATCTAAACAAGCTTTGAGCAAGGCCACGGGCTTTCTACCGGCGAAGAACTTCTACGGAGCCGATGTCTAGCGCCTTCTCCTCTCCGGAGGACACTTTGTCCTCCGCCGTTTCCGCCGCGGCTTGGCCTGCGAGCTCGATCCGACTCTTGAGGTCGCCGTCGAGAACGGCAGCAGCTTGCTCGACTACGGAGAGTCGAGCAGTCAGCGGATCGTCTCCGAGTGAAGCTGGTAGGAGGAACGCCGTACGCGTCAAGCCGCAAGTCTCCGGGAAGGTGAAGTAGATGACGAAGAACGAGACGCAGATCATGCCGATGTAGACGTAGTAGTATCGGTAGCCGATAGCGTTGAAGGCGATCGGGTTCTGCGGGATAGCGGTCAAGCTCGATCTGCTGCTGCGAGCGGATGCCGCGTTGCCGAGGTCGCGAGAGACGGCAGCGCCGTCTGAAGTGACGGCTGGCGTCTCATGGCGCAGATGAGGAGCTTACAACATATTGGTTGAAGAAGAGCTGCGTGAGAAGGTCCAGGTCAGCGAGATTATGGCAGCGATCGCGATCAACAACCTGCTTACAGCCTGTTCACAGCAAGGAGAGCAGAGTCAGCAAAAAGCTACCATGTGCAGGAGAGCGGCTGTCAAAAGGAGCGAACTCGAGACGCACCCCGTAATCGAAAAAGAGCGACAGAGCCATGCCCTTGGTTCTCATATGGTAAGGCAAGACCTCGAGCACATATGAGTAGTACAGGATCGAGTAGCTGAGATCGTAGCAGCCGTTGTAGAGGAAGATCATCGCGACGGCTGCGCGTCCGGCATTAGGGTCGCCGTTCCGTTCGAAAACCGCGCTCGCTGCCGTGAACATCGAGTAGGTAACGAGCATCGCGACAGTCGAGCCCAGCCACATCGTCCGGCGTGGTACGTGCTGAATATACACAACGCCGACAACGCTCACGCAGAGATTGAAGATTTGTAGGCTGTAGCGGACGAACCTGCGTCAGTTCCGCCAAACCGTCCTGCCTCAAAGACCGCTGACATACCCGCCGTTGAGGCCCTGCTGTTGAACGGTTCCACTGATGCCGACACTTTCTAGGATTGGCACAAGGTAGTAGCTCTGTCGTAATGAGGCGCAGGTCAGTGAGCTACTGCGCGCGATCTCGCCAACACGCCACGACCTTACGATAATACCGTTTCCGACCCTGAAGATTGACCAAGAAAGTCTCAGTTCCTGTGACCTGTGCTAGCAACGCATCATCACTCACCATTGGACAATGATGCCGACCCAAATGCAGAGGAAGAGGCGGTGGCGATTCGGCCCTGTCCGCAAAAAGTCGAGATAGCCGAATGAAGACTTCTTCTCGAGCTCGAGAGCGGTAGTAATCCTGCAGAGCGGGCTGCGTGAGTTTGTGGGTGGCGAATGAATGAGCGCCTCCGTTACGCACTCGGCCAATTCTTTCTGGACGAGCTCGTCGTCCATATCGCCGTTCGCGTGGTACGTCGCGAGGATACGATGCGCTTCTTCAGTACGCCCCTGCGCGCAGAGCCATCGGGGCGACTCGGGACTGTTGGATCGCCGAGCAGCCGAAGGATCAGCTGTCCGTTTTTGGCTTGATTGGCGCAGATCGATTCAAACGTACACCCAAGCGAGAGTCACCACTTGAACAGCCGAGGCGACGCCCTGGAGGATTGAAGGCAAGCGCCAGGACCAGTTTGAGACCATGTAAGTAGACCCGAAGGTGCACCATGCGGCCGTAATCGCGCCGATCCAGTAGAACGCTGCGAAAAGCGTAACCATCTGGGCAGCTTGTCGAGGATGGGCCAGCTCGAAAAGATCTGATTTATGCGGCTCTTAGTGAGCTTGTATACATGACGCCATATCGCACCGGATTCGGCTGATCCGTCAGCTACTACTCACGAGTCGAGCCTAGTGTCAGCGGGAATGCTGCGCCGAAGCCGATCAAGATCCGCGCGCCGAAGACTGTCGAGCTCGCTGTCAGCTCAGTTGTGGCCTGCCCAGAGCTCGATGTCCAGAAAAGGTGGAACACGTACACTTCCATCCGCTGATCGCGAAGACCTGCATGAAGCATGCGCCGACTACGATCGCCGAGCCGGCGAGCTGCGGCCACTTCCGACCCCATTTGTCTCCAGCCCAGCTCGACGGGAAGAAGCCGATGAGATAGCCGAGCGAGATCGCCGCCGACAGCAAGCCCTGCTTATTGGAGTCGGGATCGTTCATGTCTTTTAGAAAGTCGTCGATCCCGAAAGCCGCGTTTAGTACGCTTCCGTCATAGCCGCTATCAGGGGCGCCGTGCTGGATCAACAAAAGTCTGCCGGCGCATCAGAGGACGAAGGCCGAGTCTTACCAAACAAAAGATCCGAGGAGGAGTACGAAAAGGTGTGGGCTCAAACGCCGGAGGCCAGGATCGCGCCACCAGAGTCGATGCGTGCCATTGTGAGTCAGCGATCCCGCTTCGTGCGCCTCTATGCTCTGTGGATCCGGCATGGTCTTCGCCAAGGTGGTGTGGGCGCGGGCGGAAGCGGGGGGTCGGACCGGCGCGGCGGCGTTCAGACGAGGTATTTGCGACCTGTTCTTGTGCGACAGAGCTCGCGAGACGGAAGGTGCTCTATAGGTAGTTGGCGATCGTGTCCAAGATGAGAGACGGATTGTGCGGCGCCGTACAGACGACCTTGCACACTGGTGTCGGGCAGGTTATCGGCTGATGCCAAGTGATCGAGCAACCGGTGCCGGCCGACCGGAAACTGCTTCCCGACTGCCGGCCGCTTATCTGCGATCCTCCCGGAAACCGGCAACCGGCCCGCTCGTCCCGCCGCGTCCGCCGTCGGCATCAGCAGCCAGCACCAGCGACTCGAGGGGCCTGTGGGTCGTAGCCTTCACCTGAACACCATTGCCACAGCTGCTCGGCGGTCGTGCTTGTCGCAAAGCTCGCACTTCAAAATCGTGCGCCTGCGGACCCGAGGCGCAACTAGAAAACTCCACAATATGCCGGACGCGACGCCTCGGTGGCAGCGAGACCTCGACGAGCAAGGATACGCCGTCGTCAAAGGAGTCCTGAGTCGCGAGCGCGCGAGCTACTACACCGAGCAGGCGCTGCGATGGGCCAGCGAGTTTGGCTTTGATAAAGACGACCGGTCGACCTGGACAGGCGACAAATTACCGGTCAACATCAACGGCTTGGTTAATGACTACGGCGTCAGTCATGAGCGATGGGTATGGGAAGCGAGGCTGTACGTCTCCTGATACAGAGCAGACCTTGGGCCCCGTGCTGACCATGCTCCGGAATGTCGAAACGCAGCGAGCCGTCGGTCATCGAACCTTTCGAGCAGCTCTGGAATACGGATGATTTGCTCGTCTCCTTTGACGCGATGTGAGTACGCAGTCGGGCTCGGAGAAGGGCGAAGTCGCTGGAACCCCATGTTACTCGCAGCAATTTCTCCCTGCCCGTCGGGCCGCATGCGCGCCGTGACATCGAACCGTCTGCGCCGTGGCCGCACATTGACCAACAGCCAGACCCTGTCGAGTGCGTCCCCGTCCGAACCTGACGTAGTAAACGCACACTCACATGCGATCGTCCTGCAGCCGACCACCGCTTCAGCATGAGCTGACCCAAGGCCTTCTGGCCATGACGCCAAGTGGACCGGAAGACGGCGGACTAGTCGTGCTCAAAGGCTCACACAAGCTTCTTCCTCGCTTCTTTGAAGAGACTGGCGGTGTCAAAGCGGAGCAGAGCTGGGGCGCCTTGAACTAGTAAGCCGAAGTACCGACACGAGCAGCGTCGAGACCCGATCCCTGAGGTTCTGGCCTCTCAGTTACACGTTTACGGAGGAAGACGTCAAATGGTTCTCGCAACAGCCTGGAGTCGAGGAGGTCAAGGTGGAGACGGAGCCCGGGGACCTCATCCTCTGGGACTCGCGGACCGTGCACTGGAACCGAGCGCCCACGGCCCAACAGATCCGCGTCGTCGTCTACGTCTGCTACGCGCCGCGCTCGATGGCGTCCGAAAATGTGCTCGCAGCCCGTCGGCGGTGCTGGGACGAGAAGCTCGCGACAACCCACTGGTGCGTAGCTTTGCTATTCTCTTCCGCCTTCAACACAAGCTCGGCTAACGCTTCCACTTGTAGGCCAGCACCATTTCTCGTGATACCTCGCGAAGTGTACGGACCACCTAAGCGAGGAGAGGTGGTCGATCCGATGGACCGCATCCGACCAAAGGAGGAGCCTCTTGTCACAGAGCGACTCCTGAAGCTCGTCGGTTTCCGGGATGGAGCGCTGTGAAGACGCGGTTGACATGGTCGACTCTGATCAGGCCTGCTTGGAATGCCAACCGGTAGACCTGCGGGTTGCGCCGCGGCAGGAATGGACTTGCAACTTGAAAGACGGTTTCTTAGCCCCCTCGGAGTTATATATGTACAAGCTCTTCATGATCCGATCTGCCTCATGAGTCTGATTAAGCGCGACGGGCTATTCGCTGCGTCAGATCCGGAGGCGACTGCGGCGGCGGCGGAAGACGGGAGCGAAGTTCGTTCTGGCTCTCCCTTCATCCTCGACGGACCGCCTTCCATCGCTATGCCGCCTCGCAAAAAGGCCGGTGCTGACGCGAAAGCTGCCACCGCGTCGTCCAAGGGCAAGAAGGCTGCCTCGCCGTCAGCCGCCAAGTCGAGTAAAGCCAAATCGAGCAAAAAGACGGCGGCCGACCCTCTAGAGGCCGCGACTGCTCGCTGGATCGTGCCCGATACGCCGACTCTGTCCCTCGCGCTCTCGTACACCTCGGGGCTCGCCGTCCGTCGCCTGTTCTTCCACTCGCGAGAATGGGTCGCCCCACTTCGAGCCGACGTCGCCGCCCTCGTCGCGCTATTCGAGGAGCAGTACACGGCCAAAGAGTCTCCACTTGAACTCATGAAGCGACTCTGGATCGAGACGGGCTGGAAATGGGTCTTGCTGCTCGGCTGCCCCGAAGGTCAAGTCCGGGTCGACTGGCTCAACAGCCTCGTTCGCGCCTTTCTCGGTGAGTCTAGCTCTGCTTTCGGTCGCACGAAACGACTGACGATATCGATCCGATCACTGGCTTGTCGACCGCGACCAGAACACCTCGTTCCGACCGAAGCGACCCCGCCGCTCCAGACGGTTGCGGCTTTCCTCGCGCTCTACCTCCTCCGTGCCTCATGCTGCGATGGCATGCAGCTAATGCACATTCCTCTCTCGCCGAGTAGGTCGTTTCGTCGGACCTTGCAAATGCGGAGAGCGGGGCTGACTCATTTACGGCGGCCCCTCACAGCGGCGCTCCCGCTCGTCTTGCAACTCCCTACCCGGCTCGCAACCGCTGTCGATCTCAACCGCTCGGATAAAGCGGGACAGATCGAACCGCCGCCCTCCGCCGATCTCGTCTTTGTTCTGCACTACTTCCTATCGACCAAGGCCTTTCACCTCGTCCCGGAGCAGACCTTCCTCCACCCGCCACCCGACAAATGGCCTTTCGCCCGCCTCAAACACGCCCGGCGAGCCGAACGAGATGCGCGTCTGCAAGCGGCCGTCCTGCTCGGCATCGAAGACGAGCTCGAAGAGGTGTCGCGCGGAGTCGTCCGGCCTGAAGTGATCGAGAATGAGGACCTCGATTTGCGCAGCCGGAAGCGCAGGCGGAGCGAATCTTACGGCTTCGGACTCGACACCGAAGAGCAACCGGACGAGGCGGATCCGGCTTTCGCTTCAGATCCCTGGAAGGTCGAGGCGCTCCAGCATGCTCGCGCCCGCTACCTCGACGCCAAGACGCTGAATGAAGGCGGCTCCGCCTTCGCGACGCCTTCCCTCCTCAGCAAGCCGATGTATGACATTCAAGCGAGCATCATCGCGCACGCCAGCCTACAAACTCGACAAGCTCTGGGCAGTCTCGGCGATCAAGCCTCGGACCTAGCGGCCTTCGCTGAGGCAGGCGGAACGAATGCACAAGGTCTCCTGGCACTCCTCGGCACGTCTTAGAGTATCGAAGTGTATGACCATAATGGCGAAGGGGATGCTATTTCGGCGGATGGGCTCGAGCGATTGCGGAGCGCGGCGGCAACTCTGCTGTCTTACGGTAGGGATACGGCTTGACGGGCGCAGTCGCTCGAAGCTTGCGGGACAACGATTGGAAACGTGTCCGGTTGCATGGCTGGAGACTGTATGGGACGAGCAAGAACGGGAGAGGACGAACGAAGACAAGGAGACACGGGTTCCGTAGACGGAACTCAAGAAAGGGAAGCCGAGGAGAACAGACAAAGAGACGGGAAGCTATTTTGATACAGGCATAGACAGCGCGGAAGGGGATAGATACGCTTGATACAGGTGCGGAGAGCTCAAGACCTGCTCGAGATCATTGACGAAGGCGCGCAGCGAGAGCTGAGGTCCGGGTACATGCCGCGAGAGTTGGCAGAGTAAGAGTCAGAGCGGTGATCGGGGATAAGGCATGGGCGGGCGGATCGAAGGCGTTCCTCGCGGTGGTCGTGATTCGGCTGCCCGTGGCGTCGGGTCGCAGTGACTGAAGGATAGGGCACGAAACCGCCGACGGGTCCGCTAGTGCGATTGAAGATAGTACGCGAGGGAGACGCCGGCTTGCTCGACCCGAAAAAAGTCGGCAGGCCGCGCGAAGTACTCGGGGGTGTCCGGGTGAGGGAAGGACGCGGCTGTCTCGGCTGAAGAGCCGCGACTTTTGCGCCCCGCCGACGGTCTCGCTTGCTCTGCACAAGCGCACAAGTCATCAGGTCAGACCAATTCCGCGCAATGGGCAGAGCCTCAGCCACTCACTGGAACATCGACGCAAAGGTGAGCCCGACCGCGCTTGACGCACCCCGGACATGGACGAGCGACCGCACACTCGGTGTGCAACTTCTGCTCGATCGACCGCAACAAATGTCAGCAAGCTCATTCTCGCCAAGTACATACACCGACCGAATTGGTCGGCAAGAGGCTTGGAGCTGGGAGGCCGGAGGCTAGGAGGCCGGAGAGTCCGCGGACACGCACCTTGCTGCGAGAGCAGAGAACAGCAGAAAAGACCGGTCAGCTTGGATACGGGAGAGCGGCAGAGATACGACATTCGTACCAAGGACCACAGGCCCGACGGGTGAGCTTGCGGTCGAGGCTTTCCACGGGAAGTAAGGCGCCGCAGGTGGCGAGTCGCGAATGCTTTCCTCGACTCCTGACTCGTCAGAAGCCGTCAGGTCGAGGACCTCGACATTCGGCGACGCGGCGTTGATAGAGCGACTCGAGAGTGTGGGCGAAAAAGCTGATGCGGATGGTGAGAGGTACTGGGCCAGTAGCGGAATCGACCGGATTGATGGCAGAGACGGCTTGAGAGCGGGTTGCATGATGCGCAGGCGGCGGGTCTTTCGTGCGCCCAATGAGGGCAGCGTAGCGGGTTATGAGAGCCATGAGGAGAAAGAAGGGAGAAAGGCGAAGTGCGTAAGCTCATCGATGTCGGCCGGGACAAGGGACGCGCAATGACCTTCGCGCGCGAGGAAAAGCGGGACGGGAGTGCCCAGGTGACTTGGTCTCGGAGTGTCGTGGGGGCAAGGCGGCCCGTGCATCGCAGCGATGCGCATGTGGAGAAAAGGAGCACTGCAGTGACCGCCTACGGCACGCCGTTCCCGGTTCCCGATGAGCGTTGCCGCGGCGTCGGGTCGCGCAAGAGGATGGTCGAGCGCGACAACGGCGACTTGAGGGCGTTCTTGCGCGCTGCGAAAGCCGCAGCCGCATTCGCTGCCACCGCACTCGCCTCCTCCCGAGCTTGTGCCGTCTCGAGCTCTCGCAAGACGAGGCGTGTCCCTTTCAAACACACTTCGGCGCGCTCCTCACTCCCTTCCTGCCCGCATTCAAGAAGCTCTTCGACGCTCGAGCATAGCGACAGATGGTCGTCTAGCGCGACCTGCGCGGCCTGGGCCAGTGCGTTCGAGACTCCTTGCCGCTTGGCGAGCGGGAGCGTAGCCGAGACGGCTGTCGTCCGCTGCACGGTAACAATGACCGGTAGGGCGGGCTGCGTTGCCGACGTCGGAATGTACACCGTGCAGCCACCGAGTGGACCAGGCTGGAGAGCAGGATCGCGTGCTGCTGGGTCGTCACGGTCCAGAGGCGAGAAGAGCGAGTTACCGGACGATTGACGTTCCACCTTTGGTCGGTCGTCCTCTCCTGGTCGCCGAAGCGAGACTTTGCTCCGCCAGAGTCCGGAACCGTCGCCGCCGATCTCTTCGGACTCGCGGCGCAGATCGAACCGGTTGACATCGCCTGGTCGCGGAGGAGTGTCCCAATCGAGCGTCCATGCCTTGGGATCGGCGTGTTGAACCTCGACGTGGAACCTGCCGCGGCCAAAGGTACCGCCGAAGAAGCGGATCCGTGCCTGGTGGTCCGGCTGCGCTCGCCCGGCATCGGAAGCGGTGAAGACGACACGGTATCGCCCTGACGCGGCGTCGAAGGTCTCTTCACGAACCTGAATGAAGCCGCAGCTCCGAGAGAGATAGGGTGCGAAACCGTGCGTCGACAGGAATCGGCCGACTGAAGCGATGTTGAGTGGCAGCAAGATCGAGAGCTGGTCGACTGTTGTCTGCGGAAGGTTGTAGCCCGGGGAAGCGTGAATAACCATCGAGACGGCGAGTCCGGGTCCGGTTGCAAGTGGCGGAGGTAAAGAACCGCGTTTCGCAGGCGGAGCCGCTTGGCCCGGTCCGGTGGAAAAGTAATGGAGGGCGTTGTAAGGCGCGGCAGCTTCGCTCGGCGATATCGATCCCGTGTAGCCGTACGAACTGGTCGCGGACGTATAGTTGGAGAGAGTGTGGAGGAGAGGCGGCGGCTGCGGATGACCCATGTGCGTCTGAGCGCTCAGAAGGCGCGGACGGGACGGGCCTGTTTCCGAGCCAACACCGTTCTCGCCTTCTTTACTCGGCAGCGGAGGTAGAGGTATCGTCGCCATAAGACTGCTCGTCGTGTGCAGAGCGGATCCTGAAGACCGGGTTCTGCGATGTCCCGGACGCACCGGCGGCGACGGACTCAGCTTGCGACTCGCGTTAAGCACGCTCGAGCTCGGCGGCGGCGTCTCGTAATGAGGCGGTTCCGGGAGCGAGCGGAGTGCAAAGCCGTTTAGATGGATCGTGGTGGTTGTGCTCGACGGCGGGACCAGCGGATCTTCGACCGAAGCGCTGACGACATAGCTTGTGTTGGCCCGTTCCGGTCGTTCGTCCGTCGCGCTCGAAGTGACGAGGCAGACGTCTCGATCGGATACTAGAGCGCTCTTCAAGTGCAGGTGGCAGAGCGTGTCGGTCTCACTGAGGAGCTCGACGACTTGACTGCGAGACCGATCGAGCTTCGAATCCCAAACAGCTCGAGCGTCCAGAGAGAGGATGGTTGCTCTGCAAAAGGATACAAAGTCAACGCTCCGACGAAACATTGTCCAGAGAGATGAGGGAAGCAGCGAGGCTGCACGCGGACGAACTTACGCCACATCCTCCCGTTTCCAACTGCCTTCGATCCAACCTTCGCCTCGAAAGTAGGGCAGTGATTCGTCTGCACGGAGTCCGCGCGAGCTCGGATGACTCGGGGTGCCACGCCCGAGCGGTTTCGCCGGTTTCGACCGGTCGAGATGAGCCTGCGGGGCCGCCTGGTGCGCCGAGTGGAACATCCGGACGCCGCTCGTCGTCGTGTGGTGAGTCCACCCGTTCCGTTCGAGGTTGGCAATGATGCCCGGCCCGTCTCGATTGGACGAACCGGGAGCAGCCGATGCTTCAGCCGACGGTTCAATCTGGTCGGCAAAGCGCTGCACCTGCTCGAGCGCTTCCCTGATCGCCTGCGCATGACGATGAGGATCTCCTCGCTGTCTCGGTCGCTGCGTCGAAGGTCGCTGCTGCGTCGTCGAGCCGGACAAGGACGCGGCGACGTAAGGGAGTGGGGCAGGATCCGAAGCGGCCGACGGAGGAGGGTACGTCGGCCGCTTCAGGGCAGCATGGATCGGAGGAGCTGCCAACATATCGCCGTCGTGTCTTGCTCTGCAAAGGAAGGAGCGAAAAGGCCGACGGGGACGACTCTTCCGATGCGGCGCAGGAAAATCCTTCTCCGACCAAAAAGAGTCCATATAGATCTAGAATAATGCTACAGAGTCGAGCAGGAAGTACAGAGGCTTCACTCCTGCGGTTCCTGGCACGCGCCTTCAAAGTCGCCGTAGAGTTCGAGGCGGTGAGCGATGAACCGAGCAAAGTCGTCTTTGGCGCAGGAACCTCCCGGGCCATTCTGGCATTCCCCGAGCTTCTGCGGCGCTCCATTCACGAGGATCCGGACGAATTCATCCTTGACCGGCTGCGATGGTCGCCAGAACGAGGCGGTCGACCCGGGCTGTGGCTGCCGGTCGCACGAGAGGCGTTCGATGGCGACGTGACCGAGGAACGGCAACAAGTGCGACGTCTTCCAGAGACGGTCTTTTGGCATCGAGTCGGTCGGGAGCTGTTCGGTCGTCGTGTTCCATAAGCCAAGAGCGACCAGCGCGACGGGCGGCTCCTCGCGGTGCGTGAAGTACGGGAACAGGAGCTGCGTGTGGGTCGCGTCCGGCGGCAGCGAGGGAGGCGGAAGCTTGGACTTGAAAAGACGAGCAAAAAGCTTGCCGATGAAACCCGTGTGCTTCGGGTGACGGTGCGGCGGAGCGTACGCCGAGAGAAGGTTGTGAGTCGAAACGTTGAGCCACTGCGCGCCAAGGTACGGGGCGACCTTGGATCCGTAGCCGACGAAGGCGTGATAGTGAAGGTCGTTCCAGTAGCCGAAAGCGCGGAACTCGTCGTCCTGGAACAGCTTGTTGGAGCAGAATGCGGATTTGCGGTCCTTGCGAATCTGCCAGAGGACTTTTCGCGTCAGCGGGCTGAACGTATGACGCGCAGAGCGTTGCGAGATGACCACGCACCACGGTCTCATAGCCGCACAGCATCTGCATCGCGATGACATCGTTAAGCTCGATCTCGAGGCCGTCGACAAGCGCGTTCAGGCGTTCGACGACAGGCGGGCCGTAGTTCTCGAGCCAGGCTTGCGCTTCGGGCTTGCCGGGCTCCTTGCTGAACGCGTCACAGATCTTGTGCGGAGTGAGAGAATCGGCCCAATCCTTGTTCTGCCGCGGGACAGGTCTGGTCAGCGAAAGGCATCGCCTGGTTCCGCGCAATTGCATCTCACCTTGTTTGGAACGGCGATGAGCTTGATCGTGTCTTGATCGCCTTCGCCGTCGTCGCCGTTCTGCCAGTGCGGGAACGCGCCGCGAACCCACGCCTTGCTGGTGTCGACGTCGCGGCCCGAACTCGCCGACCAAACCTTGAACGGCACCTTGGGCTTCTTCAGCTTGGCTTCGCGCTCCTCTCGCGCATGGCGGCGTTCATTCCGGCGCGTACGTGCGCTGCGACCCTTCCGAGGAGGCTTGTCCTGCGACTTGCCCTTGCCTTTCCCGCCGTGATGGCGATGCTTTTTCCGGCCGAGATCTATCGGCGGCATGAGCGAACCGTACAGGTCGCGGAACCGCTTCCCGAGCTGATACGCGTCCTCAAGACCCGGCTCGGTCGCCTTCTCGAGGTTGTCGTCATTGATCGGGCATTCCCAGTCCTGCAGGAACGCGAGCGGCGAGTCGTCCGCGAAGCGGAGCTGGCCCGCCTTTTGCGCCTTCTTCACCCGCTCGGCGAAGGGGGCCATGTACTCTTCCCACTCGTCGTCGTTCGCATAGATTGAAGTGTGGCGGATCAAGAAAGCCGCGGCAGTGACGGCGCAAGTTTCGGGCGGCGTGATGTCGGCGTTCGGCGCGTCATGATACGGCGCGATGCTGCGGAAGCGTTCGGTCAGACCAGGTTGGAGCCTTTCGACGACAGAAGTGTTGGTGCGCACCCGCTCATGTGGTCCAACGGGTCGAAAGTGTGGTCTGTACAGGCCCAGAGCACGACGTCAGTTCAGTCAAGTCGGGAAGGCCGAAGGGCCTGCCTTGGCCGTGAGAGCCGCACAAGGCCGCGGTGTGACGCACGAGGAATCTTGGGGAACTGTCCCTCTGTAGGTACATTGCACTGAGAGTCAGCCTAAGCCTGTGCGCGGTCGTGTGATCGAGAGGGAATTTTTTTCGGACTTGCGTTGAGACTCGGCGACATCGCCAAACACGACTTGCTGTGACGGCGCAGCATGGCCAGTCGAGGCGAATGCCAGCGCACAGGCGAGTAGTAGCCTACCCCTCATCGTAGAGCGAGCGTGAGAAGAGCGGGTCAAGTGTGAAGACGAGGTCTTCGCGGAATCTGATCCGGGTTGCGAGAACCAGCGACGTCATATTCTTCGGACTAGCGAGCTCTTGTACCTCTCGATCGGAGCAGACTCAAGGTCCGAGCGTCACTCTATGCATATCTAGCGGTCTACGATGGAGCGAGATGCAAATGGGGGGACAGCTTGGCGAGAATATGAATCTGGGCTGCGGCCCTCTTTAGAGATCCTCTTCCTCAAGCGTCTTGATCCGGAGCGTGACTGCGTCCGCACTCGCCGACACGACCTCAACACTGTGGGACTCGAGTATGTCAGCGGAGGAACGGAGAGGACGCCTGCACCGGGACTTGCCGAGTCAAGTCGAGCGCCTTGACCGTCGCCTCGAACGTCTTGAACCGCTCGAGCGGTTGGCCCGTCCCGACGCCGAGCGTCTTGCAGCCAGCGTCGAGACCCGCTTTCAAGCCCGAGGGGGCATCTTCGACGACGAGGACTTCGGACGGTTCGAACGACGCGCCAGACAGCTTGCGGGCTTCTGCTCGATTCCGGCCGCGGGAATCAGCTTGCTTTGAGCAACATGACGAGTCTCGAGGAGAGGGGGAGAAAGAAATGTGCACCCTCCATGCCCTTCAGATACGGCTCCGGGTGAGGCTTGCCGTGGGTGACATCGTCCGCCGTGATGAGGAACGGCAAGTCGGGCGGTGTTGCCCCGATTTCGCCGGTCTTGAGCGCCGACGAGGCGTATATCCGAGTGGCTGCCACATCCAAAGGGGCGGTCAATTGATGACGCCTTCTGTGCAGCCTGTGGCGCAGCGAAAGCGGGAAAAGGAAAGCGCCTACTCACCACTCGTGCAGATGCCCCACCGCGCACCACCCTTTCGGAGTGCGTCGAGCAATTCCTTCGCGCCCGGTAGCCGTTCGATCCCCTTGCCTCCGGCCTCGTGCATCTTGCGGCCGTTGTCGGCGATCAACGCCTCGAGCCGGTTCACCGAGTCGGTCAATTCCTCTGGGGACAGTGACGAGCCGGGCACGGGCACGCGCTGGAACCGCTTGAGGTTATCTTGCGTGCGGACACCTGCTCGGATACTCGGAGATCAGGACTTGTCTCCGAAGGCGACGCCATGTCCAGGCCGGAAACAGGAGACTGACCATGCGAGTGCTGGAAGAACTCGGACGGTTCGATCCCTTGTTCGTGGCACCAATCGCCCATGGTCTTTTCGACCTGTCGTGGCGAGAGCATCGTCAATACCAGTGCAGTGCAGGACGGCTGCCTCGGTGTCGAGAGTAAGCCGTGGAGGAAATTGGCCGGTGCGGACGTACTGCCGGCGTCGAGTCGACGAGGGTGCCATCCCTGTCGAAGGCCAAGGGGTTCCGTTCAGCTCGGCGTATATCGAGCGCGCGGACGCGGCATGCTCACATGTCAAACAGGATGGCCTTGACGGTGAGTTCGACGGGCATTGCGGTTTCGTGAGAAGAGAAGGAGCGGAAAGAGGTCTCGAGGAGAAGCTAGCGAGGAGCGGATCTGTTTTCGAGTAGAGCGAAGAGCAGGCTTCGAGAGAAAGAAGGAGAAGAGCTCTCTTGTAGAACAGGTTGCAGGCGAAGGCTGTAGAGTGTGAACGTCCAACGGAACTCGAGTCCGATCGAGTTGGGCTGGACGAGGTTCGGTCTCTATCCCTTCAACCTCCGAAGCAGCTTGTCGCGCTAAGTCTAGCTCTGCTATACTCGTGGGCCCCGTCTGGATTGTCAACACTCTAGCCGAACGAGTTGAAACGCGTTGCGGCCGAAGCGCGTTGCCGTCATTTCCCCTTTCGCTCCGCCTCGATGGCTCCGGCAACCGATCGCACGTCGACCGCGACAGCGACTGCTACAGCGACAATGGACGCAACGACAGATGCGAGCAAGGTCAACGAGCAAGAGGAACAGGACCTCGTCGCCGTCGGAGTCGCCGACGAAGAACTGTACCGTGCTGCGATGCCCCGGTGGAGGTTCAAACTCCGCCAACTCGTCATGCAGAGGCTCGCAGACGAAATGGGCTCACTCGAGAGGATCCAGGTACGCACCCGCGGTCACGCTGCCGGGAAGGGAGGCTTGGCACACCAGAGCTGACCCGACTGTTTGCTATGTTCGCCGACCGCGTAGAAGAACTGGAGGACCCCGCTCCGGGACCAGTACTTTGTCAAAACGAGCCTCGCAGGCACTCACACGTGCGCTTACTAGTCCTTTGACAGTACTTGGTCTGGCGAGAGGCGCACTCCGATGTCCTCGTCGTGCTGACCGAGGTTTGCCCTGTTTCGCAGCTTCTTCATGCTGTTCCTTCCGCTGTGGTACTGGTTCGGCCACCCCGAGGTCGGCAAAGGGTCCGTTTTCTACACTTTGTGGCATGCTGCACAAGCCTATCGTTGCTGACCGTACGAGCATACCTTCCAGTCTCGTCATCCTCCTCGCCTCCGGTAAGCATCACTGAAAAGCGGGCCCATCATGAGCCGCTGCTTTATTCCCTCACTGACCACGAGAACCACGTTCAGGCGCCCACATCACTTCGGTGCTCAAAGACGCCCTCTCTGTCCCGCGTCCGTTCTCGCCGCCGATCGAGCGTCTCTCCGTCGGGACGCACCACCTCGAATACGGGTTCCCGTCGACGCACTCGTCCAATGCCTGCTCGATGGCACTCTTTTTTGGATCGCTCGTCGTGCAGCATTGGACGGATCACTGGAGCGTCACGGTCGCTGCGGTCGGGTTCGCCACCTTTTTCGCGTGGAGCATCACGTTCGGCCGCCTCTATACCGGCATGGTGCGTCCGCATGCCCTAACGTACTCTTGTATCTGAGTGAATGGCTGACATCAGGTGCCCGCCGAGCAGCACTCCATCATCGACGTTGTCGCCGGCTCGGCGATCGGCTCATTCCTCTGGCTCGCGTACCACCTCTACTCGGACAAGATGAACGCCCTCATCACGCACTCGCGGTGGACGGGCACTCTCGTAACGATCCCCGCGCTGCTCTTGCTCGTGACCGTTCACCCCGAAGTGAGTCCTGCTTTCCGGGTATCAGCCCGATATTCGCCTCATACGAGGCGAATCTGGCTTCTGATCCTCGAAGGAGAACTAACATACATCCGCGCTCGTGCAGCCAGTCGAGGAGTGTCCCTGCTTTGAAGACGCTGTCGCCTTCCTTTCGGTCGTCGAAGGTATCATGATCCGCGAAGCCTGGACGCCCGGCGGGTTCGCAACGGCGACGTACGGCCACCGATGGCGGACGCCGAGCGAGTTCGGAATGTGGTGCGCGGCTGTGCTCGCCAAACTTGTCGTCGGTACGTCCATCGATCTTGGTCGCGCGACCTCCACGTTACCGTAGACGGAAAACTGACAACCAGCTCGCATCGGAAGGTATCTCGACGATTCTCGTCTGGCGGATCGTCGCGAAGCGAGTGTGCCACATCATCTTGCCGCCTCTGTTCCGCTTCTTCTCGCCGTTGCTGCAGTTGCCGCGCCGCCACTACAAGCCGGCCACAGAATGTCAGTCCCGCTTTCCCGATCGTTCAAGGTCGAACGGGCCGCTGACCTGAAGCTGTCGTGCTGCAGACGACTCGTACTCGCCTCATCTGTCGCTCAGCCCCGTCCCTTCGATCCTCGACTTGCCTTCACTCGTCGAGGACTCGGCCGTCTCCCCTTCAACCGACGCCGAGGCCGTCTCGTCCCAAAACGCGTCCCCGGCGCAGATCGCCAGCGCGCTCCGGAGCCGATCGAACGGAGCGAAAAAGACTTCGGGCGCTTCGTTCAAGGCCCAATTAGCCAAGAAGCAGCGCGTTCAGGCGTTGCGGGAAACAGAGACGGGCGGCACGGCCTCGTCGCCTCATCATCACCACCATCGCAGTTCGGATAACGTTCCGCCCGAGCACAAGGACGCCGACGTCTTGACTAAGGTCGTCGCGTACGTCGGGATCGGGTGGCTCGCTTCGACAGCATCGCCGTGGTGCTTCGAACAGCTCGGGTGGTCCGTAGTCGCTTGATTCAGACTGGCGTCCCTAGTTGCCTCTCCTACCTATACCCATACTCTGTATCTCATTATCTGCCATTTCTTGCGCTGAGCGTTGGCGGTTGCGGTCTCTCCGGCGGAATCCTGCCTCGCCGACTTGAAAGCAAGGCCAGACGAAGTCGCTGTACCATCTCTCGGTGTAGAGGAAAAGGACAGATCGACTTCTACATTACGATGAAACAGGGAACCAGGCCTACTGATCCTTCTAGACACGGGCCGTGTCGTAGAGGACCATGGGGAAGTAGGCGTTCGGGTCGGACGGCGCCTGCTCGGCGGACGGCTTCCACCTGTTGATAGAAAGCAACTCCGGGTCAGGACACCTGTACTCTCCCGAATGCTCAAACGCGGGCGAAGGCGAATGCCTCTGTCACACTTACGCAAACTTGTGGCCGGGCGGCTTGGGCGGGCGGAACGAGGTGGTCGCGACCGAGGTGTTGGTCGAGTAGAGCGAAGCGAGCGACGGCGCCGGCGAATCGGCCGTGACGGCGGTCGACTGGGTGCCTTCTGCTGCCGAGACAGGCGGGAGGCTGTACGGATCCCCGCAACAAGGATTTTTGCGCGTCAGCCTGACCCTGGTCTGCGAATGGAGATCTTGACTCTGCGGAGGCGGGCGCACGCTTCGAATCCACCTTGGGCGATCAGGAGCTTGGCGAGCTCTGGCTGCGTAACGACCTCGGTCTTGGGGTAGTTGCGGCGCGTATCGCGGCGGAAGTACGGGTTCTGAGCGACGTCGGACGCCTTGGAGGACGGGACCGACATCCGCTCGGGCCGCGAGCCGGGTTCGGGCTGACGGAAGGCGGAAGGGAGCGGGTTACCGGTCGACGAGTTGCTGTTTGTGCCGTACAGTTGCGGATGACGGGCCGGACCGGACCGAGGTGAGCGGGTCGAGGGGAAGAATGCGAGACGGGGTAGTCAGTACTGCGTTCTCGCGTTCCCTGCGCCCGCTGGCTTGAGTATAACACAGCTCGCGATGGAATGAGTGCTCTTGCAGAGGGTTTGCGCAGTATTGGCGAAATTCCCGAGCGAGTCGATGATACGGTCGGGAACACGAGGTCCAGCTGCGAGGCCCGCCGAGTCCTCCGACACTGAGCCTGAGCGTCGTGTCGCTAGATCTAAAGCCCCATCGACTTCGACAACCCTCGTGGGGCCGCTGTGGTTGGTTTTGCGAGTCGCGATCGTCGTGATTGGCGAGTCGAACGGCAGAGCGGAACTCTCCGCAACAGCACGGAACGGGATGTAAGTCTGGACAGTCGGGACTTACGGGTTGACGACGACGGCCTTACGGACCTTTTCCCAGAAGCCCGAGCCCTTTGCGTGGTACTCGAACGGGTCCGCCGACAACTCTTTGCGGACAACGCGGCTCGCACGCAGCGCAGTCTGCATAGTATCAAAGCTGGACAGGGGAGGGCGCGTTAGTCAGACTTGGACAGGTTGCTTGCGTATGCTGGCAGCGGCTCACGTTTGGTGTCGGAGTGGAAGGAGCAGAAGCAGGACAAACCGAGGGCTGCGTCGTCTCGAGACGGCGGCAACGTCTCGCTCTCACGTCTCACTGCGTATAGCTCTTTCACGACTCGAATACTATCGGCACGGTTGCTATCAGTCTGGCGGTCGAGGCTATGCAGCTTGGGGCGCATCTGCACGCCTCACTAACGCTCTCTCTCGCTCTCCCGTCTCGCTTGACGTTCAGCCGACTCGAAACATGCTGCACGCTGTTCGGCTACGCTCACGCATACCTGAAGCTCGCTACCGCCGTCCTGTCGCTTTGCTATGAGGTCTGGTAAGCTTCCACGGTTCAGTCTGCTCGTGGCAAGCACCGAATCCATGACTGGCGCGCCGACCCGTATGCCTGTCGAGCTCGAATGGGGGCTTTTACACCTCTTACCGCTTGAAACATCCAGTGACTCGAGGCCCAAGTCCGCAAGTGGATCAAGAAGCCGTTCGACCAGGTCAGTCTTCCGCTGCGTGCCCCCGGCATACCCCCTTTCGCTACGCTCGCCTCCTGACTCGCGCTTCACCTGCCACAGATGACGGTCGACGACTTGCGCGCTGTTTGGGATGGTCTGAACAGCGAACTCGGCGACGATAATGACTGTAGCCGAATAAGCGGTATGTTTTCGTCTGTTTCGTGGCGCGTAAACAAACATCACCAGATCGATCTTCTCGGAGCGCCGCGTGACGGAGGCATCGCGCGCGGAAACTACTTCGAAGAAGGCCAAGGTTGTAAACCTAGCGTGCAATGCAAGACGCGGCTAGAAAGCGGAGTAGGCTATGCGATTTTTGCGGAACGATCGAGCGTACCGCGGATCACCACCAGAACTACGGCGTCGTCGAGCGAGATGGCAGCTGCCAGCTCCGAAGGCACCCATACTCGAGTCGAAGGGTGAAATTCTTGAACCGGAGGGAAGGATGCTGCGGCTTTCCGAGCTATTTCCGCTCGGTACGCCTCATGATCCCTCGCCAGCGCATGCGCACGCTGCGCAGTAGCAACGAACTCCTACAAAACAATCAAGGCGTGAGCGCGGCAAAATGGAAGCGGCGATCCGCCTACCTTGAATGCGGCATAGTCTGACAACCGAATACAGTTGGCGAGCTCCGAGACACGTCCACTCGCCTGGGCGCTAACAAGCACGCCGTACACCAAGGTAAGGTCCGTCTGGCGGATTGAGAACCACGACGTACTCCAACCGAGTTGGCGCAGCTTGAACGCGTCGTCAGGCGTTTCGATGGTTAGGACGATATCCGTGTCGCGATACTGTGAGCGTTGGACTTGGTGCCAGATCGCGACATGGGTGCTGAACGGCACATACTGTCAGTTGTGGGACACCGGCGAGGCAGCTGGATGACCCACATGTGGACTGTCTCGGTTCCGGCGAAAAGGGCCGCCATGTGTCGAGCGTAATCCGCCGTCTTCGCAAGGGCCTCGATGCCATATAGCCCCTTTTCGATCTTGATTGGGACGTTAGCGAGGACGACCACGCGATCGACGTTCTTGTAGCGCATGCCGCCCTTGAACTCGGAAGCGTCGACCACGCTTAGCGTCCCAGCGTACATCGGAGAGCCCTCGCTGCTCAGCTGGTGGTAAACCGCAGCGTTCCAATTCTTGCGCATGGTGCTCTTGTCGGCGTCGCGATTCTTGGCGACGAGACCCTTGAGATACTTCGCGCGTGCGTCGTTCTTCTGGTGACTGGCTTTGCCGAAGATGAGCTCGATTTCGATACCGAAAGGGGATGGCCATGCTTCTGTACGCCGGACGTGGACATTGTCTCTGCATGCTGGTTATGGTCAGAGCCAGGGCTCGCGGGACGTCGAATACGGAACGCACACTTTGTCGAGATAATCAGGACCGGCGACGAAACCGACAATTCGACGTAAGTTCTCCTCGTCAAAACCTCGCCCACTCTTTGGGACGTCCGCAAGGAATCCATGAAGAACGAAGCTGTACGGCGCGCGGTTGCGGGACGCTCCGAAGCTTGAGTTTATGCTTCGATCGCATCGAGGGGATCCGGCTAAGCCTGCGACCTGCAACGGGTCGACGGGGGCACGCAGCATGAAATCGATCGCGACGTCCAGACAGCGTCCGGCTGGCAGCTTGGAGCTGTGTGTGCCGAAGATCGAGACGAGGGGCGGGGGAGCACTTGATTCGCATCCGCCCGGACGCATCGGATTCGGGCGGTCCGCATCTGGGGCGCCTCGGCTCGACTCTAGGTCGTTCTCGGCGAGCCGAATCTCCGACGAGTCGAGAGGGAGCGCAGTTTCGCCATCGTCGGACGGGCCTTGCGTGCCGCGAACCGGTTCCTCGCGTTCCGTCGAGTCCGAGGGCGGACCGACCACCGTACCTGGCCCATGTACCGTAGAAGTCTCCTTGGTACGCAAAGATGCCTGTGGGTTCGCGTCGCCGTCTAGCAGACCGTAGCGATCGCCAAGCTTCTCGACCCAGTCGACCACGAAGGCCGATATTTCGCTCCTTCTCCTGTCCGACCGTGGATCGTAGTTTCGCAGTCTGCACGCGCTGGATCGGAGCTCCTTGTCGAAGACGACGTCGACGAGCTACGGATCGCGCACGTAAGTGACTTGCAGGAGCGTCCGAACAGGATGTCAAGGGGCGCGCACCTCTTTAGAACGCCTCCGCAGTCGCGACTCGTCGAGCCGAGTCGCCAAAGGCTGCATAGCGTGTCCGACGATCTCCTCGATGACTGTTTTGACGGCATGTCGCATCGCTGTCTCATCCTGGCCTTCAACTTTCTTGCCGACGCTTTCCTCGCTGCGCTGCTTTTCTAGCGCGGAAGCTGACTCCACCTTCCTGTGAGAGACTGGATCTGCAGGTGGCTCGTCAGAAACGGAATGAAAGAGGCGCGGCGTAGCGACGAAGCTGTTGCTCACGCTCGCGGTGGAAAAGAGAGGGCACGACGTGTTCGTCATCGCTCGAGGAGTCCGCTGAATCGCTATTGGGTCGTGCCGAGTCCGCAGTTGCACGGAAAGTTGTCGCCGGGAGCGTGGAACTCGGCAGGTGATCGCCGAAACCTGATGCGCGAAGAATTTCCCCCCCGCGAACGGGAGCGACTTTCTCGCAGACGGCCGGCTCTGCGGCCACAGCACGCGTCAGATGCCTTACCTGCCTCCTCGAGCCTCAGGACGCCGACTCGAGGAGTACATGACCGCAGAGACTCACTCGTCTTGCTCTGCCGTCGACCAGCTGCACTCGTCGACCTCTTTTCGCGCCTGCTCGCCTGGGTGATGATCACCTTCTGCGCTTCATCTCGCTGCTCTCTGGAGGCAAGAGACGGCATCCAGCCGGACGGTGCCGCAATGAAGGGCGGCTTGAGTCCGGCCTTGAGGAAGTCGTCGTTCGTCCAGACATGGTCGGGCGGCAGACCCGCTTGTCTCATGAGCTGCGTATAAGCGGCCTTTAGTCCACCATCGGCTTGTCTGAGCATTGCCGGTGAGGCGGCACTGACCTCACGACGTTGCGGCACGTCCCCCGAATCGGCTGGCTGAGCCTTTTCGCCAGCAGTGCGATCGAACTTGTCGGCCGGAGGGGATGCCATATTCGTCTTCCTTCTGCAGCTAAGCACGGCAGCGGCTCGCCGAATGTCGAGGTCGACGCGAAGGCGAATGCGTAGACTGCGCGTTTGCTGCGAGTTTGAGCGATCTGAGAAGGCCGTACCATCGGCGTCGCAACATTGCTGTTCGATCTTGCTAGGCTCCGCTGTGAGTCCTCAGCAACCGGACCTCGCCGGAACCGCTCGGACCAGGTGTGCACTGGTTCTACACGTCGCCTCGACTGGGTGTGAACCGCCAAGCAGACCGAGACCGGCGGCCGACGCCTGGCATCGTCGCTGGAGTTTGCGGGTGAAGCTCGCTCACTCCAGAGACAATGCCCGCCCAATGCAGCCCGGACGACTTGGTATGTGTCTGCGTACCATTGTTCGCGGCTGTCCTCATCGTGACCGAGCTGATCCACGCGCGCAACGGGACAGTGGGCGGACCTGTCGGAGACGGAACGGGCCCATCCATACTGCATCCTGTCGCAGCCGGACAACCTACAACGCCTTCGAGACGGGGTCAATGCACTCAAAGACAACCCGAGGAGTCTCGACGAGCTCCAGGATTGGATAGGCGAAACGGTTCCGGATCTCGGAGCCTACTATCGCGACTCTCCCGGCGCCACGCCTCTTTTCCATGTGGACCAGACGCTCGAATCGATCAGGGCGAAGCAGACCGCGAACGAACCCGTCAATGTCGTCATCGGCCAACTCATGTGCCTCCTGCTCAAGAAGGCGTGGCCGCCACTCGATCCGCGCTCCTCCGGACCGACTCGTGATTTCTGCGTCGCGCGCACGTTGTACCTCCTGGAAGAGCTCGGCTATATCGTCCATTGGTCGGTAAGTAATATCTTCGTGTACTTTGCCCGCCTCATAGCACTGTACTGACTAACACCTCTTCAGGAAACTTTTCGGATCTGCATTGTACCAGTCCTCGAAGCACGATCGGCGCGTCTCGGCCTGGCCGCAACCTGCCAGCCTACTGCAGTGATGATGGAAGTTGCGGGCCTGATCATCTCCGGTGAGTGAAGCAGTAGGTGGCAATATACCAGATACAATCTAAACGAGACCTCGTCCGCAGCTGAACTCATCTCGCTTGTTCAAGTGCACGACGCGACTATTCGGCAGTTCCACCTTTACGGCGCTTGGGCTATGCGAGTATCGGAGCTCGTGCCTCGCTCGGCGTCCGTCAACCTTGAAGATGCGGGCGTTTTCTCTCGTCTTTTCGCCTCCGACACTGTCATCTCCTACCATCCGCGTCTTCAACGCACAACCGACCTTCTCGTCTTGCGCTGTCTATGCCTCCTCCGCGAAGTCGTCATGGACGGCATTTCCACGGTCTCGGAGGTTTTGAAGCACGCTACTCTCAGCTCGCCGTGGACTTCACCGAGCACCCGTTGCTCGACTTCGCCACCGTCATCTCAGCTCTTCCCGTCGACGCCCGCGACGAATCGGCGGGCGGTATGGAGCTCACGAGGAGGACCGTGTCCGAGCTGATCAAGGACATCGTTCGCGAGTTCGGCACCGGCACCCACAAGCGAGGCTTCCGCGGTCGCGGTGAGCTACAGTTAATACGCCTTCTGTCGACTTCACACTGCAGGCCACTGACTTTCTGTCCCTCAGGGAGCGGAGGGGGGTGTGGAAGCCGGAGGAAGCGATGGATACGAGCCACGCCGACCTTGGAACACGCCGAGGAAGACGTCGCGTATTCATCTCTGGAAGCGATCCTTGTCCAAGAGGATGTCGAGTACATGTGCGAGCTCTTGGACGGCGCAGGTTCGTCGGAGCAGCGCGCGGTTACTCTCCCGTTGAATGTGTCGCTTAAAAATTTGTCCGACCAGGTTTTCTCGTGGACGAAGACGACGACGCGCGGGTCATTCAAGATTTCGAGCGCGCACTGCCTCTGCTTCACGTCTACTTCGCCTTCAGTGAATCAGGTGAGTTATTCTCGTGGGGCGAACGGATCTGATCGCACTAACTCTAGTCTTACGCGAAGCCGATGCGAATCTGCGCCGCTTCGCGACACACGGTCTCGCCGAAACGTCACTACAAGACATCGACCAACTTGTCAACATCATCCAAGCCGGCGGGCTCAGCGATGCCGTGCGGGCGAAAGAGCTTGTCCGCGTTGTTGAGGGAATCGCGATGCGGAAGGCTTCACGAACAGAATCCAGGGACGCGGGTACCGCGGCCGCGGCGGATTTGGCAGACACCAGCAGCGTCAAGACGAGCGGGAATCCATTTCGTGCGCCCTGTGTCGGCGTTGTCGACGAGCCACGCGACAATGTGGCGCCCGCACCGGACGCCAACACTTCGGACGAAGAGCCGGCGGGCGAGCTTGATGACTCGACGGCGGGCGACGACGAGCCGGTCGATCAGAATGTACTCGACGGCGATGGCACTGAGGAGGTCGCCGAATCCGGCGCCGCACCGAACGCTGACGCTTTGGACGAAACGTTGGCGGGCGAGCTCGACGGCTTGATGGCGGGCGACGAGAAGGCGGACATCTGGAACGTACTCGACGGTCGTAGCGCCAAGGAGCTCGACGGCTACAGCGATGCGGAGCTCGACAAATACGGTGCCGCGCCGGGCGACGAGCTCGGCCAACGGCTCGAGGGCCACAGCGCCGAGATCGAAGACTCGATGTCGGACGCCTCAGCGGACGACGAGCTCGACCATCAACTCGAGCCGGTCGACTGGAACGCGCTTGACGGCCGTGGCTCCGAGCAGCTCTCGAAATCCCGTGCCATATTAGATGACGAGCTCGACCCACAGCCCGAGGACTATCGCGCCGAGAAGCCCGACGGCCACAGCGTGGTGGAGCTCGACGCGTACGGCGCCGCACTGGACGACAAGCTTGACCCTCACCCCAAGGACTATGGCGCCAAGGAGCTCGACGATTCGATGGCGGACACCACACCGGACGCCGCGTCGGACGCAGAGACGGCGGGCGAGCTCGGCAGCTCGAAGGCGGGTGACGACCAGGCGCCCGACTGGAACGCGCTTCACGGCCAAACTGCCGAGGTCGACTGGGACGAGCTCGACGGCCAACTCGAGGCAGTCGACTGGAACGCCCTCGACGGCCAAAGCGCCGAGAAACTCGATGGATCTATGACGGATACCGCACCGGATGACGAGCTTGACGAAGTCGGAAACAAGTCGAACGCGGTCGACGTGACCGGGATCACCCACCTGGAAGCGCTCGCAGACGAAGACATTGTCGCGTCGGCCGCTGCATGGGGCGTCGGTGTCGCCGCCGGAGCTGATGAGGCGTACGGCGAGAGAGACGACGACGAGTTGGACGCCAAGCCGGACGCCCAGCCGTATAACGAGTCGCACGTCGAGCCGCACAGCGGGCGAGATGAGGAACTCCGCGTCGCGGGTTTCTCACGAGAGGTCGACGAATCGGCCGACGGATCAGCCGATGGGCTCGAAGACGAGCCGAATGACTCGATGGACGATGAGCCGGAAGACTCGATGGATGGCGGACAGGAAGGGTCGAATGCGGTCGTCTCGACCAAGCACGAGAACGACTCCGTCAACGAATCCGAGGAGGACCCGGCCAACTCAATCGCGCTGAATGTAAACGGGACCAAGCAGGTCTCTCGCAGTAAGACGCCGAAGTCGTCGAGGCAGTTGAGCAAGAAGGTATTCCGCCTCGAAACCCTCTCTGATACCGTCATGAGCGGCGACGAAAGGTCCCAGAGCTCATCAGCAGAGTCGGTGGCGGAGGCCAACGATACCGAGGACGAACCCGCCAGCGACTTCGCTGCAAGGTCCAGCTCGTCGAGGCCGCGCAATCATGGGCGATCGAAGTCGCTCTCGACGACAAGATCGCCGTTGCGCCGGAAGTCGAAGCGCAACAGGACGCCTGCGACAACCGATTCAGAGGCAGAGGACGAGGTTTCACCGGAAGGCGAGGTCTCCCAACGTCGTCAAGAAGGACGTGCGGATGGTACATCTGCCGACGAGGCGGTTCGGCCGTTCGCGACTCGGCGCACAACCAAGCGAGCGCGTCGTTCCGGCGAATCCCCGTATCGCGGAAAGAGCGTCAAGGGTCAAGCCGGCCGCAACGACAGCGCAGACGCCCGCAGTCACCCCAAAAGAGGCACGAGTGGACGTCGAAAGACCTCCCCATCGCAAACTATCCCAAGAACGTCGCGCCACGCAGTCTCTGCCGCCGGAGGGCGGTACGTTTTTGTCACTCGCGACGATAGGGCAGACGAGTTCGCCCGTATCGAGAACGAGCTATGGCGACCCGATGGCGAAGATGTCGACGGAGCCGCGGCTCGACTCGGACTGAAGAAAAGCAAGGTCGTAGAGGCGCGCGAGCGACTCTACACGTGCGTCTTGATCGATGATCTGGACGGCGGCTCGCTGTACACGGAGGAGGAAAGGGCGACGGCCAAGTCGAGGTTTGGCGGCGAGTTCGTGCCTCCCCCCCCCGTTTCCACTTGGGAGGGGAAAAGGCAGGAAGAAGTCGTATGCTGGAATGGACCTTTAAGCTCGTTTAAGCAATCTTATCTTGCTTGCCAACCATTATCGAGAGGGAGATCCAGCGACTGTGTTCATACTGCATTGCACCAGGTGGACTTCCTCGAACCATAAACAGTTGATGTTGCGGGCGAGGTTGAAGATGGCGAGGTCTTGCGCATCCTTCTCCTTGTCGTTGAGCTTGTTCCAGTCGCGGTACTCGCCGTTCTGGTTGACTTCGACGAGCTTGCGAGCGATCCAGTTGTGATTGCGCGAGAAGACGATGGCGAGAGCGACGGCGCCGGGCGACATCAAGAAGAGGCGGTTCGACGAGATGACGTCGGGGTGGATCTCTCCTTGAACGCCGGTCCTGATCTTGAGTTGCTCCTCGCGGTTGTTGCCGTAGATGGGCGACAGGTCAAGGTACGAACTCGCTTGGTTGATCGTGAGGTCCTCGTGGCTCGTCGTGAAGATTGAATGAGTTATGAGCACGGCGAACCCGAAGAGCATAGAGCTAATGCCCGAAGGGTGAGGCACGAACTCGTCGCGGCGCATCAGGGAGTCGAAGATGTCGCCGACTTCGGGAAGGTTCTCGGGGAAGGGGTGCATGTTGGGCGTCGTGCGCGCGTAGGGCATGCCCGCTTTACCGAGGTCGGGGAGGAACGGGTTGTTGTGCGAGCCATCGGCTTCGCGAGCTTGGAACTTGCCGACGAGGGTCGCAGGCGGCTTGGGGATGTCGTCCCACAGGATGCGGACTAATTTCGAGAGTCAGCTGCGGCTCGAATCCGACTCGTCCAGATACCGTAGCACAAATATAGACTCACTGAGCACGTTCTGCAGGCTCGTGCCGACAGGCGAGTCAGGCGGGAGCGAGTAGAGCATGACGACGACCTGCGCAAGTTGCCAAGCTGCGTCAGTCGAGGCGAGAGGGAAAGCGTTCAGGAAGGCGAGCTCACCTTCTCGAGGAGCATGTTGCGGTCGTCAAGAGGCGGCGTCTTGCCTTCAGAACCGGCCTTGAGAATCGTGATCGCATCTGGGAGCGCAGCGTGAGAATTTCCGCGTCAGTTCGTTGGTCGTGACGATAGATGGGGGACCAGAATGTGCCGACGAGGAGCACCATTAGTTCGGGACGTACCACGCGCGAGCGTCTGGTGACTGATCTGCTCGAAGAGCAGCTCGAGCTGGCTCTTGCCGTACGAGATGGCCGACTCGACGGCTTCGACGGGCTCCGAATCGGCGAGAGCCAGCGAAGCGATGTGGAGGGCCTGAGCGGTCGGCGGTCCAAACTCGGATCAGCTTCCAGGCCATACACCTTCAACGGAGACAGAGGCAAAGCAAGACTCACGCTCGAGGCGACCGACTTGACTCCTCCGACGAGGCCGCGCTTGGAAGTGGGCGAGGGTGGCGCCGATTGACGTTCTTGCTGCGGTGGGCCGAAGACGCCCGGCGCCTGCGGGGGCGTACCGGAGGACATCGTGCTGTGCTGTAGAGTACAGGTGATTTGATGGACAAGTGCGTTAGCGGAGGGGAGGGGGAAAAGGGGGGAGAGGGGAGAGGAGGATGAAGAAGGAAGGAAAGAAGGAGCGAGCGACTCGCGCGCCAGCTCAACCTTCGCCTTCGTCATGCGAGGTCCGTGCAGTCACGTCACAAAACGCGTGATTGCCGTGCAAATGTCAGGAAAGGATCGAGCGGATCACGCATACCGTTACAACAGGCTACAGCCGTATACTTTCCGAGCGCGACTGCCGTCAAAAGTCGCCATGGTAGTGCGCGAGTCCGGTCCGGCGATCGGGCTGTTTCCCTCGCGACGGATCGAACCACGCCTTAAGGTTCTTGTTCAACTCGATCGTAATCACTGAGGGAAACAGCGCGATGACGTCAGTAAGGGCGTCCGGACGCAACCGAGACGCAGGCACGTACCGTCCAAGTTCAATCGCATACTGTTGGCGATGTGCAAGCCGACGTCCGTGTTCTCCACGTTACCGATCAGACCTGTCGAGTTGGACCTGCAGCGCAGAGCGTTCTACGTCAGCTTCTTTTCCCTCGAAACGACGAAGGCTTCGAGAAAGCTTCCTCACCCATACGCGTACAAATTGACGTCGACCCCGCTATGACCAGCCGTGGACCAGCCAAGCTGAGCACGCCGAGAGATCTGCGGTCAGTCACGAGCTGGTCAGTAAGCCTGACCTGCGGAGCGGGTCGAGATGACGAGGAACGCACGGCATCGGCCAAGATCCGATTTGCGCGATAGGGATTCGTGCGCGCCTCATACACCTCCCTTACTTCCTTACTGGATGCGTCGACGATCCCGAGGCCACGCTCGAACAGCTCTGATCGGATCCAGTCCTCCGTTGCCGTCGGCTGGTCAGCGAGCTTGTGACCGAGATAGGTCGTCGATTGAGTCGCGTTCGCGAGCGTCTCGGGATACCTGAGCGAGGCAGAAGCTTAGATAAACAGCCGCCTCGCAACCTGAGAGACCGAGGCGAGCGATCGAAGCCGCGTGACCGCCGACTCACCAGAGATAGTCAGGATACGCCGAACTGATTTGCCTCCCGACAGAGAGACCTCCCGTCTCGTGATCGCTGATCGAGATCATGACAGTCGGAATACCGTGCTTATTCTGGTCTTCGACCCACCGCTGGACGTATTGCACGGTCGTCTGGTAGGCGAGCATGTCGTGAATATGACCGACCGGGTCGTTATTGTGTCTGTGCAGGCGCATCCGAATCAGTGAGATCTTCTTGATGGTAACTCAGATAGCAAGACGCGTCACGCACGCTGCCATATCGATCCGGCTGCCTTCGATCATGAGGAAGAAGCCCTTGCGTTTGCCCTTTTCCCCTTTGGCCGCGAGGTACCGCAGCGCGTGCGTCGTCCTGTTGGGCAAGTCCAGACCGTCAGCTCCCGTCAAGAAAGTGCTGGAGTCGCAGAAAGGCGGCTCACATCTCTTTCAGACTCGGCTGCTCGTTCGCGAGAATGACGTTGCTTTGGCGATCGACTTCATAGTCCATGTGCTGCGGGATGGAGAGGTTAGTGTCGGGCGATGTACGAGCACAATGACTCGGCACAGACGTACGTCGTCCGCGAAGAGACCGAGGACGGGCGCATCGTCGCCGCCCTGCTCGTGGTAGTCGCGCAGCCCCGACATGCCCTGCACGACCTTGATGCCCTTTTCCTTCGCCCTCGCGATCAAGTCCTTCGAGTCTGTTCTGCAACTGCCGTCTGTTCCATTCGGAAGGAAGAAGCACTTTCCACCGCCGAACGCAAAGTCGACCCGAAGCCCCTTGAGGTCTGACCCGTCCTCGCCAACGAGGAAGTCGGCGATCTCCGTCTCGAGGTCGCGATCGGGCACATGAGCGTAGAAAGACGCAGGCGTCGCGTGCGTGATTCGCGAGGTGGCGACAAGGCCGGTTGCGAAACCTTGCCGCTTCGCCGCTTCGAGGACTGTGCCGCAGGGGGATTGGGCGGGAGAGATCCCGATCGCGCCGTTATAGGTCTTGATACCGCAGGAGAATGCAGTCGCTCCGGCAGCCGAGTCTGTAATAGCATGACGTTAGCGATCTCGCAGCCGATGCGAAACAGTCTTGGATCGACCCGTGATGAGCGAGTTTGAAGATCTCGTCTGCGCGGCAAAGGTCCGGTCAGTCTCGGAACGGCGACATCATCGGTCTCTTGAGAGCGCACCCTCGAAGTTCCGACAAGCATGTCGTCGAGGGGTAACCTCCCTTGGCCGTCTGGCCGACCTCGAAAGCCAGTTTCGAGATGACCCCAAGAGGATTGGTTCAGAAGCGACCGCGGCACCGATGAACCGTCCATGCTGGTCACATTGACGGAAGCGAGGTACTGCACGTAGGATCGCGCGAGCGTCTCGGATGCCGGACCTAAAGAGAAGGCAGGACGTCAGAAATGACTCCCTTGACCTTCTGCTCGCAAAGCAGGATCGACTGACCCATGCCATCGCTGATCATCAGGATGACTTGGATCTGTCCACCGGCCGAGATCCCGAGGCTCATGAGCCAAGTGGTGAGCCATGCTGTGCCCAGCAAGCCGAGGAGGCCGCAGGACACCAAGCAAGCATGTCGAGGTCGTTTCCGCGGGTTCCGCTGAACCTCCTGAACCTGTTCGCGCGTCGGGATCTGAATCGGCGCACGTTTCCGTTCTGTCCGGTTCGGGCCTCCGAGCAGGGCCGCTTCTGGATCCGAGTCGTCCGTCACTCGCGGTTTCTCGTCGTCGTGCGGCCTCGGCGGGTACTGGTCCGTACCGCCGTTTCCAGCAAAGCGCGCTTCCGGCAAGCCGAGCAGCGAGTCTGTATGCGAGGATGTCGAGTTGCGCGTATCCTGCTCGGCGTGATTGGGCGAGGAGAGCAGCGTCGACGAGTGTCAGTGGGCCCCACTCGCGCGCGTGAAGACGGCCGTCGCTCCTGACTGACCTCGTCCAGGACAAACTGCTGCGGAGAGTGTGGTCGGCTCATCGCGGTACCATCTAGCTTTGCCTGTCGTGCGTGCGCTCGTGTCGATTAGCTTTAGCTGGAAGGGGTCGGATATCCGACTTTGCGGTTGCGTGGGCGCTTTCCCTTCCTCGGCCAAGAGGAAAATCCTTTCGCTGCCGAAGTCGTTTGCGTGCTGATTCTCTGCAGACTCTCTCTGGTTCGCGCAGCCCATCGAATGGATGTTCGCTCTAGCTAAAGTGGAACGGCGTTGTCGGAACTCGAGGTAATTCCGCGCGGCTCTTTCTAGACTTTTAGGATCCGCGTTCGCTCACCGAATCAGCAAGGGGTTAGGCGCTGAGTCTCCTCAAGCACCTGAGCTTGATGACCGCGCAGCGAACACGACCGTTCATCGTCCAATGTTTAGGGCAAGTGAGCCAGATTCCCCCCCCGGGAGCTCATCGCCGGCAGGGTAACACCGACCCGCCGCTTCTCCGCCGGGCTAGAACTATGTCGGCATAAACCCACGCAAGCGCAGAAGTATGTTATCGTGCTTGGGGAGCCTGAGTCTTCAGAATCATGGCGATGCTCGGCACGGCGGCAGCAACGCGAAGTGATCGGAACGCGCAACTTCCGGCGCCGCAAGCGCCCAATAGAAGCCCGGACCGTCTGCAGCACGATCAAGGCGCGCCCAAGCCAGCTACAATCGCACAATAGCGCGCGGTTCTTGAGTGGGCGAGAGCGCAGTGACTTGTATCCGTGGAAGAAGCCCCGGGACGAAGAGCCCCCTTCCGACTTTGTCTCGGGCTGCCCTCGGGCGAACAGGAGCGGTACGATCTCTTGCGTGCGTCACTTGAAGAGACAGTCACGGTCCATAGAGAGTCGGAGCGGAGCGTCGTAGCCGTGGCGCTGAGATAGTTGAAGCCGGACTTGATCGAAGATGCGTCTCCAGAGTCGCAACTGCGACGGGAGACGCTGCGAGCATTGCAGCGAGAAACCAGACCTCGTGCTTGATCCTCGACCGGTGAGTCCAACTCTGTTCCTGCATAGAAGGCTACGGGCTAGAGCGAAGCGCGTCGAGGCGCGCTGATGAAGTAGAGTCGAGGGGAGAGCGGCGGAAGTGTCGAGGTTGAACCCGCGACCACCACTTCGCCCGGTCATGTCTGGCGACCCATTCCACGAAGTTCGAGCGTGAGTGATAGCATGCGTGAGCGAGCGGGCCCGCAGGCTGACTGTCCTTGCGTGTACAGCGAAGTCGAAGCGGCGTTACGCGACTTGTCGGCCACGGCGTCATTGTATGCCCGCCGAAGTCGAACCGTACCGAAAGCGCAGCACGCATCCGACCATGACCTGCAACAGACAATCGCACAGCTACGAGCTCAGCTGCTCGCGATCGAGCCGGACGTCGAAGAGTTGGAGGATGCGATCGCTGCCATCGAAGAGGTCGGCGTCGCACGAAGGCTCGGGATCAGCGACAGCGAAGTCAAGTCGCGCAGGGCAGTCGTGAATCGGATCAAGGGCGAGCTCGAGGTGCGTCATCTCTAATCCCGTGACTGGGTGCTGCTGCGGAAACCCGGATCTCGAGTGCTGAGGAGTCTCTTTCCGTCACATACAGGCAATACGGAAGCAATGTCCAGCAGCAACATCAGTACGTCTACATTTGTTTGTGAGCGACATACACTTCGAACTGATTTGTCTCTCACCGAGCAGGATCCGACAAAACGGCGGTCATCGACATCTTCTTCCGCATACCCGCCTTCATATCGGACAACAGGTGACGGCGGTCAATACGGCGAAGCGCCTCCAGAAGACGATCCAAATGCCGAGTTTGAGATGCAACACCAAAGTGTGCGTCCCGGCCCAATTTGAACAGGGGACACCGACACCTGATCCAGTGGCGCATAACTCTCGCAGCTCCTGATTGAGCAGCAAGATCGGACGCTCACGGATATCTCGGGCACGGTCGGCTTGCTGAGAGAGCAGGCTCATCTCATGGGTCAAGAAGTCTACGAACAGAATCAGTGAGCGTTCCCCCTCCGCACGACTTTAATCAATCTGCGGCTCACGCCGTCCCTCGCGGCCCGCAGAATGCTTGGCGAAATCGACGAGCACGTCGATGCGACTTCGAGCCGACTCGCAAAGGCACAGAATCGGATGGACCGATTCGTGCGGGAGCACAGTGAGCCGCGCTTACTTTGTCGCACTCGAGCTTGAGACGAGATGTCGTCCGCTGACTCGCTCGGATCGACAGACTCGGGCTCGAATTGGTGCATCTTTATTCTGATGGTCTTGCTGTCCATCCTTCTTTTCGTCATCTTGTTCATGTGAAGCGATGCTGGGCGCCCTGTCCCAGATCTCGGTGAGCTCGACTATCCGCGATATCGAACCGAGTTGAGCGCTAAGCAAATACATTTACAGCTTCTGTTGTGGTTCAAAGTATACCCGACCTCGTGCAATACCCATCTGATCTCTGGCGTCGCGCCACGATATTCAAGAGTCTGCCGCAGCATCTCTCGCCGGCCCGTTTCGGTTCCGGCTTGAGTAAATCTGCTATCGCCAGCCATACCCACCTTCCCTTTGGTGCGCAGAGACATCTGAGCAGCGGTTCAAAAGTCTTGCCAGGTTCGTCTCGCACTGCACGACCGCCGCGTTCGGGATGTCCGCGGGCCTGCGCGGACCGGCTGCATCCGGATGCGCATGCCTCTTTGGCCGACGCTCTCTACCTCTTCCCTGATAAGAAACGAAGAGACGCGTTATGCGTGCATGGCGGCTTGCAAGGCTGCTGCTGCTGTGCTGTGCGCTAGAAGTCAGGGCGTTCTGGCGGCTACCTTGCCAAGGGCAAGGCGGAGCTCTGGTCTTGCAGCGAGCGGGCGAGTCGCCTGTACGCCGTCCGCTTCCATGTCAACAGCATGCTGACGATCTGCCCGACTCCACGACAGATCCCATGACGAACCCCGGCGCCGTTTCCGGCCATGTCCATACGTATGGCCAGCGCACTCTCTGTCTGCATTCTTCAGGCGCTCATCACGCTCTCACCTTGTCAGGATATCCGGCGGATCCGGCTTCAACCTCGACATGTCGTTCAAAGACGCACGAGCGAGCAAGTGTTCGAGCTGTATGGTCAAGCAAGACATGAGCAATTACTGGACGCCAGCGCTTTACTTTGCGCACGCGAACGGGAGGTGCGTTGATTGCCGCGCTCGCGATGCATCCGCGACTACTGATCGACTCCTCCCAGTACAGTTTCACACTCGTCGAGCAGGTCGGACTTCTCGTATACTATCTTCCACGCAACAACCCTAAAGACACGGGGCCTGTCAAAGCATTTCCGGATGGATTTCGAATGCTTGCCGGCAATCCGTACAAGCGCAGTTTCGATGGGAGCGACATGGCGAAAGCGATCGGCGTCAATTGTCTTGGCGGCACTCGTGAGCCGACGCGACAGCCCGAGTTTCCGCCAAACAATTGCCCGAACGGTATGCGGCTCGAGGTCATGTTTCCGAGCTGTTGGGACGGGAAGAATGTCGATTCGAAGAACCATCAGTCGCACGTCGCCTACCCTGTCGGCGTACGTGAGCCCAGAGTCTGTTCGCCACGAACTGAATTATCGTGCTAACACCCAGACTTCAGGGCGAGAGCGGACCCTGCCCGAGTGGATTCCCCGTTCGCATCGAGACGCTGTTCTACGAGATCATGTGGAGCGTCGATCCATGGAAGGATCGGTGGAAAGAGGCAAAGAATACCTCGCAGCCGTTCGTTCTGTCCACGGGCGATCCGACCGGTTACTCGCTCCACGGCGTGCGTGGCTGGACGACTCGATTCTGTGAGGTCTTCACATTGGCAGCTGATGACAATGTGAAAGCCCGCAGGACTTCCTCAACGGCTGGGACGGCGAGGTCTTGCAAAAGGCAATAGACGAATGTACGGCCGACAGCGGTGTGATCGAGGAGTGCGTATCTGGTCGTGCTGTTCCGGGACGGACGCGCCGTTTCCTCTCGAATAGGAGCTCATCATCACATTCGCAGGTGCAAAATCTTCGAGCTCTATGACTATGACGATGGCAAGAACAAGTGCTTCCAGACGCCGGCCATCGACGAGCCAGTCACCGGAACGCTCGCTGCGCTGCCTGGCTGCAACCCGATCGTGAGCTCTAGTCTTCCAGCTTGAGCAAGCTATTTCACCGATTAATCAATCTCCGCAGAGCGCTGGACCGGAAGACGTGACCGTTTGCTCCGAAAAGAGCCTGCCCAAGCTGTTCGACCAGATTACCGTATTCGGCGGGCTATCCGGAGGCAATCATTCCTACAATGTCGCCACAAGCTCAGCCGAACCTAGCTCGCCTGACTCAGCTCCGGCAAAGTCCTCCTCCTCCGCTCAGACGCCCGAACAAGTATCGTCTACGGACGGGGCCACCGCAGGTCGATCTACCACGGGCGAAGGATCGACTCCATTTGTGACGATCACGGATCTCAGTGACGGGTCTCGGACGCCGTCAGTCGCTATCTGGGCTGTCGTCGGAGCTATCGTGCTCGTAGGTCTACTGATAGCCGTATATTTATGCGCGCGACGAAGACCTGCGCCGGTCGCGCCACCGGACTCGGAGGGTACGTCCGGACGCAACCTTCGAGCGTCTACCTTGCGTTGACAAGTTTCTCCGCCAGAACAAGCTCTTCGATCGTCATCGGACGATACTCGGAGTGACTCCGATGGCGAGACTAGCTCGCGACATTCGCGATAGGCAGGGTTTCGACGCGGAATACAAGTAATGATGCTACATATGCGGCAGGAAGTTTCACCATTGCGCCCAGACCTTGTTCGGTAGGACATCGCGCATGACGGTCCAATGAACACCGATATCCTGAAGCTGCTCGCGTTCGACCCTTCGGACATCGCTGTCGGTGCGAATCAACCAGTCATCCCCTTCGAGCGAGTCTGCCTTGCGCTTGAAGCTTGATATGTCGATCTCTCGCGAACGAAAGCGCGAAAAGACTTGCTCGCGAATGGCTGGCGAGGGGTACGGCAGAAAGTCCGCCTTGACCGGGTCGCGAAGCTCGAGATCGGTGTACCAGTCCTTCGTGCACAGGATGACAATGTTGCTGTATGTCGAAGACGTCTCTGAGTCGCCGAAAGCTCGGCACCGCGGGAAGACACGATGCAGAGTCGTGAGGATCATTGTCGATGAGACTGAGCTGAAGTCGCCGGCAAAGTTCAGGGCGAGCACGCCGGTCGGGTGCAAGAGCGTCGACAGCTGCTGCAGGAACTCGAGGCGGAAGAGCGAAGCCGGGACTGTGCCACCGGTGAACTATGCGGGGGACAACGATTAGAGACCCGCTCAAACGTGACGCTGCTTCCTATACTCACCACGTCGTGCACAATGTAGTCAAACTGCTGTGACATTCTGTAAGCGCTTCTGACGTCTCGGTCATTCTAGGAGGACTCACCTGGCCTTGTTGAGCTTGCCTTTGAGCCCAGGTAACGGCGTCCTCGAGCACGACCTCGCCGGGCACGACATCATCCACCGCGAAGTACTTGACGGCGAATTCATGTACAACAGGATCAACTTCGACAATCGTCAGGTTCACCCTGTGCTGAGCGAGGGCGCGAGCAGATAGGCCAGCGCCGAGACCGCTAGAGAGGCGACCGCGTCATCAGCCTCTGCTTCGGGACCGATGATGAAGGACACGACGCACATGATGAGACCTTGTTCAGGTAAGGCATGCGGGAGCTCGGCCGGTCGGATCACAAGGCGGACAAGCTCTTGCAAAATGAACGTAGACTGGTCGAGAATGGTTCAGTTCAGTTCAATCGGCATCAAGGAACACTGACTCACGTATATGCTCTCTGCGTGGCGTACGACCGTGTGCTCATCGACGACATATCCGCTCGCGTATCTGCTCGCAAGCGCATCGCGACTTGGTCCGATCCAGAGACCCCCGATGAGGGAGTGGTCGGCGCGCAAGTAACGCATAGTCATGTCGCCTCGAGTCCCTTCTGCTTGCGGCATGGCATACTCGCCGACGCTGATCCAGCCTGTCACGCTCTTGCGACTCGCGAGTGTGCCTGTCGAGTCGCCCCGGGAGAGCGGGCAATGGCGAGAATAGCGCGATGCCGCGCCTGCGACGAGAAGCATTCCGGCAAAGATCGCCATTTTCGTCGCGGCGGACGCGTACATCAGCGCGAAGCGTTGTCTTGAGTGATGTCGTCCTCTCGCTTGGATACGGCGCACCGGACAAGACGCGAAGAGCGCGACTGCTGATAGCACGAGAGCATGCGCCTGCAGCTGAACGGATAGGAAGACAGAGTCAACACTTTTGCCTCGAATGGATGAGCGACGGACGTACCACATAGCATTCCGGCAGGGTGATGAGAGAGAAGGCTTCGAAATGCGAAACGAAAGAGCCGGCGTACAGCGCAAACAGCACGTATGGCGGAAAGAGGCGCGACCGCTGTGTGCCGTCAAGTCAGCCGCGAGCAGGGTTCCAATATATGAGAGGCGAGCACAGACCTCGTCACAGGTGAAGCTGTTGAAGAGCCAGATCCAAGTGGCGAGCGTGTCCAATCCGCTGAGCAAGATCCGTCCGGCGATGACGCCGTGGTCGAGGCCGAGCCGGAGCAACGGCTCCGCTGCAAGTTCGAGCAAAGGCGGACTCACGAGCTTCCAAATAGCGATGACAAGCCAGCAAGTCCGCCAGCAAGCGTTCTTTGTGGTCGCCGGCGCAAGCCTCATGACGAGGAACGCCGCGAACAGTCCCGCGTACGCCACGATCCTCGGACCTGTCGCTTTGGCCGGCGCTGAGGAGAAGAGAGGATTAAGAAGGGCGTAAGGCGTAGCGTTATACCAGAAGGGGATAGTCGCTGCGCAGACTGCCAAAGTCCGAGTCGTCGCCGAGGGCCGCCACTCTCTGACTCGTTCTCGCGGCTTCGCCTGCGCCATCCGATTCGCTATACGATCGCTTCCGCGCTTCCTGTCAGCGATGGGGTCGTGTGTCATCGAGGCGCCCCGTCTATGCTGACGACGCGCTCGCCGGAGAGGTTGAGTGAGCAATCTCGTCGATGCTCGACGGCGGCGCGTATGATGGACGGCTTAGGAGCGGGCAAAGGTACTGCTGCAGGAAGTCGCAGTCGACTGCACCAACACCAAAAGCGGCGCGGGAGAAACCCGAGCGGTTTCCTGAGACGCAACACTCGCGCTCTCATCGCAGCTCCGGACGCTGTCGCTCGACTTCTCAGCTCGTCTCCGTACGGAGACGCAGTCGTGGCTCCCTTCGCTTTGGTAGAGAATGTCGCGTGCAGGCGCTCAAGTCCGAGGGACTCTCACTTTGCTCAGTTTTCGGAAGCGACGGCTTTTCGGACTGTCCGGTTCACTGGCCCGCTCAGGCCTACGACGGCAAGCCTTGGCAGGCAACGCGACCTCCGCCTACTCCGCGCCGTCACTGCTATGGCTGCTTCGACGCTCTGATGCCGCTGAATACATACGCTCGCGCTCTCGCTTGGATCTCGCTGCTCCAGTGCTGCAGCTTTGTCGCCGGGTTCTGGCGGCTGCCGTGCCAGAGAGGGGCAGCTTTGGTGGTACAGCGGGCAGGTGCGTCTCCTGGGAACAGACCCGCCATGCTCACGAGATGAGGCTGACCGGTCGACTGCTTGCTATCGCAGATCCGCTAACGAACCCCGGTGCCGTTTCCGGGCATGTCCACACGTATGGCCAGCGCTCTCTTTGTTGTGTCCGCTCTCGCCAGGCGCTCATCGCGCTCTATACCTCGTCAGGATATCTGGCGGGTCCGGCTTCAACCTCGACATGTCGTTCAAAGACGCGCGCGCCAGCAAATGTACCAGGTGGGTCAAGGAGTCGGTCTTGCCTGTTCGGCCCGCCGCTGACTGTTGCTGCCAGTTGCCAAGTCAAGCAGGATCTCAGTAACTACTGGACGCCCGCTCTCTACTTCTCTCACGCAAACGGGAGGTGCATCACGAAGCCCTGCGAGGATGCCGGCCTACAAGGAAGCTGTTGACACTTGCCTTTGCAGCTTCACCCTTGTTGATCAGGGTGGTCTCCTAATCTACTATCTTCCACATCGTAACGCTGCCGATTCTGGGCCGGTCCAAGCGTTCCCGGACGGTTTTCGCATGCTCGCGGGAAACCCATATAAGCGCAGCTTCGACGGCAGCGAAATGGCAAAGGCAATCGGCATCAACTGCATCGGCGGTAAGAAGAAACCGACAAAGACGCACGAGTTTCCGACCGAGAACTGTCCGGTGAGCTGCGCAAATTGGCAGCAGCCCGGCTCGACTGGTTGCTAACACTCACTTGCGCAGGACGCGCTGCGAATGGAGATCATGTTTCCGAGCTGCTGGGACGGCAAGAACCTCGACTCGGCTAATCATCAGACACACGTCGCATGGCCGAGCGGAGTGAGTCGCTCGCCTCGCTGCTCGAGTTGTCCGAGCTGCTCGCTGACCGTTCTGCACCAGCGCAGGGAGAGCAAGGCCCTTGTCCAGCCACACATCCTGTCAGGATAGAGTCGCTCTTCTACGAGGTCTGGTGGACTACAGCCCCGTGGAAGGACCGATGGAAGGAGGCGAAGAACAGCTCGCAGCCGTTCGTCTTGTCGACGGGCGACCCGACCGGTTACTCTCTACACGGTGTGCGTGATTTCGGCTGAATCCGCCACGAGCTCAGTTTCGGCTCGAGACTGATCTGCGTCTCGAAATGCTCCAGGATTTCCTCAATGGTTGGGATCGCAAAGTGCTGCAGCGAGCAATCGACGAATGCACCGCAGAGAGCGGAGTGATCGAGGAGTGCGCATTTGACTTTCGTCTTACGCTAGATCTTGCGCTCACCCTCTGCCTCACCAGATGCACGGTCTTCAACCTCTACGAATACGACGACTCGCAGAATCAATGCCTTCAGTCACCTGCCGTCGATGAGCCGACCACCGGCACGCTCGATGCGCTGCCTGGCTGCAATCCGATCGTGAGTTATTTCGGAAACTACTGCGTGCTCAACTTGCATCCGCTGACTCGCGTTGGCATAAGGACTACGGACCCGACGATGTGACGGTCTGTCGGGAAAAGAGCCCTCCGTTACTGCGCAAAGAGATCGCCATCTCGGGGACCTTAGCCGGCGGCGATCACAGTATCAAGGTGGCGACGTCAAGAAGCGCGGCCTCGTCACAAGATGATGAGGGAACCTCCGGCACCGAACCTGTACCCGGCTCCGTATTGAGCGACTCTTCGACTCAATCCAGCTCTACCGCCCGCTCGAGCACAACTTCGCGCCAGCAAGCAGATCCGAACGTCGATACCGCAGCGTCATCGACCCCCGACAGCGGCTCGAGCAGTCCGAACACAACAACATCCACGAGTCAAGGCATTACCGGGTCTCCCTGGTTCTGGGTTGCTATTGTCTCTGCCGCACTATGTCTGATATCTCTCGTGGCTGCGCTCGCCCGACGAAGAGGCCTTTCGTCCAGAGCAGCCTCGTTGAGCAAAAGTGCGCACGTCAATCTGCATTGGCAGCTCGCCGGAACGCGCCACTGATGCCGAGTTGCTCCCCGGAACCGCAGCAAGGCATATACGGCGATACTCTGACGCAGACAAGTCTTCTGCGGGATCAAACGGTTCGGTGGACGACGAGTGGCTTGCGGGTCGAAGAGATGGGAGTTACCGGGACTTATGAAAGACGGCCTCGGACCTTCTCTTCGCGTCGCGTGCCATGCTTTTACAGGTGATGAGGGGCCTGGCGTGTAATCGTTTCAGTCTATACTGCGTGTCTGAGAGCTGGACCGGAAGCAAGTTTTTCTGCGTTCCGGCGGGCGGGCGAGAATATTCGGCCGGCGACTTCGGCGAAACTTGGCTGTCCTTTAGTTCTTGTACACCGTCAAGCAGCCGAGCAGCTTCAGCTACGATGATTCGTGCTCGGATAGCTCCATATTGGCCGGCTTCGTACGGTCGATCGAGCGCTCTTCGCTCGTTTGCGACATTTCCTCCGGCCGCGGCATCGTCGTCATCGTCGACGAGCGCGCCGCCAGCCGTTATCGGATCCGCGCCAGAGCTGCACAGGCACCTCTTGATCCACACGCCGCACCCGACGAGGACCTGGCCATCACATATCGAGTCAACGTCGCGGCTGGCGCGGGACTTGTCGAAACGATGGCAAGAGAACCCGGCCCTTGCGAAGCTTGGCTTCAACTTTACAGACAGCGGTCACGGCGAGGCAGCGCAGCCGTGGGACCCGAACCGGACAAAGTTTGACGAGCCGCCAGAGGGTTCGCAGCCAGAGTGAGTTCTTCAAGACGATTCGCCGCAGCTGCCCTTGAGCACAGGTTCTCGAAGAGAAGCAAGCTGACGACATCGATGCCTTCTCAGACAGTACTCGGCGACCATCTACCCAGACTTTGTCGAGGTTCCGTCGTTCTCGATGGCCGAATGGTCTGCATTCGAAAAAACGCTCGACAGCCTCTCTCCGAACGACAGTCCATTGCCCAGCACTTCTACCACCGGCAGTCGACCAGATCGGACGCACATCTTTGTCTGTACGCACCGAACGCGCGATTGCCGTTGTGGCGACCTCGGCGAACCGCTGTACGAAGCGCTCCTCGGCGAGATCAAGCGGAGGAAGCTCGGAGGCGAGCTTAAGACGGCGCAGGCCGGCGCGAGCGGAGTGCATATTGCTCGCGTTGCCCACATTGGCGGACACAAGTACGCGGGGAACGTGCTCGTGTACCGGAGCGACGGGCTCGGCGATTGGTACGTTTCTTCCCCTCTCGTTACTAGTACTGCTCGCTTGTTTCATGCTGACACCGGCTCGAAACTAGGTACGGCCTTTTGCGCGCCGAAGACGCGCCAAAACTCCTCGACTACGTTACTTCGGCGTCTTCACTGCCGTGGTACTCGCGCTGGCGGGGTCGACTTGGCCTTTCATCAGACCAGGTCAAAGCGGCGTACGCGTCCCGACCGGCGGCCGAGGCCGAAGACAAGCTCGACGAACCGAGGCAGGCCCTCGGCGACAGCGTCGAGTTGGTGTTCAGGACGTACGAAGGCGAGGAACGCCGCGTGAATGGCTACGAGGGCGAAAGCCTGATGGTGTGCTGCGTTCCGCTGAGCCTCAAGAGTGGAGCATCTGCTGAGAGAGGACGCTGTTCACAGGAAACGGCGCGCCGACACGACTTGCCGTCGATCCTGGCGACGTGCGGCGGCCACTGCGAGTGCGCGACTTGCCACGTCCTGATCCCTCCCGCTGCTACGGCCGGCGGCGACGCTCCCTTGCCCGAGATGACGGACGAGGAAGACGAGCAACTCGAGTTTGCGATCGGCGCAATGGACGATTCGAGGTTGGCGTGCCAATTGCCGGTCACGAAGGAGTTGGGCGAATGGGTCAAAAAGGGCGGGAAGATCCAGTTGCCGAGGTATTAGAATGCTGCGAGTGCCTAGACTAGCAATAGAATCTTCACGGATGGCCTGTCTCCTCTGCGCAACGCAAGTCCAGTCGAGCTGCAGGGAACCGGCCCGTTCACTTGCTCGTGCGCTCGGCTACCCAGGCTGCGGCTCTCCGCGCCGCCTCTTCCTCGATCACCCGTCTCCGCTGCGAAGACCGATCCTCTTCGTCCTCCTCCGCCGCATCCCAAGTGTCCTTGACCGCCGACTGCCGACTGCTTCTCGCCTCCATTGCTGACTCCTGAGCATGGTCCCCCGCCTCTTGCCGCTCCACCTCGACTTCAAACTCGAACAACAGCATTTTCCCAAGCCAGTCTGTCCGGTCGGGCGGGAACCTGTACGCCCTCTGCAAGGCGGGCCAGATCCGGTTCTGCCGGAGTCGAGGTAGGAAGGATTTGAGCAGGTGCGCGAGCGGGTCGAACTTCCCGAGCGAGCTCGAGGCTGGATGTGCGTGTAGGGATCGAGTATGTGAAGGAGAGGACAGGTGAAGCGCCTCGAGGTGCGAACGGATCGAGGGAGGCGTCGGAGGGAGCTTGTCGAGTGCAAAGTAGTCGTTCGCCAAAGCCGCATAGTTGTTCTGTTCGAGCGCGAGTCGCAGACCGAGCAGGAAGGCGATGTGCGGGTTCGGGTGACTCGTCTCTGGCGATACGGAACTGGCAGAGAAGGGCTCAAGTCGGGATGCGGCGAGCGCACTAGCCAGAGACGGCAAGAAGGACGAGGCGGTCGGCCCCGCTGTAGACGAGGCGACGGTTTCTGTTCGGCTTGGTGCTGTCTGTGACGGGAGGAGAGACGAATGCAAGAGGTGGAGGACGAGGAAGTAGGCGCGGCGGGCCGGATCGGGCCGCTGAGGAGAGTATTCGGTCGCGGCGCCCTCGAGCGACAGGTTGTCAAATGCGGGTGCCAGATCTGGCGGTTCGGTGACGGTTGCTGCCGATCTTGATTGCGAAGCGGCCGGATGGACAGACGCGACGAGGTGCGGCAATGAGCTCGACAGCTGTGGTTCGTTTTCGTTGTAGAGCGAGAGGAGGACCGACGCCTCGTAGACTGGTTCGCGGGGCGAAGGCTGTCAGCATACAATGCTGCCGACGGCGCAGAGTTGGGCCGCTCTGCTCACCTTCGCAGGCGATCGAGTCGACTCGGCGACTCGAAGTGACTCCCTCGCGCAGTTTGCCTACACGATCTCGGCGGTGTCAGTCGCCGGTACCTACCTCGCGCGGAGCTTCTTCCTCTGCGGCCACTCACGAAAGTCGAGGAGGATGGTTCCGAGCTCTTCTTTGCGTTGCGTTGCAGCGGCGGCGGCTTGAGTGCGACGAGGCGCTGCCGCCCATTTCCGCAGTTTCTCTTCGATGTGTGCCCTGAACCGGTCTTGCACTTCGGGATCGCTCAGCCTGTGGTGCGGGGAACGGTGCGTGCGTCAGTGCAAGAACGCACTCCGTCAAGAGAGACGAGGTGAGGTCTCACGAGAGTTGCAGTTCTGGAGCAGCCGAATCGACGGTGGAAGCGAGACCGCGGCTGGGCGACAAGAGCAAGTCGAGCTGGTTGACTTGTTTGCCGACATGCGGGCGGGCTTTCCTGAGTCCATTCCGACTGATTGCCGTGCTCGTGTGTGCGTCCGAGCGAGTAGCATTGGCTGCAGCTCCACCACCCGATCGCTGCGGAGGAGCAGCAGCAGTCGCACTCGAATCGACCGGAGGACTCGCCCACCGAGATTGCTGGACCGTGTGGGATCTCCAGGCCATCACACAATGTGCTCCCCTAGTTCGCAGTCCTAGATACAGCAGTGTACAGTTGAGTCTTGCCGAGTCTGGGACGCGGAAGCGAAAACCTTTTGAGCCGACAGAGACGAGGCGAGGTGAGTGCGACCTGCCGACGTGCAAACTCTAGTACAACCGTGTCAATCCTAGCTGGCCGAGTCTGGCAAGAACAGCTACTCGCTCGCCAAACCCGATGGCACAACCTAGACCCAGATTCAAGACGAGGTCAGTCACTCTGCTTCCTCTCTCCCCTCGGGCAACAAGCTCGACTTCGCCCCGCTGCTCTGAGACAGCCTCGATACAAAGAGCTACTGGTGCACAAGAGACGGTCAGCTCTCGCTTGAACCATCTCGCGCAAGCGCACGAGCGCTCGAGGGGGGACCGATAGACTCGCACCCTCGACCTTCTCAGCGGACTCGGCACTTGCACGGCGGCGTAACCCCTTGCGACAGCCTCCTGGACCTCGCATGCTGACACGGCCTACTTGCCCAACAGCTTCAAAGCCATCAAGAGCTATGCGCCGATCCACACGGGCGGGAAAGCCACCTTGTCCGGTGACGGCTCGTGGCTCATCTCGACCTTGAACGAGCAGGCGCTCGTCACCGACCTCGAATCGGGTGAACAACTCCAGGAACTCAAGGGCGTAAGGCAATCCGCAAGCGCTCTCGATTTCAGAAGACGGAAAGGCCGAAACTAAACTCTTGCCCTCTGTGCGCTCAAACAGGACACCTCGGCGGTCACGACGCTCGCCATCACGCCGACGCCCGTCTCGCCGCAGGACGGCGGCTACCTCGTCACGTGCTGCCGTTCCCTCGCCCTCCACATCTACTCGCTCCCGTCCCTCGACCTGCACCGGCACATCCCGCGCGCGCACGACGCCCCCATCATCACGTCCTGCGCCGACCCGACCGGAACCCTGTTCGCGACCGGCGCGGCAGACGGCACCGTCAAGGTCTGGGACGCCGCCCACGGTCACTGCACGCACGTCTTCAAAGGTCACGGCGGCGTCATCTCGGCCATGGCGTTCGACATTGCGAGCGCAGGGGACGGCGGCGTTCAGGGTCGCGCGCGCCTCGTCACGGGCGCAGACGACTGCAAGATCCGCGTGTGGGATTTGAGGACACGCGAGTGCCTCCACGTCCTCGACGGTCACGTGAGCGTCGTCCGCGGACTCGACGTCACGCGCGATGGCAAACTCCTCGTCAGCGGCGGCCGCGACAAGGTCGTCAACGTCTGGGACCTCGACCGCGGCGTACTCCGCAAGACAATGCCCGTGTTTGAGACGGTCGAGGCGGTCGGATTGGTCGATGTGCCCGTCGCCTCCGAGGCGGCGGCGGCAGCAGCCTCGGATCGCAAGGGCAAGGGCAAAGCGACCGAAGGCCCAACGAGGCGGGCTGTCTACACCGGCGGCGACAAGGGTCAGGTCCGCTTGTGGGACCTCATGACAAACGAGCAGATTGGAGCGGACGCGACCAAGCCGGCCGGCAAAGTCCACGAGATCCTCGACGTCATGTGAGCGGATCCGACAAAGGCTGGCTTTCTGAGCACGGAAACTCACGCTCCCCATCTGCAGCCACACACCTGCGACCTCGTCCTTGACAGCGGTCTATGTCGACCAGAACATTGTCACGCGATCACTGCCGACGCTCGAAACGATTCGGCAAGTGATCGGGTTCAACGACGAAGTGATCGACTCGTGCTTCCTCAGCTCGCCGGTCGCGTCGACTTCGGCCGCGCCGAGCGATGCGGCGAGCGGTCCGCAGCTGCGGGAAAGCTCGCTAGCAATCGCGACCAACTCGGACTTGATCCGGATCTACGACCTCGACCGGTTCGACTCGACGTTGCTCGAAGGTCACGACGACGTCGTGCTCAGTCTCGCGCGGTCTTCGGACGGTCAGGTGCTCGTGTCTGGTTCCAAAGACAACACGGCGCGCGTCTGGGCGCCGACGACGCCGAGGAAAGCCGGCAAGGCGGGCGCGGTCGCCGAGTGGGCATGCATCGGGCGGGCGGAAGGACACGTCGAGTCGGTCGGAGCGGTCGCGACGTCCAAGCGGGATCGCAACTTCCTCGTGACGGCGTCACAAGATCGGACCGCCAAGATTTGGGACCTCGCCGCGCTGTTTGACAAGGAAGGGAAACCCCACGTCGCCGCCGCCGCTGCCACGGACGAGAGCGGCGCTCCGCACGGGATGCGATCAATGTCGACGACCAAGATCCACGACAAGGACATCAACTCGCTCGACGTTGCGCCGAACGACAAGCTCCTTGCGTCCGGATCGCAGGACCGGACCGCCAAGCTCTTTGCCGTGTCGTACACGGCGTCGACAAAGTCGACGCCGGCGTCGGCATCCTTGTCCCTGCTGGGCACGTTCAAGGGTCACAAGCGAGGCGTCTGGAGCGTCAAGTTCAGCCCCGTCGACCAGGTTCTCGCGACCGCTTCGGGAGACCGGACCGTCAAGCTGTGGAACCTAAGCGACTTTACTTGCGTCAAGACGTTCGAAGGCCACTCGAACTCGGTCCTCCGCGTCGACTTTTTGACGCGCGGGATGCAACTCGCGACGGCGGCGAGTGACGGCCTCGTCAAGGTGTGGAACATCAAGGACGAAGAGTGTGCGACGACGCTCGACAACCACGAGGAGAAGGTTTGGGCGCTCGCGGTCTCAAAGGACGAGAAGCACATCGTGTCGGGCGGCGCCGACTCGGTCATCACGGTCTGGGAGGACGTGACCGAGACTGAAGAGCTCGAGAAGCAGCAGGAGCAAGAGGAGCTCGTCTTGCGGTGGGTCTCGCTTTCTTGAATTGGTGTACGAGCCTGCGGGCGGTCCTGACGCCTGCTCTCGATCCCGCAGCGAGCAAGACTACGAGAACTTCCTCTCGATGAAGGACTACTCGAACGCGATCATGCTCGCCCTCTCGATGGACCAGCCTCGACGATTGCTCAACCTCTTCACCGAAGTCCGCCTGAACTGCGGCGCGTCCAACTCTTCGACCGACCCGACTGCCGATCTCCTCTCCCATACCGGTTCCCGGCATGTCGACGTCGTTCTGCAGAACCTGACGCCGCGCGAGATTCGCCAGCTTCTCGGGTACATCAAAGACTGGAACACGGTCTCGCGGTCGGCAGAAGTGGCGCAGGGCGTCCTCCATGCCTTGCTGAAGATGCACGACGCCGACAAGCTCCTCGCGTACCTCGACGGCAAGGAGGGTGCCGAAGACGAAGAGGCGCAAGCCGAGTTTGAGCGATTGGTCGAAGAGGCAAACGCCGACGAGGAGGACGGCGACCTCGAAGCGAGGCGGGCGGCGCGCAAGAAGCTCGCAAAGCGGCGACCGGACGTCAAGGCCGGCGACGTCTTGAGCGCCCTCGTCCCGTACACGGAACGCCATCTCGCCCGCGCCGACAAGCTCGTTCGCGAGTCGTTCATCGTCGAGCACCTGCTCGGCATGATGGAGGGCTTTGACGACTTTGATGTTGCACCTGGCGGCGAGAGCGACGGAATGCAGGTCGACGACGAGTAGACGTAGGGTCTTGCTCGCAAAGATTCGCTTTCCCTTCTCACACTGCTCGTCACGAATCCGAAGCACGAAGGAAGATCAGGATGCGTAACGAGTGTCTGTAGTATCGCTGCACTCGAGCCCGATGGCGGAACGACTAGATGCGGTGTGGGGTTTCGGAAAAGGAGAGCGGATAAGGGTACAATAAAAGAGCGATAGCGGGTCTCTAGACCAAGCCGGCAACACCGACAGCCAAAGCGGCGACCAGCCCTGCCAAGCTGGTGAATCCCGGAACGGCGCGGCCGGCGCCATAAGTCTTGCTCGAGTCGTTCGCTTGCGCTGCATTCGCCGTCGGCGCCGAACTAGCCGTCGAAGTCTGCGTCGTGACAGCGTATTCTGACGTCTGCGTCGCCGTTTGGCTCGCGATTGAAAAGACGGTAAACGTGAAACCGCCATCCGATGAGCTCGCCGAAGCGTCTGAAGAGGCGGATGCGTCCGATGCGTTCGAGGTGCCGCTCGACATCGAAGGCGCCGCGGTCGCGTCGTAGGTCTTGATGCTCGTTGCGAGCGGGGCGTCGCCCGTGATCTGAGCGACCTGGGTCGCCGTGTATCCTCCGGACCCGACCGCTACAGAGGAGCCGTTGCCAGCTGCAGCAGCCGCGCCGACGCCCGAAGAGGACGCTGCACCAAGAGCAGAACCCGACGAGCCTGACGGGCTCGAGCTCGTCGACGTAACTCCCGATGTGATCGAGGGTGCAAAGCCGACCGCAGGCGAACCGTTGTTCGAGTACGAGAAGACGCTGTAGACAGATTTTAGGAAGAGGGCGCCGATAATTGCGACCTGGTTGCCGTCGGCGTCGTACATGTCTTGCCCCAGAATGCCGAGGATACATTGGTTCTTGTTCGACGAGCTCGCGTCTGCGTTGGGCTGAAGGTCAGTCGAGGATCCGAGCGTCAGGAGTGACCGCAAGCAAGCAAGACGCACAACCAAGGTAGATGTCCTCGAGCGGGACGTTGTAGTTCACTCCACCGAAGCTGAAGCCGATCGCCTGGAACGGGCTGACGCAGGGAACGTAGTATTCGCCCGAGCCGTCGTTGGCCGCCGTGCCGCCGATCTGCGCGTACAACGCCTTGGCGACGGCCGTCGGAACATAGGTGAGGCTCGTGCCGGTGTCGATCGCCGCGGCGAATGAAGTGCCGTCGACAACGTTGCCGTTGATCGTGATGCCGTCGGACGGAATCTCCCAGTAGGCTTTTGCCGAGACGGCGTTCCAGTTGATGTTGCCAGAGTACTTGCTGCTGTCTGTGCAACCGAAGCACAACTCGCCACCGCCGATCGTGCCCTTGGACTGGGACGTGAGGTCCTTGGCCCGCTGCAGGTAGAACCCAAACTCGGGGCTCGAGACCAAGCCGGCGCTGATGGCGTTCTCAAAGACCGTCGGCGCGCCCGAAGTCGCGATGGTTGAGAACGCGAGGCCGCAGATGCCGTCGGAAGGAAGCGACTCGATAACTTTCGCCGTCGTATCGGCCAACGCAAAGATCGTCTTTGGTACCGACAAGCCGCCGACGGTCACCGTGTCACGAGCGAGGTAGCCTGATGACGAGCCGGTGCCGTAAGTGATGTCCCACTCGGCGCTCGACACCTCGATCGTTGACGACTTGGCCGTGTCGAACTGCTTGTGCGAAGTCGTCGCGTTGGCGGACGGCACAAAGAGGTCGGCGGACCCAGTGTCGAAGATGACGTCTGTAGCAGCAGTGTCAGTCGCGTCTTCGGCACAGCGACCACCGAAGTGACACTCACTGAACGTCTGCGCGGGAGTGCCGATCCCGATCGAGCCATAGTACGCCGCGTCTTGTCCGCCGGAAAAGTAGTCTGTCAAGCCGATCGAGCCACTCGACGCGCGCTTGTCGAGGCCGTCGCGTCGCCGCCTGCGCACGTCGGCACGTTTGCTCCCGTCGCGCTTGACGAGGTTCCGGCGCTCGAGCTCTTGCGCACGCGTAAAGACGTCGTTCTGCCGACGCGCGAGGGTCGAATTGCGTGCGAGGAGGACGTGGTTCGCCTTGAAGTTGATGTTGGCCTTGGTGTACTTGTGGCTCGCGCGTCCAAAGTCGTTGGCGAGGAAGCTGTCGACAGGAAGGCTTGAGATCAGCACTGGGTCGGAGAAGTGTTGGCCAGGAGCGCCCTCTCGGCACGCGGTGCATCGCAACGCCTCGCTTCCGTTCGCGTCAGGATCTTCCGCGACTGAAGCAGGACTCACTCGAGGTTGACGACGCCATCTGCGGTCCGAAGGTCGAGCATACGCTTGGAGTGCTGGGTCCGCTGTTGAGTTTCGTGAGCCTCGACGGGGCTACCGAGTCCGATGATCGCAGCGGCCGCGACCGTGCAGGCGGAAGAGAAGAAGAGCATCGTCGATATGGCGGCGGTCGCGGAGGGAGTGTAGAGAGTTCAAAGCGCGACGACGCCACGGACAGGGTTCAAACGAGCGACGAGAAAAGGCGAGACCGGCTGCCCTCTTGTTTTTGCGCTGGTGTAGGTCACAGAGTCGAATCGTGGATACAGGGAGAATAGCACGGCACGACGAGAGGCGCGAGCCGAGCGAAGAGACGAGAACAAGGGGAGCGAGCGCGCGCACGCGTACACGAACGAACGACCGGCGTTCGTCAAAAGGGTCGTCAACGAGAAATGCGCCTGGAAAGTCGTGCAGCCAGCTGCGGCGTCCTTTTGCAAGCGTAAGCTGTGAGGAGACGGGAAGTGAAGACGCGTTGACTCTCCGCGGGTCGAACCGTTGCGCGAGGAAACCGTTGGCACCGCTCAGGCACGATCACTTTCACGTGCGACGCGCACTCAGTGCATGCACTTTTTAGCGCGACGCAACGTGAAGCAGTAAAGGGGAGGGCGCGAATCGGTAGTGCGACTTCGACGCAGAAAACTTGGCGAGTTCGCCAGCGACGACGACGGCGAGATGTCAAAACTGCGTACAGCCTGGATGTCGGACTCGCGTTGAGACAAGCAGGCTACTAAACAGATCAGGCTGCGGCATCGACTTGAGACGAGCGGCGCTTCATGTCGCGAGCTGCGCCGCCTCCGCCGCCGCCCGCGTCGTCGTCGTCGCACTCGTCGAGGAGGAGCACGGCAGCAAAGTCGGCAGGCCTCGCAAATCACCACCAGCCAGCAGGTATTACTGCGCAAGAGACGAGTCATGTGTATCGGCCGAGCCCGATCGACCATATCCTCGCCGAGCAAGGGCTCGAACGGTACCACCTCGAACCTCCGACTTGGCGAGCACCTTGGATCGTCAGTCCGGCCGGGGGCGGTCATTCGGCCGCTTCGAAACAGGACGAGGCAGTCCCCTCGGTCGGGCTCGGACCAAACAAGAGCCTGATCCGCCTCGCGGGCGCTCCCGCCCCCGTCGCAGGTCCAGGTGGGGCGGCAGTCGCATACGGAACCGCTCCTCTCAATGGACCCGCGAACAATGCAAACGGGACAATAGGGAACAATCCGACATGCTCGGCGTGGCCTGTCTTCTACCCTCCGCATGATGGCATGGACGAGGACCGATTGACGGAGCAAGTCGTCAAGCAAGGGTTCGCCGCCAAGAGCCTCGTCTCAGTACGCCTGCTTTCCTGCGCCTTGCTGGCGAGAATGTGCCAGATATCTGACCTCGTCGACGGTGCAAACAGGCCGAAACGTTCTCGGCACATCAGCATATCTATGACAAACTCAAGACGGGCGACATCCTCGGGAACCTCTCGCGGCTCGTCTCGGCCGTGAGGGAGAAGGCCGAGTCTCAATTGCCATCTTACGGGTGAGGGTGCATCTCCCTCGTATCGAGACAACGAAGAACGCTTACCAGCTAGCCAGCAGTCCTTCAACGTTCCGCCTCCCTTCGAGGATCACGTTGACCGACTCGAAGCGGGAAGCCTGGTTTTCCGATCTCGCATCGCCGAGCGTGCCTCTCAGCAAGCTGAGTCGCAGCGTACCTCACGGCTATAAGGGCGAGAAAGGCCTCGACATGCTCGCCCACCGCAAGGTCGAGATCGACCGCGCAGTCTGGTTCGTACGAGCGTTCGGAGGCGTCGAGATCCAGTCGCTCTCCAAGTCGCGACCCCTGGCGACAGCCATTTACCTTTACACCACCGAGTTCACCAGCGTCGTCTGCGAGTTCCTGCGCAAACAGCTCGGAGAGGTCGTCTTGCCCGGCGCGGTGATCAACATTTCGACCTCGACCCCGACCTCGACGCATGCGAGTCCGCTCGGTCCGCCCGTCTCGACGACTATGGCGAGCGCTTCGCGTGCCCGCAGCGGTAGCCTCAGCATGCAAGCCAAGGCGGCGGCGGCAGCAGCGGCGCAGTCGGAAGCGTCGAAGCTCGGGTCCTCGGGCCTGCTCGACGAGGCAAAGCGCAAAGCGTGGGAAGAGAAGTATAAATACACGTGCGTTGTTGAGCCTGACGCGAGCAGAACCTGGCTCGTATAGCCCTGACGCCGATTTTCAAACGTACAGCATCAAACTCATCTCGTCTCTCTACCGCGAGTCCCTCCTTGATCGCCTCCAATTCTTGCGATTCCTCGTGTCGCTCCTCGAGAGCAGACCAGTCCTTGCCGCGGGCGACCAGCTCGGTCAACTCTCTTTCGCCGTTTCGCTCATCGATACCTATCTCGACGACATCCTCGAAAGCGAGCCGGAAACCGCTCGCCTGGTCGCCGGCTGCGCGTCTCGCCTTCAAGATGTGAGCAGAAGTCTGATCAATTCAGGTCAAAGCACTGGACTGACGCTCGAGTGACGCAGCTCGAGTTCGTACCGACGTCGTCCCTTCGCGAGTCGATTCGAACGAGCCTCGCTTCAATCGTCAAGACCGCTTTCACCAGGTCGTCCGATGCCTTCGCCCCTGTCGTACCTACTCCAGTCTACTCCTCCGCAGCGCTCCCGCTTGCGGACGCAGAAGGGGTCGAGCGGCTTTTGACGAAATCGACCATGGGGAAACACGACGAGGGTCCGCTAGATACCGATACTCAACTTCGCTCTCGTTTCTACGCCGACATTGCCGATCTCCGAGCACGCCGACAACTGTTATCGGCTACCTTGCAGGCACAACCTGACTCGTCCACGACAACCGAGGATTTGGCTGCGGATGATCGCGCAAGATTGGCCGCCATCGAGCACCTCGACGCTTTCGAGTTCCCGCAACGTATCCGGGAGACGCATCGCAACATCTTCGTCGCGCCCCGCTCAGGCTTGGTTCTCCGATGGGACATCGCGTTGCCGCTCCTCTTCACGTACGCCACCACGACAAGCAGGCCGTGCGGTCCGCATCGCCGTTACGCGGCTGCAAAACTGATCTCGCTCGAGCGGGATCGGCTGCAGGAAGGTGCGAAGCGGGTCACGCGCTCTTCCAGCCAGACTGGCCTCATGCGCGTGGAGGACGCCTTCGTCCGTTGGGTCGACGGACTCGATGCATCAACCCCTCGCTCGAGCATCCGCTCCCTCGCGGAGGAGCTCTTCCGGATCGGCGTCATGAATTACGGGGCGTATCTCCAGCGAATGATCGCCCGAGGCGAGACCGAGCGAGACTCGCACGGAGAAGGCGGCGAAGAGTCGATACACCTATGGATCCTCCGGACCGTTCCGCTCGAAAGCTCGCTCGCTGGCGTCAAGAGTCGGATTGCCGGTGGAGGCCAATTCGTTGCGGACCGGGCCCATCGGATCGAGCACGCTTTGACGTGCGTGAAGCAGGCGATCGACGACCTCTTTTCGCCCGACGCGCTTGGAAAGGCGGCATCCGTCCAGAGCTCGTGCGCTCTACTCTCTGAGCAACTCGACAAGGCAATCGGTGACGGGGCGCATTGGAACGTCACGCGCGAGATGATTCCGAATGCGCTCGCGAGCTGGCTGCCTTCTTCCGACGGAGCTCATGCCTTGCCGGCCGGTCTCGTCGCGGTCACGGTGCAGGTATTCAAAAAAGGAGAAGACTGGGCGGGATTGCTCCAGGTGAGTCTACTCGTCTGCCACTCGAAGTTGCACTTACTGATAGGAGCACCGTCCTCAGCTGCTCGCCGCTCTCGTCCAGCTACATCTCTCCGATGACACTTTGGGGCTCGTCGTCGACGTCATCGAGAGTCGACTCGATATCTGGGCGGCACTCGACCTGCTTCCAGACTTGTCGCAAGTCCTTGTCTCCAGCTTTGTTTCGATCAAGAAGGCGGAGCAGCCGGTCCCTCGACGCCTCCTCAGCCTTCTCGTTACTTTCGCTGGTCAAGACCTACTCGACAGCGACGCGCAGGTTCTGCTGAAGCAGGAGCTGCAATCGATGGTTGTTGCCGCCTCTCCCTCCTCCGCCCGTCAGTCGCTGCCGCAGCTCCCCGTCCCGCTGCCCGAGATGCAAGCGCTCCTCGTCGACACGTCCCCGGTGGCGATATCGCAACTGGCATCCTCTTTATGGCATCGATACCGAGGCCATCCACATTGGATAACTGCGCTGCTCGATTCGTCTGTCCTCTACATCCCGCAACTGGGCGCAGCTGAGCCGCTCATCGACCTGATCACGAATCTCGAATCGCGGACACCGCTCGGAGTCTTTTCGGCAGCTCTCGCCCCCTGGACGTCCAATATGAGCGCAGCGCAGGCGGAGACGATATTTGGTGGCGCGTACGGCGAAGCCACGGCGTCGCTTTTCGCCGAGCTCGGCATTGCTGGCGTATTCGATACGCCTGCACTCCTGAAGGATCTCGTGGCGCCCGTTCGCCGGACTACGTTAAAGACTCTTCTGCAAGCTACAAGTACGAGCGGCAGTACAGACACGTCCTTGGCCATCCTGCACAACGTCCAGCTCGTCTTTGCGCCGATCATCGGGCCTGCCGGCAGTACAGGTGGCGACACCTCAAATGTACACGGCCTTGTCCGTCGGCAGCGCGTGTCCACTCGGCGAGCAACTTTGACTCGGAGTATCAACTTACCGACTATCGCCGAGGCCCTCGCCGGGCTCATCGTCGAGCAAGAGGCGGCGAAGCGTCTCGGATACGACGACATCGCCGAGCATAGCGGTACCTACTTTGTCCGGCTGGCCAGCCTACCTCGCTTGCAGGCTCTCTTCGCACGTGTCCCACGAGCTCTCCGCGATGGCATGCTCGACAACGAAGCGTTGAACGCCTTGCCGACGGTACAGCAGCTTCGACCTAATCTTCTCGCCGGCCTCCTTGTCGTGCTCAAGGATGGCGGCGCTGGTGAGCTGCTTCTCACCCAACGTCCTGCGCTTTCAAAAAGCTGATCTTTGACATCGTTGCCCGAGCAGCATCTCCAGCCAGTCTCGGCTCAACTGAGGAACTCGACATCTTCCTCTCTGGCCTCTCGATCTGGCGGCTGAACGTCTCGAAGGTCGAGCTCGTCGCTTGCCTCGAACGCCTTGAACTCGACCCGACTATCTCGATGACGGAGCGTCACGCCGCGCTGCACACTCTTTCCGGTCATTTCCTTGAACGAGTCTGCAGCGGCGATGGTAAGTCCTACCTGGGCGAACAAGTCGTGAGGTGCTATAGTGGGACAGCTTCCGACGAGGTGAGTTCGCCGGCTCAGATCCGTTGTCAGCCGAGCTGACGCGCCTCGGTTTGATGCAGCTCGTAAGCGTCGCCTTCGAGCGTCTGGCCGACGCACTCGGCGTCCTGTTTGACGACTCCGCACTCGGAAACTTCCGCGAGCGGGCATCGACTGTCGTCCGCACCACATCGACTTTGCTCGATAAGCTTCTGCACAACGGTACCGCGATCAGCCGCATCGCGTCTAGCGTCCGGTTCCTCGAATCCATCAAAGGCGCGCTGCTCACAAGCTGCCGCGCCCCACCTTGCGTTGCCGACGTTGTCGGTAACGGCATGCGTGATCCTGTGCAAGCTGCCCGACTTGCGCTGTTGGCGCTGCGCTGTCTCGCGAAATCGAAGGAAAGCGAGCCTACCGAGCTCCTCAAGGATTGCCTCGTTCTCTTGGCGTTGCAAGTTACGGTGAGCCGCAGACCGCCTCGTTTGACGTTACGCGCTCTCTGACTCTTTCACGACAGCATCTTTCAAAGGGTTCCTTCCAGCAGTTGCAGCAAGCGACCCTTTTGCTGGACGCGTGTTCGGCGATCCTCTACGCCATGCCAGACATCGGTCCCTTGGTTCGGGCTCCGACGCTATCGAGCCTCGTGAATGCTGCCCCGCCATTTGCCGTCTCGCTCGATGACCTGCCGGACGCCGTGCTGGACCGACTATGCCGGCTGTTTGGTCCGCTCCAACCGACCAGCTCGGTGCGGAATCCGTGGGAGCTGCTCGACCACGCCGACCCAGCGATGACTCAGGCAGCCCTCGCTCGAAAGGCGGCCCTCGCGACCAGCTCGTTCCTACCGCCACCTTCACAGCTGGTCAACCTCGGCCCGATCGATCTCGCTACCTTCCGCGCACGCGTCACCGCAACCATCCCGGCCGTCACGGCGGCCGACGCCAGCAGTAATGTCAGCACGTCTTCGGCGCAGTCAAACACATCGACTGCAGGCACGCAGCAGCAGCACCCGCCGCAGCAGCGTCGCTTCGAAAAAGGCCGGCAGACCAACTTCGACTTCGAAACGCCGTGCACGACCCTCGGCGTCGCAGGTCGGGACCATCGGCGGACACTCAACGTCACACGACTGGTCTCGAGTCGGCTTGAAGCAGCAGCAGCAGCAAGCGCGCAGGCAGCGCTTACGGCAGCAGCGGCGAACAAGAAGTCGGCTGCTCTTCCCGGCGCAGCGAAACCTGCCACGGCGACCCCGACAGCTGTAGTGCCTCCCGCGGCGAGCGAACCGTCAGCCACTACCTCGCGGCGAGGCGCTAAGCGCCGCAACAGTCAGCAGCAAGGCTCGTCGGGCGCGTCCGAGATTGTGGTCATCGATAGTGACGAGGAACCGGCCGGATCAGGCAGCAAGGCTGCGGCCGGGCTCGCACCGCCAAAGGCCAAGAAGGCCAAGACCGCTTCCAACGGGTCGAGCGCCTCCGGCACAAGCGGCAAGACGGCGAGCAAGACGACCGCCGGCAAGGCGCCGAGCAAGACGACACGCAAGCGCAAGTAGACCTGAAGCAGGAACTCCCCTTCCACTCTTCCCTCACGCATTGTTGTTGTATTCACTGTTTGTTCAGCTTCAACCTCCCACTAAGCGCTTTCTTCCCATTGCACGTCATGTTCAACAAGCGACTCTTGAGCGTCTCAGACGGGACCGGCAGGCCGCGGCACGGTTGCGAAGGTCGTGCGCCGCTCAAGCCGCCGCTTTCTTACTACACAGGCGCGGTACAAGGACGTGAGCGATTCTGCGAGCACCTTTGTACGGGGAAGGGCCGTACTAGTACTCACAGCTGGAACATGCACGCGAGGAAAGGCGCCGAGAATCCGATGGTGACAACGGTGACGAACCCGATGGTGAAGCGCGTCTTGCTCTCGCCTTCGTAGCGGAAGGGAAAGTTGTTGTTAACGCGGTTCTCGATGTGGATCGCGCGTTGCGATCCGAGGAACGGCTGTGACAGGAGGAGCTCGTCAGGATCAGCGTCTTCACCTCAAAAGACGTGCAGCGGTGAGGTTTACTTGGCGGCTCTTGGTGACGCGAACGCTGACGGACGCGAGGCGCTGGATTGACATGCTTCCTGGCGACGGGTTTTGAAGCAAAGCAAAGAGAGCTGATCCGACGCTGCGAGCGCGCGCGCACTTGTCGCGAAGGCGTCGGAAGGAGCGCAGCACGTGAAAGCCGCCGCCCTCGACGGTGGAAAAATTTTCATCGCAAGCCATAGAGCCGCTCTGACCAGCGCGTAATGCCAGGGGCCTTGCTAAAGATTGAGGCTCGTTCTCTCAGCATCGCCGTCATTGTAGGCCAAGGGGTCGCAGAATTCTCGTTCCGCTTGCTGAATCCACGTTGCTAGCCTGCCGCCGACCTCGACACCCTCGTCGCGACCCTGATCCGTCCAACAGCTCAAGATGGCCAAGAAAGCACGAGCAGGTGGCGGCGAACCCACGGCAGCGACTCCGGTCCCCACGCGCGAGTCGTTGCAGAGGATCAGCTACCTCGTCCAGGCTTCCGTCCTCCTTCAATCCGTGATTCCCGCCCTTCCGACCACCGAACCTCCACGCAGCTCGAAGAAACGGTGCGCAGAGGGCGCTAGAGACCCGAAGCTCCCGCATGCGGAGCAGGGACCGGCGCCAGACGAGCCGAACGGCAACCTTGTTCGACCGAAGGGGGACGAGACGAACGGCGCAGAGGCGCCGATTCGGCGGACTGCACAGCATCGAAGCAAACGAGCACGCCCCGACAAAGCCCTGCAACCGGTCTCGAAGCTTCTAGCGAGCGAGATCAGCTCGGTCGGGAAAAAGGCGACGGTCCGAATGTGAGCCCTACACAGCCGGCATATCGCGAACGCGAGCTTGTATGCTTATCACACGGTTCACTCGCAGTGATCCATCGTTGAAGCGAGTAGTTTGTCAAGCGTGCCATACCGCCCTCGTTCCAGGGTTGACCTCGAGTGTGCGCGTCAAACGTACGTCCAGGCTCGTCCGACGCGTACGGATGGTTTGGTCAGGCTGACGGACACGGGCTTGCAGCTTCAAAGACGCATGCTCACATGCTCGTCTACACCTGCAACGCTTGTCGGAGCCAGCGACGCATCCCGGCAACACCCCTCCTCGCCGACGAAACCGCGAGATCGCAGTCCAGCGCGGACGCCGACAGTCACGCGACTGTACAGTCTGCACGGCGAATGACGAAGCGCGAACGTCGCGAGCGCAAGCAAAGTCGTCGTGCGGTCTTTTTCGAGCGGACCGATCACGTCGTCGTTCGCGGGAATGAAGTGGTCTCTCGCGACGAGTACAGGGAGACGTAATGGCGCGAAAGGCCCTTTTGCGCTCAAAACCGGCGCCAGTATGCTCTACAAGGCGACCCGTCCCGTGCGCCGTCGACCCGAACCCAGGCGCCTGCGCCGATCAGGCTCCCGAGCGCACAGGGTCCACTGCACTTGCTGCCCGGGACTTTGCGGGGCGGCGCCGGCGTCCCGTTCGCTTCAAGAGACACGGCGGCAAAGGTGGAGACGCCGACCTTTTGCTGAGCGAGCCAATCGGACCATTCTCCGTCCTCCTCACCTGCGCCGCCCAGCGGCATCCATTGTACCCCGTCGCGTCCGCTCTCCTCGACGTCATCGAGTCGACTCAGGATCTCCTCGCCAAATGCGCGCATGCAGACTGCGCTCGCCATCGGGTTCCCCGGAAGGCTCAAGACCGGCGTTCCGGTCGGCTTGTGCAATGACAGCATGACGGGACCACCCGGCCTGATCGCGACGCCGTGGAACTGCTGAGTCAACCCGACCGATGCGAGCGCTTCGGGCGTATGGTCGGCGGAACCGAGCGATACGCCGGCGATGGTCAGGATGAGGTCGAAAGATTCCGTCGCGAGCGCTGTGGACAGCGCGGACGACAAATCGGCGAGGGAGTCGCCGCACGGAGGGAGGTGGACGGGGTCATAGTCCCGTGAGTGTAGGAAGGTGTCGAGGAACGGGGTGATGCAGTCGACGACTTGGCCGGGTTCGAGCTTCGGTCGATTGTCGCTGAGCGAGACGACCTCCTTCCCGGTAGCTAAGATGGCTACGCGCCCACGCACTGGGCGCTCGCTATCGAGCGACTCTTCGATTGGTGGAAGATGCTTGACGCCGCCGGCGGCGAGTAGCATGACCGCTTCGGGAGTAACCTCCTCGCCCGCTTGCAGCAAGACGTCGCCTGACGCGAACTGCTCGCCTCGCCGCCGCCGGTTCTTGCCCGGATGTATAGGAGCGCGGAAAGCGATGATGTGCCGGCCTTGCGCGTCAAGCTCATTCGTACTCGACGCATCCTCGACCTTGACGACCGAGTCAAACCCGGGCGATGGAAAGACGGCGCCGGTCATGACCTCCCAGCACCCGGTTGACGCGTCGCCGGAGGATACAGGCGGAGGGTCGCCTGCAAGAACACGTCCGAGAACCGGTAGCAGAATCGGGGTCGAAGGGGAGGCGTGCGTGATCGCTGTTGCGGCAACGGCGTAGCCGTCCATCGCCGAATTGTCCTCGAGCGGATGCGAAAGGACGGCGGGGATATCTTCTCTGGTGAAGCAGCCGCCCGTGCGGCTCGGCTTGAGTCGTCCAGCCTCCATCTGACGCTCGCTGACGAGCTGTCCCGTCGAATTGACTGGGGTCGCACGTCGCTTCCTGTTGACAGGTAGAGATCGGATGATTGACATGGCGTCGTGAAAGGCTGTCGCGCGATACGCCGACTTTGCGAAGCTGGAACGGCCATGTGCCAGGCTCGTCAAAGCAACTGGAGAGAACGCCTGGTCTGGCTGCGAGGTCTTTCGTCAATGTTCTGACATTGCAGCCAAGTTATGCGTCGTTCGAGACCGCGAGATTGCTACTGTTGCTCACCGATCGAGTGCTGTGCAGACGCCTCTGCGCTTCAGCCCATTCTTCCTGCGTGTCCGCGTCGGTGATCCAGTCCTCGGTTGGCACCTTGACGCCGCCTCGCCCCTCGACAATCTTGCCGCCCCAGATGTCTTTTGCGGCTCGACAAGGTCCGCTCTTGCCGGCTCGGCAATTCTCGCGCAGCTGATCAAGGGCTTGCGGCGACCAAACGGAGAAGAGGGGTTCGGGGTTGCCGTCGTCCGAGTGGAGATAAAGTGAGACCGGTGACGCCGGCGAGTGATTTGCGAGAAGATGCAAGATGGATTCGCGCGAGAGAAAGGGTAAGTCGACGGCAAGGACGAGCCAGGTCGCTTCGGGCAGAGCCGCCGCGGCTTGAAGGATTCCGGCTGCGGGCCCAATGTCCCCGTCTGCTATCCGGTCGTCGATTACCACCCTGACATCCTGTATATCTGGCGCGATCAGCGAGTAGATATCGGCGCGGCACGACGGAAAGCCCACCTCAGGAAGGTCGATGCTGTCGAGCTGATCCTGCCTTGCACTGACCCAGACGCCCCGCGGAAACGTTGCCTCGGCGCTCAATCGCTGCAGCATGGCCAGATGGTGTCGGTAAAGGGGCTTTTGCGTGAGTGGATGCTGCAAGAGGTGTTTCGGTGTTCCCATCCGTCGAGACTGGCCGCCCAGGAGGAGCAAGACGGCGAGATTGTCTACCATGGCTTCTCGATGCGGCATGGCGCTAGTAGGTTGAGGTCGAAATCCTTGCGCGCGACTATAGGGGAAAACTTCGCTGGACCACAGTGCGGTTGCGAGAGCCGGACTCGTCTTCGTGCGCTTCCCCACTCCGTCATCCGATTTTCACTCGCTCGCTCGCGAGTGCAACGTGATCGAGAGTCCCGATGTGGGGAATTTGGGCGATGATGCGCCGACTCGGACATCCTGCAACGCTGCTCGTCTACAGTGAGAGTCTGTTCTCACTTGTCTTCCTACTGTCCGCTTCGCTCGGGGTCAGTCCTCCGAAGCGTCTTGCCTGGTCGAAAGCGGAGAGCCGCCTGAGCTAAAGACTGACAGTCTCTTGCTCCGGTTCGGACAGAATTGAAGACGCACAGTCTTCGCAACCTCGCTCATCTTCGCACAAGATGCCCAAGCTACACCCTCGGCCGCTCGAGGACTATGGCAGCCACGTTGAAGTTTCGAGAAAAGCTACCGAGCCGGACCAGATCTGGGGAGACCGGAAACCGTTTCACGGGGACGAGAAGGCGTGGGAACCGCGCGTCGATTCGTGCTTCGTCGAGTGAGCGCTGTCCTCTTTGTGGCGGTGTCGAGCGGCATCACTGACTCCCCTTTGCCTGCTCGCACAGGCGCCCGGATGAGGTGGAGAAATGGGTCCAATCCGCCTGCGTTCTGTGCGTTCTCGCTCGCATCGAGACCGCATATCGCCATACTGACGCCTTCGGTCCTTCTCAGGTGCTCGAACGGGTGCGGGATGGATGTCGGCGTCAAGGACGGCAAAGTTGTGGCCGTCCGAGGACGGGCGGACGACCGAGTGAACAAGGGCAGGCTCGGCCCGAAAGGGTGAGATGGCGTGCTCTGCCTCGTAGTAGAGGCTGATTCGCTCACACTATCCCTCGCGCAGATTGTATGGCTGGACGAGCATGCGGTCCGAGGACCGCCTGACAAAACCGGTAGGTCGGTTTAAACTTGAGAAGCACGCTGTTCTTCCTCAAGCTAAACTCGAGCGTCCTTCAAATGCAGCTCATCCGGAGCAAGGATACAGGCCAGCTCGAGCCGGCCACATGGGACGAAGCGATGAACCTCATCGTCGAAAAGTCGAAAGAGCTCATCGAGCACTACACGCCGAACTCGATCGCGTTCTACACAAGCGGTCAGCTCTTCCTCGAGGAGTACCATACGCTCGCGATGATCGGTAAAGGCGGTCTCGGCACCTTGCACATGGACGGAAACACCCGCCTCTGCACTGCTTCGGCGGCCGCTTCGATGCGCGAGAGCTTTGGGTGCGACTCGCAACCGGGCTCGTACACAGACTTCGTAAATACTCGACGATGCTTCACTCACAGTCAGAGCTGTACTGATCTGCGGAACTGCAGGACCACTGCGACACGCTCTTCATGGTGGGCCACAACATGGCCGCCACCCAGACCGTCCTGTGGTCTCGGATTCTCGACCGCCTTGCCGGACCGAATCCGCCATTCCTGATCGCGGTCGATCCGAGGCGTACGTCGGTGGGACACGCGGCTGTGAAGAACGGTGGTGTCCATCTCGAACTCAAGGCGGGAACGAACCTTTGCCTCCTCAACGGCCTCCTCAAGTTGCTTCTGGACAACGAGAAATTGCACAACGCCGAGTTCATCGGTGGGTCCCTCCTGTCCAGACGTCCTCTGTCAGGACTCGCTGACGACCAGGAGGCCATCAGCCAAACACACGGTCGGCATCGAAGCGCTCCGCGACACCGTGAAGGACTACGATGTCGAGCGCGTCTCCGAGATTACCGGAGTTCCCGTCGACGACATCAAGCGTGCAGCAGACGCTCTCGGACGCAGTAAGAGGCTCGTCAGTACTTGTCTTCAAGGTGTTTAGTGAGTTTCCTTCGAGCATTCTAGCTAGCTACCTCTCAAGCTCAGACCGGCCTCTACCGCAGTCAAGCGAATCAGGCGACCGCTTCGGCGTGCGCGGTCAACAACATCAACCTGATCAAAGGTGCTATCGGTCGCGAAGGCGCGAGCGTGTTCCAGTTCAACGGACAGCCGACTGCGCAGGTGCGTTCTCGCTTGAGTGTACCAGGGGCTGCTTGACCGTCAACTTCCCGCTGATGCGCTACCTGCCGCAGAACAATCGCGAGTGTGGCTGCGATGGCGAGTTTCCGGGCTTCCGCAACCCGAATAACCCGCAGCACATGCAAGAGCTGGCGGACCACTGGAATATGTGCGCGTGCCCGTCGTGCGTCGTCCCTCGAGGATCCACAGTTGACCCTTATACGTCTTCATGCAGCGAGGTGAAACAGCTCCCGCATTACTCCCAGCCGACTCATATCATGAGCTTGCTCAAGTATATCGAGAACGGTTCCGTCAAGATGTTCTGGATCTCGGGGACGAAGTGAGTTCGAGCGCTGCCGGTCGATAGCGACCTCCCTGACCGGATCAACGTTTGCGCAGCCCGGCTGTGTCCATGCCTGAACTCGCGCGTGTGCGCAAGAACCTCGCGAGCAAGGATCTCTTCGTGATCGCGCAGGACATCTATCCGAACGAGACGACTGCGCTTGCCGACGTCGTCTTACCCGCCGCCCAGTGGAGCGAGAAGACCGGCGCCTTCACGAATGTCGACCGTACAGTACATCTCGGTACGTGTCGACGGGCCGCTCGGGCACATCTTGCTGTTGCTTGCGCCTGGCACTGACTCTTTTTACTCACGCATAGCTCATCAGGCGGTAAACCCTCCTGGCGAGGCTTGGTCCGACTTCAAGATCTTTTCCGAGTACGCGCACCGGATGGGCTTCAAGGACAAGGACGGCCACCCGCTCGTAAAATGGCGCGAGAACCCCGAGGAAGCGTTCGAGCACTGGAAGAGCACGACCAAGGTAACTTGTTTTCACCTCGTTGCGGCACGCGCAACAGAGCTGACGCTGCGCCGGATAGGGTCGGCCCGTTGATTATTCGGGTATGAGCTACGAGAAGCTCACGGGCGGCAGCGGCATACAATGGCCGTGCAACGACCAGTACCCCGACGGCCGCGAACGGCTCTACACCGACTCGCAATTCCCTACCACCGTCGCAGAATGCGAATCATTCGGCCACGACCTCTTCACCGGTACGGTCATCTCGCCCGACGCCTACAAGGCGATGAACCCGAACGGTCGCGCTATCCTGAAGGCATGCCACTACACACCGCCGGACGAGACCACGGACGAAGACTACCCGTTCCGCCTCGTCACCGGTCGAGTCTTTGCGCAATTTCACAGTACGCTTGGAAGGGCTTAGAGGGTCGCCGTAAGCTCACACTGACTCGCTGCCGCGCAGCTCGAACCAAGACCGGTCGGTCGAAGGAGCTTCACGACGCCGCGCCCGAGTCGTTTGTCCAGATCTCGGATGCAGACGCCGAACGACTCGGGATCAAGGCGGGTGACATGATTCTCGTCGAGGGGCGCCGAGGCAAGGTCGAGGTTCCGGCCAAAATCGGCGAGATCGGCGAGGGGAATGTCTTCATCCCCTTCCACTACGGTTCGGCCGATCAGGACATTGGCGATGGTAAGAAAGTCCGCTCTCGCGCCGCTAACGAGCTCACGGAGAGTTCGTGGGACTTTGTGTCGAAACAGCCGGCTTTCAAGGTACGTCTTGCTTTCCAGCATGCAAGCCGAGGAAGCCCGGAGTTGACACGCTTTGTGCAGTCCGGCTCGGTCCGCCTCACTCGTCTCGAGCCTGGTGTACAAATCCATGCTCATTCGCAGCAGAACGAGAGCGAACAGCAAAAGGCGGCCGGCGCTCAAGGACGGAACGCCGGCGTCTGGAACCGGGAAGACCACCACCGCTACCTTCTGGATGCGGTCGGCGAAGTGAGTTGAGAAGAGCTGCGTTTGTTCTCTCGCGTACAAAGCTGATTCCGTTCATTCGCGGCTCCAGTGCGACATGTTCACCAAGACCGTCCTCGAGCTGATCACTCAGCTCTCCAAGAAGCACGCAGACTCTCAGTACGTTCGTTGTGATATGTGTCCCGCCGCAGGGAAAGATGCCTGACTTCTCAAGCGCAGAGAAATCTCATATGGCTTGCGGCTACACCACAAGCTGTGCAAGGAGAACGCAGAAAAGTGCAAACCGTTCGTCGAAAAATACGGCGAGGACGAGCATCAAGCAAAGGTCGACGTGCCCGCCTTACGCTCGGCTCTATTCCCAGAGAATCGGCACGAATCTGGACCGTAAGTCTGCCCTGTTGGATTCGGTACATGCGCGAAATCAGCTGAACCACTCGGCCCCTTCACAGCTACATGACGATGATGGAGTCAGTTCCGCTCGCCGCAATGGACTACGCGTGAGAGGTGCTGATTAGACCGGCTTCCTGCAGCTTGCATGGCTTGAGCACAATGACCTCACACTTGCTCGGCTGGCTCGCAATCCTCAATCCGGCCGTCCAAGCGCTGCACGACCTCGACTTTGCCGCAGCGCTTACGCATGCGACGAGCTCCTTCACGATGCTGCATTCGTGGTGCGAGTACGTTATTGCCTGGTTATCGGCTGCTCGCAAAACGGCTGATCCTCGTGCACTTGCAGGGACCATTGCAAAGTCGCCGCGCCGCAGACCCTCATCGTCCCGGTCCAACTCTAGAGTCGATCGAGGTCGTAACTGGAAATTATTGTTGTATGCGAAGTATCGTTACGTCCAATTCTGCCAGCCACCTGCCAGACCGACGGAGGCTGCCCAATCGTGTTGCGAGAGGATCGAGTCGTCAAAGAGAGTGGGCTGGACCGCGGCGGACCAATCGATTTCCATCTCGCCGGGCATGAGAGCAGTCATCCCTCCGTCCGGAGGCGGAAAGGCGTAAGAGTACACGTCGGGCGCTTGCTGAGGCGGGCCCGGCGGCAAATTGGGCGGGAGCGAGAACGAGGAAGCTTGTAGGGGAGGAGGCTGCAGGTCGGTGTTGGACAGGATGTCACGGAGCGAGCTCGAGGTCGGCGTCATCGCCTGGGTGTGATTGGACTCTGACGGAATATGCGTGCCATTCGGCGCATTGCGGGGAGTCGAGGCGGGCGGTGGCGCGGTCTTCTCCAAGAACTGATTGGCAGCCGCGCTGGGAACGGCCCCCTCGTCAGCGAAGCTCTCGATACTTGACCAGAAGCAAGCCAGATCCTACCGGAGCATGAGAGCATATTTCTGCGAGCCCGCGACGGTCGAAAGTAGCTCTGCCGTCTGCAAGACCTCCTGTACCAGTTCGTCGCGATCGACGAGGTGCGGGAATGCCGCGGCACATTTGAGGAGAAAGATACCGGCGAAGCCCATATCAGTTCGGAGCAGGTACCCGGACCATTGTGTGCCGCTGCGGTAGACTTGCGAACCGAGTACCATCTGCAGAGCGCTCCGCGCGTGATCGAGGGCTTCCTGCACGATCTGCGTAACTTCGTACGCAGCCGTCGCCGGCGGATCGAGCAGCTGCTGCTTAAACGTATTCGTGATGAGGCCGAGCTGCGCGTCGTGATACTGCCGGTTGTGACTGCGGCGTGGCCAGCTCATCATAGACGGTTGCCAAGATGCTGCAATCGGCAGCGTCAGCTTACAACTAATTTCGAAGCGACGAGGAGTAGACTCACAGATGAGCGCGTCATAGTGAGCGTGCCAGTCTTGCAGGACCTGCTTCTTCTCGTAGACGTACGAGATCAGGTCGCCGAACGCCGGTCGCGGGTTCCGCGCGAATGAAGCCGTCTCAATCATGATCGAGCGAACAATCGAATACAGCCGCAAGTTCGCGACGTGGCGGAAGTCGGACGAGATGGCGAAAGGTAATTGGAGGGCTCGGTCTGCTTGCGAGATGAGCGCGTCGACGTCTTCCCGGCGCATCAGCGTCATCCTGCCGAGATTCCGTTCGTGTTGGCCGTTGATCGTGACGATGTACATCCAGGTTCGGAGCTGAGCCGTGAGACGCTGAGCGAGCTCGTCGGTCTTTGTCCAGCCGTGCGCGTCGATCTGGTCGATCGTCGTGTCGAGCTTGGCGACGAGGGCGAGGCGGAGCGCGACTCCGGACAGGATGTACGGTTCCTGGTGGTAGCACGCCATGACCATCATCGCTTGGATGACCTCGAGCGTCGGTTTCGTCTCGAAGACCTGATCACGGGCGAACCGGCTCGTCTCCTCCGAAGCGGCGAGCAGCTCCTTTGACGGTGGCGCACATCGCTCCCTCGCCCTGAGAGCGGTGAACACGACGGCGTTGAACAAGAACGCGCTCCGCTTGCGCAGCGATTCGTACGTGTCGTAATTGGCGTCGAGGACCGAGCAGAACGGCTGGCACTCCTTCATCCAGAGGAGGACGAGGGCGCGTGCCTCCTTGTCGTCGATCAAGCCTTTCGCAACGAGGTCGAACTGATCCGGTTTCATCTGGGAAGGGCGCGCGACGCGTGCCCTCTTGGCGGGCCGCTCCGGCTCGTCGCGGCTGCTGGATCTCGGCGCAGTCGGATCGCTTGCGACGCCGCTCGCCACACTCGCGGAGAGAGGGAGCTGACTAGTCGATTCTTCCGCATCGTGAGCTGGTCCATCCGGTCCCGTCTCCTCCGCGGCACTCTCGTGACCGCCGTCCGCAGCGCCATCGTCGGCACTCGTCTCGCCGTCGTTGAGTTGCTCGACGGCATCCTGCAACGCCTGGATCGGCTGACCGATATGCGTTGCGAACCGGTGCACGTCGGGCGATGCCGACGACGCGAGGTGTGCGAGCGCATCGAGCGCTGAAGACCGGTGCCCGCTCGCAGCGAGGTTGGGCGGCAGACCCGGGAGGCTCGTCCGCCTGTACGGAGCGGCCGCGGCAGCCGAAGTACTCGCAAGGGGAGAGGTCGAGTAGGCGTGCGAGGTCGCGACGTATTGAGGGAGCGAGGCGAAACCTGGCGAGCCGGCGGCCGTATGCGGACGAGGACGATGTAAGGAAGGGTACGTCGGCGGAGTCGGGACATGCGCAGTCGAGCCGTTGCTGTCGAGGTGGACCGGCGCTGGAGGATGCGGCGAGAGCTGTGCGGGATGCGGCATGACGCCGGGGCTCATGCCCGATTGACTCCCGACCGCCTGCTTGATCTTTTGCAAGACGTCGGTCAGGACGTTCGAGATCTCGCCCATCTGCTGGACCATGGCGTCCATCCTGCGCTCGTTCGTCGCGAGTGCCGCCTCGATGCCGGCGAGCCGCGTCAAGCCGGCATCTTCGACGACCGACGAGGCGGGTTTGTCGAAAACGCATTCGGTCCCGCTCTGGCGGCATCGGACGCACGGCGCTGCGCCGCCCTCACACTGTCATCGCGGATCGATGTCAGTTCGTCTGTCAGGTGAAAATACTCTGCGGGAAACGTACCGTCTTCTTGAGTCGTCGACAAGAGACGCACTGCAGAATCCCTCTCGTCAGCGATCTCTCAATTCTGCAACGAGGTACAAGCGGGAGCTTACGGCTCTTGCGCCTCGTTTCGCCTTTTCCCTGACGACGATGACCTCTCTGCCGTTACCGCTCTTCGCCGGCGTCGACGACGAACCGGCTTCGTCGTCGCTGATGCCTCCCTGTAGCAGCAGACCGTCGCCGCTCATCGTCGGCAAGTCGTGGTTCGCGCTGGCTTGCGGCGGGCTCACACTCGCCGCCGCCGTCGTCGTCGTCGAAGTTGCTGTGTGTCTTCTGCGAGGGATCGGAGCCAGCCGGGTTGTTGTTGTTGATGGTGGTGGTGGTGGAGCCTCGTCGGTGAAAGAGTGGAGGCTCGTCGCTACAGTCGCAGCGGTTTCGACTGCGCCAGACCCGGTCCGCGATATCCGGTGAGACGAACCACCGCTGACGCGCGGTTTCGTATCGACCATCCGATGCCCCCGGCGCGCCACAGTATTCCGGATTCCGAAAATGCTGATCGACGCGCGGACGCGGCGACAGTGCGGAGAAGTGCGAGCGAGCGAACGGCGGCGCGCGCGTGCGACACGGAGAGGCGCCGGGCCCACTCGCTTCGTATTCACCCAGTAGTCTTTATTTTTCGACCAGGCACTCGTGCATACTCAGCTGCAGAATACTCGCGCGGAGCCGCAGCGAGAATTAGGCCGAGAGACCCGCAAGCGCGCGCCAACCGCTCGCCGCACATAACCCCTCATGACATCCGACGCACATCTCTCCCCTATGTAGACGGAGAATCCGGCGGAAATTCTAGCGCGTATTGGAAAGCAAGCTCCGGTGCGAAGCGCTCCTATAGCCTCGCAGCTGCGACTGGGAGGGAAGGTATTGGCGTTACAAAGGGATCCTCAAAAGTGACACATACATCCGGCAATCCTTTCCTCCTGCGCCTAAACGCCAACCGCGCGACGCCGTGCGAGGTCAGGATGCCGGTGACCGTACTTCCCGGACGAAAGACGGACAGCTCTCGTCCAGGATGAGATCGAGGCAGGTACGGAACCCGAACGTCTAGTGGTGCGAGTCCTTCTTGGCGGCGTTGATGGTCTCGTCGTACGCGACGTAGGCGACAAAGGCGGCGAGACCGAGACCGAACCCGGGGAACAGGTTACGGAACCTGTAGCGACAGGCGTCAGTTTCGTGCACCACCCATGCTGAGGAGGAAAGGCGTCAAGGGCCAAAGCCTATGCGCCAGTCCGCCGTTCACGCCCATGGTCGCGGAGATGACCAACATTGCTCGTTGAGAGAAGATCGGGCTCTGTGGGCAAGTGCGAGGTAGGGTCAGTCTCTTGACAGGGTCTCGACGAGTGAGGAGTCGAGTTTGTGTGGTGGGACGTACTTTTCGCCATGCCTCGCGCTTTGCCCACGGGTCTGTGTCGCACGGGTAGTCTTCGAGTCAGTTTGCTGCTGCTGGGCGCTGTCCAATAAGTACGCCGGTGGTGAGGTTTACCTCGGTACATGGGGGAGGCAGGCACTGCAAGACGTGCGATACGAGTCAGTCAGCGATCTCTGAAGGGCGCACTGCCAGCGCTGCGTTTGACAGCGTGCTTACTCTTGCAAGTCGGCTGGTCTAGAGTGGTGGAGCGAGCGTAGCCAGCGGTCGACGGGTTTGGCGAGAGATGGCCGTCCTCGTCGCCTGCCTTGGTACCTCGACCGATTCCGACTCTGCTCTCAACTCACTGTACGAGGTTACTGACTGCCTGACTATACATTCTACTCTAGTTGACAATTTCTGAGCCTGCTTGCTCCAGACCCTGAGAGCGAGAGTGGCAGGTCGCGGCGCGTCACCCCGACTCTGGCGACAGCAGAACTTTTCCCACTCGACGGTTTCGACGCGCTCATTACTCGCTCTGCTACCCTCATCCTCGGCAAAGGAGAGCGCCATGAGCAAACCGTACAAGAAGCGTATCATTCAGGAAGACTCGGACGAGTCCGGATCAGAGGAACCTCAGGTGAGCGATTCCGACTCTTCTGTTTCGCGTCTCCGACCTTCACACGACCGCGTCGTCACAGCCGCTGGCCACGGAAACGAATGCTGACACGTTTCCCCTCTGTCTCTCCCGTCCGTTTGAAACGCGACCACGCTGCCCCCCGTCCCCCGCGCTCGACCGGGCCCGACAGTTCAAACGCCCCAAGCCGACCGACGATGTCCTCGACCCGTCGACCGGCGCCAGCAACGGCAAGACCCTCGCCGTCCCGAACGGAGACGCAGTGACCGGTCAAGTCGACACCGTCATGAACGACGCGACCGCCGAAGTCGTCGACCCGAAAGCGAAACAGCTCGCCGTCTTTACCACCGGAGGTTCAGACGACAGCGACACCAACAACGACCAGGATGACGATGACGACGACGACGACGTCCCGCTCGCGCAAAAGGCGAAACAGGCCCACGTCGCTGGCAAAGGTCCCGTCCCGGGCGTTGACGACGAGTCGTCCGAAGACGACAAGCCGCTCGCCCAAAAAGTCAAACCGAACGGCAACGGGAAGAAGTCGTCTGCCGCGGGACGGCGCAGTCGCAGCAAGGACCAGAGCGACTCGCCGACGACGGCCGGAGGCGACGGGTCGTCGTCGTCCTCCGAAGACGACAAGCCGCTCGCCAAAGTAACGCAGGCCAAGCGCCCGCGCGCCTCGACGAGCCGCGCGAAACCTGTCAAGAAGGAGGACTCGGACGACGAGTCGCCGTCGGAAGCCGAGTCGGAGGACGACTACGACAGCGACTCGGACGCGCCCTTGTCGGCCAAGAAGAAGGGCAAGGCAAAGGCGAAACCCGCCAAGAAGGCCGCTGCGGCGCCCAAGAAGGCTGCCGCTCCGAAGAAGGCGACCGCCGCTGCAACGAAGCGCGTCAAGAAGGAGGACAGCGAGGCGTCGGCGTCGCCAGCTCCGGCCAAGAAGGGCAAGGGGAAAGCCAAGAAGGAGGACGACGAGGACGGTTCGGTCGGTAGCGAAGACGACGACGTCCACAAGTGGTGGGAGGAGCAAAACGACGGCGAGGAGAAGGCAGGGCATTCGCCAGTCTAGTATGACCGGATGGCAGAACTGACGAGGGTATAACTCCGCGCAGTGGAAGACGCTCGAGCACAGTGGCGTCATGTTCCCTCCCGAATACGAACCGCACGGCGTCCGGATGAAGTACAACGGTATGTTCATTTCGCTATTATGCCTTCGAGACACACGGACTGATCGCTGCCTTTTGACCTGTAGGCAAGGAGATCAAGCTGCAACCGGAAGCCGAAGAGGTCGCCAGTTTCTTCGCCGCGATCCTCGAAACCGACTACGTCAAGAACCCTGTCTTTGTCCGCAACTTCTTCAACGACTGGAAAATGGTGCTCAAGCAACACCCGTGTCCGGACGGGACCGAGATCAAGGAGTACGAGAAGTGCGACTTTACGCCGATCTTTGCGTACCTCGAGGCGGAGAAGGCCAAGAAGAAGAGCATGACGGCGGCGGAGAAGAAGGCCGCCAAGGCGGAGAAGGACAAGGTCGAGGAAAAGTACAAGACGTGCTTGTTGAATGGTCGCAAGGAGAAGGTTGGCAATTTCAGGATCGAACCACCCGGCCTGTTCCGTGGTCGTGGCGAGCATCCCAAGACCGGCATGCTCAAGGTACGCATTGGCCATAGTTGCGCACGAAGGGTATTGGCTAACGTGCGCGGCTCGTAGACTCGCGTCCGGCCCGAGCAAATCACGATCAACATCGGCAAGGAGGCGCCCGTCCCGCAACCGCCTGCAGGTCACAAGTGGAAGGACGTCGTCCACGACAACAAGGTGACGTGGCTCGCGACGTGGAAGGAGAATATCAACGGCAACGTCAAGTACGTCTTCCTCGCCGCCGGATCGTCGCTCAAGGGTCAAAGCGACTTGAAAAAGTTCGAGAAGGCGCGCGCGCTCAAGGTGAGTCCGTGCGCCTCGTGTGATCAGCGGTGTATTCAGGGCTGATCGAGCAATTGTAGGAACACGTCGACCGGATCCGCGCCGACTACACGGCCGACCTCAAGAGCAAGGAAATGGCGATCCGTCAGCGTGCGACCGCCGTCTACCTCATCGACCGCTTCGCGCTCCGTGCCGGCAACGAGAAGGGCGAGGACGAAGCCGACACGGTCGGATGCTGCTCGCTCCGGTTCGAGCATGTCACCTTGACGCCGCCGAGCAAGGTCTCGTTCGACTTTCTCGGGAAGGACTCGATCCGTTACGTCAACGAGGTCGAGGTCGACGAGCAAGTCTTCAAGAACATGCGGATCTTCAAGAAGGAGCCCAAGACGGTCGGCGACCTCCTCTTTGACCGCCTCAGCGTGCGTCTCCTCTACTCCTGTTCCGCGCCCTTGGCTGACCACATTGCCTCGTACAGACCCAAGTTGTCAACAAATACCTCGCTTCGTACATGGACGGTCTCACCGCGAAAGTGTTCCGTACCTACAACGCGTCGTGGACCTTTGCCCAGCAGCTCAAGAACACGCCGAAGGACGCCTCGGTCGCCGACAAGCTCCTCGCATACAACCGCGCGAATCGCCTCGTCGCCGTCCTGTGTAACCACCAGCGTTCCGTCTCAAAGTCGCACTCGGCCGCCATGGAGAAGATGACCGACAAGGTGGGTGCTCTAGCGACTGGTGGTCCAGATCTCGGCGCGCTGACGAGACGTTCACTCTACAGATCCGCGGCTTGAAGTACCAGCGCATGAAGTTGCGCAAACAGCTCTTTGCGAACGCCGACAAGCCGAAGAAGTACAAGGAGGAGTACGGCAATGACGAGGTGAGTTAGCCGTCGTGACCGTGTTCGGGTCGATTGCTGATGCGTTCCCCGCAGTCCGACCTCGACGATGAGTGGATCCAAGAGCACGAGAAGCAGCTCGTCGTCCTCGAAGGCGAAAAGATCCGCAAAAAGTTCGACCGCGAAAACACGAAGCGCGAAGCCGACGGCGACAAGCCGATGCCGGAGAAGGAGCTCAAGGAGCGCCTCAAAGCCGCCGACGACCTCGAGAAGCAGATCAAGCGCGACCGGAAGAGCGGGTACGAGGAGACGAAGCTGTCTGAAGAACGCATCGTCAACAACCTCCAGAAGCTCGACGAGCGCATCCAAGTCGCCAAGACGGCCGCCGTCGACAAGGACGAGGGCAAAGGTGAGCACTCTCTTTAACATGGCTCTCAGTGTATCTGTATAGCCTCTGGATAGCTTTGGATAGCTCAGGATAGCGCTTTGGATAGCTCCGATAGCTCTCGATAGCACTGTCTAGCTCTCGATAGCTTCTGTCTAGCTTCTGTATAGCTTCTGTATAGCTTCTGTATAGCTTCTGTATAGCTTCTGTATAACTTCTGTATAACTTCTGTATAGCTTCTGTATAGCTTCTGTATAGCTTTTGTGTAGTGCTTGTACAGCTTACGGGCAGATTTCGACGTTTGACCTCGTTACTGACTCCCTTGCTCCCCCTCTTGCTCCCGCCAATCTACAGAGATCTCCCTCGGGACTTCGAAGATCAATTACATCGATCCGCGTATCTCCGTTGCATGGTGCAAAGAGTACGACGTCCCGCTCAACAAGGTGCTGACGAAGACGCTCCTCGAGAAGTTCACCTGGGCGACCGGCGTCGACGCCGACTTCGAGTGGTAAAAGGCGACTCACGAACCGGCAAACTCGTCCAAAATTGCGGACTCCGAGTCCTGCCCACTCGTCGTCGTAGCCGCCGCCACCGCCAGACCCGATTCAGTCTCCCCCCTTCATGCCCCTCATCGCTTCCATTCGTACCTGCTTTCCTCAGCTTGTTGTCTGCCGTCTCTCTTGCATCACCCACCGCTGGTGGCCTTCACCTGGCCTGAACAGGCGCCATGCTCCCATGTTCATCCCTCATCTCTCGCTGCGTGTCGCCCCTCCCGCTTGACGAATTTCCGAGATGCAAATGTCACGCTTTCTTTACCGATCCGTTGCTCTCGTTAATCGCGTGTGTTCTTCAAGGGTGGGGTGCAGTGAGGCCGCAACGAGCGAGTGAGAACTGGGTGTTGGCGCGACGGAAGTTTCGACGCGTGCGAGCCAGTGCAGCCTTCCGATTCGCACTCGCGGCCAGCGCGTCACACCTCATTATGGAGCGCAAGCACGTTTGCATACTCCCGAGCAGTACGTATGACGCGCCCTGGACCAGTCTGCGGCTCTGACACGCTCTCGAACGAACAGCGGTGCCGCTCGAGGCGAACGCCGCCTCGCCATCGTCGTCGCGCTTCCTCCGCTTGCCGCATCCACGAACGCGTAAGTCTGCACTACACAGGAGCTTTGAAATAGCAGCTCACACGCCCTCGCACGCGTGCAGACCATCCGGCGCTGTTCCTGCCGTACTCCCAGACTTGCCCACCAAGCGGATCCCCGGATGCGCTCCTCGAGGTGCAGCGCATCTCGCTCGACGCGGACAAGCAGAGGTGCTGGTTCATCGACCAAGAGGTCGCATCAGGTGCGCTCACGCTCGGAGTGGACTAGCGAGTGAGCGCTCTTTACTGACGACAACCCCCCGCCAGACGGCTCAATCGCCATATTCACTCCCTTTGATCCGCTCTTTCTCGCCATCTCGTATCTCTCGACTCTGCCGCCGCACTTTATCAGCTATGCCGACATTTGGGATTCGATCGCGCAAAAGCCTTTCGAGGTCGATGCTTCGGGCGCTTCAGAAGATGACGCGGGACAGTTCGTCGAGGACCTGACCAGGCTCGGACAGCTCGAGCTGCTTCGTGCGCGTCTGTTGACGCTTTGTGACTCTCAAAGTAAGCTAGATTGCACCTCCAGTCGCTCGGCCCGCGGCGGACCCAATGGCCTGCGCCGGCAACCTTGCTGACCCTCGAACGGAACAGACGACTTGGACAGCGCGCCGCTCCTGCGCTACAGTGCGACGAAAGCTCTCGCTCTGCTTCGTGCAAAAGTCGACGCGCTGGCCGCGCCGGAAGACGGCATCTTCGGACCACTCGCCGCGACCGAGCCGGGCGAGGAGCGCAAGCCGGACGTCGATGCTGCCGCCGACGCTGCTGGTGGTACGCCAGCATATACGACTGTCACTCGTGGTCTTGGTAAAGAAGACGTCGGCAGTGGGCACGGCTTGAGCGCCGAGATCCAGACTGGTACGTTCTCTCCTCAGGGTCGTCGGATGGTGCGGCCGCGACCGCATTTACGGTACGGTAAGGTCGCAGGCGCTGACGAAGTTACGCATTGTAATAGAGAGCCGACAGAAGTACGCAATCGAGGTCATCGCCAACTACTTGCCGCCGGCCGTTGCGAAAGAGCTGCGGGCAGCCTACGAGTACGTCTCGAGTGTCTGAGTCGCTGACTCGCCGCATGCTCTCGCGCTCGTCGGCTCACTGAAAACTCTTGCAGCTTCCCGGCTCTGAAGGCATACCTCTTGCTCGTCACACCGAATTCTGTCGTGCTGAACACGACCTACCTGCCCGGACGCGGATCCGCCAAACTCGAGGGAGGCGGCAGCGGCGACGATCTCGGCGGCGGGTCCGCCGCGAAGAAGCGCAAGCTCGAGCAGAGCAAGGGCAGTCGCGGCGTCGAGGCGCTCAAGAAGGTCAATACGAAGGGCATGAAGAGCCTCGCCGAACTGTTCGGGAAGCAGACGGCCAAGGCGGCTTCTGCGCCCGCTTCGGCCGGCGCAAAGACGGCGGCGGCGCAGACCGACAAGCCTTTTGCGGCGAAGAAAAAGAAGACGTCGAAGTGAGATGTCCTCACAAAGTGGGCCAGTGCGCGCAGATGCACATTCTTTCTCGGTGTCCTATAAAGGTTGTACCGGTCTCTCTGTGTTTCCTGTTGTCTTATCGTAATCCGCAATGCATCGCCTGTCGTGATCCTGATTCGCGCGTGAATTTGACGGAGAAGGCACGAGACGGCGTGGGTGAACCCACCGGGAATGTCTCCGCGCTACGCCTCTTGTGACCCTCGCATGTTGCGCTCCGCTCCTTCACGTCTCAACAGTCTCGCGAGGCACTTTTCGACAAGCACACCCAAGATGGCTCCTCCTCGTCTCAGTCAGTCCACAGTCCTCGCTCCATGCCTCTGCGGCTAGAGATCTCGAATCGCAACTCGTCCAAACGTCGTCATACCTCTCGATTTCAGCGAACGAGGCTCGCGGAAAGCTGCCATGCGGTGTACAGGCCTGCTTATGCTGTCTCGATGCCAGGAGCCTCGCTCTCGCCAGCCACAACGTACATGCCACTCTACAGACGCTGACCTCACCGATGCCTCCACTTTGCTCGCCTCCTGTCCCCACCTCTTTGCGTCAATGATCGCCCGATGCAGACCACACCATGTTCCGCATCAAGGATGCCAAGGTCTCGCTCAAGTTTTACACCGAAATCCTCGGAATGGAACTGGGTGAGTCGAGCGCGGTCGAAGCGAGACCCCGATTGCGCGGATCCTCACGGCGTTTTTCCGTGCTTGTCTCCCTGCAGTCCACAAGTCTGACGGGGGAGACTTCACCAAGTGCGTACCTGTGGTGGTTTGAGCCGCGAAGGGCAGGACAGGACTGACTTCTATACCTTCCGCGACCTTTCCGAACCTATTCTTGCGCACCGCACATCGGCCGCTTTTCCTCGAACGTTGCTGTTGCTCGACTCGTCGCTTTTTACAAACGACTGCGCACTTAGCTACTTCCTCGCGTTCCCCGAAGAGGGCAAGGAGCATCTCTCGGCGGAGGAGAAGGCGGAGCGCAAGTTCATGCGCGAGGGTATTCTCGAGTTGTGCCACAACGTGAGCTCCAGAGCGGCGCCGTTCCTGTGAACCGTACACCTTCACACAAGCTGACAATGTCTTATTGCAGTGGGGCACCGAGAGCGACCCCGAGTTCAAGGGGTACGCGAACGGCAACGAGGAGCCAGGCCGCGGCGTGAGTCTTTGAGAGATCTCTGACTCTGCGGAAGCAAGCCCGGGCTGACAACGCATCTTCTTCTCAGTTCGGTCATATAGCCGTCAGCGTGGACGACGTGCAAATTGAGTGTGACCGGCTCGAGAAGCTCGGCGTTGAGTTCAAGAAGCGCCCGCAGGATGGCAAGATGAAGCACATTGCGTTCATCTACGACCCGGACCACTACTGGTGAGCACATTCCTGATGGCGGCGTGCACATATTGGAAAGATCAGTACTAATGCTCGGCTCTGGCAGGATCGAGATTGTCCCGAACGGCGGTAAGAAGGGCGAGTCCGGCATGTAAACGCGCTCGCACAGCATGATGTGAATACAAGAGACCTTCTGTGAATACATTGTGAAAACACAATGAGCCTGCGCCGATAGCACAAGCTCGGCTGGCTCCATGGTGTGTGGAGAGCTCGACGCAACTTGGTTCCCTATGTTCTCGCTCCCGGAGGCTGTCTGTAACGCTGCGCACGACGATAGTATTATGCACCGCTACTTGATCTTGTACAAAGGCTCTATGTCATAACCTTATGGTCATTGATGTCATGGATGCTGCGCAAGAGTGATCTCGGAGTGGAGGAACAGAATAACGGGTGCCGTATCAAGAGTCTTCTTCTCGTGCTGTTGCAGTTCGAACTGTTTCTGCACCATGTTTGCCTCTATTGCTTCTCGGTACAGGGAGCTACAGAGAAATTGTCCTGCTGGGACAGCCTCAGTGCGTCCGTTCTGGGCTATCTCACGGTCTGATCTCCACCTCAATCCCGTTGCTTTGCTGTTGCTGTGCAGTTCTCTTGCACAGACGAGCAGCTACATGCACCAGCTGTCTCCGCTGCTGGCTTGATTGGCAAGTTGACGTACCCAAGCAGGCCTGCCTTGGGTCTGATCCCGGACTGGCCTTCTCAGCTACCTCCGCAACGCCGCTCTCTCGTCGCTGCCGTGTGCTGAGGCTCCGATACTTGATCAAATACAACGCGACACGCTTTTGTCGCTATGGGCATAAGACGCGCCCGAGATGGACTCCGAACCGCGCAAAATGGGGTCGAGCCTGTTCGCCAACTAAAAGAGCGCATAGTCGCTCGAAATCCAGTCGTAGCGACTAAGTTTGTTCAGCAAACGTTACTTGGGCATAGTTACGACCGCTGGGGGTCCCCCGACGTGCGCTCCGAGACCTCTATAGGGGGCAAATCGACAAAAAGTCGAATTTTCGTCTACAAGTTGCGCGGCTTGGGCTCTATGGATGGCAACAATAGCGCAACTCCTGCTATAGCAGGAACATGCTTCTGGGCGGCAAAAAACGACCTCGGTGGGGATCGAACCCACGATTTCCAGCTATCCTGAACAGGACTTGGACGTTCTCCGGAGGGGGAACTGATTGCAAGCATGTCATCGGAGACTGACGCCGTGCCACTTGGCCACGAGGTCCTTTGTTGTAGTGTTGTCGCGCCGATGCGTACTTGTACCGAGCTGTCAGAAACGCCGGTGTTGGTCGGGGGAGTTGCGCCGGATGCGGAGGCTGACCAGTCATCGGATCTCGCTTGTAGCTTCCTCCACACGTCTGTACATGCCAGGCTCAGATTTCGGTTCGGATCAGCTTGTCCTGTACAGTTAATGAGGAGGTCATGAGAGGGACAGCGAAGAGATCCTTGGGGCTGATGCCGAGGCAGGCCGATTGCATCTGCGGCGCCGCAGATGCATGCCCGGACGCTTCCTAGCCGCACTTGCCTGGTAAGCGCACCGCCCTTTCAACAAGTACACGCTGATGTCGTAGAACGGAGCAACGACGACGGGACGCAGCAGTCTTGTGTGCAATGGCAACGCCTCGGCCGGACCTTCTCAAAGAGCCGCAGCCTTCCATGATGCGCGCTGAACCCAGGTGGAGCTGGCTTTACTGGCATCAAGCTCTGCGTGAGGAGTCCATACAATGCACACGTCCGATGGAAGAGCGTGTAGAGTGCATTACGGGTATCAAGGTACGCAAGGACGGCAAGAGCTCGCCGTGGCGGTAATCGGTCTCGTTCGGAGAGAGCTTAATCATCGTTCAGTCGTAGTCGAGCTGACCCGGGTGAACCTCCTCGACGAGGTCTTTGCCGCCGACCTCGTCTTGCTGGCCAACCTTGCTGTTGCCGGTCCGTTCGAGCTCGGCGGCCCAGAGGGCAGCACCGGCCGCCGTCGTGAACATCAAGGCGGGTCCGAACAGCGGAATCAGGGACATGGCAATCGACATCATGCCGAAGCTGTGCAAAGCGAGCAGGTCAGGTAGCGCCCTCGCTCAAACTCCACTCGCAAAGACAACGAGAGGAGTGCTACTCACGAAGTGTAGGCGGCCGAGCGCTCCTCGACAAACTTTTCGCGCTGCGCCTTGTCGTACTTCTTGAGCTGGAAGTACCGCTCGTGCGCGGTCCTGCACCCGAAGGACACATATGTCAGGTCAGCTTGCGATGCTTGTCCGACAAAAGCCACTGCGGTGCGCCAACTCACGGTCCCGCCTTGCGTCCGTTGAGGACAAGGAAGATCAGGGTACCGACGGCCGGGATAAAGTTGAGCGGGAGCGTGATCAGGTAGCGGACCATGCCGGCGGTCGAGAACTTGCTCGACACGGGCTTGAGGATGCTCTTGCCGAGCTCGACCGAGCCGACGCGCTTCGTCACCTGTCTATGCATTTATCTAGAGCTGCGCAATAGTATGACTGACAGCTCGTGTAGGGAGCTCGCGCTCTGGGTGCAAGTGACACGCAACTTGCTGCTGCGGGCCTTCCCAAGCGGGCGGCCCACTTGTGGCGCCTCCCGCGCTCCTTTTTGAGCCAAGCACACGGGTGGTAGGGCGAACAGATCTGCAATCGCCATAGGACCGCAACTTTTGCGCGCGATAAGACGCCGGAATGTCCCGAGACGGATGCACATTCGGACGAGCGCAGCACTTGGTGAAGCGCGAGAACACCATGCTATCCGCCATACAGCTTGGGCAGCGTAGCGTATACGCTCGTCATAGCCCATGTGCCACTGACTCTGCTGCGTCCCCGACATACTGCAGCCCCAGCGGGGGAGGGCAAAGTGTAGGACGGGGAATCTAATACAGCACCGCGGGTAAATCCGAAAGAGAGGGGTATCTAGACAATGCTGCCGCAGTCTGCAGCGGTGAGGTATGCTGATAGCGGAAAGGAGAGTAATTATGCCAGATAAGAGAGAGGAACCAGCCCTCGCTGCCCCTGCGAGTTTGCCACCATCCACCAATTCGGATCGCCCGATTCGAGGATCGACAGCTGCTCATTCGCAGAGATGCTGAGCTCTCCGGGGTGCTCGGCGTGGAAGGAGTACCGAGCGAGAGCGCTCGAGGCTTCCTTCTCCTCGCCAAACTCGGAGCCAGAGTCGTCGCCGAAGCTGTTATCCGCGACAAGCTCGTCATGCGGTCGTGCCTTCTCGCCCTTCCCGTCGAGCAAGACGGCCGTCGCTGCGCCCACAGTCTGGAGCAAAGAGGAAGGTCGCTGAACGTGGCCGAAGCTGGCGTCACTCTGGTGGCGAGTCGGGTCTCCGGGAGGGTATTGGTGCTCCTCCTCCTTGCGACGGGCTAGAGCGACGAAGAGGCCGATCAAGACGAGGAGGAAGACGAGACCGAGACCGATAGCGATGGCGATGAGGATGACGAGGCCGACAGCGAGATGTCTCGCAGCGCTGAGCGAGAAGTTCGTCACAGAGTAGAACAGCTGCGAGATGACGCCCCTCGACCCCGAAGCCGCTGTCGCGACGAGGAACGGGTACCAGCTCTGCCCGTCGAAGAGTGCGGAGGACACGCTCGTATTGTTGATGCGCAGGTCGCCGGAGACGAGCAGCATCCGATTGGACTCGAGGATGGCATTCGAGTCGTGATCCTTGACGAGCGGGACGAAGACGAGCTGCTGAATACCGGATCCGGACGCGAGCGTCTGGTTGTTGACGTCCTGCCAGACGGTTCCGTTCCAGTACATGAGGTATGGTTCGCCAGAGGTCGCCTCGCCAGCCACGAAGATCTTGTCCTCATCGTGGTCGTCGGCAGAGACTGCCGTCGCGGGACCGGGCAGGGCTGAAGCCGCGCCGACGTCGAGCCACGTCTGATTCTGGAAGTTCCAGCGAGCGATGTAGCGTTGTTGTCCATCGGCGAGGAAGGATCCGGCAACGACGAGCGATGACGCTCCGGACTGCAGACTTCAGCGATTAGTCACGATGTTGGAATAGACAGAGTCGCGAGCACGGCTCACCCCTGCAAAGTCGACTGCACCGACCGCTCCGGGAAGACCAGCGCCGAGGGAAGACCACTGCATCGCACCGGCATCCCAGAGGCAGATGCTTGCGCAATACAGCGCACCGACCGAAGCAAACGCGCCGGCCACGATGATTTGATGTTCGTTGCCGGGTCTTTGCGTGATGACGCTGACCGTAGCGTTAGAGCCCGAGTAGCCTGTAGAACAGCAACCCGCAGTCAGCTTGCACGTCATAGGGAACACAGTGCGCGAAACGCACCGGCTAACGAGGGCACGCTCGACTCGACTTCCTCCGTGGCGAGGTTGTAGTTCGTCAAGCCTTGGCGTCCGTCGCCGGTCGAGAAATTGCCACCGATCCACAGCGTGTTGTCCACGGTCTGCAGCGTCGTTACTACACCTTCGAGAGCGAGTCCGCCCAGCGGTGATAGCAAAGAAGTAGCAGACTCGTCGTAGATGCCCACGCCATTTGCACCGGACGCAGCCGAGAACGACCCGCCGACAAGCATGAGCTCGTTTGACCCATTCTTCCAGAATGCGCCAGCGAGGATCTGGTTGTCCTCGTCGACACTGATGACGGTATTGAGCGGCGATGGCAGGGTGAGGTTGACCGAAGGAGAGGGAGCCGGAGCTCTCGCTTCGAGCGGGACGCGCGAGAATGACCGACGATCGAGTGACGCTCCCGCCACGGGTTCGAAGGCAGATCGCCGAGTCAGACGCTGCGTATGAATACTCGGCGACGAAGCTGAAGAGTTGAACTTGAAGCCGAAGGGCGAGAGGACAGGTTGGTGGTGCTTGTCCTCGCTGAGGACGGCTCCGGCCGATCCTGAAGTCCGGGAAGCCGCGAGGACGTTCCCTGCGAGATACGTGGTCGCGTTCGCGTTCGTCGGGGCGCCTGTCGCGATAGCCGTAAGATTTCCGAGGAAGAAGCCGGCCGCCGTGCTGTTCCAGGCCGACGCTTCGACGTCGTAATAAGCCAGCCCGGATCCATCGCCGCCTGCGAGGACGAGCTGCGAGACTCCGTTCGCGTGCTCAGCAGCTGCGAGCTGGGCGACGAACGCGCCGGATTCGGGCGCTCCAGACAAGGCTTCCCAAGCCGGTGAACTCGCCGAGTAGTTCCACTTGGCAAGGCCGGCGAGGTCTTTGACGGCGTCGTCGGCGGTAGCAGTGAAGGTACCTGCGGCATAGAGCGCGCCGCCGACGGCTGCGACGCTCTTGACAGCACCGTTCAGACCGCCATTGGGCGTCAAGATCGCCTCGCTCGCGTGGTAGCCCATGACGCTGGTCGCCGCGTTCGAGCCCAACTGATAGGTAAACTCGCCGCCGAAAAAGATCTTGGATGCGGAGCCTTCTCCGTCCGTGACGATAGAGGATACCGTCGAGCCTAGCGCGAGCCCGAAGGCGACGGCGTCGAGTCCGGTCGCGTTCGTCATCGTCGCCGACGCATTCACGCCCTGAGCCTGCGCCGTCGGAATCGCATCGCCGAACGTGCCGGCACCAACGAGCGGGTACTCAAAGAGACCATATCCGTGCTCGATTCGCGTTGAAGTCCCGTTCGTCGAGGCAGCAACGAGGTTGATGTAGTCGGCGACGAGCTCGTAAGTCTTGCCAGCCGTCGGAGCGCCTCCCGAAGCAAGCGTCATTGTGACCGAGAGGCTGTCTTGGACGGCCGCGAGGGTACCGTTGTAGATAAGGGTCGACTGATCCTGCGAGTTTGTCTGGTCGACCGTCGTCTGGGTCGCCGAGCCATCCTTCGGAGTGGCCGTAACCTGCATCAAAGTGCGCTCACTGCAGGTGCCCGCCGCAGTGCATCCGGGCGTGACAAGGTAGACGGCGTAACTACCGTCCTGCGAGATCGCCGGCGTCCAAGTGATGCTCGGCGCCGATGCTGCGCTCGTGCCGCCTGCGACGCTGGCGACGAGGACCTCCTGCGTCGTACCCGCAATTGACGTCGTCACCTCGGCTTGAGTCCAATCACCCTCCGTCGCGACGCTCGATTGGGCCATCGCGCCGAGTCCCGCAGTGCACGGCGCTGCGTTCTGTTTCTCGACCGCATACGCGAAGGAGCCCTCGCTGAGCAATTGCAGCAGGTGCAAGCCGCCGCCTGCGCCGTACCAGCCAAAGATGTCGAGCTGAAAGCCGGCGAGTGTGGTGCCCTCGGGGAAGAGGAAGTCCTGGTACGGGACGGACGGGTCGTGCGCGAGCGGGCAATTGTCGGAGCAAGTCGCAAGTGGCGATGAAGGGTCGGTCGGGTCCGTCGCATACGTCAGCGTGAGAACCTGGTCGTTCGGGATCGAGACAACCCTGTAGACTGAACGTCAGCTGACATCTTGCGGGAGGGCGGATCGAGATACGCACGAAAAGTTTCGCGTCCCGCGGTTCTCGACGAACGTGTTGCCGAGGCGAATACCGCGCACATTCAGCTCGCGGTACATGCGAACGATGAAGAAGCCAGCTTGGCCGTCGACGAGGAGCCAGCTCGCGCCGACACCGTCCGGTTTGCGTGGGCAAAAGATGTACTGCGGTCGACCGTAGCCAGACGTCCAAGTCGTCGGCGAAGCCCAGTAATCTGAGGTATTGAGCGAGATCGGAGTGAGGGAAGAACCGAGAGAAGGGAACGAAGGTGAAGAGGCGCCCGTGCTGGCGGAAGAAGCGAGCGTGCCGTTCGAGACGGTGCCGTTGGAAAAGGTCGTAGAGAATGCGCCGCCGACGAACAGCGATCGCCCGTCTCGAGACTGCGCGATCGAGTCGACAGCGCCGTCAAAGCCGTACAGAGGCAAGGCTGTCCAAGCCTTGCTCGAAGTCGACCATGCCGCGACGTTCGGACCGGCTCCCTGGATCCCGGCAGGAGCTGCGAATTCGCCGCCAGCATAGACCGTCGTGCCGTTGCACGACAGCGTTCGTACAACGCCGTTCAGGCCTGCTGCTAACGGAGCAAAGGCTTGACCGAACGGATCGTACGCTGCGACATTCGTCGCTGCGGTCCCTCCGATCCGCGTGAAGTTGCCGCCGACGTAGACGTGCTGATCTGGCGTCTGGCAGACAGCATAGATTGCGCCGCCCTGGTCAGTCGCGCCGAGTTGGTGGAACGTCCCGTCTGCCGATTTGGCGACGAGGGTCGAGGCGTCCGGGTCGTACGGCTGCGGCGGACTCGCGGGGTCGTAAAGCGAGAGGGCCGCAAAATCACCGACGACGGCGACTGTGCCGAGTGCGGAAAAGTCGACTTGGGGCCAGAAGCTGCTGCTGCTGCTTGCGGCAATGGCTGTCGTCGAGGCTGCACTGGAAAAGAGGCATGCCGCGGCCAGTTGCCGCGCCGAAAGAACAGGGCGCGCTGGGCTTGTCGGGAGTCGCGCACGTGGTCGTACCATGCTGACTCAAGCTAGACTGGGGAGGCCGCTCAGTCGATACGGGGCGGACCAGACGCGACCAAACAAACCAGACGGACGAGGTTCGAGCGGCTACTCGGGGGCAGACAAGCGAAGGTCAGTTCTCGTCGAACATAGTCGCACGGCACAAGCAGCATCCCCTCTGCCGTTGAGCCCTCTTGGCACGTCTCTCGAGAGTCCTGCGGCGTCGCCAGCTTCGACGAGACGAGCGAGTTGGGCGTCGGGCAACATGGCTTCGACCGAGTTGTACAGTCCTTGACTGGATGTGCTTGACTCACCACGACGTGTCTTTTGTCCCAATGTACCCTCTGCACTGTCCCTCCTGGCTTGCGAGGCGTTGTCGCTCGTCGTAATGTCGAGGCGCGAGTCGAGAACCGCGAGGCAAGGCTGACCCAGGCGAACCTTCCCCTTTGTCGAACGAGTCGCTGCTCGGCGCGGTCGTCACAAGCTATACGAGGCGAGTTGTATCCGAGAACAGCGAGCGTCACAGTGATCTAGTCCCGTCCGGCTGGCCGAATGTTTCTCGTCTCTCTGGGGCAAGGACGCGACTTTGTACTAAGGGGAGGCGCACATGAGGAGCGCAGGGAAGGAACCTGCACCGCCTCTTTTGTGCATGCATTCAGTCGAGACGCGGGCGCGCGCGCAGCAAGTTCTGAGAGACGATCGGACTCTTTGACAAGCAAGCCTCCCTCGCTCTGCTGGCCGCTTCCGACACACCTCTGCCGCGAAACTCGAGTGCAACACTCCCGACTCGCCGGACTCTGGTCTCTGAATCCTCGTCGAAGCCGGACCCTTCCCGTCAACCTCTGACCGACCTCATCTGTCCGCGTCGCGAATCCGGGGGCCGCGACAAACGGCTGCGAACGAACCCAGCGGATTCGGTTTCACTGCCTCGCTGCCACTGCTGTCAAAAGTCACCGACAAGAGCTCTAGCCGCCTTCTATAGACGCCTACCGCCACGCTAGGATGGGCGTAGCGAACTGGTATCGGCGCGAGTGGGCCGATGCCAAGGACGCAGGACGTGAGATCTGGCAGTTCGCCCGGACCCACGACTGGAAAAAGACGGCGCGGTCCTCGCTGAAACGCAAATACTGGGGTGCGCTTTCTCTCTCTACGGAGAGAATCTCTGACGAGCCGAGCTGACGGAATCGATCCCTGCCGGACGCACGCCCTCGCGATTCAAACCTTTCGCAGTCTGGTGGCTCGTCAGCGTCATACTCATCGTCGCCGTCGTCCTCCTTGCCATCTTCCGAGACAAGATTGTCGAGCAGTTTGAGCCGCATAAAGAAACGATCGTCAAGTTCCCGGCGTCGTGGGTCATCCCCATCGTCGTCCTCATCATCCTCAGCTTCCCGCCGCTCGGTGGCCACGAGATTGTCCTCCTCGTCGTCGGACTCATCTGGGGAGTCTGGATCGGCTTCGCGATCGCCTGTGCCGGGACCTTCCTCGGAGAAGTCGCGTGCTACTATGTCTTCAGGTACTTCCTGACGGACCACGCCGCCAAGTACGTCCTTCCCCTCTCGCCTCGTTAGATCTACTAGACGACTCGATCTGACTACTTCAGCGCCACGCAGAATCGAGCGAAAGAACGTCTTCTATGCCTGCGTTGCGCGGATGATGCGGCATGGGAGCCTGTGGATGTAAGGCACCTCCTGCCCGAACAGCGTCAATGGCCCCGACTGACCTTGTGCGAGTCAAACCATAGCATCATCGTCGTTCGCTTCTCTGCTGTTCCCGGGCACGTCGTCACGGCAATCCAGTCGACTGTCGGAATGTCGATCTGGATCTATTCGATCGCCATGTGAGCACTCCCCCCCGTGTGGCTTCCAGGACGATGACAAGGTCAGCCGCTGACGGATGCGCGTCCCTTGCAGCATCGTCTCGTTGCCGAAACAGCTGGCGGTCGTCTGGCTCGGCTACGAGTTTGGCGTCAACAAGCAGACGGCCGATCCGGCCAAAGTGCACCAGCAAAAAGTCATCTCGCTCTCTGTCTTCTTCGGAACGGCAGCCGCGACGGTCCTCGCGCTGTACATTGTCTACATGTACGTGTCGAGATTGGTCTTAATGTTGAAGGTGCATAACTGACGCCATCGCACGGGGAACAGGCGCGCGCGCAAGCTGTACCCGGAGATTATGCGCGAGATGGCCGAGGCAGAGACGGGCTCGAAGCTGTCTCTGACCGCGTCGGGCGCTCCTCTGGGTACTGTTGACGACCTCGAGTATGGCAGCGGCGGCGGGACGACCGCTCTCGGGCGGCGGCGGTCTCTCGCAGAAGCGGCGTGGGAGGGACCGTGGCGACCCGATCTCGAGCTCGGCGACAGCAGTAGCGATGGCGTGGCCGGCGGCGGGTTCACTCCGGCGCACCTGTCGGACCCATGGGACTCGACGTCGCCGGCAATGAAGCGCGACTGGACAACTGAAGACCGGATTGAGGACGTCTCGAGACCGGTACGAGCGGACGACGACGAGCGGGCTAGATTGCGCCCTTCGGCTTCTGATGACGCCGGCTCGCCGCCTTATCAGCACTTGCCGTTGCGGAGTGCCTCCGAGATGAGCGCGGCGCAAAGGACCGCGGCAGACTCGGTCGCAGCGGCGGCAGCAGCACCCCCAATGCAGGCCGGTCGACAGCTTTACGGCGCGCCGGTCTACGCAAACGACTCAACAAGGAACATCGAGCCGAATGCACCAAGTAGTGCAGCGGCATATGGGGCCGGCCACGATCGATACCACCCTGGCGGCCGATAAGGGCTCTAGAGCTTTACAAGCTTGTTGCAGCGCATTAGCTCGGACCCTACACGAAGACCCTCTTCACATACGTTCCTGTACCATAGCGTATCCAGACAGACTCTGCCCGGCGCACAGCCCGTCCCTTTCCCTTTTCACGCACGACTGATAGTTTCTCAGTCCACCATGTGTAGCACTGCAACCCGATCGCTTGTTATCTGCAAAGTTCCCCCCAAAGTCTACACTTTGCACCGGTCCGCTTCATCGACTGTCGCGCTCCTCCTGCCGTTCACGCTCTTCGAGCCGCGCTACGAGTTCTCCCCACAAACGTTCAGTCGTCCTCAATCCGAGCAGGACGCCCTCGTCGGGCCCTTCGCCTGGCGCTGCTCGAGTGTGAGCAAAGTCGATCAGGCGCATCTCGAGCGGGAGGAGCGTCTCGGGCTTCGCGTTGCCTTCCTCGTCCGTCGTCGAGACGCTCGCAGCATCGTCGTCGTCTTCTGAGTCATCGGAATCCGCCCTCGCAACCTGATCAGCCGGACCGTCGCCGTCTGCAGACTGGGCAGTCGCCGCACCGGCCCGCTGAGGTCCCGCAAGTCGGAGCACCGCACGCTCGAGCGCGTCCGGATCGCCTTCGACGACGACGAGCAGCGAACCGCCGCGCATTCGCATCTCGACGGTCGACAGCAGCGCAATGAGCTGCCTGAGTCGACGGAGCAGGGTGCGAAGGACGATGAGGAGAAGGTCGATTGGCAGGGCGGGAGGAGTCGGTACAGTGCGAGGCGAAGCGGCGGCGCCCCCCGCGCGAGAGCCTGCGCTCGAGGCGTCAAGTGGTCCGCCTGCTGCCGTTTCCTCTGAAGCGTCTAAGGTACGTCGTTCGGCACGCGAGAGCGGCGAGTCGGGCGGGCAGAAGAATCGCGCAAACCCGAGCGCGAGCTCGTCCGCTTCGAGCGACTTGCCGAATACCTTGTCGGTTTGAACGTAGGCTGATGCGTCGCGGTTCCAGACCTACCGATCATGCACGAGAAGTCAGCAATGTCGGGTCCGAGTGGCTTTCGATTGTCCACGAGCGCTTCCGCCGCGGGCCGTTCAAGCGAACCTACCTGGAATCCCGTCAAGCGGATCCCCGTCGTCGCGCTCGTCGTCGCCTCGGCCGCCTTCCGCATCCTTTCCTTCTTCTCATCGGTCGCATCCTCGTCGTACAGCTGGGTCCCGAGTTTGATGTCGAGGACGTTCGGTCGGAGGAAACGGTGCGTCAAGTTTTCCAAGACGAGCATCTAGGAGCGAGCGCAGAGAAAGCACAGATGGAATCAGCTCCCCTGTGTCGGTGTGGTATTCGGGTCCCGTCGCGTCATGTGAGCGCGACAGGGAGGATCGCGGGGGCAGGAAGCGTACGTCTGGCTGGCTCGACATGAGCGAGGCTGCGTCCTCCTGAGCAGCGGTTCCATCACCAGGACCAGCAGCGGTCGGTGGCTTGTGAGCTCTCAGCGTTCCGTAAAAGCGTGGCGTCCACTCTCCGACGAGTTGACCGTGAGCGAGTCGCGGTCCGACCGTTTGGTAAAACTCGAGTTCGCGGTCGTCTGCCGGTTTGATCAGCGTCGACGACGACAAGGGCGAAGCGAGGATCGTAGCTGCATGTCCACCGACTTGGTGTGCGAACGCCATCCTGAATCCGAGCAGCGAGAAGCGATAGAGAATGAGCGAGAAAGCTGTACAGTCGGGCCGAGAGAGACGAGACGAGACGAACGAAGCGGTTGAGCATATACTCGCTCCTCAGCCTGTTTCACTCGATCGGGGGCCATGGCTACAATGACAGCGCAATCAGATCCACCCCAATCGCTGCTCGACCATACGCTCCGGACTGCTCCCCTCCGAGTCGTCTACTTTTCCATCGCTGCCAGTACGAGCTCTCTTCGCTCTCTCGTCAGGCTCGCTCTTTTCGGAGGGGCTGACTTTGTAACGACGTAAACGCAGCTGGACTCGGTGCGGCAGCAGGAGCGGCGTCGGGCGTCGCGAGGAACCAACCCGCGATCCCGACTTCGTTCCAGGCGAGCATCAAGACGGGCATCTTTGCCTTCTCATTCTTCAGTCCGTGTCCCGTTACTCTGTCCTACGATCGAGATGAGCACCTCGCTGACCTATGCTCGCACGCGTAGGTATCCGAGAATACGGCGCCATCCCCCTCCTCACCCATTTCTCCTTGAACCCATCCCCGATTCCTCCTGCAACAAATGCCGCCTCGCCGGCCCAGGCATCTTCACCACATACGCACAATCTCCTCCCGACCGCCGTGTCGGGTCTCGTCGCCGGTTCCGCCTTCTCCTACTTCCAACGACCGCCCGCCACTCCGCTCGGGACTCATGCTCGTGCAGGCGTCACCCTCGCCCTCGGATGCACCGTTCTCCAGGGGATCGTGAACGAACTCGACGTTGTCCGGATCAGGCTGCTCATGTGGGGAGAAGAACGGCGGAGGATCAAACGGATCGAGGCGGGCATGACGGAACCCGGCGGGGACGAGTTACCGCTCGCAAACTCGCCTGCGTCGACACCTGCCTCTTCTTCCTTGTCCTCCTCCTCTTCAGTCTCGAAGTCGAAGCCTGCCCGACCAGAGACTTCCCCGTTGAACGACCTCTCGCACGTCGACCCGCGACACCCCTCGACCTTCTCCGACCCAGGTCGCGAGACCTTCTCGGAACGGTCCGACCGACTCGTCTCGTCCGGCTGGTCCTGGTTCACCGACAAGCTGAGCGTCCTCGCTCCGCTGAAGCGGATCGACGAGGGCGAGTACGAGCGCAGGCTGGACGAGCTGCTCAGACTCCGGACGGACGAGCGGGACAAGGTCAAGACCGAGATCCGGGATCTCGAGGTGGTCAAGAAGCGGTTAGAAGAGCGTCAGAAGGAAGCGGACGCCCTAGCCAAGTAGCTGTCGAGCCCTGCATGGCCAAGTCGCAGCCGGGTTCTATCGCTCTCCCGATGGCGCAAGCGCTTTGCACTCTCCTCGACGGCCAACATAGAGACAGATCACTTCCTTGCTCTTTCATGCACACAAGAGCGAGATTGAAACTACGAAAGCGGGCATCCCATTCTCACTGGTCAGGCTGGACAGCCACTTTAAAGCTTGGCGAGGACAGCCTCGGCACCCGACGGTCCGACGCCTGCAAGGACACGGGAGCGTTAGCCCGAATTAGCTCTCTGAAGACACAGATGACCGAGTGCCGCCGAGACTTACCCGGACCCGTCTCCTCACCGACGTAAGTAACCTGTTTTCAGGGGCAAAGGTCGGACCTGTCAATCTACCGATCGAAGTCCCGCGCCGAGGCGAGCAGTCGTACGTACCTTGCAGTCGTCAATGACGAGAGCGAAGCGCTTGGCGCGCTCGCCGAAGCCGACGTGCGAGAGATCCTGGACGAGTCCGGCCGGACCGAGGAACTTCTTGTCCGGGTCGGAGCAGCAGATGACCTTGTCGCCGGTCTTCATGACGCGTCCAAACGCAGACTGGACGAATAAATCATCTTGATTATGGCGAGAATCATCAGTATGAAGGTCGAGAAGCGCGAAGTCGGACAAGCGGAAAAGTCTCACTGGTGGCGATGCAGTACTGCACAAACCGAGACTTGGGTCAGTGTTCCGCTCCCTTTCCGTCGATCGAGGCTGTACATACGATCGAGTCGACGCCCTTGGACTTGAACTGGTCGTACGAAGTGACGTAAGGCGGCAGGTGGTTCTCCGAGCAGGTCTTGGTGAAAGCTGATCAACGGCGAGTCGACGCTTCAGTAGAGCTACAAAACGAAGACTCGTGGGTCGCGACGTACCACCCGGGATGCCGAAAAGAACGACCTGAGCAAGTCCGAGCCTTGCGTCAGAACGAGAGATGCCAGCGGAATGGACACAGTACCGGGCGAGCGTACCTTCTTGCCCTTCCAGTCCTTGCCGGTCTGAATCTTGCCCCTATGAGCGATCCAGATCCTAAATCAGATCCGAAACGGAGGCCCGGAAACAAGGCGGATGCGTTACTCACGGGAGACCGCAAACCGACGGGTCCTCGAGTTCGGGCGAGTACGGGACGCTGCAGACCTTGCATGTTAGCTTCTGTTCCGCGATTCTATGCCTGTATAAGTACTCACTAGCTGAGCTCGACGTCCGGAACGGTGTCACCGACAGCGATAGTCACTGCGAGCGGGAGGATCCGTCAATATCGGGGATGCCCAGGTAGGCGGGAGGCGCTCGGCGCTTGTTCACTCTTGGTTCTTTGAGGGCGTGCTACAGAAAAGAGAGTAGACAGGCGAAGCCCGGAGTCAGCCAGGGAGAGCTTTTCAAACGCGTATGCCCTAGTCCGAAAAGTCCGCCCGGGACGTGGAAGACGGAGAAGCGACGAACGGGGAGCTGCACCAAGGTGAGCGAGGTCAGCTGTGATTCTTCAGATCCAACGAGGGAGTATCGCTCACTGTACGGTTCAAAGAATGCGGTCTGGAAGGTATAGAGGCGAGAAAGAACTGCGAGCGAGGTGGGACCGGTTCGGACACGACTCCCTGGTCGAGGGTGGGGACTTGCTTTGCCATTAGTCAGGGCCCGACCCCGACCGTAATTTCGCTAATCAGATTCCACTTTTTCATTACCGATCTCGGGGCTATTTCCGGGCGAGCCTACCACCAAAGTTGTATAGTCGCTTCCTGTCTTTCGAGCTCGGCCTTCCCTGATGTGTACTCGGACTCGCTCGTGTATAACGTGATGGCGATCCTAAGAACAGCTCCAAGCTATTTCACTTGTGAATCTATCTCCTGTACCCAGGGGTTCCCCCTTACTGTCGATCGCTCGTTGCGGAGGGCGATGCGGTCATTCCAGTTTCCGCAAGCTGGCGACTCGCCGTTTGCGCGCACCGCTCTCGGTCTTTCATCTCTATTCGGATTCACAGCTGCAGCATGTCGAGCACCGGCAACAAGGTCTCGAGCGGGCAGGACAAGGCTTCGCTCGTCCAGCGCAAGGTCGAGCAAGGGATCGAACTCGCAAAGCAGGATGCCGCAGCCGTCACCTCGTTCGGCTCGCAGGCCATCAAGTCGACCGCCTACCTCTACCCGATGTGCGTCCGTTCGCTCTGAAGCGGGGAGACGAACGCGAACCAAAGAAGAGCCGCCTCATCTACGCGTGACGTTGACTCGCAGGAGGATCTGACAATCGCTTCTTTGTTCTGCGCAGTTACGGCATCGTCTACCTCGTCAAGCACCCGCGCCTCGTGGAGACTCTCAAGCCGATGATCGTCCGCAGTCTTGCCATCAGCATGTTCACCCTCTCGGCCATGTTCACCTTCTTCTACCTGCCTCAAGTCGCCTTCCTTTCGTTCCTATCCGGTCCATTCGGTCAGTCGCGGCGTTGGCTGACGAGTATAGTCACTCGAAAACTGATAGCTAGTTGCGCGCGGTACAGCCCTCATTGCCGCGGTCCCTCTGGTCCTCGCCGAGACCTACACCATCATCCTCTTCATCCACCGCACTTTCCTCTCGTCGGCCATCTCGGAGCGCATCTTTGACGCCGTCCTCGTCCAAAAGGGTCACTCGGATCTGGTCGAGTCGGGCCGTTCGCTCTCGAAGCGGGGAGGTTCGGTCGAGCTCGGCAAGAGCATCCTCAAGCCCGTGTCGAGCAAGTTCTCGACCGCCGGCATGGTCCGCTACCTGATCACGCTCCCGCTCAACTTTATCCCGGCCGTCGGTACCCTCATCTTTCTCGTCTTGAACGGACGCAAGGCGGGACCGTGAGTTGGGGCGCCGCACTGGCTTTCGTCGGTGGAGCATCGCAGTTGACCTTGCGCGCTTCTTTCCTCGGGTGGCAGGACCGCGCACGAGCGCTACTTCCAGCTCAAGAAGTACGACAAGGCGCAGCGCGAAAAGTTTGTTGAGGAGCGCTCGGCCGCTTACACTTCGTGAGTGGCCGTCATTTCCGCGTGCTCGGGAGCGATATGGGAGCGAGGACCAACCTGACCTCCTCTTCTTGTGCAGCTTCGGCATGATGTCGATTGCCATGTCGCTGATCCCGCTGTTCGGACCCGCCTTGATGTTCACGACGGCGGCCGGTGCCGCCCTCTGGGCTGCCGAGCTCGAGCGGACCGGCAACAGCAAGGTTGGCCAGCAAGACGAGGTCGGCGGCAAAGACCTCGTCGAGGAGGTTCACCCGGGTCAGCTCGACTACGACTGAATGCGGATCGAGCTCTGTCGAGTGAGATCGATGACGCCATGGCGAGCTTAGGTGTCACTGCGCCCCTTCTATACCATAATGCAATCTACACACTCTTCCATCGGACGTGTGCATTGTATAGGCTCCTCACGCAGAGCCTGATGCCGATAAAGCGAGCTCGTCTGCGTTCAGCGCGCATCATGGAAGGCTGCGGCTCTTTGAGAAGGTCCGGCCGAGGCGTTGCCATCGCATACGAGACTGTTGCGTCCCGTCGTTGCTGCTCTGTTCTACGAGATCAGCGTGCACTTGTTGACAGGGCTCTGCACTTACCAGGCGAGTGCGGCTAGGAAGCGTATGGACTGCGGCGCCGCAGACGCAATCGGCCTGCCTCGGCGACAGCCCCAAGGATCTCTTCGCTGTCCCTTTCGTGACCTCCTCATTAACTGTACAGGACAAGCTGATCCGAACCGAAATCTGAGCCTGGCATGTACAGACGTGTGGAGGAAGCTACAAGCGAGATCCGATGACTGGTCAGCCTCCGCATCCGGCGCAACTCCCCCGACCAACACCGGCGTTTCTGACAGCTCGGTACAAGTACGCATCGGCGCGACAACACTACAACAAAGGACCTCGTGGCCAAGTGGCACGGCGTCAGTCTCCGATGACATGCTTGCAATCAGTTCCCCCTCCGGAGAACGTCCAAGTCCTGTTCAGGATAGCTGGAAATCGTGGGTTCGTCTTTACGCTTGTCGTGGTCTTCTCCTTCTTGCTCCTACAGATGCTCAGGGCAGAAAGGCCACAAGGACGCATTACTTTCACAGTGAGTATAGGTGGGTATGAAGGTTGAAGTTCTACAGGGTCGATGGGGCAGTGGATCAGATCAGACTTCCAGTCGCTACGCCGACGTGGCCAGTCGACTGCGTGCCCAGACCGGCACTCAGAGGCGTCGACAACGGCGGTAGTTTGCTCCCGCCGAACGGATTGAATCCCGTGCTCTGCGGCTGCAGAGGGCTTGTCGGCCCTGCAGTGGACGCGCCCGCCCCGCCGCTGCCGAACGAGCTTGTGCCGTTTGCGGGGGCAAACTGGGCGCCGAAACCTCCTGTTGGCTGCGAAGACATAGACGAGGCAGGCGTGCCCATCTCCGACGCGAGTTTGCTTCCGAACGATGACGTCGGCTGGAATGCTCGCACGTTCGAGCCTGCGAAACCGGTAGATTGCGGCTGGAGGAACGGCGCTGAAGATTGCGTATTCGGAGAAGAAGTGCCCGAGAGAGAAAGAGAAGAGAATGGCGCCGAGAGTGAAGACGATGCGCCGGACGCGGAGTACTGAGTCGAGCCAGTCGAGGAGAAAGCACTGGTCGAGGTCGCGAAAGGCGAGGTCGGAGCACTTGAAGATGTCGGCTGCGCATCTGACCGCGCGAGATCGGTCGCGATGCTCGCAAAGAGGCCGCCAGTCTTTTGCGAGATGAGCGGTGCGGTACCGCCATTGGCTGCCGCCGCTTCCTTTTCGCGTTGCTGCGCTACGAAAGTCGAAAAGGCGTCCATCTTCTTGGGCGCTTCCGTGTGCGACGGCTCTGGCTGCTGCTGCTGAGTCTGGCTGCTGCCTGACTGGCCGAATGGCGTCCATTGCGATTGACTCCCGTTCGGCGAGTTCTGCGCTCCAGTCTGCTGCTGCGCCAGACGGGCTGCGAATGAGTTCGACGCGAGGTCATTCATGCTCGGTGCTGGTGGACCAGTGGGTTGCGGCTCGGTTTGAGGGATGACGGTCCCCGGCGCGGGCGCGAACGGATTCCGCATGCCGGTCTTTTGTTGTGTGAGCGGTGCGACGGCCGGCATGGTGTTCGATCGAGCCGGCAACGTAGAAGAGGACGATGGCTGCTGCTGCTGCTGTGGAGCTCGTTGAGAAGCTGCGGGGTTGGACGGGGTAGCGGGCGACGAAGAGAAGCCGGTCGATTGAGGCATCATCGAGGTCGGCCGCGACTGGAACGGGTTGCCCGTCGGCTGCATGATCATGCTCATAGCTCGCTGAGGTGCGCCGAAGGGGTTGCCGGTCGGCTGCGGTGCGAGCTGCTGTTGCTGCTGCGGCATCCCGAAGGGCGACGACGACTGCCCGAACGGACCGGGCGCGCCAGTCATGTGCGGCTGGACCATCGGGACCGGCGGCGTCATCGACGAGAACTGCATGCCCGTCGGCTGCGGAGCGAGTCCGAACGGGTTCGGCATCGCGCCCGTCATCATCGTGCTCTGTCGGAACGGATTCGCCTGCATGCCGGTCATCTGAGGTTGCATGCCGAAACCGGTCATCTGCGGCTGCATACCGCCGCCGCCGAAGCCAGTCATTTGCGGCTGCAGGAACGGGTTGCCCGTCATTTGCGGCATGAGGCCCGGCTGCGCTCCGAACGGCATGCCCGTCGGCTGAGCGCCCATGAAGCCGCCGAACGGCGATCCGGGGAAGGCGCCCATCTGTTGCGGCTGCGGCGAGCTGAACATGGACGTCTGTTGTTGCTCAATTGACTCGAAAAAGTCGGTGAACGATTTTGGTGCCGTTGCCGAGGGGGTCGAAGACGACTGCGGCGCGGAAGTTGTTGTCGTCGACGATGCGGTTGTCGAGCCGACACTCGGCTTCGCCTGGCTGGCCGGCTTCGGTGTCGTCGCTGGAAGAGTGTGAGGTCAGTTGTACGCTCCTTCGAGAGAATACGCGAGCGCAGACTCACAACTAGGGCGGCCGCCGTCGGCGATCCGCTTGTTCTCCTTGTACTCTTGCCGGTTCTGCTCAAAGTTCGGGTCGTTCAGGTACTCCTCGAGCGATTTGGCGAGAGATAAGGGTGCGTGTCTCAGGTTCGGGATCGGGATGTTGAGCACGTTGTAGAGTCGTTTGGCCGTGCCGAGGTAGGCGACGACCTTTTCGGTGTCGCGACAAAAGGTCTTGTAGATCTTGAGGGCGAGAGTCGCGTCGGTGTGCGACATTTCAAAGTAGTGCTCGAGGACGTTGATGACGCCTTCGTTGACGGCGGTGAAGAGGGGGAGCAAGTCTTTGACGAGGAGGCGGAGCGCCGTCATCGACACATCGTCGTCGACGTCCTCGGTATAGAACTGTCGGTCTCGGAAGTCAGCGATGTCATACATTGGGAGAGCAGGGAGAACCCACCTTGGCTTCGACAAGGGCGGCAATCATCCGCTGGATCTCGCGCGTCTCGCGGAGGAGCCCCTGCTCGACCGTCAGCGTCTTGAGTCGGTTCGCCGCCCGCCTGTCGCTCTTGTCTCGGACGACGTCGCGCTTCAGGTTGCCGTACGACTTGATGCGGCACGCGAGGTATTGGCCGTAAGCGGCGACGTTAGCCGCTTCGGGCGACGAGAGCGAGAGCGACGTCGACGATGTCGACAGGTACGAAAAGACGGCGTCGAGCTGGCCGGAGCGCATGATGGTGTGCAGGACGATGAGGGACTTGAAGACGACCTGCGGGCGAGAGGGGAGCAATCATGAGTCGTTGTGGCTTCGGGGCCGGGTCGCGACGATAAGGGACTTGAACGGACCGTCTGGCTCGGGTCTCTCATGCGAGCCGAGAGGCACTGGACGATTTCGCGGATCTGGCCATCTTGTTGGAAGGTGGCCTGAACAATCGGGTCGATGTACTGCGTGTTGCGGAGGAACGGGTTGGTCAGCCCGATGTTTGCTGCGGGTCTCCCAAGTCGTGTCTCGCCGGCAGATTCAGCCGGGTCGCGCCCACCCGCGGCGCCGAGCCTCCTCCCCCGTGTCGCGAGCTCTTCCCACTTCATATGTGAAGGATTTGTCGCCGTCACTCGTGGCCAGTCCGTTTGCGGACGTTATGCGGTGATCCGGTCGAGGGCGGGGGAGACGACGGCGGGGCGAGAGGGACCTTAGCTCTCGTGTGGACTGACCTTGGCTTTCGGAGCAGCCTTTTTCGGTTTCGTAGCCCCTTCGATGGCCTTCTTCATCGACATGTTAGCGCTGTGCGTTCAGCCGGGCGAGCGAGAGAGGGGGCCGAAGTGAGCGAAAGAGTGGGGCGCGTAGCAACCAACGCCACGGTTCGAGGAGAGATTCCGACAAGCAGGAGCGTAGAGTCTCAGAAAAGCTCGTCGTAATGTCAACCAGCCAATCTGAGCGAGAGCGTAGCTGTGACGAGGAAGAGGGGAAATCGAGTTCGGATGGAAGTAGTGACGATGTCGGTTGAGGACTTGCCGCATTTGGCGTCATCTCGCCGTACAGCCCTTACTGAGGAGTCGGAGTGCGTTCAGGCCCGCACAGCAATACCTATTGGCACGACCCTCGAGCGCTCAACGCCATTCTTCGTGCGAGACGCCGCGGTACTCGGCACCTGTCGCCGTCGTTCCCTTCCTGAGCGACACACGACGCGTGATAAGGTGCGCGCTCGCAAGCCCATCGACGCAAAGATAGACTGCAAGCTAACGCGTCCATTATAGGGCACGACTGCATAGCCGAGGATGGACGACTTTGACGCGACCGACGGCGGACGCGACGACGACTTGACGGCGATCGAACTCGCAGACGGACTCCTCGAGAACGTCGTCAAGTGCCCAGACTGCGCCAAGCCCGTCCTGCAGAGCGCGCTCGAAGACCACGCAGGTGCGCCGGCGCCCTCGGTGGGCTCAGTTGGGTCCATCTCGCCCACTGACTGCCGACGCGTTCCGACTTTACAGTGACCTGTCAAGCTATTCGGGAAGGCAGACCACTCGATGCCGCGACCTCGCACCCCTTGAAACGCCGCCTCTCCGAAGGTGCCTTCCTGACTACCAAGCCGCCCCTCCTCGTCCGCTTCGGGACTGACGAACAGACCTCCTCGTCAACAGCCTCGAGCGGGTCGACACAACAGTCGAAAAAGTCTAAGCTGGTCGTCCATCTCAGCGGGGCAGCGCCGGACAAGGCGAAACCGCCAGCGCCGGGAGCAACGCCAGCCGGGACTGCTCCTTCTTCCGCTGCGACTTCCGCTTCGACCGCTTCAGGTGCTCCTGCTCCCGAGAAGAAGAACAAGCGGAGTGAGTTACACTGCACTTGCACTCTCCAAGCTTCCCACTGACCAAACACCTGCAGTTGTCGACGTCGACCGGCAATGCGGCGTCATCAACGACAAGGGGTACCCTTGTCCGCGTTCCCTGACCTGCAAGACGCACAATATGTCGGCCAAACGCGCCGTGCCGCACCGCTCGCAGTCATTCGATATCCTCCTGTTCGAATGGCAAAAAGCGAGCAAAGCGAACCAGCAGCGAGCCGAAGCGGCCAAGGCCGCCCTGGCCGAAGCGGGCGCCGCGTCCGGAGCGCTGGCTGGCGGGGCTGGCGGGGCTCCAGGGCTCGCGCGTGACCTCAGTAACGGTAGTCACGCCGGCCTCGACGCGCCGCCGAAACCGAAAAAGCGCAAGAGCGGCATGGCGTCCGGCGTCGCGGGCGATCCGCACTCGCTCACGGCAAGCGGCGGGCTTCCGAAATCAGCGAGCGAGCGAAGGGCCAAGAAGGGTATCGTCTACGTCGGGGAATGGGAGGAGAGCGACGACGACGCCGCGGACGAGCTCGTCGACTCGGACGACGAGGTCGAGGCGACCCTAAAGGGTCTCGGGCGGATCGAGCGAGGGAAACCTCTCATCTTGCAACGAGGGGGCGGCGCTGGGTTTGCGGCGGCAAGCCTCTGGACGGGCAGAAATACCAAGCTGAACCGGCTGCGAGAGACCTTGCGGGACGTTTTCCGCCCGAAGGCGTCTTAAGACACTCGTGTTTCCTTGCGATGTTGTAGCTCTATTCTCTCACGCGGTACCTTGTCGTATGTCAACATATTGCCTGCTTCCAGACATCTACGTTGGCGCTGCTGGCCAGAACGAGCTCAATGTTGCGAGATCCGCGAACGGCAGCCAGTTCTGTGCCGCGTCCTGACCCGCCCATTCCGATCTCGCGAGCATCTCGGCGAGAATGCCTGTGTCGAGTTGCAAGCTGCCGTTTGGGTCCTCGCGCGGCTTGAGCATCTCGATAATCTGCAGGCACCGCTGCGCTAATGGCTCGGTCGACAAGAGCGACAACGTCGTGCACGTAAGCGAGACGAGCTCGAGCCACGAAGATCGCGACGGCGACGTCGGATCGGCATGAAGGGCGATGAGCGGGACGAATGAGGCGTGGAACAGGAAGTGCCTACGGAAAGGGCCTTAGCAAATCGGAAACGCTTGCATCGTATGGTCGCAGCAACTCACAACCCGTACCACCACTCGAGCCGATTCGGACCGCCTCGATGACCGGACAGGAATTGATGGATCGCGGAGATCGTGTCGGCCGCGCTTTGCAAGCAGAGCGTTGCGCACGATGCATCGAGGTCATCGGCAGCGGTCTGGGGTGAAACGGGCAGAGGTGCTAATGGAGCACCCTTAAGGGCGCGCTCGAGGAACGCTCGCCGATGCAAGATGATGCGCAGGTTCGAGTACCGCCAGAAGAGCTTGTGAGCTGAGAACGAGAACCGAGGGTATGCGGTTCCAGCTTCCGGGGTCGGCTGCATCCACGCCGGGAGCCCAGCTTTCCATTGCTGAAGCGACGCGTCCATTGAAAGAAGGTCTGAAGACGCCGGCGGCGGTGTCGAAACCACTAGGTTATAGCAGACGTTGCCGAGGCGGTGGAAAGACGCCTGATGGATAAGCGAGGTATACATGGTCGGTTCGGGCGAGGACGGCGGGATCGACGTCGCCGAGGGTGTGAAGGCGCGGTCGGTCACGTTGTGCACCATCTGCACGTCCGCCTCGCCAGCCGGGAGGAGCTGTGCGGTCCAAAAGCGAGTCAACGAAATAGCCAAGCAGGAGGTCGGCGAGCACGTACAATTGGGCGACCAAACGTGATGCATGCTCCAGCGTCAAAGCACCATACGGTCCACCAGATGCGACGCCTGCAGAGTGAGCGCGTCAGATTCTGTAATAGCGACAGATGAGCCGAATGGCGTACCGGACTTCTCGCTCAAAGAGGCTGATATTCCACGACGGCAGCTCGCGATGCAGCCCGAGGCTTGTCGCCATGCGCGTGGCAATCCCGAGATAAATTGAGCCAGCGTTGGGCTTGTTCCGCTTTTGCGTGATATTGCTGAGTAACGTGAACGCTTGGACCAGCGTCAAGTTGCCGACTTCGAGGCAGTCGACGTTGACGTAAGCGAGGGCTCGCTCGAGAAAGTAGTCGACGGCCTCCATCGGGCGGAAAGACACGAAAGCGCCGAGAGCGAGAACGACGTGCGTGAGGATCTGCCAGCCCGGACCGGTCGGCGGCGGGATGACCTCGTTCCATTGAGCGCGGAACGTTGCCTCGTGGACCAGTGGGTACTCGACGTGATAGTAGGTGAAGTACGCGTCGATGCAGGCCGTCATCTCGGCGTCCGTCGCGCGCCAGCCGGACGAATCGCTCGATGGCCCAGGCGGAATCTCGATATGCGACACGCCCGCGATGATCTGCAGGATGCGCAGGAGGGTCGCTCCGGATGCAAAGCCTGTCTAATTCCGAGTGAGCCACGCGTCTCATTCGCTGCGAGCTAGACCCCACTCACCGAGGTACCCCTGGCCATCCGGTTCGAGCGACAAGCTCGCCGTGCCGTCCTGACTGGGCTTTGAGCTGTTGTTCCGCTCGTTCCATTCATAGCCGGACGCATTCCGTGGCTGTTTCTCGAGAGCTTCGGATGATGAGGTGAAGGAGGGCGGGAGAAACGCGTTCGCGGCGGGAGCAGCGGCCGATCCCGAGGCGACCATTGACATCGAAGCGATCGGGGCATAGGAAGAGGGAGGAGGCTGGTGGGAGGCAGGGTAGGCAGGCGGGGACCCGCCGAAAGAGGGCGGAGCCGGGACCGCAGGTGGCGACAGAAGCGGGTGCTGCTCCGTGGGTCGATGAGCGGGCGCGGCTTCAAAAGACGCCGGTCCCCGAGGTGGAGACTGCTGCTGTAGCTGCAACGTCGCTTCGAGCTCGCGTATCCGATCTTCGAGCCGCGAAGTGTATCTACCGACGGAGCAAGATGAGCACGAGCTGTCCCGCTTGGCGCAGTAACGTCGCGAGCTCACGTCCGCCTCGTTCTCGCTTCTTCGGACGTGGTCGCGTACTCGCATTCCTTCTCGTTCTTCAGGCAGTGTTGGCAGGGCAATTGCAGGTTACACTGCAGCGCACGGCGAAGTGTCAGCGTAAAGGAACCTGCTGCATGACGGATCCGCAGGCAGCGAACCTTGCGTTTCAGCCTTCGGCATTCGAGACACTAGAGAGCGACAACGTGTCAGCGCAGCCTTGGAATCCTGGCTCGCTATTGTCTTTGACCGAGACTTACGGAACGCGCCGGGCCTCCTCCGCCTCGCTTCTTGTCCCCGGTAGAAGGCGCCGGGCCCGGTCGTTCGTACGGCGTGTCGGACGACATGCGTTCTTCTAGCCCCCTCCGCCTGCTTGCTGTATGTACGTTGGCCTGAGCAGAGAACGCAGCTATCGGAGTCCAGCGGAGCGGATGATCAGCTCTTCCGCGGTCCCCACGAGAACTTAAACTCGTTGCCGCGGGCGGACCGGCTCGCGTGACCGCTTTGACCGCTCCTGAATTATGCTTTCCTTTTCGGACAGTCATTGAAGATCCTCAGAACTATACTCGTCCCGATTTTCGGAAGGACTGATCCGATCCAGACTCCGCTCCTTCTGCCGCCCCGTCGTGCCGCCACGCCAACTTAGTGGCTCCGCTCGCTAAACATGAAGAACACGCATCGCCCACAAAGCGAGTGTAACGGGCTAGACGGAGCGCACTCGCCCGTGGCCCTGACAGTCTGGCCGCTCTCTCACCTGTCCATGAGAAACTCACGATTCTCGACTCGACGAAACCGATGATGCTATCCGAGATTGACGAGCTCGCCGAATACATCTATGCGCGATACCAAGCGGGCGACGATGGGCGGCGCTTCATCGTCGGCGTTGCTGGAATCCCAGGATCGGGCAAATCAACGCTGGCGTATCCTCTGACCGAGGCTGTCAATCGGTTGAGCGGGAGACCAGACCTAGCGACCTGCGTCGGTGGTGACGGCTGGCATCTCAGTCAAGCGCACTTGCGGGGCATGAAGGTGAGACCAGAAAGGGCCGGCCCGCGCTGAACAGAACGGGATGCTCACGCTGTGTCGGTGTCGCAGAATCCGGATCATCTTTTCGCGCGTCGCGGTGCTCACTTCACGTTCGACGGTACCGCATACGCTCGCTTTGTCGCCAGCCTTGACAAAAGCGATACCTGTCCCTTCCCTCTTTTCTCGCATCGGGAGAAGGACCCGACAGACGGCGGGCTCGTCCTCCCGCAGAATCGCATTGTGTGCGTCTTCGTATCCTTCTGGTCCCGCAGTATCCTGAAAGCTGACGCTACCCGCTCCCAGCATCGTCGAAGGCTTGTACGTTCACCTGAACCTGGACCCCTGGCGATCCGCGGCAGTTCGACTCGACGAGCGCATTTGGGTCGAAACTCCGAGGTGCGCTATGTTTACACCTCGATTGCTCACAAGTTCAGCTAACACCTTTGGTCCTTGTACAGAGATGAGGCGCGCGACCGACTGGTTCGCCGCCATCTGAGCGAGGGCGTTGAGACGCTGCGCGAGAAGGCGATCCGTCGAGGTACGTCCGCCTTGCGTATCCATGCCCGGACGACATGGCTGACCTCCCGTTCATGCGCACAGCCGAAGACTCGGACCTGTGAGCCGCGCTTTCCTCGTCAAGCAAAGCACCGGCATACTGACCGTCCTTTCGGCAGCATCAATGGCGATTTTGTGATCGAGAACTCCCTGCCACCGACGCGCGTCTACGGAATCCCGCCGCCGCTCACGCCGTTGCCGCCGCGTGTGGCTGTCAGCGACCGTGCTCAATGGTCCGCTTCTCATGCGACCCTCATTCCGGCGTAGAGTTCCGTCCGGATAGACATTCCCGTCCTATAACACTTTGTCCGGTTCTCGAAGCGCTGTTTCTGTGAGCCACCTTGAGAGGAGCCTCTTTGTAGTCAAGCTTGTCGATGCAAACTCAGAGTGTCTGAACTTTACGGGATTGCTTGAGCCGCCAACGGGGCAATGTCGACTGTCTACAAAAAGCGTCCGCTCTGAAACGAACAGGGCTGCGTGTGTAAGGCTCGTTACGAGCTTCCAGCGACAACTTGAAGCGCCCAAATCCGAAGCACTGTGATGTAAAGCTCTTCCGAACCCGCCAATTCGGTCTGTGTGAGGCGACTTGATCTGAGAGTCATCAGCAGGCGCTTCCGGAACTTGAGAGATCTCAACACAACCCGACAAAACGTGAATGTATAGGTGTAAATACACGCGGGGGCGAGCCGGACTACCCGAGATCAGGAGACAAATAGCGATAGTAAGGTCCTTCAGACCTTCTCCGGCTCAGCCGAGGCGGAGCGCTCGAGACCAAGCTCTTGCCGCACGGCGGCCGTAATCTCACGCTCGCGGTTCGACGATTCGGCTTTGAAGACGTCGTCCATCTCTTCGAGCGTCTTAAGGCGCGTCTCGGGCAGGGTGAAGTAGGTCGAGACGAACGCCATGACGGCAAAGGCGGCGAAGAAGAAGTACGTGCCGCCATGTGGGACCTTCTCGAGCATGATTGGAGAGACGAGGCCGATGATGCTGTGGCGGGTAGAGGAGCGTCAGACTTGTAACGAAACGTACTCGCCTGAGAAGGTTGACTTACAAGTTGGCCATCCACGTCGTCGACGTCGTGATCGAGACAGCGGTTGCGCGGGTCGAGAGGTTGAAGATCTCACTGGGCAGAACCCATCCGATTGGCGCCCAGGAGTACGAGAAGTTGACGTCGTACACGTAGATAAATGCTGGGAGCCGAGAGCATGTCAGCGGCGCTTCCGGACGGACAGCCATACTTTGCCGCTCACCGATTGCGACGCGACCAGCTGTGGCGTGCTGATCCCAGTGGCCGGCAAAGGCGGCAACCATCGAGCCGACAATAATGAGAGAGATGCCGCAACCAACCGCGCCGGCGAGCAGAAGCGCGCGACGACCGACTCGGTCAATAAAGAAGACCGCGGGGAGAGTAAACACAGTGTTGGTAATACCGTAAACACCGGTGGCAAGCAGGGACGACGTGTTCGGGTCGAGACCTGGGATTCCGTTGAAAAGTGTCAGCGACCGATCTCGCAAGACAGGATGCCCGACTCTACCTACCGAGTTGGGCAAAGATCGTTGGTGCAAAGCTGCAGGACAAGCGATGAGTAAGAAGTTCGGTTGTTGCGAGACCTTGCTGTTTCGCTCACTAGATGATGGCTGCAGGGGATGGGAATTTTCGTGTCAGCCAATCGATTCCAGGAACACTGCATAGGGGAGACGACGCCACCGTTGCACCCAACAAATTGTTGCCAGAACATGGTCGTGCAGCCGATGTAGAGCCTGTGGAAGTTACTCCGAGACGAAACCAGGTCGAAGTACGGCTGCAGCGCAGCGCGAAGGCCGCTTTTGCCCGCGGTCGCGATCGAGCGGAGCTCGCGCTGGATCAGGAAGTCGGCTTTGATCTCGAGGAACTCGGTGACGACCTCCGGTGACTCCGTAGACGACTGGCGGAGGTAAGAGAGAGTCGACTTCGCCTCATCGTCGCGGCCCTTCTCGACGAGCCAGCGCGGCGAGTACGGCATCCAGAAGAGCGCGACGCCGAGGATGATAGCTGGCAAGATCTGGATACCGACGGGAATGCGCCAAGCTGCCTGCGACTGGCCGGTGCAACCGCCGGCGGGAACGTCGTGGTAAGCGTCGAAAGTCGGGTTTCCGTTCAGGATCGGGCCGGTGTACGGGATTTGCGGGGCGCAGCGCGTGCCGCCGATGTGCGAGGTACCATAGGCGATCCAGTACGAGAAGAGAATACCGAGCGTGATCGAGAGCTGCTGGCAGGCGACGAGGGAGCCTCGGAGATGGGCGGGAGCGAGCTGATGAACGTGGACGCGGGGTCAGTCCGAGCCTCGGTGTCATAAGGTTGCGAATACTCACCTCGGCGATGTACATTGGAGCGGTGTGCGTGAGAGCGCCGACGGAGAAGCCAGCGATCGCTCGTCCGGCGAAAAGGTAACCTTCGTTCGTTGCGCCAGTCTGGAGCGCGGCGCCGAGCACGAACGTGATGGTGTGGAACTGGATGTTCCTCCGGCGACCGTGCATGCTGACCAGCGGACCATTGACGAGAGAGCCGAGCCAGGCAGCGAGGAGAAGGGTGGACACCCACCAACCCTGCGACAGGGAGGGTCAGCCGGGCTTCGATATCTGCAGTACCCATCCTACTCACCTTGAGCGACGCGTTCATATAGATACGGGGATACGCGGCGCCAAAGCTCTCTAAGACAAGGACATTACCGACAACGCCCTGGTCGTAGCCGAAAAGAAAGCCGGAAAGCGAGGCAAGCAGACAGATTCCGAGCCTGTGGCGACCAGAGCATTCATCAGTCATAGCGTCATCTCAGCTCACGCAAGACTCTCGCGACGCACATGCGCTTGTCCTTGAGGAGACCGACGACTCCCGACTTCTGTTGGGAGCGAACGATTGCGGCTGCTTGAGCATCTGGGACATTGTCGAGGAAGTGATTCTCGCCCTTTGGCGAATCAAGGCTGTGCGTCGACATGAGCGGCGGTGAGTCGTATAGAGTCGGGGAGGAGTGCGGGTGAGAAAGAAGCAGAGAGAGGAGTAGCGGGGGCCCGTCATCAAGTCCTCGGATCCCACGAGAGGCACTATGCATAGCACGCGCGCGGGCGACAGCGGAATCGGAAAACGAATCAAGAACCGCCCCCACGAAGATCCGACGAGCGGAGGAAGCCAATTAAGGTTGCAAAGTCGAAACAGCCCGCCATGGCCGGCAGCGGAGCCGCTCCAGCGGGATTGATGCAGCCGTCAGGCCGTTCCTATCGATGCGTTCTGAAGAGGCAAGCAAGCGGATCAGGAGCAAGTTGGGGGAAAATAGCTGGCGGGGGCCTGCACAGGAGCACAGAATCCCTCAAAGTGATCGACGAAGCCGTCGGGCCGGGCAGCAGAACGATCTTCCTGCCGCGGCTGCGGGCGTTGCCGAAGGCTGCCGCGGGAGCAACGAGATTTCGCAAGCGAGCAGCATTGAGCAGGGATTTAGCAGCAGAAGGATCGAGGCGAGTGCGAAGGCCCGCCACTCAGCCGAAAAGCGACGACGGCGCAGGATGGAGACCGCGAGTTGTGCGCAGGGTCGGATCCTGTGCTCTGCGTCCTGCACATCGCGCGAAGGGCTCAAGCGAGCATCTCGAATCCGCCGGTGACAGCTACGGAACGAGCCGCAGAGGCAATGAGCGCTGTACCAGGAGTCCTTCACCGCGCGTCGCCTTCTGCGTCAGCGTACGAAATCGGCAGCAGTACCCCGAGCGATGACGACGACTTGAGACCGTTGCTGCTGTTCGTCGCCGGCTTGGGAGATACGCTGTTGAGCGTCGAGTACGTCGTCAGTCTAGCAGCGGCTGTCGGCAATCAAGGCTGGCGATGCGCGCAGGCGCTGCTGAGCAGCAACGGAGCAGGGTGGGGCACAGCGTCTGTAAGGCAGGACGCCCAAGAGCTCGCAGACATCGTGCGGTACTTCAAGCGTCGGGGCACGGTCAAAGTGGCTTTGCTCGGACACAGCACCGGTGAGTCTGCGTGCGGACGTGCCGCGGAGGATTCCTCCATGACGAGGGCTGGACTCAAACATAATCTCTCGAGCTACAGGCTGTCAGGACGCAATCGCATACCTCCATCTCGCCGCGAATGACAACACTATGCCGCGTCTCGACGCGATGATCCTGCAGGCGCCGGTATCGGACCGGGAAGCGCCCGGCGTCAGCGAGGGAGTCAGCCGTTCCCTGGCGCACCTCGAGGAACAGAAGGACTCGCCCGCCTTCCCGTCGCCGGAACTCGCCTCGCTACTACAGACCGACATCGGTATCACGATAGACCGCTTCCGCTCGCTCGTCCTGCCTCCGCCCGGAGACACGGTCAACCTGGACGTCTGCGAGGACTTTTTCTCGTCCGACCTTTCCAACCTGTACCTCCAGCGAGTCTTTGCGCCCACGACGTGTCCGACCATGTTTGTACTCAGTGGCGACGACGCCTCGTACCCCGAGCGGGTCAAGCTCCACTTGCCTCAACTCCTCGACCGCTTCCGGAGAGCCACCCCGGCACCCAACTTTAGCCGGCACAGCGGCATCCTACCCGACGCCGACCACAATCTCAGCAGCGCATCGTCCGCCAGCGCCTTCACGCAGAAGGTGGTCGCCCTGCTGGACGACCTGTGACGGCAATTTGCCACTCGTCGGGATCGGCAACTCTGCGGGTGTTCAGAAGCGGGCGTCTTGCAAAGTCTCCCTTTGCATTCTCAATGTTTCTTAACACACAATGGTTGCTGAGACATGACTGCTCGCCAGTCGACGCATACGAGACAGATGCCGAGGCAGACAAGGGGAAGTGAGAACAAAGGGCAGCGTTTCATCTGGTCTCGGATCCCGGTCCCTCCTGCGCTGCTCTTCTCTGTCATCACCACTTCATTTCCCGTCCGTATGTCGCTCGCTTCGGCGGTATGGATTGCGCAGAGGAGAGAGAAAAGTTTTGTTGACAGTGTCGTCCGTCCCTCTTTGCGCGCCTGTCGCGACGCGTCGACCCTTCACTCGAATCCTCCTCTTCTCCCCCTTCCCACAGCCGTAGCTGTGAGTACAGCCCAGTTCACCTCGTGTGGATTCAAGACGGTGCGCCGTACTGACCAGCTCGTTCCACGGTCCTGTGTGACCCACCTCCGCTTCTCCCCACCTCCGCCTTCGCCTTCACTGCGACTCGAAACCCTATACCGGCCTCGCCGTACACCTTTGGACGCGTACTTTGCATCACCACAGTCACCTTTCATACCATGTTTGCTGCTCTCCGTACCGCCGCCCGCCCCAGCGTCCGCGTACGTCTCTTTGCTGCTCGATCCTCTTCGCCTGGCCAGAACGGGCAAGTCACCGAAAACACCACAGCGTGCTGACTACCTAGCGTTATTGCGCGTGCCGCTCATACAGGCCTTCTCGACCTCGCGCGTCGCGCAGCGCGACATCGCCAAGATGACCCTCGTCGGTCGGCTCGGCGCGATGGAGGTCAAGGAGGGCAAGAACGGCCGCCAGTACCTCAAGTACGCGATCGCGACGACTGACCGCCGGCCGCCTGTTCGTGAGGGTGGTGAGTCGATTTTCCTGTTCGGATCACCTATACATCCGGACAAAAGGAAGGAGAAGCCAGGACAGGTACTGTCGACGCCACCCGACGTTGATCCCCCTGGCTCCTCTCCGTACGCCCTGTATGCTATGTGACCGGCGGCTGACTCGTCGGGACATTCGCAGAGGCTCCGGAAGAGCCGACCACCTCCTGGCACACTGTCTTTGCCAACGGTGACGCTGTCGAGCGCCTGCAGAACGTTCAGATTGGGTGCGCGAGCACTGACTCTGAACGCAGCGCCCGTTTGAACGCATCGGCTGACTTCTGTATTCACGCCGTCGCAGCTCGCTCGTCTTTGTCGAGGCGGCGTTCCAGGTCCGCAACCAGCGCGACGAGGACTCGGGCAACTACTCGACTCAGATTCTCGCCACTCACGGTACGTCTTGGCGTGAAGAGATGCTCGAGAGCAGCTGGGCTGACTCGCCACTCTGTGCAGAACGCATGTCGGTGATCTCCAAGCCGAAGGTTCGCGAGGAGGCGCAGCAGTAGGGAGTCAATGAAGCCAGCCGACATATTCCCCGCTCGCTCCTCCTCTCTCTTAGCTTTTCGCCTTTCACCGACATGCTCTCACTGCCCTGAGCGTGTCCCTGCTGCCCCTCTGGATGGATCATAGCTAGATGCGTTGATTCCGATACCTGGTTGTACTAAGATGCCCTTCTCTCCTCCTGCAATCTTTCACCACTCTTTCGAGCTGCTCCATCGGGAGCGCTACCTCGAGAACATAGCTTTCCGCGCTAAAGTGTTTGATGAAATGTCAGAAGGCGGACTGTGCACGAAGAGCGCACCACTCGCTGTTTCGGATCATCGCTTCCAACAAGGACTCTCACTCCTTACACATTACCGTTCAGCTTGCTCCGGGCTCATGACATGTTTACGAGCTTCAGCGAAGGTGCAGATCATCCGGGAGACTGGAACGGTGCGCGTAGAGCTGCGGAGGCACCTCGCACGTGCAAGTCGAATCGCTGACCTTTTTCTCGCGTTCTAGACGAAGCTGCGTACCTTCCCGGCCGGTTCAAGGCGCATGCGCGGCCTACTTCGCCAGCGGCAAGTGCATCCATCACGCCAGATGTGCCGAACTATGGCCTGAGAGCGCTGGCTGCCATCGTTCCTTCCGAGGCCCCACCCGTCGTACCGAAACGCGCGACAAAGCGGACGCGAGCGCTCGAACGGACGCTCGATGCCCTCTCGCCCGATAGGCGACGGAGGAGGGAAGCTGAAGACGAACGCGAGAGCTTGCTCGGACCTTGGCTCGCTCGAGAAGGATCCGCTGCCAAGTTGCCGGCACCGTTCGTCCCCTCGCAGCGGACAACCGCTTTGCACTCCGTGGCGAGCCACCAGCACTCTGCTCAAGCCTTTGCTCCTTCCGCGCCGACGACTCTACTCGAAACTTATGAAGATGACGACGACCGGGGCTTGCTCCGGCCAGGGCGGCGAAAAGTGGACAAGTGGATGTCCAGCTGGTGGCGGCGCTGGTTCGTGCTTGTTGGAACGCCTTGCATCCTCGTGAGCTGCATCCCGACCGGTCATGCGCGATCTCTGCGAGATATCGCTCACGCTTTCGAATGGGCAGATCTGGCTATGGGCAGCGGTCCCTTTCCCGGTCTCGGACCCGTACAAAGAAGAACCGCCCTGGCGTGAGTCAGCGTAGGCGAACGATGTTTGACTCTCACTGATTTGATTGCGGACATAGATATCCCCTGGCCACCCTGGAGCGGAGACCGCTCGACGCCGCCTTCTGACAGCGACCTCCCCGTCGACGCCAACTTCTGGTTTTTCCTCACTTTCTGTGCACTCGATCCCGACTCTACACCAGCCGAACCTATTGCTGACTCTTGACCTTGCAGACTACGGCACTTATCTCGCGATCGCCCTCGTCTTCGTGACCAAGCTCTTTGACCTTTTCCGTCTCAATTGGTGGCCTTCTTCGCTGGGCGGCTCCGTTTCCTACGTCACCTTCTGGCTATTCTCGCTCGTCGTCGGCTTTGCGCTACATGCATTCCGGTCAGACGGCCTCCGGCGCAGCGGGTCACCCCATCCTGGGCCTCAACTCGCCGACTGGCAGCGCAAGACGACATGGGTCCTGCTCGCCTTCGCCACGATGGCTCTACCTGCTCTCGCCTGCTTTGCCAAGCTGCAGTCAGATCGTCGGAATAGCTACCGGCGCAGCTTGACGCCTGCTCAAAAGACGTGAGCCTGCCAAGCGGACCCGACTGATACAGACCCATTTTGCGTCGTGCTGACCTCGCTCCTCGTCAGCTTTCTCGAGCGACAACTCACGCAGCGGATGCCACGATCATATCGTCGCTTCCTGTGGTTCCTAGGCGTGATCGGCTTGACGCTGCTCGCCCTGATCGTCGGCCAGGCGTTCGCGACCGTCTACTTGTCCACGCTGCCACATTCGAGCTTCGAAGGTCTCGTCTACGTCTGGACGTGGATCGCGACCGTCAACGTGAGCGACATCGGACATCAAAGGCGGATTTCGGGCTGACCCCTCTGCGCCCAACTCCTCACAGGTCCTCTGGGCTCTCAGCAGCTGGATCTTGATCCGGAAGGTCCGCAGCAAAGCGCTCATTTGCGTGTTCCGCTTCTACTACTTCCTCCTCTACTACGTCTTTTATCGGACCCTCTTCGCCCGCCTCCGCTCGCCCGACCAGGCCGTCTATATCACCCTTCTCTCGTCGATCCTCGTCGTCGCATGGTATCCGATCTCGATGAGCAAGACTTGCTGGCGAGTCATGCGGCGGATCGTCGGCGTCGAGGCTGAATGGGAAGAGTACGCCCTGAACCGCGGGACCGAGCTATACATCCGAAATCTGAGCGAGAATGTCACGAGTAAATCTCGGGACGCGTTTGAATCATTCGGCCTTAAAGCGTGCTCCTGACTTATGCGTCACACAGTGATCGCTTTCCTCGGCTGGGTCACAATCCTTCATCTCGGCCCGAACCGCGCCATATATCCCTTCTTCGCCTTTGATGATCCGAACGACCCTTATACGTTCCGCCTCACGCTCTCGGCTTCGTCCGTGATCTTTGCTGCTGAGCTCTTTGCCGGCTATATCGCTCGCGCAGCATGCTGGATCGCGTACGGAATTGACGTTACCAACCTCGGTCTCGATCAATTCCGCGAGCATGTACGTTCGCCCATTCCCGGTGGTGGACGATGCGGAGCTGACCTACGTGAACCATCCTCTAGCCCGAGCTCGTCGTTGCTTGCATTTTCACCGCTTGTCACGTCTTGTCCGATATGCTCTTGTTTGTCCATGGTCCTCCCTCTCCGCTTCGCCCTCTTGCTGACTCCGCACGCTCGCGCAGCTTTCTTGTCAGGCTCAATTTCCGCTGACGGTCTAGCTGACACCACTTGCAATGAGAGGGACTTCGACGTTTCTGCTACTGCAGAGGGAAAGGCTCGGGGCAGGTGTCCTCTACGGACTGTGCGGCGAAGTTGGCGGTGAGGTGATCGAATGTCTGGCACGCGCCAACGTCGCGCTCCTCGTCCGAATCGCTACCGAGGCCGTCGCTCTGACTGTCGTCGCCCTCGTCGAAGCCGGACCGCAGCAGGATGCCTCCGAAAGGTGGCGAGCACGGCTCGTCTTCAAGTTCTGCATCCAGTGCCGGTGCGATGACCGGGGGCGGCGGCATCGCGATTACGTTGACTGGTTGAACCATCTCGTATGACGTCTGTGATGCTGCTTGCGTAGGCAAGCCGCTTCGAATTGTCGGAGAAGGCAGAGCGTGGCCCGCCGCGTTCCCGCTTGGCAAGACTGAGAAGACGCGAAGAGCGTTCGGGTCAAGCTGTGCCGGCTTTTCGTCCGCGTGCCCGTGCGCATTGTTGGAGACCTGCGGCGTTCGCGTCAGCGATCAGGACATGCGGCCTAGGCAGTAGGGTTCTTCCGTACCGGAGACGACTGCATTCTGCCCGCGATCGGAATTGACGATTGCTCGGCCTCAGGAACGTAGTAGGATTCATAAAGCTCGGCAGCCGCATCTGAGTCCGATCCAGCCGAATCAGATGGGGCAGATAGGCGAGGAGAACTGGCGAAGGATGGCGGCGCCGAGTCAGGCTGCAGCAGTTGTGAGCCAATAGATGCTTGCGGCGTGGGGTAGATCACAAGGTTTGGGTACGCGGTGGGCGAGAGCGTCTTGGGAGGTAAGTCGAGGGACGGAGGGACGCGTCGCTGATGGAGCCCGGCTTGCGGCGTCCTCGGCGCGCGCGCAGCGACTTCCGACGCCGACCCAGCCCAAGACTCAGTCTGAGTTGTTGCGTGTGGCACGCATCCTTCAGTAGCGGAAGGCTGCACGGTCCGGTCGACCAAGCTGCCGAACAACTGCCCGAGCTTTTCGGTGCCTTCGATGCTGTCCAGCTGCGACGGGTGCTCGACTCCGTCCAGAAGCGCGTGCTCGTTGATGTCGCGAAGCCGATCGAGTTGCTCAGTCCAGTCCACCTCTTTCGCGGTTGAATTTGGGCGGGACGGCGAAGCTGACGAGGGTTTTCGAGGAGAGCTTAACGGTTCGGCATCTGTGAGGGGCGTTGACGTCCTGGGCTCAGAGGTCGAAGAGTCGCGAAGTATCATGCCGCCGGTTTCGGATGGCCCGCTTTGGTCAGGCGGGCGATGAGGCGACGAGTAAATCGAATCCCGCAAGCTGCTGCAGCTAGAAGTGGCGGGAGTCTGCGGCAGAATGTACGAAAGCGATGGACCAGATGACGATCGCGCTCGCAGCACGCCAGCGGTAAGATCGGGGCATTCCGAGTTCGGCACAGTGGTGTGAGCGGCACCTCCTGGAAGAGTCAACCATTCGGCATACCACCGCGCCCGCGTCTTATCGATGTCGAACTCGATTCGGCCGACGAGAGCTGCGTGGAGAGTATCAGTTCATGCAGGATGGCCGTAGGCTGGCGAGAACGGCTTACGAGAAGCGCCGAGAGAATCGCCATTCTCGTCGAAAAACCGTCCCCAGAGGATCGCCCAGGTCTCATCGGTGACTCTGACGGGCGGATCCGTGGTCATAGACGTCACGTCAAAGTAGACGCAGATGCCAGCGACAGACGGAAGGCCGAAGTCGCGAGCGATGAGCGCGATTTGCGCGGAGAGCTACGGGACCGACTTTGAGCTCGAAACGCTACGAGGCGAATGCACCGGACTCACGCTTGGTTGCAACGGCGCGAGGATACCGCCAAAGAACCGATCGCTCGGTCCATAGCCCTGCGCGAATCCACTCGCACAAGCCGGAGGAGGCGAGTGCGGTAGCGTTGCAGGCGGAACCTGTTCTCGCACGATTCATCAGCACATGCGTATCTGGTACGTCTGCAATCTGTAACTCACGACCGTCAAGAGCCATTTGTTCCGGCCTCGGGTTCGGACACGACCCGTTGACGACACGCTCCCTCGCACCCTTGTCCACCTCCCAGAGTCGACCTGATCAGCCATGTGTCAGAGGTCGAGCCAAGCTTCCGATGACCAGGATCGAGGCAGCTGGAGAGCAGCAGCAGAAAGTCGATAGGACGAGACCTTCAAGAGCAAAGGCTTCCGTTGACGCGGACCGGGGACAAGCCGAGAAGGCTCGTGCGCCCGAACCTCCTGTCTGCGAGGGCGCGGCGCGACGCGCTGCAGGCACGTCCCGGCGCTGTCAACTCCGAGCGCTCTGACCATTCAACAGAATCAGCAAAACCTCCGTAGGAGAGAAAGCAGCAACGAGTACGAGTGAGTGAAGAGAGTTGTCCACCACATCCCGCAGCAAGTTTCGAAAAATGCGCTCTTGCAGATCTCGATTGCTCGCCTAGACCTTCCATTTGCCGACAAAGGCATCAAAGACGGCCAACGCCGTCCATTTTCTGCCGAGAACGAGAGAGTCAGAATGAAGGATCTAGCGAGCGGCTCAGAGAGGGGAACGAACCGGTTCTCCGCCTCCTGGAAGACCACGGATTGGTTGCCGTGGAAGACCTCGTCGTCGACTTCCTCCTTGTGGCGCGGGAGGCAGTGCATGAAAAGCGCGTCCTTGGCCGCACCGCCTCGCTTGAGCAGTTCGTTCGTGACCTGGTAGCCGGCAAAGTCCTTCAACCGCTTGGCGGTCTCCTCCTCTTGGCCCATCGAGATCCTTAGAGTCGCGTGCGAGTGTCAATCATCAGGGAGCAGCTAGACTATTCGGATGGACAGCCGGCATACCAGGTGTCGGTCGTGATAACGTTGGCGTTCTTGACTGCCTCGGCGGGGTCGTTTGTGTAGATGATCTTGCCCTTGCCACCCTCCTGCTTGATGCCCGCATTTGCGCGCTCGACGACTTCCGGCTCAAGATCGTAACCCTTCGGGGTCGCGATCTGAAGGTTGACGCCCATGCGCGGGTAGGTCACCATCATCTCGTTCAAGATGTTGTTCGAGTCGCCGACCCATGCGATCGTGAGTCCTTCGAGAGTCGAGAGGTCGGTCGAGAACGGCTGACGGAATTCGAGAAGTGTTTGCAGGTCGGCGAGGATCTGGCAGGGGTGGTACAAATGCGAGAGAGCGTTGATGACGGGGACTGTCGAATGCTTGGCGAGCTCCTGCGAGCGTGAAGGCGTCGTCGTAATCAGTAAGCAGTGAGGACAGTTGGCCTCCGCGCGGACATTGCCTCACCTCAACCTCCGAGTGGTGGCCGACGCGGGCGAAAATACCGTCGACCATCGAGCTAATGACGCGCGACGTGTCGTACAAGCTCTCGTTCACGCCGAGCTGGATGTCTGAAGATCCGAGGAACATGGGGTGACCGCCTATAGAGAGAGTGCTTGGTTCGATTAGCCTCAGAAAGCGCCGAAAGCTGGCGAGATGGAACATGGAGCCAAGGCTCGCCAGGACGCACCGAGCATCGTGATTGCGGTTTCGCTCGACACGCGCGTCCGCGTACTCCGCTTCGAGAACATGAGCGCGACCGTCTTGTCGGTCAAAGGTTTCCCCTTTGCCGCTTCTGACGACGCGGCATCCGGCTGTTGGAACTTTGCTCCTTGAATGCGACCGGCTTCCGGGATGGCGATGCTCTTGTAGTGTTTCTTGAACGCGAACGCCGAATTGATCAGTGACTGGATTTGCGGTACGGTGAGGTCGGCGAGCGTCAAAAGGTGCGGCGGCTTCAACCCGGCTTCGGAAGGCGGAAGCGTCCGCGCAGGCGCTGTAGACAGCGAGCGGTATGCGACTCGCGCCGTACACGTGCAGCTTTGCTTGGTCGACTTGAGCAGCTGAGTCGAGAGCATCTTGTAGCGTCTATAGCGAAAGAGATAACCCGTCCGGGAAAAAGAGGACGAGTCGACCCCACCTCGGAAGTCGAGATTGACTCAAAGAATCCGCAGCAATACGAGGGAAAAAAAACTTCACCGTCGCCCGGCGTTCGACAAGAAGAAAGGCGTTTGCAAGGCGGATCAAGTATGGCAACAGGGGAGACTGCGTGGACGAGCAGAAGAAGAGACAGGGGGGGTCGCAGAGGACCAGAAGGAAGGAAAAGTAGGACTTGAGTGCCGTAGAAGGGCAGACTCGGAGGAGGCCGACGAGAACCGCCGCTCACTCTTCCCAGCGCGCGTCGATCCGGTGGTCCTCGATGAACCCGCGCTCGAGATCTTGATGGAGGACCGCCTGCAGAACCGCTTCCACGGAGTAAATCTTCTTGTGGTTGGGCGCTGCCGCGAGAGCCTGCCATTCGCGCTTGTCCTTTTCGCAAGAGACGACGAGCGCGGTCGGGTCTTTCGCAACCTTCTTGACGAACTTTGAGAGATCCTTGGTATGCACCTGAAGAGACCAGGGGTGAGCGGGGACGCGCATCGCAGAGGGGCGTGGGGAGAACCGAAGCGCACCGTGCCTCCGCAGGCAGAGATGACCCGTTGCATGACACTCGTGTCGGGCTGAATCTGGCGAGTCACGTAGACGTTGTAATTGTCAAAGAGCTTGCGTTGCTGCGCGCGCTCCAAGATGTTTTCGAGAGTGTCGCCAATCTCCTTCTCCTTCTTGACGTCCTTCAGGAGGTACGGCATCTCGTCTGTGACTTGAAATCAGCCTCGACCTCCTCGGGCGTGACTTGGGGGCTTGACTCACCGACTAGACGGCCTGCTGCGATGCACGCCGAGATCCAAGCCTGTGTGACGATCTTCGGAGCATACGGAAGGCCTGTGCAGGATGACGATCAGAAGTCTCCAGATCGCCGCGACAGAAGCGCAGCTTACTGCAGAGGAACTTCTCGGTCCGCGAGATGCCCTTGACGACGAGATGCGTCGCGTCTTTGGAAGTGTCGGTCCAGGAAGCTCCAAGCGTTTTCATTTTCTGCACGGCGCGACGTCAGTGCACGCCCACTTCCGTTTGTGCTCGCCGAGCAGAAACGCACTTTGATGTCGGCATGATCCTTGTCGAGTCCGAGACCCGTCGAGATGATCTTGACCTTCTTGGGTTTGCTGCAGGGGGAAACAAATAGCATAAGCTTCGAACGCATCAAGTTCGTGACGAGCGAAGCTACGCAGACTCACACTGGAGCAGGTTTGGCGTTCGGTGGTCGGTCAAAGGAGGAGACAGCGCCACCGTCCTGCGTGGTACCGTTAGCGGAAGCCTGCAAGTTCTTGACCTGCTTGCTGACGGGCGCAGCCGCTTTGGCAGTCCTTGGCTTTTTCCGCGGGGGCTCTGCTTCGGGTACGCCATCGTTATCGTCGTCATCGTCCGACATTGATTGCTTCCGCGCTTTCGCCTTGCTTTTGGCGGGAGCTTTGGCCTTGGCCTTGATCACGGGCGCGTCTGGCGCAGCCTCGTCCTCGCTCATCTCCTCGTCCTTGACCTCGTCGTCGTGAGTCACTTTCTTGCTCGGGCTCCTGCTGCGTCGAGAGACGCCTCCCTTCTTCCGCCCGCTGCTCTTGAGTTCCTTCTCGAACGCGTTGCGGTCCTTGATCTGATCGATCAGGGCGGCCTGCGCTTTCGCAGCCGCTCCACGGCGAGAACCGCCCTGCAGAAGATTCTCGCCGCTGATCATGGCGAAGGCCTTGTTCATCTTATTCGCGGACGGCGGCATATTGTCTGACGACGACGACGACGACGACGACGCTGAGCTGAGGGTGGAATCGGACCGTTCCCGCTTCCGCCTCGCACCATCGGCTTTCGAGCCGTTGCCCTTCGCCGGCGTCGTCTTGACCGCATCTACTGCGGTCGGACGTGCGTCGGCGGTTGGCGCGGACTCGACCGGAGCAGCTTGTTTGACCGGCTCGACATCCTGCTCACGGTCGGTCGGAGCTGGCATGGGCGTCTTTGTGCGCGACCTCGGCTTCGCGGGCGACTCTACTGCCTTACTTTGCGGCCGAGGCGGCCGGTCGATGGTCGGTGACAGACTCGGACGACGTTGCTGGACCGGCGCTTCCTCCTCCTGTTCGTCCGCTGCGCGATCGAGCTCCATTCCCGGCGCGCCGTCACCGGCATTGGCTCCATTCACGACGTCTTGCATCGATGCATCCGCCCGTTCGGCTTCCTCGAGCTCCTCGATCGGGCGCATCGCTTCGTCTCGCTCGGCGCGGACCTCATCGCGAGAGGCCCACCTGGCAATCACGTCACGAGTGTACGGCGTGTCGCCGAGTAGGGCCGCATAATGCGTTCCGCCAGCACTGGAGCCCGACAGAAGGTACGAAGGGTCGGCGCTCGGAGGGACGTAGCGCCAGTCGAGTATGAGCGTCTCGAGCCACAAGTGCGTCACGAGGGGGATGTGCCATTCGCGTGCGTGCGAGACCTTGGAACCGTTCTCGCTGCGGACACAGAGGGCGAATCAGAACGGCGATGATCAGTCAGAAACTCAAGCAGGGCTAGCCTTACCAAGCCGAAACGACATAGTCCGTCTGTTTGGTCATCGTCCCTTCAAAGGTGCCGCCGAGCAGCTCGATCAACGTGCGGACGTAGTCACGAGCCTCGCCGGCATAGTTGGACACCGTCATGACCGGCTTGCCGCCGTGATTGCCCGGAGGCCAATCGGGTAAGCCTTCTGTAGAAGGAACGGGATAGTAGCCGAGACGACTGAGCGGCGACAGAACGGTCTGCGCCCTCAGGCAATCGTAGAAGTACTGTAGGTTGCCGATCGAGATGCCAGCCTCGTACGCCTACGCGATATTCAGACGTCAGTGAGTCAGCCATCAGTGAGCCTCTTCTGACAGGCGCTCACCGTCCAGTACTCCCAGCCTTCCCGGACGTGGATGATGACGATATCGCTCTCCTTGAGACGTTTCTCGGCTTGCCTCCTCGCCTCCCAGGCGTCGGCGTCGTCAGTCGTGCTCGCGCGCTTGTTCCGGATCGCCTCTTCGGCCTCTTGCTCGCTGGTCGGGAAATCGTCGACGCCATACTGAAAGGAGGAGCACGTGCCGCCGTATCGACTGATTTGTACGCGGAAAGCTTCCTCGATCGGGAACGTCAACGTAAGATCCGAAGCGAGGTAGATCCGCTTGTCGGCAAAGAATCCCCGCTGTGCAGCCGGGTCGCGGCTACCGTCGAGGTCGTCGCCATCTCGCGCCATCGCATCGGTCCCCTCCGCGCCTTCGATAGCTGGCGGATAGGCCGACTGCGATCTTCGCTTGTTTGACGCAAAGTCGACCGCCGTTCGGAGGTACCGCTGCGTATCGCTCGCCCGACTCGCTCCGCCGTCCGGGATCGCACCGCTCGCATCTGGATACCCAAGGATCCCGTAGGTCGCAGTGTTCGGAATGACAGATGGCGGAGTGTCGCTGACCGGCATCGAGGTCGAGCCAGCGTTCGGACCGCCTGGCAATCGAGACCGCCAATATTCGAACAGACGATCAGCGAACGGTTTGCCGGAGGAGTCATCACGGAGGCTTGTTGCGTAAGGCGGATCAGGGAAGCGATAGATGGCCGTCGGTACGAGTTTGGAGTGCTTGAGGGATTCTCCGAACCTGCAAATCGGCAAAGGCATTGAGCGCGCAGATCCATACTGCCGTGCATCAGGAGCTTCAAACATACCACTTGGGCAGGACAACCTGCATGCCGCGGTCGGTCCCGTACTTGAGCGCCATCTCGTATTTGCGGCCAGCGCCACTTCCGCAGATCAAGTGCGTCACCTCGTGCGTCAATTCGAGCCGAGACTGTCCGCCGAAGGCGACGACCGCTTGGAAGATATCGCGCTGGTCGGTCAACGGGATCTGTTAGAGTCCGCGAGGGCGCGTCAGTCGGAACGCCCTCTCAACCCGTAGCGAGACGGTCCGGCAGACCGATTGTGGCCCAGCCCGCTCACCTCGGAGGCGCAGACGACAATGCCGGAAAAGAATAGCATCTTGTCGGCCGAGTAGAAGCGCGGTCTGCAGATTCGGTGGCGCACAGTCAGATCCCACATGCTCTCGCAGAGGTAGAGGGCAGAACGAGACGCACTGTTGTGGAGTCTGCAAGTCGTACGTGCGCGTCACCCATGCTGGCTGTTTTCCGGCGGGCGTAAGAAGTGAGCTCGGTCACAGAATCAGGCCAAAGTGCGGAAGCGCGACGGCTCACCGTGACGATGTGGACCTTGTCTTCGGTGCCGTTGATCGCGCCCGCATGCGCCTCTCTCGCTTTGCCCTTTCCCTTCCGGTCCACCTGCTGCGGCTCGCGGCCGTTGAGAGCCTGGATGAGGTCGTACTCTCGTAAGTCGAGCGAGTCGGTGATAAAGTGGGTCAGGCGGCGAGGGTCGAACCGGGGCGGACGGCCGTCGGACGCCCTGAACTGGTCGCCGTCGTCGCCTTCGCCATCTTCCGGGCAGGGCGGACATTCCACCGCACCGCCTGACTTGAGCAGATCGTGTAGCTGTCGAGAACGGGCGCGGACGTTCAGTGCTTTGTCAATTGGCAACCAGCGACTAGCGGTTTTGACATTCGACAACTGAAGTGGCCTGGACTCACTCCTGCTCGGACCGGTTTCCTGAGTGAATCGTTCAGGTAATAGCAGACTCCTTTGAAGAGCATCGGATCGCCGAGTTGGCCTGCTGGCGCGTCTGTCGATGCCATGGCAGACTCTCGGACGAGTCACTGAGTCGACAGGCGACGGCTAATTGTCCTACCTCGCTGGGTCGCTGAGTTGCGAGTGCCTCTACTCGGCGAGCTGTTCGGTGACTTCTCGAGCGTAGTAGGGCAGCGAGGGGAGCTATCGCGCGGTCAAAGGCGAGTTGAGGAACGCGTCGAGTCGCGACGGCTGCCCCGAAGAAACCTTCAAATTGGGGCCCGCGGGGTCAACGAAACAGTCGCTTACTGCTGTCTTCCTCGCTTCCGACGCGCTCCATAGGGCTCATCAGGGGTAAATTAAGACTTCTGAAGGGACACGCTGCCCCTCGCTTCGCCTCCTTGAACGCGATCGACTCGGTACAAGAAATCCCGACGACGAAGGATCAATCAACCCTCGACTCCCATCTCGCTCTCGCAGGCTCGGCGAAGCCTCGGCTACAGCAATGGCGGATCGAAGGAGAACTACAATGACAACCCACTCGGTTGGCGGCGCAGGCGGCGTCCCGTCGTCGATTCCGAGACCGCCAAACACGCTCCGACACAGTCTCGCGCCGAACGCAGGCAGGGCCAGCATGGCACCGGGAGTCGGCGCTAGCGCTTTCGGCAGGGCCTCTGGACGCGCGAGTATGGCTCCCGGCGCGTTCGCCGACTCGCAAAACTCGCAAGCGGCAGGACAGCCGGGCGGCAGTCAGGGCAGCCAGTTCTCGCAGGGCCACGGAGGACCGCCGCACCTCGTCGCACCAATGACGGCCAGCCGCGCCGCCAACGTCTACACGAGCTTTGGCGCGAGTCAGAGCGCGATCAAGTCGCAGTCCGTCCTCCGGACTTCGATGGCTCCCGATTATGCTCCGGCCAGGTGAGCAGTCTCGCACTTATTGCTCCTTCCGACTGTTCTCGTGAACACTCGCGGCAGTTCGACGGGACTCACATTGTACCTCCTCTGCAGCGAGCGACGCGGCTCGACATTCCGGCGGTCGACTATGGCCAACTCGGTCATGGCGACTCCCGGCGGTCACATGGGTATCGGCGCGTCGTCCCGCGCCAACGCCGTCAAAGACCCGCGAGACGCTCGTCCGCGCGTGGTCCGCGAGCGTATGGCTCAAGAAATCGTCGACTTTTGCGAACTGCGCCAGCACTCGGTCGCGCTCCGCGAACTGCTCCAACCGACTGGGAACCAGTTCTACAATATTTTCGAGTACCTCGTCAAGCAGTACGCCGGGATCTCGTTCGGCGACATGCTCGGCAACAAGGCCAAGAAGGAGGACGAGTGCCTCGCGATCCTCCGAGCGTGCCAGTACCCGTTCGCCGATTCGATCTCAAAGAGTCATCTGCAGGCGGTCGGCTCTGCGCAGAGTTGGCCCAACATGCTCGCCATGTTGCACTGGTTCGTCGAGATGATGAACGTGAGTTTCGCAATCATGTACCCTCTTCAGCCTACGAGTCGAGCTGACTGTCGTTCGCCTTGCTGAACGCCCGAACAGAGTCGGGACGCGGCCTTCGCCTCGTACCCCGAGATTCACATGCCGGCTCCGGGCTATCAAGACCGCCTCCTTGACGGCGAGCTCGCCCCCGAAGTCGTCATCAGCCATGCATGGATGGACCACCTCGCTCGCGTCTACGCACGCTTCCTGAATGGCGAGGGCGAACAGCTCGAACCGGGCAACGAAGACAGTCCGACAATGTTTGCGGCAGAGGAGGACGAGTTGCGGGACACGATCGGTGCGTTTGGCAACCTCAAATGATCCGCTGACAGGCTCGCCGGCGCGAGTATACCTGCTTTCGCACCTAGATGCAGCTGACATGCGTACTTTCGCACCTCACAGAGGCATCTTCGGGAGCTCAGCGACAACGTCTCGAAGCGATCCGCGCCGAGCATGCGAACCTTCTCGGTCAATGGGAAAAGCTCGAATCCAAGCCGGATCCGGTCCACGCTTACACGGAGCACTGCTCGAGGGTCAAACGCGACGTCGAGAAAGCGCACGTCTACATCGAAAAGACCAAGGCGACAATTGCGGGAATTGCACGGCAGAAGGCCGACTTTGAAGAGGATATTCAGCGAGCACGTAAGTTGCTAGTTCGATCACTGGCGGGATGCCTTGTTTTCTCGCGCGCGCTGACGTTGAGATAACGATCCTCAGTTCGCGACCGCGAGGAGAAGCGCGATCAACAGGCCCAAGCCGAGCGGGTCGTCCGCGGCCAAAAGCTCACGCCGCTCGAAATTCAGAGCTTATCGTCCGAACGCGCCGCCCTTACTCGTCAGATGCAGGACGTACAGCAGCGATACCGGACGGCCGTCTCGCGGACGATGAACCTCGAGATCGACCTCAACAAGCGGATCGACGAGGCGACAGCGTTGTGCGCACGGTACGAGGAGAAGGCACAACCACTCGGGTTGCTGAACGGCCCGCTCGAAGGTTACGAAGACGTGCCGTTCGCGCAAGAGATCAACGGCGCGAGCGACAACCCGGTACCGGAGGGTCTCGGAACCGAAGTCAAGCCGGCGCTGTCCAAGCTGCGGCAAAAGACGCGCGACGAGATCCGCGACGTCAACATGACCGACTTCCGGATCGAGTCCGAATTGACCAAGCTCAAGGAGATCCTCACCGACTTGCGCGAGAAGGAAACGGTCGAAGTGCAGGAGCTCGACGTGGTCGACCACGAGAAGGGTCAGATGCAAGAGGTGAGCCGAGCGACCCGCATCTTCGCCAGATAGCATGAATGGGCGCTAATTCCCGTGATTGCAGGCCATGGACCGAGAGCTCGCGACGACCGGTGCCGAGCTGGAGCGACTCCAGAACCAGGTCTTGGCCGTGCAGGCGACCATGAATGACGCACTCGCCGCAGCAAATCATCGCTACGAGCAGCGCGTCGTCGAGTACGTATCCGAGTCTGATTCTGCTGTGCGGCTCATGACCTGACAGAGGCTCTCTCGCAGACGAATGGCTGCGTACGAGCAAACCTCGGCTCTTCGCCGCAAGAACCGCGACGCGCTCGAACAGGCGATCGAACAGTTCATGGGCTACAAGGAGCACATGACGGACGGCACCGATCGCCTCGCTACTCTGCTCGACGAAGTTGCCGCCACGGTCTGATTCGCCTTCTGCTCATACTTGCCCCTCTCCCTTCCCTTCCCTTCGCTTTTCGCTGTAGACTCGATCTTGCTCGATAACCCTTACTTATTCGATACCACCATTCTTTCTCTAGCGATGTTGTGTAATGCGCTTCGACCCTCGTGTGCGCGGGACTGGAGGAAAGGATACACGTTACGACAAGAAGGACACTCTGCGGCTGGGTTTACAAGTCAACAGGGGATGCTATGTATAGGATGTGCTTGAACGAGGTAGGTATGGAGGTGGTAACGGTATCATGCGAGAGAGCAGCCTTTGATCACGCGCGTCGGACGAGTCGACGCATGCCCATTCCTTTCGCACCCGGACGTGCGCCCGTTCCCACACGTTTACCGGCTTCTTGCTTGACGACCTTGCCGGCCTTTTCTCGTTGGGCAACGGCTGGCTTCTGTACGATGTCGGCGGCGATCGGCTTGACGACGCGGCCTCCAGTACCGATCTTGGGCTTCTCGCCTGCAGCCGCCTTCTTTCCGGGCGAGCCGTTCTCCGACGATGCGTCGCTTGCGACGCTATCCGCAACGTCTTGAGTCGTGCCCTTTTCGGGCTGGCGGACCTTCTCCGAAGGAGGTACCGGCTTATCGTCAGACGAGACGGCGCCCTTGGCTGCTGCATGAGACGCAGGCTCGGACGTTGCGCCTGTACTGCTCGAGTCTTTACCGTCGTCAGTCGGGATTGCGATAGCCTCCTTGTTCTTGTCGGCGGGAAGGACGAGAGCCGCCATTGGGGCCGCGTCGGCCGCTCCTTTTTTCGCCGCGACATTCGGCGCGTCTTCGAGGGCATCTTCGGCAGCAGACATGGGTGCGGAACCTGATGACTCGTCGACGGATGCGGCTTCCGTCTTTCGGGCCGCCTCCGTTTCAGTCGTTCCGCCGCCAGCATTTGGCTTCTTGGCCGCAGCGGCGCCCTTGACGCCGGCGGCCTTGGCCCTCTTCGGCGCCTGCGCTTGCGCGAGCTCAGCATCGAGCCGAGCGACCTCGTGCGGGGCGTACAGGCCGGCTTTCGCCTTGGCCTTCTCGACTTCCTCGCGGTCTGCCGGGTTCAGCGCGTCTTCGGTCTTGCCGAACGGCCGCGCCCTGTGGTTCGCCGGCGGTTTCTCTGCGCCGTCTTCGACATCTTGCTGCCTTACTCCGGCGATGGCGAGGATCGGATCTTCGTCGGCGCGGTAACGCTGGTGCGGCATGCCCCCGACGGGCTGCGGAGCGGCGTCGGGAGAGGAGGCGCCCATGTCGCCCATGATTCCCGCGCCGTTGCCCCAGGTCCATTTCCTCTCGCCGACCTTGCCGGGAGGTACGCCCGAAGAGGCAACGGAACCGGGACGGGTGGCTGTCGCGGTCAGCGAGGCGAATGCGGCCGCGTCGTATAATGTCAAGGTGTAGACGGTCGCGAGCGAGATGGCGAGGGCGATGAGGCCTCTCCGCGAGCTCAAGAAGCGCACCGCAGTCGACGTCGCCATCCTGAGGCGAGTGCGGGAGAAAGGCGAAGGGAATGCGAAACGCGCGCTAGCGAGAGAAAGGTCGTCCGCTCAAAGTTCCTCGCTCGTTGCGGGTCGTAATCGCTCGCAAGGGTAGTTTCGAGTCGGAAAGGCAAGGTGTGCCCCGAGATCTGAAGGGCGCTGAGCCCTATCTGACCAGTAAAAGGTCGTTGATGGCGAGAGGCAGCGCACGCAGACTAGCGACGCGAGGCGGAGGTTGAGCGATCCGTCTCGGTTTCGATCACCGCGGCGCGACTTCTTTCGGCAATCGGGTCGACCCGTCCACCAGGCCCGTGGGACCGTCACTTGCTCTCTGAGGAGATGAGGGAGCGAAGGAAACGTCTCTCCCGACAGTCGACTCGTGCTCCGGCGGCCGAGCTGTCGTATAAGGTCCGAACCGGAACCGGTTCCGAACGGCCGCAGCTGCACACCCTCATCGGTGTCGATCAACCGGCGTGTGAGCCGTACGCTTGTATTCTTTCGCGCTAATGTAACGTTGGTCAACAAAGCGTAATTGGATGTCTGCGCGTACATGCTCGGAAATGGCAGTTACAGCTGAAGGACCGGCAGAAACTCGCGCGCTCGCGGTGTCCGAGAGCGGAAGTCGGCGACTCGGATGCTTCGCTCTTTCCTCATGGAGCGGTAAGCTACCCACTCGGCTGCGCTACACGAGAGAGCAAGCTGCATTCGCGACTCGGGTCAGATAAGAGAGTGTTCGTACAGATTGCATGGTCAGTTCTGGAGAAAAGGGCGCGCTCGTTTCGGCTGAAGCGGCGTCCGCAGGTTAGATGGTTAGTGTGTGGAAGAGATGAGCTAAGTCAGGTACAACCGCGCGAGGAACCGGGACACAGGTTAGACAAGGAGTGGGTGAGTCAAGCGAAGCAGAGCCGTCATGAGCCCTTCAGTATCCGCCGGGGGCCGGGTAGCCGCCGCCATAGCCGTGCTGCGGCGGACCCTGCTGCTGCTGCTGCTGAGGGTAGCCGCCACCGTCTACAAAGGGGGTCGGTCCAGCGTCAGCATGCGTGAGAGTCGTCACCTCGCGGGAAGTTGCAGACGACTTACAGCCTCCTTGCTGCGGGTAGCCTTGGAAGCCTCCGCCGCCCATAGGAGGACGGTTCTGAGGCGGCGGCGGCGGGCCGCGGTTGAAACCGCCCGGAGGTCCCCTGCGAAGAGCTGCCGCGTCAGCTACAAGTTCGTCTGGGGTTTGGACGCTCGACAAGCTGATCCGCGACTCACCAGTTTTCGGGGATGCGCCAAGGAGGAATCTTGTTGCCGGCTTCGTCGAGCGGCTGCGGCGGACCTTGCATCGCAAAGCCCGGACCTCCAGGACCAGGGCCCATGCCCGGAGCGGGCGCGCCAGGTCCACCTGCGCCGACAGGCGGCGCCGTGTCGGTCTCGCCGAGTTCGGCCATGAGCGACGCGTACTCCGAGTCGAATTGCTGAGCCGCCGACGGGGGACCACCAGCGCCGGGAGGAGCGCCCGGCATGCCCATGCCACCACCGGGAGGTCCACCAAAGCCGGGAGGACCGCCAAAGCCGCCGCGACGTTGCGTGCAGTCACGGGCCATGTGACCGGCGCCACCGCAGACGCGGCAGATGATGTTGGCGCTCCAGTTCTTCTGCTCGGGGCAGTCGTATTTACGGTGACCGAGACCGCCACAGTTCCTGCAGTTAGGCTGTATCAGTATCCTGTGTAGATGACGGCGAGCAAGAAAGGAACGCACTGGCAGACTTGGTTCTCGTCATCGCGAAGGGTACCGTTCAAAGCGGCCAGCTCGCGGAGCTGGTTCCGCTTGTGGTCGTTCTGACCCTCGGGTACAGAGGCGGCCTGCGAGAGGAGGAGCGGAAGGTCAGTCCGCGATCAAAGCCAGTCGGCGAGCGAAGAGAACAGGGAGAACGCACGGTCTCGATGACGCTATTGATCAGCTTGACGCAGCCTTGCACTTTCTCCTCCGTATCGGCCGTGATCAAGCAGTGCAGCTCGTCCGTCTCGTCCTCTTCCCGGTGACCGGGTTTGCCCTTGCCCTCCTTGACGGAACCCTTTCCGCGGATACTGATCCTGGCGCCACTCTCGCGCTCCATCTTTTTCAGCGAGTTGCCACGCGGACCGACGAGGAGACCGAAGAAGTTGATCTCGGGGAACTCTTTGACGGGGATGTAGACCTTGTCGGTCGGACGGCCCGAGTTTTGCCGTTTCGCCATGAGGTAGTCTGCCGGCGCGCGGAAGTTGGGGTCGAGCTTGATCTGACGCTCGACGAGGCGCATCCGTTCGTCTTCGAGCTTCTTGCGGTACCGGACCTCGCGCGTGTTGGTACGGCGACCGTGCGAGTCGTAAGTGGGCGGCGGCGAAGGCGAACGGAGGTGGTCGGGCGGGACGACGTTGCCGGTCCGCAACGACCTTCCGATCTCGTCGAGACGGAGCGTGACTGCAGTCGATAGCAGGGGTGGCGATGGCGGCGGGAAGCACAGCAATCAAAAGGTCAGTACAGCGGTACCAAGCTACGGTAGGCAGCTTTCCAAGGAGGAGGTCGGGCAGACGTACGGGCATAGTTCTCCAAGTCCTTCTCCTGGACACCTCCCGTGATAGCAACGGGCAGGACAGCTTCCTGCTTGTCACCCCAACGACTCTTGCGCTTGCGTTCTCCCGTCGGCGCCGGCGACTCGCTCCCCATCGGGGGAGGAGGCGGAGGCGGTTGGGGCGGTCCGCCTCCCATCGAAGACGACGACATGGGCCGACCACGGTCGTCGAAAGCGGGACCGCGGTCATCGAACCGGCTCGAAGACGAGCGGCCGCGGTCGTCGTACCCAGACGGCGGTCCCGAACCGTACGAGTCACGAGGCGGCGGACCGCGTTGGTCATCCCGGCCGTAGCCTCCTGCTCCGTTTGACCTGCCATAGTCCCCGCCGTTGCCGTAGCTGTCGTGCGGAGGTTGTTGACCGTCAGACGGCGGTCCTCCTCCTCCACCGCCTCCTCCCCACCGCCTTTGCGCAGCGAGCGGAGCTTCGTTGGCGCCCGTCTGCCGAGCGTTGCTGCGGTACATCTCGTCGAGGTCTGGCCTGTGAGGTTCAGCCGTCTGCGAGAGCAGAGGTTGGCGGACACGAGAGAGCGACCAAAGTCACGGAAAAGACGCGAACCGGGTCAGCCTCGACGCGTCGCAGCTCCTCGACACAAGACACGTTCGTCAGTCTGCATGACGTACACTGACCTATCTAAAACCAACTTGATGCAATCCGGACTCTTATGCCAGCCAGACGAATAGAGGCGGTGACTTGGGTCACCAGCCGAGTCGCCCTCTCGACAGTCACGACCTTCTAGTGTGGGTGAAAGCCAACATGGATACTGTTTCGCAGTGAAAGAAGATGGTGCGGACTACGATGAGGAGAGCACGAGACAAAGAAAATCGAAAGAGAAGGTATGTGCAAGGGAGAGAGCGTCGGTTGTCATTGCTCTTCGGCGTACTCGGCGCCGCCCTCTTCGACGTACTCCTCGCCGGCGTACTCGTCGTCGTCGATGCCGGCCTCTTGATACTGTTGGTACTCGGCAACCAAGTCGATCATGTTGGATTCGGCTTCGGTGAACTCCATCTCGTCCATGCCCTCGCCCGTGTCTGCGTGCGCTTGCCCGTTAGCTCTGCGTCCTGCGCTCATTCTCGACCGAACGAGTAGACTTACACCAGTGGAGGAACGCCTTGCGTTTGAACAGCGCCGCAAACTGGGTGTGTGTCCGCCGGAACAGGTCCTGGACGCACGTGTTGTTCGAGACGAACGTCGCCGCGACGGGCGAGTCGACGGGCGGTACCGACGTCAACGCGGTCTGAACCGCCTGCGGGATCCACTCGACAAAGTAATCGGCGTTCTTGTTCTGCATCGACTGCATTGCGTCTTCGACCGCCCGGCTCGACAAGTTTTCGCCGCGGAACAGCACCGCCGCCGTGAGGAACCGACCGGACCGGACGTCGGTCGCAGCCATCATGTTGGCCGGGTCGAACAGCTGCTGAGTCAAGTCGGCGATCTTGAGGCGCGCATAGTCCTTGTTCGCGGGCGCGACGAGCGGCGCATAGGACGATGTGAGGAAGTGGAGTCGCGGGAACGGAATTAGGTTGGTCGCGAGCTTTCGCAGGTCCGAGTTGAGTTGGCCCGGGAAGCGGAGCGGCGTGGTGATTCCCGACATGACCTTCGCGATCAGGCTGTTGAGCTCGGCGTACGACGGGCTCGACTTCTTGAGCGTCTTGTTGAAGATGTTGTACAGCGCCTCGTTGTCAAAGTTGAACACGAGGTCAGCGTGCTCGATCAGCTGCGTCAAGGCGAGCGTGGCGTTGTAGCTGCGGTCCGACACCGGCGTGAGCACGTGCTACGAGTCGAGACTTCGACTTCTCGCAAACCCACGGTTCAACGACAGTCTCGGAGACTTTAGGTGAGGGTAGCACAGAGAAGGTCGCGAGCATGCGGTCGGGGTACTACAGGAAGGAGCTACAGTTAGTCCTTTTGCGTAGCGCGGCGCAGTACGGTTCCGCTTACCTCCTCCCGCACTTTACTCAGCAGCAAAGTACCGAGTCCAGATCCGGTGCCGCCGCCTAACGAGATCAAACTTGCATCAGCATTTGACGTCAGACAGTGAAAGGACGTGTCGGCGCACCGAGAGAGTGGACGAGCTGGAACCCCTGCAAGTTGTCGCACGCCTCGACCTCGTGCCGCATCTGGTCCATGATCTGGTCGACGAGTTCGGCGCCTTCGGTGTAGTATCCTTTCGCCCAGTTGTTACCCGCTCCCGAGGAGCCAAAGACAAAGCCGGCGGGCCTAAACAAGTGTCCGAGTTTCGACGACCGGATCGCGTCTCCGGTCGACGGTTCGAGGTCGACTTGGATTCCTCGCGGGACATACTTCTTGGCGGCGGCTTCTGCTCGTGTTGAATATAGCGAAAGAGGGCCGCGTGTAAGCAGTGACGTGAGCAGAGCGGGAGCGCGCGAGAGAGAGAGAGAGATCAGCCCAAGTGGGGGTCTTCTCATTCGAGAGGGACTGGTACTGACCGGAGAAGAAGACATCGAGGCGGTCCGTCTGGACGTGCGATGCGCCCTCGACGATGTGGCCGTCGTTATCCAAGCCGTGCTCCTGCAGAATGTTCTCCCAGAACGCTGTCGCGACCTGGTTTCCGGCCTGACCTGTTTTCGAGGCGGCGAAGCAGCGCGTCAGTCAGCCTCGGATGTACCGCACGTCGCTTCAGCTGCCGAAATGAAAATCTGATCCCGTCCCGTGCGCAGTCGTAGCCAGCAACGGGTTCCGAAGAGTGCACAGGTCGCCGAGAACTCGAACGAAGGTGCGATTGTTTTTCGACGCGACTCACCGACTTGCAAGGTGATCAACTCGCGCATGGTGAAGGTCGTTCGCTCCCGTGTGCGCGTAGCTAGATTGCAAGGATTGCTGTGGCGAGGCAGAGGAGCGGGAAGGGAGCGAACAGAGCCGGGAACCTCGAACCGCCACTTGCCGTCAGTTCGGACGCGTCTCGAGGCTTCCTCTGCCACCCTCACACAGCTCTGATGGACGAGCAACAGGGGCTGTCTTACAGCGTATCGACAGCCTACTCTGACTCGGGCTACCTCAGCGAACCCGCCCACGGTCAGTCCTTCGCGTGCGTGTCTCTCTTTCTCCCCCGTCCAAGTTGACTGACGCGTCACTCCGCTTCCTTACAGCTCGAGAACGTCCGCGCGCTCACGCTAGCTCGCACGACGAGCATGAAGTGACGCGACAACGGCCACCGAAGCGCTCGCGAAGCTACATCAATGCGGCGGTCGATCGATTGACTGAACAACTCGTCGAGACTGCCGACGCTATCACCGCTTCCCGGGTGTCAACAACGCGCCGTAGCCTCGGAGCGAGATCAGTCGTCATCTCGGTCGGTCCGCAACGACTCTCCGACGCGGCTCGTACTAGACGTGATCCGCCTTGCACTTCCACGACTAGGCATAACCAACTCGCGTCCTCGCCGCCCGCGAAACGCGCACGCCAGCGGAACCTGTCGATCCGCGACCGCTTGGCGTCTGCAGAAGATGACGAGGACGCGCGATCCGAAGATGGAGACGATGCGAACGGACGCCAAACGCAACTCGTGCAGGTTCCGTCCCCGGGCTCGGGGAAACCTCGCACAATTGTGTACAAGCCTCCGCCACCCAGCTCCTCCGTGCGGACTGGAGCTGGGATGATCGAGCTGCCGTCCTTCATGCAGTCGTCCGAGGTCAGTGGGGATCTCTACCGCCGCTTGTACGACGCTCAGAACTGATCGGCCTGGCACACATAGGCTGCAGTCCGGCCTTCCGGCTCCTTTTCGCCACCACCGCACTGGCTAGTTTCAACCCTCGCCGTGCAGGAAACGCGAGCTGCGATGCCTCGCGCGACGGAAGCCAGAGGCGATCTTGAGCTAGTCTCGTCGCCGCGGGCGGACCTTCCCGTCTCATCGAGCCTAGTCCCCTTCAAGGCGGTTCAAGAACAGTCTAACGCATACAGCTGGCCTGCGTGTGCGACTCCGCCGAGCTATCCGATGCCTTATCCGAGCGCGCTGGAGGGTCGCAATGCGCCGAGCCCGCTGCCGTTCTCCGCTCCGGGCCACCCAGCATCGCCACCTGTCGGCATCGGTCTGCGCTTTTCGCCAGCTCGTACCTCGACCTCTTTCTACGAGCAGCAATTGCTCCGCGAAGAACATGCTTTGCAGACGCCCAGGGCGGCCGGTTTTCCGCTCCGCAACGAGTTTCAACCAGCGAGCTCGCTGCAGCCGGCCGACGATCGCTTCGGTCAGCAAACGCTCTACGAGGCCGAGTTTGACCGCTGTGCGCTAGATAGCCGACATCAGTTGCCGCCCTTGTACTTCGAGCAGCCGTCCTTCGCGGCCCCACCACCAACATATGGAGCCGGTGTCGCGGCGATCGAGACTCCGCTTCAGGTGAGCCCTGTGCGTCCAGCTGACCAACCCTGCAGTCCCTGAGCTAACGTACGACCGTTCTCCAGATGAAGCAAAGCATGGCAAAAGCTCGACGTGCTGCGCATCTCGAGCAAGCTGCCGCAGAACTGATGTCGACGACAAAGCCGCCAGTGTCGATGTTTGCCGAGTCTGCGACTCTTAGAACTGCAGATCATACGCTCGAAACGTCTCATGATTGGCTGCCAGAGCCCGACGCGCCTCTGACATCGCCTTCTCCGCCTCAACGCTTCCTGACGCCGTCGAGCTATTCGAGTCAGGCTACGACGCCTCTCCAGCCGACCTTGCTTGCGATTTCCGCATCTGAGCAGCTCTTCAACTGCGACGCTGAACATCGTCCGAGCCTGCCGCGCATAGGAACCTCCGCTCCTCATCTCGATACCGAGCAGCCAAGCAGTCTTTCGACTGCTCAAGTCGGGCCCGACACTTATGTCGAAAATCGGAACACTGCTTCGTCGAAGGACGAAGGCGCTGCCTCGGGTGGAACGGGCGGAATCTCGCCAGCGGCCGACTTTGCCATCTACGAGGACTCGCAGAGCGAATAATGAGAGGAGATCCTGACCATGTCAGATGTGCATTGCATCCATCGGCTTTCTCGCATGACGGTCTTGCGTCATGATGAGCGAGAGAGATTGTACGTGCTCGCAAGGCGTGCTTGGAGATGCTCATCCGCGGTGATCTCAGTTCCCGGCTTCACACCCTTGCGCTCCATCCTCGCGAGATCGTCTGCAGAGGACAGCAAGTGTCACCTTGATTCCGTGCACTCATCCCGAGGCGAACACTCACTCTCGCTGATCGATGTGACGTCGACACATGTCCGAAGGCTCGCATCGGGCGCAGGCTGGTTGAACCAGGCGATCGAGAATCGCTCTGGTACACCGTCGGCAGGCAGTGGCGTTGGAAGCACGACCTACGAGCGTGCTGTGAATGTAAGAAGGAGGTCGACCGGTAGCAGCGGATGACGCACTCGGTGCAAGGTCGACTTGAGTCGAGCTCCGCTCCACAGTTCGAGGGCATCCCCGACGTTCACAAGCAGAGCATCGTCAACGACGCCTGTATCTTGCCACTTGCCGCCGTCCAGCGGCTCCGAGGGTGGAAGGATCTGCAGGCCTTCGCCGCCGTTCTTGCGCTGGAAAAGCAAAGTGAGAGAACCGTAGTCGGAGTGCGCGCCGGCGCGGTTCGGATCCACTTCAGCGCCGGCTGGGATTGATGGGTAGTGGAGGAACCGGAGGATCGAGCGCGAGTCCGGACCTTCGTGATGACGAGACGAAAAGAATTCGGGCGGAAGCTGCCGATGCGGCAGAGTCAGCGTGGCCTCGTCGAATCGGAATGCACGAGCTACAGCACAGCAGTGGTGTAGCCGCCAAAAATACTCGCATCAAGTGCAACAGCGAAAGCTTGTAGTAGCCGCTGGCAAAAGGCAAAGCAAGCGTGCTGGAAATCGGCGAGCTCGGCAGCGTGTTGTTGCAACAGCTGCGGCAAAGGCTGTGTCGCTTCTGCTTGTTGCCCCGGACAGGTGTAGCCGAGGTTGAACCCTTCTTTCAGGTCCGGGGCAGGCTTCGAAGGATCAAGGCTGTCCTCGCCGCAGTCTCAGCGTGCTGCGAGTTCACCTGCGAAACGGAGTAAACCGACCTCTCCTGGGAGACGCTGGTGTAGCCTTTGTTCGCGGCATACGCACATCGCCGCTTTTCCTCCAAGGTCTCGTTCTGGAAGAAATCCTCTAGCGGCGGACAGAAGGGGAAGAGATAAGCGCTTCGGGCACGGGTTCTGCGGTCGACGTTGTCGAATCGAGGCTCGGACTTACCTGCGATCCGGAACATGGATTCAGCCTGGTCCTCAAGTCCATGTCCGCGCACAAACAGGAAGCCAGTCGTGCTGAGCGCCTCGACAACGGCTGCGGCGAGCAGATGAGGATCCGAGAGCTGAGCAACGTCCACAACCGTGACAGATCCGTCCTTTGCGGGGTACTGCATATAGGATCGAACCAGCTCTGCCGTAGCGTCCCTTTGCATGCGAGTGTGGACAGCAGGTCGCAGCGAGAGACAACCGCGAGCCAAAGTTGCGCGTGATCGCGCCGAAGAGGCTCTCCTGTCAGCTCCTTCCTCCTTGCCAGCAGACATGGCGCCCGCCGCAAGCAGTACACCAACGTTCTCGTCTGTGCATGCTCTGCTCTCGACCTTCAAGTTCGAGCGCGTCCTAAGCGAGGGTCAGCTCCTGACTGTCCAATTCCGCCGCCCCACTTGACGAGGCAGGAGCGTCTTTAATGGACAAAGAGCTGACTCTGGGCCGTGTGCAGACCCGCGAGCCTTGCTGGTATACGTCCTTGGTTCGGCCCAGCCCGAAACGTCCACGGGACCGGTGCCATGCATCCTCAAGCTGGAAAAGACGCCGTATGAACCCGGAGAGGTACAGGCCTTGACTTCGTCGGGCGCTTGGAGCAAGATCGAGACAGTGCGTCCGTATACTCCTCCTGAGCATCGACAGCAACATCTGACGGCCGATGACGACAGGTCACGGCAAACGACATTTACTCGACATCGCTCGCTTGGTTCACCGCTGGCCGCTCCGCGCCTGATGTACAGATCTCGTCCATATGTCCTGCTACCGAGAAGGTGAGACCGTATCCTTAGCCGTTCTGAAGGTAAGGTACCCACCGCCATCGCCCACCGCAGCACATTCGGAAATACAGCGTCCAGGTCTCACGCCTCGTTCGAGAAACGCCCGCGGTCTACGAGAAGACCGTCAGGCCATACGTCGACAGTATTCCGGCCTCGTCGATAAGCTGGGTCTACAACATCCTCGATGGGACGGCAGAAGCGGAGAATGTGCTGTTCCGGGACGATGATCCGGAGACGGGCTTCGTTCTGACGCCGGACCTGTAAGCCTCGCCCATGTCCCGTCTGAAAGACTTACTTCTGACCGTTTCGAATCGACATACAGGAAATGGGATCAAAAGACCATGTCGGCACTGTACCTCCTCGTACTCACGCAGAATCGATCGATTCGCTCCCTGCGGGATCTGCGCTCGCGGCATCTGCCGCTCCTGCACAACATCCGTCAGCAATGCGAAAATGTCGCTCGCGAGCGCTACGGTCTTGATGCGGGCGAACTGCGCTTCTTTGTGCATTACCAACCGACTTACTGTGTGCTGCATATCTGCCTTTCTCGACTTGTCGACTTGATCGTAGCGCTGACCAATCCCTGAACACTTCAGACCACTTCCATGTTCATATTGTGAGTGCTCAGAGTACCGCTGCGCGTTCTTTGTCGAGACTGATCGCGCGATACAACGGCAGGTCCACCTGTCTTACGTTTCCTTCAGCGGTATCACCGTCGGTCAGGCTCACCTCCTCGACGACGTCATCGACGCGCTCGAGTTAGAGCTCGAGGCGGCACAGTCGGGCGGTCCCGCCCCTCTGCAGAGCTGGTTCGCGCGCAAGACGTTCACGTACTCACTTGGCGTCGAGCATCCGCTCTACGCGCTTCTTCAGGAGGCCGCCGAGACTGCCACGAACGATCAGACGCCGACACGATAATGCAATGCAGGCTTGCGTACAGCGAGTAGACTGATGATGCTGAATGCAGCTTTATTAGGTGGAATAAGGGGTAGATGCGAGATTAGGGTCGGAGCGACCGGGATGCGGCTAGTAAAAGGATGCGAGATGGGGGGCAGATGCCGAGCGAGAAGAATCCAAGAGAACAAAGAAGATGCGAAACCCAGCCCGCTTGCCCCAGCCGAGGCAACGGGACCATGCAAACGCCGCTTACGCGGTCGCGGTCGGGACCTCCTTCGAGGCCGGCTCATCCGCCGCTGGAGCAGGCGCCGCTTTCTCGTTCATCGAGGGACGCGCACTCGACGCCGCGATGGTCGACTCGTCGTTGTGGACTGGGGTCTCGAGAGGGCCGGCAACATCCGGGCCGTACTTGAGCGTCTTGCGAGCGGCGATCGAGACGAGGACGAGCGAGATGGCGGTCGAGAGGAAGGCGATCCAGCCGACGATGACGTACGATTTGATCGGGGTCTGCGAGCTGTAGGCGAGGCTCTCGCCCATCGACTCGAGGATCCGGTCGATGAGGGAGGAAGGGATGCCCGGAGCCGAGACGACGCCCGACTTGGTCGCGCAGTAGTACTGGATGAGTCGCATATCGTCAGCGGTAGTTCAGTGACTGCCTCGGGGTGACGGGCGTACGGTAGCAGGGATGAGGGTGCCGAGGAAGAAGCAGAGGACGAAAGCAAAGAGGCCCTCCTTGATGCGGACGGAGCGAAGGGTCTCAGCCCGCGCGGGCTTGACGAGAGTCCAAATGAGCATGCCTAGGCACAAAAGGGTCGAGACGGCCTGATGTAAGGGCAGCAGGAATCAGCGAACCGTACGATCGGGACCGAGCCGGAGTAGAGATCTCAAACTCACGGCCGCCGCAGTCACGGCACCACCAACGGCGAACGCATCGCTCAAGTCAAGCGAAGCACCAGGGAGGGTGTGCTTGGCAAGGTCCTGCTTGTTGTGGCCGCTGCGGAGGGAGTGCTTCGATGAGCCGGCCAGTTCCAGACCGGCGAGCAGCGAGCGCAACTCACTACTTGAGCGACCAGGCCGCAAGACCGATCTCGGTGATGCACAGCGCGGTCGTCAGGAGGAAGAAGGTAATGCTGTGTGAGCGGAACGAGCAGAGAATGGCAAATGGTCAGCGGTCCCGCTTTCGACGCAGATTCCCGACGTTGGCCTAGTGCGCATCCGCTCCATTGGGCCCTTCGCTGCCGTTGCAGACTATCCGATGCCGGGTAAAGCCCGCTCGGAGGGCCCACGAGCCCGCTTCCGACGGGTTGGGGAAGCACCGCGTGGTTGCGCGAAGCGACACAGCAGGAGGGGAAGCGAGGGCTGGAGGCAGGAGGAAGCAGCTGCCTTACCGAGCCCAGCGGAGATACATGGCGTCGTCGAGTCGCGGAGGGAGCGGTCGTTTGGGCGAAGCGTAGCAGAGAAGCAGGAGTGGCGCATGCTCAGCATGCAGCAAGCAGGCTGCCGCGGGCTAGTTGTAGACGGCCCCGCAGGCCAGTCCAGGTGCCCCGGCTGGAGACGGCCATCATGCCGCTTGGCGTACCGGCGACTCCGCCGAGCGATGGAGCCTATAGGCATAGCTGCGCCTGAAGAAAGACAGCGTAGCAAGTATGGTGTGGCTCGTGCCGACAACTGCTGCAACATAGCAGAATGGGCCAGGGGCGGTGAAATTGACCGGGGAGTGCGAGTGTGAGCGGCCCCCGTTCAGTCTACGACCGCTAAGCGCCATATCACTTCTCCAGCCATACAGTGAACCCTGTGGCGCTGCTCGGCGGCCCCTCCAGAGCGACAAGCACGCAGGCGAGAGTCGCAAGAGGTACCGAAGTCGGGGACACGGAGGCGGTCATCAGCGAGTTCAGGGTGAAAGCACGCCCGGTCGTGCCGTATTGCGGAACTTGAGCTAGAGCGCAGGGCGAGCCGACGGGCGTTATTCCTCTCCAGCAGCTGGATGTACCGTCCATGACAGGCAGCAGCAGCGTGAGATAGTGATTGCATGTGTTGTCGCACGGCGCTGGAGAGAATCTGGGGGAGGCGGTGCAGCTGATCGCCTTCCCCGGGGCCGGTCTCCGGGCCGGCGCGCAGGAACGGAAACTTTCCACCGCAGATGAGCACCGCCCTCTCGCGTGAAACAACAAGCGATACCGAACAAGAACTGCAGCCAACGCAGTTCGAGAGCGGCGTCGGAGGCCAGCTCACCGCCTCCAACGCAAGTGGATGGACGCTCGTGACAGGCTGTACAATAAGGAAGGCGACGACGAAGAGGCGCTTGCACAAGACTCACCACGAACCAGCATCGCTTCGCACTCGTCGCGACCGCTCTTGTATACCTCCAAGTCGGCCACAACGACATCACCGATGCCGGCGTCCAAGCTGCTGCTGCCGGCGCAGATCGCCCTTATCGTCCTCAGCGCAGTCTCGAGTCGAGAAACCGATCAGATCGCCGACACCGAGCCGGGGCCGCTCATCCTGCTCCCGACGGCGCAATACGCCGTCTTGTCCGGTTGCGTGGGACTCTGGACATTCCGCGCAAAGCGACACGCGAGAGCGATGGGACTCCGATCACCGTCAGCATCGCCCGGTCCGGCTGATCCGCCGCAGTTGCAAGGCAGGGGCGCGAACGTCGCGGAGCAAAGACACCGTGCATGGGCCGCGGGCGCAGCGCTCGCCGTCGCCGAGATGGTCAAGACGGCACAGCTGCTGACGAATGGACCATCTAGACTAGCCAACACCCTTGAGGTATGGGGTGCCGAACCCGTCAGGTTCCCGTTGACTCTCGCTAATGTCGCCGCATGCTTGCAGACTTTCACGATTGCTGCGCTGTTCGTGGCGTTGCTACTGTCGCCTTCTTCGTGGCTCCACCCTACCCAGTGGAAGACTATACCCTCGACTCGGCCCGTCGTCTTTATCGCCGGCCTGTCGTTTCTCCTCGCCTTCGGCCTCATCGGCTTACCGGCTATGTCAGCGACATACGCCAATGGACTCCTGCGAGCGACTCTAATCGGCGCCAGTACCGCCTTTGTGAAAGACGGACTCTGCGACGAAGGCAGCGCTGTTCATTATGCTCAGAACGCCGTTCTCGTACGTCCTGTAGCTGTTCCTGATTGTACGGTACCTGATTTACTGACAGTCCTATTTGATCAGAGCGCATTGGGAGTGTCGCTCATCGGGCTGCTACCTCTACGGCGCCTGGCCGGCGAAACGATCGGTCCGCTCAACCTGCCGGTCATCGCTCGACCTCTCTTCATCGCGAGCGCTGCGCAGATCATGTTCTACGCAGTGCTGCACGCGTCGACGAGCGCGATGACGCCACTGCTTGCCGTCTTTCCTCGCAACTTTGCCCTTCTCGTCTGGCCTTCGATGAGGCCAGCCGAAACATCCTGGAGTCAGCGGTGGACGCAACTCTTCGTCATCTACGCCATCGGCTCCGTCTTGACATTCCGAATCGACGGCGACCTCCGCTATGCGCTCCCTTGCGGCCGCAGAAAGGCCTCGGCGGGATCCGTTGATGAAGAGGAGGACGCGCTCGCTCTCGTCGATTCTGCAGGCGCCTCTGCGAAGACGCCCAACTCTCCGCCCTTGCATCGGCACCGCGACGACGAGATCACCGATACGTCGTCCGCTCAAGTATCTCTGCGATCGCGCTTGATCCTCGGCCTTCTTCCCTTCTTGCCCCTCCTGCTCGGTGCCGCCGTCTCGCCCCTTTCCTCCCGTTCTTTCAACGCATCTTGCGCCTATTTGCCCGACTCGATCCGCTCGACAGTTTGCCCTTTTTTCACGCCGACGGTCGCAGCGAGCACCGTCGACATCGTCATGGCGTACTACGACGAGGGCTTGCCCGAGGCGCAGAACCTGCTTACGCGCTTGCGGCAAACGCCCTACATCGCGGCACGGCAGGAGCGGGTCGTCGTATACAACAAGGGCTCGAAGTCGGAGCAGGAGATTCGAGAGGGGATGGCGCTGGCGGAGAAGGACGAGGTGGTCCCGCTGCCCAACCTCGGCCGCGAGGGAGGCACATACTTGAGCGTGCGTCAGCCCGTTCACTGACTGACTGATTGCGGGCCCCAACTGATACGGGTGACTGTGCGGCGAGCAGCACATCCTGCTGCACTATAATGCGACCGTCTCCTCGCTCGCCGAAGGCAGGTTTGCCACTCCAGCCCCCACCGGAGATCTCGCCGAGGCGAGCAAGCACCTGCGGCGGCGCACGATTGCCGACATGACCTACTTCTTCCAGCCACATATGGCGTGGGGCTTCGTCGTCGAGCCGCGCATCCAGCATGTGGTTGACAAAACCGGATTCGCAAACTTTGGGCCGAACATTCGGCTCGAGTGCAGCTACGATACTGAGGCTCCCGTTGACATCTCGGTGCGTTTCTCTCCGGAGCTAGTTGATTCAGGGCTCCCGTCTGATCTCATTGGTGCAGATGGTCGAGGACCTATACCACATTTTCCGCGGCAAGATGTGTCGTAAGGAAGAAGGCCAACTCGTACGTCAAGGACAGTCGGAACCGCAAAACCCTGCCATTTTACTAATCCACCTGTGCCTATTCTTGCAGGGTGGCTGGTCTGCCCAGATGGCCGTCTCGAGACGTCGCATCCTCGATAACCCGTACGCCCGGTACGCCTACGTATCGGTCCTCTTGTCCGCTCCCGCCGGTCACTGGATTCACGACCAGTGGGGACCGAACGACTCGGGCGGGCCTTCGAATCCGGCTTTCGGACACGCGGTCGAGCGGGCGTGGCCGGCGATCTTTGGGTGCGAGGATGTCCGGATCGTTAAGGAGTGCCCGAACGAGGAGAGCGCTCCCGAGAAGTGCCAGTGCTTTGATGAACGATGAATAGAGCGGCATAGTTAGAGTCGCTTGCGACTCGCTGTATATCTCCACCCATGCTATACCCGCCGCGACAAGGCAACCTGCAAATAGAAACTCCGATACCCCTCGATGATTGCACGCACGAGAAGGATGCCGAGAAAGCTTCGTGTCTCATTCTATTTCTTACGTCAGATCCGTCTACTATAGCTCACAGCTGCTCCTTGAAGAACTTTTCGACCTCCCACGCGCCGCCCCACGAGACGACCTGGCACTGGAGGTCCGCCGCGTGGACGTTCGAGGTGTCGGCGATCCTGCGCGACAGCTCGCGGTACATGCGGACGAGGGCAATGTCTTGCCTGTTCCAGTGCGCGGGCGAGTATCGTCAGCCAGTGACGAGAATGTTAGGCGAAAGAGAAAGAAACGCACTTGCGCAAGCGCAGGATCGGGCACAGGTCGTTGCCGCCGTCACCGATGTAGACGACCTTGTCGAACTGGTCCCAGCCGCCGTGGCGCTGCATGAACGCCTCGAGCTCGTCGCCTGTCGCACAGGTTCGTGAACAGCCAAGATGATTAGCGACTGCCTTTCTCGCGCGGATGGATAACCAAGAGTGAAAGAACCGGTGCGTACCCTTGCACATGTTGGGCGAGCAGCCGACCTTGCACGAGTGCTGCGGGCCGTTCGGGTCGACGCGCCGGCGAAGCTCGAGCAGGCCGTCCGAGTTGAACTGGGCCGGGTTCGTCACAATCTCGTCAAACACGTCCGTCACGTTGTAGTGCTAGCGGATCCCAACATCTGGCGTCAGTTCGCGAATATAAAGCGTGCTACTCAGGAATGGCGAACGGACCTCGAGGATGGTCTTGATGTAGATCTCGTTCGAGTTGGACAGGCAGAAGGTCGTCACTTTCGGGTCCTGGCTCGCCTTGAGGTCCTTGAACGCGCGGCGCATCGCCGGGTGCTGTATATGCAAGCTCGTCAGTCTGACTTTCACGAGCGAGTCAGAAGTGTCGGGTTCTCGCCGAGACTGACGACGGGGAGCTGCTGCATCGAACTGACGACGTCCTTCTCCTTGAACCCTTCGGCGTGCAACCGGCGGAGATGCTCGGCGCTGCAGGCGAATTCGTCAGCACACGCGGTCTCCTACTGAGAGTCGTACAGAATGCGAAGACGGACCAGTTGTCGGTCCACTGCATCGTCTTTTTCGACCCGCGGAGGGAAGTCCGGAGGTGAGGCGCGAGGACCTCAAAGACATAGCTGCGAGGAGCGATACATCCGGTCAGCACTTGCCGTGATGAGCTTTGTATGAGCTGTCGTACCGGTCGGTGTCTTGGTCTGTTTGTCGTTGGCAAGAGGGTGCACGTTCGGCGGGCAAAGGGGGTTCAAGTGGGGAGAGAGAGAGAGCGGTCAGTGTGGTTGCGATGACCAATTCATGGCGCCGCCAGCTCACCTGCCCATGACCAGTCAAAGTCGGACACGACGCAGACTTTTCTCGGCGCGGCGGACCTGGTGGTCAACAGCGAGAGGTGTGCGGATGAGAGAACAGAGAGAGAAGCGAGGGAAGGAGTCAAGCGGCGGAGATTAGCCCGTGAAAGTCGGTCCAACGTGATCTGTTTGCGAGGTCTTGCGCTGCAGTTTCTTTAAGCTCACATTCTAGAACCTTGTATAGCTATAGGAGCGGTGGTGTTCTCCTTTGTCGGCGGCTGCTGCTCGTGCTGCCGTACTTTTTTCTGGTGCACCGCCTCGTTCCTGAATCCTGACTGGCTGATGAGAATGTCAACGCGGGTTTCTGCCTCTTACACGGGCGCGGGTGGTAGTTTCTGCCTGAGCGCGCAGAGCTTTGCGCGTTTCTCGGTCGCTTTCGCTCGTCTTCTGCCCTGCTCCCTCTATAGCACACGCACTACAGCACTCACAACACATACATACAATGGCCTCTCCTCTCATCCTCGGTCTCTGGTGAGTCGTGCACTTCCTACGACGCTCGCTCTGACGGCGACGAAGTCAATACGGGACTGGCGCGTCCTGCATCGCTCAACCTCGACTCGCCTCTCGCTTCACACGGCAGACTGGACACGAGAGAGCTAACAGATCAACTCGCCGTGCAGGTCGGTCGTCCTCCAGCCCGGTCAGAGCCTCTCGCAAAACACCTCGCCGGCGATCCAAATCACCAATATCTCGGTCAGTCGCCCTCTTTCTTTCGGCGCGCACGTTCGCTCGCACCTCCACACTGACACACGCACGCTGCTCTTGACTTGCAGTACGGCGCCGAGGTCAAGGGCAATGCTCGCTCGGTCGTCACCATGAAGTACCCCGAGTTCGAGTCGGACGACGAGGATGAGGACGACGAGGAAGACGACGACGAGGAGGAGGACGAGGAGAACATCAAGCTCCCGCAGCTCATCACCAAGGAGACTGTCCTCGCCGTCCTCAAGCCCAACGGCGTAAGTCGCGCGGCAGGACGACCTCGGTCTACGAGTCCCGGAATCTGCTTTGCTCCGCTCGCCGAAATAAGACGGAAACGCTGATATCCCTACTGGACCGAAACCCGCAGACTGAGCAGGTTTCGATCAACGTCAACCTCGTCGAGGACGTCGAGGTTGTCGAGTTCTCCGTTTCGGGCGAGAAGTACGTCCCGCTCGCCAGCCTGCTCCAGTCTCGCCGCACTGACGAGTCCGCTCTTTTCCTCGTCCACTTTTTTCTTTGCCCACCCACTCCGTGCTGTTCTTCTCGCACTCTCGTGACTACAGCGCCGTCCACCTCGTCGGCCACTACATCCGCCAGGAGGACTTTGACGAGCCGCCTTCGTCGGACGAGGAGTACGACTCGGAGGACTTTGACGAGGACGACATGTCGGACGAGGACATCTCGGGCCTGATCGACATGGACGACGACAGCGAGATGGAAGCCGAGTCGAGCCGGATCGAGGAGATCGAGGAGGCCAAGCCGTGAGTCGCGTCGCCTTGTACCGGATCGCTCTGCTCCGCCGTTGCGTACTGCGGGCCGGGCGGGCAGGGTGCCCAGCGAGGATCGCGTCACTGACATCAGAGGACTCATCTTCCTTCAGGTCCAAGAAGCGCGCTGCCGTCGAGGAGGCCCCCGCCGGCGCTGACGACTCGACCGCGTCGCTGAGCAAGAACCAGAAGAAGAAGCTCGCCAAGAAGCAGAAGGCCGAGAGTGGCGAGGCCGTCGCCCCCGCCGCTGCCGCTGCCCCCGCTGCTGCTGCCCCGGAACCGAAGAAGAAGGCCGAGGAGCCGAAGAAGGAGTCGAAGAAGGTGCGTTTGGACGGTTTGCCTTTCCCACCAGGGGTTCACCGCGATCCGGCGGTTTCGATACAAGTGTTGACGTCAACTTCCTTTTCGTATGCACAGACTACGGTCCTCGCTGGCGGTCTCGAGGTGACGGACGTCAAGGTCGGTGAGGGCGCTTCGGCCAAGAACGGCTCCAAGGTCTCGATGCGTTACATCGGAAAGCTCGAGAACGGCAAGGTGCGTCCCGACTCGTCCCTGTATCGTGCGCGCCTGACTGCTACTGACGCGGTACGACGCTCCGCGACAGACCTTTGACTCGAACACCAAGGGCTCGCCGCTCACCTTCACCCTCGGCCGCGGCCAGGTCATCAAGGGTACGTGACTATGCTCTGGACCACTTCAGCTCACCCGAACTGCGTATGCTGATAGAAGATCGCGGTATTGTCACGCTCAGGATGGGACATGGGTGTCGCCGGCATCAAGGTTGGCGGTGAGCGCAAGCTCCGGATCCCGGCCAAGCTCGCGTACGGCTCGCAGAAGATTGCCGGCATCCCGCCCAACTCGACCCTCATCTTTGACATCAAGTGCGTCAAGATCGCATAAAGCGTGCGCAACGCCGCGTCGAGGGGAAGGAATCCAAAAACAATACGGCGGCCAGTGCGGTGCCGGAAGTGACGTGCGGCTGTAGTCAGGCATTTTCTTAGCTTTTCCCTCCGTCTTGATCTACACGTATAACGCAAAGTCAGTCTCCATACCGTAACGGGGAGCGCGCCGAGCCTTCTGCAGCGAGACTACAATGGCGGCTCGCTACCGCACACAGGCGTCCAGTATGTTAACAGTGTACGATGGAATGCATTCCGAGTGCGTGTAAGTTCGCTAGAGCGTTTTGCCTCGGACGGGCCCGGTGGTCAGCCCCGATTTTCAGAGAAACCGTTTCCGCTCGAGCACCTGATTGCTGCCGCCTCCGACGACGTTCCCGACCCAATCCGCGAGCCCGCCTCCATTTGCGCCCGCCGACTTGCTCGTCAAGCCTCTTGATCCGGCGACGGACCTCCCTTTCGCTTTCGGGCTCAGTGGCGGAACGCCCGCGTCGGCGTGGTACCCTCCGAGAGGGTACTCCTTCCCCCTCGTCAAGGCCCGTTTCCTCAACCTCCACGCCTTCTCGCCGACCTGCACAGCGATGGTCGCTCCCGCCGCGACGAGCAAGTGGAAAAAGACGCCCCACGCCCAGACGTAGAGCGAGACGAGCTGGCCGACGTATTTGAGCATGATTTTGCTCGACAGTTTTGACGAGCCCGACGTTCGGATACCGAACGAGTAGGGCACTTCGGGGAGCTGGGCGGGATGAGGCGATTTGAGGAGGAGCTCGAGTGCGATTTTGAACCCGGACGGGTTGATCGGTTTCGAGCGGTGCAGCTGGGAGACCGGTTGGAACATTAGCTCAACACTTCGGTGAGATGTGCAGAGGCACTCAGCATCAGTCCGAGTTCGAGGAAAGGCTCACCTGATCTCTCGTGAGACCGAAGAAGCCAGTCATCGGATCGCTTGCGCTCGTGAGTGGCCGCGCGAGGACCCTCGCGCCCCAGGAAATGATTCGGCGGTGTAGCGGCCAGTTCGCGGACATCGATACGCCTTCTCCATACCGCGTACCGAGCGCGAGAGGCGTTTCTGGCGACAAGGCGTCAAAAAGGGGTTGAACGGCTTCAGGCGGGTGCTGCGTACACCGGTAGTAACGCGTGTCAGCTCGAACTGGGCCGCAAGCTCTCCCCCGGAGAGAGCTTACCTGCAGGTCTGCGTCCATGACGATCATCTTTTGCCCGCGAGCGCGCTCGAAGCCGCGCAAGACGGCCGAACTGAGCCCCTTCTCGTCTGTCCGGACGAGCAATTCGACGTTGTGGCCCTCGTCGCGCTTCAACCGCTGGACCTCCTCGACCGTCCCGTCTCTCGAGTTGTCGTCGACGATGATGATCTCGGTCCCTGCCGGATCCCGGACGGCCGCAAAGACGGATTTGACGAGTGGGGCGAGGTTGTCGCGTTCGTGGTACGCCGGGACGATGATCGAGCTGTGGATCTGGTCATTGTCGGTCGGCGCGTCGGGTGGGGAGTACCTCGCCGAGGTCGCCGGGTGATACAGCGTTGCGGCCGGTCTCAGGAGCAACAGCGACGCGACGAACGACGCGGCAAAGACGGCGCCGAGGTGTTTCGGCGTCAACGCGCTCGTACCAGTACGCCAGCGCATCCCGTCCAGTCCGAGCGGTCGTGAGGGCTCTGCGAATAGCTCAAGCGTGGGAGTCCGATGTCGCCAGGTCACTGCGAGAGTTTGATCGCGACGTCGACGCGGAAGGCGCGTTCGGCTGTCCGCCCGCGGAGACAAGGTACAGTCCGGTAAATCTCTCGCTCATGGAGAGAGTTCTTCTTGTCCGCGCAATTCACACACGTTGAATATCCAGCTACGAGGAGGCAGATCGCGCGTAATGGAGGCATGCTCGAGGTAAAACGACTCCGCAGAGTAATGCGTCTAGGTTAATCTCCCGTTGCACTCTGCTCTACTCGGTGTGGTACAGCAAAGACATCGAGTTCTTGTCCCACGTCACGCCTCGCTGCGGGTCGTCCAGGTGCTCGCGCGGGTAGAGGAAGACGTCGCCCATCGGCGCGCGCTGGAACTGCTCCGGCAGCGTGACGACCGCCTCGTCTCGTCTTCGCTCCTCCATGTCGGCGTGCATCCGTGCGTAGTGCTTCAAAAAGTCCTCCTGCATCTCGTCGTCGAGATAGCTCGGCAGCGCGTACGCCACTGTCGGTGCGGGCGTCTCGTCGTCGCCCTTCGTCGCCTTTGCGTCGCCCACGTCGCCGGCTGCTTCTTCACCATCCTTCTCGTCGTCCGGCTCACCGGCCTCGCCGTTCGCCTCTGCCTCCTTCCTCGCCTTTGCTCGCAGCTTCCGCTCCTTCTTCTTCCGGTTCTGCTCCGCCTTGATCTCTGCCGGATCCCGAGGCGGCTTGGCCTCTTCCTGCGCCCTCAGTAATGCCTTGGCCGCTTTCGCCGACTCCTGATGCGTCTGTTCGAGCCGGAGCGTCTCCTTGTTCGGCGCGCGGTCCCAGGGCGCCGGCATCGGCGACAAGACGGCGGGGAGAATGTACCAGGGTTTCGGCGAGCCGAGCGCCGGCAACGAATGCGGCGTCCCGACGGGAACGGGTTGGAGCATCCAGATCAGGTCCATGAGTGAGACGCGCGTCTCATTCGCGGCGGGTTTGGCGGCCGACGCCTTGGCGGCGCGGGACCCGCCCGTTCGAGAAGGTCGCTTCATGGTCGAGATGAGGTGGGAGGTCGAGGCTGCGCGCAGCTACGGACCGACGCGGATGGACGTCAGATCCGTGTATAGCTTGGCAAAGTGTTTCGGTCTCAAGGCTACTCACCGCTAGCTATGCTGTACCAAGAAAGTGGCTGTTGATCTCGCGGTCTTCGCTTCTAGCACGGGCTTCGACGGCGGCGGTGCGCAAGGGTGTGAGCGGCGCTGTCTGGAATGTCTCGCTTGATAGACGTCGTCACGTGTACAGCAGTGGCGTACTGATGCGATATATCGTCCGACTACTTCCAGTTTCATGCTTCATATGCTTCAGATGATGAAACGGCGCGGAAGCGAAAACTTCCCCCCAGAAAAGTCTCTCGCGCACTGCGCTGCAAACGAAGGTCCTTCACCCTATAGATCTCTCTTTTCAGCCTGAATGGTACAGATCTATGCGCAAGTACCCATCGTGTCGACGAAGCGGGAAAACGCTCTGCTCCGAGGGTGAAAGCGCGTCGCGCGCGTCCTATTGCTGCCGGCGCGGCGCCAATCTTGTCCGCGGACAAGCCGAGACTCGCTTTGAGCTCTCCCATGTTGCTGCCGAACTACCTCCAGCTACCTCTTCCAAAGCTGCCTCCTCATGATAAGCGGGAAGGCGCAGAAAGGAGCTTCTCGCGAGGCGGTCCGGCCGAAAGCTCTACCGAGATACCCGCGGTGGCCGACAGTCAACAGCACTTGGAGCGACCCGCGAGACCTTCTCCTGACCTGCCAACTTGTTGCGGCTCGCTACGGTTTCGATAGCCTCACGATCGACTATGAGACTCCGAAACCAAACGATCTACAGATTCGGTGCAATCAGCAGCCGACCGGGCTTGACCCCGAGCAGCGGGTCTGCCGCAAGGTGCTCTTGACGGCCCGTTTCTTTCGGGCGGAGAGGTGCTGGCGTGTGATTCAGGTGACGGCGGGTCAGAAAGTTGGGAAGCATGCAGGCGCGCACGACATGATCGAGGCGCTCTCTGTAAGTACTTTCTCCATTCGAGCCCTTCCCACCGCTGTCGCACTATTGCTGAGCGACAGTACCAAAGGCACCGCCCGAGAGCAGCATCACTCCCATGGCAGGTCTCGCCATCGAGTCACCAAGGGCGCTCCTGACATTCGAAGCGGTCTTGCGAGCCAACGAGCGGCGAAAGAATCGCCATCTCAGCGCAGGCCACCCTCAGAGCCTTTCGCGCGACGCACGAGTCCAGTACTCATGCGGAGCCGGACGCACACGATGTGCATTTGAGGTGGTGCTCGATGCAGACCCGGGTTCACCCGGCCGCTGGCGGTGCGTCAAAGCGGAGCTCGCGCACGTGTGCACCGGCACTCCGCAGGCTCCTCCTCAAGAACTGCAGCACGCTCTGCATTATTTTGTGCGTACAATGAGCCGACATCCTGACTTCCGGCTGATCACTTCGCAACATAGAATTTCTTGCGTTTTACGCATCGTCAACTCCGTGAAAGGGCACAAGCTCCTTCGCCCATGCCGCCACATCTTGACGTCATCAAAACAGAACAGCTTCGCCGAAGCCAAGCGCACGTTGCAACGGCGGGAGTCGAAGGCATTCCCGTTCCGTCAGCTGCGACGGGCCCGCGTGAAGCAGTCATGGAACCGCTAGGGGGCGATGCCGCGTGGCAGCCGCGGGTCTTGCCGCAGCACGAGGTACCGTCTCCTGATCCAGAAACGGCGGCAATCGAAGCAGTCTCGACCGGCACTGCAGCAGTCGCGAATGCTCATCGCTCTCTGGCGGCCGCGAGGACCAACCTCGCTTCGCTTCGCCAGCAAGTCAAGGATGCGAAGCAGCAGGTCGCACTGGCCGAAGCACGGCTCGAGCGTAGGAAGAACCGGCTTCTTGTGAGGTCGCGCAAGCTTGGCAAGGTCCTCGGCGGACCGAAGCAAAAGAAGGCGCGGGCAGTCGAGGAGTAGAAGACCAGACCAACTCGTCGAGCAGCGAAAAATGCAAGTCACAAATTTACTAGACTAGGTCGAGCCTATTGCTTCAAAGATCTCCATCATGACCACTCCTGCGTCTGCGATCTCCCGCCGGGCGACGCGCGCTTGCTGTTCTTTCCAAGAGGTCGTCGCCTTTACCTGTTGCATGTTGCGCGCGACGAACTCGACGATCACCTTGCGGACCTCGTCATGTCGGACAGACAAAGGACCAAAGACGTCACGCGCGGCTCCGTCGATCGTGAGACTGCTGCGGATCTCGTCGAGGGCGAGCTGCCGTAGCTCGGGGAGCTTGAGAAGGTGCGCGAGGCGATAGACCGACTTTGGCGACACCGGCAGAGGGAGAGTCGGATACTCTTTAGCATAATGCGCTAGGTACTCGGCGCGAGAGCGATGAGGTGCCCCCGGCTGGTGATTGAGGAAGGACGAAGCGAGTGGCGCGAACGCAATATACCCGCTCTTCAGGTGCAGTAAAACCGCGCGGTAGGTCGAGAAGGCGTAGTCTCGTATTGTGACTTGGCGATACTCAAAGTCGGCTTCCGTGGTACCCGTTGGGGCGAGGTCGAGAGCGGCAGAATCGGTCTCGTCGTCCGAATCGTCTCCCCATTCTTGCTCGACAGGGTTCTCCTCCTTGAGGTGAGCAATCGGCGCAGGAGCCTCGCTACGCGCACGCTTCGATCGACGCGTGACGAGTTCGGCGCATTCTGAATCGAGGAGGGACGTAAAGAAAGGCGAAGTGGACCGGAGAAAGTCTGTTGTCGTCCACAGGTCGAGTCCTGCTTTTCCGGCCCGAGGAAAGACGAGTCGGACATCTTTGCAAAGCGGCGTGCGGTCACTATCGGAAGCTGCACATACACTGCCGTCAGTGCTCTCCTGCTGCTGAAGCCTGCGATACGTGGCAAAGTGGACGCACCTGCCGTTCGCGCCACCTTTTCGACGTCTGAGAAGGCTGTCCGCCCGGGCAAGGCAGCCGAGCTCGTTCGAAGCAGCGTAACTGTCAAACGGTAGTGCTGCAAGCCTTTCCCGGCCTGCTTGAACCAGGGGACCTCGCTCGAGAACGCCTTGGGGTCGAAAGCGAAGCTCCAACCTGTCTTGACGGCTGCTTTGTTCGCCTTGTACGCGGGCGCCTCGGCAGTGCTCGCAACCTCGAAGAAGATTCGTCTCGGAGGGCCGGTCCCGAGGAGAAACAACTCGAGTTCGCACGAGGTTTGGCCCAGAGCTCCGAACGGTAGCGAGCCATGTTGGCAGATGAGGTGGACCAGTTTGCGCTCGTCGACGCTCTTGGCCGGCTTCACACGAAAGCTCCACTCGCCTTGAGGGGAACGTCCTTGAACGGCTGAGTGTGCAGACCTTCAGAAGGCAAGTGCCAGAGGTCCGCCTCGAAAGCGCACGACAGCCGCAGCGCAAAGTCGGCGGCGACGCTGCTTTCGCTGAGCTTGACTGGACCGAATAGCTCGTCTTCAAGTGAGGCGCTCGAGGCTGTCCGGGCGGCAGCTCGAGAGCCCATCGTAAAAGTGAAGAATCGCAAGTGGGGAAAGAGGACGAGACGGGAAGGTTCGTATCGACGTCACCAGCAGGCCGGTTTGAGCGGCGGGACGTTCGGGAGCGTGCCCACTTTGGTATGCGTTGTATCGTTGGGCATATCGACGATTGCAACTAGGCAAGCGGCGAGGAGAGGGGAGCCGTTGTCGAGATTGAAAGGCGTCGAGGCAGCGGGCGTCAGTGGAGCGCACTGGTCTCGGAATACGGTTCAATCAAGTCGCCGCAACAGAGCAGGTTGCGAGATGCGTAAGAATACAAGGTTGGCATGCTACACGCGTGCTCTATGTCGACGAGGGGAGCGCAAAGGGGGCCGTACAAATCATGGTCGCGGCGCAAACATGGTCTGCAGGCTGCCCTTGCCGTCGTCGGCTTCGGCGCCGTCCTCGCCGGTCGGAATCGGTCGCGGCGCTACCGGGTCGTACTCGAGCGGCGTGTTAAGTCCGACGCGGTTCGCGGTCGCCTTGATCCGCTCGTCCTGGGTCATGTCGTGAGTCGGGTTGTACCGATCGACGAGTTCCTGCTCGGACGGCGCGGGTCAGCTTTCTCCGCCGGAAGTCATAGAACTGCATCGCGGGACCACGTTCGTCCAGGGGAAAACGCCTGCTCACCTTGTGGATCCTTCGAGACCGGAGAAAGACGACCATGTTCTCGACATCGCGGGTGAACCGGCTCGCGTCTGCTGAGCCCGCCTCGATACCCCGCCCGCTCTCGAACAGTCGACGGAGATGTTGCGGGATACTCGGTGACCGTCCTGTGCGTGGGTGGATTGACTGTAGCGCCAGCAGTAATCGGAGTGGAGGTGGTGAGCAAACTGGGAGGACTGCAACATAGGGAGGTCACGCACGTTCTTGACGAACTGTCGGAGTGTAGAGCGGTACAGCTGAGGCAGGCTGGTCATTCTAGACAGGCTTCTAGAGTTGGAGGAACGCTAGAAAAGGCCGACTCGCCGAAAGTTCGCTCGACTTTGCCGCCGACGCCGATGACAACTTTGCTTGCTCTCCTGCGCCCCGCTCTCAGACTCGCGCTACACGAAGGATTGTCGAAGAAGAGCAGAACAGCTCGTATTGCACCCGAGTTGCTCGTTCCCGAGGCGTTGCCCTTCCGCTCCGGCGGATCACGTCGCGTCCCATCCCCGACGAGCGACCAACCGGCGTCGAATCAGTCTCCAACCCTGGCTCTCGCAGACGCAAGAGTTACGCGAGATCGTACAAACGAGGTCGCTTGACAGACGCCATCTCGACATGCCCACGCCAGTCGAGATCGTCAGCAACGGCGCCGACATCGAAACGCACATCGTCTGCACGTTTAAGGCCAACCTTTCCGACCTGTCCGACAAGTGCTTTAGAGGCCCAAAGATCACGGGCGTACCGCTAAGGGGAAACTGGCATTTCGAACTCGAAGTTGAGGACGACAAAGTCAAGGCCAGCTTCATGCACTCGGCGCTACCAGTGGCCGCGCTCGGCGACCAGGTCATCGTGACCATGATTCTCGAGGCGAAAATCGGAAGTCAGATTAAAGAACTCAGGACGAGCCGTGGGATATTGGGCCTGTACCAGGCATACATCCGGAATCGTCAACGCCGTACACGGGCCACAGTCTCCCACTCGATCTCCAGACCATTGGCGCACAGCGGCCTTGGTACAGACCGCATGCAAAGCAGGTCCAGACCTACCGTCTAACGATGTCGCTGCGTCGCGTGGCGGAGGCTGAAGAGACGATTGCGTCGTCCGCAAAGCACCGGAGAGCCTTGCTCGTCGCTGGTAGGCCAGACTCCACAGCGCCGCCCTCACAGCGCCAGTTACTGACTTTGAAATCCTGCAGTCTCGGATCCAGACTCTATCCGCGCGTCAAAAAACGTCTGCCTCTTCTTTCCACGCCAGGCCTCCGCCGGTCATCGCATTTGGACCAATGCCGCCTTTCTCGAGGCAGGTTCGGCCTACTTCAAGACAATGTTGGCTTCGGGATGCATCGAGGCCAACCCGAGCCGATCTAAACGACAGCGGACCGAGGAAATCAAGCCAGATATCGACTTGACCGACGACGGAGTCGTGAAGGACTGGGACGACTCGGACGATGAAACCGACAGTCTCCTTACACCAGCGGGAGATGAAGACGACGGGGACGACGACCGTGACTGTCGTCAGATCACAGTCCGCGAATCTGCCTTTTCGACTTATCGGGCGGTCCTGCTTTACATCAAGACGGGCCACATCGCGTTTGCCCCGCTACGCTCGTCCTTCCGCGAGCCACAGGCCGACAATCAGCATGAGTCTCGCGCTGCCTTTCTCACCGACTACGCCGAGAAGAACCCGAAGCTACCTCTACCTGTCTCGCCTAAATCCGTCTATCGCCTCGCACACCTCCTACAGCTCCCCGACTTGCAAGAGCTCGCACTTGACCACCTCGTCACGCACTTGTCGGCTGACAGCGTCGCTCACGAGCTCTTCAGCCCCGTATCAATCGCGTACGACGAGGTTCGCAAAGCCATGGTCGATTTTGCCGCCGAGGTATTCGCTAAGGTCAAGGCATCGGACGCGTGGAAGGAGCAACAGGAGAAGGTGGACCGCGGCGAGATCGCCAGAAGCCCAATCGTGTACCGCGAGCTCCTGTCGGCGGTTTTCGAGGAGCATGCGAGTTGAGCCGGATCTGAACGTTCAAACGCTTGACTTTCTAGTACTCGCTCGTGTCGCGACGAGAGCGCGGTGGGTGCTGCATTGCGTATGTCAGAGTGAGAAGAGCATCGGACAGGTCGCTATGGAGGCGCGAAAAACCTGCCGTGTCAGCGATCGCTTCGTGAAAGGATCGCTCCGGCGGCCGTTTTCTGGCGCTCTCAGCCGTCGACAGCCTTCTGCGCCCATACTTCGTGCGGCAGTGAGCTTGACAGTCTCATCCGAGACTGCATCGCCTCGGTCGTCTGCCTTGCCGCGCTCCAAGTCGACGTTGCTTTCGTCCGCCGTCTCGTCGTCCGCCGCACGATCAACTGTCTCCACCGACCAACAGCCAGAGCACGAGCGCGAGCTCTTCGCGTCAGTCGTTATGCCCACACCGATCGAGCTCGTGGACAGCAGCGCCGACGCCGACTACGAGGTCCGGATCTCGTGGACGTTCAAAGCCAACCTCAGCGATTTGCCCGCGAACTACGACAGCCCAGAGCTCCCGCAAGTACCGCTGAAAGGAGATTGGCAATGCCGCATATACACCGACAAAGGCAAAGTCTACATGGCTGCTGTGTATACTTCGCTGCACGTCGGCATTCTCGGCAAGTTGGCGATTGTCGAACTGCGTCTGGCGGTCTTGAGCGGAGGGCAGGTCAAAGAGATCGCGTGCGGCTCTTGGGGCCCTCGACCTTTGCCCGATTCGGTTCCGGCGACGTCTGAAGCGTACGAAGGCAACAGGCTCTCGGTCAATCTCGACAGAATCGCCGAGAAGCACCCCTGGTTCCGATCGCTTGCGACGCAGACACAGACATACTGTCTCACAGCATTTGTGCGCCGCTCCGGAGCTTTTGTGAGCAAAGATGTCTCGACTGCGTCCGCGCGGAAAGCCTTACTCGTTGCCTGTCAGTCCGAATGCCCGCTTTGACGAGAGAAATTGCTGACAAGAGCTGATGCAGCTGCGGATCCTGACTCTACACGCGCGCCGAAGGATGTCTGCCTCTTCTTCCCTCGCCAGGCGGCCGCCGGTCGCCGCCTCTGGACGACCGCCTCGTTCCTCGAGGAAAGCTCGACCTACTTCAAGACGATGCTCGCCTCGGAGTGCGTCGAGACTGTCCCGAGCCGCAGGAAGAGGCAGCGTACGGAGGACATCAAGCCGGATATCAATCTGACCAACGATGGGATCGAAAATAACTGGGACGATTCAGACGAAGAGATCGACAATGCGCTCGCACCCGCGAGCGACGACGAGGACAACGGAGGCGACGACCGTGATGATGTCGATGACGAGCAAGGCGAGTATCGCCAGATCACGATCCGCTAAAGCGCTTTCGCGACCTACCGCGCTGTTCTGCTCTACTTAAAAACGGGCCACATTGCTTTTGCCCCGCTCCGTTCATCGTTTCCCAACTCGCCAGCCGCCGACGAGCATGACTCTCGAACTGCCTTTCTTTCCGACTACGCCAAGGAGAACCCGAAACTGCCTCTGCCCGTTTCGCCGAAGTCGGTCTATTGTCTCGCCCACCTCCTCCAGCTTCCTGACCTTCAAAAGCTCGCGCTCGAACATATCGCCGCCGATCTATCGACGAAGAACGCCGCCCACGAGCTCTTCGGCCCCGTCGCGATCGCTTACGACGAGGTCCGCGAGGTCGTCATCGATTTCGTCGTCAAGCACTTCGCGGCCGTCCAGGATACCGAATCGTGGCAACAACAGCGGGATAAAGCGATGCGCGGAGATATTGAAGGTGGCGCGATCGTCTTCGCCGAGCTGCTCGCGGCGCAGTTCAAGGCACAGTCGAAAGCGTCGGGCTGAGGAGTAAATGCGCCTGGACAGCCATCGAGCTGACTGGACGACCATCAAGCTTGCTCCCCAAAACGGGCTCCGAGAGAGAAGTCACCTGGAGAATGAGAGAGAGCACGAGCCAGCATATGATAGAGCGGTGACAGATCGTCCAAGAACGCTCCTGAGAGGGACTCGCGTGGTATTTAGTGGGGCGTCTCTGATCTTTCTTCCCCAAAAACGTCTATTGCTGAGACCCTTCCCGTCCCGTCACGCCATCCGGACCTCGTTCGTAGCCGTAGCCTCGAGCGATCCCACCCTCGCGACCCATCTCGAGCTGCGCCGGCGCATCCATGCCGAAGCGCGGCTCGAGACCCTTGTAGGTCCGCCCAGCCATGTACTCGCCTGCGACAACGAGGTCGGAACGTCAGCTAGATACGACTCGTTCCCATAGCGGACTAAACGCACCCGCTGCCGAGCCGAGGACGCGTGCGACCGCCGAAGACTGATCGCGGATCGCGAGCGCGGAAGCCTGCGATGCGAGCTCGTCGGCGTCTGCAGAACCCGGAATTCGTCAGAAACGAAAGAGGTTGCCGAGCGAACTAAGTAGACCAGCACTCACCCTTGAAACCCCGCTGCACATACTTCTTCGGGTGCCGGTACTGTCCGGTCGCACTCGAGAAGACGGGCGCTTCTTCGTCGTCGTCGCCAGTATTCGCGGCATCACCGTTGTCGGCGAGCTTGCCCGCATCTTGACCGAACGTGGACGACTCGAGCAGCTGCGAGAAATCGAGGATGTAGTCGCCAGTCCAGGCCTTGGAGGTGAGAGCCAGCTCGAGCTCGAAGGGCGTGACGATCGGTCGCAGGAACTCCTGTGAGTCCGGGCACAGAGGATGTCAGCAGATGGCCTCGCATTGACGGCGAGTCACCAACACGCGAAGGGCGCTCGCTCACCTTGGAGTCTACCATCGAATTCTCTGGGCAAGCAACGAGGACAAAGCATTCGACTTCGATAAAGTTGGCGAGCTTCGCCGGGTTGAGCTTGCCGACAGCGACCGTGTAGCTCTTCTTCTGGTGAGATGCGATGAGCTCTCGCAGGTGCGTGATGAGAGGGAGGTAGGCGGCTGTCCGAGAGGAGGTCGTGTCAGCTCTGCGCACAAATGGATCCAGCCTGAGGATGACTCGAGACGCACCGACGCCGAGCGTTCCGACGAGGATTCCGATCACGTCTGCGTCTTTCGCCTTCTCGACCGTCGCGTACCGCCGCATCAACATCTTGTTTGTCCGTCCGCTTTCGAGTCGGGACGTTCTTGACGCAGGGTCGTATGACCAGACCTGCCGGAGCGTCGCTGGATCAGGCTTCCGCTCGCGCAGCGGCTCAGACGAGGGCAGACTTACGCGACACCGTCCATGGGTCAGCAGAAGGTTGTTGAGCGCCAGGCTCTCCCCGCCGATCCAGATCAAAGCGCAGTCGTCCACGCTATCGACTCCCTCGGGTAGCTCATATCGCGCAGTAGAGCGAGGGATCGTCGTAGGTGGTGCAGGCACTTCCGGTTCGAGGTCGAACGCAAGCGGTTCTGTCTCGGCGTCGACATCGGCTCCCGCAGGAGCGTCCGTGGCAGGAGCTGAAGCTTCCGCAGCAGGGTCGCCTTCGGCGGCCTCTTCCGTAGCCGGCGCCTTGCCCTTGCCGTTCTGCGAGAGAGATGACCGATGCGGAGGAACGGGGTTTTCGGCTTGGTCGGTCGAGGGGCGAGCGTGGGAGCGCAAGTTGGCGCGCTTGTCGAGGTGGGAGAGCACAAGCGGAATAGAGGCCGGCATCTGGGACCTGAGAGCGTCGGCGACGAGATCTGCAAGCGTAAGAGCCAATCAGTATTTTCGGTCGCTTCAGGCATCGGGTTGGCGAGTATCCGCCGCGACGTACGAGATTTGTGCGCGTACGCGACGTCGTACAAGACGATGATGGCCTTGGGCGGCTCTTCATCGAGACTAGCGCGGCTCGTGCTCGCAATCGATGATGCAGCATGATCAGGATCGATATCGCGCTTCGTCAGAACGTAAAGGACAGGTAGTCGTGCGGTGCTGTGGCGGGAGCGGTAAGGTCAGCTTTCCGAGGGAGCGATCAGCAGACTCCCACGTCAGGCTTACGGCGACAAGCAGGTGTGGCCGTAGTGGACGACGAAGTCGGCGTCGACATGTTGCGCGGCGACCTCGTCGACGCAGCAGCTGAAGGCGAGAAAGAGAGGATCAGCCCTTTGCTCCGTCGAGACCTCCTGCTGCCCAGATGGCTCACCTGCCGTAGGTCGTGTCTGCCAGTACGTATAACTCCTTCTCCTCCGTCAGACGGTCCCTCAATGCTCGGTAGACCTGTACTGCATCGTGTAGCTGCTCGTCGGCGAACTGAAGGCCGATCTACAAGCAGGACTCGATGAGGTCAGCCGCTCGTTCCTCTTTTTCATGCGCAATCGCCAAGCGCGCACTGACCCTCTGGTAACCTCCTCGTTCGATTTCGGCGAGCGTCAAGTCGACTTCGTACGCTTGTTCGAGTGCGAGCGAGTCGGACGCGAGCGCTTCCGGTTCGACATCGATCGTTTGCAGGATCGCATCTTCGCCTGAAGGAGCGACCGAGGGTGGCGCCTGCTGTGACATGCTCGTCTCTGCAGGGAGCCGGATGATGGCCTAAGAGTCTATAGAGTTCGCTCCGTTTTCATGTTTTCATCAATTTCTCACGACTCTGCGCGGAAGCGAAAACGGAGTCATCGCCGTTTCACCGTTGGCGACGACTCGTCCTGCCTCGTCACTCGAGAGTCGTCTTGTAGACCAGTCAGATGGCCACCTCACCTTCTACGCCCAGCTGCGAAGGACGCTCGGCTATGCTCGCTTCGCCTTGATGCGCAATCTAGCCGCTCGGCTCTTGGTCCTTCGCTACTCCGCTTGACGCGTTGCTATCATGCTGCCCGCTGTTTTACATCCTATCACGACTTCCTTCACGATCAAGAAATGATGACCACCCCTGCGCCGAAAGGCTTGTGAGGCTCGCTAGGCTTGAGGCCCGGCCGAAGGATGGCTGAGATGCAAGCCGAGCGGAGGGCTCCCGTCAAGCACAGCCGACTACGTGTCTTTGCCCGACCGGCGTTCCTTCCCGTGCATGCAGATGAGCAGAATTGCTCCGCAGGCAGAAGGAGATACAGTACGTATCGAGTCGAAGGGAGCTGGCGGTCTCCGAATGTCGACTTTGCTCCACCACCTCGTGCTCGCGCGCGCGCTGAGTGTGCACCACACACGGCTTCCCAACATAGCCAAGGGCTCACAACTGCTGTGATTCACAGGCTGATCAATTCCGCTGAGCGCCATGAGCGAGAAAGGAAACGGTCGCGGACCAAGTCTCCGATTTACTACGAGTCGGTCAATCGGCCATCTCGTACCCTACCGCTGCATCTAATATCTCTGTGTCCTCCAAGTCGCACCGCCGACGAGTGCAGCTCTACAGGAGACCGGACGGACGAGACGTCGGAAGCGGCCACAAAATGGCCCGGCCTCGCCGAAGTCCCGGGATCGTCGCAGTTTTTTCTTCGCAGTAAAACGAACTCTTCTCTTCCTCATCAGCCTCGGCTGCTTTGCATCGTCGCAATGCAAGTACTATGTCCGAGCAGACCGTTGGACTATAGTCGGTTACGTTGCGACGGAGCGGTGCTCAACGGACGCCACCCAACGCGCCGGTTGTAGAAGAGATCGACGTCGTGTCTTCGAGAACTGCGCAGCACGGTAGAACATCCTCGCAGCCCCCCTCCTGCCGCGCCGCGACCAGCCGGTGTACCGATCAAGTTTCAGAGTGCAGCCGCTCGCAGTTGCCGCGACTCAAGCTGCGAGTCACACACTCCACCGACTAGAGCTGCTACAGACAGTCGAGCAGAGCTGTCCGCCGACTCGACTGGTACGAAAAGTGACTGCCGGCGACGTTATCAGATTCGCGTGAACGGTGCCAAGAGGGGGAAAAACCGACGCCGAGGCAAAAGATGGCCGCGGTCGCTCGTCCTCCGCCGCCGAGTCGCGCAGGTTCTCGTCACCACTACATGCATAGCACCGCACGAGCGCCGTATGCCGTGCAGCACGACTATGACTACGACTACGACTTTGACTCGGCCATCCCGGCACAGTACGCGGCGGCGCCTGGACCGTCAACGTCGGGAGCGCTGAGTCCCGCTGCAGCTCTCGTCAACTCGTGGCGGACCAACGCAGCCGCCGCACTCGAGTCGGATGCGTACCACCATCAACCGACAGACTACTACAGCCCTCAGTCACCCATGTATGCGGCGCCAGCGGATTACTCGCACCGTCACCAGTCTCCGAACCGCGGACCGAAACCGACTCGATCGAGTCGACCTCCGTCCGGCTTGTCGTCTTCGAACGCCGCGTCCGGGTCTCGCTTGTCACTCGATCAACAGTACGGGTACCCGCCTCAATCTCCCGCGACGACCGCCGACTTTGTCCCGTCGTCATCGAGTCACCGCGCGCGCATTCACGCCGCTCCCGGCCCTGTTCCGCCGCTGCCTCCACCCGTCCCTGCATCCTCTTCGCAGCGCAATCATCACGTGCACTCGTCTTCGAGCGGCGGCGCTGGACCCAAATACTCGTCTTCGCACGCAGCCGCGAGCCGATCTAGCGTGTCCTTGTCGCAGCATCCAAACTCATCGAGTCGGGCAGCAGGTTCGCGGTACCACCACAGCTCGCGGAACGCATACGACGCCGACTATGACCGCCAACTCGCCACTGGCCCTGCCGCCGGCAGTACAGCGGCTTCGTCATCCTCGCGCGGCCTGTTTGACCCGCGAGCGCAGGCTTCGGCGGGGGCGGCGTCGTCGTCATCGTCGCGGCGGCTACCGGGCGCAGCTTCCTCTTCTCCTCGCCGCGGTCACGGCGAGGACCGCTCGCGCACTCGGCACGGCTCGTCTACGACCTCGACGGTGTCGCCGCATCCTTCGGCCGCGTCGACACTTCATCCCGCACCCTTGACTTCGGTACCTCAGGGCAGTGCCGCCGACGCACCACCCCCTTCTCCTCGCTCGGCGAAACGTCATCCCGGAGCCGGCGACCGCGCCTCGCGGTCTGCAGCTACAGCAGATGATCGTCGACCAGCTCGATCGAAGCGAGAACCGGTGCAGCTCATGGACCTTGGACGGCGAGCAGGGGCGGACCGCGGAAGTCGCCTCGAACCGGGTCAGCACTCTCACGGGCGACAGACAAGCGACGCAAAGGACAGTCACGAGTCGCTCGAGAGTCTACAAACCGATTTCAGTGGGCGGACAAGGTCGTCGGGCGCGGTGGGCGGGAGGCGACGGAGGAGGGCGGGTGCAGACGCCGAAGGCGAAGACGGCGAATTCGAGTCGGGCCTGGCGGGCTTGGCCAATGCTGCCGCCGGAGGATCCAGCAAGAGCCGCCAGCTGTTCGATCCGCGCAAGGACGACCCGATGCGCTTCGCCGCGCCTCGACCCGGCAGCGTCGCCTCTTCCACATCGAAACACGCCTTCCCGTCCGGCCTGACCGGTTCGACCTTCACGCTGCAAACCGAGTCGGTCATGAACCTGCCCGAGACGTCGGGTATCGATGATGCGGCCTCAGGCCATGCACCGGCTCCATCCTCGTCGAGCCATTCGAAACGGCCAGACCATCCGATCCTCGCCGAGCTGAAAAAGTCGTACCGAGGCATCCTCGAGCTCGAGAAGAAGCTGCAGGACGAGCACCGCAAGGTGACGCGTGAGGCCGAGCGAGACGCCGATGCCGCTACGGGACAGAGCGCTTCCTCCGCGAGCGGCGTCAAGATTCAGGGCCAGGGGAAAAAGTACGACGATGCGTACTGGGTCAAGCTCGCGAAGGCGCACAAGCAGTACGTCCTGTCTGCGCCCGGACCTTCTTGGCAGAAGCTGATCATCCTTCTCGTGGACAGGCTTGCGGAAGCCCACTACTCCTTCCTTCAAATGGCGCTCGACCCGAATATCCCTGCCGGTCTCCATTCTCTCCCGCAACGTTACAATATCCCGACTCGACTCTGGCAAGTCGCGTTCCATCAGCTGTTGGAACGGATGCGCCACGCCGTCGTCTCTTCACCGCCTCCGACCGGCACCGACCCGAACGAGGCGAACGTCCTCGACCATCTGATCGAGTTCATCCAGTTTGCGTATACGCACTACTCTCAGCTCTTCGAGGACCCGGCCGTTTCGGTGTTCCGCGCCGCTTGGATCGAACAGCTCGGCGATCTGGCGAGGTACCGCATGGCCGTCGCAGGCCTCGCTTCCCGCGTCCACGCCGCGCAGGAGGCCAACAGCGATCTCTCGGCGGATGCGCTGCAGGGTCGCGAAGACTCGAGCGACGGCCGAACCGCTGCTGCCCGCGCACGGCCCGCCGACGCGGCCTCGATTGGGCAAGCCGCCCTGAACGACTGGGACCTTGAGGAGCAGGAGACGTGGCGGGAGATGGCGCGCGAATGGTACGCGCTCGGTCTTGCGGAGAGCCCTGGAACCGGAAGGCTGCAGCACCACCTTGCGCTGCTGAGCAAGGGTGACGAGCTGCGTGCTCTGTATCACTATACTAAAAGGTGCGCCCGGCTGTGCCTGCTCTGACATTCATTACGAGCTAGCTAACAATCGTCTTTTTCTCCGGCCGCAGTTTGACGACTGCGCATCCTTACCAGTCTGCCCGAGAATCGATTTTGCCGCTCTTTGAGGAGGAGCACCAGTCTCGTCGGACGCAGTCCGACGTCAGCCAACACGAGCTCTTCGTCCACCTGCACGGGATGCTCTTCACCAAGATCTCTCTTGACGACTTTGAAGATTGTCTCGAGCGTTTCCTCGAGCGGTTGCGACAAGAAGCGTGGTCTCTCGAAAAGGCGGCCCAGGGCTTGTCGAGCCCCCACGACGCCGAGCCCGGCCTGAGCTTTGCCGATCGCGACTGGTGCATGCTCGGGATTATCAACATCGCCGCGCTCATGCAATACGGCGCTGAAGACGGTGTCCTCAAGAAGTTGATGACTCCCGAGTCGGGCGAGACGAACGATGGCGCTGTCGCCTCGTCTTCGGCATCGAAGCGTCACGCGCACTCGCGACACACTCGTCATGAGCGAGCTCGCGACAGCTCCAACAAGTCGCAATCCGCGCCGCAAGCCCTCATGCTCAAACGCGGCGACGGGGAATCCGGAGTCACCTCTCCCGCCATGCACGACAACATGGAGGACGACGCGTCGGAAGTGGGCGTGGAGGCCGACGACGTCGTCAAGCAACTGCAGCCGGCAATGTCGACTGAGCCCGAAGACGATCCGCTGCCGTTCAAGCTTGCCCAGCGCCTTGCGTTCTCGATCCTCACGACCCTCCTCGACATCCCCTTCTTCCGCGCCGGCCACGACGAAGTCCCGAATCCTTATATCACCATCTTCTGCACTTTCCTGGCGCACGTTTCGTTCCATCCCGAGGCGATGCGGCACCTCGAGCGATCGGTGCCGTGGGAAGCGCTCGCTGCCCTTTTCAACCGGATCTCGCCTCCCGTCGAAATCCGGCTCGACACGCCGTCGAAGCTTGTCGGTGGGAAGCCATTGCCGGAAGATCACTGTTTGCGCGGGATGGACTGGGCAGGTCGCCAGCTCTTTGGTCGCGGGTACTGGCGCGAACCTCGCAGCCGGTCAGCCGCCGCTTCGCCTGCCAGTGGTCTCGGTACGGGTCAAGGACCGCCGATTGAAGGCATCGAAGGGACGACAATCCGCATCGAGAACGAGGCGGATGCTCTGCGATTCGACCTGGCCGCGCTGCAAGGGGCCGACCCTCTTGCCGCGCGCCTCGACGACGAAGCGGACGACTTCCCTATCGCTTTCAGCAGTACGGCGGCCATGCTAGCCGAAGGTCGCTGGCGGCGACTCGCGATCTGCGCGGCCTGGCTCGTCCGGAATGTCCCAGGATTCGATTACAACCTTCGGACCGCGGACGCATCTCAACGATTCGGAATCTCCGGTGCTCTTCGGATCAAGATCTCGCGTTGGACTCGCGAGGACGAGGAAGCGCGCGAAGCAGAACGCCTCAGTCGCCTGGCCCTGGAGGACCGATCGATTCCGTCCGGCGATTTGCCGAGCACAGATGACGACGAGAGTGACGAGGAGGATTTCGAAGACGAGCATGATACCGATGAAGTCAAGGAGCTCAAGGTGAGCATATCCGCGCCTTGTCTGCGTTACGGCCTCAGACTGACTGGATCTTGATCGCTTTCGCAGTCGAGGCGCCGCCAGCTCAAGTCGATCATTCGACAGGCTCGCTTGGCTACGCGCGCTCCTCTGATGACGAAGTCGGGCGGCAAGGCGCGACTCGGCGGCAAAGCGACGCCTGTGCCGCGCGTCTTCCCTGGCTATACCGTCCTCGTCTTTGACACCAACATCCTCCTCACTTCGCTCTCGCTGCTCAGCGAGCTCGTTGCCGCCGAGTGCTGGACCATCATCCTGCCCCTCGCCGTCATTACCGAGCTGGATGGTCTCAGCCGGAATGACTCGCCCCTTGGCGTTGCCGCGGCTGAAGCCATCGACTACCTCGAACAAGCGGTGCGCGGCTACTCTCGCTACCTCCGGGTGCAGACCAGCCGCGGCAACTATCTCAAGGACCTCGCGATCCGTAACGAGGCAATCGACTTCGGAACTGGGCCGGACGTCTCGTCGACGCAAGACGCGGCTCGGTCGCTCGACGACGTCATTCTCCGCGCGGCATCGTGGCAGAAGGAGCACTTCTCGAACCGGCTTGCGCTCGTCAATGCTCGCGCCCTGGCGGAAGGTCGCAAAGTCCCGTCGGACACGGTCCAGGTCGTTCTCGTTACCTTTGATCGGAACCTTCGGCTCAAGGCGAGCGCTCGAGGCCTCGAGGCTACGGACGAAAAGGGTCTCAAGAAGGCTATCGAGGCGGCGCCCATCGGATCGGGTGGATGATAGCGGCATCGCCGTCTCCTATCCTTCAATTCCTCACCCAGAGCTCAGCTAGCGGTTGGCCCCCATCGGACCGCTGACGGATCCGTTCGTCATGAGCGAGATGCGCCGAGTCGAACGTCGAGACCTCGCCTACATGCCTGTTACCGGCAGCTGCTAGGTCTGTCTCGCGGACTGCGTTTTCTCGACCATGAGCCGCTGCCCATACGCGGAGTCGGTCCTGTCGGTTCCGTCTCATAGTTTGCGCCTATGTAACCACTTTTTCTTCTACGACGTTGCGAGCATCGAGCGAGGGTTATCGGCATCGAGTACAGAATCTACAACGACAGGTGAAGCTGGAAACGCGAGATCTACAGCATAAGAAGGATTCTCCGGGGTTTCCATCACCGTCGAGATCGTTGCCCATTCGACGATCCTTCGACTACGTCGAAATAGCTCGGCGGCAAGCCATACATCTCTTCGAGACGGGTCTCCTCTGCGCTGTCGATCGCTGGCGAAGCGAGGCCGTTGCCGGCTGAGGTCGCAGTCGCAGTTGAAGAAGACGGACCCGCCGCGGCGGTCGAAAGTGCCGACGAAGGGGGAGGTGGCGGAACGGGTCTCGAACTGGTGGACGAAGCAGGCTTCGGAGCACTCGCCGTTGCTGAAACCGCCGCGGGAGCCTCGGCGGGTTCCGTCCCGCGCCTGAGCAGGTCGGGCTGCGTAGCTGGATAGTCGGGCGGGAGTACAGCAGCTGCGGGAGCGTCGATCGAAGGTGGCGCCGCAGCATCTGCAGCGGTTACCGTATCGGCAGCCGCGGTACGTGCTGTTCTGGTCGAATCGGCGAGCGGGCGCTGCCGTGGCGGCGTCGTCACGATTTCGAGCGGGATGGCGATCGAAGAGAGATGAGTCGAAGGTGTGACAGAAACACCGGCCGAGTTCGGCATTGTCGGTTGACTGCGCAGGAGCACCCATCAGTTCGCAACCGATCAAGAATGGAGTTCGGGGTAACATACTAGAGAGTGATGCAGAGCAAGTATGCGACTTGGAGGTTCGGCGCGCGGAATGAGGCGGCCAGCGATGGCGTCTGTGAGATGGCATATGGTCGTTAGCCTGCCGCGATTGCAACAAACAGCTGTGCATGCCAGTATCTTCTCGCACAAGTAGCGAGTGTATAACGCGAACCGGCGCGGACTGACCATCTTCAACGCGCCCGAATAAATGATCTCGTACGCTTCGACGCCGTCCCGCCCTCTGACCGGTCGTCCTGCGGTCCCGCCGATCGCGACGACTCGCTCGGCATGCAAGACAATCTTGTCTTGGGTGTTGGCTGTGAGATCGTTGCACGACTTCATCAGCAAGTAGCTTGTGGAGGTCAAGCTCCACATTTGAAGAAAGCGCTCGACTGGACTCACTGAGACCTTGAGCGGTGACGAGGGTGCGTTGAAGCAGAGAGACAGCGATCGTGGCGGGTGAGAAGCGAGCGAGGCTCGCCGCGTCCGAGCAGGTGAGCTGTGAAACCGGGCCCAGAGGAGCAGTCAGCGACAAGGAGCGAGCCCTTGTGGCGCGGGCAGGATCTCGTTTCGAAGGTGGGTGCGCACCTGCACTTCAAACTCGAGCAGCTCGCCGTACGCCTTGACGAATTTCTGCGGCCTCGGGACCCTCCCTTCGAGCCTGACCCACCCTCCGTTCCGGATCGCGCTGCTCTTGAACAGGTTGCCGCTCTTCCTGAGCGCGGTCCTCGCGACGTATTTCCCGCGCTCCGACCAGCCCTCCGGGTCGTCGAGCGACGAAGGTGGCGGGTTCGCTTCGGCGAGGGCAATCTCTCTCAACGGCGAAGCCGAGTACGGGATCAGTTGCCGCGGGACAAACACGATCGGGACGATCCACCGCTCGTTCAGCTTCAAGAGGCCCGTCCGGCCGAGCGTCACTTTGAGGTAGTATCGGCACGAGCCTTCGAAGCCCGTCAAGACGGCGCCGGCTCCGTGCTTGCTCATCGGCGAGGCGGTCGCGGTCGTACTCGCGTCGAGCATAAACGACGGCGGCGGGCGGATCGGGCCCGGCTCATACGCGTGCCCCGTCTCGGGCGAGTGAGACAACCGCGCCGGGATCGTCAACCGGAACGGGAACGTCATTGATCCGGCGAGTTTGCCCGTTGCCGTGTAATCATTCGCGGACGTCGTGTTGCCCGGCGGAGGCGCGGCGTGCGCGTGTCCCGCCGAGTCGGTCCGTTGCCAGAGGACGACGCTGTCTTCGAGGAAGCACACTTCGTCCGAGACTGGGTGTCGACCCGACGCGTGCGCTTTGAACACCAGGGTCCGGACGATCCCTTTCAACCGGATCCGGACGTGCGAGATCGTCTCCGGTTCGCGGAGGACCAACCCGAGCGTCCCTTCGATCGTGCTCGCCCTATCTGGATCCTCTTGAACGACGACGATCCGGTCCTGCCCGCGTTCGTGGATCGCGAGCGACAGTTTGCCCGATTTCGATTCGAGTCGACGCGGTCTCCTAGGAGGCAAGCCGGCGTTCGTCGATGGGTCTGCCGGTGGTCTGCGCGAGTAGCCGGGCAAAGCGTCGCCGTCCTGAGGTGCCGAGGGCTCACGGGTGGTCGGGGTGGTCAGTTCGGGGACCGAGTCGAGGCTGGGTCTCGCCGAGTGAGAGGGCGACGGGTCGATGTACTGCGCCGACGGGTTTGCGGCTGCCAAGGTCCTTGACAAAGAAGGCGACCCTGTCGGTGTCGATGAGACTGAATGGGAAGCGGCAGCGACTGAAGCCCTGAACCGTTCCGACAAGGAACTGCGGCGGCTCGAAGGCACAGAGGAATGGCCTGCTGGTTGGACCGTGTCCCTGTCTCGAGCTTCTTGGATCGCTGCCTGGATTTGAGTCCTGACTGAAGTCAAGATCGAGTCGACTGCCTGCACGGGGTCGTATAGTCAGTCTTTGTTATCGAGCCGCAAAGTGTGGGGCCCGGATACCGAGGGTCGGTCGTAAGAACTCGCAGCAGAGGACCAGCAGGGACTGACTGTGAGGGCTTCATCTCTTCTTGACATGTTATGCGCGTAGCCAGAGTCGAACAAGGAAGGGAAAGAGACTGCGCGCGAGAAGCGTCGAAGGGAACAGTCGAGTCGACCGAACCCGTCGTCGTCGGTCCATCAAAGTTGGCTCTGAACGTACTATAGCCGCCCTACTTCCCTTTGGTCCTCCTTGTCTTACGCCCAATGACTCAGCCAGCATCCACACTGCCGACCAAACGGATCGTCTCGCGGCACCACCTCGAACTGTGGACGCGGTCCGACTCTCACGCCCAAGTCCAACAATTCATAGAGAACCTCAACTCGGCCACAGTCGGAGTCAAACTCACAGACGACATTCACACAAGCGCAGTGAGTTTCTGCATCTCTGGCGGCAGGGCAGATCCCGGGCTTGCTAACGTGCCTGGGTTGGCAGAATGTTCAAGTCATTGTCGACATCCTCGGCGAAGTCGAGCAGATCTACAACGACACGCCGCCAGTCGACAACGGCAAATCCAGATTCGGGAACCCAGCCTTCCGCACCTTTTACGACAAGGTCGCCCAGGCAAGTCGCTCGACAAGTCGACGGAATTGACGGGCTGGCTAACCGAGACGGTTCCCAACCTCGCAGCGCTCGCAAGAACTGCACCGGCGGATACCGAACCTCGATGAGCAGTACATTGCCGAATTGAGCGTCTACTTTTGCGAGAGCTGGGGGAACCGGACCCGAGTCGACTATGGGTCCGGGATGGAACTCAACTTTTTGTGCTGGCTGTCAGTTCCTCATGCCGCCCCTATACGCGCAGTCGGAACTCGTTGGCTGACTCACCACGAGCTGCCTCGCGCAGTCTCTGCCTCGAGAAGCTCGGCGTGACGGATGAGAAGGACCGGACTGCGCTTGTCATCAAGGTCTTTTGGCAGTGCGTCCCGCGTTTCGATGGCCCTCTCGTACCTACCCTGTTGTATGCGACCGATACTCATCGATAGCCGCGCACTCGCACAGATACATGCAGATCGCGCGCCTGCTCCAGACGGGGTACTGGCTCGAACCCGCTGGGTCGCACGGCGCGCAAGGCCTCGACGACTACCACTTTGCCGTCTTCAGTGAGTCGGCTCCCGCTGCATCTCGGACTGGCCTCGCGGCGTCGTCTCCAAATACAGAGACGCTGCTGTCGCGATGCCTTTGCCTGAGAGACGTAGCTGACTCGCCGCTTTGCCCCGCCGCGTGCACAGTCTTTGGCTCGGCGCAGCTCAAGACGCACAAGCACCTCCGGCCGAAATGCATCCACGACGACGAGATCCTCGAAGAGTTCTCAAAAGACTACATGTACCTCGCCTACATCCGGTACATCAACTCGGTGCGTTTCTCGCGCTGTTTCGACGACCGCAGACCGAAAATCCCCTCTGCGATGATGGCTGCTGATCGAATCCTTTGGTCCAACGCACAGATCAAGACGGCGTCGTTGCGGTGGCACAGTCCGATGCTCGACGACATTTCGGGCGTCAAGACGTGGGACAAGGTCAACTCGGGGATGCTGAAAATGTACCACGCCGAAGTGCTCGGCAAACTCCCCGTCGCGCAACACTTCTACTTTGGCTCGCTGTTGCCGTTCCCCGTCGACACTGACGCCGACGTCGATGCTGATGCGGCCAAGGAGGATCCAGAGGTCCACGTCGACGAGCACGGCCACTTGCACGTCCGCGGCGAGGCGCAGTTTGAGGATTGTTGCGGGATCAAGGTGCCGGCGATCTTTGCCGCTTCGCAGGAAGCGCATCAAAAGGGAGTTGCTCCGGGCGCTGGCGGCGGTGCGCTGAGGCCGCTGGGAGGCGGAGGTGCAGTTCGGAGGATCCCGTTTGATTGAAGGGAGGAGCGGACGCGGGAACTGCAATACGGATGTCGTTCTCCGTCCCTTGACTCAAACTACCTATGCCTCGGACTTGTCAGCTCGAGAGTGTCGTTCATGATAGTAGGGCGCTGCGCTGGTGACTGTCTGCCTACCTGAGGCGCTGCGATCGAGGGTTTGCAACGCGCACGTGCTGGATTTTCGAGAGGTTCCGGCCGGCGCGGTCGGAACGGCGGCCGCCGGACGCGACTGTCGTCGGCAACGGCGCTTTTTCCGAGCTCTCTACGTACGACCTGGAGTAGAACCGACTGGCAGAGCAGCTATAGCCTGAGGTCGCTCCGATCTTGCCCCTTGCGGATCAGCCGAAGCTGATTCCTGACTGAAGACGTTGCGGCATTCGGCCTCGCGAGACGACGACCGCCAACCCCGAACGACGGGCTCGTGCGCTCTCTCGCCTCTGGCTCCGATAAGCTGACTGGCGACTTCGGTAGCTCTTGATCAAGATGGATGACGCGACGGTCCGACCGAACAACCCGTTACAGCTCGCGATCTCGTCGCAGCAGGTTGCACCGGAAACCGAACCTGCACCGCCTTTTGCCAACGCAACAGTCGCCGTACCGACGCCGAGTCGACGCGCCGAGCCAACTGGGACGACGACGACAACGGCGAGACGCTCATTCGACCTTTACCAGGCTCGAGCAGCGCAAGGGAGGCAAGGCGCGACTTCCCCTTCCCCTTCCCCTTCGCCGACCATGACGAGAATGCCAAGGTCGCCTGCTTCTCCGACGGCGGCGGGTTCCGCTCCTTGGAGGTCTCCGCCGCAATCCCCGACTTTGCCTCCTCACTCGCCCGGCTCGTACTCTTCGCCAAACGGTCGACCACCGGCTTCGCGCCGGAACTCGTCCAGCCCGACCCTCCTTAGAGGAAGCGGCGGACACCCTCACGCTCAGAGCGTCCGCGAACAACCGCGCGAAGAGGACCTCCAGAAATTTGAGGACCTGTGCCGGCGATTGTACTACGACAAGGATCCGACGGCGGCTCGACAAGTCGACCAGACGCTCGCAAAGCTGCCGGCGGGCTTCAGGACAGCCTATGCGCGCGCGATGGCGACGATCCGGACCACGTTCCACCGCGACGAAGAAGTGCGCAGAAGGAGAGAGGTCGAACACATCCTCGCGACGTGCGAGCCGGCCGCAACGGTCAAAGCCGCGATCGGCATCTCGCCGCACTCGGAATCGGTCCCGGCAATGCGGTCCGCCGCGGCGCGACAGGCGCGCAGTCACCGCTTGAAGGCGTTCATCGATGCAAACTGTGTCGAAGCAATGCCGGGCACGCATCCGTTCTTTCGTGGACTGTTTGCCGCGTTGTGGGCCCAGGCGAACAAGGCCGAGGCGCGTTGCGTCGAGTGGGAAGTCGACGTCGCGGTCTTCACCGAGGCGGGCAGCGGTGACGCCTGGGCGCGCGATGCTGTCGAGGTACTCAAAGGGGTGCGCTCGGGGCTTTCTACTCATCGCGGCGCCGATACCTGTTAGCTTGACATACACATGACGACACAGGTTCTCGGCATGTCGGAGCGAGTCAAGTCGCACACGGCTTCGACTTACGCCGACTCGACACGGACCTCGCGCCTGTCTTCGACTCGGTCAGAAACGTCGAGCGTCCGGCATTCGCAGCCCGTCATGTCGAGCGCGACGACCGCCCCCGTCGTGTTTGAGCGGCCGGTGAAAAAGACTTCGGGACCGCCGCCGCCAGTCCCTCCACATCGCGGCAGTTCGCGCCACCGGGCGCCGAGTGATCCCTTCCTCGACAACAAGGCGCCCCAAGTCGATGCTGCCGCCGCGCCGCCAACCGATGAAGCCGGCCGCTTGACAACGGGGATGTCGTTCCCTTCTTCCACTTCTCTCCTTCCTTTACCGAGTCCTTTCTCTCCGCTCGGCCATGATGGAAGTCCCGCTTCCCCGACAGCTTCGACCCAATTACTGCTCGCCGCGCACTCGCCAGCCTCTCCGACAACGCCAGCCGCTCGCTCGCCACTCGCTTCGGCTTCCCACCGCCCCATCCCGACACCGGCTGTGCCGCCAGAATTCCGGATCTTTACCTTGCCGCCATACCTCACCAACCCAGAGCTCTACTCGCTCTTGCGACTCTTTCCGAGTTTTATCGGTGCTCCAGTCCGACGAGCGGCTGCAAGCGCTGTGACCGGACTCGAGCTCGAGACGCAACTGGGCGCCGTCATCCATGGCGAGATCTCAATCGGTTCGGCTTCGAGCGCCGGAGGCGGCAGCGGCGAAAGCGCGCAGGTCTCGCGTAACGCTGGCTGGAAAGGGACGCTCTGGCAGCGGTTCCTCCTCTGGGTTCGGCGCCTGTTTCGGCTCGCGTAGACCCGTTCTGAGACTGCAAGCTTAATGCGCGCACGGGCGACGACGCGCGATAAGTAGTGATCCCGCAAAGTGGCAGAAAGAGAGTCGATGCAAGTGATGAATGGGGAAAGCCACAGCTATGCTACATCCGGAGAGAAATGAAGGTGGTTTGGAAGTGCCTAACATCCGACGAAGGTACAGGTTGCGGAATGATCGGAAGAGGAACGTGAATGGCCGAGAAACGGCGCGCAAAAGGGTACCCGAGAAAGTTATCGTACAACCAGAGAAAGCGGGACATCAGAGAAGCCGAACAGGGGAACGAAGGTGACGCGTGCTGAAGATTATCAAGCTGTCACGCCGGACGGGCTGCTGGCCGGAGTAGGCTGTCGGCGCCTCAAGGCGAGGAACTGAACTTCAACGTCGAGTGGTTGAGGAGGCATGTCCTCAACTTTCTCCTGCACGGCGATAAGAATGTCAGTACGCGTTCCTCGTGACGAGATTTACTCTCAAAGGCGCAGCGCACCTTGACGACGGTCCAGAGGCAGTCCAGCGTCCACTCGCAAGTACCACGGGAGCCGAGCGCATCGCGGAGGATTGTTCGCAGCTCGTCCTCCCAGAACACCTTGAGCATCTGGACCGTGTGGTCTGCCCAGCTCTCGACGCCGACGGTACCGTGCTGTACGCCCTTCCAAGCGGGATGCGACATCGTGGTCATTTCCGAATCGAGCACGTCCCACGAGTGGGCGGAGGCGCGCAGAGAGGCAGCCGTCTGCCGTGGCGTCCGAGGATGCAGAGGCAGGGCCAGGAGTTGGCGGGCAACTTGCGGCTTGAGCAGGCCGGTACTGACGAGCCGTTGGATGGCTTTGCCGAGGAGTCGAATGAGGAATGACCAGATGTCGGCGTTCGCGCGAACGATGGGACTGCCATTTGATGACGGGCTGCTGCTGCCTGTCCCGACAGAAGAGGGAGTCGCGACATTGACCGAAGGCGAAGTCGAGAGAGCTTGCGCCGCCAACGCCGCTTCCTCTGAGCGTGCGATGTATGCAAGGACCAGGACGCCGCCGGGCTTGTACTCGCTCGCTCGCGCTGACAAGAACGACATCATCTCGCCGTGCGCGATCGTCGCAGGTGCAGTGCGATACCTTACGAGGAAGTAAAATGAGTCAGCCACGGAATGTCGAGCTCAACCAATAAGCCGAACGAAGCAGCTCACCTGCGAGCGGTCTTTGGCCAGTGCAGGCACATCGCGGACCATCCGGCGCTGACAGACTTTCGCGGGAGCGCTTGCATCCCGTGTGGACGAGATGCGAACGAGGAAAAGACGCGGCCTTCGAGAGGTATCGCGTTGTGCATTCGCGAGCCTCCGCGCAGATACGAATTCGGGTCGTTTTCGAGCGCTTCGGCAAGACAGCGAAGATCTGAAGAAGGCAGGTCGACATGCGTGACTTGGTAAGAGACCAGCTCGTCCAAGTCGTGACTGCTGGGCGACGACGGCCGGCGCGCAGAGTTGCCGTTCGAAGCCGCGGGCGTCACGTCGCCATCGAAGGCGACCGCTTCGCGGCCGGCGAAGTGATCCAGTAGCGGCACGACAAGCCCGCTCGACCGCGAGTTGAGAGCTCCGTACTCGGCGAAATGGACGAGGCTCTCGTCCTCGGGAGTGAAGGGGATCTCCGGGGCGTGTTTGGCGAGCAAGGCAGCGAGCATCTCGCGTGTCGCCATCGCATAACCTCCGCCAGCCGCTGAACCCATCAAATCGCACCCGCCCCAGGGTCTGCCGGAATCGCAACCGTCAACATCGTGACCGGATTGGCCTCGTGGACTGTTTGTCAAAGGCGCGGCAACGCTGCCTCTGCGCGCGATAGACTCTGGGCGCCCATCCGGAGAAGACGCGATGCCACCCGAGGGCGAATCGGCGGCGGCGACGAGCCCATCGTAGCCGAATGAGTCCTCCCGTTTCCGAAGATAGCCCGCTGCGCCGTGCGCCGCTTCCGATCCGTATCTCGCACTCAGGACTTCGTGCCACGCCATCTCAGCCGCACCTGACCCGTAGAGGTAGCTTGCAGCAGACTGCACATCGGGCGGTGTCCGAGGTGCGCCTGAGCTGTGCATGAGGGAGGCCGAGGAAGTCGAGGCGATGGAAGGTCGACGAGTAAACGCATTCGCACCATCGAAAGAGAAGTCGGAAGAGCTGGACGGCTTGGGAGAAGAGGCGAGGCTGAGCGTAGACGAGACATGTGAGGCGGAGACCGAGTTGGCGACCGAGCGATTTCGCGCCGCCTGTGGAACGATCTGGTCGGAAACGGCGGACACCGTATCTCCGACCGCATGCGGCGTGGATACGACCGTCGCGGCTTCAATGGATGAGACCGTTTCGTCTGTGTCGTGCGTCTGGATGGGAGGTCGAGCAGCTAGATCCGAAGCGGGAGACTCTGCCACCGGAGAGAGGCCGCGAGGCGAAGTAGGAAAGGGAAATCCCGTCTGCGAGAGGTCATCGGGGCTTCCTGACTGCTCATCAGCTGACGTGTACGAGCATGTCGAGAGCGGCGAGGGTAAGGCTGGCGCGTAAGCAGGGCGAAGTTGGGCTCCGCTCGTCGGGGGCAGGAAAGGCGTCGCGGGCGGCAAGGCGAGTCGACCGGGGCTTTCGACCCTCGTCGGCCGTTGCGGCGGCTTGTACACCACACCCTGTGCAGAGCCGTCCTGTGCCGACGGTCGATCGCTGTTCGTCCGCGCAGACTCAACCCAGCGTGCCAAACGCTCGGCCCGGTCGGAGCCGCGGGCAGCCCCCCGCTCGCCCTCTTCGGTACTGCTCGCCGCAGCCGCAGCTCCAGGGTAGCTCATTGAGCTGTACGGGTTGGCAGCAGATCCGTTTGCGACCGGAAGAGGGCCGGACGGGCTGGCGGGAATGATCACGGGGTCGCGCCTCGGCTGCTTCGACGTGCTCGTCGGACCGTCGACCTCGGAGAGCGACGATGGGCATGGTTTACTTGACTCTAATCGCGACCGCCGAACATCCTGCGCGGCGACCTCGTCGAGGCTCTTACTCCTCCGCCGAAAGAGTCCCGGTCGAGATCCACTCTGACCCGACAACCGCCGCTCGGCCAGACTTGCCGACTCTTGCGATGATAATGCGCGCCGACTTGCGATCAGTGCTGGTTCTGGATCCGAGGCGGTCGAGGAGACGGACGGCGACGTCCGGACGTCGAGCCAGGCAAGTTCGAGGCGGAGGGAAGCGACCATGGCATCGGATAACGGACGCGCTGCTGCTTGACCGGACGACGACGTGCTAACCATACTCGGAAGGAGTGGGCGCTATTCGCGAGGAGCGTTCTCTGTAGTGGTCGCAGGATGAGGCTGTTCAGTCTTGGTTGCCTAAGTGAAACGGGAGTCAGGACCGTCTGCGCTCGACTCACCTCGACAGCCGCAATCCGCGCGCGCTACGAGCGTGTTATGCCCTCTTTGCTAGTGCTGCCCAAGGATAAGTCTCGACAAGAGTGGGGACGGCGCGTTCGAACGAAGAAGCGGGAGAGTGCGCGGTGCTGGCCGGGACTTTCGGCGGAGTCTCGGCCCTCCGCAGCGACAACGGCGATCCGCGCCAGTAATCAAGCCCGGCTATGGGTGTCTCCGCGATTCGAAAAGGGGCAGGTGTTCTCAGCCGCCTGTTCGGACGCTCGAGCTATAGAGTGTAGACCGGAGTGACCCAGTCTATGTGGCGGAGGTACCGAAACCGCTGCTTTTCTCTGAATACAAGAGTACTAAACTTTCCCGTTTGTGCGGGGCCCCAGACTAGTCCGACTCGGACCTTGCTTTCGCGTTGATCTCTCGCTGATCTGCCGCGATTCGGAACTGACCGCGGCAGCAGCTGACCCCGTCCGAAGCCGGACTTGTGGAAGCACAGCGGACGCCGCTGCGCATTAGTAAAAGCCGATTTGCGGCGAAAGGGATTAGCTACTGTACGCGATCGATCACGAGGTTTCTCGCATGGGTCCGGCCGCGAGACAGAGATTTCGAGGCGTGAACTTGACTTCGACAATAGGCGTCCGCTTCGTCGCGAGCGTCGCCAACAAGTCGGGACTGCGGATAAGCGGTAGTCAGCGGACTGCGCGAGAGACGCGTCACGCGTCAAGGGATGGAAGGCGGAAGCTCACCAAGGTCCTTCTCCTGCCTGGGCACGCGGGACCAGTCCAAGACCCTTGTCGCCACGGTTCGCGTCGGCGTCTTTGCCATCCTTGCCCTTCGCACCTGCGCCCGGTCGCGGTAGCACCGCCAACCGTCCCTTGGCGCCACCGACCCCCTCGCCCGCCCGCTGCCCAGCCGCGGGGCCACCCTCAGAATCGTCTCCACCAGCCGAGCTCGGTGGCGTCACGACGTCCCACACTCGGACCGTCTCGTCCGAAGCGCCAGAAACGAGCACCGTGCTCTCGCACGACCAGCTCAAACTCTGGATCGTCGCGCCTTCCGGGTGGCCCCAGAACGTCTTGACCCGCTGACCGGTCGCGAGAGACCAGAGCAGGATCAAGCCGTCGTCTCCGGCCGAAGCGAGGTAGCGGCCGTCGGGAGAGACCTTGACGACCTGGACAGCCGCGCGGTGGCCGATGAAGACGCGGACGCAGTGGCCCTTCTGGACGTCCCACAGACGGCAAGTACGATCGGAAGAGCCGGTCGCAAGGTAGAGTGAATTCGGATGGAAGGAGAGGCACTGCAGGTAGGGACAGGCGAGTCAGCTGCGAGAATGAAGCGCTGCAGAAGCAATGAACGGCTGCGACACACGTTGACGTCGCTGAGGTGACCAGCAAAGATCCGCACGGCATTAATCTTGTCCGTGATCCACAGCCGTGCAGTCCGATCCCGACTCGCAGTCGCGAAGTAGACGCCGCGCGGTCCCCACTCGACGGCCCAGACCGGTTCCCGGTGACCTCGGTACACGACCAGATTCGTGTAGGTCTCGAGCGACCATAGTCGAACAGTGCAGTCAGCCGAGGCGGACAAAAGAAATCGTGGAGGACCGGCAGGGCCGGGCACGGGGTCGAACGAGAGCGAATAGACGGGGCCCGAATGGGCAATCAGTTTTCGAGTCTGCGGCGCTTCGGGGTGGTAGAGCTTCGAGATGGCTTCAGCTGCAAGCGTGGTACCGAGTGATCAGTCTGTCTCGCTTAGTCTGTCTCGCTCGCGTACGGAGAGTCACGTTCGGAAGAATCGACCTACCAGTCGTCGTCTTGTTCACCTCGTCACCGGTAAGGTCTGTTCGGAGTGCTCGGAGGCCTTTGCCGTTCAAGCTCCATAATCGGATGTACGACTCGGTAGAGCCGGTAGCCATGACGGTCGAGTCTTCGGAGAACGAAACGGTCGAGAGGCTGCAAGGTCGGCGGCGGCCCTAGTCAGAACTTGGGAAGCTCCGATTCAGGTGCAAAGGCGCTGACTCACCTGTCGCCAGTATCGTGTAGCGTGAACAAGCAGACGCTCGGTTTACCGATGCCCTTTCTTCGGTCTTCGCGATCGCCCCCCATGCCGCCGGGCAGGTCCTTGTCACCCCCCAGCATCGACACGCCCAACCCAGCTCCAACTTTTGCTCCTCCCGCGCCGTTCACCGCGCCCGGACCGTTCGTCGTCGGGATCAATGCACCTTCGGGCGCATACGCATCGGCGCCGAGACGGATCCGTTTCCGTGCCTCGCGGACGAGTTCGACTTCGCGCTGAACGTCGAGGGTCCGGAACGTCGAAGGGTACGGCGGCAGATCAGCCGGCAGCGGCGTAACGAGGTCCGACGTGTCCGGCCCGGCCGTCTTGGCGCCGCCGTTCGCGTTCTCGTCCGCGCCCGCAGAGTCATCGTCGACCATGCCGCCCTCTTCTTGCTGCTTCTTCCGGTTCCTCTTCTCGGCCGTCTCGATGTCCTCGTCCGCTTCTCCCGCATCCTTCAGCCTCCGTTTCACTTCGCGGTCGAGTGCCGGGTTGACGGGTGCCGCGCCAAGTTTCAGTTCGGGCAGGTTTCCAGCTCCGGCGACGTTCCCCGTTGCGCCCGGACCGGGAGGTGGCGCGCCGTTATGCTGGAGCGAGTAGTACTCGGCCCCGAGACCGTGGGAAGTCAACGTGGAGGCGAGAGGCGGGCCGGGAACAGCTGCACGAAGCACAATGACAAGAGCAAAGGTCAGGGGCTGCTTCCGCTTCCCGAGAGACTCGGCCAGTTTGCGCCGACGTACCGTCGACTTTGACTCGCTCGTTGATGATGGCGAGGACGCGGTCGCGGCCGCGACCTTCGGTCCCTTCGGTGCTGCCTGCGAGCCCTCCGCCCTGTAGCCAGCCGAGCAAGAGCCCCCATCCGCGTTCGCTCAACCGGACGTGGTACCGCTCGTTCCGCCACCGCTTGGCCGACTCGTTCTCGGCGACGTGACTCGAGTTCCTCAAGCTCGCGAGGAGGCGGACGAGTTGCGGGTACTGGGCGTCGTGGTCGCGCGCGAACCGTTTCAGGAAGTGGTCGGCAGCGTCCCGGCACCCGACGAGGACGAGGTCGAGGTACGAGTGGACGAACAAGGGGAGGAGGAGCGGGTGCAGTTCGGGTCGGTGAATGTCGAGCGAGTTGTCGACAAAAGTCCGGATCCCGTCGTACCCGCGTTCCCAACTCGGCGGGTCGGCGAGCATCTGACCCGGTGCGACGCTCTGGTCCATCCGTTTCCTCGCCGCCCCACCCGGCTGCTGTTGTGACTGAGCATTCTGCGCCGCCCCCGTGGGAGCAGCGGCAGGTGCAGCCCCTTGTCTAGGAGCACTCGGCGCGTTCCTCTCTGCAAAGTCGTCCAACCCGACGGCTTTCCCGCCTCCGGCTGCAGCATTCGCACTGTTGGTCCCGTCGAGGTCGCCCTGGAGAGCGAGAGCGGCCTTGTGGTGCCCTCGTTTCGAGAGGTAGTCGAGGATGGCGCGGTAGTTGGCGTCCGGGTTGGAACCGCCCGACTGCTGCTGTTGCTGCCCACCTTGCTGTTGCGAGGGTGGTTGAGGTGTCGACATGTTATCCCCTTCCTCCTCGTCGTTATAGCCGCGTGGTCGGCGAGTGCAAGTGTAGAGACAGCGAGTCGAGAAAGTCGAGGAAGTGACGCGATCGCCCACTCGGCAACAGACTGGTGCGAGAAGCTAGTGAGGAGAGGAGCTCGACGTAGTCCCTCTCGAACTGCGCTGCACGTGTCTTGCGCCTCGCTGAGCCCGTGTAGCCTTAGAAGGTTGGCTCGTGACTATTCGAAGTCGCCGAGACGAGTAACCCTCCTCCTCTCTCTCTCTACAGCTACAAAGCTTGTCTTGATCGTATCATGTCGGGTACGCAGTCGGTCTATGGGACCCTCTCACGCAGCGACTGACCCGCCCTGTCCCCTCATGCAGGCAAAGTCTCGCGCGAGGAATTGTCGGTCCCACTTCGCCACTCTCGCCTCGTCCTACGCCACAACGCAGACGCTGACTCGCTTCGTGCACATGCAGCCGCAAACAGAAAGCCCTCGAAGAGGCGCGGAAAGCCGGAACGGCGGCGCCCGCCCTCGATGAGGAAGGGAAACCGATCAACCCGCACATTCCCGCCTTTATGGCCAACGCGCCGTGGTACTTGAAGTCGCAGACCGACGCAGTCACGGGCGCATCGTTGAAACACCACAAGAGCGTCCCCGCGTACAACCACGACCCGAGTAAACTCGAGAGCCGGTTCGAACGAGGCGTCAAGGCAGTTCAGTCGACTTCGCTCCTCCTTCTCCTCGCTCTCGTACTAGTCATAGCGCTGACTCTGCCTACACAACGTCCACTCTGCAGGGACCCGCCGCGAAAAAGTACCGCAAGGGCGCCTGCACCAACTGCGGCGCCATGACCCACACGGCAAAGGACTGCCTCGAACGGCCGCGCAAAGTCGGCGCCAAGTTCACGAACCGCGACATTGCCGCCGACGAAATTGTCCACGACGACTCGAAATTCCTGAACGGCCTCCAGGGTCAGGGCGACTACGACGTCAAGCGCGACCGGTGGGACGGGTACGACCCGGCGGCGCACAGCAAAGTCATCGAAGAGTACGAGGCGCTCGAGGCGGCACGGCGCAAGTTGCGCGAAGAGGCGATCGACAAGGGAACGGCCGAGGCCAGCAGCAAAGAAGTCGCGAAACTCGCCAACAAGGGCAAGTCGAAGGGAAAGGGCAAGGGCAAGGGGAAGCAAGAGGACAACGACTCGGACGAGTTTGGCTCGTCGGACGAGTCGGACGCCGACGATGCCGACGAGGACAAGTACGCCGAAGCGGCCGACGTCGCCGGACAAAAGCTCGACACCAAGACGCGCGTCACGGTCCGGAACTTGCGAATCCGAGAGGACACGGCCAAGTACTTGCGGAACCTCGACCTCGGCTCGGCGTACTACGACCCCAAGACGCGTTCGATGCGAGAAGCGCCAAATGCCGACGTCGCACCCGAAGACGTGAGTCGCCGTTGCCCTTCTTTCGTGGCGAACTGCGGTCCCCGGCTCGTGAGCGCGCGTACGGGACTGACCTTCTTTCGCGCACTCTCTGTACAGTCTGCTTTCGCCGGTGACAATTTCGCGCGTGGCTCAGGAGACGCGACCGAAGTGCAGCGACTCCAACTCTTTGCGTGGCAGTCTGAACAACGCGGCCACAACGTCCACGCCCAGTCGAACCCGACCGCCGCCGCCCTCATGCACAAAGAGTTCCTCGAGCAGAAGGATGTCCTCAAGGACAAGAGCGCCGCTTCGATCCTCGACAAGTACGGCGGCGAGCAGTACCTCCAGAGCGTCCCGAAGGAACTGCGTGCGGGTCAGACGGAGAACTACGTCGAGTACGACCGGCGAGGAAAGGTCATCAAGGGTATCGAGCGGGCCAAGGCGCGTTCCAAGTACGACGAAGACAGTACGTCCGTTTGACGGCGACCGGCATCGGGCGGTTCAACCCTCTACCGCTTCTCGTTCCGGGCTTGCTGACACTGCTCGCACTCTCGCGCAGTCTATCCGGGGAACCACACATCGATTTGGGGATCGTGGTACCAGCTCACGACCGGACAGTGGGGTTACGCATGCTGCCACTCGACGATCAAGGGTTCTTACTGCGGTGCGTCCTTCTCGCTTGCCTTTCCGGACGACTCATCACGAAGGACACGCTCCGACCTCGCACTGATGCCTTTCTTTGTCTATAGCTGGTCAAGCCGGAATCGAAGCCGCCGACGCCGAGGCATCGGGCGCGACCCTCCTTTCACTCCAAGGCAACTCGGCCTCATCAGCCGCCGCCGAAGCCGACAAGGCCGACTCGGGCAAGTCGCTCATGCAGCTCAAGCAGGAGAAGGACGACGAAGAGCGGCGGAAACGGAAAGCGGGCGAACGCGACGGCGGCGATGACGACAAGGAAGGCGCCGCGAAGAAATCGCGCAAGGACGAGGCCGGACAGAAGGACTACACGGGCGTGACAGAAAAGGAAATGGGTGCGTGCTTTCCGCTTCCTCGTTTCCTTTCTCATGGCCGTTACGCTCTGGTTTCATTGGGTCGGGAGACCGGCACGCCTCCGTCACCGCCGGCGTGCGAGACAACGGCTTGATGAGCAGGGCCTGACGGGCACCATGCCGGTCCGCCTCGCTCCTGTCTCGCGCGCAGTCCACCTCGCTGCTTCGCCGCAAGGCTCGCGCCGCGCCGAGCGAAATTGCAATCAGCCCGCGAGATTGCTCTCGAAGATGGATGCAAGCGCGGGGGCCGGCTCCTCTTTTCACGTGCGACAATTTATCGGCCGACATCGGTAGACTCACGAAGGCCTTTTCGCGGCCGGGACCGCTGCCTTTCCTACGCTTGCACCTCGTCCTCTCCTCTTTTACCTGCGCCTCTTACTCTATCGTCGCTGGATCGTATGTCAGGAGTCGGACAAAATGCCGAAGGCTCTTGGAGAAACGCGTCACTGACACAAGTTTTTTCTTCCCGCGCGCTTTGCCACCCCTCCGACTCGCCACCCCTGGAAACACTTACAACTGCAACAGAGGAGTACCGACGCAGCCGTGAGCAGCGATTCGACGATCCGATGGCCAACCTCGGTCAGGACGAACTTCTCCCTTTGTAAGATCGCCGTTGCGCTGCCCGAAGCGCACGTGTCAAAGCTCCCGGCGCTACGGTTCCAGTCAGACACCCTGCGTACAGTACACTCGATTCTGTTGTAATATACGAGGCTATCCGCCGTGCTGCGGGCGTTTCCAGCCCTGCGAGAAATTGTCACACGACTTGCGCCGTCCGATCGTCGTCATCGCGCAAGAGAATATGTGCGGCAGTATCATAGCCGGTCGACGTCCTGTAGAAACTGCGTGAGGAGCGATGCCGCGGTGATGGAACCCTTTGCTCGCTCCGCCGAGGGCTCCTATACGCCCACAGCGAAAAAGGCCCTTGAAGCGAGAGGGCCCAGACCGTTTTCTGATAAGATCAAACCGCGACCGCGATCCTGTTCGATTCCTCGATCGCGTCGGCCTTTTCCGCCGTGGCAGGCGACGCATCAAAAAAGAACGTCGCACAGTCCATGTCCCGACTGCTCCTCTCTCCGGCTCACGACTTGTATAGCAAAGCTGGCGACTAGTCGTTCGAGCATCCCGACACTCCCGCCGCGACCTCTTACATGTCCGCTACAGGACTGCCGGTCGCTGCACCACCGGACGAACGACCTTCTCCGCGACGTCAGTTTCTTCAACTCGACCCGATCCCGTCTGGGGACGTTGTCGCAGCGCCTGAGCATACCAGCAACTTCCGCAAAGCCGGCGAGCCAGGTCCGATCGAAATCGAAGGTCCGGCGCGAACGCACGACCGAGACGCAGCCAGATCGAACCCAGATGCACTCCTGACGACAAACATCAGCGACACCTTCGAGGACAGCAGCCGGACAAGCTCCGACCGCAGCATCAAGGCAAAAGGCGACAACAGCGGAGAGAACGGGAACGAGACAGACGTCGAAGACGAGGATGGCGAGGCGGATGACTCGCCAGTGACGGGAGACCGTAACGGCGTGGCGTCGGCACTTACCGCGCGCAGCCCGCCTCGGACATCGATGTACCCTTACCCGACCACCGAGATGCACCGACCGTACCCGCCGTCAAGCGCAGAAGTGCTCCTCTCGAGCGCGACTTCGTCTTCCTCGCTCGACAATTCAGACCTCGAAGACGGCGACGAGCGGCGGCCCCCGAGACGGCGGCGGTCGATGGCCTGGCCCGCTTCACCGCTTGGTCCGAATCACCGTCCAGGCGCCATTCCGCCTCGCGCACGTCGGATCGGGGCGCTCGGCATTTCCGTCCATTCCGATTCGGATCCCGAGAATCCGAATATCTCGGGACTCGACTCGTTCGACCGGCGCGTCGAGCATACAGGCGACACCACGAGCGATACGAGGGCCACAGATCTCGGTCTGAGCTCAGGAGATCTCCGGCAGCTCGGCGGAGCAATGGCTGCTCGGAGGGAATCCCAGAGCAAGACGGTCGCCGAGACAACTTTCCGCGCGGTCGTGGACGAGCTCGCCGAGCAGAGTGAGTACTTCTGTCGCGCTACATCGACCGGACAGCTCAGCAGCCGAGATTGACACCGCATTTTGCACGTTGCAGACCGATTGATGCGGGAACGCCTCAAACGCTACGAGGCGGGAAGGGTCCCTCAAGAGCTGAAGCGCAATCGCCTGTTCGAGATCCGCTTCTTTGATGGTCTTCCTGCGTGAGTTGCAGAAAAGATCGCTCACAAACCAACATGACGCACTGACTCTTTCCGCTGCTGATCGATCAGGGATCGTCGAGCCGAACTCGAAGAATTCCTCGGCGCCTATGTCCAAAACCTGGCACATACGAATGAGTACGCAACAGACGATGCGCTGCACACCGACCCGGCCCAGAGGCTCGGACGACCGGCTATCCCGCGACATCTTCGAGAAGATCCAACCTTGACTGGTCCGAGTAATTCGGGCTTCGAGCCTTTCTCGGCGAGTGGAACGGGTCAAGGCATGAAGGCACCACCCTCGCAGCCGATCGCGGTAACGCTGCAGTCGCGACCTTTGGCGCACGTACCGATCACGTCACCGGCGGAACAGGCGAAAGCGCTCGAGCTCGTCCGCGCCCTCGAACAGCTCTTCGAGCACTCTCTCCTGAAGGCCGAACATCCTTCGGCCGTCATCGACTCACATTCGAAAAACTCGTTTTCGAACGAAGCCTACTTCGCCAACCTCCTTTCGAAGGATTTCCTCTCCCGCGGTTTCGTCTACCTGAACCTCGCCCTCACCATGGCGCACGTCTACCGCTTCAATGTCACAATCGGGTTCATCCAGCGAGCGATCGCCCAGTTCTCGACCCGCCTCGAGCTGAGTCCCGACGGTTCTCGCGTACGCTGGACTGCCGCAAGTCCCCGCCTCGACACGTCCGCGCACGCGGCTTTAGCGGACGCAAGCATCGTCGCGAATGGCTCCACTACAGACGCGGCGGTTCAGGCGGCGCAACCGCAGCTCCCGCTGCTCAGTCGTCTGTCGTCACAAACCGAAGCAGAGTCGCGATCGACTTCGGGCTCGGGTTCGGGTACGGGATCCTCCACGCGACAGCCGAGTAATATCCTCGCGCAATCGGTAGCTCAGTCAGCGACGACGGCACCGACCTCGGTGCCTTCGTCCGGCCGAGCTTCTCAGCAGAAAGGGCCGCCTCGGCTTCGCCGGCCGACTGCGGCCGTCTTGCAGCCGATGCATTACTTCCGCTCTGAAGAGAACCCTGCGTGGTGCTCGACTCGACGCCCGTCGGCGCCGGCAGTCTTGGACTTTGATCACGGTTATTGGAACGGCGTGGCTCCAATGCTCTCGCCTGCTGTCGAGGAGACCTCGAGCACCGGCTCTGTCGGGCAGGTCTTGTCGGCGACGAATCTTCGCGCGCACGATCGCTTGCAGGCCGGCTCGTCTCCTGATCGCATCTCGCCCGAGCGAGACTCGCAGGAGCGATCCTCGCTGCAGCCGCAAGGCGTCGCAACTGGACCGCTCGTCTTCTACAAGACTACTGGCTTCTGTACCGACTTGACGCAGGAGCCTCAGCCCGTATCGCCGCCCCTCGTGCCCATCTCGCTGGCCCGTATCAAGGAGCAGGAGCATCCCGTTCTCGGCATCGCTCCGCCCACCGAAGCACCCTCCGCAAGCGGATCCAGCTCGTTCGCTTCCATCGACGTCGAGATGACACCGGGACCAGGCGCCAGCCTCGCGATCTCTCTCGGACAGACGCGAAGCGATCAATCGGGCTCGGACAGCCATGCGTCTTCGCTACGGCGGATGCAGGCGTCCGGCATGACGGATGTCGTTCCCTCCGATTTCTTCACGCTGGTCGTCAAGACCCGCCAGGTCACTAAACGCCCAGCACCGGATCCGACGCCCGGTTCAGCCGATTCGTTCGCGTCTCCCTCGTATGCCGGTTTCCCCTTCTTCCCCGTCGAAGCCAAGCGTCCTCGTCTTGCTCGCCAGACATCCTCCCTAGAGGTGGTTTCGTTGCAAGAGATCCGTCACCAGCCCAAGTCAATCCCGCGACTCGCCTACCCGATCGACAGACGGATCTCGAATTCGTCGGAAGAGGTGCTGTCGCCCGAAGAGTGGTCGTACGGGCAAATGGTGCGTCTAGGTCTGCGGCTCGCACACCCCGCAAACACAGATTGACTGACCTGTTCTGACTCGTTCGGCAGCTTACGCGCTCTAATCTCTCGAAGCATTGTCAAGAGCCGGAACCTCGGAGGCTGCAACACCGGCCCCTTCACGTACCTCCCGACTTGTCGGCCACGCCTTCTCCTCCGCACGACGACTACCTGATCTCTCTTGCCGCACCGTCTCACGCATGGGCTCCTATCGAGTCAGGCTTCCACTCGACGGGCCAAAGCGGCTCTTCTGCCGAGGAAGTCGTTCTCCGGAAACATCGAACGGCCTTCCACCGCCTGCAGCCTTCGACAGCCAACGGTAGCCTCAGCACCGGCGACGAACGGCCTATCAGCCTTGACGATACTGTCGGCATCCGTCGCTTTTGACACTCTGCGCTTTCCTCCCCTTCCTCCTCTCATTTTTGGGTCTCACCGGCGCACGCATTGCACTCCCGTACATAGCTGTTTCTCCCCTTGTTGTCTCCCCATTACGCTACTCGTGCCGCCAATCTTATAACGTACTCTTCATGTATCGCAGTACCTTTTGCCAAGCAAAGCGGAGCGAGAGGAAGAGAGTGGACTCGTCAGCTAGAGAGACCGCGCCTACTTTCCTCCCCTCTTCCTCGCCTCACCCTCGTGCAGCCTCAACGCAGGCGCAAAAGTATGCGCTCACTCGTACTGTGCTGTCTCTGGCTGGCGCTGGTCGCCTACAGTACGGCGACGGCGCTTTCGTCGCTTCGGCGCCCGAGTATCGGCCCGCAGCGCCTCGACTCGGCGAACGCACGCGCGCTGCAAGTCGGGGTCGGCGCGCAGGAAATCGAGGATCACAAGGCTCGTCACCCTGCTCGGGATGATCGCGCGCTCGCCGCCGTCTTCGAGGCGAAAGGGTTCTCGTCGCAAGTCGAACCGCGCATCACGGCTTTCCCTGCGCATTCGGCAACCGAACACGCGTCGTCGATCGAAACGAACGGGAGTACTCCGCTGGATGGCCATCTCGTCGACGCCGCCGACCAGCTTGCGACGACGTTCGGTGAGCCTACCTTCAAAGCCGCCCCAAGCCGACCAAGCCGGTACTTCGCAAACGCTGCCACTACATTGGAACGTTCTTCCGGCGGTACATACACTTCCGTTATGTGTCTCAGAGGTGACAGATTTGGAGTCCGAGGCCTGACGGGTTGCGCATGACCAAAAGGATCGACTGCAACGCCCCGGCAGACTCAACCGCGATACCTTATTCGCATGCCTCGGTCCCGGTCGCGACGCAGGCCTAGCCAATCTCGGCGTATACGATAGTCGTACAGCAATCTCTCTATCCACGCCTTCTCTTCATTTCGTCGTAGCCTGACGCCATCGCGCTTTTCAACCTTCCGTACCGATCCGGCGGCTGGCCCGCCTCCTGCCCATTTCATTCCTTACCGAACGCAAATGCGCTTACCTACACTCTCTCTGCGGTTTCTGACTCTGAAGGGAGAAAGGAGAATCACATGCAGTGCGAATGGATACAAGAACGACGTTAGATCTGCGCAGGCTGCAGCGTCAGCACCACTCCCTGAAGACATTCAGCCTAGCAAACGTGCGTACCTATCAATGCTGATTCTAGATGTAGCCCCGTCAACCTTCAAGGGCTAGATGCGATGCGTTGCCGGGTCGCCTGTCCATCCGATCGGACTGCCGCTTCCATCTCTGCGAGTCTTCGCAGTTCCGGCCATTCCTGTACGGCGTCCGCCGCCCCGTGGCGAATGAAATGTCCTTGAAGTGCTGCCATGCTCACTCGGGAGCCGGCACTCATTGCGTCCCGTACATACGCGACAAGCTCTCCACGCAGCCGGGCAAAGTCGTCCGGCGAAAGGTCGGCTTCGTCCTGATAGAAGCGCGTGAAGAGCTCGGAAGCCTGATATGGCGTCGCGTCGTCGATCAATTCCTTGAGGTCGACACGTCCGGGGCGGATCAACGCCGGATCAAGCTTCTCGAGGTGATTCGTAGTGAGGAAGAGGATGCGCTGCGAAGTGGAGGAGGCGACGCCATCGAGCGCATTCAGGAGACCGGAGAATGTGACGTTGCTGTTGAAGCTGTGTAAGAGCACGGTATCAGCTGATGTCTCATTTGTCGCAGAAGAAGCTAGCTCACCCTGCCTCTCCAGTCTGAGTTCGCTTTGAGAAGGCCGCATCGATGTCCTCGAGGAGCATCACGCTGCGCTCCGGAGCGTTGGCAAGAAGATGATTGAGCTTGTCGTCGGTAAGGCCGCGTTCGGAGAGGTTCAAAACGCAGATATTGTAGTCTAGCGAGCCGGCAAGCGCCTGGATAAAGGAGGATTTGCCGGAGCCGGGCGGGCCATACAAGAGGTAGCCACGTCGATACGGGATGCCTAGCAGTCGAGCTACCGTCAGTCTTGAGCGTAAACGAGGGATCTAAGCCTACTGGCTGACGCACCTCGCTCCGAGTACCACTTTCCCCTCCGCATGAAGGCCTTGACGTCCTCCACGACCCGCTCTTTCACTCCCTCGTCCAACACGACGCTCTCGAGTAGTCGCTTGTCTCGCGGCCGCCCGAAAGGTCGCCATTCTGCGCCCCATGCCGTGTAGATCACGGTCCGGCCGACTTGAGCCTGTTGAGCCAGTTGCCGCGCTTCGGCGAGGAGGGCTGAGAAGAGGGTCCGATCGCGCGAAAGCGTCGTCAGGTGGACAGTCTCCCATGGTGTGCCAGAGTTGAGGTCGAGCATGTTGGTCGCTCGTTCGCGCTTGACCTGTTCCGCACGAGGATGTCAATGTTGGCGTGCAGAAGCGCTCGGACCTAATGACCTCACCTGGAACCACGCTTCGCGATACCGGAAGTAATGCGTGCCTGGGCCGGGCACTAAGCTGAACTCTGCCGTCGAGCTGCCGTCCTTCCTCTGCTCGTACTTCGTTTCGACCGCCAGTTCATGACTTCGGATCCGGCTCGCGAGCCCTTCGATCCCCCTAAGCGGCTTTTCCGCAAGTGCCGCCTGACGAGCTGACTGATGGCTCATCCACTGAAGGAACCAGAGGTAGGACGGGTCTTTTGACGAGATTTCGAGCGAGACGAGCAAACGGCGCTGGGCGAGAGTTGCTGCGTGAACGGCCGATCGACGGAGGACTTGGGCGCCGACCCCGAGGGCCTGTGAGTATTTGTGTCAGTGAAGTCGCTCTGATCATGGCTCCTGGCGGCTCTACGGACCATGAGACCGAAACCGGCCGAGAAGTACGGGCTGGACAGGCAAGAATCGGTCAGCTTGCCCGCTACAGCACGTATGGGGCAATGCGTAGGGGCTGATGGACTCACTTGGAGTCTAACGCGCTCTGTATGAGCCCTCGCAGCCCGCCTGGCGCTTCGGGCGAGGTGGCCGGTACACCATCTTGCTTCAGGTCGTCGGCCAAGTTCGAAGCAGCAGGGGGCGCGCTCGTAGCCAGACCTGGCTCAGCAGGGCTAGCTGAACTACTGCCAGCTCCCTGGGGTAGCAGAAGCGGCATCTTCGCGGGCAGGCAGTGAGTGATGCACTGTTCAGACCCTTTTTCACGCCGAACTTTCGGAGCGAGACCGTACGATTACGCACCCAACCTAGACAGGTTTCGCGATTGTCTGCTGACACAAAGAGAGCCACAGAGTATGAAGAAAAGGGGGGATTAAGGACTCGTTACAAGCGAGAGAGAGAGAATACGTCAAGCGTCAAACTGCAAGCTCGCCAACTTTAGGTCCGCCGTTTCTCCTTCGTCTTGAGGACCGCCATCAGCAACTCCATCGTCACAAGCGCGGGCCCTTCGAGCTCGCCGCGGTTCGCCCTGGCTTCTTGCGCCTTCCACGCCGGGTTGGAGCGGATCGCGTCGAGGTGTTCGAGAACAAAGTCGCGCAGGATCTTGCGCAGCTCGTCGTACGCCATCGAGGTTGGGCTGAACAGCTCGGAGATAGCGCCGCTGACCGTCAGAGAGGTTGAGAGCGAGGCAAGGGCGAGCTTTTGTAGCTCTTCGAGGCCGAGCAAGTGCGCGAGGCGGTACACAGATTTCGGCGAGGCGGGCAGAGGCAACTCCGATTTCTCTTCGGTATGGTCGAGGAGGAAGTCGGTACGAGACGCGTGCTCGTCGGCAGGGTGCGGATTGAAGAACGACGAGCGAAGGGGGGCGAAAGCGATGTAACCCGATTTGAGGTAGAACAAGACGGCTCGATACGTCGTGAAGGCAGTTTCTTTGACGACGATTTGGCGGTACTCGACATCGAGCTCGGCATCTTCAGGCTGTGCTCCGCCAGCTTGGGCGAGGTAGGCGTCGGTCTCGTCGTCCGAGTCGTCCCAGTCCTTGGCCTCCCCATCGTCGTCCGTCAAATCGATGATCGGCTTGACGTCTTCCTTGCGCTGGCGTTTGGCGCGACGAGGCACAGTTTTGGTGGAACCCGAGTCGAACATGTCCTCGAAGTAGGGCGAGGCTTTTCTCAGAAAAGCGACGGTCGACCAAAGGCGCAGCCCGGCGGATCCAGCGTGAGGAAAGACGAGGCAGGCATCTCTGCTCGTCGGCGACAAGTCAATGTCAGATGCTGGCCGACGGGTGAATGTCAGCATTGTCCGCCGTCTCGAGCGGATTGGCCTGGCCTACTGCGAGGAGCGAGGCCTGCTTTGCTAGCGAACCGGACGGCCCGAAGGGTCGGTGCGCAGATCGTCGCAGAGACACCGTCACGCTGTACGTTTGAGACTTCTTCGCCAGCGGTTTGAACCATGGCTCGTCCTCAATGATCTCGTCAAGATCGAATTCTTCATGAAACGTCGTATGCGTTCGCGAGGATTTGGGGTTGAGCATGGGCAGGAGCTCGGGGTCCCACGAAGCGCTCGCAAGCAGCTTGGCCTGACCATCGCACAGAATTTCCAGACGGAAAGTCACGGAGACCTCCTCGCCTAAAACGCCTTCGGGCAGCGAGTCGTGCGAAGAGCGGACCAGGATCTTGCCTCCATTGACGTATACGCTCAGCGACCACTTTCCTACCAGCGGCATGCCTTCGAGCTTTGGGCTGTAGACTTTTTCATCGGGCAGGTCGGCAAGCTTGGCTTTGAACGTCCACGACATGCGCGCATGGTACTCGGCATCGGCCGCACTGGCGAGAAACTTGACCGCCGTAGGCATTCTGTGCGGGGTACAAATCGACCGTTGTGAAGGCAACACGGCGTTGGCCCTCGGAAGGGCGAAGTGAGCTGCGAGGCGCCTCCTTCGGTACGGGGCGATTCAGTTGCGCCAACGCTCCGCGAGCGCCGAGTTGGTGTTCAGGCGCGTCCGATCGATAGATCGTGTGGCAACGTGTCGGGAACGAAGGAGCAGCCGCGCAGCAGGCGGGCGAGATGTGCGTCGAAGTTTGCTGATGAAGGGCGAGGAATCGGGGAGAGGCGAAGCTAGTCGGGAGGAGCGCGCCAAGCAACCGTATCGGCCTGCTCAACCGATGGCTTAGTAGTGTCGCGGAAGGCCGCGCAGCTCGTGACTGGTGAAAAGCGAGTGAGAGGGCAAGCAGCAAAGAAGTCGGGCCGCGGCCGCCCGCCTCGGTCTCTCTTGCCCCGTCGTCACACCCTATGGGTCGACCGGCGCAGCATGATTGGAGGCTGTAGAACTGCGCTTTCGGCTCGTCGGCCAGGTTGGCTACCCCCCTGCTTGCTTCGCTGTTTCAGCTTCGGAAACGACGGCAACTGCAGTACCGCTGCTCTCATCTTCCTCGACCGAAGCAAACGCTGTGCAAGTGCGAAAAGCAGTACTCTACTGTATTCTCGACGCTGAGCCGCTTTCGGCTTCAGCGCGCATGAACGAGGACCTCCTGTCTCACGTCGGCCGAGGACGCGCTCGCGCCACGCTGCGATCGTTCGTCTGGATTGCTGATCTGTTCGGTTCGGAGGTCGTCAGTCTGCCAGTACGTTGCTGCGTGGATCAGACACGAAGCGCACCTCCAATTTCTCGACTAACGAAGCGATGCCGGGGAGTGTGCCGCTGGAAGATCGCCGAGGGAGCCAGCTGATCGGCCTCCGCGCATGCTCAAACATCCGCTCAGCGCTTCGCTGCTCCTGCAGGCGAGCAGCTTCAATCTCCGACTCGCTGTCGCCGTTGTCGTCCGGTCCGATCGAGTCCGACTGCGCATTGGTGGCGAACCAAGGTACCGAATTCTTCCGACGAGGCGAGACCAGGCCGGCCTCGTCGACGTCGTGTAAGAGAGTCTCGACCGGCTCGCCGTGATGGCCTAGAGGCAGGTGCTGCAACGCATCTTGGACCTGCCCGTAAGCCTCCCAGCGGCTCAACGAGAGCATCGAATGCTGCGACAACTCCGACGCTTGCTTGCGACTCGGCTCCGTGCTCCGCTCGGAAAAGTCGACAATTTCGCCTACGCCTGGACGCCCCGGGCGGTCCGGCGCCTTTCGCGACGGCAGATCCACGAGAAATAGCTGAGAGACGGAGCCCGGCAACTCTCCTGTTGGATCTGACGTCGCGAGAGTACCGCCGTGGGAGTAAAAGCCCAACGGTTGCGCAATGTGGTGGGAAGGGGATGCGGGCGTCATTGACCGACTGCCGCCGTCAAGACCGAGCGCCTGAAACAAGTCGGTTCCGAAGGACGGGTCTTTCGCATGCTCCGGTCGCCGACGCTCGAGCAGCATTTCTGCGGACTCAGATGACCCTGGCGCATGTGCTCCGTATCCGCTGCAGCCGACAGACGAAGGTTCGCCTTCCGGGAGCAGAAGACCTGGTTCGGCAGAGCGCGCGAACGCGCTGGTGGAGTTCAGAGCGGCGGAGGATGGCTCGAAGGATGGCCTGAGAGATGGTGGCGGGTACCCGGAGAGAGAAAAGTGGTCGAGTCGCTGGGGCGTCCAGGTCACGCTGCGTCGACGCAACCCGTTCGGGTGGCAATTTCCATCACTGTCGACGTTTGCCTCCTGCCCCGGTTCGGCCCACTGACTGAAATAGTCGTTCAAAGTGGGAATCATCTCGAACTCAGTGCTATCTTGCGCGCCGACGCCGAATCTGTTCTTGTCCTTGCGTGCTTGTTCGACGAGCCTCCGCTCCGTCGCACTTTTCCGCGCCAGAACCCGCGTCCCGTTCTGCGCGATAGCTATGCGCGGACCAGCTGACCGCATGCTGGCGTGCAACTGCGGCTCAGGCGAAGCTCGCTGGTCTTTCGAGATGGCGCTGTCGAAGACCTGTTGATGCCCTGGCTGTCCGGTCGTGGGCAAGTATCCTTTGGCGGCCAGGTCGCTGCCGGTCGGACTATGCAAAGTCGGCCGACGCTCTGCCGCAGACGAACGCGGGCTGTTGGCGCGTTTTCGCCAAAGCAGGACTGCAATACAGGCAACGCAGACTGGCGGGATCGAGCAAGCCGCGATGAGAAGGCCCAACGGGGCCATCCAGCGAGCTCGAGTCTGTAGCGTTTTCGGAGAGCTGTAGCGACAAAGCAAGTTGAACAAGCATGGCACGTCTTCTGCAGACCTGCAAAAGGATGTCCGTCACTGAACGAGATCGGAAGCGGTGCGTGCGCGATCCGTTCGGGCGGCGTTGTCTCCGGTCTCCGGCGAACGCACTCGCGTCCTTCGGACTTCGAGGCTCAACACAACGCGACTATTCGTCAGAGCTTCACGGGAACGAGAGCCTGTATTCCACGCCGTCTACTTCATCTCTTTCGAAGCAGAACCTGGTCGGACCAAAGTCGCGTCGCTCGGCCGAGTTTGCATGTCTTCTCCTTCGCCATCATAATCCGCCTCTGTGATCGGTGCCTTCGGTGCTGGGAGGAGCTTGTACAGCGGGAAAGCGACAAAGAGGAGGACGGCGAGAATGACGGGAAGATACTCGAGCCCGGCGAAGAGCGGCTCAGTCCTCGACGCATAGCTGAATACGCCTGTAGTTAAAAAGCGTCAGCCTCAGGCCATGGCTCCAACACCCACGCGGGTAAGCAAGGGCAACGTACCTTCAGCCGTTTCCGCGAGACGGAAAATCGTTCGCAGGAAGATAAGCAGCGAAGCGAGGAAGAGGACCGTCACGAACTTCATCGGCAAGCGCGACTCGCTAGTCGTCTTGCGAGACCGCAGAACGCAGACAGTCAGGAGGATGAGGAAAGCGAAAAAGGAAGCGGTCTGAGTGCGGAGCGGGTATAAGCTTTGATACGGCACTTTTGCCCTGCTCCAACTGCGAGCGATTCTTTATGAGCGCACCTGGAGACTGAGACCGGCTAGCAGAATATCGTTCGCCTGGTCGGAGGTGATTGTTGAGGACTCGCCGTCTCGGTACGAGGACGATTCCGCAACGCCGATTAAGGCTGCGCCTATGATTTGGATTATTGTTGTGACGACGTCGGCCGTGATCATCGTAATGACGAGAATCTTGGGATTAAAGCCGAGGAGGGTCTTTCCGCCGTGCTCGAGGCGGCGAAGGGCGGACGCGAACGAGACATAGAACGCGGCTTGGAAGAAGACCGGAGCAACGACGACTGTACGCAACGAGCTGTGAGCTGCAGCCTCACAGGGGCATTCGAGTGTGCTTACTGAAGAAGTATCTGTGTAAGGATGTGGTCAGCTGGCAGCGAGGACGCTATCCCGAACAGAAAGGGCTCACTGAATGACAAACTTATTGACGACAAAGGGATTACTCGTCGCTGTCAGGCGTGCGGCATAGCCGACGACCTCACAAAGCTGTAGAGCGAGTTTGTCAGGCAGGATTCGCTCAGTGTGCGGGACTAGACTCACTGCACCGAATGCCATCAGCCCGGAGAACGTCCGCGTGCCGGGGAACCGGACGAGGTAGTAGCCCTGCGCGAGCACGGCGATAGAGAAGGTGACGAGTGCAACGATGGCGAAAGCGCGGTTCGGCAAGTAACCAAAGATGGAGATGATCGCCTCGCCGTCCGGGACAGGTCGTCTCGGGTTGACGGGAACTCCTTTTGGGAACTGGTACGAGCTGCTCATTGCTTGCGGCTCTCGAGCGCGATGCTGTCGATGTCGATGGAAACGGGATGTAGCCCGGCTTCGATGGAGCAGCGAGACCAGCTGTTGTGATCGAGAGCGTCGGCGGAGTGCTTTCGCGCGACTAGACTCTCCTCGGGAGCGCTGAGCTAGTTGCAGTCAACAGGTAGTGAATGAGTAGGCGTAGTGGCGAAGAGCGAAAGAACAAGCAGAGAAGTCTACAGGAGTGACAGAACCTAGGAAGCGGTCGATGACGGCGCCGAAGAATCGTTCGCTGATCACGCTGATCTTGGCACAGCTCGCTCGGATCGCCCACCGGTTCCGAACGCCGAAAAGCGCGCGATCAGCAGAACGAGGCGGTGCAAGCTTATTCGCGCTCCGACTGTGCGTGTCAGCGGTGCATATACCCTGTGCAGCGTTCTCCGAGTTTCTGGCTGGAAGAACAGCCGAGACGGCGAAGCTGGTGTTTGCGAGAGGAATACAAGTTGTCCGCGCTCGAGATTCGTCAGGATGTACAGTTCAGCGCTCGTCCGAGTCTAGTAACCTCGAGCTCCCCTCCGCTCATCGAGCACGTCGTCTCCATCATCCGACCGCAGCGACCTCCGACCTCCGTTCACGCGGCGCTGCAGACTGCTCCCGCTCCCGCTCTGACTGCTCGAATCGCCGACCATCGTCGTCGGCGAGTCGTCCGTCACGACGCCTTCGTCTTCGTCGCCTTCACGAATCCCAGTCCCAGATTGCCGACTGTGCATCCTGGTGATGGCGGCCCGCTTCTCGGCTGCGAACCCGTCATCGTCGTCGTCGTCGTCCTGCGCCCTCTCGCCGTCGAGCTCGCCGGCACCTCCCAGATCCCGCCTCCGCTCCTGACTCGAGCCCTCCGACCCCTCCGGACTCGTCCCGTACCCATTCTTACCCGATGCAAAGGGCATCTCACTCCCGTGCGTGCTCGTCCCGCGCAAGTCGAGCGTCCGCGTCTCCTTGGTCGGCTCGCGCATGCTCATCGACCGCGAGTCGGACCGGAACGACTTTTCGTCGTCATAGTCGAAGGGCAAGATCTCGTACAAGGGAACAGCGGCAAAGAGACTGACGGCGAGGATGACGGGGAGGTACTCGAGGCAGCCGAAGAGCGCTTCCGAGCGTGCGGCCGTGCCAAAGACGCCTGTTGAAGCCAGTGTCAGCATGTGGGTACGGCCACAAGATCGCAGAGCACGGCGGACCCTGGGCGTTCTCGGCGAGACGGAACGTCGTTCGGAGGAAAACGAGCAAAGAGGCGATGAACAAAGTCGACGAGAACTGCTTTGGCAGGTGAGCCGCAGAAAAGGTGCGGTGCGAACGCCAGATGCACAAGGCGAGCAGGATCAGGAAGGCAAAGAATGAGGCGGTCTGCGGGCCGGAGTACCGAATTAGCGGGAAGTCTGAACTAGCACGACAATGCGCGATTGGTCGACTTGCCTGGATCGCAAGACCTGCCAGGAGGATGTCGTTTGCCTGCTCCGAGGTGAGAGACGAAGTCCTGCTCTCGCTGTACTGCGCCGCTTCCGCCACTCCAACCAACGAGGCGCCGACGACCTGCAGGATCGTGCACACGACGTCCGAGACGACCATGGCGGCGATCAAGATCCGCGGTTCGAAGCGGAGGAGAGTGGAGCCGTGGTGGTCGAGGCGGCGGAGGGCGATGCCGATAGCCATGTAGAATGCGCCCTGGAAGAAGACGGGCGAGATGACGACTGCGGTCCGGCAAACGATCTTGATTAGCTCTGCAACGCGGAGGCGATGTCGTGACGGATCGACGCACTGAAGAAGTATTGCACAATCTATTGGAGTAGGGCGTCAGCCTCAGTATCGTCAGAGGTAGAGAAGCGACTTGACAAACATAGTAATTGACGACGAAAGGGTGGTAGTGTGCGAAGAGACGGTTCGCGTAACCGACAATCTCGCACGCCTGTCCGTCCGCGGGTCAGCAAGCGCGGCTCGAAAAAACACGACTCTCCAGGCTGTAGACTCACGCAGCCAAAGACGAGGAGGGACTGGAACCTGCGAGTCCCCCGGAGGCGGATCAAGTGGACAACATGGTTCAGCAGGGCGAGCCCGAAGGTGACGAGGGCGATTGTTGCGAGTGCTCTCGACGGGATGTAGCCATAGAGAGCGATTGCCGACTCTGCGAACGGCGGGTTCCGGTTCGGGTTGAGTGGGACGCCGCGAGGAAAGTTGCTGTCGGCCATCGAGGCTGGCTTGCCGGCGAGTCCGGAACCTCTGCGTCGGCGACTGATGTCCCGCTGCCTGTTATCGAGATTCTAACTTGACTGCTGAATCTGTCACGTTGCCGTGCCGTTGCCGGTGGTTGCGGACGCAATGAGGTCAGAGGCGAGGCGAACACTCGAGGTGAAGCAGTCGAAGGAAGCGCGTCCTGAGCGCGACTGGTCCCGTAGCGAGGGCGCAGCACTGTCTGCTGTCAAGCTCTCTTGACGAGCAAGGTGCCTTGTAGAGTGCAAAGTCGAAACCGATCGTGCGAGATCCGACAGAGTCGGCGGAGTTGGGCCTTGGCGACGGCCGCAGTCTCGCTTTCTCCTCGACTGACTCTGCTGCTCGGACACCCAAGATGCCCCGCCAGTACGACCAGAGTGAACCGCGCAGGCCGGACCTCGCTAGACCGTACAAGTACGAGTACGAAATGACCGACACCATCTTGCCAGGTGCGCCCGTCGTCCCCCCCACCACTCACTCACCGCTGATGCTATAGCCACACAGACATGACGGCACTCGTCAGCATGATCGCAAGCGGCGCAGCCATGATCACCAGGTTCACCATCTGGCCCTGGATCGCCCTCGTGTTCGCCATCTCGTCGCTCCTCTCGCAAAAGAGCCTCGGCACCCACAAGCGCACCGGAGAGTCGGGCGGACTCCTCAGCGGTCAGTCGCACGCAGGCTCATCGTGAGACTCCCGAGCTGACGATCTCGTTCATCGATAGGCACCTCGGCTCTCATGTTCGCCGTCACCGCCTTCTTCTCCATCTGTACGTCCAACGTTGCTCGCTCATCCTCCGAACGCGTGCTCAGCGCGCTCTCTCTCTCGCAGATATGCCGCTCCTCACTCTCCAAGCCGAAAAGGCTGGATCGGCGACCTGGCCGTTCGGGATCAACAAAGGGCTCCGAGTCATCCCGCAGGAACCGCGGCCGTTCCTCCGACCGACGGCGTGATCGCCGCGCCAGGCCTCGCTTTAGGTTCGTGTGTAGCTCGTTCAAAAGTGTGTCTCGAGGGATGTATGGATTGTCAGAACCTGAGAACGAGCAAGGGGAACCGAGGTACAAGGGAGGAGAGACTACGAGAGGCAAGAGGAAGGAAGAGAGACGACGACAAGGAACCCATCTATGAACACAAAGCGAAGGAAAGATGAACAAAGACAAGAACCCTGCACTCAAGCGCTGACGGCGGTGTGGCCGAACTCGCGCTCGAGCTGCTCGACCGCCTTGGTCATGCACGCCCACCGCTTCCGGCGCATGCACCCCTCCATGAAGATGCCCTTCTCGTTCGTCTGGAACCGGTACGACTGATGATCCTTGATCGGCGCCGTGATCCGCATGTAGTACGCGAGGAGCGGCAAGTCGGTCAAAGTCGCAGTGGCGGCGGCATCGGCGGCGTCGGCAGCCTTGAGGGCGGCCTTCTCGCTGAATTCGGCATTGACGGGCGTCGAGGTCCCGCTCGCCGTCACTTGCGAGTCGGCGTCGCTCGTCGTCAGCGCGGGCGCAGTCACGACCGGCGCCGGGATCGCCAGCTTGGCCACGTCGGAAACGGCCTGGTTCGAGATGACGGTATGGTGAACCGGCGTCTTCTTGCCCTTCTTGTCGTTCCGCTTGATCTTGGCGAACGCGACTTTCCACGGCCAGTGCCGCTCGGGGACGAACGGGACTTTGCCACCGTCAGTCAGGCGGTCCATCTTTTTCAGCGTTGCCGTCAAGTACGGCCTCGCGCGGCATTCGGCTAGCGTCCGGCGGTGGATCAACGCCAGGTCGGCGATCGACAATTCGGCCATCTTGGAGAGCGGGATCGGAGTGAAGGAGAAGGTGTACGGGCCGACGGCGTTGTGAGGGTAGCTCTGGAACCCGAGCAGGTCGCGGAGCGAGAACACGGGCGTCGCCATCGCGGATGTGCCCGACTTGGCCTCGCCGGAGTGCAGTGCCTATCATGAGAGCGCGTCAGTCAACTTGTGCTCGTTGGCGAGCTGGACTTTAAACGCACCTTGAGAGTCCAGGCGTTCAAGACATCGCCCGTGCTGATCCACTCCTTACCGCCCGTCTTCTCGGCGACCTCCTTCTTGGTCTTGGCGATCAGGCCGTTGACCGCCTTTTCGCTCAAGAAGTAGTGACGCGGCTCGTCGTGGTGCCACTTCTTCTCGATCACGTAGTTCAGCAGGAACTTGGCGACGTGAGTCAGCTCACCGGCCGACACCCACGCCGGCAACGCGCTGTTCTCGACTTCCTTTGACGCCGAGTCGGGTTCCGCCTTGAGCAGCCGGATCTGCTCGTCGGCGGGGTTCGTTTCGAAGAGAGGCGGCGGAGGTCCGCACGGCCAGACGGCTTCGTCGTGCAATTCGGCGCGCAGGGCCGTGATGATGAAGCCCATTCCGGTCGCATCGAAGCAGCCGTGCGGGACCGTGACGCCGACGGTCAACGCATCGTCAAAGGCGACAACGCGGACCGCGACAATCGACGCGCCCATCTTGGAGCAGCCCGGAAACGTCGAAGGGAGCTTCGGGTGCCGGAAGTGTTCGAGGACGTGCTTCGGCTGGACATGGCACGGCGTCGTCTCGTGACTGAGCGGCTTGATCGGTGCGTCGAGCCCGACTGCGCGGTGGTACGGCTTCTTGACGATGTCCGAGGAGAACAAGAACGGCCGAGACAGGTTGGGTTTCTCCGACTCGGTGGGAACATCAAGCGACCACAGGCGAGCCTATCCGAATGCGCGCTAGTTAGTTTCGTCGCATCAGGCTTTCCTCAGACGCAAGCCAAGTGGGAAAAGCGGGTTGCGCACCTCTTTGTCCCAGATCGGGTGGCCTTGCAACATTGGCCATTTGGTCACGACGCGCTTCGTCGCCGCTTCGATGTTGTCGATCAAGGTCTGCGCGACTCGCGGGTCTTTCCCGTTCGGCAGGGCGTAGACAAAGCCGCAGCAAATGTCCATCTCGGCGACGGCGCCATCGATAATCGTAAGCGGGACGAGCATCTCGACCTTTCTGGAGCGGATGGTGTGGGACTGGAGCAGAAGGACAGCAGCAGTAGCAGCGGCGGTAGCAAGGCCCCAGCGCGGGAGGCCAGGCGTCCCCGGACTCGCGGGAAACCATCTTGGCGCATCCGAGGGGCGCAGAGTTGGGCGTAGCGCGAGCGAAGCCTCGGCTATCGCTAGTCCACGCGATAGCAAGCGTGCGAGGACCCCGTCGGGCCACCAAACCTACGGACTGCAAGCGGGTAGAGCGAGTCTGGGGCAGCGTTCAAGGGAAGGTTGAAGATCATAGGCTAGCGGTAAGTATCGCGGGGTAAGTGTGCGGAGTAAGGTGCAAGCCTTTCCGCGAACGGCACGGCGGGTGCGATCGGAGTGTCCATGTCGGCTTCGGCTTCTCGCAGTTGCTTTGCGAGCGGCAAGTGCTTCTTTGTGCCGATCGCCCGCGATCAACGTTGCGGTGAAGAGCAGGAGAGAGGGTCTTTATTGCGCGCGAGCCAAGTTGGCGTCGCGCAGAAGATAGGGGCGACTTGAATCTCTCCTAAAGAGTGCTCACAACAAAGAGGCGATTCTACTCCGTACACAGGTCTGCCACGCATGCGCGGTATCGACGACCAGCTCGACCACCGTCCGCCTTGTTGACAGTCCGCGGCCGGGCTTTCCTCTACACGTTCTGCAGTTTATCGGCGGAAAGAGCTCGCCGGCTCCGAAGCCTTCGCACTGTCACAAATAGCAATCAGCACGCTCGTGAGGCTAGTTGAGTATCGAAGTACCGCGGCCGAAGCGCGCCCCGCGCAATAAGCCGAATGTCAGCGAGTTCGTTCGACCGGGCAATAGATTGGCAATACCCTGTTGCGCCGCGGAGCAGTCTGACTGCGTCCAGACGGAGGGCTCGAAAGACCTCGTGAAGCGACGCTTGATGCGGTAGCGGACCGTCTGAGCGCAGCGAGGGACGGTTTGATAAACCGTCTCGTCGGTCAGACAGGTATCGCTCGGAAAGCACGCGGCGCTTGCTCGAGCTCTCGCGTTTGACGAGAGCGAGACCCTGTCCCACAGAGCGCTAGCCTGATCGTTGAGCTGCAGCTAGTGACACGTCCTGACGCGGTGGTGAATGAAGGTTCAGCAGGGTCCTGACAACCGAGCGCTGGGTCGCCAGCGAGTGGCAGAGAAGGTGACTGGTAATGTCCTGCGGTGCAAGGATGAGAGGAGCCTGCTTAGCCGTCCCGAGCGCTGCGAGAGGAGAGATGTCAAGTACTGAGCGGCAATGTACTAGATTGCTCTAGAGGGGGTTTTGACCCGTCATCTCCTACTGTAGAAGGCGACATAAAAAGACACATCCCCCTCCTCGCCAATCCATCTCCACCGTGATCTCCTCTTGAACGAAAGGCCGGCTCGAATGGACTCCCCGAGGGACGATCTAGGAGGGCGGCATACGGATCAGCTCCCTCTCGCAAAGCTAGATGTCACCCTCGCTCTTCGACTCACGGGTTCAACATCGAGTTCTCGCTGGTGTACGGCCACTGGTAGTTGATTCCGCTGAGCGATGCCGTCGAACGCGTACTAGGTCCTCTGCCCGTTGAAGAAGGGGCTGGGTGTCAGTCTCGAAGCCTGGTTCATGAAAAGAGTTGGACTCACACGTCAGAGAACGAAGAGTCTCGAGCCCGTGCGGGCCAAAGACGACTTCTAACCGCTCCAGGGAGGATGTTGAAGGCGGGAGGGAGTGCGGGACCGCTTGTGAAAAGGAAAGTGGACGAAGAAGCGGACGAAGAGAAAGAGAAAGAGAGAGCGACGCTTCGAGCCAAAGTCTTGCTCGCTCGCGTTCCCTTATCTTGATCCTCGGACTGCCGCGGTCGAGAGCTTTTCGCCACCTGACTTGTCGTGGGGTTCGCTTTGTCATGCTCTTGGCTCCCCGCGTGGACGGTGGTGAGCTGACGCAGCGCCAAGTCGGATTGTCCGCGGAGGCGGGCGAAGACGGCAGTAAGCGTAGGGGACCTCGCAGCCCTCCGAACGAGCTTGAGCATGCCGCCTCGCACATTGCGGAAGCAAGATAGTGCAGGGCTGCCATGTAGGGTCGGCGTAGAAGGAGCGAGCGTAGCGGCAATTGGTTACTGCAGTCCGCTGGTTGATGCAAGAACGGGACTTGGCAGTCCCGAAATTCCGGCTAGATGGACTCGACGGGTCGCAGCAATGCGCGCACTCGAGTTTATTTGACAAGCTTTGCTAGGTCCTAGAGCCGTGATCATGCGAGGATGAAAGCGCGATTTCTGTAACATTCGGTCCGGAGCAGCAGATCGGACGCGACTGCCCTGAGCGCCGGCGTGACCCCTCCCCCTTCTACGTTGCTGGGCTAGCGAGACCTTGAGCGTGGACTTCTGGAGCGGAGGCAGTGGTCGCGTTTCGATGACAGCCGCGGCGTCGTAGCTGGCGATCGGTGATTGGTGATGCGCTCGGTACGCGACTGTAGAGGGGCCGAGCAAGCATGGGAGCCTTGAGGCGTCACTCCACCACCTGATACGGTGTTACGGCACTCGACGCGGTCTTCCGGAGGGCTAGCTGAGGCGTATGGACGAGTCAAAAAAGGGCGAGCGTCGAAATATACTGCTAGATGTTCCATCTAGCCATCGGCGAACTTCGCCCGTTCTGTCGCACGTGACCGCACTGATCTATTGCCGACGGGATCAGTGACGTGGCCTTTTTTCGAATAGAAAGGGAATAGAGCGTCGTGGATTAGCATTTGTCGAGAGTGCGTCAAATCACGCGAGAGGTGCGGACGCTCTCGTCAACCAGGCCGCTGACAGTCAGCACTCGTGTAACTCTTGCCTATACAAGGTCGCGGCACATCGCTCATAGCCAGTACTCTCGCAAGCGCCTGCTCCCGTCCTGTGAGGTGCGGCAACTCGACAGACCGCCACTTGCGCCCAAACAGCGTTTCCGGCTCTATACAGTCAATTCCCCAGACCATCATGGCAGGGCGGAGCGGCAGCACCGCTCCTACACTGCCTGCGCACCCGGCGCCGTTCTCGTTTGCGCCGCGGTCGCCGCCGCCGCCGTCACCGATACCGGCTCACCTGACCTCGTCGGCAGCCCGTTCGCCTTCGCAAAGCCGCGTCTCGCCGTCTCTGGCCGCACCGGACGCTGCAGTCTTGTCAGCCTCCCTCTCTCAGCTATCCCAACACCTGGGCCCGCGCGATTTCTCCCACGGAGCGGGCGGGAGCGGCAATTCCGAGACGGCGTCAGGTTCGGCCGCTCTCAACGACGACGCGATGCAGGGGATTATCCTCCGCAACAGCCCGGATCCGGACCACGAAGGCGAAAGGTCAACCGGAATGGACGTTGAGGACGAGCTCAGGAGGGGTCCGCCGACGTCGGACACCCCCGGCGGAGACTGCAAGAACGTCTGCGTCCGTCATGCCCGAATGGCAAACGGCGCGACCAACCTTATGCTGCAAAAGGTGAGTAGTGTGAGTATAACCTCATCCGCAAATTGTGCTGATGACAAAGCGCACGCTTGCAGTCTATCGAGAACCTCGGCTCGCACGAGCAGCAAGCGGTGAACACAATCTGGAGCCTCTTCTCGGCCGCTCCCGCCAAGCGTCGCCTGTTGATCTTGCGCGGTCTCCTCACGATCGCCTGCCCCTCTCAGCTCTCTTTTCTGCAAGAAGCGCTCGCCCTCGAGATGCGCATCGACCCGGTCGAAGTCCTCCCGCGCGAAGTCACGCTCAAGGTGTTTGGCTACCTCGATGCCATCACGCTCGGTCGGGCGGCACAGGTCTCGCGGGCGTGGAAGGGTATGGCCGACGACGACCTCCTCTGGCGGACCATGTGCGAGCAGCACATCGAGCGCAAATGCGAAAAGTGCGGCTGGGGCCTGCCCCTCCTCGGCGAACGGAGGCGGAAGGCCCGTCTCGCCATGAACGCCTTGCCGTCGAGTCGGGCCGGAGAGACGAGTCGCGGGCGCGACAGCGACGTCAAGCGCATGCTCGAAGACACCGTCACGTCGGCTGCTCAGGCACATGCCGAGCACGCCCAGCTGCATCACCTCGATGGATCTGCGCTCGACGCCGCCGGAAGCGCCATGCACGTCGACTCGGCTTCGGCTTCTGACTCGCATCGTCATAAGCGAAGCAAGACGAGCTCGCCCGTTCCCTCCCGCGCGCAGTCGCCAAACGGCAGGCCGTCTCGTCCAGCTTATCCCCGACCTGCCCTCGATTCCGGTCCTACTCCGCCCTTGACCCGTCCGTGGAAGCACGTTTACTGCGAGCGCCTCGCCATCGAACGGAACTGGCGGCGCGGAGCGTGCTCCGCTACGGTCTTGTCCGGCCACACCGACTCGATCACTTGCCTTCAAGTCGCCGAGGATCTGCCGCACCCGAATTTCCCGGTCTTGATGACGGGGTCTTGGGACCGCTCGGTTCGAATCTGGAACCTCGAAACCGGCAAGGAAGTCGGCATCTTGCGCGGGCATACTCGCGGCGTTCGCGCGCTGCAGTTCGACGCGCTCAAGCTCGTCACCGGTTCGATGGACTCGACGCTCAAGATCTGGAACTGGCGGACGGGCGAGTGCATGCGCACCTTGCGAGGCCACCGCGACGCCGTCATCTGTCTCACGTACGACAAGCAGCTTCTCGTCTCGGGTTCGGGCGACTCGACGATTCGCGTTTGGGACTTTGGTACGGGCGAGGTCTACTCGTTGCGCGGCCATTCCGAATGGGTCAACTCGGTCGCGTTGTGGGACTCGAAATCGGACGGATGCGAACCGACGTCGGCAGGAGGCACTTCGCTCGGCGCCGATGCGGTCGGAGCGCCCGTCAGTAACCCCGAGCTGGCCAAGCAGTCCGCGATGGGCAAGTACCTCTTCTCGGCTTCCGACGATGCGACGATTCGCGTTTGGGATCTATACACTCGCAACTGCGTCCGCGTCCTATCTGGCCACGTCGCGCAGGTCCAGAGCCTCAAGATCTATATCGTCGGCCCGAACGATGCTGGACAGCAAGCGCAGACCGCCTTCCCGGACTCGCTCCTCGAGCCGCCGGCGCGGACGCCCGCCGAGGAGCGCGAAGAGGAGGAAGCTATGTCCGGCACGTCGACCTCGCGGCCAGACTGCACGGCGAACCAAAGGTTACCCCAAGTTCCCGCTCCAGGCGTTCCGCTCTTTGCTTCGAACACTTCCGCAAATGTCACACCCAATCCTGCTGGTCCCGGAACCCGTCAAAACGATTTCGAGTTCCCGCTCGACAAGAAGCCAATGGTGGTCTCGGCGTCGCTCGACAACACCGTTCGCGTCTGGAACGTCGAGAAGGCGCAATGCGTCCGGCAGCAGTTCGGCCATCTCGAAGGCGTCTGGAGCGTCGACGTCGACAAGTTGCGCATCGTCTCGGGCAGTCACGACCGGACGATCAAGATCTGGGACCGCGACTCGGGCAAGAACTTACACACGATCGTGGGGCACAAAGCAGCTGTGTACGTCCTGCTTGCCTTACGGCTCGACCACGAGCTCTCGCTGACCTTGTCTTGTTGACAGCACGTCGGTCCTGCTGACCGATCAGTCCGTCATCTCGGGCTCCGATGATGGCGAAGTCCGCGTGTGGACTTTTGCGCCCAAGGATTTCCAGGCCACGTCTCGCGGTTAAAGCGATACCTTCGACTTCCTTCGCACGTATCTCTGCTATGCTAGCCCCTTGTCTCTCTCTAGTTGTTGCAATTCATTCGCTGCTTGTTCTTCCTCGAAGTTGCGGATTGCAAAGTGTGACCGTACTGAGACAACAAACATGACCATCGGAAGCGTGGTTCGCCGGATTGTATCATCGTCCGCCCATCATGCCCTTGAGGGCGTCGAGTCCGCCTGCAAGTCCTCCAAGTCCACCAAGGCCGCCGCCCATCATCTTCTGCATCTGCTCCATGGCGTCTGGCCGCGCGAGCATCTCGCGAGCACCGGCAGGGAGCATCGACTGCGCGCAGGCCAAAATCAGCACTGTTCGACGGGAATGAGTATTGCCAGAAAGACTGCCAAACGCACCTGCATCGCCCGCATCTGCGACGGCGTGAGCTTTGACAAGTCTGGCATGCCGTTCGGACCCATGGGCGGCATGCCGCCTGCTGGCATACCTCCCGGTCGGCCGCCCGCACCGCCTCGCGCCGCCGCCATCTTGCCCATCCTGAGAGGCGTTCAAGTCTGGTCAGCAGATAGCGTACGAACGCATAGCGACCGGCTTGAGCTCACAATCCGTTCTTGCCGCCCATTCGCTTCGCCATCTTGGCGAACATGAGATGCTGCGCGAGCAGTTCCTCGACCTCCTGCACGGTCGTTCCGCTTCCCCTCGCCACCCGGAGCACGCGCTTATTCGGCTCCCGCAAACCAAGCGGGTTCGTCGGATCCTGGTTCTCGTCGGCCGGCGTCGCTTTCGCTTTGCCCTTGTCCGCTGCCGTCAGCGCCCCCGAAGCGGTCGGGGCCGGATCGCGGAAGATTGTACCATCGGAATCCAATTCTTCGGCCGTCATCGAGTCAAAGATGAACGCGATCCGCTTCATGCGGCGAGTCGCTTCAGCTTCGTTTCCTCCGCCCATCATGTCCGACATGCCGGGAATCATCGAGGTGAGCTTTGAAAGCGGTCCCCTGTGAGCCGAACACGAATTTGGTTATCAGGTCAAGGTTACGCACGGAGCCGAGCTCTTATTGCCCTGATAAGCGCAAGCTGGTCGACCGACTCACATTCCCATGACCGTGTTGAGCTGTTCCTTCAGGTCCCGGATCGTGAACTCGCCCTTCTCGAGCTTCTTCATCATGTTCTCCTGCCGTTCCGGGTTGGCGAGCGCCATCTCCTGCGCACGCTCGACGAGCCCTTGCATGTCGCCCATCCCGAGCATCTTGGAGATGAACGGCTGCGGCGAGAACTTTTCGAGGTCGTGCAAGTGCTCGCCCGTTCCGATAAAGATGATCGGAGTGTTGGTCGCGGCGACCCTGCGCGATGTGATGAGGCGGATCAGTACCGAGCCCGCATGGTGCCGGCAGAAGAGCGCAACTCACGCAGAGATGGCTCCTCCTCCCTTGGCGTGGCCGTCGAGTTTCGTCACGATGATGGCACCAAAGTTACTCGCGTCCTTGAATGCGCGTGCTTGGTCTTGAGCGGCTTGACCTGCGCGACCGCCCCAAAAAACTGCATGTCAGTCCACAACTCGCGACAGTAAAGCGTTTGACTAAGGCTCTGACATGTCCGGAAAAAGGCGACGCACCGATCGCTCCGTCGAGTACAAGGACCGTCATGTCGGGCTCGACCGCCTCCTGAATCTGGACCATCTCGTCAAACAGCTCGCTCTCCTGTCGGTGCCGTCCGGACGTGTCGACGATGATAACGTCGAACCGCTCGGCGCGGAACTTTTGGACACCTTGCAGCGAGATCGAGACGGGGTCGGTTTCGGTATAGCTGTACGCGCGAGATAAGGACGACTCAGGGTCTGATCCTCCTGGCAAGAAAGCGGAAGCCATGAGATTGTCAGGCAATGGGCGTACCTGCCGAAGAAGGGGACTTTTGCGCGAACGGCGTTCTGCTTCAACTGGTCGAAAGCGCCGGCTCGGAAGGTGTCGGCGCAGACGAGTGCGACCTTGAGTCCCCGCCGCTGGTAGTGTGTCGCGAGCTGCAACGCAAAGATGCGTCAATCTGACTGCGGAGGGGCACAGTGAAAGCGAGAGGAGGGGTAGACTGACTTTGGTACAGGTGGTGGTCTTGCCGGCTCCCTGCAGACCGACCATCATGATGACCTGCGACTTTCCCTTGACCGGCTGCGCTTGGAACTCGTCAGTTGCAAGTCTCATCGAATGAAGACGAGCGCGCGGGGCCTACGTTGAAAGCGGGCGGGGCGCTATCGCCCGGGTCGACGAGGGCGACCAACTCGTCATAGATCGCCTTGTGGATCAACTGTTTCGCCTTGTTCCCTTGCATCGCGTCGCCACCCTGACCCTGTTTCGCCTGCATCTCTTCGAGTTGGGGCAGGACGAGTTGCTTGACGCGGTCGCGGCACCGTTTCACGAGCAAGACGTTGACGTCCGATTCGAGCAGGGCGGCGCAGACTGATTTGAGGACAGCATCGAGGGCCTGTTCAGGAGACGTGTGTCACATCGGCGTCAGTTCCGGGAGGAGAGAGCGCGGGTGTGTGTAGGCTTGACTTGGCGAAAGAGGCACTTACGGGTTCATCGATCGTCGTCTGGCCGTTGACAGACTGGATCGCCTGATTCAGCCGTCGTCCGAGGTCCTGAAGCACCATTTCTACCAGCGGGCGAGAGGAGTGCGTAGAGTAGAGAGAGGGCGCGTTAAAAAGGAATCGCCCACGCCCGCGACGAGCGGGGTGGAGCCGATCCGGGTTGTGGACTCTATCGCTCAGACGTACACTCTCTCGGGTTGCTCTCTCTTTTGCAGTAATCACGAGCATGAAATACGACGGCCGAACACTTTCGCCGGAAGGAAGGACACGGACAGGTCTTTTATCAGTGCGGAAAAATCACCCTCCAAGTGACTCCTCGCCACCGGACCCGACGCCCGCCCGCACCGGCGAAACGGGTGGATCAGACGCAAATGCCGCTGGTGCCTCTGCCTGTACAGAATCGCCGCGCCTGTAGCGACCGCGCCGCTTGCGCCCTCAGACGCCACGCTGAATGCAGTCCGGGCCACCGCCCTGATCTGGAGGCTACATGTCCGCGGCGGCTCGTCGAGAACCGGCCGAGGTACGTGGGGTGGATCACATACGGTAAATTCAGTCCGAGTGCCCGCCGGGGGAGTCTTCACATCGACGGTAGGCGCGAGGGGAGAGGGAATAGTCGCGCGGCCGCGCCTTGATAGCTTCGCAACCAGACTTGGTTCGCGGATTGATGATGCGCAATCTCGAGCAAATGAACGGTGGGACCCAGAAAAGCAGCTCTGGGTTTCTCGAGCTGGCTATGCTGCGATGGGAGAGCAGCGGTTCACGCGAGGGATGACACGCGTACAAGCGCGGGCGCGGGTCGCGGCGAGCTGCAGCATTGACGACCTCGCATCCTAGCGTGCGACCAGTTGCACAACACACAGAAGCAGCGAGATTGAGAGTCCGCAAGCGTCGGACGACGTGAGGGAGATCGAGGGAGAGGAAGGCAAGACGCCCAGGGGGAAAGTGGAGCGGGAGCAAGGGGAACCCCAGTATACGCAGAGCAGTCCACTCGAGAGTTGTAAGCACGCTTGTCCGAGCTGGCTCGCAGTCCTAGTGCACGGGGAGAGAGTAGACGACACCAAATCGACGCTGCCAGCCAAAGTCGACCCCGACCGTCAGCCGCTCCCTCTCTTCCTCTCCACGCACGCATACGCAAGGCTAGTGCAGGCCACACTGCAAGCTCTTCGAGGACTATGGCCGACATCAGTCCCGCCGGCGGTGACTCGCCGCGTCAGCAAGGCGACAGCGACGTCGACATGCAACCTCTCGACTCGGACTCGCGCCGTCGCAAGAACCGCGTCTACGACGACGAAGACGCAGACGATGACGACGACGATGAAGGGATCGACCTCAGACCGGGCGCGGGGTCTCCAGGCGATAGCTCAGAGGAGGAAGAGACCGACTCGGAAGAGGAACGCGAAATCAGAAAAGGTATACTTACACTGTCTAGAGCCTCAGGCAGGAGCGCAGTCACGCTAGAAGGCTCTCACGAGCTAACTGGCATCGAGCGGACTCTTACACCGGGCTTGACAACGGCCACCGCATCAAGTTCTCCCGAGACTGACCCCACTCCGCGTTTTTCCTCCCAACTCTACAGGATTCATTGTCGACGAGGACGAGTCAAGGAGGCGCAGGCGACACCGCAAGAAGAAGCGCAGTCGCAAACATGCCAAGACTGAAGAGGGCGACGAGGCCGCCGGAGACGGCGACGAAGGGTCGAGTCGGAAACGCCGCAAGGATAGCGACGACGGTACGTTCAGCGGACTCGAGTCATGCTCGCGCGCACTCTCCTCGAGATTCAGCCAGCTGACAAACTCGCCACAATGCACAGAGGACGAGGCGCTCGACGAGGACGACCTCGAGCTGCTGCAGGAGAACTTGGGAATCCGGAGGAGTAAACCCAAGGTGCGCCGGGCGCGAGACTGCACTCGTTCCCTTGATCGACTCGATGACTGACGAGTGACGCGCCACTCTGCGGGCACAGGGCAAACTCCGCCGGTTGCGCCGCCGTCGCTCGGTCGGGTCGGACGATGACGCCGCCTCACCGCCGCGCGGTCTGAACGACATCTTTGCCGACGACGACGCCGCCGCCGACCAAGTCGAGAACCTGTTTGACGCCGACGAGATGGCCGGCTTCATCGAGGACGACACGGACGACTCGCGGTCCCAAGCCGGCGACTCGGACGAGGACCGCGATGACGCGCGCGAACGGAGGAACCGGAAGCAGAAGGAGCGCGAACGGAGGAAGGCCGAGAGCGCCGCGAAGCGCAAGCGAGGCGGGCTCGGAGGCGGGCGCCTCGAAGGTGTTTCGGTCGAGGCGTGGCAAGAGGTCGCCGAGGTGTTTGGCAACGGGCAGGAGTATGCCTGGGCGATGGACGACGAAGACGAGGACGAGCCGAAGCCCAAGGACCTCAAGGATGTGCGTACTGATGAACGATCTCGACCAATAAGCGGCAGAACGGCAAGCTGACGTTTCCGCGCACCTTTGCTAGATCTTCGAGCCGTCCGAGATTGCGTCGCGCATGTTGACCGAGGCGGACGAGAAGATCCGGACGACCGACGTTCCCGAACGCCAGCAACTCGCCTCGGTCGGTCTGCCCGCGTTTGACATCAATGATGAGGGCGACTTGCAGCCGTTGATCCCGGAACGCGAGATCGCTGCGGCCGCGATCTGGGCGAGCGACAAGGTCTCGCGCGAGGCGACTCAGTCATTCCTCCTCCGCGACGCGGACGGGAACCAGTCGCCCTTGTACGAGCCCTTCATCAAGGCGGTTGAGGCGGTCCTTCGGTTCATTAACATCGACCTGCTCGAACCGCCGCACATCTGGCACCACCGGTCCGACCACATCATTCACGCGCCGCCCGGCGAGCAACAGGCGCTCCTCCTCCACGAGCACGACCTGTGGAAGCTCGCGTCGCTCAGCATCAGGTACCGCGCGTTGATGGCGCGCCGGAAAGAGTTTGAGGAGCAGTACCGCCCGTTGCAGACGCAGGACTTGCACCTCGCCGAGATCCTCGAACAGGCGGGCAGTGTCGAGGACATGATGGACGCTCTCGGGTGGCTGTCGCTTCGGTACGGCGACGAGCTCGCGCACGCGAAGCAGGCCAAGGTGGAGGATCAGGACGGTGCGGACGCCTTGCAGCAGCAGCAGGTCGGCGAGGACGGCTTGCCGCTGCCTCAAGCGGCGGCGGCGGCGGCGGGAAGTGGTGCGGCGGGTCCGAAGCGGATGAAGCGCGCCGTTCGGGACAACGAGTACGACACGGCGCGCAAGAGCGTCGTCAAAAAGTTTGCCGACGTGCGTCACAGTGGTCTCATCTCCTTCGTGCCCTTGCTGACCTTCCCTTTGACGCCACAGCTGGTCGGCATGTCGGTCGCCGAGGTCGCCATGGACGTCAGCATGCAGCAAAAGACGAATTTCCCGGACGACCCGGAGAAGAGTCCGCTCGACCTCGCAGACGAGTACGTCGTCGCGCCCGACTTCCCCGTCAAGGAACGCGTCATCGAGGGCGCCGAGACGCTGCTTGTGACTGAGTTCGGGCACGAGCCGATCTTGCGCAAGGAGGCGCGGCGGTACGTCCGCGACTTTGGCGTCGTCTCGGTGCGCCCGACCGCGACGGGCCAGTCCAAGATTGACCGCCTGAACCCGTTCTACGTTAGTCTCTTCATCTCTTGGCGGAGGCATGTTCGGACTGGATTAACCTGAGATCGCTGGTTCACCACCGCAGGCGTTCAAATACTTGAAGAACAAGCCTGTTGCCGAGTTCATGCGGTCGCCGCAGTGGATGCAGATCCTCGCCGCCGAAGCCGAGGGCCTCGTTCAGAGCGAGATCACCTTGCCCGAACAGGCGCTCGAGAAGTTCCTCGGCGACCTGCAGCGGATCTACCTGTCCGACTTTTCATCGACGATCGCCGACGAGTGGAACGCCCTCCGCAGCAAGATCCTCGACCGCGCATCGCGCGAGCATTTGTTCCCCCAGGCGATCACTTGGGCTCGGAATATGCTCAAGGAAGAGTCGGAAGATGTGATCGGCGCGGCGTGCAAGGACAGGCTGGAAGCGGTGCGTCCACGGGATCGGTATGAGCGTACTCGACCATCCGCTGACTTTCCTCTCATCCGAATGCAGCGACTTGACGCGGCGCCATACAAGCGTGCCGACGATACGATGGAAGCTGGCCAGGTCCCCTCCGTCTTGGCGATTTCGAGCGGGCGCGGTGACCCGAAGCGCGACTCGGTCGTCGGCGTCTTCCTCGATACGGACGGTCACTTCCGCGAGCACATCAAGATCGACAACCTGTTCGACCCGGAAGAGAAGCAGCGCGAGGCGTTTACCGATCTGCTCAAGCGTCGGCGACCGCAAGTCGTCGTCGTCGGAGGTTACTCCTCTGCGACGATGCAGCTTCTGGACAACTTCCGCAACTTTGCGGCCCGTGTCACTCAAGAGCTCCTCGACGAAGGTGTCGAAGACGACAACGAGCTCGATGAAGGGTTCGACGCGACCGAGACGGCGGCTCGGAAGGCGAACCGCGCAGCTTTCGAATCCACGTACGTCCACGACGAAGTCGCCCGGATCTATCAGAACAGCGCGCGCGCGACACTTGAGTTCCCCGATTTGTCGACTCTCGGCAAGTACTGCATCGGCTTGGCGAGGTACGCGCAGAGCCCATTGAACGAGTACGCGGCTCTCGGTCAAGACCTCGGCGCTCTCAGCTACAGCCCGAATCAGAAATACGTGCGCACCCTTTCTCCAAGCTAGACCGGTGGCTTTTGTGAACTGACGGCCCCTCACCAATAGCTGTCGAAGGAGAAGGTTGACCAATGGCTCGAGCGAGCGCTCATCGAGGTCACAAACCGTGTTGGCGTCGACATCAATCGCTGTGTTCGGAGCACGTACTACGCGCACCTGCTGCCGTACGTGTCTGGTCTCGGTCCTCGCAAGGCTGAGGCGCTGCTCAAGAAGATCAACGGAATTGTAAGCTGGACCGAACTCCCAGGACGATCCCGAGCATCACACGCTTACGCGATTTGCGCGATCTCGATAGGGCGGCACATTGTCCACCCGGCAAGGCTTGGTCCTTCACGGCTTGACGACGAAGAACATCTTTGTCAACGTTGCCGGCTTCCTCCGCATCCGGCAAGACGACCTCGACGCCGACCTCGGCCGCGATGCCGAGAACTCGGAGGACCCCGACCCGCTCGACGACACTCGCATTCACCCCGAAGACTACGATGTCGCGCGAAAGATGGCAGCGGACGCGATGGACTATGACGAGGAAGATCTCGAAGGCGCGCCGCCGTCAAAGGCAGTTCTAGACCTGTTCAACGACGACCCCAGCAAGCTGAACGATCTCGCCCTTGACGAATTCGCTGCCGAACTTACCAAAGTCCTCAACGCGCCGAAGCGCTTCGTCTTGTACAAGATCCGCGAAGAGCTGCAGCAGCCCTTCAGCGAGAAGCGCTCCGAATTCAAGGTGCCGAGTGCCGAGGAGCGCTTTACGATGTGGACCGGCGAGACCAGACGGACGCTCGACGCCGGATACATTATCCCCGTCCGGGTCATTCGCGTTTCTCAAGACGAGTCTGTTGTCGTCCGCCTCGACTGCGGCATCGACGGCATGGTCGGCCATGAGTACCGGACGGACGGACAAGTCCTCACTCGCTTGACGCCCGGCCAGACGCTGCAGGCGATGGTGATGAAGGTCGACTACGACGCCTTGCGAGTCGAGCTCACGACTCGCGAGTCTCTTCTGCAAGCTGGCGATCTTGCGCAGCGGCAGGTGACGACCGACACCTGGTTCGACACGGCTGCGGCGCAGGCCGACCAGCAAGTCGCCGCCAAGTCCTCGCAAAAGAACGCGGCAGGGCGCGCGAAGCGCGTCATCAAGCATCCGAACTTCCAGGACATCAGTGCCGGCAAAGCCGAGGAGTTCCTCGCTGGCATGCAGCGCGGCGATTGCGTCATCCGTCCGTCCTCGCGCGAGGACCACCTCGCCGTCACCTGGAAAGTGGACGAGGGCATCTACCAGCATCTCGGTGAGTACTTGTTCTTCCCCGCGCTCGTCTCGAGCTTGTACTGACGACCAGATGACTGCCGCTCAGCTGTTCACGAGCTCAACAAGCCGAACGAGTACTCGCTCGGCACTCAGCTCCGCGTATCCGACAAGCACCGTTACTCCGATCTCGACGAGCTCATCGACGCGCACATTAAGCAGATGGCTCGCAAAGTCACCGAGCTTACGTCGAACGACCGCTTCAAGGGCAGCCAGGAGAGCCTCGACAAGTACCTGACGACGTGGACTTTGGCGAACCCGGGCAAGAGTATCTACGCCTTTGGCTGGAACTCGGATCGGAAGAAGGCCGGTCAAGTTGTCCTCGGCTTCCGCACGAACGAGCGCGCGCCAATCTCGCGTTGGGTACGTCGAGTTGCTGACGATAGCCATCCGGTTCAGTCCTGACCGCCTCCCTTCTTCCGCACAGGATGTCGCGATTGTGCCCGAGGGCTACATGCTCAAGGGACAAGTGCACGGCGACGTGCAGTCCCTGGTGGGTTCTGCTCGGTCCGGGTCCTCCCAGGCAGAGCCGACGCTGACGTTCCCTCCGACTCACGCAGGTCAACGCCTTCAAGCACGCCTACCAGTACAGCATGCAGAATGGGCCCCGAGCGGGCGGGGCTGTACCGCCCCAGACAGGCTACGGCGGACGGACGCCCGGTTACCCAGGCGCGCCGGGTTCGCGAACGCCGAACCCGGCGATGCAGCAAGGCCGCGCGACGCCGATGGGTGCTGGCGTTCCGGCGCCTGGCGGCTACGGCGCTGGCTACTACAGTGGTGGCCGGACGCCGATGAACGGATACAGCGGAGGTCGCACGCCGATGGGCGGTCCCGCGCAAGGTGGCTATGGCGGACCGCCGCAGTCTGGTATGGGCTCTGGCCGGACACCACTACCGCCTTCCTATCGCTGAGCTTTCCCTGAATTGATTCCTCCGTAATTCCGTCGCCCTGTTGTAAATGATCGCGAGATGGAAATGAGTAGCCCTTGCGCGCATCACTGTAAAAGCTCTCGTTGCATCCGGCTCCCCGCACTTGAGACAGAGAGAGAGCGCGTTGTAACGAAAGCGGTGGTACAATTCTAACTGTCGGCAACAGCGAATGCGGCAGGACTGATGCGCGCAAAGGTAAAGACGGAAGGGGTATCGAAAGGAGGCAAAGGAGGCAGAAAGGCGAAGAGCGGACTAGATCAATACACTAGGCGAAGCCTTGCGGCAGCCCGCGGTGAACGAGACCCCGGCCCATGCGCGGCGGCACCGGTCGCGATGAGCTTGCCGGAGAGAATGGCCGGCTCGACGTACGCGGTAGCGAATGTGGAGGTGACGAGAAGCTCGGACGTGGCGAGGCTTGCGATGGAGGCAGAGTCTCGTCGAGCTCGTTGGCAAAGTCTTGCCACGAGATGAGCCCGCGCGAGTCGCGCTTCTTGCGGTTCGCGGCGCTGCGCTCGGGCAAGTCTTGGACCTCGTGCTCGTCGACCTCGTCGACGCTATCGAAATGCACTTTGCGACCGAACGTGACGTCGTCGCTTGCGTCGCCGATCGAAGATGCTGCCGTCGACGCTGTCGCGACACTCCAACGCATCGAGTCGCGGTCGAACCGCGAGCCGCCGGACGAGCTCGTCGCGCTCGAGCGTGTCGAGCTCGCTGTCGAGTAGCGCGCTTCGCACGATCGGGTTTGGCGCATGGCGACTGAGGCCGGAGAAGAAGAGGGGGAAGAGCTGATCGGGAACGAGGTGAAGACGCGGCGCATCGGCGGCGTCTTGTAGGCCGATTGCTGCAGCGAGGTCGGCAGCGCAGGTACTGGCGGAACCTCGTGCGGCGCGTCGCGCTGAGACCGCGCGACGGACCGCAAGGATGCGGAGGACTTTGGCCTCGGAATCGTCGGAAAGGGCGCTACTCGGCGGTGAGGATACCGCTCGTCGAGGACCGACATGGCGGAAGAGGACGAAGTGGATGGTGTCGGGCTCGTTGGCCGCGGTGGCGGGGCATGGTCGCGAATCGTCGAGTTTGACGGAGCCGGACGCAAAGGCGAACGAGTCGGCACGGCCGGCTTGGCAGCGATGGACGGCAAGATGCCGTCCAGTTCGTACGCCTCGAGGATGGCGTCAATGTCGAGGTCGGCAATGTCGGTCTGCGTGAAGGAAGGCCGGCGCGAACGCCGTTGCGTGCGCGGGGAACGGCTCAGGCGAGTGGAGTTTGGCGAAGGCGACCTCGAGCGCGACGCATTGTCCGCGCGGTAGTGCATTGAGCGCCAGGGCTTCGGAGAACTGTATATGGCTGCAGCGTCAGATGCTGCGTTCTGCAGGAAAGACGCGGTCTCCGAGCGAGGCTGCTCACCCCGGTCGAGCTGTCTCGCACTCTTCCACGGTCGGAAATCCCCAGTCCGACCTGGCCGACCGCTGCGAGTTTTCGCGCGACATGGCGGGTGACTGGGTCAGGAACGGATCGTTGAGTCGCGAGATCTCGAGTTCGAGCTGGTCGAGCAAGTCGAGGCAGTCGGTGTCCCGCTCGTCATCTCCCGACGTCGAGCTCGCCGTACTCAGGCTCGGGGTCGATGCTGAAGCAGCCGAAGCGAGACTCGACGACGACGAGTACGGCGTCGCTCGCGCTGATGCGGTGAACTTGTCGTCGGCCAAGACCCGCGGAGGAGTCGAAGCAAACGAAGCCGGGTCAAACAGCGGAGTCGACGACGAGGGCATGTTGGTCTGCTCTGCCTTGCGTTGTATCTTCTGCCTTGTGCGTCGAGGGGACTGCGCCTGCGTCGGAGTTGCGCGAGGTCGAGTCCGCGTCGTAAACTTTGTTGCGACTGGTCGAGTCGAGAACCGGCGAAGAGTTCGAAGTCTAACAGCCGCAGAGAGGTGAAAGGCAGAGCGTGAACGCTGCAGTTGACGGGTGCTCGCTGTGACGGGAACTGCCGACTGCGGTCGCGTTCGGTGTGAAGGAGCGGCTGCAGCAGCAACTGCAACTGCACGACGGCGACTCGGACTTCGCGAACCGTTGACAGCGAAGGCGTGTCTCGGCGCGAAGCCGCAGTCGACGCGCATCCGACCGGGGAACCCAAATCTCCTCAAGAATATCTCGCAAAAGTCAAGCGTAACGCTAGAGCTGGCTCGTTCTTTCGGTTCTTTTGCAGCAAACGAGACACTTCGTCAAACATCGACATGGAAAACGCGGGTCAAAATGAAGTGGCTCGCAGAGCGTGGACGACGCACAGCAATGGCTCTCGGAAGCCGGATGCGCGAACCGATGAAAAAGGAAAAAAAAGTTAAACCCCGCACTATGCGTCGCGTCGCCAATTAAACATCGACGCGTCAAAGGGGCTTCATGCGTCGTACGGCACGTCTTCGGGCCGGCAGCTGACCTTTCAGCTGCAGCTGCTGCTGTCCAGCTGGCATATGCATGTCACGTTTTCGTGATCCGCGTACGCGGTCGAGCTCTGGAAATGAGATACCCATGAGGCAAAGTGCAGGAGAAAATGCTCAGAGATTACACAACAAAGGCACTGCGGGTACTGCTATAGAGTTGCGGATGGTTCATACTGAGGTGATGAAGCGTGGCGGAGAGAGTAGACCAAGCGGACCGAGGGAAGCGTCCCTCGTCAAGCTTCATCGTCCTCGCCTTGCTCGACTTCGTCTTCATCTCCCAACTCGTCGTCGCCGACCGCGACATCGCCGCCAACACCGCTGCTCACAGCTACCCCTCCATCGACGGAGATCGCGTCTGCCGTTCCGGCCGCAGCCTCGTTTCGCGCGGCCCTGTTTTTCGCCCTGGCGGCGGCCTGTTTCTCGGCGCGTTGTGCTCGCCGTAGCGCGTTCTTGCCCGACGCACGCTGCATTTCCTGCGCTCATGAACACCGAGAGTCAGCATCGTGCCATTAGCCAGCACACAGCGGACGAGATGGACTTGCGCGATATTTCACGAGGTACACCTTGAGGACCTCGGCGTACATGTCGAATCCGAGGGTCGACATGGCAAACAGGATATCCTCGCCGTTGATCGTCTTGCGCTTCTCGACAGCGCACCGCTCGGCCGCTTCGGACGTGATGAACGAGATGAACTCGGACGTGCACTCTTGCACGCACTCCTTGGCGTCCTTGCTGACTTTGGTCGTGTCGGGAAGGCATTTCTTCATGATCCGGCCGACATTCGCAATTGGCAAGTAGCGCTGCGTGCGTGCACGATAATGCAGCGAAGGCCGCATCGGACAAAGACGGATCGGTAAACATGATGCAAGGCGAAGAGAGAGTAAAGGATCAGTAACACGGCCAGCGCCTCGTCTCGTTCGCTGCCGGATTGAGCTCACGTCTTGTTCCCTGTACATCTCGACCTCGTGCTCCTCGATCTCCCGCGCCGGGGCCAAGTTGGCCTCGACATCGTCGTGCGGTGCGCCGCCGGCTTGGGCGAGAGCAGCCGGACGTAAAGGCGGCAGTGCGCCGCTGGCCTGGGCGTCAGCTTCCATCGCGTACGAAGCTGTGCGTCGTCGGCTAGACCTTTGAGCACCTAGTGCGTCTGTAGGGAGAGCGCAGGTTTGCTTGTGGGGTGAGCCGATGAAGATTGACGACACCTCCCCTCAGTGCACAGCGGCTTCGCCCGAGATGAGCACCTGGGGCGCTTCGTCTATAGCCTTTAAGCTGATGCAAAGGTATACGTGCACATTCGTCAGTGGTATCCTCCCTCGCTACGACCTTATCGAGAGCTCCGATTGGCAAGCTGTCCTTTCGCGCATGCCTTCGCTGCGCGCGCGTGGCGCCGTTGGCCATTCTCGTGCTCTCACGGCGGTTGAGCGTCTCCCTGGGGCACCAGCACTTCGGACGTAGCGGTGGTGTTGCCCTGTTCGAGCTCCTGCGAAAGAAATGCTCCAAGCTGCGGAGTGGCTCACCCTCGCTCTTTCCCGCACTCCCGCTCGCACCTCGCACGGACCAACGCTCGTTCCCTTCCGGCGCTAGTGTGTCTCGGCCGATTGCTCATTGTCCGTCTTGCGTTCGTGCGGGGATGAACTTGATCCTGGACCGACGAGCTTGCCGACGCTCTCGAAACACGAGCGGAGAAGGGACATCTCACGCGTTTTCCGGGCGCGGCTTTCCGACCCATCCTGTCCCCCCAGATCTGGCACGCAGCGTGTCGCTGTGTGCGCGTTAATCCGAATTCGCTGAACAGGCGCGAATCGCAAGACTATCCTCCTGCCAGATTCCGCAGCTTTCCGTCGCTTACGCCGGACCTTCGCATCCGGATCGCACTTTGCATGGCCACTGCCGTTATCGCAACTCCGCCGGCTCTTTCGGGGTCCATTACGGATCTTCACGATCTCGACTTGGATGAGCTCCTCGAGGTATTTGAGGAGACATTCGAGAGTTGGCACCGGCCTCCCACGAAGCCCTGCGACTCTCGAGTTGCCAGCAACTTGGCCAACGAGCGCGGGGTGAGCGTGGACGGGTGCGTTGAACGTGTCGCAGGAACACGCTCGACCAGGACGCTACTTTCGGCGGGAGCCACGAGCCGCACCGGCGAGACTGGTCCCCATGCGTCTTCACGACCCGTTCAAAACACCCACCTCTCCTCGATTCGGCCGCCCAGAGACGCGAACACGGAAGCGTCCACCCAGCCGCCGCTCGGTGGCTTCGACGCCTCGTCCGTGAGCGATATCGACCTCGACCCTGCGATCGAAGCTTTCCTCGGACCGAGGAGGCCGTCCCACTCTTTGGCATTTGTCTCTCCCCATGCTCCGATACCAATTCCGATGCACTTCGCCGCCCTCGACGACTTTTTCGTGTCAGCCAGAACCTCATACTTCCCCGACGTTCCTCACGAGGGCTTACCGACGACAACGCTCGCCGCGGGCTTGTCGCAACCACAACCCGCCACCGAGCTTCTCGAGCCTCTATCGCCTCTCCCTCCTCGCCCCGAAACTCGCGCAAGTACGATCCGACATCGTGTACAGTCTGATAGCGGGCTCGGCTCTACAGAAGACCACGACGCCGTCTCGTTCGTCTCAAACTCCAGCTCGAACCGGACGATCAAGACGACAACGTCTGGCTCTGGTTCGACGGGCTCGCAGTCTTACGCGCCATTGGCAATGTATCCCCGACCTCCGCCGTCGAAAGCGAGCAAATCTGCCATCTATCCGAAGCCGCCGCCGCCGCCGTCGCTGCCAAACGTCGAGGAGAAGCGCACGCAGGTTCCGCCGTCCGGCGGCAAGACAACGCTCGGTCTGCGCTGGAGGAAGGTGGAGAGATAGCGATCCGCTGTAGCGGGAGCGGCTCCGAGAACAAGGGAGGACGCCCTGTGAATCCGGAGCAGGTCCGCGAGCAGTGCCGTGACAGCAATATTGTATGCATGACTTTGGCACTTTTCGTCAATCAGTCGCTTTGTCTCGAAGATTCAATAACAAAGAATCTTCTCGCCTGAAGACCAGCACCGTGGACGAGGAAGTGAGTGGTAAAAAGAAGTCAGCCTCACCTGCTCCGGAATTCTCCCGACAGCTGCTCCTCCCTTCGACCATACCGCCGTCATGCTCGTCTCTGCCTGGCTGGTCGGACTCTTACCGACGCTGGCATTCGCTGGCTCGGTCAAGTACGACAAGTACCGCTCGATCGCGCAGCGGAACGGCGGCCTCGTGTCACTCGACTCGGCCGGCTACGACGACTTGCTCGCCTCGCCGCGGGATTACTCCGTCTCGGTGGTCCTGACTGCGCTCGGAGATCAGATCAATTGCGGTCCCTGCAGGTGCGTTCCCGGTGGCAGCCCCGCCCGACGAGACTCTGGCTTTCGGCTGACGACGAAACATGACCCTCGACAGGATCCTTCAACCGGAATACGCGCAGCTCGCGAAGCAGTGGCACACTGAGAAGAAGAGCGAAGACGAGGATCACATCTTCGCATACCTCGACTTCCAGAATGGCGCCGAGATCTTCCAGCGGGTCAGTCTCTTTGCCCCCACACGCTCGCCATGCCCGAGCCCTCCTGCCTGCTCCAAGCTACAAAGCAAAGCTGACCGCGCCTATTGTACAATGTTTGCAGCTGGGATTGCAGACCGCCCCCACCTTCCAGCTCTTCATGCCGACCGAAGGCCCGAGGGCGACCAAAAAGTCTGGCGCAGAGGTCATCGACTTTACCCGCACGTAAGCCCACAAGCCTCCCCCTCCGTTCAGGCTGGTCGGTTCATAGCCGAGCTAATTATCCTTCCCCGAACAGCGGCTTCCAAGCCGACGCGATCGCGAACCAGCTCCGGTTGCAGGCCAAGTTGCCGAGCCTGAAGTACTCGCGCCCGGTCGACAAGCTGCAGGTCGCCAAGAATGTTGCTTTGACGTTCTCGGGCTTGTTCTCGACTTGGCGCCTCTTCCCTTACATCCGCGTCGCTCTCGCTCAGTGCTACATCTGGTCCTTCCTCGGACTTGTGAGCCCCCCTATTTCGTCTCGGTCTCGCCCCGACTCCCACCACTTTGCTGACGCCTTCTCGCATGGTAGTTCACAATCCTCTTCATGACCTCGGGCTACATGTGGTGCCAGATCCGGCGACCGCAGTACGCGCAAGGAGGTCGCGATGGCCAAGTTAGCTACATCGCTGGTGGCTATCAGAACCAGCTCGGAGCAGAAGTCCACATCGTCGCCGCAATGTGTAAGTTGCCCCTCTCGAGCTCACATGTGGTCGATTCGACGACACTGACGATTCTCACATGCAAACAGACGGCATCCTCGGCTTCTCGGTGTACACGCTGGCGTATACCGTCCCGAAGCTGCGCGATCCGGTTCGCCAGCGCCTTGCCATCTATGTCTGGACCGGAGTCCTGATCGCGATGGCGAGCGTTCTGTTCCGAGTCTTCCAGACCAAGCAGCCGGGTTGTACGCTCGTCTCTCGCGCATTACGTCTCTCCCGCATCCAGCTGACAAAACTCTGTCTGTTGCCGAGCAGATCCTTTCAAAATCTTCTAGAGCATGCACGGAATCGCATGCAAAACTTGTCCGACTCATCATGATGTTGCTCTCAGTTTCGTCGCGCGTCTCGAAGGAAATGCTCTCGGAGCGACTTGATTTCCAGACGTGGACAGTTCTCCTTTCAGCCCCCGACCATACTCGGGCTAATGTGACATCTAGCTCAACGAGTGGCTTCTTTCGCAAGCCATCCGACAGGCTGAGTTGTCAGAGGAGTGAAGGAAAAAAGTTTCGCTCCATGGCGTAGTTGGCGTCAATTGCTCCCTACTCCTGCCTTCCCGAGCGCTCGCCCAGCGAGCAAGCTGCCAAGTCCCTGCAGCTCAAAGGGTCGTGCACTCGCTCGGAACGGACCGTCTTGTGCCGCGACAGGCGACAGCTCGCTCGATCCGGCCCTCTGCGGGCAATCGCCGACGCCGCTCCCTCTACCGCAGTCTCGAGGGCCGGTCACGGCTGCGCTACCCCTTAGAACGTCAAGAGCGAGAGTCGCCGCCGGACGGCAGCCTTGCAGAGCGACGCGAAAGGCGCAACGGTCGCGAGTGGGGCGCGACCACCACGATCGAGGACGAGCGGAAGCACCGGCTCACAGCAGGCAGATCCGCGATCTGAACGGCGCAGAAGATATTACAACGTGAGCGACTTCACACATGGCATCAGACCGCTCGGACGACATCGTGTGGTCATTCCGACTGGTTCGGACCCAGAGTGACGATCGAGCCTCGTCAGGCAGAGCGCAACAGGAGCTGACAGACGGCTTTAATCACAGTTGTGCTGCAAGACGTCTCTTCGGAGAGCTACGGGACGGCCGGCAGTATGGCGTACGATTCGCCCGGGTCGCCTCGGATCCAGCAGATCCCGTTGAGGGCGCCGTACCGCTCGGAAAACGCCACCACAAGCCCGCAAGTCTCGCCTACCAATACGACGGCGTCACGGTTCCAGACCGCGCTCGAGTCGAGGCCGTCACGACATGCCTATCACCCGTCGATCTCGTCGGAAACGTCAGATGAGGGTTTCTCGCGCGGGATCAACCCGCACGATTCGTTCATGCCGAACGGGAACCGCATGTTCGACGCATTGCAACGCGAGCTCAGCTTGAAGGAAGGACTGTCGGATCTGGCATCGACCACGAGGAGCGACGACGTCAAGCGAGCGCCGTCGTCGTCTACATTTGACGGCAACTCGGATCGGGACGACACCTTGCGGAATGCACCCAGACCTCGGCGTCGAGCTGGCCCGGTGGAATATAACTCGAGCTCGCTCTACGACAACTCGAGTCACGACGACTTGCCGGAACTCGCGAACGGGCATACCGCCTCTTTCGACAACCGCGATCACGACGTTTCTTCGCGGACATCGCCGACTCTCCCTCTCGTCCCGTCGAGCGATAGCCTCAGCGAGTCGATGAATGGCGGTGATACAGTCAGGACTCGGGAGCGAAGAGCTGGCGAGCGTGTCTTCCCCGCCCCGCTCTTCCTCCGAAGCGATCGGAGCTTCTCGCCTGGGAGCAGTACTGGCGCTTCGTCAACGACTGCAGCGCCGAATCAACCGTCCACTGCTCCCCTGTCCTTTCAGCGAAGACCGTCTGGCTCGCACACTTTCGCAGACCAGAGTCAAACTTCCGCCGCTTCGGTAGTACGAGATCGGACGTGGCGAGACGGCCCGGCCACCCTTTCTTCATCAACTCGATCGGCTCTACCATACCAGTCGCATCGACCTCAGCAGTCTTCGACGTCCTCGACGTCCTACGTTTCTTCGCTGCCATACAGCACTGCACCATCGTACGAGCCGCGGGCACAACCTCTCTCCTCCTCTCTAACTATCAGCACATCGCCGAGTTCCTACATACGAGGCGTTAACTCGCTTACGCCGCCGTCGTCGACATTACCGACCCCCCAAAGCGCGATTCCTCCTAGCGGGTCCGCGGCATTCACATCCGCGCAGCCGCTCTCGTCCGATGCACCAATCTCGGCGCAAGCGCTCCTTCTCCACGTCCATTCCCTTCGATCTTCGTCCTCGCCGATGACGCAAACCCAATCGCAAGGGATGCCGGCCAGGGTCAACGGCTTAATGCAGGCAGATCCGCTCGTCCACCAACGCGGTCGGTCAGCTGAAGCCTCCGCCTCCGCCGGCACGAACGAGAGTGTATCGTCGGCGGGAAAAGGCGGATCCGCGCTCGCAGAACGTGGTATTTCGCCTTCGACGAGCTCAACGGCCTTGGCTCGGCTCGACACGGTCGATCTCAGTCATAAGCGGATCGCCGAGGTACCGATCGAAGTGATTGACGAGCTGAAGGACGAAGTCGAGAAACTCGCGCTCGGTTACAACCTATTGCGTGACTTGCCGCCGCAGTTCGCCGAGCTCGGCAACCGCCTCAAGTACCTCAACATCCGGGTCAATCAGCTTACGGTCTTTCCCAGCATCGTGAGTCGGGCTTTCCGGTAAAGACACAAGCCCTGCGCTCACGCAATCTATCTGCAGCTCTGCGAAATGCCCTCGCTCGAAATTCTGGACATCAGCCGGAACAAGCTGCGGAAATTGCCTGCAGTGCCGGGCACGCTCGCCCGACTCAAGGTGTTCTCAATCGCGAAGAACCGCATTCGACGCTTGCCAGTATGGTTCACAGCGATGACGCAGCTCAAAGTTCTCAAGCTCGACCACAATCCGCTCGAGTGGCCGCCCCGCGACGTCTCGACATTTCCGGGGGCGCCCGACGGGCAAGCGCTCTCCAAGCAAGAAGAGGCGGACGAGATGCAACGGTGGCTGCCGATGCTGATGAGGTGGATGCGCGACAACAAGGATCGGGAGCTCGAACGCGAGCGGGACCGGGAAACGGAGCGCCGGCGGGTCCAGCCGTTCGAATACGCTCAAGTGTAAGTGCACCTGAATCTGGTCTCCCTCCGGACCCTGATTGACGTCAATCAACCATACAGTCCGTCAGATAGCAGAGCAGCAGAATCTCCAACCAAGGCCGATGCGAAAGGGGCGGAGCGGCCATCCATCGACGGAGGTGCGCCGAAGGATGCGAGCAACGACCAGCCGGCAATAGCTGCGCTCGAGGAGAGTCTCGCTGTCTCGTCTCTGCTCGACGGAGACGCGGCAGTGCGACATAGCCGCGGGAGTTCGCTCTCCACAGCGGAGACGGCGGCGTCGACGACAGCCAGATCGGGTCTCAAGACGAAAAAATCCTTGCCGGATCTTCGGCAGAGTCACGCAACGATTCTAGCCGAACGGCGTACAGGCACCTCTCTTGAAGACGAAGCAGCGCAGCCCGACTTGCCTGCACGCTTTCAGCCCCTCCGCTCCCTTGAGGAAGAGTCCGTTACTGAGCCTGTACCACCGCCGCCCCCCGATGGGAACGACGTTTCAAGCTCGGCCGACGATGTAACCACACCGCGACCTGTCGGTCCGCATGGTCTCGTGCGATCATACAGCGAGCAGCCTGCGTATCGCTCTCCCGACATCGGGCTCGCAGCTTCTTCCGCGATTGCGAGGAAGGGTACCGCTCCCCCTCAGGACGAGGCGAGGACGGACACCTCCTCCCGTACTCCACTCGGACCCTTCGACGCGTTGGCGCCCCTGGAGCAGGAGCGTAACAGTGGCGCATACTTCCGGAGACGGTCGATGCTACCAGCTTCGAGCGTTGCGAAAACTCTGCCGCCGACCCTTCTGAAACATATCGAGACGATTCGAGGGATTCTCTTCTCGATCTCGCAAGTTCACGCCGCGCTGCGACAATTCGTCGTCTACGCGGCCCAAGACCGACTGGCGGGGCCAGTCTCTCGGTTAATGAGCACATCGGACGCATCGACTGCGGCGCTGATCAACGCGCTCGACCGTTTCGATTCTTTATCGCATCGGGGCACGCCACCGCCGAGTATCGTGGAGGAGGTCTTCGCGGCTTGTCGGCAGTCCGTCGATCTTCTACGCAGTCTCGTGGACGCTCTGCAGGCTCCTCTAAAGGGCCTGACCGCCGCCGCCGACTTGCGCTATACTCGAACACTGTTGCTCATGCTGTTCGGCGCAGTCGGCGAGATTGCTCAAGCCTGGACGCATTTGAACCCGCCGCCGCCGTCGACCAAGGAGACGGAGCCCGCCGTGGTCACTACTGTCCTCCTCCAGCCGCCGACGCCCTCGGCATCAGAGGGCATGTCTCTACGACTACCAGAAGGCGGGACTCGGCTGACCCGGCAGCGCTCGGTGACTCGCCGCCACGCCGGCTCATTCAGTGTCGAGGACGTCGAGATGGGGGCCAATTTGCCGCCTGCCATCGTTCCGCCCCTACCGCCGATGCCAGGTGGCCCGTTGATGCTGGACGAGCAGGCTGCCGCGCGGGAGACCGGCAACTATGACGGGACCGTCCGAGCTCGTCCCTCGTTCTCTACTCGGCGGCCTTCGAGAACAACGACTCCACCGCCGTCGATCACAGTCCCGCAGCCGCTGGCATACGAAGCTATGGTTCAACGAGCGTTCGAGCAGCCGATGACGCCGGGCGGCATCGGCCTGTTCGAGAGGTCCGCATCGGCTCGGCAAGCCTCTTTGTCTGGACCCGCTGTCCCGCCGGTTCCCGTGCTGCCGGCAAACTCCGGTCCCCACACTGTACAATCGTCTATACCGGCACCGACGCCAGCGGCGTTCCATCCCCATCGTATCTCGCGACCGGTGTCCACCTTGAATGCCGACGAGACGTTCATTGACGTCGCCGATTCGACCATCTCGATCGCATCAGACGTTTACGGCATGCTGCTCGACTCTTTCGAGGATCCGAACTTGTCCACGCAGTACGCCGACATCGGGAAACGCAGGCTGCGTGAGTTGATCGACCTCTGCAAGGCTGGTAACGAGACGACCGCGCGGCTCGAAAAGGCAGTCGAGCGAGTTCGGGGCGACGATGGTCGGGGTCGCCTGAAGTTCACGCTCGTCGATGCTCGCAAGCTAGGCGATGCTTCCTTCGATTTCGTTCAGGTGAGCCAGATCGTCCACACCCTTGCGCTAGGCGGCTATCGTCTCCATGCTGACTCCGCTGGACCGTCGTGTCCTGCAGAACGTGATCCGCTCGGCGAAGTTGATCAAGGCGATCAGTCAAGACTTTGCGTTTCCGCTGCAGATGCGCGAAGCGGTCGGCCAATTGACCCTCGGAACTCGCGAGTTTGCACGACTTCTCTCGCACGCGCAAACTTCTTTCCGGCCGACGCAGGCAGTCGAGCGCGGAGGTGGGCCTACGGGCCAGGTCTCTTTGGGTGGAAACGGTACGGGCGGCGCGATGAGGCCTCCGGAAGGTCTCGCACCGCGAGAAGGCTATCCGTAGTGTCATGGAACGAGCCTTCGTGCCCCGAGCACAGACATTTTGGTACTGACGAAGGAGCGCCAGAGCTCCATCTGCGATGTAAGACTTTGATCATCCGCTGGGCTGTGACTTGTACGGACTCTGCACGGGCCTTCATGAAACTCCCGCTCGTGCCCTCCGATCTTGCTGTCATTCCCGAATCCGCTATCCGGCCCAGCTCAGGCCAGCTTGCAACGCCATAAGGTAGATCCTCGACTACAATCCAGGGCTCGCAGGCTCTGCGCTCCCTCGCTAGTCGCCTATACAGCAACATCGTGCGACACTCGCCCGTCCCCCCCACATCGCACGTCTCCTCTCTATACCGCGATTCACCCCGCCGAAGCGTATCGTACAGAGACAGAAACGGTTGTAGCAGCGCTGCAGCCTATCGGTGGCGCTAAGGAGGCTCTACGAAGTCGTGTAAGTGCTTTTGTCGGATCGCTTTGTTCTCGCGGCGACTGCTTTCTCTCGGCGAGGATGTTCTCGAAGGAATGTCTCGTACCCGCGATGGGTCGGCAGGCGCTGCAGAGGCTGAACGCGCGACTCGATGGAACCAGGCAATCGTCATACGGCCTCGAGGGACAGAGCAGCTTGTCGCTTGAGAAGCAAGTCGAACGGCGGATACGAGCATATGACGCGATGACTGGTTCCCTGCCGCACAGAAATGAGAAGCTGATCCTCACCTCGGTCCCCTTGGCAGACGTAGAGAATCCGAGATCTCTCGTGACACGGTCGGCCCTCGGAATCGCTCTTTCGCGGCGGTCGCCACTACCGATCCGCACCTCAGCGGCAGCTCGAACGGCGTTGCGTATCCTCCGTCGGTACAAAGGGCGCCGGAACCTATGGCCAGTGAGGCCGGCTCATCGGCCGTCTGCGTGCGCGCCCTCTACAGCTACAATGGGGTGGACAGCAGCTCGCTCTCTTTCCGTCAGGGAGACGTCATCGAAGTCCTCTCGACGCTCGAATCGGGGTGGTGGGATGGCGTTGTACTACAAACGGGTGTCCGTGGCTGGTTCCCCTCGAACTACGTCGAATCCGTGACCGAGGCCGAAGCCTTGTGGACGACCAAACGGCCAGACCCGCGCCACCATCGCACAGCCAGTCGCACAACTGGTCTCTCGGCCGCCGAGGACGACGAGTATAACAGTATGCTCGCGCAGCTCATCTCCACCGGCAGTACTGGGGAAGAAGCGCCGATCCACGATTTCGTCCACGACCGCGATGTCGACTTGACCTCCTTCTCCTCTGGCGGCGACATCTTCAGCGAGATCGCTGCAGCGGCACAGGCCGAATACGCCTCGGAGCCTGTACAGCCCGTCTCGTCGGCGCTTGGAACATTGGAGGAAGCCGAGGACGACTGGGAAGCGCACGTCACCCCGGCCGGCAACCATTTCTGGTTCAATCGGCGGACGGGCGAGACCGCACAAAATCGCCCGGGGCGGCTCCAGCCTCGGGCCCGGACCGACTCGTATGATGCCGTGCAGGAGTCAGGCTCGAAGGGAACGGCGCACGGTCCTCCCGCATCGCGGCTACCTGGCTCGCATCAAAGACTATCGTTGAGCGACGATTCCGACGATTCCGATCTAGACACCGCCTTCGCGAATCCGAATCGTCGAGTCCGGAAGGCGAGCGATTCCGGCATCACCCGCGACTTTGCTCAGCGATTCGACGTCGCAACGCCTCGCCCTCCATCCGCCGTCGCTGTTGCCGAGGAGCAAGAGACCCCGTTGCTGAGGGATCTCGAGGAAGCTGCTCTCGCCTCTCTGAAGCACCTCGCCGACGTCGCCGGGCGTTGTAGGCCCGAGGACCGCGAAGACCTGCTCGTCCTCGGTGAACAAGCCATAGCCATGGTGCGCGACGCCCTTCGAGCCTCGTCGGCGCTCGATCACGGTCTCCTTGGGGACTTAGCGACGCAAAATGACGAACGAGAAGGTCTCCCGGCCGGAGCAGTCGCCCAGCTTCGTCCGGCGTCACGCCAAGTCATCGCGGCGCTTTCGAAACTCAGCTTTGGCTTACGCGCGTTGTGGACCTCACCGAACTCTTCGAAGCCGGGAGATCCTCAATTTGCCGATGCTCGGGACGATGAGTCGCCGGATGAGGAACAGCGGGCGAGAAGGCAAGCCGCGCATGCCGAACGCATGCAGCGTGAGCTTGCGCTCGAGGCCCGCTCAAAGCGGGACATTGCGGTGTCGTCGCAGTCGGTCAGCGAGCGACTGTCGCTCTTCTTTCAGCACTTGCGCGGTGCCCTGCTTGCAGATCGCTCTCGGAGAGGGCTACCACCTCTCCCAGCCACTCTGCTTCGAGCGCCGTATTCACTCGAGATCCGTTTGCGGGCAACGCCTCGCTCGAGGCCCGCGCCTCGTATCGCCGTGGACCTGTCCACAGCGGCAGCTTCCGACCAAGGGCCAAGTTCGCTGGCAGGTCGCATCTCGACCGTCGTCCAACTCCTGCGAGCGAATCAAGATACGCCGCTACCTCTATCGGCTGTTGCTGCGGAGCGTCTGTTGCAATTACAAAGGTCAATCAGCGAGCTCCTCACGCTCGTCGCCGAAATCGAAGGGACCGCGACGCGTGCGGCCTTCGCCACGGACTCGGTCGGCAGCGCTGGAAGCGAGCCACTCGTACACAGCGAGTTGAGCAAGCTTCGACGAGCGATGATCAGCGTTCGAAATTTCATGCCGAGCGTTCTGCTCGCCGTCCAGGGCGCGGCTCCGTTCGAACCTCCCGCGCCACGAAGCGTGGGAACTGCGTCCGTCGCTGCGGCGGGCGGCAGCGACGTTTCGCTTAACGTACTCATCGAGCGCGCGCTTGCGGACGTTACGTCCCTATTACCGACCGTCTCCGCCCTTGCGCATCTTCTCCCCTCAGCTGCCAGTCTCACGGTCCCGCCAACTCCGGACGCTCATGGACGTCCGCAAAGCCTTACGGCACCCTCGCTCGATGGCTCGGTCAATACGCCAACGTCGAGCTCTACAAACGCAGACACACACAGAAGCCACGGTGATGCTTCGTTGGACCAAACGATGGATACTTCCGTTCGGAACAGCGTCGATAGCGATTTCTTCTTTTCCGAGGTAACGACCAATGACCTCCGCCACGCTCTGCCTGACGTTGAGCATGACGCACAAATCGCTCCGGCAAAGGCACATACCTTGACGACCGGTCGAGACTCTATTGTTGGCGGTACAGCATCGTCTTCATCCTCGGGTTCCGGCATTGAGGTTCTGCGACCCATTCCCGCTGTACCTCGCGGCTGGGACGATACGCGAAGAGGAAGCGTTGCGACTTGGTCGACTACCTCCAGCCACAGCTACGCTTCCCCTCGCTCAGGTTCATTCCCGACCGGCTTGGATCAGAGGTCATCGACACGATCGAGCTCCAAAAACATTCACAAGTTACTCGGCGAGGTTCCGCCAGAAGCCGTCATGCGCGAACAGCCGCAAGCAGTGCCTTGGTATCTCGAACGCGATTGGGACGACGACGATCTCTCGTTTACGATGGATCACACAATCCGAGGCGGCACTCTCCGAGGTCTTGTCATCGCTGCCACGAGTCACGAAGGACGAGGTGGGCTCTTCCAATGCTCCGGACGCTCCGAACTCGCACGATAGCTGATCGAACCGATTTCCCGTCAGTCGACAGCTCCTATTTGTCCGCTTTCTTGATGACGTACCGCACCTTCTGCGCGCCTGGCGAGCTCCTCGACGAACTCATCCGGCGCTACGTCGTTGCCGAACCGGAAGGGCTCGAGCCACACGAGCAAAAAGAGTGGGAGGCTCGGAAACAGCGTCCGATCCGCGCTCGGTAAGTTCACCTGCGCGCCGTGCGATTGGTGGTCAGACTCAACTCGCGACTCATCCTCGATGTTGCTTCGGCAGCGTGACCAACCTGCTGAAAGCATGGGTCCGCGAGTACATGGACCATGAGGACCTGGATCCCGAACTGCTCGGTCGGATCCGCGAGTTTGCCCTGACGACGGTGACTGAGAAGGGCCAATCGCTTCAGATCTGCAAGAGCGTCGACGAGAAGGCAGGTCTTCTCGTAGAGATTGTATCGAGTGTCGAGTCTGACTGATGCCTTGTTTTGCCGCAGCTGCAAGGAGCTGCCCGTCGGCCGATCGGTAATCTGGCTCCCGGCGCGATTCCGCCTCCGATCATACCGCGCAACCTCAAAAAGATCAAATTGGTCGATATCGAACCGCTCGAGCTCGCGCGACAGCTCACGATCATGGACAGCCGGCTCTTCCAGCGAATCACCTCGCAGGAATGCCTTAGCAAAGCGTGGCCGAAGCAGTTTGCCACCGACGCCCCGAACATTTCTGCGATGATAGACATGTCGAACGCGGTCGGTCTGCTATCGCTTTGCTCGAATTTTCGGCGCGCCAGGCTGACACGCTGATCTCGGTCCTCAGGTTACGCGCTGGGTCACAGTGACCATTCTAGCTCAGGACGACCTCAAGAAGCGCATCAACCTCATCAAGCACTTTGTTTCTATCGCAGAAGTATGTAGCCTAGCCGTCCCGAGGTCCACGCTAGGCGAGTGCTGACCAGTTGCCTCACTCAGCGCTGTCTCTCCTTGAACAGCTTTTCGATCTTGATCCACATCATCGCCGGGCTGAACTCGACTCCGATTCATCGCCTTCGCCGTACGTGGGAAGGCGTGAACCAGAAGACGATGATCACTCTGGGCACGCTCAATCGAGTCATGAAGCCCGACAAGAACTACAAAGAGTACCGCGAAATCCTGCGCAAGTCGGCTCCGCCTTGCGTTCCATTTCTCGGTGAGCATGCTCTACGATGGTCGAGCTGTACATGGGCTCACTCGTTATTATCTCCCGCAAAGGCGTTTACTTGACCGACTGGACGTTCATCGGCGACGGCAATCCGGACGTCTTGCGGGAGAAGCCGCATCAGATCAACTTCCACAAGCGGCAAAAGGCTTCCGAGCTCATCTTGATGATCAAGCTGCATCAAGCAACGACGTACAACTTGCAAGCCGTCCCGCCGATCGCGACCTTCTTGCAGGACTCGCTATTCCCGTCGGGACTCGACCTCGCCAACGAGGACCAGCGGCTATACGAGATGTCTCTGGCTCTCGAGCCGCGAGAGCGTGACGACGTACGTGCTTCTCTCGGGCCTGCATAAGGACTATGACGCGCGCTGACATGTTCCCATGAATGCGAGCAGGAGAAGATTGCCCGGCTGCTGAGCGAGAGTGGCTTCTTGTAATCGGAGGCGGTCTTACGAGCCAGGCTCTGCCAGGCGTTCTCTGCGATGCTCTCATGTCTGTCGTTTCATCGCAAGCTTGAACAGAGCGTCGCGCACCTTCAGAGTGGGAGCTCCGAAAAAGTCTCTCTACGCCCACGCGGAGGGGCGATCGCCGTGCCGATAAGATGAGAAAGGGATTGATCGACTCGGCCGATAACGGTTTTTCGCATTTCAAATCTCGTAAAAACAGCGCGAGGTGCTCCTGCTCGGCTTCTGGCAACTACTCCCTCCTGTTTCAACAACCTCAGTCCTTCCCTCGGAAGGGAAGGTATGCTCATTGTCGCTCCTCAGCTTGCACGAGCCCGTCACTTTTTGCGAATCCGAAGCTTGCTCGTACGCTCAGCGACCTCCGTCATGACGTTTTCGTCGGTTCGACCTCTCGCTGCTGCGACGCAGGCTGGATCGCCAGAAGCCGACAAAGCACAAGTGCGATACAGACCCTTCACCGTGACTAAAGCAACCAATCACGAGGATTGGGTCGAGAAACTCGAGTTGGACACGGTGCAGAAAATGTCGGCAGAGCGAGGCGACCCCGTCAAGGTCCTCGTGCTGTACGGTTCCCTACGCGAGCGGTTAGTTACGAAATGCCTTGCTTCTTCGCCCCTGAGAGGAAGCGAAGTGGCTCAACTTGGTCTCGCTGATGCTCCTATTGCCGCCATTGCAGATCTTTTTCACGCCTCACCGCCTACGAAGCCTCTCGCATCTTGACCCGCCTCGGCGCCGACGTCCGCGTCTTTGATCCATCGCTGCTGCCGATCAAAGGCGCGTGCCCGGAATCGCATGAAAAGGTCGTCGAGTTGCGCGAGCTGAGCGTCTGGAGCGATGCGCAATTGTGGGTCTCGCCCGAGCAGCACGGCACGATCACGGCAGTCATGAAGAACCAGATCGACTGGATTCCGCTCTCGACCGGATCCGTGAGACCTACGCAGGGCAGAACGTTGGCAGTCTGCCAAGTCAATGGCGGGTGCGTATTTCCCGCAGACTATCACACTTGTCCGAGCTACTGCTGAGATAGTGAGCATCTGCAGGAGTCAGAGTTTCAACACTGTCAACGTTTTGCGGCAGCTCGGCCGATGGATGCGCATGTTCACCGTACGTCTTTGCGCCGGTCTGAGCTAAATTGACACCTGAAGCGGAGCGGGCGAAAAGTCAGGCTGACTCAAGGCTGTCCGCCTCAGATTCCTAATCAGTCGTCCATACCAAAAGCGTGGACTCAGTACGACGAGTCGGACCGCCTTCTGCCCTCGTCGAACCGCGATCGGCTCGTCGACGTCTGCGAGGAGCTCATCAAAGTCACGATCCTTCTCCAACCAAGCTGCGACTTGCTGGGCGACCGATACTCGGAGAGGGAGGAGAAGCGGGAGCACGGGCGACTGCGCACGCAGGCAGAAGTAGAGACGACCCTCAAGAAGATGTGAATAGATTTCGACGTGTCAAGCTTCCTTCGGCGTCGCCGGGCTACAGCCTCGCTTCGAGCTTGGTCTTTGCTCGAGCGAGCTTCCTCCGCCAACGCTGGAGATGTTGCTGCTTCTCCTGAAGCTTTTCCTCGGCCGCGACGAGTCGAGTCCTGGCCGCTTCGACCTCCGCTTCCGCCGCCTGCATCTCGAGGGCGGCGTCTTGTTCTTTTCGTTCATATGTGCCGAGCTTGTCGTCAGTTCCGGTCTGCGACCTCGGCGAAGACTTTGTGGCGGCCGGGTCTTCGAAGGCATCGAGAGAACCTGCGGCGAGCGGCACCGACGCCGCTTCGTCCTGCCGCGCTCGGACCGGATACCATCCAAGGACCTTGTCGGCTTCTGAGGGGTTAATCTGCGCAACAGAGCGGACCATATGATCGTCAGAAATGTTCAAGTCAGACGCTTGTCCATGCTCGGCTACCTGAGTGTTGCGCAAGCGAGGAAGAGGATGAAGCGGCAATTCTCCGTCTTCGAGAGCGACCGAGGGCTGTCGGATGCGCTTCGTCAGCTCTGTGCATGACCATAGTGGGAATGAAGCGCCAAGCCTACGAAGAGATCGAGGCGCCACTTGAGGCGCTCTGTTGGGTCAGAAGCATCCGAGACACAGGTATGCTGGTGGACGATGTTCGCGCATCGGAAATGCGGTTCCTTGGAGCCGTGCTCGGCGAAGTGCTCGAAGCGGATCATGAAAGGGCAGTCGGCGGCGGCTAAGACGCATCGGAAAGACTGGTAGGGCCTGTCGTAGGTGACGCGTACGAATCGGCCTTCGCGACGAGCTGCACTTCTCAGCGCCCCTTCGAAAGTATGGAAGTCCCGCCACCCCTTGATGACCATACCCGCCTCCAGCTTGATCTCCGTGGTAGGACGCTTCTGAACTAGGCCCGCAGGTCAGCCTCTAGACGGCGAGCTCGCAACTGCGCGTACTCGCACCTTGAGATGCCGAGGTCCCGACGCTGGCAGTGTGGTGAACATGCCAGCCTGCAGTCAGCTGAGCAACGTTCTGCTTCTCGACGATCCACCTGCCTTTTGGTCGGGTCCGGTCGACCATTTTGATAATGAGGAGGCGGGCGACGCAGGTCTCGCTTCGCTGAGGCGTTTTCTCGACCATGCAGCGGATGACGAGCGTGGTCGGATGCTGTTTGTGCCATGCTTTGCCAATCGAAGTGAAGCCTGCGCGGAGTCCTGCAAGCTGTGTGGCCAGGAGGAGGTCTGGCCAACTATCCCACGTCGAGCCGACGGACGGCCAGAACTTGGACGGCTTACCCGGCGCGTTCGAAGGCATGTGCCCGGCTGCCGAGTGGCGAGTGATCCTGACTGAGCCCAGTATCCGGTAAAGCGACTTTGCTTGAGCAGGCACAAGCAGGCGGACTTGTCGGACCCCGAGGAGATCAAAGTGCCTTCGCGAACGGCCCCGACGCGGAAGGGAGGCTCGAGCGCGTTCAGATAGCTTTCTCACGGCGTCTTTTCGCAGGGAGAGCTTTCCTGAGCCCAGAATGGAATAGCCGAGGGTGATCGCATAAGAGCACGCACGGATGCGAGATCGTTTGACCTTCTCACAGAGCCGTACATTCATTTCAACGCTTCTGCTGCAACCAGTCAATCTGCGCGCGCCAGGTCAGGCCGCGAACAAGGCTATGGGCTATCGAGAATCGCCCGCTCGGCCTTCTCCCGAGCCTTGGAGATCTTGTCATCCGTCACTTTGGTCGACGCAATCGCCTGTACCAGCAAGTCGAGGTTGAATGCGTCACGCGGAGGAGCAAGCAGGTAATTCAAGGCGGCATCGCGTGACGGGAATGTGATTTTGTCGCCCAGGTTGCAAAGGTCGAGCAGAGCGAGCGGGATCGCGTAGAAATTGTTTCGGTGGAGGAGGAGGAAGTCGATCGCCCTAAGTCGACTATTATCGGGTAGGATACCGTAGAACAGCGTGGACAGCCAGGCTGGTAAGTAGTCCTGTGGCTCAATGCCCCACTCGCGCTATGCGGGCGATGAATGGTCAACGCGGCGGCCGGAGAAGAAACGCAAGCGGGACTTACAAATCGCTTTGCGAGCTGTCCTTCCAGGCGTTCGAGTAGGAAACGGAACGTGAGCATCTCAAGCTCGAGCTGCGCTCGTTGCGATGGGAAGAAAGCGCGAAATCGATAACCGTCGACGAGCGAGATGACCGTTTCGAAAGCGGCTTGGACAGGCATCTGTCCCAGGAGATCGCTCGCAACGCGACCGAGACCTGGATAGTAGCCGAGAGCGGGGCGGAAAAGTCGGAAAGCCTGGGCGTAAATCGGGTGAGCATTAGTCTTGAAGCGTGTAGTCTGTCTGCGGCCTACCCGTAGCACATCTTCCAGATCTTGACGTCCTGCAAGACCAACTTCGGCATCCGAAGCGTCTATGATCGCCTGTAGCTCCTGCTCAGCTTCGTAAGGTAGAGGGGTGTCTGCCTCCGCAAGTTGCTGAGGAGGATACGGATCAGCTGCCACCGAATGTACGCAGCGAAAGGAGGACTACGAACCCGAAAGAGACTCTTCGGCAGCGGTTCGGGCGGACGAGTCAGGAACGTCCATATTTTGCCCCGTAAGCTGCTCGGTATGCCCGTCATAAGGAGCTGTCGAACCTTTTTGCTGTTCCGAGCCTCCGAGGGTGTCGACAAGATTTTGAGCCACTTCACCTCGCGAGCCCGGCAGTTCGCGAGCCCGGTCCGTCCACCGACTTCGGCGGAAGGAGGCGTTGGTGGCGAGAAATGTGAGGACGCGGAAGCTGTTGACCGTGTCGGCTTTGGAGTGACGAGTGAAGGGGGCGGAAAAGTCGCGACAGCATTTGGCGCCTCTCGAGGCGACGAAGCTGTGAACTCAGTCGGAGACGTCGCAAGGGTCTCGAAGTGGGCAGACGAAGTGTCCTGTCCGAGCAGCAGGGACGCGAGCGGCTTGACGATCTCGAACTCGCTTTTCCCGATTTGGACGGTCTCCTCGGCAAAGTCGCGATTCGAAATCCCGGTCGAGTAATCGACACTCCGTCTTCGTCGACTCGAATTCGACGACGTGCTCATACTCGAGCTGCGAGTTAGGCTTGTAGCGCGCAAAGGGCGAGTTGCGGCCTCGCGAGGTGAAGGCGCGGCGGTGGACGTAGGCAGAGACGGTCGAGAAGCCGGTGAAGACTTGAGTCGAGGTCGACGTAGCTTATTCAGGCGTGGAGTTTCATAAGTCGGTGCAGAAATCGGCGCAACGTCGTGGCCTCCAGAACCTGCCCCGGCGCTGATTGCCTCCGGATTGCTGCGCGACCGAGATGAAACGCCCGGCGGAGCGGAAGCGTCGCCTTCAACTCTGTCCCTCAACAAGACGGGCGCGCTGAGCGCTACAATCTGCTCCGCCTGCGTCGTCGTATGGCCGGCCTCGACCGGCGCCTCCGAGTACTTGTACGAGTCGAAAATGAACGCCAAGGTCGGGTCATCGCCGGGTGTACTCGGGCCACTCTCGTCCCCGAAGGATTGATCAATCGCGTTCGAGCCTCTGCCAGCGCATCTTCGCAGCGCCAAATCACCGGCAGAGAAGATCGACGTCGGAATGGAGGACGCGATCGAGCTGTTTGGCGGGAAAGAAAAGGCGGAGCGCGGCGGCTCATGTGGAGACGGGACGGGCATTCCGGAGGGCGACAAGACGTGCAAGGGCGGACGCTGGACAGAGCACGCCTGCTGAGGCCGGAATATCGTCGAGATGGCCTCAGCCTGTACGAAGCGAGGACCCGATGAAGCTGCTGAAAGGCTGTCGGCCGGGACGAGGAGGTTCTGCAGTACCGCATCTGCCGCATCGTCCATCGCGACAGAAGATGAATGAGCCGTGGCGCGGCGGGAAGCTTCGCTTTGCGAAAGTGCGGGCGAGGTTGTGCTCAGCGAAGCTGACGACGCGAGACTGGCCCAGTCTTGTAAAGACGCAGGAGATACAGCCCGCGATCGTGCACTCGGCGAGCGTGACTGGCCTGTGTCGGTCTCAGTTGGATCCGTATTCGGCGCGGAGAGCTGCAGGGCCGGCGGACGCTTCGGTCGGGTGGTCATGACGGGCTTCTTCAGCTTCGACTGCAACATGTCGACGTCGGATCCGTACAAGAGGCCGACGACGCCCTCGCAGCATCCCTAAACAGCTATACTCGTGTTAGACGATGAAAAGAATCGACAGGACAAGCACCGGAACTCACAAGGAAAGTAAAGTCGCCCAAATCGAGCAGGATGACGATCTGTTCTCCAGCCAGAAACATGAGGTCCTTCTGTCCCCCATCTTGCGAGACCCTGTCGACCTTTGCGCGGGCTTTGCCGATGCCCCCCTTTGACGCGAACCGCTGCCACCGCTCGAGGTCGACTGGCGAGAGCGGGAATAATGGTCGAGACTCTCGCGGCGCGCCCGTCGTCCTCGGACCTTTGTCCCTTTCGTAGGGCGCAGTCGTGATCATCGTATGGCCGCTGCAGCTTTCGCGCCTTTTGGCATCGCAAGCGCGTTGGCTCTAGAGGTGCCGGCGCAGGCGACGGACGTGAAGCGGAAGCGATGTCTCGTAATAGACTCGGGCGAGTCCGTGGCTCAAGCTGAGGACGCTAGAGCAAGTAGGACGCGCGGCAGGAGCTCGCGAGGGCGGGCTGAACACGAGTGAAGCGTGCGACCGAGTCTGTATAGTCTGACATTGAAGCTGTTTTCGATGAGGAAAGCAAGTCCGCAAGCAGCAGCAAAGCGACGTGCACTTCTCTGCTTCAGCCAGACACCGCGCCTTTCGCCAAAGCCGCGTCAAAGAGATCCGTCGGCTCTGCACTGCTGGCCTACTTTACTCTCGTGTGGCTTGCCCACTTCTTGGGTCTCGACGCAGCCGAAGTGAAAGACATCCTCGCTCGCTGCCCGCGACTCACCCTCACCTGCCACGCTCACTCAATTGCACAGATGACGACTGGAAGCTGCCTCGCGTGCGGGGAACCCTCTACGCTTCGCTGTTCTTCGTGCGCTGGGGGGAAGAAGAACGGGATCTCCTTGTATTTCTGCTCGAAGGAGCATCAGAAACTCGTAAGCACGGTCCGTGCCGTCCGCGGAGTTAAATGGAGATAGCTGATACATCGTATACGCAACGCAGATCTGGCCCTTCCACCGTCTGGTCTGCGGCGAACGCGCCCACCCATTCCGCGCGCCTCCCTTTGCCCAATAGGGAGCCGATGCTCTCGTCGAGCATCTTGCTGCGCCTGCAAGGGATGAGATGAATCGCAAGCTTCAGCAAGCCATGCGCGCGGCGCTTGGATCGGGAGACGCCGCCCGCAAAGCGCACCAGCTCGTCGGTAAGATGAATTGCTTGTCCCGCTCGCCGAGCGTTCCGACCCGTTTTCGCCCAATGTCGGCACGATCTACAAGTTGCGCGTGCTCGAGTGGAATTGGTACCGCGACGAGCGGAACCCCAACAGGCAGGTTCCGTTCGGACAGCACCTGACTTTTCACTACGACATGCGCACCGACGGCGCTCCAAGAATCGACTTTGGGTCAAAGTGGCATTCTGAACTGTGTCACAGGCTCGCCGCTCCACTTCCACTGCAAGCGGCGATCAAGGACATCATGAACCGGCATTTCCCCGGCCAGAAAGCGGTCGCCGTTGACGACTTGGACGCGATACCCGGCGCCTTGGACCTCATGACCCTTTCAATGAAGGCCGAGACGGCTTGCTCGCAGTTCCTGCGCGAGGCTCAGGGCACTCCGTACGCCGATTTTGCCGCTGTTGTGGAGGCCAAACGTTGCGACCACGCGGGTGCCTTTGGAGGAGGGATGGCTTGAATGCTTGGTTGCGATCCGCCTTCGGCTGTACAACGTGCGTAGCTTGACGTGTATCAAAGGGAATCTGTCTGATAAAGATCCTTCGCTCGAGGTAAGATCCCGAGAGGCAGCTTTCAGCGAAAGAAGTCGGGCGCCGACCGCTGCGCACAAAAAGTCCAGTGATACAGCCGACCCGATCAGGCCCTCCTACATCTCTACACAAGCACTCCCCACGAGCCGAGCGCGGCAAACGTCAGCGCGACCAGGACGATTAAGCTCGCGTACGAGATGCTCGGGATCCCGATCTTGCGAACTCGGGCGACCCAGGCGTACGAGAGGAGGGCGTGCGTCAGGCACACGATGGCGAACGTGGGCCAGAGCGGGAACTGGAAGAGGGAGGGCGGAGTGAGGCGGAAGGGGAGGGCGAGGAACAGGGTGAACACGAGAGCGAGGAGCAGGCTGTAGCGCGGCGAAGTCAGTTTCGGATGTCCCGCAATTAGGTACAGGGGAGAAAGCGCACCTATCTAGTCGCCATATGAAAATGATGCCGACCGGCACTTCAAAGAGCGGGACACCAAGCTGGTCCTCGAGTTCTTCGCGCTGGACCTCCCGGACCTGGTACTGAAAGTCCTCCTCGTGGTCCAGGCCCTCCTCGTCCACCATGTCGTCCCTCGGCTGATCGTTCGGATCTGAGTACTCCTCGTACCGACTCCTCCACCTGCCGACACTGCCTGCACCAAGCGCCTCCTCTCCGTTCCTCATGTCCGTAGCCCCGTACCCGGATCCAACTTCCCTCCGGTCCTCACGCACAGACGGCACGCCGAGCAAGATCTCTCGCTCGCCACCTGCACCTTCGTAGAGCGGCAAGACGTCCTTGTACAGCTCGAGCTGGTGCCACAGCCTTCGCGTGCCCCAGAGGATCTCGGCGCCGGCCCAGCCGAGAGCGAGCCAGAGGGCGGACCAGAAGAGTGGGTCGAGAGGCGGCAGGTGGGGATGAGGATGCGGATGCGGGTGGGGATGCGGATTCGGCTCTTCGACCGAGGTGAAGAGGCGAGCGATCCGAGAAGGTGCGACGGGCGCTTCGGTCGGGAGGAGGCGGACGACGATGGCGACGACGCCGAGGCGCAACGCTTCTTGCGCGATCGAGTAGACGATTGTCGGCATGGCGGACGGTCTCGGTAGTGGTGAAGAAGGCAAGTCGTAGCCTTCTCGTTCCCGCATCGCCGGTCGACGCCCCATGTCCCTCGGATCGTCGTCGAGGACGAGGTTCTCAAATTCGGCCGCGAGAGTCGGCGCGTCTTCGGGCTTGGCGGGCGTCAGCAAGTCAAAGACGACTTGGCGGAGAGTCTCGCTTGCGAGCCAGGCGCCGACTCCGAGTACGAACGCGTCGCTGCGGAATTCGCGTTTGAAGCCGACGAGGACGGCGAGCGGGACGATGAAGAGCAAGACGACAGTCGCACAGGAATGGAAAAAGTGGCTGCGCTGGACCGAACGAAATGTCGGGAGGAACTCGGAGGACGAGGTCGAGGATGAACGCGACCGGGAACCGATCGACGACGAGTCGGACAGAGTCGACTTTCTCCGGCCGACTTGACTGATCGGGATTAAGATCCGGTCGGGTCCGGTTCTGTGCTGCCCTGGCTGCTGCTGCAAGCTCGCGTGGTGCTCTAGAGGTGAAGCTGCGGCGATTACGCCATGATTGCGTGCGGCGGATGAAGGACCCGCTGACGACGACGCCATGGCGGTCCGGGCGAGGAGGTGCACGGTCTAGGTCGTTGTCTGCTGTACGGTGTTGGCTTTTGCAGGCTAGTCTGGGCTGTGTCGAGGGCTGTAGGGTCAGCGTCTTGGTCGGTGGGGCTGCACTCGCTCAGACATCTCGCAAGCTAATTACAAGCCCTGAATAGTGAGAGCTCTATTCCTCGTCCGTAATGTGCCAATAGAGTGGAGGGGAGGCAGAGTAGGGACTTCGATCTGGTACCTTCGCCGTGAAACTTTGCGCGTTCTCGTAAGCAGAGGCTGACGCGGCCTCTCTCTTGTCGCCTCGCACTCACTCTCCACACACACCGACCGAACGTCCAAGACACCCACACTAGCTGACCAGCACATGCAGCACGACTTGACTTCGACCCAAGCCTTTCTCGATTCAACTGCAGCCGCGTCGTCGTCCGGCCAGTCCGGCCACGGCACCTTCAACATGGCCACCGGCAATGACCCCCTCGTCGTACAGCCAGACGACGTAGACTCGCAAGGATTGACATTCACAGACCTCTTCAGGTGAGCCTCACGCCCCTCTCGAATGGTGGCAATCCCATGGGCCCGCTCGCCCCGCTTCCTACCGCCTCCCGTCACTTCCGTCGCTTGTACATCGCTCGGCATCGCACGGACGCGCTTCGGATGAGGCTCGCACGACTTGATGCAGCTACCAGAGGATTTGTATGGCCAACACGCTCGCCCGGACGAGGTTCGGTGGCAAAGCCGCGAGTCACGCGCGGCCTCTCGGCATCCTCGCGTGAAATCCGGCGATCGGCCTTCCACGCGGAGCATCTTGAGAATACGCATCACTTCAGGAGGGCGGATTACTGATCATGAACTGGCTCGCCTGCAGGGACTACCTCGCATCCGATGTCGCCAAGCTCCCGCCGACTCCGTCCGCCAACAACGGCGACCTGTTTGCCTCGCTCGCGCCGTTCTCGTCGGCCGCGAGCGGCTCGGGCATCACGTCGCCTTCGAGCAACTCGACGTTCGACCCGGCGACGTTCATGCCGTCGCACATGCCGGGCTCGCCGTTCTCGCCCGAGTCGGACGACCACTCGACCAGCAACGGCCGCAGTCCCGTCAGCCTCGCCGAACTCGACTTTTCGACCGCGCCCGTCCTGTCGGGTTCTGCGGACGACTTTGCCATCGACCCTTCGGTGTTTGAGCCACCGGCGACCTCGCTCGGGTTCGACTCGGACGCCCTCTTCTCGCTGCCGGAATTGGCCCCTCTCCCCGTCTCGACTTCGATCGCAGCTTCAGCCCCGGCCGCTCTGAGCGTCTCGCCGACCGTCCTGCCGCCCTTGCCAGCTCTGCCTGCACAGCCTGTCGCATCGACCTCGGCGGTCGCGGCTACCCCGGTATCGCGGCCGAAGCGCAGCGTCAAGCACTCGGTCATCCGCGAAGCGACCGAAGAGGCGGAACAGGACGAGGACCTGTACTCGTCCGACGCGTCTTCTGTTGCACCCACAAACACGACGGCCGCGAACGGTACGAAGCGTACCACCCGGACTCGGCGCGCTCCGAAGAAGGTCCGGTCGGAATCGCCTTCCGTCGCTGGCACCGGCGACGAGGACGGCCCTTCGGCGCGCAAGCTCGCGAGGACGAGCGTCGTCCCGCTCGCGAGTTCGACGTTGCACCGTACGGCGGCGAACGAGCACTTGCCGCCGGTCCCGATGTGGGCCGACAAGCCCGACCCGAAAGAGTACGCCAAGTTGAGCTCGAAGGAGAAGCGGCAGATGAGGAACAAGATTTCGGTGAGTCAACGAAGTCATGCTCGTTCTAGTTGTGTCACTGGACTTCGTCCGGATGGCAGCTGATCGATCGTTTTTCTGCTCGCTTCGCAGGCCCGCAACTTCCGTCACCGCCGCAAGGAATACATCACGACGCTCGAAGAGGAGATCTCGACTCGCGACACGCTCATCTCGGAGCTGCAAGATGAAGTCGGCGTCATCCGAGCCGAGAACACCGGCCTCAAGACTGAAGTGGCGACCCTCCGCGAGCAGTGGCAGAACTTGCTCGACAAGCTGTCGAACATGACGGCACCGCCTGCGCCGTCTGCCGCTGGGACCGCTGTCGCGGGGCTCGGTACAAATCCTTCCCGTGCCGTTGCTGCTGCCGCCACCGCCGCCGTTGCTACTCCGGCGGCGCAGTCCGTCAAGCAGGAAGAGGGCACCGAGGCGATCATGCCCGAGGCAGCTCCCACGCGCCGCATCGGTACCCGGTCGACCTCCGGCATCCAAGTTCCGAACCTGAGCAAGGACGTCGCCCCTCGTCGTGGAGCGACCGGAAACTGGAGCGCGTTCGGCTTTGGCGCTTCGAACAGCTTCATGAGCGTTCACACGACCCTCGTGCCCGACGTCAATCTGGTCAACCTCGCTGACGGCCTGCACGGCAAGCCGAGCCTCGCGACCGCGTCGCCGTTCTCGGGCCAGTCGTTCAACCCGGCCCTGAATGCGCTCTCGCAGCATCAACTCGCCGAGTTGCCTTCTGTGACCGCACATCTCCGCGGCGCCAACTCGAGCGACAACCGCAACGGTAACGCCCCGAAGCCGAACGCGACGTTCGAAGACTTTTTCGCCAGCGCCAACTCGTATGTCCTCCGCCCCGACGCGCTCGACCAGAACCGTGCGGCCTTGTACGGCAAACTCGCCAACAACGCTGCGGGACTTCTCACGGCGCAGAAACAGGCCGGCGAGACGCCGGGAGAGGCTATGCCTCTGCAGCAGCAGCCGCAGCACGGCGGCGCCGCCGACAAGGCGTACTTGCCGATCCCGAGCGGCTTCCGACCGGCCTTCTTCCGCTCGCCCAAGGCCTCGACGTCGTCGGCGACTACGAGCGAGCTCCTCGCGTTCCAGTCGCCATCGGCTGCCGCGGCTGCCGCAGCTGCAGCGGTATCGCCCGTTCCTATCACGTCGCACCAAGACGCTCTCGAGATGCGCGAGCGCGCCACGATGGCGCACGTCGCCCAACTCGCGAATCAGACGCTCGTTCAGCGGATGGCTTCAAGCTTCTGGGACGCGTTCGTCGGCCCTTCGCCTGCTGGAGGTCCGTCTTCCGGCGCAGCCAAGTCGCTCGACTTGGACAAGGTCAAGGCGGTCTTGACTGGCAAGGCGCGCCTCCAAGTCGTGCCCGTCGACGCAACCGCTTCGCCTTTTCCACGCGGAGCGCCTCTGCCGGCCGTCTCGGCAAAGTCTGGCGGCAACGGCCTCGACGTGCTCGAACGCCAGATGGGCGCTTTGTCCGTCGGCGTCTCTGGCGGTTCCAGGAGCGAATCGCCAGAACGGTGCTCGTTCGCCGATGTCGGTCGCCGTTGGGTCATGGGCGAGAAGCGCGCATGAGGACTTGCGATCCGATCCGGGTTGTTTTCGATACAACCCCGCCAGTCTCGCCACCCGGACTCTCTTCACCCGCTTTCGCCTTTCCTCGTCGTTGACTCTGGTCGTGGCGCCATCTTCACGCATGCTTTACTACGACTCGTCATGTCCCCTATATCCTGTCCACCTTGTCATATAGCCGCCTCGTTCCCCATGTCGTTTTCATCCTTTGTCTTTTGCCGCTTTCTTCTGAAAGTCGTGCAGTGCCATCAGTGTCACCCGCTTCAGGCGTCCAGTTATCCAATGAAGAGTTACTCTAGAGGCAAAGCGAAAGCGAGAAGCTGCTGACACTGCCGCCAGGAGGCAGCCTGAGCGGCTCAGCGATCTGCTGCTTCCTTCCTTCAAATCAGCCCGTCAGCTTCTGCGCTCTAGTCAAGACGTCCGATGTCGCAGTCAGATACGGACGGCTTGCCCGACTGGGGCGTGCCTAGCAAGGCTGCACCTGTGGAAGTGCGAGACGATGTCGCTGGCTCCCCACCACCACCGCCGCCCGCCGAACCGGAACCGGCGCGCTCCGGCGACTACTCTACGCAGCTGCGCGACATGCTCAGCGAACCGGGAGACGCTCTGAATGGGACCGGCGAAGGGGACGAGGAAGAGTTCGGCGAGTTTGTCTATACAGGACGAGACGCCGAAACAACGTCGCGGCAGCCGGATGACGACGACCACGACGACCACGACGACGGCGCCGAGGCCGAGTCGCCTGCTTCAGGTACTCAGACTACGTCGCAACGAATCTCAAATGGAGCCGTATCGCCCGCACAGGAGGGCAATTCGACGAACGCAGTGACGGAGCCCACGTCCCCTCGAAGGAGCAACGGCGGAGCGAGCAGCCTCGGTTACGGTCGACCTTCTCCCGTACGTACAACGTCTATGCGCTTCAGGACCTCACTGCGGCAGGTGCTGATTGGTCGCCACACGCACAGCTCTCCCTCGCCGGATCAAGAGTGACGAGTGCCTCGAACGACGAGTTTCCGGCACTGCGGAACCGGCGAGAGAGCCTTTTGCGCGCTCGTTCATCCTACGGATCAATTGCTTCCATCGCGCAGAGCACGAGCGGCTCGCAGTTCCCGCAGCGGCCACTAGCACATCCGGCCTTTTCCCGCCTCCGCTCCATTTCGACACAAACGACGCCACATAGCCGCAACGTGTCGAGCTCGACTTACAACACCGCTCTCGAATATCCTTCGGCTGACGGCGCGCCTCGAAGACCAGGTCTTGCGAGCGGTGCCGGCTCGACTTCGGGGTCAGCCTTCGGCGGAGCGTCTCGTCGATCTTCCGTCTCGAATGTCTTGGATCTTCCGTCCGCGTCCGAGGTGCCCACCGGTACCAGCGTCTCTGGTACATCGTCCGTCGGTGCCGGAGAGCGTGTCAAGCCGGCAGCGCGAACGGTGAAATGGTCGCCCTTACGGAAAATCACGAGTCGAGCCTACCCGCCTGCGACGGGATCGGCAGGAGCAGCAGCTTTGTCACAGGCGGAGCAGATGGTCAAGAGTTCGATGGGCCAGCCTACTGTCATGGCCGTTCACGGCCTTATCGCGATCGGGACGACGCGCGGCTGGACGCTCGTCTTCGATTTCACCCAAAATCTGCGCTGTGTCTGCGGAACCGAAGCCATCGGTGCGTACTAAATTGCTCAAAACGCCTCAACAGCCATACTGACTGCTGTGTCAAACAGCGAACGAGAGCGGTGCGGTGACTGCGCTCGCCGTCTCCACAGACCATACTTTCGTCGCCGTCGGCCACGAGAACGGCTCGATCCACCTTTACGCGCTCGTCAAGCCCTCCCAACCCGCACGAAGCGTTCCACCCGTCACGTTACCGCAAGTCCTCTCGGGACGCAAGGAGGGCCACCTTGTCGGTTCGAAGATCTGCCGACTCGGTTTTGTCGGCGAACGACATACCGCGATCGTCTCGTCGGACGATCAAGGTCTCGCGTTCTATCACTCGCTCGGCAAAGTTCTAATGCTCGCTTCGACCGATATCATCCGGATGCTCGGACGTTACCCCGATCCGGCAAATGCCCCCAGTGCCTCGACAGCAGGGACAGCGGCACCTCAGCGCCCACCACTCTCGACCGCCCAGACGGCCCCGCCCGGAGCGTCCGTCGCATCCCCGCCAGACTCCCGTCCTGCTTCACCGGCAGATTTCGCCCCTCGACCGCGAATCCGAAACTCCGATCCGGACCAGCCTAATTTCCCTCGTCCAGCTCGGGCTGCGGCTCCGCTTGCCAGCTCGGGCAAGAAGCCTGCGGTAGTACTCGATATGGCTCCACTGCCCCTCGGCCCGGCGTCCCATCCAGCATCCGACGCTCTCTCCCTCGTTGCGATCTTGACGCCGACCAAGCTTGTCGTCGTCGGGCTGAAGCCGACCCCACGGACTTGGTGGCGTTTCGCGCTGCCGCGTCGAGACCCAGAAGTGTCTGATCCGCAAGAACCAGACGAAGATGCCGAGCGAGGCTTTGCGATCTCCGGTGTGCTCGCATGGTGGCCGAGTCACCGTCGCGGTGGCGAAAAGGTCGAAAAGGCCGAAAAGGAGGACCGAAAAGCCCAGCCCGAGCCGGGCGAGAGTCCCCTTCTTGCCTGGGCGTGGGGCAGGCGGATACGAGTGGCGCGCGTCCGGAGTAAAGGCGATGCAGACATCCCAGCGCCAGCGACACGGCGGCTTGCGCAGAACCCGCTCAAGGCGCCGCCTCCGCCAACTGGAGTGGAGGTCGATACGCTCGCGGAAATCGATTGCGAAGCTCCTGTTCTCGCGCTGAGGTGGTATACCGACCACGTCTGTTCTTTCACTTCTGCTCATGCCTGTGTGATCGTGACCCTTACTCTGACCTCCACAGATCGTCATCGTCCTCACGTCTGCTCATCTCGACGTCTTCGATATCATGAGCAAACAACGCCTCGGTCGCGACCCCGTCAACATCGATGCGCTCGTTCCAAGCGACTTGTTCAGCTCTGCGTTCGAGCCGTTCTTTCCTGGCGAGCTCGTAACGAGCTATTCGGGCTCTTTTGCCGTGTACAAGCGCAAGCTGTTCGAGCTGGTGAGCAGCTTCCGAGTCGAATGCGACTGCAAATCGTGCAGCTGACGGACGCAATGGATCCTGCAGCGTCTCGAAGACGTCCGGGCCGGTGCGATCCTCGCGTGGGCAGACCGTGTGCTGGCGCTCATGCAGCCAGCGACAATTCTCGACGCAATCGAGACCGCCACGGCCTACTATTCGGGTCAGGTCGACGCGAGCACAATCTTTCTGCCGGAAGATCCCGCAGAGCGGCGCGAGCTGCTCGAGCCGCGATTGCGGGAGATCTTGACTGCTTCGGTCGACTTTGTCTTTTCAGACGATCGCTTGCGAGACGGTAGTCATTCGGACGGCGAAACGATACAGCGACTATTTGAAGGGCTCGTGGCGACTTCGGTGCACGCTTGTCTCGCACTGGACGACACGGATTGGCTGTTCGACGAGCTTTACGAGCGCTACGAGCAGAACGGCATCGAAGGGATTTTCCTCGATCGCCTCGAGCCGTTCGTGCTCGCAGGCGCGGTGTATGCCTTGCCGCCGAGCGTCACGCAACGGCTCATCGCCATCCATGCCGATCGCCGGCAGTACCCCGCTGCGGAACGGATCATCCTGCACGTCGAGCCGAGCAACCTCGATTTGAATCAGGCGTTGCGCCTTTGCGAGGAACACAACCTCTACGACGGTCTCTTCCACGTCTATTCGCAGGCATTGCGCGACTGGACAACACCGTTCATTCAAGTCCTCAGCCTCGTACAACGAATCGTAGAGGATCGGCATCGAAGGCCTCGCCACCCCGGCGACGGAGCAGACGCATCTGTCGCACGTCCCGGTGTCTGGCCTGACGCAGAGTCGAACGCGTGGATGGCGCCTTCCCGCCTCGACGAGCAGGCCGAGTCTCTCGGTCCGACCGTGTACAAACTCTTCGCGTTTCTATCGCACACTTGGCTGGGGCTTGCGTATCCATCAGGACGCGCGCTCGACGAGGGCTCCGCTACGAAAGGCCGTTGCGACACTTATGCGCTTCTCTTTTCGCCAAACGCGGAAACGATCTCGCAACGACCGCTGCCTGGACGAAATTTGCTCGACCTCCCGGACGTCGCGTACCCGTGCGTTACGCTGCTCCTGCGATTCGACGCCGAGGCACTGCTCGATACCCTCGATCAGGCCTTCGAAGACCCGTTTCTCGATGGCGACGACGTATCGACGCTCTCAGTCGCAGCGGCCAAGATGCAGAGGCAAGACATCGTCGAGATTCTGCTCCGCGTCGCATCAGCAGACGGGAACGAACTCACATCAGCGGACCTCACCTTCATTCGCATTTTCATCGCGCGGAATCTCCCCAAATACCCTCAGTACATCCGCTTGTCACCGACGACTCAGCAGCAGATTCTCGTCGACCTCGTCACCGACGCCGACCAGAGTACCCTTGAGGACCGTCAACTAGCGACCGAATACCTTCTGTCGACATATACCCCACCGGATATCAATACCCTCGTGCCGCTGCTCGAGAGCGCCGGCTTCCTGCGCATCCTACGCCAACTCTACCGAAGCGATGGAAGATGGTCCGACCTCGCCACGACCTACCTCCGAGACGATACCCTCGAAGGCGACATCTTTGCCCTTCTCCAAAGTACACTGCAGCTCTCCGCTCGGGCCGGTCCCGACGAAAAGCGCAAGCTCGTCAATGTCATCGTCGAGTCTGCTCCCGACCTTGCCACTCGGGGCGAATCGGGCTTGCCACGCCTAGTCCGCCTCGTATCTACCTTCCTACCAGCTCATCACGCCGACGTCCTGCAACAATTCGATGCGGCAGAGTGGCGGCGATTCGTCTACTTGCGCTGCCTTTTCGAGCCAGAAGACGGTGAAGGTGCCGATGTCTCGCCAGACCCCGCTCTCCTGCGCGATTACGTCGCCTCGCTCTGTCAAAGCGATCCACGCCACCTCGTCACGTTCCTATCGAAACGGCCGACAGAAGAGGCTCGGGACCCAGATCTACTGGCAGTGTGCGAGAAGGCTGGCTCGTTCGACGCGCTCGTCTGGGCGCTCGATAAGCAAGGCGAACCGGTCAAAGCACTCGCTCGAGCCAGCGAAGCCCTCGAGACGAGCACAGACTCCCTTCTCGAGCGCTTGCTAGACGTCGATGAAGAGCAAGGCTCGTCGTTGATCGACTCTCGGCAGCGGGACTCGGTGGTGGTCGTCGAACAGATACGCGCGATTGCGGCCAGCGCAATACAAGTCTGCGTGGCGCGTGCTTCGGGACACCGGCGTTTGAAGGGCGTCGACCCGGAGGAGCTATGGTACAATCTGCTGTCCTCCTTGGTCGCGACCTTGCGCGCCGTCCGTTCCATTGCGCCGGCGCGTCCTCCTACTCGTCGAGATGCCGCCGAGCGCCGCGCATCGCTTTCTTCGCTCATTGAGAACGGGCCAGACGAACAGGCTCTCGGAGGGAACGCATCCGAACTCCTCTCGTCGACGATCCCCGACGCCCTTTCGGCTTTGGTCTCCTCGACAAGCTCGCGCGATGTTTCGTTCCCTCGACTTGTTCGGCGTCTGATCGAAGCGACGCCTTCACACTCCTCAGGAACTGCTTCCTACGCCGAATTCAAGGGGGTCATTACGTCGATGCTCGACACCTACGCTTTCGAGGGCGACCTCCTCGACCAGTCGTCCGTCATCACGGCGCAAGACCTGTTTGTGGTCGTCGAAACATACAAGCAGGCACGCGAGCGAGGATGGCGTCCCGGCCGGGGCGAAGCTCGCACGTGTTGCGCCGAATGCCTTCAGCCCTTGTGGGCCACAGGCGACGGGCCGACATCGCCGGCGATGTCGAGGTCCGCGTCAGCCTCCCTCCTCGCCGAATCGCTTGGCTCGGAGAGACCACGCATGCAAAAGCGACCGTCAATCAAAGGCAAGGAGGTCGATTGGCCGGGACTTGCGCCTCCTGCTCGGTCACCTCACCGTCTCACGGAAGGGTCTGCGAGTATCGTCGCGGGTAAGGACGGGCGGCTGTGGCACCTTGCTTGTCACCTCGTGCGGTTTGCGTAGAAGTCGTCCTGTGCAAGCTCGGCGATGACCTTCTCAAGACCATTTGGAGCACACTTTCCTCTTCGCCGCTCCCACTCTTTTGTCTTACAGCTGGGCCCTGGGAAGCGCGGCCCTGGGTAAGTTGGTGCGCACGCGCCTGGCACGTGGTACCGACTGCGGCAGTGCGACCGTGCGGCTGTGCAGCTTGCACGTGGCTGTGCTGAGCGATCCGCGGACATTCCGGTGAGAGTTTCATGTCTGGAAGACGCAGCTTACAGGGCGAAGCTCGCACGTCCTCCGCTTTATCTACCCTTCTTCGAGTCGAAGGAAGCTACCGGCCGACTCGACGTTTCGTGAGGGATCCTGCGCCTCTCTAGACATGTCTCGCCGGCTTTCACACTCGAACGAGATGCTACGGGCCAAGAACAGCAATACACACCCTCACTATCAGCGTTCGCGCCCTGACGAAGTCAGTCACGCCCAGAGGATGGCACCCGGAGTGAGCTCAACGACAAGGCGTGACCAGCGAATCGCCACTGACGCGTTTTCGCTATCTCTCAGGACGGTCCGGATCGCTGGCATTACCTTCATGGTACCGAAGGTGGCGTGTACGCTTTCGATCCCGACACTCTGTCACAGCTGGAGGCGGGACCGCCCAAGCCTGTCGTGGCAAGCAAGGCGTTTATTCCGAAGCCGCGGCGCGATCCTCCGCAGGAGGATGGCAACACCCTAGCTGCTCTAACGGGAGAGGTGGTCCACGCACACCGACGACACTCGGGCTCAGCTCCGGGGAGGCTATCGGGACGCGAATTACAACCGAGGCGGCAGACTCCAGAGCAACACCGAGACAATCCAGTGCGTCACCGGCGAAACCGTATCCGACCTCCCTGTGCCACAGCATCTACTGACGTCAGCTCCTGAAACAGCTGTTGAAGTCTGCCTGGTCTCCGGACAGCTCTGCCTATGGCTCACCTCCGCGATCGCCTTTGCCGACGATCACTCCGCTCTCCCCGTTCCGAGTCTCGTTTCCCCGAACCAGCGCCACAGACGCAGCTAGTTCCCTTTTTGGTCCTCCTCTGCGCGCCAATGTCTTCAAGCAATCGTGAAATAGATGAGGTTTCGCGCGAGTAGCACTACAACGCCTCGAAAAGCTCCGCCCAAACATGATCCATGCCAGGGTGTTCTCCACGAGCGAGCGCCGCCTTCCGTTCGACCCATCCCGGCGTGAGCTTGACTTGCGCCCAACGATTCACAATAAAGTCGATGACATGTTTGCGAACCTCGGGGAAGCGAGCGGTCGTCGAGTCGAACAGCTCGGCCGCTGCGTTCTCGACCGCGAGGCAGGATTCGAGCTCGGTGAGAGCGAGCTGCTTCAGCTCGACGAGGCCGAGGCGGACGGCCAATCGGTACACAGACTTTGGCGACGGTCGCAACGGGAGCCCGGCATCCTCCTCGAGATGTTCGGCCAAGACATCGCGCCGCGCCTCGTCAGCATGCGACGACCGTAACGGTGCAAACCGGATATAGCCCGTCTCCAGGTATAGGAGGACGCTCCGAAGTGTTGTGTAGCTCGCATCGTTGAGCGTGAGCTGGCGATACGGCAGGTCGCTCGGCTCGGTCCCTTCGCGGACGACGGCCGCGCCCGTCTCGATTGCGTATTCGTCGGCTTCGACGTCCGAGTCGTCGTAGCCGTCATCATCCACCGGAGGTTCACGCACGTTGAGAACAGCGCTGGCCACCTCGGTGCGAGGCCTTTTGCCCGCGCTCGAGGACGGGGGAGTCGTGGCGCAGGAGTCGATGGTCCTGCGCAGGACGGGCGAGCTCGAAGAGAGGAGTTTGCTGTTTGCCCACAGTTCGAGCTTTGGGCGAGGGAAAAAAAGGCGGATGTCGTTGGGCGTCGGCGAGACATTCAGTTCTGCTCAGTATCGGCAACGGCGTCAGCGGAGGTAAGGCCATCGTTTTGTCGTTAATACTAGGAGCACACGCACCTGCTAGGCGACGAGCCAGCACCGATGTCTCATCTGCCGCGTTTGGATCCTTCTGCGCCTTTGGGCGACGGAGGAGGCGAAAGACGATTTGATAGGCCTGCTCGGCATCGTAGTCGAAGTCTTCAGATGCCAGCTTGCCGGCCGCTTCGATCTGACTCCGAGGGATCTTGTGCAAGAAGCCAGGTCCGAGTTCGGAGCAAGCGGCATCGTCGACGGCCGGCCAGCAGTGTTTCGCGAGCAGGAAAGTCTTCTCGTCTGCGTCTTCGTCCGGCTGCCACCTGAGCTCGAGCGTGGCATCGACGCCACCGAGGAAACGGTTGTCACGTAGACCGTTCCCGACATTGATCCGAATCGAGTCGTTCTTGCTCGTGACGCGTATCGACCAAGTTCCTTGAATCGGCAGCGTTTCGTTCATCGAGAGCGCATTCGCCGAGTCTGGCAGGTCGCCGAGGGTCGCTTCGACCTCCCAAATCAGCGAGACACTGTAGTCTGCGGTATGGCGGCCAACGAGGAGGGCAGCACGTCCCGGAAGCGGTTCGTCCTTGACGGGGCTGTTCGCTCTTCCGCTCGGCGTTCGCAGCTGACTGCCTTTGACGGGACTTGCGCGGCCGTTCTGGGGCGCTTCCTGCTCAGGCGTCGCGAGTGGAGAGCTGCGGGCTGCAGTAGCTGCTTGCATCGCCGCCAACGTCGAGAACGGTGGAGGCGAAGGGGTCGCGCTCTCCTCCATAGCACGCAGGCGACGATCCTAGCCTCGGACTGGTCGCAGCCGGCTAGCTTCGGACTGATTGCAGCTGTTTGCTAACCTGCCCGAGCGAAGCAGGCAATGCTGCAAAGGGGGAGAAAGTTGGGGTTTGGCGAGGATCTACGCTCGCGAAGAAGAACGCGAACAGAAGAAAACGCAAGGAACAGCCTGTAGAGTCGATGCCGTGCTTTCGGAGTGGTAGGGGTGATACGGCTTACGCAGACCGAGCGGCAAGGGTTTGCTCCAAAGAGAGCTTTTTCTCTTGTCTCAAAGCCGCGTTGACGAGAGAGCGGAGGAGGTCGCAATCGAGCAGGCCTTGCCGATCATTCGAGACCTCGAGCTCAGGACGAAAGAGTGAAGAAGATCGCCCACGGAGAAGACATGCACGCTCTGAAATTGCCGCGCCGACCTCGCTACGCCACTGCGTCCAGCACGTCCGCGATGACTTGACTTCCTCCTTCGATCTCGCCGCGCGCCGCTTTGCCCTTGAGGTCCTTCCACGACTCGCTCGCCTTGACCTGGTTCCAGTTCTTGACGATAAATTCTAGCGTTGCCACACGGAGCTTCTCGTAAGCGAGGCACGCCGGCCCGAAGAGCTCGTACGCGGCGCCAGAGACGGTCAACGACGACACGAACGACGAAAAGGCGAGATGCTCGAGGTCCGGCAGCTCGAGGAGGTGCGCGAGCCGATAGACTGACTTCGGGGAAACGGGAAGGGGGAGGTCCGGTTCATCTTTCGCGTAGTCGTGATAGATCTGGTCTGACCGTAGACCGGAAGAGAGGAGAGGCGCAAAGTCGATGTGTCCGGTAGAGAGATAGACCAGTACAGCCCGCCAGGTCGAGTAGCGAGCCTCCTTGACGGTTATTTGCCGGTAAGTCAAGTCGCCCACGCTTGCGCTCGGGGAAGACGATGCTCCCGTAGAACGGAGATACTCGTCGGCTTCGTCGTCCGAGTCGTCGCCTCCATCGTCGTCCGTGCCATCGATTTCAATGACGACGGCTTCGCTGCGAGGGCGCTTGGTGCGCCGTGAGGACGCCTCGGCGTACTCTGACGCGAGCATCGTCTTCAGATAAGGCGAAATGCTGGACAGCACGGCGGCATTGGCCCAAAGCTCGGCGCCAGCAAACGAGAATTTCGGGAACCACAGTCGGAAGTCGTGCGGAGTCAGCGTCAGGCTTTGAGCTAACGGAGGGCATCAGTGCTGAATTCGCAAGGGTACCCGGCGGAAGAACCTACACACCTGCTATACGTCTTGCGAGAGTAGTGTTATCGGTTCGTATACCGTCTGAAAGCGCCAGTACCTTACGTGCACTCGAAGACACAACGATCCGGAGTCTCGAGGGGCCTGTATCTTCAACGGATTCTCTGAGGTGGGGGGCGGATGTCGACAATCGTGCGATTTCGTCGCCGAATTGCGGCCAGACCCGCGACTTGACAGGCCTCGTACTCTTCGCCACGCGATGTGTCGGTCCGTCCGCACCGCGGACCGAGAGTCTGAAAGACGCTTCGAAGGCGACGCCGTGGGCAGGCTGCGCGGCGATCACAAAGTCCAGCTGACGAGAGGCAGTCCGCTCGACGATGAGGGTCCAGCGACTCCCCAGTACCTCCTCCGTAAGCAAGGCATGTGCCTCGGCGTCGCTCTGTTGCAGACTGGCGAGGTCAAGCGTGAAATTGATGGTCGTGGTGTCGGAACAACAGCGTTCGACCTTGCGAGCGTCGATGGCGACTACGCTCATGATGGGCGTCGTCTTTCAGGCGGTTGGAAGCGGCGGACGGATGACGCAGGTCGAGCTGTACAGCAGAGGCGTTGCGAGGAGAGATCGACCTGCAACAAGTCTGAAACCGTGTCGCGACGCGCGGCGACATGCGTTTAAACGATGTGTAATTTTTGCGAAGGGTTGCAAGAATGCGGTCCTGCTCTTGATATCAGCAGTAGATCCGCCCAGGTCTACGCCCGCGAACGGTCCTCGACGAAAGCCCGCAAGTCGTACTCTTGCTGCCCTCCCGCCTTTTCCGCGACGCCAACCTCGGTCACGATCCCTTCGATGAGCGACGCCGGCGTGACGTCGAACGCCGGGTTCCACGCGTTGGTCCCCGGCGGCGTCACCAACACGGTCTCGACATGAACCTCTTCGCCTTCCCGAGCCGGCTGGACCTCTTCCCCCTTGGCGAGTTTCGCCGGGTCGACGACACGCCCTCGGACCGTGCACGCTTCCCAGCTCGGGCGCTGCTCGATCTCGATCTCGCGACCAGACTTCATCGTCAAGTCGAGGGTCGTCAACGGCGCCGCGACGAGGACGGTGACGGGCGGGTTCGGCGAGAACGGGTGCGGGTGGTGCGCGTTGAGCGAGATCTGGTACGTCGAGATCTTGTTGGCCGTGTCACCATTCGAGGCGATGCTGCTCGAGCATGAGTGTGAGCGAACCGGCCGAGCTTGAGACGAATGCATATAAAAACGAAAAATGAAGAAGGCCGCCTCACCGGTCCGCGCCCGCGACAAACAAGTGCACGCGCTTCTCCGCCATGAGCGCTCCGATCGCAGTGTCGCACACCATTGTGTGCGGCGCGCCGAGGCTCGCGAGCTCGACGGCGGTCAGGCGAGCGCCCTGCTGATACGGGCCAGTCTGAGCGAAGTACGCGTGCAGCAAGCGGCCTTGCGTGTGCAGCGAAGCGATAACGCCGAGGGCGGTGCCATAGCCCTGCGCATGGCATTATGAGCGTCAGCGATGGACATCATAAGAACTGGAAGAGTTGGCGCACCGAAGTAGCAAGAGAGCCGGTGTTGCAGACCTGCCGAGGCCCATTAGCAAATCAGTACGTATCCTCCCAGCATCTGCAAGGTCGCACAAGTATGCGCTGAGGCATAAGTGGAGCCCAAGCTCGTGAGAAAGAAGACGCACCGTCAACACTGCAATCTTCTCTCCCTTTTCAATCTTGCCTTCCCGCTCGAGCTTGTCGAGGATCCACTTTGCGCCGTTGTCGCCGATCCGCTCGCATCTCTCCTTGTCCTCGACCCAGACGCCGACGGCGACATCGACGACCTTCTTGGCGAGGCTCTCGGCCGTCGCGCCTTCCTTTGCCGCTTCCGCTTTTGCCGCCGCCTCGATCCGTTGCAGCGCTTCCCGGAGGTTGACGGCGGTCGGGCGAGAGGTAAAGAGGTATGCGCATCGTTCGAGGATGCGTTCGAGGAGATCCTGCGGTGGCGAAGAGAGGAGGCTGCGAGAGAAAGACGGAGAGTCGCGGCCGTTTTGAATGGCGAGGAGTTCAGCGGCGAGACCGAGAGCCGCGAGCGAGGCGATCGCGGGGGCTCCTCGGATCTTCAGGTAGCTTGCACAGGTGAGTTCGCTTGCAGAAAAGCCTTGTAACGCCCCGCGAGGGGGGGAACGCACCTTCATCGTCTTGATGGCGTCGAATGCGCCCTCGACAGTGTCGACCTTTTCCCATTTGATCGTGTGCGGCAAGGCAAGCTGGTCGATGATCTCGACAGCCTGTGCCTCGTAGAATGTCTTGCCGCCCGTGATGCGGAACGCACCGAGTACCGGTTCGTCGCGAGTCGAAAGCGAGACCGTCATCGCAGAACGTGGTCTGCGCAAGTTCTGCAAAGTCAGAGGGGTCTGGTCATCGATATGAAGGTCTTTTGAGAGCTGACCGAGGCGAGGACGGTGGCGGGTAAGCTCTTACAGCTGGTTGACCTTTGCTTCGCGCAACTTTTGTCTCTTTCGCCTCTCTCTGCCTTTCTCTTGCTCACGCTCACACTGCTCACGATTCGCACATAAGCTGCGACCCAGGAAGCTGTCAAGCTCAAGCTCGCTTGCTACATCCCATTGTCGCAAGGGGGTTCCGAGCCAGATCGGCACATCTCGACCGTCTCATCTCTTTCGACCTCTTCTGCCGAGCCATACACCGCCGTCACGACTTGCACAGACCATCAGAGGATCTGAAGTAGACGAACATCACGCGCTGGAGTCCGGAGACACGCCCGCCGCGGCGCGCTGCCTCTGCCTCGCTCGTTCCGCTCTGTGTCGTCACCTTTTGCAATGGCGGCGCATGCCACGACGGCGACGGACCACTTGAGCACCTCGAGGTTCTCCTTTAGCGTTCAGTATGCGCAGCTCCAGTCTCTGCAGGACATCCGCCAGACGCTCCTCAAGATGGGTTTGGCTGCGAGCGCCCAGCTACACTTTGTCTACGTGAACGGCCGCTTTGGTATCGAGTGGACGCAGGTGCAATCTGCGCCTCGCGTTCAGTCAGGGATCCTCACATTTTACAGGAACGGCTCGCTCGTCCAGACAGAAACGATCACCTCGCAGCAATTCCCGCCGAGCTCGGCTGGCATGATCTTGGTGGACAAGCCGGAGAACAGCAAGAATGTTCGCGTCTCGGTGACGCTGACGATCTCCGGCTACAATGTTCCTCCAACGGCAGGGGGTGATGTCGAGATCGCGGCGGAGGCTCTCGCAAGTAGGTCGACTCTTTTGTCGACAGACATGAGCGTCTTTGAATCGCAACAACTAACATTAGCTCGCAGACAACCTGCGCGAACAGACCACCAACGATGTTCGTTTCACGTTCGCGGCTACTGAAGGCACATTGTGGGTTCCCGAGTCGGTTGCCAACAAGGTTCCCCACTTCAAGACAATCTTGTCTTCGTCCTTCCGCGAAGGAAGCGCCAAGAACCTCGGAGCGTCTGCGACTCCGCCTACGCTCAAGAGGAAGGAGCGTACTTTCGACGACTCCGACGATGACACGGATGACTTACTGAAGAGTTCGTACCCGGCGCGAATCAAGACGACTCGCAAACCTCTCGCGCCGGCGAAGACCATCGAGATCACCGGTGCGGCCTACTCGACCTATGCCGCAGTTCTGCTTTGGCTCGCCTCTCGCCGCATTGACTTTGCGCCGCTGAAATCGAACGGAGTCGAGAAGCGCGTCGAGCAATTGAAGCGATCGCTCGACGCCAGTTCGGCTTTGCCCGCGCCGGCTTCGCCGAAGTCCGTCTACCGCCTCGCACATTTGCTCGAACTCGAAGACTTGCAAGAGCTTGCTCTCTCTGCTTTCAAGGACCAACTGAACGACGCGAATGCCGTTCACGAGCTCTTCAGCGACGCGGCGAAAGTGTACACCGAGCTTCGCGACGCCGCCTCGGCTTACGGAGCCGGAAATATCACAGGCGTCAAGAAGTCGGCGAGATGGGCCGAGATGAAGAAGCGCGCGGAGGGGGATGACTTGCAAGGCGCTTCCAGCGCCGCTCATGCGTTGATGGAACTCGTGGAACGCTTGGAAGGATCCGACGCGCAGTCGACGTAGCTGGGATGGCGCTCGGACGCTTGGACGCTTGACGCTTGGACAGGACAATCGGACGCTTGGACGGTTGAGGGGCGCTTGGAAAGGTTTGTTTGGCTTCACACCCTTTCGTGACGCCTCGGAAGCGAGAGGCCAAGTCGTCTAGAAGTTAGAGTCCACGGCCATCCCACCTGTCCCTCGCAGCTTGGTCTCGCTCTCCTACAAGAGCCTATATGTCGTGAACATACAGAAAGAGAAAGTTCGTCTTCCGCAGACGTCGGACTCTTTCTTTGTCCACCTTTCCCGCCCGCACCATCTACTCACATCTCGCTGTCGGCTCTCCTGGCAGCCCAAAGCGCGAGACTTACCTTAGCGCGAGCTGTCTAGGTCGTCGAAAGCTGCTTCTGCTCTGCCTGCCTGCCAGCGGTCGCTTCATCAGCCCGTCAACGTCAGCAGCTCTGCAATGACGTCTACCTCTACGACGGCGCAGGACAGCGCGGTGTTCGATCCGCTCAAGTGCGGCTTCGGCAAGTACGCAACCTTCGGCAGCTTGCCGCGAATTTACGAGACGCTCGTCTCGATGGGCCTGTCGGAGTCGACGACGTTCCAGTTTGTCTACCTCGACGGACGCTACGGCATAGAGTGGACGAATGCCGATGTGACGCCTCACGTCCGCTCTGGCACGTTCGTGCTCGCGGTGGACGGCGTCGTACTCAAGAGGGAGCCGCTCTTCTCTCAAGCGTTCCCGCCTGCGACTTCGGGCCTCTTGACCACGAACGCGGCCAGCCGCAGTACCTGGGGCCGCTCGAGTACTCAGAAAATTGAGGCCATTCTTACCTTTGACGCTCACGATACGGCCATCGATGCCTCGGGAGCCGTCAAGGCTGCCGCGCAAGCCTTAGCTGGTCTGCTTTTCAGCGCCTCTCTAGCATCCCGACCGTACATACACTGACAGGAGGCCTTGCAGTGAATATGCGCGAGCAGATTCCGAACGATGTGCGCTTCACCTTTGCCGGAACGGAGGCGACGCTTTGGATGTCCGAAGCAGTCCTCGCGGCGCTCGTCCCGCACTTCAAGATCGTCTTGTCTTCGAGCTTTGTCGAGGGCAAAAAGAAGAAGGCACTCTCGTCTACCCCAGGAGCCGTGCTGAGCGAAAAGTGGCGCCCGTTCGACGATTCGGACGATGAAACCGACGACTTGCTTCAGAGGTCCTACCCGATCCGCGTCCACGAGAAACGCAAGCCCGCCGCATCTGCCAAGACCATCGAAGTTACCGAGACCGCCTACACGACTTACGCTGCCGCGCTCCTGTGGCTCGTCAGCCACCAGATCGATTTTGCGCCGTTGAGGTCGAACGGGCACGAAGATCGCTTCGCGTACTTGACCAAGGCGCTCGACTCGGACCCTTTCTTGCCTGCACCAGCCTCGCCAAAGTCCGTCTACCGCCTCGCTCACTTGCTCGAGCTCGACGAGCTGCGGAAGATCGCGCTCTCGGCCTTTATCCGGCAGCTCAACAACGAGAATGCCGCCCGCGAGCTCTTTTGCGACGCTTCCTGCGCATACCCCGAGATCCGCACTGTCACACTGAACTACGTTGTGAAGCATTACAGCGCGGTCAAGCGGTCGGCGGCGTGGACCGACATGAAGACGTGCGCCGATGCGGGCGACTTGCCGATCGGAACTTCGCATACCTTGATGTTGCTGTCGGAGCGCTTGACTTGAGAGTCTGTATGTAGCTTGCTGTCACTTGCTTTGCGTGGAGTTTCAAGATTCAAGAGGACTGTGCGTAGGTCGAGTGGAAACAGCGTCCTCCCCGCTGCGGACGGCGAGTTTTGTCTGTTGACCCCTTTGTCCCTCGACCATTGCTGCCCGGGAGCTAACGGCGCCGCTCCTTCGCGTCCATAGCTACCTTTCCTCTCGTGGCTATAGACTGGCTGCTTGGTCGGTCTGCCGACTCTATCGGCATCTTCCCTCTCCGACTCTACCGCCGACGAACGAGGCACGGTCCGCCTAAGGCACCCAGCACCTCTCGCAAAGCAAGGCTACGAAACGGCCTTGTGAGCTCATCCCGAGACGAGTGTCATGCGTACCTGTGGCTGACCGGCGACGCCAACAGTGCGACTGAAATTTCGCCCATCCCTTCTCGTCCCGCCGCCCTCATCACTCCGTACAATCGCCTGTCGCCGGGGCACAAGACCCTTCACTCGCATCCTCCGTCGAAATGGCCGTCGCGAACTCTCGACGCTCGTTGCTGTCGCTGCCGGACGAGCTCCTCGATACTATAATTCGCAAGGCCCGCGACGACGAGGCGCACCCGGGCTATCTGCTCATCTGCCGGCGGATCCTCCCATTCGCGCGTCGAGCAATGTACCAGACAATCGTCTTGGAGCAGCCGCGCCGACAGCGCCCGCTCGCACGGACCTTGGCACGCGACCCGTATTTGCGAGGACTGGTCAAAATCCTCGTCCTCCATGGATCCCTGCACTCGACCGCCGAGGCCTGCGAACGACAACATGCTCTGTTGAGCTTGGTGCCGAGTGTCAAACATCTCTACCTTTATGACTATTCCGCTACGCTCACCGCCGCTCTAGCCAAAGACTCGTCGTGGTCGAAAAGCTGGAGCAAGCTAGCTACTTTTAGCCTGTACGCGGCCGACTCCGGTAACGACGTCAGCTTGAACCAGGGCGGCAACGCGAATCCAATCGTGGTCGCCTTCTGGAGAATGATGAGCCTCTTTCCCGCACTTGAGCACGTCGCCATCTCCACCCCCGGCTTCGGCCTTGACTACTTCCCGACGAACGCGTCGCTTACCGCGCCGCTCCCGTCTCTGCAATCCCTTCACGTCAGCGGATTCTCTCATGCGAGACCTGCCGCCCACCAACTCCCGGATCTCGCGGCCATGATGCCGAATCTCAGGGAACTCTCCCTGACCGCTCAGCCGCGCGGTCGGGTCTCTTTGCCGAGTCCTCCCCACTCCATCCTCGACAAAGCACCTACTACCTTGACCCATCTCACAATCAGACACCAGCATGTCGGCGCCAACTTGCAGCGGTTCCCGGCGTTGACCTTCCTCGACCTCGGCTGCGCCAGTTTCGATCCGGACACCATTCTCCCGTCCCTCCTCTCTGCACCGCTCACGGAGATCATCTTTGGGCCTGGTGCTCCCGTATCGCCGTCGCTGTTGCGTGGACTCGTTATCCACAGCACCATTCTGCGCCGCCTTACACTCAACTACGATCGCCGTCCACCGCGAGGCGACGCACTCCAGAAACTCTTCAAGAGTCTATCAACGAGGAACGTGGAACCCTTCATCAATGGCGTGGCCGAAGTGAGGCAGAGCTCGCGCCCGAAGTGGACCTTTTGCTCCGCAGCGGACTTGCGGGAGATCGTCTCGCTCGCGGCCGACCGGAACATCGACGTGACCGGATCGGCCCTCGTCTGTCTCGACTGGGACACCTACTTTGACGACGAGGCAACGGCCTATCTCATCAGACTCGCCCGGAGCGCCCGCGATGCCGAGCGTACCGACGCCGTCGGTCAAGCCCTCGTTCGCCACGCCGTCGTGAATGACGACCTCGGCCCACTTCGACGACACCTCGGTCGCGAAGGAGCTTTGCAGGCTTTCAAGCGTCACAGACCCTCGCTCTATACTTTCTTCGAAGGCAGTTTCGGTCCCGACTCGACGGACGGCGCATCGACGGCCGGTTCAGGACTCCCTTCGGGAGTCTCGGTTGACGTGAACGGAGGGCTTTAGTAGGTCGGCACTGTAGTGAAGGATCCGGCTGCGTAATACGCCTCAATCATCCATAGTCCAAGCGAGGTCTACGGTGGATCGGGAGCAAAGATGGGGTGCGCAGCTTCAGCTTGCCCTACGTGAGGAGTGCCGCAGCGCCGCAGCGGGCTCGTCCGATCGTCCGCTTGCCTGAAGACTACTGCTGCAGCTCTGGACATGCCGCAAAGCCACGGTACAAAGCGAAGAAGCGAGCGCGCCTCGACGCGTTCGAACTTCTCGCGACGCGGCGACGCGGTTCGAGAGCGAGTCATGTTTGTCGAAAAGCTCCTCTCGCTCTATACACCTCTAGCCATCACTGCGGCATACTAGGCAACTCTTTCGTGGTCATCTAGAGCTCGTAAGGTCCGTCAATAGCCCATCGGGGGTCGCTACGCCTCCGGAATTCCGCCACATCGACCGGCCGCCGACTTCCACGCCGGCCGACAAACAATCCCTCAACTCGGCGAGTACGAGTGAGTGGCGGGCGCCGTCGTCGGGGGAAGTCCTGTGACTGACTCTGAGCTGCTCCAGACAGTCAGACACGCCCCAGCGGGCGCTGACGAAGCGTCAAAGATGGACACATTCCGATCGGCACCCTCGCCGTCCCCCTCGCCGCACACGCATACGCTCCGACCACGCAGGTCCTTCCAGCGGACGCCGTTCACGTCGAAAGCAAACTTGCTCTCGGCAGGCGGTCTGCTCGGTGGCTTCGGCGGCGGCGGCAACAAGGACAAACTTCAGAGTCCCGTCAAATTGGGTGGAGGAGAGCTGGCGGAGGAGGTCGCCTGCGACCGGCTACAGCCGCGCGGACGCGGTCGAGGAGGCGGGGCGATGCTGTTCCCTGCCTCGCCGGACGTCGCTGCGGTCCCGTCATCGCCTGGACCATCTGCCATGGCGATGTTGCCAACAGCTTCGTCGGTCGCGCCTTCGCCCGCCGCGCCTTCGACAGCACCGGCTGCGACGACGGTCACGCGAGGGAGCACCCGTCCCGGTCAGCGCGAGGTCGCGGGGCTGAAGCGATTAGCGAACGCGTTCGGAGGTGCGATGTTGGGCAAGACACGCAGTTCGACTGCGCGCAAGGCATTTGACCTGAATGACTGGAACCACGACCTCGCCGTCATTGCGAATCATCCGTCCAGCTCGACTCCGACCAGCCCGCCCATCGAGAACGAGGCAGAGTCGCCGAATGTCCCTCGTCGACGGTCGTCTCGGGCAAACATGCGCGCCGACATGTCGAGCCCTGTGAATGAAGCGTCTCCGCGCGTCACCCGGGCACGACCTACTCCGTCGGGATCCGGTTCGGAGAGCTCGCGACCGACTTCGACCGAGCTCGGTCGGCGGCGAAAGAGCGATGAACTCGACGACGTCCCGCTGGAACTGCCTACGCAGCCGCACGGCCCGCCCTTCTCGGCTCCGGTTCGCCGAGACGCGCACCACGCCCATCCACACCATCACGCTCATCCTCATACACAGAGTCGTCCTCACTCTCTTGCGCACGCGCATACGCTGCGGTCATCTCGGTCGCTGTCCGCACAGGCTGGGAGCGGCATCTACGATCCGTCTTCGCCGCTCGCCTCGACAAGTAGAGCGGCCGTCCCTCATTCGGCGCCTTCCCTTTACTTCGACCACCTACCGCCTGTCGAAGAATCGTACGCGTCGCCCCCGCCTTCGAAGCGCGTCTCGATTGACCGGCTGGCTTCCCTCAGCGAGACCGAGGGAGAGAGCTGCGCGAGCACCTTCTCTGGCGATGACGCGGTCTTCGGCGGTCCGACAGTAACGCACACGCCTCTGGCGCATGCAACGGCAGGTCGAAAGGTCACTCGCACAAAGTCGCTGTCCCGGCCGTCCGTCCCGTCGTTCCACATCGTCCCGATTTCCTCGTCCGCCTCACACCCTGGATTCGAGACGCAAAAGCTGTCGCCCGCGCTCCCGTCGCCATCCGACCTACAGCGTGCGCCTTCGCCGCTCGGAAGGTCGAGGGTCGCGAGCGGGAACGCGCTCGATACGCTGAGCGAAACCGGTCCGGCGATCGACTACTTCTCGACGCCCGGCAGCGGGCTCCGGGACGGCCCTCTGAGCCCGGGCGCGCCTTCGATCGAATCTACCATGACTCCGCCGCGAAGACGAGGAGTGCCCGATGCAGGCTTCACCTTATTCGGCGCGCATTCGGTTTCGAGCGCTGTTGCCGGCGTCAGCGCAGAACGAGCAACGCGGAGGCACTCGATGCTACCTATAGCGACCGGCTTCTCGTCGCAGGCCCTAGCGTCGCCGCCCCTCCTGGGTTCTCCAGCCCGATGCGGCGCTTCCGGCTCGACATCGATGCCCGACATGTCGTCAAACGGCGCTCACGGCGACACAAGCAGCGGGCCCGACTCGGACCGACCTCCTCCTCTGCCGCGACTGCGCCCTCTTCATGCGACTGGATCGAAGCGCCTGAGTCTCGCACCGAGCGATGCAGAAGCAGACATCTTCCGCCGCCACAGCGTGTTTGACCCGCTCAAGCCTATGGGTGAGCCGTCTCGCGCAAATTACTCAACGATCATTCCTCCGACGCTGACCTGTCCGTCACTCGCAGCGACACCTTTGCAAGCTCCGCCGATCGGCCGGAAGCGTAACGCTAACGGTACTCTCCTGGCTGGAGGCGCTACGAGTCGCCTTGCGGCCGTCTCGCCTATCGTTAATCCGCCGAGCTCGTCGCCCGCCCAGATGCGCTGGAGGTCGAACGAGCGACGGAATTCGGCCGCGGAAGACGCCGACGGCGAGGACGAGATGATGATGGAAGACGACGAAGTGCCGTCACGTCTGAGCATTGACAGCTGGAGGGACGGCGCCCCGGCGTTGACTGATGCTGCCACTTCCATCTCGTCGTCTTCGCTCTGTACGGCGCTCTCAGGGCAAGCCGAGAACGGCGATCCGGCAATTGTGACCGCATCGACCTCGGCGCATTCGCTCAACTCTGCGAACGGCGCAATGCACCCCGAGGCGATCTCCGCCGACGGTACGTTCTTCACGCCGCAGAACTACAAGAATGTCCGACCTCTGGCGGCCGCTTTCATGTCGACGGGCTTGGTCAGCAAGCGCAGTCGGCCTCGGAATAACAGTCTGAGCGGGGCGCCGGTCTTCAATCTCCATCAGCATCTTCAGCAGCAGCTAGGCGAAGCAAACGGGCTCAAAGGATCGCCGGCGAAACCACCCGTTCCGGGCGACGTCGCTGCGCCCCTGCCGAACCCGCTCGTGACGAGCTTATCGCGGCAATCGATTATGCCGGATACGCCCGTCAAGCGGTCGCCTTTCCAAGCAGCGGCTGTGTCTAACAGCAGCGCGCGTCCGTCCCTGTCTTGCTCCGTCCAGACGCCGGTCGTCAAGGTCGAGAACGCGCCGAGCAGCGAAGGCATGCAAGAATCGCCAACGATGTTGGCCATCGCGAGCGGATCTCCGGTCGGCGCAGGCGGCGCCCTCTCGGAGAAACAGACCGCCGCGCTCAGTCTGACTGCAGACGGAGACGAGCAGTGCGCAGCGAGGGAGTCCTTGTCCCCTCTAGCGAACGGTGCAGGAGACACGGTCCCTCGATCTCAATCCCCTCTCTCGCGCTCGTCTGTCTCGCCCTCCTCGTCTTCAACGGCCGGCACAATCGACGTTCGACCTGCAGCCCGCGCTCGTACTTCTGCTGGCGATGTCTCGCCGACGGTTCACGCCTTCAAGTCCGGCTCCCGCTTCAGCTCGGCGTCCATGCGGAACAGTCTCGGCCGCGTGCGCCCGGCCTTGTTCCGTCGGCGAAGCAGCGGGCAACTGTCTGGCGAGGGTAGCTTCCTCGGCTCTCAACTCCGAAGCGGCGGATCGAGCTCCGGCAGAAGCAGTACAACGGGAACCATCGCCGAGGGCGAGCCGATGACTCCGACGCGGAGTGTTCACGGCCGATACTGGGAAGGTGCGTTCGCCTTCTCTCTATCCTTGACGGATTCATTGCTGATTGCCCAGGAAACGCAGCCTCGCAACTACTCGACACGCCGACCGAGGAAGTACCGATCACGCCCGCCAACGCAATCTTCCCGGTCCTCCCTGGTGCCCAGGCTTTCGCGCATTCGGGCCAAGGGTCGGTGTTCCTACACCCTCTCGCGACTCCGCATGGTGCACCTCGCGCATCGTTCCCGTTGTCCGAGATGGAGCAGCGGATTCGAGGCGAGGACGCCGCCGGCCCCGGACGCCCGCAATTCAAGATCCGCCATTCGAGCTCGACTGTCCTGTCGCTCCGCCAGCAGGAGATGTCGCAGCCGAATCGTTTCGAAACCGACTACACCCTACTGCGCAGCCTCGGCAACGGCGAGTTCAGCGATGCCTGGGAGGTTCAGGATCACACGCGAGAAGGGCAGGTTTATGCAGTGAAGCGGACCAAACAGCCGTTCCTCGGCCCGAAAGACCGGTATGTGATCGACTTTGGTGCCGGGAGCGAGCTTCAGGAACTGATTCGGATCCGCATACCCAGCCTACGCCGCTTGGAAGAGGTCGACATCCTACGCCTCTTCTCGTCCGAGCGCGACGCCTCGCCTCACCTGATCTCGCTCGTCGACGCTTGGGAGCAGTCAGGGCATCTGTTCATTCAGACTGAGTTGTGCCCGGCTGGGAACCTCGCCTACTGGCTCGAGGAATACGGCGCCGAGCACGAACAGCTTGAGGAAGCTCGTCTATGGAAGATCCTCGCCGAATTGACGGCCGGAGTCTCGCACATGCACGCACATAATGTCATCCATCTCGACTTGAAGCCCGCCAACGTCTTTATTACGGATCAAGGCCACCTGAAGATCGGCGACTTTGGTCTCGCGACCCGCTGGCCGAGGGCTGATCCGCTTAGCATCATCAACGGCGCGGCGGTCAAGTCGCCCGGCTGGAACGGACTTCGTGTCGATACGGTGTGGCGTAGCGAGGCGGGCGAACGCCGCATGCGAGCCAAGTCGAATGGCGACGCTCCAGAGGACCTCGAACGCGAAGGCGACCGCGAGTACATCGCTCCAGAAATCCTCAGCGGACGCTACGGCAAGGAAGCCGACGTCTTCAGGTACGCACGATTTCCGCTTACAATACCTGTAAACCGACTGCTGACGTTGTCCTCCCTACATTTTTCCGGATCTACAGTCTTGGCCTGATCGCGCTCGAGGCGGCAGCAAACGTCGTCCTTCCCGACAACGGACCCGCCTGGCAGAAGTTGCGATCAAACGACCTCACCGACGTCGACCTTTCGCGACTCTCGCCCGTCTTCGTCGGCGTGCTGACCATCATGATGCACAAGGCGCCGGACGTGCGTGCGTCGATCGACGACGTGATCCAGCATCCCGTCGTCGCTCAGCTCGCCGGGATGCTTGAGCGTTCGCTTGCTCTGACGGGACGAGATGCCGCGCCCGAAGTTCTGGGTGCGATCTGCGCGGAAGCCGACTCGTTCTTGCACGACGTGTTTGCCGCGGCGTACCCGGAGCAGGCCAGCCCGGCCGCTCCGGCCTTCTTGTTGGATCCGCCCCAGGCGATGCCGCCTCCGATGTTTGACATGGCGCCATCCGCGTTGTCTGTCGGTCAAGCTGAGACGCTCTCGGCAGAGGAGGACGCGCAGATGGACCTCGACTAGATTGCCGGGCGCTGTCTCTCGCCAAGTAGCGCCCGAACCGCCGCCGTGCCATTCATCACAATCTCGGGCTGTACGAGCTTCGCCCCTACGACCCTCGCCGGCCCCTGCGACAACGCTCTCGTCTCTCCGCCAGAGCCTTCTATATTATCCCCTTCCCCTACTCCTGTACCCGGTTACCTCGTCATCCGCGACTTCTTGCCTCATTCCTCGAACCATACCTGTGACATTCATCTACCTTTATCCTAGTCTCACAACCCCGTACATCCACGCTCCTGCGCGCCTTTTGGCTGCCGTTGCTCTGAAACCAATTTTCTTGTTATACTATTGCTTCGCCTCCTCGGACAGTTAAGCATCGATGTCTTCTGCTCAATTTCGCAGTCTCGAGAAGGAGGAAGAAGAAGCGGCGAGCAAAGATACAGTAGATAAGGTCGCGCCGAGGCCAAGAGGCGCCGGCAAACTTTCGATCGCTGCCCGGAGAGTTGCCACACCTTCTTCTCCTCTCTGGAACACACCGTTCCTCGGGCTCCAGCTCGCGCTCTTCTGTAGCCATGGCAGACACACTGCTCTCGCCAGCCAAGCACGAGCTCAGCGGGACTGGCAGTCTGGCCGGAGCTGTCCTTCGCCGCCTCGTCTTGACGGAAGCGGACTTGCCCGAAGGGATCCAGTTCCTGCCGTCTCTGTTCCGCCTGATGGCATGCATGCTGTTCCTACCGGTCGCTATGCTTACTCTGGTGAGTCTGCGCTCCGTTCCACACTTTTCTCCGGCCTGTGACTGCCAGCAGAACTGGTCATCACCTTCGAGGGGTCCACTCTGTCAACCCGGAGTGGGGGTCATCACCACGGCACTCCTCACGAGGCTCGAGCTGACCGATACATACTCTGCACAGGTCGACTTAATTGGCTGGATCTTCTTCAAGGCGGTCCTGAGGCCGCTCGGCTACACCTCGACGTGAGATGCAGTTCACCTCGGCTACCGAGAGCCAACGTTCCGCAGTTCGCAGCAATCCGGCAACGCTGACCCGGATTCTTCTCGTTTATGTGCAGCATCCGCTTCAAGGATCCGGAACCGCCCTCGATGCTGTTCGCGCCCGGAGTCGAGAGTAGCCGACCGGCTTCCCCAGCTTCGTCGAACGGGATCCTTCCCTTGGAGGAATCGTCGTCGTCGTCCGGCAGCAGCGACGCTTACCCTTCCCCGGCCTTCTCCGACAACTTGTCTCTCCCCGACGTCGACGGTCCTGCTTCCTCTCAGTCGAGCGATGCCGACAGGAGGCCGAAATCGAATCGGAAAAAGTCAAAGAAGGGTCGGAACGGGACCTACTCGGAGGATGACGAGACGTCGTACCGCATGTCGCGCGACCGCGCCCCTTCCGTCGGACTCGATGGTCCGCTCTTTGGCGACGAGACGGACGGCGCGATGACGCCCGGAACGGAGAGCGACAACGGCGACTACCTCACTTCGGCTCGCGGGTTGCCTGCCGGAAGCGACTTTACGTCGCCTAGGAGTGCCCGCGGCGACGGCGTACCACGCGGCGGCTTCAAGCTCGGTCTGACTGAAGTCACGAGCAGGCCGACGGCGGCCGCGCCGACTGAAGCCGACAGCTAGACTCCCGACAACACGCCTTTTCCCGCCTCGCCTTCCTCTCGATCCACTCTAGACGCCTTCAGATCTTCGCCCTTCGGTTCTCGGGTTCGTCGTCTCCTACGTTAACGATAAAAGTACCATGTCAGTTTCCCTTCACGCCTTGCCCGCCTTGTTCTTCGGTTCTCCTTTGTGCCGTCATATGTAGCCAAGTTCCCTCTTCTCCCGTCCTTTGCCTTCCTTCTGCTTCCCCCCTTCCATCAGGGCTTGTTGCTTGTGCCTATCTGTGTCATCATCAAACCTTTGTCCATGCCCTTCGCGATCATCTCTGCGAGGTGAGGTCAGCCTCGAGAGAGGAAAACGCTTTCTTCTTTGAGTCCGCGACCTTTCTCCAATCCATCCGCTTTCACTTCTTTCGGCGCTCGAAACTAGACGGATACGTAGTCGCCTGACGCTACTGTCAGTTGACTGCGTATACTAGAGCGAGCGTGAGTCGGCTGGTCGCGTGTCCACCGGCAGCCCCACAACCAAAGTCGACAGTGACCCTCGTCCCTCGGCTCTCTACGGCCATTGCCAGAAGCTTCTGTGCGACATGGCGACAGTTGCCGCGTCTCCATCTCAAGCCGGAAGCCCGCATGGCGCAGGTCAAAAGCCGCCGCGGAGCCGGATGCTCCGTTCGATCGGCCGTTTCCTTTCGGGAGCGGGATCCAAGCAACGACCCAAACTCGCCGCCGCCGACTCGGCGGGACGTCCAGACGGTGCGGTCCAACCCGGGCAAGTCATCGTAGGCGGCGATGAACCGAGACGGAGCGCCGAATCGAGGTCGACTCGCTCGAGCCCCGCTTCAGAAGGTCGAAGCCGCGACGACGACGATGAGAACATCAGTGACGACCACGACGACGACGACGCCAGAGGAGCCCGCGACGGCCACTCGACGGCAGGTGCAACGAGTACGCGCGCAGTTAGGCGGTTCCCTCGGAACGACTCGGTCTCGCGCTACTCGGCCGTCTCGGGCGCCGACACGGATGCTTCGCTGTACGCTGTCGCTTCGACGCGCCCCGGCAGCAGCGTCCACACCGTCGATTCGTCTTCGCATGCCTCGTCGATCGCGCCAAGTGCTCACGCTAGTACGCACAAGAGTTACGCGTCGACGAAACCGACCACGCTCCTCAGCGTCGACTCGCTCGGAGGAGCGAATCGGATCGCCGTTGTCGCGGGTACGGGCGGAAGCAGCAACCAGTACGCGCACCCGGGCATGTCGACCGGTCTTTCCTTCTCGTCAGCCTTGCCTTCGACTCCGCCGCAGTCTTCGCCGCTCGCGAACGCCGCAGCCGGACCAAGCGGCGAATCTCGAAACCGCCACCACCGCGGTGCCTCGGCTTCCTCTTCCTCCTCTTTCAACTCGTACGACCCGACTGCCCATGATGCCGGTCTATTGCTGGCTGGAGCACCCGACTCGCCGTTATCGGCAACGTCGGACCGGGACCGACACCGCCACGGCGTCAATGTGCCCAACTACAGCCACCCGCACCCGCGCAACAACCCTCATCCGGCTTACCCTCCGCAGGACAACGCCTCGGTCTTGACGCTCGCCTCTTCGAGCTTCGCTCCGAGTATCATCGGCTCGACTGGCGGCGACAGCAAGACGCGCACAAACAGCTGGGGCGGGGGCGGACTCGGAGGGTTGCATGCGTGGAGTTCGAAACAGCAGGCGCGATCCCTCGGAGGCGGGGCGAGGTCGCTCGTCGCAGTGGACAGCCTCAGCGTCGGAGGGCCGAGCGGTATCGTCGCCGATGAGGATGCCTCCGTTCGGGCGTTGCCGGGTTCGCGTCGCAACAGCGAAGAAAGCCTCGGTGGCCGGTCGACTTGGTCTGCGGCACCGAAGAGCGCCGCAACGCCAAGCATCCGTAGTCGTCCACTGGACGACGAGCTGGCTGCAACGTCTGGCGGTACGTCAATCGGAGCAGGCAGCAGTGCAGTCTTGCCGAGCGGCGCAGGACAAGCAGCGAGTCTCAGTCCGAGCAAACGCGAACGGAGCACTTCGCTTCGCACCGTCGAGACGGCGCCCTCGGTCCGTTCGGCGCATGCCGACGGTGTCGAGTACGACGCGGCCTCTACGACGGAAGACGAGCCGACGACGCCTTCGGGGACGACCATTCCCGGCACGGCAGCTCCCTATGACCACGATCTCCTGACGGCGACTCGACTCGACCGTGCAGTCACGCCCGAACTTTCGACGACGGCCGGATCGGCAGCTGCATCGTTCACGACGGCGCTCGAGCAGGGCGACGAGACTAGTGCGATCTCGCGCGAAGTCGACGTCGGCGAACTGGCGCCGCCTATTCCCGATATCGCCGAGACCGAGTCGGCGATAGAGACTGCGACGCCTCGGCAGTGAAGCGGGTGTGATTAGGTTGTCGTGCGAGATCTCTTGCAGGTTGACATGTGAAATAGTGCATTCTCCGTCGTAATGCCGCAGGCACTAGCTTCTTTTCTTGTACGTGCTTCAGCTTAGTTGACTATAGCTTTGTACGGTCATTGCGACTATCGGGGAGCTCGATCCGGGAGTTGTTACGAACCTTGGAAATTGCCGTCGAATACTGTGATCGCTCGCGTGAAGAAGTCTGGTCTTGCTGCTGCCTCGCGACAGACTTCGAGCTTACTGGACTGGCTTGACTCGCTCAGACTCCGAGCGAAAGAGACCGTTCGGATCTTGCGCCGTCATACGGAAAGACTGAACTCACGCGGACGATCCGACTGCAGCGACGTTGCACGCTCCTCGACCACTCGCGTGCGTCGACAACAGCACAACAGGACGATTCTGCCAGCGAAGCACCGCTCATTGGCTGAAGCAAGGTGCTCTCCTGCCCAATAGCCGTCACTCGGGCCGACGAAGGACGTTGATCAGGCGTCGCGTCGTTCGTTCGCTCAACTCCTGTCAGTTCCACATTCTCTCGCGGGGTTGACGACTTCGTCTGCGCGCTTCCGCATCGATGATAGTCTACCTGTTGTGATATACGAGGGATCTGACGCCATCCCGCGCTGCGCAGTTACACGAGCTGCACAGCAGCCGCTTCCCTTTCCACCGTCGCGGACTGGACAACGGCCAACTCGTTTAACGCGCCTTATCGGCAATAGCTCACGATGAGCGCCACCGCCAACGTCAAAGTTGTCTGTCGGTTCCGTCCGCCAAACGCGATCGAATTGCGCGAGTCGGGCGGCGAGAGCATCGTCCAAATCGACGAGGATGGCACAAACGTCAAGTTGAGGTCGCAGGAGGCGATGAAGGGACCTGAAGCGCAAGGCTTCACGTTCGACCGGGTGTTCCAGATGGACACGAAGCAGCAAGAGGTGTTCGAGTTCGGCGTGAAGGATATCGTACACGGTGCGAGCTGTTCAAAGCCAACCCTTATCCGGAGCTGTCCCGCTTATTACGAAAGCCCGCAGACGTCATGGATGGCTACAACGGTACCGTCTTCGCGTACGGTATGACCGGAAGTGGAAAGAGTGTGGGTCCGACCGGAGGATAAGCGGCAGAGAGAAAACGCACTGACTCCCCTCTTCTCACCACAGCACACTATGATGGTCAGCCGAGCGAGATTGCGCATGCCGAAGACATACATGGGATCTGACTATCTCGCCTTGTAGGGTCCGAACATCGACGATCCCGAGATGAAGGGTATCATTCCGCGAATCACGGAGCAAGTCTTTGCGTCAATTATGACCTCGCCGGCCAACCTCGAATATCTCGTCAAGGTCTCGTACATGGAGATCTACATGGAGCGCATTCGCGACCTGCTATCTCGTAAGCTCGCATTCTGCGCTTGCTCGTGGATCGAAACTAACGAGACGCCCTGTCCGCAGCCGAGAACGACAACCTGCCAGTCCACGAGGACAAGCAGCGCGGCGTCTACGTCAAGAACCTCTCGGAATTCTACGTCGGCAACTCGTCCGAGGTTTACGAAATTATGCGACAGGGTGGCTCGGCGCGTGCCGTATCCGCAACGAGTGAGCTGGCTTCTTCAGCTCATCTGGGTCGACGCGACTGACGCGTGTTCATCGGCAGACATGAACGCCGAGTCGTCTCGCTCGCATTCGATCTTCGTCATGACCATCCAGGCTCGCAACACCGAGACCGGCACGCAAAAGACCGGTTCGCTCTTCCTCGTCGATTTGGCCGGTTCGGAAAAGATCTCGAAGACGGGCGCAACTGGTCAGACGCTCGAAGAGGCGAAGAAGATTAACAAGAGTCTGTCGGCTCTCGGCATGGTCATCAACGCATTGACGGATGGAAAGGTGCGTGAAGAAAACCTGCTGCTGTCTCGATCGTGCCCTCCTCTTCAGGCCATGTGCTGACTGGATGTCCGCGACTTTCTTACACGCAGTCACAACACGTACCATATCGCGACTCGAAGCTCACGCGAATCCTGCAAGAGTCGCTTGGTGGAAATTCGCGCACGACCCTCATCATCAACTGCTCGCCTTCGCCATACAACGAGACGGAAACGCTCTCGACTCTTCGGTTCGGTATGCGCGCCAAGTCGATCAAGAACAAGGCACGAGTCAACGCCGAACTGTCGCCTGCCGAGCTCAAGGCTCTGCTCAAAAAGGCGCAGCGGGACAATGCCAATTCGGCGGCGTATATCGGTCTGCTCGAGCAGGAGGTCGCGATCTGGCGAGAAGGCGGCAAGGTCGATCCAGCCGAGTGGGCGAGCATGGAGCGTGCGCTCGGCCTCGGTGAAGGGGAACTCGAGAAGCTCGTTGGGCCGAACGGCGCCCGAAGCAATGGTCGGACAACGCCGAGACCGCTTGCGCTTGATCGACTCAGCGAAGGTGGTACAAGTCGGCCGGAGACGCCGACAAGTACCACGCTCGGGGCGGATGAGCGGGAAGAGTTCCTCAAGCGGCAAAACGAGATGGAGGATCAGCTTTCAAAGACGGTGCGCACAATGCGCGGGAGACGATCACGCCTGCCCGTGCGGAACTGATTAGTCATTTCGGAGCAGGAATCCGAGCTGTCGTCGCAGGAGAAGGTCATCCGCGACCTTCGCGAAGAGCTTTCATCGCTGAAGGAGTCAGAGTCATCAGCTCTTTCCGACAGCAAATCGATGGGTGGCGAGCTTGCCGACATGCGCTTGCAGCTCGAGCGTCTCCGATACGACAGCAAGGAAGCAGCAATCACCTCGGATTCGCTCAAGGAGCAGAACGCTGAGCTCGAGCGGGAACTCGAAGAGCTCCGGGTAAGTCTCCTGCGCCGCTTGCTCGCGCGTTCCGGCGTCGCTGATGCTCTTACGTCTTCGCCAGCGAGCGCTCGCGGATGCAAAGTCGACGCAGAAGTCGGTCGACCAGGAAGGCAAGGACAAGAAGAAGGCAGAACGAATGGCCGCCATGATGGCCGGGTTCGCATCGGTATGCGCTTCGCGTTCGAGTTGCGCTGTTGTCACTTGGAAAGCTGATACGTCTGTTGCGCGCGCAGGGCACAATGTCGGAAGCGGAGACCGAAATTCGCGCTTCTTTGGCTCGACTCGAAGACGCCGTCTCCGCAAATAAGACATTGTCGCCTGAAGAGCTCGCGGCAATCCGCCGGCAGCTGGAGGACTCGACTTTGACGGTCCGCGAGCAGGCGGAGCGGTCGAAGCAGGTCCATGAGGAGAATGCTCATCTGAGTAAGCGGCGGGAAGAGCTCGAAGCGAGATTAGCGACAATTGAGCAGGAGTACGAGGAGCTGCTCGGTAAGTCGAGCATTCTGTGCTGCCTGCCGGGCGAGCGCTGACTCCTTGACGGTGAGCAGACAAGACTATGGCCGAAGAAGAACGAGCCGATGCGGACCACGTGCAAGATGTCCGAGTAAGCGGCCCACATTCCGCAGCTACCGTCCCTGGCTCTCGCTGACATCGCGACTCCTTGCAGAACAAGCTCGAGGCGCAGTACGCCATGAAACTCGACGCTGCCATGAACGACGTGACCGATCTGAAGCAGCAGCTCGAGCTGCGGAATCAGGAGGTCCGCACAGCGCACAGCAGCATTGAGCAGCTTCGGACGGCCAACGCTGAGCTCGAGGTTCGTCATCTCGTGCCGTCGGGAGATGCTTCTGCAGACGCTCATGTCCCCTTTCTCTCGCAGAGAACGTTCAAGATCACGACGGCAAGCATCGAAGGTGGCAAGAACCTGGAAGCGGCGGCAAAGGACCTCGAACGTCAGCACAAGGCTGTCGCGCAGCAGCTTTCCGACTTTGACGCGATGAAGAAGAGCCTGATGAGGGATCTTCAGGACCGGTGCGAGAAGGTGCGTCGACTTCCACAGACCTCTGATTCGGCGTCTGATTGACCACAAACTCCGCAGGTGGTCGAGCTCGAGATCTCGCTGGACGAGGCTCGGGAGAACTACCGAAACTTGGCCAAGAACTCGAACAGCAAGACGCAGCAGCGCAAGATGGACTTTCTCACGCGGAATCTCGACCAGCTCACCGTCGTGCAGAAGCAGGTGAGCCTATCGCGAATGGTCTTCGTCCAAGCAATTCCAAGACGTGCTGACCGTGTCGCCGCTCTCAGCTCGTCGATCAGAACTCGACCCTCAAGCGAGACGTTGCGCTCGCCGAACGCAAGCTCGTCGCGCGGAACGAGAGAATCCAGAACCTCGAAGCGCTCCTGCAAGACGCGAACGAAAAGGTCAACCAGCAGAACGCCAAGTTTGAAGCGCGGCTGCAGGCCGTCCGGGAACGGCTCGACCAGGCTCGCGGTGAGCAGCTCTCGCATGTAACCTCGGTCGCTGGCTGGTGGCGTGCTGACGAGTGCATTCCCTTCATGCAGCAGCACAAAATCAGCAGGCGGCGCCGGTGTCGAACCTCAACTTTGGCCGCATCGCGAAACCCCTTCGTGGCGGCGGCGCGGACGGCGAAGCGACCTCGTAAGGCCCTTCACCAGTGCAGCTTCTTGAGCATATAAAGCTAACGCGGGGACTCGTGCGCGCAGACCGACGCCGGACCGGCGCGCTTCGGGCTTCTTTGCGAGGTTCGGCTCGCCGGCGCGATGACCGCCGTTCGACCGTGTTCTAGAAAGTGCGCCTCGTAGTTCGGAGTCATCCTGTTGTCTTTCTTCTGCCGTCATTCAGACTCTCAGCGACCGAATCATGTCCATCTGAAAAGAATGGGTCATGTTACAACGACAAGAAAAAAAGAAAGAAACCCTCGACCCGCAACCCCCGGAGAAGCCTCAGAGCTTGACCAACCCGTTCCCGATTCCCCCGACGCCCATCATCCCTGGAATCGCCATCCCGTACGGGTAGTGCGGCGCCCCTCCCGCTGGGTACAACCCGCCAGGGACGATCGGCCTCATCCCGTTCGGGAACGGCATTGGCATCGCTGCTCCCGGTGCGAGTCCGCCGCCGCCGGTAGCAGCCGGACGCCAGAGCGGGAACTGCTGTGCCGGGACGTGACCCAGTCGAGCGGGTCCCGGTGCGGATCGTGAAGTCGAAGGAGGTCCATACGGATGTTGGTAGTACTCGGCTTCGTCTTCGTCTTCTTCCTCGTCTTCGAAACTCGAGGGGGAAGAAAGAGGGATGCAGCTCGGGCCGGCGCGATGTTGGTGAAGGAGGTCGGCACCGGGGAGGTCTTCATCTGACGAGCCGGACGAGCCGAGTCCTCCTCGATGCGCTCGGAGCGACGGCCCGTGCGCTCCGTGCAGTTCTTGTTCTCTCCCATACCCGCCCATCATGCCAGTCCCGCCTCTCTGCCTCCTTCCCGCGCCGGCTACGGACCCGGCCCCATACACGTCCCTCATGACGCCTCCCATCTGGATCCTCACCCCGGTCAATTGCGTCCTCAAGCTCGCGAGTTCTTCTTGGACCGCTCGAGTAGTCGCGAGTGAGTGAGAGTGGGATTGGAGCAGAGTCGAGAGGGATGAAGAGAGGTGGGATTGGGTCGATTCGAGGTGTGAGAGGGTTGAAGAGAGAGGTGAAACGGGGGTGGCGGTCGCGGATGCCAAGCGGGAGGTAGAAGCGGCGGTCGCCGAGACCGTGGTTTCAGACGATGTGAGAGACACTGGAGGGTCTCGCGTCGCTGTAGAAGTGGACGGCGATGAAACGGCACGCTTGGTCGGCCGAGGGCGTCCCGTCGTCGTCGTCGACGAAGTCGATGCGGCACCTTCCTCACTCGGCAGAGTCATGACTCCGAGGCTTCGCGGAAGCGCAGCAACCGGGGGTGCAAAGTCTCCGAGACTCGCTTGGAGTCCCTGAACGGCGCCGACGAGCGCGTCGATCGTCCGTTCCATCGCTGCGACCTTTAGCCTCAGTTCCCAATTGTCGCCTTCCAACCGGGCGTGTACCTCGTCGTTCCGATCGAGGTACGTTCGCAACGGTTCGTACACGCATTCCGAGGTCAAGTGGTCTTGTTCGAGGAGCGTTCGGGGACCCGAGTAAGGGCAGCCGCGGCGGGCGTGAGGGCACGGCAGGGGGACGACGGCGCAGGTGGTCAGGAGGTGCGACGGATGAGTCGACCGCGGCAAGACGAGCGTGCAATAGTCGCAGGCGGCAGGGGCGTCCTCGTCTTCGTGGTCGTTTTGGTGTTCGCCCGGATTGTTTGAAGCGGTAGTTGCCGCGGCTGCACCAGAGCGTGTTCCTGCCTTGCGGCGAGCGAGCCTGTCTGCCTCGTCTCGAGTGACGACCTCGCCGTTGTAGTTGACTCTGAGTTCTCCCAAGAGGTGCAAGATGGCCCTGTGCGGAGCTGAGCACTGGTCGACCGAGTCGAGACGAGTCCGGTCGATCGGGCAACTCGGGTTCAGCGAGAGGGATTTCCCGAGGCACGCGCGGCAGAACAGGTGGTCGCACGTCGGAGTCTGGACTGGATCGACGAGTGGACAGCTGAGGGCAGGGAGAGACGAGAGCCGGGACATGAGTGGTTGCGGACTCAAGTGGGGAACAAGAGAGAGAGACTGACCGGCAAATGGGACACTCGAGCGCGGCGGGGACTAGGTCGACATAGTCGTACTCGTCGTAGTACACGTCGGTGTCGGTCATGTTGGCATTCCCAGGGCAGCGCGGGAAGGCAGCGAGGGGTCAGAAGTCGACTCGGAGGGCGGCCGGAGGACTCGGGTCAAGTCTGGCAAAGAACCCGAGGCACTACTCTCACGCTCTCACTCTGCTCTGTGCTCTCGCTCTGACACGGCAGCGTCACGGACAATCATGAGTCAGCGGTACACGCAAGACCGCGCGACGACGCAGCGGCACTTGGCCATCTTGAAAGACTTGTTGCGCCAACCCGACAACAAACTGTGCGCCGACTGCAAACGGAACGACCCAAGGTGGGCGTCGACCAACTTGGGCGTATGGATGTGCATCCGCTGCAGCGGCCACCACCGCGGCATGGGCGTCCACATCTCGCGCGTCAGGTCGGTCGACTTGGACACGTGGACCCCCGAACAGATCAAACACATGCAGCGGTGGGGCAACAGGAGGGCCAACTTGTACTGGGAGGCTCACTTGAAACCCGGTCACATGCCCCCGGACCAGTTGAGTACACCGCGTCGCACCCGCCCGCTTTTTGACACGAGAAACCGCCGCGCTGACCTACTGCCTTGCTCCCCCGCCTCACCTTCGCGCAGCAAGATCGAGAGCTTCATCAGGAGCAAGTACGAGTTGAAACGCTGGGCGCGAGAAGGGCCCGTTCCCGAACCCGAAACCCTCGACGGAGAAGCGTCACCCGTCGCACCCGCCGAGGCAGTCCAACAGGTCAGTCACGCACGCACGGACAAGACATGCTCGCGTCGGCAGCGTCTCTCTGCAGCTGGCGTTCTTGCGTGTTCGTCCTGTGAGAATGAGACTGACGCTCGGTCGGTTTGCAGGCGCCGGCGCCACGCGCACGCAAAGCCGCTGCGACTACCTCGTCCTCGCTCGACCTCCTCTCGTCCGGCCCGTCCGCAGGCAGCGCCACCTCTTCCCGCAAGTCGACTTCGACCACGAGTTCGACGGCGGCGGCGCGACCTGCCGAACAGTCCCTCTTTGACCTCGATTTCGATACGCCCAGCGCAGCCGCCGCTCCGGCCCCGTCTCGAACGACGAGCGCCGCCGCTCCTCGTACCGCTCATGCGCCGTCTCCGGCTCCAACTCCGGCGCCTCAGCAGCCGAAACGGGATCCGAAGGCCGACATCTTGTCGCTGTTCAACGCCGCGCCGCCCATGATGAACCGGCCCGCTCCGCAGCAGCAGCACCCCACTTCTGCGCGTCAAAACGGTTCGGCTGCCGCCAGTAGTGGTTTCGGTAACCTCGATGACGACTTTGCGTCGCTCTCGTTTGGCAGCGGCGGATCGGGAGCGATGCCGCGCAGCACGAGTACGACGAGCGATTTCGGCGGGTTCGCGTCGGCTCCCAGCGCCACCTTCGGAGGCGGCGGCAGCAACAACCACTCGGACCCGTTTGGCGGCGCCGGCGCGATGCCGCCTCCGGTCCCTCTCGTCGGCGGGAACCCGAGCGACCCGTGGGCTTCTTCTTCGGCTTCGGCATGGGGCAACCCAACTCCGGCTGCTGCCCCGCCGGCAGCAGCAGCAGCAGCAACATCGATGCAAGCGAAATCGGACCCGTTCGCTGACTTTGGAGCGTTTACGACGAGTTCATCTTCTGCTGCGACGGCGGCGGGAATGGGAGGGGGAGGGCAGTTCGGAGGCGATATTTGGGGGAGTTCGACGAACGCTTCGGGAACGGGGACGGGAACGGGCAGCGGAGGGTTTAGCGATATTTGGAACTGAGAGATGAGGCGCGCAGGCGTTGCAGTGCTTTACGCTGGTGGGCCGGACTTGCTCAAGTGTTCGAGGGGGAGCCAATACAAAGTTGAGAATAGGAAAGATGGTAATGCCTTGATGACTTTGTCAAACTGCCGCGGAGCGTGTTTTCGCGGCCGGGAAGTGACTTGGCTGCTTCCCGTCGTACGGACTTGCTGAAACCACGCGAGCACGACCTGAACATTTCGCGCCACGCACGCACGCTGCCTGATCAACGACTGAGCAGAAGGCCGACTTTGAGGGGGCCCGTCGCGCGTATTCCCCTGTTTTGCCTGCACGCGACTTGGAACGACTCGCACTCGAACGGAGAGTGCAGATACTACTTCCGCCGACGCCGAGCCGAGGTCTACAACCCGTCGACATGAACGGCAGTCACGCGTCGACGGCGGCGGCGCCCTCACCGAGCGGTCCACTCGACCCCGGTGATCCCGCCGTCTCTGCCACTGTCTCTGCCGGGTCCAAGAAGCGCGTCACGCTGACGGAATCGGCGGGAGCGGCGATGCTGGCTCCCCCGAATAAGAAGGCGAGGATCGCCGAAGCGCAAGATGAAGCAGACGACGACGACGACCAGAACGACGAGGACGACGAGGAGAACGAGGCGGCGGATCCGAAACTCGAGGTGAGTTGCGCAATCCAGAGCCTGTCACGTTTGGGACGAGCTGCTACAAAGGCTAATACTGACGGGCTTTGGCGGACGTTCTGCACGCACAGACGTTCCGGAAAGAGGCGATCTACCGCGAGATGCTCTCGTACAAACGGCAACTCGCGCGCGCTCAATCCGAGACGGACAAACTCCGCTCGCAAAGGACAGCGTACCAGATCCGGATGAGTCGCGTCGAACAGGAATGGACCGCGATCGTCGCCGAGGCCAATTTGAGGTCGCCTTCCACTTCGGCGGCGGCGCAGACGCTCGACTCGGATGCGGGAGCGCTCGAGTTGGATGTGGTTACTTTGCTCGCGATGACGGACGAAGATCTCGACGAGGCGCTCTCGCGACGGAGTTTGGCGACCAAAGCCCTCCTCGAGCGGTTGCAGTCGCTGCCATCATCCGCTTCGTCGTCGAGTTCTCCCTCCGCCACGGCTGACCTCGAAACCCGCTGCGCCGATCTCGTCGCGCAATCCCTCGCCGCGCGCGAACACCTCCGGATCCTCCGCGCCGAACACACCGAGACGCTCGATCGTCTCGAAGAGACGCACGCGCGCCTCGTCAAAGCCGAACGGAAATTCGACCGGATGCAGAGCCGGTCGGTCGCTCTCGTCGAAGGAAGGCCGGATCCCGCTGCTGCTGCTCCCGCCGCATCGAAGGCGGGCGAATCGTCGTCAGGCGAGCGGAGGGGGAGTGCGACGCCGCAGGATCCGGAAGGGCGCGACAGCCCGCTCGTCGCGAACGGCGCCGCCTCTTCGGCTTCAGATCCGGGCGGTTCCGGCGCGGGACAAACTGCCGCCGAGGTCGCGAAAGTGCGGGAAGAGACCGAGGCGTTGAGGGAGCTCGTCGCGCGGAGAGCGCAGGAGCTCGAAGATATGCAGAACGAGCGCGTCGAACTCAAGCTCGCGATCGACACACTCAAGGGCAAGGTGAGTGGTCGAGATTGCCACTGTGTGCGGGCGCCTTTCTGCATAAGGGCCTCTCAGCTGATATGCCGGTGTCCGAATGACTCCCCAGCTTGTCGACTTGCCTGACGACATTGTCTCGGAACAAGCGATCTTCAAGACGATGCAGCAACATGTACAGTTTCTCGGCGGCGAGTACGACTCGAAGCGGGCAGAGGCGGAGAAGGCCAGTAAAGAGGCGGACGAGCTCCGGGAGGGAATGGAAAATTTCCGCGAATCTGTCCTGGTGCGTGCTATGCGGTGGATTCGGTCTGGTTCGTTTCAAGTCGCTGAGACGGGGATCACTCGCAGCGCGACGCGACATCGCAAACGTCCGAGTTGCAGTCTCGACTCTCGACGCGGGAGTCCGAAGTGGCTCGTATCCGTTCGAATCGCGACGAGCTCAAAGCCGAAGTCTCGGAACTCAAAGCGAAGGACCTCGACAAGATGCACGCTCTGAGCGAGATGCGAACGCTTGCCGAGGCGCGCAAGTCTCGCCTGCAGGCGTACGCGAGCGAGCTCCGCCGGTTGCGGATAGGTCAAGCTGGCGATCGGGGTGACCTCGAAGGCGTCGAGCTCCGCGTTTGCCATGCTGAGGCTGCCGCAGCGGTTGACGAGATGGAGGAAGGCGAGGTCGAGATTGGCGAGGATGAGGTCGCGAAGGACCTGCAGAAGCGGCTTACGAAGGCGGAGGAGCTCTTGCGCGCCTTGAGCGAGCAGCTTCGCGCTTATGCCGCTTCGTCGTCCTCTTCGTCATCCGGCGGCGCGAACGGCGCATCCGGTCCGGATCCTCAGGCGTTGATTGAGAGCGAAACTCGCGCTCGGTCCGATCTGGTCGAGGCACGTCAACGGGTCGAAAAGCTCGAGGCACTGCTCGGTCCGGGAGGACGTGCGGATGTGCGAGAAATGGCGGAGCGGTTGGAGGAGAAGGGTCGAGAGTTGAAGGCAGCCGAAGCCAAGGTGGCCAGTCAAGAAGCCGTGAGTTGAACACGATCCGGCAGTACATCTCGTCGTTCGCTAAAGATCGCCTCATATAGGCCGCAACGATGCTGTACGGCGAAATCGAGCGATTGTCCGAAGCCTGGCAATCCCTCGACGAGCAGAACGCATCAAAGGTCTTCAACCTCGGTGCCATGGAGGAGAAGCTGCAGCGGCTTAGCGCAGAAGTACGCCTCGGATTGATTCCGCCGCACGTTTACGGTCCGCTGACTCCAGCTTCCGCGCGCAGAAAGCGAAAGCCGACAACCGGTACTTTGCCACGATGCGACAAAAGGATGCGCTGTCGAACGAAAATGCTGTCCTCAACAAGCTTGTCGAGAAGCAGCAGCAAAAGATCGAGGCAGCGAGCGAGCTGCAGCGGAGTGTGTCACAGCAGATGGTACGTTGGCGGACGGGGTGCTCGCAGGTCATCGCGCCGATGCTGATTGAACCATGCTTACTACCAGGCCGCCATCGAGAAAGAAATCTCGCTGCATCAATCGAACGTCCGAGCGTACCAGGAGACGGTCAACACGCTCAAGCGCGAGAATGCCGAATACATCTCCCGCACGGAGCAGAACCAGCGTCGAATCGGCGAGGTGAGCTGAGCAAGACTCAATTCTAGGTTGTCAGCTTCAGCTAACCCCGAGTATTGCTTTAATCGCAGCTTGAAGCCAGCCTCAAAGAGCGCATTACCGAAGCTGAAACGGAAGCAGCAGGGCGGAAGCGAGCGGATGAGCAGCTCGGCAACATCCGCCGCCAGGTCGAGACGCTCCAAACGCAAGCCGCCGCGTCAGCTTCTTCGGCCTCCGGCACGGCAGATCCCGCCGAGGTCCGCGAGCTGAAGAAATACAACGATGATCTCCTCGTAAGTTCCGCCTCCTTCGCCACTTCCCCTCTCGCGGTTTAGCTGACGTTGATGCCTCTCGACAGCGCATGCTCCGATGCGCAACGTGCAATACCCGGTGGCGATCTTGCGTCATCACACGCTGCGGTCATTCGTTCTGCCGGGAATGTGTTGACGCGCGGTTGTCGTCGCGGGCGCGAAGGTGTGGAACATGCGGGTCCAGCTTTGCCGCCTCGGACGTCGGCGCCTTGTACTTTTAGATTCGCATCCCCTCTCTCTTCGCTTGCATGTTGCATGTCTACCTCTGCACCATTTCGGCGAGCGCGACTGCGAAAAAGAAAACCTTGCGAGGATCCCCGACGAGAGAGAGAGAAAGTCTACAGATGCGGGAAACCATTTTATGCCCAGACGAGGGTCAGAGTCATCTTGTCGTCGCCGACCTCAACCTCCTCCTCGATAACGACGTCCCGCTCGCCAGTGAACTCGCGCTTGGGCCGCGGCGACTTCTTCAGAGTCCGGCAGATGACATCGTCGGACGCCGCCATGATGTCCTCGAGCTCCTTTCCGAGGCCCTCGGTAAACGAGTAGAAGACGTCGATGTCGTCGGTCGCGACGAGGCCAGCCTTCTTTCGGAGACGCTGGACACGGTTGACGACCTCACGTGCGGTACCCTCCTGCTCGAGCTCCGGCCGGCGAAGGCAGTCGAGCAGGATGACGACGTCGTTGTTCGTGTTCGACTCATACTCCGGGCCACCTTCTGTCCGGGGCGGCACGTCGACGTACCGGGTCGCCGTCAGGTCGCCCTTGACGAGCTCGACACCGTCCACGGTGATCTTGCCCGTCGAGAGGTAAGCCTTGACGTCGTCCGAAGCGACGTTCGGCAGTGCCTTCTTGACGCGAGCGAGGTCCTTCCGGAGCTTCCGACCGAGAACAGCGTAGTCGGCGTCGGCACGGAATTTGATGCCGCAGCGAGCCTCGTCCGAGGTGAAGACGACAGTCCGGACATTGAGCTCCTGCTCGACGTACGGCAGCAACGACTTGACGTCGTCGAGGTACTCCTGATCCGGGTGGAACACGACGAGCTCGGCAAGCGGCGTCTTGACGGGAATGACACGGCGCTGACGGACCTCGCGGCCGAGGTCGATGACAGCCTGGAGGCGCGAGACCTGGCGCTCCATGACCGGGTCGAAGTACTCCTCGCGAACGGTCGGGAAGGGAAGGAAGTGGAGGGACCGGACGTCGTTGCCTACGCCGAGGTGCGACACATCGGCCGGGAAGAATGGTCGGAGACCCTGGTAGATGTTCTCGGTGATGAAAGGAGTGAAGGCGGAAAGGGTGCGGCAGAGGGTGAAGAGCGTCTCGAACAAAGTGTTGAGGGCGTGCAGGGTGTCCTCGAGGCCGTTCTCGCCCTTCAACCGCCTTCGGTTGAAGCGGATGTACCAGTTGGTGAGCTCGTCGATGAGGCCGAGGATCTGGTTGACGACCGTGTACAGGCGGTACGCCTCCATCTCGGTCTTGACGGTCTGGATCAGCGTCTGGCAACGGGCGAGGATCCATCGGTCCATAACGTTCGTGCTGCCGAGGTTCTTCGGGTCGTACTTGTAGTCGACGCCCTGGTCCTTCTTGAGAAGCGCGGCCTGGCCCAGGAAGAAGCGGTACGAGTTGAGGAGCGGGAGGAGAACGTGCGAGATGACCTCCTTGACACCTTCCTCCTTGAATCGGAGCGAGTCACCACGGACAACGGGCGAGTTGATGAGGAACAGGCGGAGAGCATCGGCGCCGTACCGGTCGAGGATCATGTTCGGGTCGGGGTAGTTCTTGAGCGACTTGGACATTTTCTTGCCATCGGCGGCGAGAACGTGACCGCAAACGATGAGGTTCTTCCACGGTGCAGTACCGAAGAGGTGAGTCGCCAGGACAAGGAGCGTGTAGAACCATCCACGAGTCTGGTCCATCGCCTCCGAGATAAAGTCGGCCGGGAACGAAGCCTCGAACTCGTCCTTGTTCTCGAAGGGGTAGTGAACCTGCGCGTACGGCATGCTGCCCGACTCGAACCAGCAGTCGAACACCTCCTCGACACGCTTCAAGTCGCCGTTGCCCTTCTGAGACGGGATCGTGATGTGGTCGATCTTGTCGCGGTGGAGGTCGGTGATGCCCTTGACGCCCGAAAGCTCCTCGAGCTGCGCAATCGACGAGATGCAGACAATCTGTGACCGAAAGCGCGTCAGCAGGAACTTGTAAGCGCAAGATACCAGCCAAGAGAACGCACCTCAGAGTAGTCCTCGCTCGCCCAAAGCGGCAGGGGAGTTCCCCAGTACCGGTTTCGCGAGATATTCCAGTCGCGCGCATTCTCGAGCCAGTTCTGGAACCGGTTCTCGCCGACCGAGGCGGGAACCCACCGCGTCTCGGCGTTGTTCTTCACGAGGTCGTCCTGGTGGCCCTGAACGCGGACGAACCAGACGGGGATGGCGCGGTAGATGAGCGGGGTACCCGACCTGTACACGACACGAACGTCAATCTGTGCTCAGCCGAAGCATTGTCGGAATACGGAGCGAGAACGCACCGCCAGCAGAAGGGGTACGAGTGAGTCAAGGTGGTCGCGACGATGATCTTGCCCTTGGCCTTGAGGTGCTTGATGACGCTCTTGTCGGCATCCTTGATGTACTGGCCGGCAAAGTCGGGAACCTCGTCGGTCAAGAAGCCGCGCTCGTCGATCGGGCAAGGAGGCATCTCGTCCTTCTCGACGACACCGTGAGCGACGGCGATACGGTGATCGTCGTCACCGAACGCGGGCGCCTGCTGGACGATACCGGTACCGGACGCGTCGGAGACGTAGTTGTCCATGAGGACGCGGAAAGCGCGGCCGGCGAACTGCACCGCGAGGGAACGTCAGCGAACGCAAGTTGAAAAGTGGCGATTCCGTTTGATGGAAAATGTGGCTCACGCGCTCCTTGAAGTACGGGAACAGCGGCTCGTACTCCTTGCCGAACAAGTCGGTACCCTTGTACGTTTCGAGGACCTCGTACTTCTTCTCCTTCTTGGCCTTGACCGGGTCCTTGTACAGGATCGACAGGAGCTTATCGCACAGGATGAAATTGGCGTCGCTCTCGACGTCGTGGATCTTGACGTAGGTGAGTTCGGGGTGAACACAGAGACCGAGGTTGGCCGGCATGGTCCACGGCGTGGTCGTCCATGCGAGGAACGAGGTCTTGGGGTCGTCGACGAGGGTGAAAGCGACAGTAACTGAACAGGCGCACGCAATTTCGTCAATATCTTCGTATCGGACGAGATCAATGTGGCGCTTCTCAATGACTCACTAGCCGGGTCCTGAACGTCCTTGTACGCCTGACCGGCCTCAAAGTTGGACAGCGGGGTCGTGCAGCCGGTCGTGTACGGCATGACCTTGAGACCACGGTAGACGAGGTTCTTCTGCCAGAGCTGGCCAAACACCCACCACACCGTCTCCATGAACGAAGGGTTGAGCGTCTTGTAGTCATTGTCAAAGTCGATCCAGCGACCGAGGCGCTCGACCGTCTTGCGCCACTCGGACGAGTACCGCATGACGATCGCGCGGCACTCGGCGTTGTACTTGTCGATACCCATCGCCATGACGTCGGCCTTGGAGGTAATGCCGAGCTTCTTGTCAATCTCGTGCTCGACGGGGAGGCCGTGCGTGTCCCAGCCGAAGCGGCGCTCGACGTAGAAGCCGTTCGAGTGCGCGAATCGGGTCACAATGTCCTCTGTGCGCGGTCGTCGATATGTCAGTGGGCTCTTCTCCATGCTTGGAACGCTTGCAAAAACGACGTGAGGTGCGGGAAGACTCACTGACGGTACCCATGAGCAAGTGGCCGTGATGCGGCAATCCGGTCGCAAACGGCGGTCCGTCAAAGAACGTGACTGCGGTGCGACACAATACCCCGATCATCAGCTCTGGGACGCAAACTCTGGGACGCAAACAGTGACATATGGAAGTCGAACATACAGCGCGGTCGGTTCTCGTCGAGCGACTGCTGCACACTCGTGCGGAACTGCGCGTCCTCGTCCGACCGAGTCAGCTCGCCTCCTCACACCCGCACCTGATTCTTATTGCGAAGTGGGTACGCACGGCATCGATCTCACGCCAGTAGTCGAGGACTTTTTCCTCCTCCTTGGGGAACGAGAACGAAGACGCGGCGTCGTGCGACGGGAACGCCGCGTCCGGGTTGGTAGGTTGCGGAGCCGACATGGTGACGGTACTGCTCTAGAATGCGCTGCTGGCTGTTGGATCTAGCTCGCTTACAGCCCTGAAGCGGCGACGACGGCTGACGGAGCGAGAGTGCGAGGCGGTGTAAAGGCACTCGAGTCGTTTCTTGAACAGCAAGACCGTTCTTCCGCGGCTATCTAGCGGATGGTCTGACTCTTCGAGAGTGTGCCTCCTCGGTAATGAGTGACTATAGCGGCGTGCAGAGCGAGCGACAGCTCCAAAGTCGGCGAAACTTTTTTTTCGCGCGTGCTTCCGCTTGACGAAGCTGACTCAAAAAGTCATACCCTCCTACGGCATAGTGACTAGACCTGACTCGGTACCATGCCGCATATCGAGTCTGTGACTCCACTGCCGTGCCCGTCGCCTTTTCGATGCGACGGCCAGCGCATCGAGCCTCCGGCCTCGTCGCGAACGACCTCGACCTGGCGATCACGCCGAGTCGCATTCTATAGCGGGCAGCAACCTCGAGGGCGAGAATCCTGTTTCGAAGTGTTTGCTTACGTTCATCCCGCTGCACCGTGCCACTCCTGCTAGAAACGCCTTGCTAGGTTGTTCGCCGTTCCCCCCGCACTGCGCGTGCACTTGACTGCTCTCATCGCTTAGGTCATCTTGACCTGCTACTCTTCCCTGCTCTTCCGCTATCATGCCTACCTACCAATCCAAAAACACCGGTGGGACTCCGACCACTCGAGCCAGCGAGCTCCTCACTACTGCTCTCGCTCAAGTACACGATGACGAGCCAACCTCCACATCGGGCCGCGGCTCGCTCCGCGCAACGCTACTCGAAGCGCACGCTCTCGTCACGGGGACCGAACCTTACCTCGAGCAGAACACGAGCGACTTGATCGTGCCCGGCGCACACTCGGTCGCGCGCGACAAAGTTCTTGCGGTCTGGGACGACTTGCTCGACGTGACGCAATCGACAGATTGGGTCGCGCTGAAGGACGAGGGAAAGACGCGCTATGAACTCGGTGCAGGGATGTGCAGCGGGCCGTACGAGGCCGTCGTCCTGCAGAACTTGGCGCTCTTGCAACGGACCCGGTCCATCCTCGAGATCGGCACGTTCACGGGGACGGCCACACTCGCGTTCGCCCTCGTGCCCTCCGTCGAGACGGTCGTCGCACTCGACATCGAGCCGTACCTCGCCGAGCTCGTGACGCCGTACTGGCAACGAGCCGGCGTCGCGCACAAAATCGACTTCAAGATTGCTCCGGCCCTCGAAACTCTCGCCGACTTGTCCGAGCAGCAGCATGCACCATTCGACCTCGTCTTTATCGATGCGGATAAGCCATCGTACAAGGCTTACGTCCAGGCTGTGCTCGATGGCAAGTTGCTGAGCGAGAATGGCGTCATCCTCGCCGTCCGTCAATATTTCCTGTCAGTGCATCACCACGCTTTTCGGGCTCACTCGAATCCTTCATTCGCAGGACAACACCATGTACAAGGTCGGTTCACTCGAAGACGCGTCGTTCGATGACTTTGCTCGAGGGTCGCACCCTTTTCATTTTGACGGAACTGATTGCACTCATCGCTCTCTCCTCCCTGTAGGGCTTCCCGTGGGCTACACCAGGCGGTTACGAAGACAAGGCCACGGAAAATTCGTCGGCTGGCAGAGGCGACTTTGCCCTGGGCAATCGGACCAACAACCGGAGCAAATCCGAAGCCACAGCTGGCATCGCCGAGTGCGTCCAACCATTTAGCCCGTCTCTATTCCCTCTGCACTTCTGCCCGCGCGCATAAGCTTGCTGATACAAGATACGGTCCAATCGCGCAGCTTCAATACATTTGTCCGAGAGCATCCAGACCTCGAAACGGTCATGCTTCCGATCCGAGACGGGATCACCATTATTCGACGTAAAACGTAGCGGGATTGGTAGTCATTGCAGATCTGATAGAGAGTCGAAAACCTGAGCCTGCGCAGACGGGAAGGGAGCCGAGAATCTCTGAAGGACTGGGCGTCAGAGCGTGCGCCGGATGATGGTGATGCCGTCGCGGATCGGAAGAACGCAAGTTTCCAGCTCGGGGTGGTTGCGAACAAACGCGTTGAAGCTGAAGAAGCGGGCATCAGTCAGGAGGCCTCGCACACCGAATCATTTGTAACAGGTTGCCCATCGCGGAGACCCACTCGTTGATGCCGTCCATCGCCTCCTTCTGGATCTGAAGCTGTTTGCGCTCGACTTCGTCTAGTTCCGTGTCGGTCGACTTGAACATCTCAGGGGCAACCCAGCAGCCCTGCCCGGTAGAGCAAGGTCAGTGTGACGTTGAAGAAGTAGGATTGCCAGAATGGCACTCACCTTGTACAGAGTGTTGTCCTAGAGTGACAATAGTCAGCCCGTGTTCACTGACGCATACACCGTCTCAATAGCGCATAAGAGAGGAATACATACCGCCAGGATGACGCCGTCCTGGCTGAGAAGGCCAAGGTCGAGCAAAGCTTGAACGTAAGCTCCGTAAGATGGCTTGTCGGCGTCGATGAAGACGAGATCGAACGGCTCGCAACCGTTCTTGCTCATCGTGGTGAGAGTCTCGAGCGCCGGAGCGATCTGGAAGTCGATCTTGCTCAGGACACCGGCGCTCGCCCAGTACGGCTCGCAAAACTCCTTGAGGTACGGCTCGACGTCAAGCGCAACAATATGCTGCACTGTCGGCAGCAAACCTAAGGCAAGTGTGGCAGTGCCGGTGAAGACACCGATCTCGAGGACCCGCGCCGGCTTGCACATGAGCGCAAAGTTCTGGAGGACCACCGCCTCGTAGGCGCCACTGCACATCGCCGAGCCCAGACGATCCTGCGTCTTGCCGTCCGCGTACAGCTTTGCCCAATCGGTGTCTCCTGTCGCGTTGAGCAGCGACGTCCACGCTCCGCGGACCTCCGTGCCGCTCAAACCCGTCGCATCGAGATGAGATTGCGGGATGAGCAGGTCGCTGGTGTACTTTTCGAGGTACGGCTCTTCGCCCGCGATGAGAGCGTGCGCCTCTGAGATGGCGGTCGCCGAGTGCGGAGCGTCGGTCCCGGACGAAGAAGCGAGAGCGATCTCGAGAAGGTTCGCCGCGCGGACGCTCGGCGTAACGTGGGTGTTGCGGTAAGTGGACATGGTCACGGGCGCCGGTTTGAGGTGCTTTTTACGCCGCTTGCTGTGAGAGATGCGGAACAAAAGAGGAAAAGAAGAAGGAGGGATGTCCCCATCCTGGCGGGCGCGCACCGCCGAACAGGTCCGTGCGCCCCACCAGCAGTCGTTCTTCAGGCTCCCTCCTGATCATCGCATATAGACACGGCGAGGCCGCATTTCCGAATGCGCGTCGTTCAATCGAGCGCCTTCCTGTTGCTGCTAACATACAGTGGAGCGTTGTTGCGAGACCGAAATTCGGCGTCGCAATGCGGTCGAGCGCAGCGCTCTTGGAACCCAGACTGGCGCGCTGTGTTCACGTGTCCATCCAGTGAAACACAGAGCTTAAAAAGTCATGCTACAGCAGCACACGCGCATTCATAGAGGGCGCAAAGGGCTGAACCAAGCTTTTACCCTCTCTTAACCCTAACTCTCAAGCATCTTTGACGCCACTGAGTTCGTTCGATCCGTCCTAATAACGGAGAGCCTGCTCGCGAACAAGGCCATTTATACTCAGAAAGCGTCCGACGTTTCAAGCGTATCCGACTACACTGGCCGATCCTCCTCAGTAAGTCACCCTCGTTCATTTGCGCTTTGAACAAGAAACGGCTTTCAACAGCTCTTTAAGCACTCTTGCTCCGCCCTCGATCTCGCCTGCAGCTGCCTGCGCGCGAAGATTCTGCCAGGCCTTCGTTGTGCTGACCTCGTCAAAGTGCTTGACGATGAAGTCCCGCGCGGCGCGGCGAACCTCCTCGTACGCAAGCGCAACCGGGCTGAAGAACTCGTATGCGACACCTTCGGCGGTCAGGCCGGATGAAATGTGATCGAGCGCAAGCTTCTGCAGGTCGGGGATCTGCAAGAGATGGGCCAGGCGGTAGACCGACTTGGGCGAGACTGGACGGGGCATGCCGGGGTGGAGGGCCGCATATGCTCGGTATTCTTGCTCGTACCTGGTCCGGGCATCTAAGGTGGCGACAATAGACGAGGTAAGAGGGGCGAAAGCGATGTATCCCGTCTTGAAGTAAAGGAGAACAGCTTGAAAAGTCGCCGAGGCCACCTCGGCAAAGGAAATCTCGTAGTACCGTACAAGACCGGCATTAGAGAAGCGCGTCTCGATAGACTCCTCGCCTTCTGCTTCGTCGTCCGAATCGAGCCAGTCTCGCGTCGTGTCGAGGCCATTTGCGACTTCTGGCCCGAGAGAACCGCCATCGAAAGGTTTTGCCGAAGCGATGGAGGCGGAGGAGATTCTCAGAGAGCGCGGCGTCGTTTCTACGCAGCCGGAAGCAAAGAGCGCGGCGAAGTATGGCGAGATCTGCCCAAGGAAAGCTCGAGTCGTCCACAGTTCGGCAGGACGCTGTCCTTTTCCCGGGAAGAGCAAGCGCACGTCCTTGCTGACGGGAGTCGAACCGATATCATCCGCTGCGAGTCATTGAGACGGTCAGCACTTTTATGAGGAGCAACCGCCGAAGTCCGACAGAGGAACCCACCAGACGCAAGTCTAGCTCGATCGGCAGTGGAAAGAGCTGCGTCGCCGCTAGCCGAAATTGCAGTGCAGGCGTCGGACTTGTATGTTGCCGTGACTCGGTACCGCTGAGGCTTGTCGATGAGATCGCCAAACCAGGGATGAGTCGAGACGAGCAGCGACTTGTTTATTCTGATCACGTTACCGTTGTAGGACCGAACATAGTTCCGCCTAGGTCTCGCTTCCGGCGTCCAGTGGGTCGAATGGAGCACCTTTCCTTCCCCCTCGTGAAGCACTTCCAAGGTGATCTCAACGGACACTTCGCCGAAGGAACCAATCGGCAGAAAATCGTGCCGACAAGAGATGCTTACTTCGCCTTGGTGGCCCGCCGAGATCGCCCAGGTCCATTCGTTCCCGGGCGAGTCTTCATGCACTGCCGGGACTTTATGCACTGCTGGAGAAATATAGCCGCCGCGAGGCAGGTCGTCGAGGTTGGCCTCGAAAGTGTACGAAAGGCGTGAGTCGATCCTCGTCGAGGCGCTGCTGTCAATCAGATTGATCGGCGTAGGCATGGAACAATCTGACCCGAGGCCTTCGGGCTGCAGAGCACGGCGAGCTGAAGTGATGACGTCGTCGCTGTCGCCGTCGAGAACGAGATTGGTTTCCGTTCCACAAAGCAAAGACGCGGGAGCGGAAGCCTATGCCACTGACGAGCTGATGTGCCTCAAAGTAAGGCAGCGAGCGAGCAATGAGCGCGACTGAAGTGTCACGGCGAAACTGAGGTGTGACCCGCCTCATGTTGTAGACGCTTCTCGGACAGGATGTGCTCTCGTTCGACACTTCTGAGACACATACTGGTTCGCATAACCAGAGAGCCGCCATCATGGGAAGTCTGATATGTCAACAGGGGAAGAACGGATCTAGGCAGAGAACAGTAGGCGCGGTGGTCAAGAGTTGACCTGAATCGTTAAGGCACTGCGCGATCGCCACGAGCGAGGCTTCCGCAGACCCTCAGTACGCTCCTCTACTACGCAGCCAAAGTCGTAACGACCTTGCGCGAGGAGACACAACGGGACGGTGGCACTCGTTGAATGCCCCGGCTGGAGGGATTCGAGATTGATGGGCGTAACGCCTTCGATCACGACGTAGCGAGCAAGGTGAGATAGCGATGCGGTCGCTGCTTCGGCGTTCGGCGGGAGGAGCTCGAGGCGGAGGCGGAGCGGGAGCGCGGTCGCTGCAGGTGGGCCACGGGTTCAGTCCGGTGCCACGATACGACATGTGAAAAATTGGCGAAGCTTACCTGCTGAACTCGTCACGGTGGCTTCAACCTGTAGAAAATCGTCGGCCGCGGCAGAGTAGGCGGAATGCGGACGGTCTCCAGTTTGTTCGGCAGATTTGCCGGCGAGGCTGAGCTCGATGCGGACTTCGTCTTGGCATAACACTTCGAGCATCGCAGGGTCGAGTCGGAGCCCTTGTACTCCGATACTGCCGGTGCGCAAGCTGCCGACCTGTGAGAATAAGTGTGAGTGGCGCATCAGGACGGTCAAGCGAAGTGTCCTCACTTCGTTCCAGGACAGTCGAATGCGCCGGAGCAGCTCTTCGCGGTACCAAAACAGCTCGCGATCGAGGCGTTCGTCGCTTGCAGAGCGCTTGACTTTCGCAGCGATGAACTGTCGCTCCGAAAGACTCGGAATCGCCCGCGCGAGCTCTTCGTGAGAGAAAGAGAGCCGGTCGACGCGTACGAGGAGCCTGTGATATGGAGGAGATCAGATTAAGTGCAGCATCTACTCAGGGAGGATACGCACCTGTGGGTGGACCCGGGCTCGGCTCGTTTCCGCTCTAGGTAAAAGTCGTTTTCTGCGGCGACGGAAGTACATGAGCATTGTGCGACTTGTTCTAGGCCCCGATGTGCGACTTGCCCTCTTCTTGACGTTCAAGCTTCACTTCGAAGGGTTTTCCACACACGTTGGTCACGTCCAAGCTGACGAGGCAATGCTCGCCGTCCTCGACGCCGCGCAAGCTGTCCTCCAGTCGACTGTCGACCGCTGCTCCTCGCTGACCGAGGCTCACGACGCTGGCCGACCGCGCATGAGTTCGTAATGCACCTTCGCCGCTCTTGAGATGAGAGATGCTGAGCGAGTGAGCGACCAAAGTCTGATGGACCGTCAAGAGCACATCGCAGGTGAGGCGGCGGGTCCAGATTTTGCCGGCTCGTCCGCCAAGGCTGCTTTCTCGGCTGCCGTATTCAATCTGGATCGAGCCGGACATGCTGAGGCCGTCGTAGAGGGTCAGCACGCGAGCAGAACAAGCAGAGGTAGAGAGTGATATACCAGCCAATCTTGCCCCGGCACTCGACTTCGAGCAGATGGCTTCGCCCAGCTGCGATGTGCGTCTCGACATCGCCGGTCCACTTGAAAACTGGCCTGTCGACGACGTCCGCCTCGAGATCGTACACTTCGGCAGCGTCCAGCTCGGCGTCGGCAAGATACGCCCTAGTCGCATCCGTCAGCGAGTCCGAGTAGCTGACCCGGAGAAAGTCGACAGGCGTGGACGAAGCGTTCTCGAGCGCGATGCGGATAGTGGAACTGCGCAAGCGGCAGGGATCGTCAACTCTGACTGACCAGGTTCGGAGAAATGAGCGCGTCCCTCAGACTTACATCTCGCCATCGTAGAGCATCAAAGCGCCGTGAGTGAGCGATGTTGAGCGGGTCCACAGTAACGGTTGCTCAGGTATGACAACGCATTCGACGAAGGAAGTTCCGGTGCCCGCCTCGGAGCCGTCGGAAGGAGTCGGATTGGACGCTCGCGCCTCGACCGCGTCGAGCCCGGTTCGCTTGATGCGCTCGCTTAGGATGTTGATCGGAAAGCATCTCGTAGCGGAGCCGCCGACAGCTTCTCGGGCGACTGTAAACTCGCGGGTCATGCAACCCGCGAGCTGCACGTGACAGCCTCGCAGGCGGAGTTGCCCGGGCTCGAGGGGCGTGCCCGAGAGGCGAACCGTCTGGAGCGAGTTCGGAGGTATAGACACTGTCGTGGACTCGCTCGCGAAACCGGCGCCTTCCGTACTACAGCCCCATGGGAATCAGCTTGGGCTTCTGGCTGGACAAGATTCACGGAAGACTCACCTGAGCGAGATGCTCGTGATATCGAGTTCAAACAGGAACGGATTCTGCAAGGTCACGTAGATCTCGGCAGCTTCGCCTTGGACCAGCAGGGCTTGCGATCCGATGGACGCCTTCGACTGCTGTCGGGGGTCGTACAAAAAGGGATTCTGCTTGGTGGCAGGCAACTCCCCGCTGCGATCGGCACCAACGACGCCTTGATCAACCTCGAAGGGTTGACGCGACGATGCGAGTCTGTGAGGGGAGGAAGAGAACGGTAAGTGTCGTGAACAGAACGCGCGACGTGAACAAATAACGCACGGAGCAACTTCAAGGCTCATGACGAGCTCGGTCGGACCCCAGTAGTCCAGCTCGAGAGCGGTACCGGTCAGGTTAGCCGCAGCTGTAATACGCGGGATTGAAGCGCTGAGGTCATATTGCTCGAACGGCGGAATACTCGCTGCGAGAGACCGAAGCGCTCGAACGATGAAGCCGATCGCAGATCGGTGATCTGTGATAATGGCGGTCAGTACACGTATGCCACAGGCGCAAGTGATCGACTCGCACCTTGAACAGCCTCGGCGATCAATGCAGCATCTTTAAGGATACCGAGCTGAACCGCCGGCCATCCGAACAACGGCGCGTCGTGACCGGCGGTCGCGGCTGTTTCGGGAGGAGTGTCGAACCCAGCAGCCGCGCAGATCTTGTCGAGGATGCGGATCAGAGCCGCCGAGTCGACCCGCGCCCGTTGTTGTCCCTCTCGCACAGTCCCGTTCACTTCGTGAATAACCGGTATCTTTGGGGAGAACGGCTTGCCGCGCGGTGATTCGAAGCCTTCAACGCCGATATCCTGCTGCGCCTCAGCTTCTGCGCAAAGAGCGGCGACTTCGCGCAAGACGAAAGCCTCCTTCCGCCTGTACCCGACGCGCGCGAACAGGGCAGCGATTTCCGACAGGATGCGGATCCGAGTCGGCGGTTCGAGGCTTTGCAACTGAGGAGAATACGCCGAGTTGAGCCAGGTCGCGATCGATGAGCGCGGGACGGTGTTTGACGGGACGAGACTGTTGAGGCGAGCTTGTCGCGCCTGCTCGGCGCTGCTCAACTCCGGCTTCTCCTCCGCATGCCGCGGCGCCACTAAGTGCTGAAGCGCTTTGGGCATCGACCCTTGCGCCTCGTGCACCGCAAGGAGAAACTTCGCGTTGCGAAGGCACGCTTCGACGTAAAGGAGCGGATGGGCACGATCGGGATCGAGGCTGCCCGCAGATTCGCGAGAGGGGTTGACCGGCGCGAGCATCTTTTCGTACAGCGTGACGGCGAGCGTGAGCCGTTCAGGGATCGCGGAAAGGAAAGTCGAGCTGTGAGGAATCATAACCGACGGACTAGGCGAATCGCTCCGCTGTTGACCAAGCGATGGCGGTTGCTGCGGGAGCAAGCTGGTAAGGCTGCGCTCTCTCCGCAAAATCCCAAAGACGACTCACGGTGCCTTGCGACCCTCGAGGCTGTGTTGCCTGCAGCACGAGCGCGACGGCGACACCTTCGTACGCGCTCGCTTGCCAGACTTGGTCTGCCCAGGCTTTTGTCAACAAGATCGCCTCGTTGTAACTGTAGCGCGCGGCGGATCTCAGTCTCGTATGTCATGGAATTGCTGTCTGGGCGAAGTGAAGCTCACGCCATGATCGCCTCCTGCGGCCGCCCCGACAGGAGCCACATGTCGCCCATCAGCTTCTTCTCCCTGCCGGCAACGCGTCTCCTCGCTCTCGCATCGACAAGTTGCGCAGTCGTCGCGACCCCGGAAGCCGCACTCGTGGAAGATAAGATAGGTTTCGGCGAAGACGACAGGGAGTGTGTGCCGAATGCGAGAGAATCACGTTTCGGCGCCGTCGAGATGCCGTTCGGCAGCGTGTGCGGATGGGACTGCGGAGGCGTCATAACGCTCGTCCCGTTCGATATCGGTGATTGATGTATAGGCGGGGTGCCGCGATCTGGGATGTGGTAAGACCGGCCGGATTCGATCGACGCGCGAGAGACGGCTCTCTGGAGCGAGAGCGAATCGTGTTCCTGCGGTGTCGGTATGGATGTGCGCGATTCGAGCTGTGCCGCCTATATGTGTGCTCAAACGATCAGCGTCCGCTTCGTGCGGGCTATTGGAAGTTGAGCACAACGCGCCATGTTGGAAAACTCCCACAAGATCCCGCTCGCGAACTCGGCCAAGATGGTCTTGAGAAAGAAGCTGACATCTCCCTCGCTCGGGACCATGACGAGACCATCGCTCTCCTTGACGTTCCGCGCCTGTCCGAGTTGGTCCTCGTTCGCTCCGAAGCCGAATACCTTTGTCGCGAAAGTCTTTGGCAGCGCCTTGAGCGACGAGTGGAAATTTGCGAGCGCTTCCTCTAGGGAGCGAGTAGTATACTCAGATGCATCGAGGATGCCGATGATACCCTGGACGCGACGGTGCGTCTGTAAGTCGGCGAGAAAGGCGAGCGGACGAGACGCGGCATAGGCGGACGGCGTGACAAATTCGAACAAGAGCGACCCGGACGCGTTAGGCGAGGCTGAGAAGACGGCTGTCGACGCATCGTACGGGCAATGTCAATCAGCTGAGCGCTCTGTCGACTGGCGCAAGCCGGAGAGGGAGCTGCCAGTTTGTGGGCAGCAGCAGCCTTTACTCAGGCAGCAGCTCGGCTTCCTAAGACAAGACACGCGTGCTCACCTCTGTCCCCTCGTCTATCTGGCGGTACGTCAGCCAGAGGAACGGTCGAGTACCGGTTCAGAGTTTCGACATGTCGATCAAACACTCGACGCCGGATCGGAACGACGGGGACGACGAGGACCTGGAGCTTGGCGGGCTGGATGAAAGAGTCCAGCGTGGCAGGTCGGAGCGAGAGCGCACCCCTTGTGCCTGCTCCCTGTTGTCTAGAGTCTTGTTTGTGGCGAGAGTTAGCGACTGTTCGGGTTGGAAGAGGGGCGCCGCCCCCTCCAATGCCTACCAGCTCGGTTCTCGTGCTACAGCCACATTCACAGCTACGACGTGCATCTTTCTCGCTCAAGCTCCATCAATCAGCTCGGCGCACGCTGGTCCGAGTCTGTCTGCGGCAACGGCGCAGCGAACTCGTTCAGCTCCTCGGGCCGGCTTGAATCACGCCGACGGCGGGCGCCTGTACTGCAGACAAGGTCGCTCAAGCGCTCTATCTCTGGCCCTACAGCTCGGTATCCACCGCGCTGAGTCGAGAAATGGCCGAAGCCCTCAAAGTCGCCGGGAATGAGCAGTTCAAGGCGAAAAAGTACGAGCAGGCCATCAAGACCTACGGACGAGCGCTTGCAGCACGCCCGAGCGACGAAGAAGCGGCGATGATTCTCGTCAACCGGAGCGCGGCGTACACGCTCCTGGAAAAGTTTGAGCCAGGTGCGTGGCAAAGAGACTTAATTTTTTTGCCCGTCACGGCTAAGCAAACGACATTCCCGGCAGCCGTCGCGGATGCGCAACAAGCGGCGGTATATCGTCCCGGCTGGGCGAAAGCGCAGGTCCGACTCGCGGAAGCGCTCTCCCGGAAGCACGCGCACCACCATGCTCTCGCAGCGTGGAAACGCGCCGTCGAGTTTGCCGACAACGATGGCGATCGCGCGCGCTACCAGAACTTGCTCGCTCAGGCAGAGCAGGCGGTCGCCAAGGTCCGCGTCAAGAACGCCCCGGCGGAATCGATGATGCAATCCGTCGACTCGCCCGAGGAGACCTGGTACGCAAAAATCACGACCGCGATTCGCTCCGGACGCGCGCGGCCGTCGTCGATGGCCGGTCTCGCCCTGTCCCGGTCCGTGTGGGAACTCTGTGACGATGCCTGGCAGGAGATCGACAAGGCGGTGACGCTACAGCCGGATGGACGGGGTACCGCCAATCTGTACCACACCATGGCGTTGCCCCGGTTGATCGAACCGATCTTGACGGACAGCACCGGTTTCCACCTCGATCAGACGAACGGCACGAAACTCGTCAACAAGCTGACTCGCCTGATGGACGCCGAGGCGGCCGAAGGCGACTTTACCAAATTCTTTGCCGGCTGGAGCGCTGAGCGGATCATCGACGACCTCGACGCGCGGATCGGCACCGTCGGCCGGACGCGAGTCCGTCGACTAGCCGCAGCCTTCATCAGCAATCGAATCATTACGGCATTTTTTGCTCTGACCTCCGCCGAATTCGGGACCGCGATCGAATGCGCCAAGGCGGCCCTCAACCTACTCGAGGCAGGCAATCGCAAGTGGGCGCACGAGTCGTGCGCAGACAAGGTAAGTCTGGCCGCAACTACGGTATATGCGACTAATTTCCCTGACTGACGTGTCTGTGATTAACCTTCAGGGCTATATCTTCCTCCGCTCGAAAGTGCGGAATGCTCGAATGACAGTCATGCGTGAGCTCGCCTCCTGCTTCGTACCCGGATTCTCGGCTTTCGTCTGACACATTTTCGCTAGGCTACATGCTCTACGCCAACCGGTCGGCACAGACCAGCTCAGCCCGGAAGGCCTTCCCACTCGAGGAGATGGAAACCTGGGCAAAAGCTGTTCTCGACGTAAGGCCTCCTCACCCAAACCTTGCGGGAATATACTCTGAAGCTGATGAACGACATCGAGTTGCCAGGACAAGATCCCTGACGAGTTCTGGGCGGAGCCTGGTTGGGAGGATCCCCGTTATCGCATGGCTTACGACGCCTTGCCTCGGTGGGAAGCGTATGCGACCCTCGGACTCGCACAGAAGGTCCGCGTCGACGTGCCGTTCAAGGAGATGCCGATCGGCTCGGTCGTCTTTGCCGACGTCGAGGCGGCGAAAAAAGGCGCCGAGCTGTACGACCTCTCGGCATCGTTGATGCCGGACGACTTTCACGAGAAACGGACAATGCTCTGGTCTGCCCTGTACTGCCATTTGCGGGCAGGAGGGCTGCGCGTATCGGCAGTCCGCAGCAAGTTCGCCCAGGCCGCGCACATTGATGCGCTGATCGAGCCGTACTGTAAGCCGTATCTTCTAGGGCAATACGAGCTCGAAGAAGCTGACCGATTTCCTCTCCCGCATTATCCGCAGTCGGCCCGATCGAGAGCACCTTTGGGGAGAAAACAATCTGCCAGGCGCACGTCAAAGGGCTGGCCCACCTCCCCGCCAACCTCGTGACGAGACCGCTGCCCACTGTCCATTGCCCGAGCGGAACGGACCCGAAGAGCTTCGTCCCCAAGGGCTTTTGGGACCGCTATGCCGGCGAGACGGAGATGCTCGACGTGCTCGTTCTCCCTTGAGTAGGCGTGCGGCGCTGCGGCGCAAAACCGCTTTTCAGCTTGGACGCAGAGTCAGGTCGGGCCTGCGGAAGGAAAGCAGGCGACCGGAAGCAGACGGAAAGTGATTCCAGCCCGCTCTTATGCTTTTTCTACCCAGCGCGGAAAGAAGTACGCTAAGCTCGACCTGTACTTCTCCTGCTGTGCGTTGTTGTTTCTCCCACCTCCGCCTCGAGCCCGCGCCTCCGCCTCTGCTCGATGTTCGCGAGGACTCGCCGCGCCCGTTCCCATTCAGCCGTCCGAGCCCGAATCGCCTCCTCGCCTAACCGCACAGCTTCCCTCGATTTCCACGCCGCCCGCTCCGCAATCTTGTGCGCCCTGACGCCCAAATCCTCCTCCAATCCACCCGTGATCCGCTCGCCGACATCCTTCCGGAATCGCTTCTTGGCCTTTTCCCATCCTCGCTGCAGTCCCCACGCGCCGAGCGTCACGCCGAGCAAGCCGACGCCGACGTTCGTGCCGAGTTCAGCATAGTGCGTCAACTCGGAAGCGATCGCTCCTCCGGCAGAGACGAGTGACCACGTCGCGCTCGAGACGACGGCCTTTTGCGCTCGCCGTTGCAACGCATCGGTCGGACCGCCCGGCGCGGTGATTTGATTCCGACGACGAGTGACGGCGGAAGAGAGTGCGGTCGGGGCGGAAGAGAGCGAGTGAGCCGCTTCGCGAGATGCTTGCGCAATCTCGTTCAGCATCGTTGCGGAATGCAGCGAGGCGAGTTTCGCGGCAGGCGAGAGCGCACCTGCTGAAGGCGATTCGGCGAACGCCGGCGAAGCGAGAACCTTGTCCGTCTTTGCCGACAGTTCGTCTGCGGTCGCGACCGCCCGCCCCGAAGCAAAGACGAGCGAGTCTTCGAATCTGGGCAGGTACGTCTTTTCGACGACGAGCGCAATCTCGGCGTGCATGTCGTCGACGCGGTACGGCAACTTGTACCACGCTAACCGGTTCAACAAGACGTCGTCGAGCGCTGCCATCGCATGCTGCAGCTCGTCTGCCGGCACGCGGACCAACCCGGTTTTCGGATCCTCCACGCCGAGGTCGCGCATGAGCGCAAGGCACGCTTCGTCCGTGTGCTGCCTCAAAGCCGAGAGTGCCGCCGCCGCGGATGCGACCGCGTCGGCGACAGTGGCGCCGGCGAATGCTGCGCGGTGTAGAGCGGTCGCCAGCACATACGCAGCGGTCTGCTGCTGCAGCGGCGAAACCGATCCCGCCGACGTCGATCTGGGTCCCGTCTCTGCGACGGCGGTCGTCAAGAGTTGATGCAATTGCGGGACCTGCGAGTCGAGGTAGCCCTTCTGGAATGTCTCGTATGACGGTTGATGCGCCGGCTCGGTGGGAGTCAAAGCCTCGAGCGCATCGGTCGCTTGCCGCGTAGAGATGACGATCGGCCGAGGAGTGATTCCGTCCTCTTGAGAAGTTGAAGGCGGGAGGAGCGTCTCGAGTTGGTGTTCGAGCGAGCGCATAGCGGAAGAAGATGCGGAGGGTGAGGCGTCTTGGCAGTTGAGGGCGACGAGTACGTTTGGCTTCGAAGCGAGGTTGTACAGCGTGGTTTGAGCTGCTTTTGACGAGAGCAGGGTGGAGTCGGACAGGACGAGGATGACAAGGTCGGAAAGATGCAGCGACGAGAACGAAGACTCGAGCGGCGCGACCCCTGTCGAACCGTTACGCGAGTCAGTTTGCGTCGTCTTGCGCAGTCAGACAGACGAAATGGCGTACCGCCATGGGAGATCTCGACTAGCTCGGCCTTGATGTCGTCCAGCCAAGTCGAAGGCACGGCGACCGAACCCGCTTCGACTTTTCCTTCCGGACCGTACCTGCATCGAGTCCTTTTGGTCAGTCACATCTGCAGACTAGCACGGCTGCTCCTCACTGACCGGATGGCAATAGCTTCTGGCGCGTTCGGGTCGAGTCGTCGGGCTTCGAGGGTGAGAGCGACTCGGTCGTCGGACGCGAGCGGGTCATCGAGGAGGGTCGAAACGAGCTGAGTGACGCCGCTGTCGCGCTCTCCGACCACTGCGTTGCGTTTGCGCGAGCGAAGAATCAGTCTTGGGCTTCCTATAGAGAGGTGCAAGATGCGCGACGTGAGACTGACCTGCGATCGAAGCCGGCAAAGTCGGATCTGACAATTTCGCCCTGGCGAGTTGGACCCTGTCTGGCCAAGCCTGTTCGAGGAGCGGGTAGTCGCGCAAGAGTGCGTGCAACTCGTCGAGGAGCGTCGCCGTGTCTGCCGAACTGTGCAGTGGTGGGGAGCCAGCACTCGTCGTCGTCGTCGCGGTCTGACTGCTTACAGTCGCGAGTGACCGCCGACTGTGGGAGCGTACACCCCTCGCTGCTCTACTGAGCATCTTGAGCACTGTGACGAACGAGCTCGTCGAGAGGGAACGGACACAGTCTCGAGTCGGTCACGGTTCAGGTAATAGGCGAATACAACTTGAGTTGTATTCGAATGATTATCACTCAGTTCCCGGATGACTCGCTCAACTTTTACCTTGTCTTTAGCGACTATAGCGCTACGCCATGCCACCTGCACTCAGTCCAAAACTCGAAGAGCTCGCCGCTTTCTTCCAGCGCTGCGGCTTGACCGAGCAGCGCGCGACCGAGACGGCGCGGTCGAAAACCGCTCCCGCCGCTCGCGACTTGTTCACGTCGGCCAACCTCGACGCGGCACCGCTCGACGACAAGCAGGGAGCGCTCGTCCTCCAGCTCGCGAAAGATGGCGCGAAACTGTTTTCAGAAGCGAGGCTCTATGTCGTCAATGCGATCCGCGACGGAAGGCTCCTCAAGAGCGATCAGATCACCGGTCAGTCGCAGTGAGCCCAGGAGCCCAAGCTGAAAAGTCTAGTCTGCTGACAAGGCGCTTACGTACAGCCGCCGTCAAGTACCTCGGAGCGACCGTTCCGCCCGTAGACGACAAGGCGTTCGACGAGGCCTGCGGCGTCGGTGCGACCCCTCGTTCCCTTGGCTCTCTCGTATTTACAGTTGGAACATTTCGCTCACCTGCTCTTTCTATCCTCGCAGGCTTTACCATCACCCCGGCTGAGCTTGACGACCGCGTCCGCGCCTACCTCGACTCGCCGTCCAACGCCGACCAAGTCAAGACAGGATGGGCAGGAATCAGTCGCGTCACCGGAACCGCCCGCCAGTCGGACGCCCTCCGGTGGGTCAACCCACTCGAGTTGAAGAGTGCCGTCGAAAAGGCGTACACTCAACGGTTCGGGAGTAAGGAAGAGGCGACCAAGAAGGCAAAGGCGCAGGCAGAGCAGGCAAAGAAGGTGCGTCAGTCAGGCCACGGATCGAGAGCTGCCTTGCATGGCATTTCAGGTCGACGGACCTGATGCTACATGCTTCTGCTTGTCTCGCATCAATCCCTGACGCTTCGACCTCGTCCCGCAGGAGGCCAAAGCTCCCAAAGCCTCGACTTCCGCCGCAGTCGCCGCGCCTGCCGCCGAATCGCCCGACGACATGTTCGCGACGGGCTGGCTCTCGCGCCTGCACAAGCCCGGCGGAAATGAGCAGAAGTACCCCGAGCGGATGAAGGAGCACCTCGCGTGGACGGGCGGAAAGGTCTTTACGCGGTTCCCGCCCGAGCCGAACGGTTTCCTCCACGTAAGTCGCGCAGGGCTTGAAGGGGTGTCCCAGCAGTTTGAGGTGCAAAAGCTGAACAATCCGTCCTGTCGTGGCTCAACAGATCGGCCACTCGAAGGCGATCGCGGTCAACTTTGGTTACGCCAAGTACCACAAGGGTCACTGCTACCTCCGCTACGACGACACGAACCCCGAAGCAGAAGAACAGATCTACTTTGACAAGATCCTCGAGAACGTCCGGTGGCTCGGCTACGAGCCGTACCAGATCACGCACTCGAGCGACCACTTCCAGGAGCTGTACGAGCTGGCGGTCCTACTCATCAAGAAGGGCCTCGCGTACACGAGCAACGACACCGGTACGTTGAGCCTTATCGGAGGTGGAAGTCGGGCACCCGCTGATAATGCTACGATCGGGCAGCCGAGGAAATCTCTGCTCAGCGGGGCGGCAAGGACCACGGTCCCCGGCACGAGTCGAAGGACCGGAACAAGCCGATCGAGCAGTCGCTCGCCGAGTTTGCTGACATGAAGGCCGGCAAGTACGAGCCCGGCCAGATGGTTCTCCGGATGAAGCAGGATATGGAGAGCTCGAACCCGACCATGTGGGACATCATCGCGTACCGAGTCCTGAGCAAGCCGCACCACCGTACTGGCACCGAGTGGTGCATTTACCCGACATACGACTTTACGCACTGCTTGTGCGACTCTTTCGAAAACATCTCGTGCGTCCTTCACCGAAGTGCCGCTTTGCGTCCCGCCTGGACTCTCTGCTGACGTCACAGCTTTCGCTTCCGCAGCCATTCTCTCTGCACGACCGAATTCATCGGTGCCCGGACAGCGTACGAGTGGCTCTGTGACGCCCTCGAGGTGTACAAGCCGCGTCAGTCCGAGTACGGTCGGTTGACCCTCGAGGGAGCGATCACGTCGAAGCGAAAGTTGCTCAAGCTCGTGACGGAGAAGCACGTATCCGGCTGGGACGACCCTCGGTATATACCACGATCCGTCCGCTTGCTCTTTAGCGTGCCGCTGACCGATTGCGTGTAACAGACTGCACACTCTGGTCGCCCTGAAGCGTCGCGGTGTTCCTCCCGCCGCGATCATCTCTTTCGTCTCCGGCCTCGGCGTCTCCGTCTCTGCCTCTCTTGTGCAGATCTCTCGCTTCGACCAGACGGTTCGATCACATCTCGAGATGACGACGCCCCGACTGAGTCTCGTCCTCCGGCCAATCAAGGTCACGCTCGAAGGTCTTCCGGAAGACTACTGCATCGAAGTCGAGAAGCCTTACCACCCGAAGGACCCGTCGATGGGTACCGTCAAGGTCCCGTTCACGCGCGAGGTGTACATCGACGAAGACGACTTCCGGGCCGAGGCGAGCAAGGACTTTTTCCGTCTCGCTCCCGGTGCCACTGTCGGTCTCCTCAACGCTCCTAAGCCGATCACGTACCTCTCGCACGAGACCGACCCCAAGACGGGCAAGGTGACGCACATCGTCTGCCGTTACGAGGCCGACGCGCCTGCATCGCTGAAGCCAAAAGGCTGGATCCACTGGGTCGCCAAGTCGGCGGCGCACAGCTCGCCCGTCGAGGTGCATGAGACGCGTCTCTTTTCGCGCTTGTTCAAGTCGGACAACCCCGGCGCGCTCGGCGACAAATACCTCGAAGATCTGAACCCGGAATCGCTCTCGGTCGTCAAGGGCGCCTTGATCGAGACTGCCGTCTGGGACGTCGTCAAGTCTTCGTTGCGCCGCGCGAAGGAGGTGGTCGAGCTTCGCAAGGCCGAGGCAGCGAAGAACGGCACCGAGGCGCCGCCGAGCGTCGAGGGCCTCGAGGTTGTGCGGTTCCAGGCCAACCGCGTCGCGTACTTCTGCCTCGACTCGGACTCGAAGATCGAGGAGAAGGAAGACGGGTCGGTGCACGGTGGCGAGCTCGTACTCAATTTGATCACGAGCTTGAAGGAGGACAAGGGCAAGAAGGCGTAGAGCAGCGAATACGGTAATAGACGCGGTTCTCTTCTGCTGCCGTATGGAATCTCGCTGGTAGATGGTAACACTGATGACGAGAGCATTCCGAATTGGCTACAAGGTATGGGCAGAATGTCGAGAGTACGGACTTTCGAGCATCCACGACGGTGTCGAGAAGGTATGGACGAATAAGACGACAACAGATTATAGCTTCTTCATTCAACGTAAGAGATGCGCGCGGGTATATGTCTGAGATAGGTCGACGTTTCGAGCTTCGCTCGAGTCGCGGTTGGGTATCTTGTGTGGTAGAGCGAAGCAGGGAAAGGTTCCGATGATGGCGGAGTTTCACCAGCGTCGATTATCTGTCTAGGCCGAATGGGCCTCGACTTATGCAGCCGTATCACGTGCCTCGGTAAGCGCTCGTCGACGAGCCTCTTCCTCTTCGCGGCGTTTCCGAGTCGAACCGGACGGCGCGACTCCGTTCAGGAGCTTTTTCTGTGGTGGAAGCGCCCGTCAGTGTCGGTGCTCGGACTTCAGGAGAGCTAACTTACAGCATCGACGGCCGAATAGTTGACAAACATGGCGCCCGGCTGGCGTTTACTCTTCGCCGGCGACCGCTTCTTCTTTCCGGGCGAGGCTTTCGTTGCGCTCGCGGCGATCTTCGTCGGAGAGCCTCCCTTGGGCGTGATCGGGATGGGGGTGATCCGCGAAACAGGCGGAGGGGTCGCCGGGCGAGAATCGGAAGCCGGGGAATGGGACGACGATGAGGCAGACGACGAGCCGTACGCTGGCAGCCTGTACATCCGCGGATCTTGGTAGCTCGGCGGGTACGAGTCGTAGTCCTGATGCATCGGCATTCCTGATGCCGACCACGCCGAGACCGCCGGAACGGGGTAACGACGTGATGAAGCTGGGACGTATTCGTACGAACTAGCGCTGGAACGTCGGCGTTCATCCGTCCAAGCCCGGGACGGATAGGGCGGCGCAGGCACGGCGAGCCCGTTTGCATACACCGGGTACTCGCGAGACTGGACCGGCTGTAAGCGCGCGTGTGGGTTGGCGGGCAAGGTGAAGGAGGATACGGCAGGGTTGACCTCGCGCGAGGGGTAGTGCATCGGAGGATACGTCTGCGTCTGAGGTCGATAGTAATCGTCGGCCACGTACTGCGGACCGTGGAAGTGATCCGGCGGCGTCGGCAAATCGAAGGACGAGCGCCACGCTGGAGCCGACGAGACTGGTTGTGGCGACAGGTCGATCCTCTCGAGTGCGTCGGGGTCGTCCACGAGCTGTACGTGTTCCAGCGCGACGCGCGACATCGAAGCCTCGATTGGCGCGGGCGGAAGCAACACGCTCGGTACTCGCGCTTGTCCGGCAGCCGACGATGCGAAAGAGACTCGCCGCTGCGCCCTCTGCGCACTTTCGCCAGCGAGCGGGCTTGTCTGCAGTACCGGTCCGATCTCGCCAAGGATCTGCTCGACTTCGCGCACGCTGGACTCTGACAGCGTCGTATCGGGTGCAGGTCGGATAGGGACGTTGCCAGATGTGTTCTTTCGAGGGCTCTTCCGAGGCGACTGCGACGGCGAATGTTGCTTCGACGGCGAAGCATCGAGGTTGAGCTTGGCGATCCTGCGGATGCTCTTGGTCGGACTGCCGTTCGAGTCGACAGCGGTGGTGACCTGAGCGACTTTGCGCGGAGAAGAACGCTTTGGTGGCGACGCCGACTCGGCATCCGAAGTGATCGAGCGTCTTCGGACGAAGGCCTCGCCACGCGAATCTGGGGTGACCGGTCTCACGTACGGTCCGTACTGAGCGCTCCGGTGCGACGACGACATCGAGTATGTCGAAGTGGAACGGCGCAGGCTCGACGTCGTCGGAGAGAACGGGTTCGGACCCGAAGGTGACGGAGCAAAGTACGCCGGCGAGAGCTCCTCGACGGCGAGCGAGTCGTCCAAGCTGTCCCTGTACATGCCCTGCTCCGTCATCCACCGCGTGCGCGAGCTCCACAGATCTTCTTCGGTCGAGCCTCGGCGAGTACCAAAGTCGTCGAACCCGGCTGGCGGCAGGAGCAGGCTCGGCGATCGGTCAATTGCGAGCATGTCAGACGGCGTGGTCGCCGATCCTGAGCGACTCCTGGCGAGGAACGCCTCGTCGTACGGTACCGACGAGGCCGGCGATGGCGCGCCAAAGGCGGGAGGCGATGCGAGGGTGCTGAAGCTAGACGCCCGCCTCGGTCCGTGCGGGTTCATCGGTGCGCGGCCAGACGAGTTCTGTACACTCGGACCTTGGTAGAGGTATTCGTCGCGTGCATACGGGCGACCATGAGAGGGCCCGCGAAGGTCGTATGACGAGTCCTGGTCTCGCGAGTCGGCGGCGGCCGAGTCGGACTCGAACTGCGTCGGCTCCAGAAAAGGATCGGCACGCTGCGAAGGCAGCATGGTGCTAGGACCACCGCTCGTCGTCTGCGACCAATTAGCGAGGAAAGGTGGTGGACTCGGCGATGCCTGAGCCATGGCCGCGAAGACTGTCGCGACGTCGGTCCGCGGATCCTCGGAGCGGTCAGCACAGAAGCTTCACCGCGGGCGGGGTCGAGCGATCACTTGGAGCCAGAAACCCGGGGTAAGGAGACCCACGACTTGGCGGGTCAGGCGCGCTAACTCGGCGCTCGGGATGTGACTCTAAACTTGTGCGAGGCTTTGTGCGCGCAGGTGGACAGAGACGGAGAAGGAAACGCAGAGGGCAAGACCGATTCGGGCACAGACTTCGGTAACGGGACGATGATCAGGTCCGCCGCCCAGCAAGTCCGCTCTTCAGAGTCTTGCAGCTGGGTGCGCAGTCCTCCGGTTCTGAGCCCGGGACTGATTGCTACGAAGAAGCTTTTCGTGTGCCTGCAGGCAAGACACCGAGGCTTCGGCACCGGCGAAACCTCGTGCCAGCCTTGCCTCGTGAGGAAGGACACAGGCCGATAAAGATTCTGGAATGCGCAATGCGCAACCAAGGGCTCATCGGACCGGGGCAACTCGCCGACGATCACCTCGTAACTTCGGGACCGACGGTTCCTCTCTGTCACGCACACCCAGACGCCACGATCAGGGCTCGCTGCCTCACCGGAACCCGGGCGCCCTTCTGGCGGCTGATCGCGCAGCTGTCGACTTATTCCTTCCCTACTTCATTTGCGACTGTCCGGGAGATCCGCGGCCACGGTGGTGCACGTCGAGCCCAATATCATACGGCTGCGAAAGCGTGTATAGCGTGATCGGCTAGAATTGGGTCCAGAGTTACATCATGATACCGCAGATGCCTCGAAGTGTTCAAGCAAGAAACGCGCTTGGACCAGATAGGCAGGCCGCTGCTCATCGGTCAGGGTCATGGAGCTGCGGATGACGAGTATCACCGAACGCAAGTCCCTGGACCACTGCCGGTGCGCCACGCTTTTCATCTTCCTAGCATAATGAACCGAAGGGCCCGGGCCGCCGGACTTGGCAACTCTCCTGCTTTAAAGTTCGGGCGACAACCGAGTCTCGCCGCGGCCGATCGCAACGGATTCCGACGAACCTTGATCTTGGATCCGCGGGCCCTATCTCGTTGCCAAGCGATTCGCCATGCATCAAGTACCTTCGGCAGCTGCTGCCTGCCGGCACTCTCATGCGCGATCACCGTCCGACGCCCCCGTTTGAGTCTCGTAGCATTACGCCGGTAAACAATATGCAACTCAAACGCAGATGAGTGTCTGCAGCGACTGCCAGATGAAGCCTGATCGCCCAGACAGCTTTGCTATGCGGAAAGTCGAGTACCGGCACGGCAAGAGCGTGGAGCGAGAACCCGCAGCGCAGATGGGGTGGACGGCGGCGCATGCGGCGCGCCTTCCTGATCTCAAGCCGCGGCGCCTTTGCGCCCGGGAAGACGGAAGACGCATCGACAGCAACCGTCGCGCCGCGGACCACGGAGTTGAAGCGAGCCCGGAACGCCGAGGCGCGTCTCTTGCTTCCCAGCTCGCGAACGATTCGTGAACGCTTTTCGCTGCAGGTCGTCAGATCGGTCGATTACTCTTCTTCACGTTGTGCTGCCGTAGAGCAGAGGCGCGGGTCAATGCTGACAGCCGACAGCGCGAGAGTCTAGCTGGGGAAGCAAGGTTCTTCCCGATCGCACGCTGGATTTCCGGACGCCCCCGTTCCATCATTAAACGACCTCGGGACTCCCTCGCGCAATCACGCGTTTCATTAGGTCAGGTACGCCTGAAGCTCCGACTTTGTCAGCGTCCCGTCTGGAAGGTCTTCTCACAGCCCCCCAGCCTCCCAGCTCGCGGTCGCTCGCGATCCCGTGCTCTTCTCGCCGGCGGAATTGCGCGCGCGCGACGAGCGTTCGCTGCGGTACCTCGAACGCTGATGCCCTTCCACAATGAACGGGTGGGCACAAAAGCATTGCCTCAACACGGGAGGGGGTATCCTATTTACAAGCGCACGACCGTCGGGACGAGGTCGTATACAAGCCCCTTTTCGCCTCTCCCAAGCGCGCTTACTGCTCCTGCAGCGTCGGCACCGAACCGATGTCCGGGTGGTCTGATGTAGAGGAGTCAGCTTTCATGTAGTAGCAGAATCTGACGAAAAGGAAGCGAATCGGCTCACCCTGCTGCGTCTCCTCGGCGTACTTGAGCATCTTGACGCTGGTGTGCTTGTAGAACGAGATACGCTCGTGAGCGCGGGAGACGACGCCACCAACGCGACGACGCTTCTCGTCGCCGACGATGTTGTTCTGCGTGGTGAAGTTGAGGACGACTGCGGAGGAAGCGGGAGCGCGAGGTCAACTTCCTCACTCTCCAGAAATTTGGCCCAGTCACGAAAGCGCTCACCCATCTCGAGAGCCTGCTCAGCAAGCGTGAAGCGGTCCGTCTGGTTGACAGCCAACATGGTCCACGGGGTGGTCGTCGTCCCGGTCTCGCGGTAGCCGTTGATACGCATGCGACGGCGCCCGACCGAGTGCTGACGGTCGAAGAGCAGGCTCGCGAGCTGCGCAGGGTATCTATACGAGAGAGCAAGAGGGAGAGTCAGCGATTGTAGCGTAGCATTGCCACTTCCCGGCAAAACTGACCCGTGGTAGTTGAAGATGATGGGGGTGTTGGGCGGGAAGAGCGAGTTGAAGCCCGCCTCGTCAAGGGCGTGCGGGTGGTTGCCCGAGGCCGCAAGGATGAGGAGGTCAACGACGTTGACCACGCGCACGCGGAGCTCGTTGCCAAAGTCGCGACGGAGGAGAGCGGCGGCCTGGATGACCTCCTGGGTGAGCTCGAAGCCGATGCCGACGAGGACGACGTCCGGCTCGACACCCTTGTCAACCGAGTAGTCTACGAGAGCGCACGTCAGCCCAACTCGCTCGGCGCTGGATGAGTCCGTCTTCCGACTCACTCTCCCAGATCATTGCGCCCGCCACGCACGACTGCTCGGCCTCCTCCTTCGTGAGGTAGATGGGCGAGGGAGCCTTCGTTCCGACAATCAGGTTGACGTCTAAGTGGTCATGAATCAGCTGGAGACGCTCAGGCCGGAGAAGCTCAGTCAGGTCGGCTCCGTGTCCACTCACAGTTCTTGCTGCGGAGGCAGTGCGCGATGACGCTGACACTCTGGTTCGCATCCGCCGGGAAGTAGACGCGAGCAAGGTGCGAGGGCAGCGAGAGAACAGTCGAGACGAAGCCCGGAGCCTGGTGCGAGAAACCGTTGTGCTCTGTCGATCGAAAATGAGAGGCGAGAAGGTCAACCGCTGAGCACGACTTGGACGCGACCGATCCGAAACGATTGCTCACCCTGGCGAGTCCAGGTCGAAGTCTCGATGTAGGTCAGGGCAGCGACATCACCGCGCCACTTGCTTTCGAGCCCCATCTTGAGGAACTTGGTGTACTGGACAACCATGGCTGCGCAACAGACTCCCAATCAGTAATGCTCTGAAGAAATCACCGCGAGACCTGTACGTACTGGCAACGATGCCGAGGAAGGCCTCGTACGAAGGGAAGACGCCGTGACGACCAGTCAAGGTGTAGCCCTGCAGCCAACCCTGAAGGGTATGCTCGGAGAGCATCTCCGTGACTCGGCCGCCTTTGTGCGCTGTCGTCGGGTCCCACTGGAAGTTGCGGTCCGTGACGCTCAGGACGTCGTCGAGCTTGTTCGAGGCGAGCTCATCCGGCGAGAACATGCGGAACTCTTTCGGGTTGCGCTTGATGACGTCGGTCAAGTATTTGCCGATAGCCTTCATGCAGCTGTGCAAGAGAGAGCGCGGGATAGTAAGCGAAAGCACGCTGCTGACTGAGGTTGCAGCTGTGCTTACCTGACCTCGTCCTTGTCTTTCTCGTAGCCGAACTCTTGCCAGTCGGCGAGGTCGAGCGGCTTGTAAGCATTGTACGTCTCCTTGATGAAGCCGAGACGCTTCTCCTGGTCCTTCGGGAGTGCTTTGTACAGGTCCTGCTTGAAGATCGAGCCGTTCTTGATGTTCTCCTCCGACAGGTCGAAGAACTTGTCGGCCTCGTACGACTTGAGCCAGCGCTCGAGGTACGCATTCGCCTCGTCGTCGGTCTTGGCGTCCGGAAGAGGGACTTGGTGCGAAGCGAAGCTGTGCGAGAAGAGATCGCGGATCAGCGCGGGTCGGTAAGGTCCGGACATGGGCGCTGGACCCGAGCGGCCAGAAAAGGCGCCTTCTCGCGGTCTCGAGATCACCCTGATGTGTGCGACGATCGCAAACTCACTTATTGAGGAGCTGCTTGCCGTGCTCGCTCGGCGGACCAGTCCAGCCCTTCGGCGAGCGGAGGATGATCATCGGCCAGCGCGGCTTGTCGATCGGCTTGCCCTCGCGAGCAGCCTTCTGGATGCGGCGAATCTCACCGTAGGCCCTGCGCGATGGGCGAGATTAGCTTCTGTTGATAAAGCAACGGTTTTGATCCACGGCGGGAACTCACCAGTCCATCGAGGCGGCCATGTCCTCATGCAGAGCGCGGTCGGCGGGGTCACCACCACCCATGTGCGCCTGGCCCTGCTCCTTATACTCGACGAAGCGAACCTGGTATCCGTAACCGCTGTAGAGGAGCGACAGCTCGGTGTCGTCCATCGTGCCCGGGATTGTGCGCTCCGAGATCTTGAAGCCGTTGACGTGCAGGATCGGGAGGACTGCACCCGACTCGGCCGGGTCGAGGTACTTGTGCGAGCTGTACAGGCGAGTCAGCGTTCCGGATGCGACTCGAAACTGGTCCGGCCGAAGCGCGGAACTCACTGCCAGGCGGTGGCGGTCGGGCCCGTCTCGGACTCGCCGTCACCGACGACGACGACGGAGATCTGCTCAGGGCGGTCCATGACGGAGCCGTAGGCAGCAGCAAGAGCGTAGCCGAGTTCGCCACCTTCGTGAATGCAGCCGGGAGTCTCGGCCTGCAATCGCAAGCTCGGGAGATCAGTTTCTGGGGCGAAGGAAAGAGCGGAGACGGCTATACTGACGTTGACGTGACTGGGGAAGCCTCCGGGCCAGGAGAAGTACTTGACGAAGGCCTCAAGGCCCTTCTTGTCGAGGCCGTACTGAGGGTAGAACTTGGTGATCGCTCCCTCGATGTACAAGTTCGACAGGATCGCCGGAGCTGCGGTTCCCGACTTTCGTCAGTATCTTCTGGGCCTTCTAGCTCAAGGTGAACGCTACTGGCTCACCTCCGTGGCCGGGACCGGTGACAAAGATCATCTTGGGCTCGACGCCTTCCTCCTCGCCCTTGCGGCGGATAAGCGCCTGCGAGTGGCAGTAGGCGAGCGACAGACCTCCGGTCGTGCCATAGTGTCCAAGGAGACTGCACAATAGTCGAAGGGAATCAGCTCGGCCGGCCGCAGAAGAGCCGGGGCGACCGCGAAAGTAGCGCACCGAGGCTTGATGTCGTCCCTCGAGAGTTTGCGCTCGAGAGTCGCGTTCTTGGCTGCAATAGGTGGTTCTATGGTCAGATTTCTTGTTCAAGGTGTAGCAGGAAGTGGTTCCGGGCTCTAACGAGACTTACCAAGAAAGATCTGCGCAGTCGCGAGATAGCACGACAAGCGCCAGGTGTCGACGATCGCATCAAAGTGACCAGCGGGGTACTTGGCGGTATAGTCCTTGGGTGAGATCTGGACGGGGAGTGCCGAAATGGGCGTGTCGGGCTTGCCTGCGAGGAGCGAAGCGACGATGGGAGGGGGCGGGGCCTTCTCAAAGTCGGACATGGTTCTGTCGAGGTGGATGCGGGTTCTTGTCAAGCGGAGAGGGTTCGGTAAAGGTAGGAGAGAGAGCCACAAGTCTGAGCGAGGCAGAAGGCACAGCGGGTGAGGGCAAGCGAGCGGATGAGAGAAGTCGCAGGAATGACGATGACACGAGCCGACCCCGAAATGTGGGGTAAACGGATCGCGGCCGGCGACGGCAGACGGCGGCCGTTCCTCCGCATCCGCAAACCGTCGCCTTTCTGTTCCCGACTGTAACTTAGACTGCTACGAGCTATAGACACGACTATAGCGCTCGTCGTAGGAACCGACAAGACCGCTTCCGGGACGAGCTCACCCCAAGTTACTGAGAGTCACATCAGATTAAATTCACGCAAATCCTCCGCAGGCCGAACTCTACGATGTCTGGGCTCAACCAAACTTTCGGTTCGTAGTTACGCGACGACTTTGTCTGCTCTGCAATACAGGAGGCGCAGGACGTATTCCTATATACAGCGCGAGAGAGATTCCTGCGATGTCGCCGCACGTCTACTTGGACGCCTCCTGGAGCGCCTCTTCGGCCATACGGACCATCTCGTCTTCTTCGCTCGTCTCGACGACCCAAGCGGGCACTTTACTGCCCTCTTTAGTGATGGTTCTTCGCCCCTTGCCGTTCTCGTTCGCATCGGTGTCGAGCCCACCGCCGGTCGAAGCGAGCTCTTCGATGAACCGGAACCGAGCGAGGACGTCTGCGCGCAGGCGAGCAGACCGCTCACCGATCCCGCCTGAGAAGACGAGCGCGTCGAGACGCCCTGCAGGCGATGAGAGAGTGTCGGTGATGTAGCCAGAGAGGAACGCGAGGAGATGGTCGAGGTAGAGCTGGTACGTCAACCGGCTCGACATGTGATCCTCGTTCGACGGCTGCTCCTTGTCGCTGGCGCTCGGGAAAGCTCGAGACGTGATCGTGCCAAAGTTGTTGGTGCCGCACAGAGCTGTGCGCAAGCGGTACTGCAGTCAGCGGCCGCGAAAGGGCAAGAGCTAGTAGACCGTCTGTCGCGGCAACTCACCCTTGAATCCGCTCTCCTTGTTCAGGACGTATTCGGCTTTACTGATATCCCGTCCGGACCACTTGACGGTTGTCGAACAGTCGGGCGTGTGGTGGAAGATCAAACTCGGGTCAAGCGTGCCGGAGCGCGTCCCGCCCGGCAGACCTAAACATGAGCGATTTCGAGGCTAGGTTAGCGCGGATAGCATAAATGCCCGAGACCGCTCAGCAAATGGACGCACCCTCGAGCGGTGTGACGCCCATCGTTGTCTGTACGCTCTTGCCGTTCCGGATCAGGCAACAACTGCCTCCGCTCCCGAGGTGCGCGACGACAAGGTTGACCTGGTCTTTCGACTTGCCGAGCTCTTCGGCCATCTGATCGCGGATATTGGCATAGCTGAGTCCGTGGAAGCCGTACTTGACGAGCGGGACAGGCGTCTTGTGTTCGGGTTGAGAAATGGCGTACGTCCGGCGGTACTGCGGGATCGTCTGGTGGAACAGAGTGTCGAAGCAGAGGACCGAGTAGGCATCGGGAAGCTGCTCGAGGCATTCTTTGACGATGAGCATCGCGTGGTGGTTGTGCAACGGGGCAAAGTCGGACACGGCGTCCATTTGGTCGAGCGTCGCCTGTTCGTCCTTGTCGCCATGCCGGATCACGATCGGTGCGTCGGCCGTTCCGCCGTGGACGATCCGGTGCGCAACGAGGCGGATTCGCCCCTTGCCCTCTTTGCCGAGGATCTCGTCGCTCGTCACGTCCTCGAGGATCTTTGTAAAGATCTCTTCGTAGGTCGTCTTGCCATCGATCTCGCGTTCCCGCTTGTCCTCCTTGCCTCCATCACGCTCAAACATGAACTCGTACTGAGCGGGCGAGTCTCCCTGGACGTTGCTGGCGCTGCCCGACACGACGACTTTGCGCGACGACGCCGAGTAGAGCGAGAACTTGATCGACGAGCTGCCGCAGTTGACGGCGAGGTCGAGGTCGGCGGGCATGGCTGTACTCTGAGCTACGAGAGTCGGGAATAGCGCGGAAGAAAGGGGGGAGAGCAGCACGTCGGTCCAAACTGCGCGAAGGGCGGCGAAGTTGACCAAACACTCGCTCACTCACCCACACTATTGCTACGGTCCGCGAAATACTCTTATCAGGAGCTTTACAGCCTAAAGTGCTCTGTCCGTGCTCGGCTGCTCAATGCAAACTCTGGACGCGCGGAGCGAGGCTTCCGGAGCGACGTCATCGACAAACCCCCCCCCGCTTCCTCAGTCTGCGCACCTGCTCTATAGCTCGGTTGTGACGCAGGGTGAGGTGGAGAGGCACTTGACGGGCAGGCCTCTGCTCTCGTCCCCTTTACGGGACGCTTACCATTCGCGCGTCAAGTCCCTCAACGGCAGCTACTTCGACTTTAATTGCTGATCGCCGAGCCTTTTCACACCTCGCTGTGTCCATCCAAGCGCTTTCTGAAGTAGACCTACCCGCATGTTCGAGTGAGAGAAGTCCGATGGCTGCTCCCTTTCCTGCTACAGTCTCGGAGACTACAGCCGCGCCGTTACAGCTCGCACGCGCACGATGGAAATCGCCTCTTGCGCGAGATTGCGTGCGTCCCGCGAAGGTCCCGTATGACTGAAATACGACGGGCCGCGGAGCACAAGCTGAAATGACCATACTGGTGTGCGCATTTGCACGCGATAACGCCATCTCGCTCGCGATGACCCGTACTTGCTCGCTCAAACTCCCGCTTACCTCGTCGCTGCCGCTCTCCTCGTCTTCATCCCTCTCGGACCTGCTACAGGAGCGGTGTATCACGACGGTCGCACTCTGCACGACCTTCTGAACCTTCAAGCCTCCGCTCGAAATCGGAGACGTGATCAAACGCTTTCAAGGAATCCCTCCGCACCTCTCATTCTCGATCTCCGCGTTGCATGCGCACTCGGTCCGAATCCCGACAAGGACGGCCAAGACTTACCTCCCCGGTCATCAGCTACAAGACCGTCGGCATGAGCAGCGCGCCATTTGTGAGCCTCGCGCCACTCGATTCGGACGACCTCTCGTCGACTCCTCCTTCCCTCCCTGCCGAAGTCAATCGCGAGAAGGAAGCCGAGCAGCGATCGCTCACGACCGTTGAAGATGCCATCGCGGCGATCCGATCAAGCGCGGCAAAAATGTCGGGCTCATCCGGAGGGAGCAAGCCCGCGCAAGACCCACTTCTCTTCCTCCCTCCACTCTTGTCCCGCCTTCCGTCCGGCTTTCCCGGCGACGACACCTTGTCGTCGACAGTCCACAACAACGGCGTCGAGTTGACGTCGTCCTGCCTGCCCGACATTGATACCGCTTCCCTCGCTCTCCATCGCGCTCTACACGAATTCCGCCCCGTCACGCCTCTGTACGCCGTGACGCCCTACGAGCAGGCGTTCAACTGGACGTCGTTACAGCTCGACCAGCTCGACGGCGATCTGACGGCGTCAGTGGGACAAGAAGCTAGCGAATGGTACATCGTCGCGTTCCGCAGCAAACGGCGAGTCGGATTCACGCCGGAGGAAGCTTACGAGCTGTACAAAGCGGACCGGGAAGCGCACGAAGAGGCGGTAAAGGTGCGATTCGCATGGTTATCAACGCGGCGACTGGACGATTGTTCGTGTACATGCGACTTGCAGGCGGGTGGCCTTCTGATGTACTGGTACGGTTCGCCATTCCCGGCCGACCCGCTTGCGGATAATCACGAAGCGCACCTCCCGTGGTCCGTCGACCTGAGCGGACGCAATCTCGCGACTTGCATCTGGCAAAGTCGAGGGCATGCGATAGCGGCGATGCGCGGCGAGAAGCACAAAAGGGCGGCGCAGCTTGCGAGCGTAAGGCCGCGGCGCCCATTCCCTTCCGCTTGAGATACGTGATCTGACCGGGCGTCCTGTTTGCAGCGATCTTACGAGAGTTACACTCTGGAGCGATATACCCTGCGCAAGGAGGCAGGAGAGCTAGGGGTCCATGTCCGGCCGTGGCAGGCCGGCAGTACCTGAAATGACAACTTTGCCCCGCGATCGGTAAGCGAGCTGACTATCAGTTGGTATCTGGGCAAGCAAGGAGGCATACAAGCTCTTTCAGCCATTGCTACGACCCGGCGGTCTCCTTCTTCGTCTCGGCGTGCTTCGCGGCAACCATTGCGTCAAACAGCTCCGTCATCACCATCGCGCCACCCTCGATCTCGCCCCGGGCCGCCTTGTCCCTGTGTTCTTTCCAAGCGTCCGTCGCGCAGACCTCGTCGAGATGCTTGAGAATGTAAGCGCGTACAACCTTGCGGACCTCCTCGTAGGCAACCGAGACGGGGCTGAACAGTTCCGAGGCGGCACCGCTGATGCTCAGCGCCGAGGCGAGGTTCTCGAGCGCGAGCTCTTGTAGGGCTGGAAGCTGGAGGAGGTGCGCAAGGCGGAAGACTGATTTCGGCGAGACCGGGAACGGTAACGTCGGCGACTTTTCTTTGTTGCGCACAAGGGCCTTCTTGCGTGTAGTCGACATGATAGGATTCCGCGGCGCACACGATGAACTAAGCGGAGCAAAAGCAATGTAGCCGGTCTGCATAAAGAGGAGGACCGCGCGATAGGTCGAGTAGGCAGTCTGCCGAGTCTGCACTTCTCGATACTCCATGTCGAGGTCCTCAATCATGGAGGAGCTGTTTTCGGCAGATTCCGCCTCCTTCTCACGCGTGAGCTCGTCGGTGTCGTCGTCCGAGTCGATCCAGTCCGGCCCGTCGGGGATCTGGGCCGAGTCCATCGCAGGCGCAGCTACCTGCGGGTCGAGACGCTTGCGCTTCGAGCGGCGAGGGATCGTTTCGATCGCCCCAGAGCCGAACATCGCCCGATAGTAAGGCGAAACCTGCGAGAGAAACGTCGAATTGCTCCAAAGCTCAGGTCCGGGCTTTTCTCCGCTCGGAAAGACGAGGCGAACGTCGTGAGGTTGCGACTGTTTCGCGCAGTCTGGCAAAACGATTACTGGTGATCAGTGATGCGTGAATCAGCTCTGCAGCTTCGGCAGACTCACGGACGACGTTCACAGCGAGATCTTTGAATGACGGAGGAGAAGCTTCCCGTTCGGCCTGCTCGGGCTGCGCGTGGCGGGACAGGATGACCGAGACCCGATAAGCCTGGGATGAGGCGAAGCGCTCCTTGAGGTGGCTTCCGATGATGCCCTCTTTGCTGATTTTCGTCTTCCAGCAAGCGTAAGGACTCTCCGCCGGACCAGAGCGATCCGGCACCGGCTCTTCGCCGAAGTGACTCCTCCTGAGTAGGAGAGGCCGACCGTCGTGTATCCAGTCCAAACGCATGGTCACATCGACTTCCATACCTAGGGCGGCATAGTCGAGATCTCCATGGGAGCAAAAAAGGTCGATTTCGTCATCGTTGTCCGCGCTCTGCCGCATCTCGAACTGCCAAGTGCCGAGAAGGGGAACTCCTTTGATGGCAGCGGACTTGTAACCTCCTTCCGGCAGCGCCGAGAGGTTGGCTTCGAAGGTCCATTCGAGGCGGACATCAAAGCTCGCCCGTACGTGCGTCTCGCGCAGCTTGACGGGCACGGGCATGGCGGGGGAGAGAGCGCGCGAGTTGGCTTCGAGGCTGAGATTGTTTTAGCGAGCAGTGCGTGCCGATACCGTCGGCAGTGCGGCGGTCAGAGAGCTTGTCTCTGTTGCCTGTCTGGACTGCTGCAAGAGGTTCCCCGCAGGGGTCAAAAGCAGAAATGTGACCTTGAGGCGTCCCGAGACCAAGTTCTGCCACCACAGCGTCCTCCCACTCAGTCAGAGCGCGCTTCAGAGAGAGGCTGTCAGCTAGCTGCAGCGTCTGTACTTCTGCCGTATCCACAAGAGCTAGCTGCTCTCAAGGAGACCCACCGCCGCGCCATCCCACTTCCTCCAGTCATCCGTCATGTCATCGTCGGGTTCGCACCATCCCGAAGGCTACACCGTCCCACCGCCCGGCTACGCACCGGGACCTTCGACCAAGAAGGGATCGAGCTACGGCGCGACAGCCGACGCTGCTGCTCATGAGCCGCTCCTCGGAACTGCTGCGGGAGATGGCGCAGCGGCGAGGAACGTTTGGGCAGAACAGGGCGACGACCTCGAAGACGACTTCAAGGTTAGTAGCAGATACGACTTTGCAAGTCTGACTGTGCGGAACCTGACGACCACGAGTACCGCGCGCAGATCGGGGTCACCGTCAGCCAGTCGTCGCAAGAGATCCGCCACGACTTTGTCAAAAAGGTCTACTCGGTCCTGTTCATGCAGATTGTAGGTCGAATCCCTGCACAAGCAATCAAGGCGGGCTCTTGCTGATACGACGACTCGCCCCGTAGCTCGGCACGACCCTCGTCGGCTGGTTCATGTCATCGAACGAGTCGGTCGTCGCATGGACGCGCGAGCACAGCGGCTTGATGCTCATCCCGGCCTTTGCCGCCATCTTTGCGATGCTCGGAGTCTACTGGAAGCGCCACTCGTCGCCCGCGAACGTGATCCTCCTTGGCGTCTTTACGCTCCTCGAGGCAATCACGCTCGGGTCGGCCATCTCCTATGTCAACTCGGCGATCGTCCTCCAAGCGTTCGCAATCACGACGTTCGTGTTCCTCGGTTTGACGCTCTTCACGCTGCAGGTGCGTTCCGTTCCGGGAACTCGCAAATCAGTCGAGGAAAGGTGCACTGACGAACCCTCGCGTCCGGCAGAGCAAGTACGACTTTAGCTCGATGGGGACCTACCTGTACACGTTCCTGCTCGTCTTCTTCTTCACGAGCCTGATCGGGATCTTCCTCCCGTTCAACCGCTTGTTCGACACCGTCATGGCCGGACTCGGGTGCTGCCTCTTTTCGGCGTACATCGTATTTGACACGTGAGCTGAACCACCCTGCGAGACCCTTGCGCCGCAGCATGATTGCGCGGTGTCGGGTGCGTCTTTGGGCGGGCCGCTCAAGCACAGTTATTGCTTCCCAAACAGGCACTTGCTCTTCTCGCGCCTCCACGTCGACGATTGGGTTGTCGCCTGCGTGTCGCTCTACCTCGAGTACGTCCGCACTCTCTCCGCAACTCTGATTCGAGAGCGAATGATTCTGACGTCGCCTCGTTGGGCCTGCAGCATCGTCAACCTCTTCCTCCAGATCCTCCGCCTCTTGTCCGACGTTCAGGAGCGTTGAGAACGCCTCGGCACGCCCGCTTCCCTCCCTTGCTTGTATACAACTTGTCTACCACTCTTTAATGCTATTCGCAGTCTCTGTAGCTTTTCGCCCTCCTCTGCTTGCATCTTTACTTCTTCATCGCGAGCGATCCCTTCCAGTTCCGGGCCTTGCGAGTGAGACACAGCTGCGCTGATGAGCGACATTGCAGGCCTTCTGCTATGGCGTGCACACGATATGCAAATGCGTCCTACCCGAAGGCGACGGCGACCAGCGCGCTACAGAAGGTTCAGCGGCTCGACGGGGCGAAGCTTGTAAGCCTCCCGAGCGGCGCCGACTGTTATTTGCCGCGGTATCGAACCGCAAGCCGGCCACGTCCGCGCTTAGCGAGAAGGTCTGGCGCGGTGAGCGGGAGCGGGCTCAGGTCGTGAGTCGATGAGGCGACCACTAGGTCGATGTGGCGACCACCTCATAGGAGGCTTGGATCGAGCGGCAAGCCGACGCATATTGCCGGGTCGGCGGTATCATCTGCGCAGTCAGAAAGCAGCACATAGTCAGTAAAGGTAGTGCTGGTTCACATGGCTGCTCCTCGTCGATTCGGCAAATCGGCACATCAGACAAGAGATTGCGTAAAGCAAAGTTTCCACACCGCGAGCGACTCTCCTGACTCCTTTACTTGCGGAACGAGCAGGAGAGCCGCCTTTTCTTTTGTTGCGCTCAGCGTTGGATTGTTACAAATAAAGAGCATCGTCTGTGCTTGCCGAGTCGACGAGGGTCCGAAGCAGCGAAGGACGAGATAGACTCACACATAGAGGAAGCTCAGAAGAAGAGATCTTCGGTCGCTGGCTGACCGGCAGCGGAAACAGGAGCAGAGGCGGATCGATCAGGGTTGTCCGCGTGCGCAGCGTCGGCGACACCGGGCCGCAAGCCGGCGCAGACAAAGAAGCCCTCACGGCTGCCCTTTCGACTGCTATGCGGTTTGTTCCACTTGACGACGTAGAACAGCGAGGCGAGTCGTTTTCGCAGCGGAGCCGTCGCTGCCGAAGTAAAGTGCTTGACGACAAACTGGACCGGGTGGGCGACTTTCGAAGTCGGATCGGCGGTCGAAGGTGCGAGGTGCGCGAGAGCGAACGAGAGGGCAGTCTCGCACAGTTCGAGCGAGATCGTCGAATCACGGAGCATGTTGCCGGTCACGTTCCCCATCATGTCCGAGATGACCAAGTCGACGTTGTCTTGCCCCGTCTCTTCACGGACAATCTGCCGGACCCGTTCCTGCACGGCGCTCGTCGTGAAATCTCCCTGAACGAAGCGGATGCTGCCGTCGTCTTTCGGGATCGCAGTGTGAAGCGGAAGCAGGTCGCAGCCGATAATGGTTCCCTTGCCGTCGAGGACCTGGTCCGCCGCCTGGATCCACCCGCCCGGCGCCGCACCGAGGTCGACCACCGTCATGCCCGGTCTGAGCATCCGGACGTCGCCGGTCCAAGCCTCTTTGAGCTCGATGAGTTTGAACGCGGCGCGAGAGACGTACGATGACGGCGCGTTGGTCGTTTCGATCAGTCCGTGGGCTGAGCGAGCGCGCACGTACGGGTCGTTACGTTGTCGATCGAGCCATTGCGAGCTTGAACCGCTTTTGGCTTTGAGCGGAACGGGCGAGGTAGTCAAGTCCCGCGAGGCAGAGCGAGGAGGAGTGCTCGACGACCAGCTGCACGAGGCGAGCCACGTGGAAGGGGACGGGGCAGCGAGGGGTCGCAAGCGCCTCGTCAGCGCTCGCACAGGCGCCCGCATGCGCTGTCTGCGGCGCTTCGAGGTGAAAAAGTGAAGAGGAGAAAGAGCGAAAGAGTTGCGCGAACTCGACCTGAACAAAAAGTCGCGGCGCGAGTCGATTTGTATTCGAAACCTTAGTATGTGGGTTACAGATTGTTACTATTCGAATCGAGCAATACAAACTGTAGCAATTTCCCCTTTGATCACGCGTTGCGAGGCTATAGCAGCACGAGACTCGCAGCGAACATCTCTTGCAGGCTCAGACTAGCCTCACAAATCCACCTGGACTGCTCAGCGTCGCTCAGATCCGCTCTAGGAGGCTAGAGTCAAATTTGCTCCTCGTCGGCATCTAGTCATGGTCGCTTCGCCTGCGCCGGCTACGTAAGTCTCTACGGAGCTCGAGGCGTATCCGAGACCACGCAGAGCTGATGTAAGAGTCTATGCATGCGCGCGCAGGCCGGCTGAACCGCCCCCGAAGCCCGTCATCTCGCCGCCAAACACTCTGACCCTCTCGCAAATCATCACGGGCTGCAAAGTCTACGTCGAACGGACGATCCGACCCGACAAACCGGACGAGACTGAAGTCAGGAAGGCCGAGATCCTCTCGATCCGGGAACGGAAACTCGGCAGGGCGGAACGGAAAGAACGCAAGGCGCGGATACGGGCTGCGCAGGACGACGCAGCGGCAGAGGCGCAGCGGAGACAGCTCGAAGAAGAGGAGGAAAGAGCACGGTCCGGCGGCGACCGCCTCGAGTACTACTGCCACTACGTCGAGTTCAACAAGGTGAGCCTTCGAGGCGCTTCATAGTCTTTTTGGCGGCCGACATGCGACGGGCTCGCGATCCCGACGCAAGCCTCGCCTTTCCACTCAGGTGCTCGAGACTGACATCTCACTACCCTCACAGCGTCTCGACGAATGGGTCGCCGCGTCCAAGATTCTCTTGTCGCGAGAGGTCGAGTGGCCACTCCCTCCCGCAGCTCCCGTCGCACCAGGCTCGACCCGCAAGAACAGCCGCGAGTCGTCTACCGTCCCCCCTGCTTCTCCGTCTCCCGCCTCTCCTTCCGCCATCGGTGCATCCGCCGAAGCGGCAAGAGCTGCCGACGCCGGCAACTTGCTGCGGAAAGCGGCGATCCGCGCGGCGCACGAAGCGAGCGTCAGCAACAAGCGCAAGGCGGTCGATGCCGAGCTCGGTACGCCCGACGAGGACGACGATGATGATGTCGATGCCGAAGGCGAACCCGATACGGACGGCGACTCGGAAATGGTCGATGCGCAAACGGGCGCCGACGGCTCGACACAACCTGAACTGGCGGACGCTTCGACTGACGATGGCGGCGATGTTCCGACATTCTCAAAGGCGCGCGAAATCGAGAAGCTCCGGACGCAAGGGTCAATGACCCAGTCACATTCCGAGGTCTCGCGCGTCAAGAACCTCGACCGGATCCAGATCGGTCGGCACATCGTCGAGGCGTGGTACTTTTCGCCCTACCCGGTCGAATACGCCCACACACCGATCCTCTACGTGTGCGAGTTCTGCCTCTCGTTCTACGCGTCCGAGAAACAGATCGAGCGGCATCGCAAGAAATGTACGCTCAAGCACCCGCCCGGGAACGAGATCTACCGCGACGACTATGTGTGCTTCTTCGAGATCGACGGGCGCAAACAAAAGACGTGGTGCCGGAACCTGTGCTTGCTCTGCAAGGCGTTCCTCGACCACAAGACGCTCTACTACGACGTCGACCCGTTCATGTACTACGTCATGTGCTCTCGAGACGAGTATGGCCTGCACTTTGTCGGCTTCTTTTCGAAGGAAAAGGAATCGGCCGAGAACTACAACGTCGCGTGCATCTTGACGATGCCGCAATTCCAGCGGATGGGTTACGGCAAACTCCTCATCGAGTTTTCGTACGAGCTGTCGAAGAAGGAGCAGCGGCTCGGATCGCCCGAGAAGCCGCTCTCCGACTTGGGCTTGCTCTCGTACCGAGCATACTGGGCGGAAACGATCGTCGACCTCCTCATCAATACGAAGGAGGATATCTCGATCGACGAGATCGCGAACAAGACGGCCATCACGCATGCCGACATCATGCACACGTACGTCCACTGCCGACCTGATCTGCTCTGGATGGTGAGGCTGACACAACATGTGCTCCTTTTCCACAGCTGCCAAGTTTTGCAGCTCCTCAAGTTCCACAAGGGCCAGCATCACCTCGTCGTCTCGCCCGCCGTCCTCGAGCAGCATGAGCGTGTCCGGTCCAAGAGCCGGCATAGGATTGATCCGTCAAAGCTCATCTGGCGTCCGCCCGTATTCACCCGGCAAGAACTGCGGTTCGGCTATTGAAGTGGACCGTCGCCAACCAATTTGCCATCCGTCCTCCCCAGCATGTTCCCCCACGACTGCCGATCCCTCGCATACGTGTTCGTACCCAGCAGTGTCCCTTGTTGTCAATACCATGTTCGGTTGTCCCACAGACTCCCGAATTCGAGATCGGTCCAGCACCGCAGAAGGCCCATCGGTCGGTGTATGTACTGCTTTGCGGGGGTATGCTCGTTGGCTTATCTACATCCTCGTGTCGAACATCAAAAGTCTACCGGCGGTCGGCGTAGGAGAGGTCGCCGCCAGCCTCGGTCTGACGCTTGTGGATCTCGTTCGCATCGTTGACCTTGCCTGCGGAAAACGAAATACGGGCGATGTCAGCCCGGTCTGCAGCCTTACATCATGAGCAGGCTGCATTGGCAGCTCACCCTGGTCCTGCATGCCGCGAGCCTGGAGCTCCTTGTCGCCCATGACCTTGCCGGTGACCTCCTCGAGTTTGCCAGCGGCCTTGTCGAGTCCGGACGGCTTCTCGTGGACCTTGTGCGGGTCCGAGCCGATGGTCGGCTGGTTGTCCTCAAAGTTGGCGTAACGGGTCGACGCGTCCGGCTTGAACTCGCTCGACTTGGTCGTGACGTCTGCCATGGGGAAGACGCAAAAAAGTTAGCAACCCGAGTCTTGACGGATACTGCGTCGGGGAAGCGTACCAGGGCCGGCCGGGCCGCCAGTCTGGGTTCCTGTTGAGCTCATGTTGCGATTGATTTGTGTTGTTAACAGGAAGAGTAACGAGGGGAGGAGAGGGAAGGAAGGCGGAAGTCGAGAAAGTGCAGCCGCGGCGAGTTCGTGCCGGCGACGTCATTCTCCGCCAAGCGACGACTGCGTGGAAAACTCCTCTCTCGCGGCATTTTCGTCTCAACGACACCACAAAGCCGCATGCGGAGAGCGCGACTATGAGCTTCAGTGCGATCGAATACGGTCTGGTCCGAGGGCTGCAGTCAAGAACGGGCCAGGAAGAAAATCATTCTTCTCCTGAGCCTCTCGCGCCGTCGTTCGCAGCGGTAGCAAGTCCGTTTGATAGTCATACAACAACCATGCTCGAGTACCACAGTACAGCATGCCCTCACGCCTTGTCGTCCCGAGGTCGACTTTTCAGATTGACAATCTCGACCTTGCTGCGGGCGCGGTCGACAACGTCTTTCGGCACCGTGTCGTGATCCCCTCCTCGCCCGGCTCCTCGTCCCGGAACGCTGTCGCGCGCCTTCTGCCACTGATTGCGGATCACCCGAGTGGCGCGAGCGGCCCAACTGTCGGCGACGCGCCGGTCGACCGTGATGGACTCGCTGGGGGGCTTGGTGAGCAGGAACCGGTTCTGCTCGTTACGAGGAAGGCCTTCGAGCTCTTCCTCGGTCGGGATATAGTGCTCCTCGCAAGATAGCATGCCGCGACTTCTCGGGTGCAGATCGTTCGGATCGGCGAGCGAAGAGAGCTTGGCGAAGCAGTCTCTCAGGTCGCGCTGGACGTAGTCTGTAAGCAATTCGCGATTGTGAGCCATCAGCTCGAATCTAGAGAAGCTGCTGTGCTGTCCAGACGAGACTTACGAGCCACCGCGAGCGGTTCGATGGGCAGCGCAACAGCCTTGTAGCGGCCGCCTTTCTGAAGCTGCACGCCTGCGCTATCCTTGATCGCGCTGGCACCCTCGGTCCGCTTCTCGACGGTGCAAGCGTGCGGGCCGGAGAACTTGACGCTTGGATCACTCGAGTAGCCGGTATGGAGGAGAATCTGCGCGAGATGGAAGCCAGAACGTCAGAGAAGCTGACCAGGAAGGCACCTCGAGCTGTTGTACGGACCCGCTGGTGCTTGACGGTCGCGTCGAGGCCTTTGGCGTCCCGCTTGACCACGTCTCGTCGGAGTTGACTCTCGAGCACGCCTTCGGCGTAAGGCAGCTCGCGGATGCCGTAGTTGCGGTAGTTGAGTAAAGGCAACGGGACGCAAGCAGCGCTGGAAAGTTCCGGTCCTTCGAGAAGGTCGTGGAGAGCGTATGAGATCGGCTCGCCGGAAGCGTCAAGCAGAGGCGGCTCGGTTGAAGCGACGGTCGGGGCGACGGCAAGGAATTCGTCGATATCGAGCTGAACGAGCCAGTTCGTACTGGACGAAAAGGTCTCGACGCAGTGGTCGAGCATGGCGCTGTGCGGATCGCGAGCGTCCCGGGCGTCTGGAAGAGTGAACAAGGCAAAGGTGTCAGTCAAGAGAATATCCAGCCAAAGGAGACCGGGCTCACTGCCAAAGTTCATCCAGTGGATCTTGGCGGCACCCTGATCGATCCACCGCTCGAAACCAGCAATCTTCTCCTTCCGGATCTGACCGCGCTCGTCGAGGCCGCCTAAATCGCTGTTCGCCGTGCCGACGTGCGCCTTGAGCTCCTCGATCGTCGGGGCGAGCTCGCCTTCGCCGCTCTCGTCCTTCATCTTGTCAATGAGCTCGTCGATCTCGGCGGCGCCGAACACGCCCGGATGCGAGGTATCGTACAAAGCGAAACGTTCGACGCCGAGGAGGCGGTGATAAAGTAGCCATTCGCCGAGGAAGCGCTGCGACGGCAAAGACGTCAGCGGGGACCATCTTGGAGAATCCCTTCGCCAGGAACGGACCTTTTCGTGCGGGATGAAGGCGCAGACGGTCAGGTTGACGCGTGACACTGGCTGCTCTTCAGAAGTGCCGGCGGCATCGAAGTGGTCCTCTAAAGTCGGGTCCTTGGCTTTCGAGGCCGAAAGACGGAGTTGCGCCGAAGAGGCAAAGTCGTACGACGAAAGGCGGCGTACGAGCTTGTGACGGGCTATTTCAGCGTCGGCGGCCGCTTCCGCCGCTTCTTGTTTCGACTCTTTCGTCTCGCTGGGTATGTCCGTATCAGCCACGCTGCGGCGGAGGAGAGAGAGAGCAAGGAACAGAGACCTACATCGGTTCGGGCTCGTCGCTCCCGGCTTCGCCGTCACGCGGCGCAACACCTCCATTTGCGCCCTTCGCTGCTGCCGCCGGCCGCTTGAAGCGCTGATCCCAGCCCTTGACCGGACCTTTCGCCGCTTCTTGCCGATCCTTCGCCGCAGCAGCTGCCGCGGCTGCGCCAGCGCGTCCGCCCCGGTCGTCGCCGGCAGCATTGCGAGCCCCTCCGACCTGGATCAGCGGGCCTTTCTTGCGCCCGGCTGCTGCCGCACCACGTTGCGCAGCCACGCCCTTCTGGACGGCGTCAAGGTCGTCCTTGTCGACTTGCAAGTCGACTTTTTTCCTGTCGGCGCCCCGCTCGGCGGCAGCCATCCGCTCGTCCCATTCGCGCATCTTGACATCCTGGCGCGCCTTTCGGTCGGCCGCGAGCCTGAGCTCTTCCTCGAACGTGTTGGCCTGCGGTGCTCCCTTGACCGCTTTGGCTGGTTCGGCCGCGGCGAGTCGATCGTTTGGTTTCGCAGGAGGAGGCAGCGGTCGTCCTGGTACCGCCTTTTGTCCGAAAGGTCGACCGGCTGGCTGCGGTTCTGCGTGCGCTGGGCCTGCGACGCGACCAGCTGCGCCGTCTTTCGCCTTTGCGCGGTTGTCGACAACCTTTTGCGCCTGTCGCCGAGCGTCGTCTGCTGCTGCCCAGCCTCGCGCACCAGCTCCACCTCTGCCGAGGCCGTCAGTGTCGTCGTCCGAATCATCGTCCCTTGCAGCCTCTCCTGCAGCGACGCGCCGGTCGTCTGCGGCCTGCTTCCTCAACCGGTCAACGCGGTCTCGCGCTTTCGCGTCGGCGAACCGCTTCTTCTCGGCTTCGGCGTCAAATTGCGCGCGTTGTGCCACTGCGTCGGCCTGGTTTCCGGCTAGTGGACCTCGTCCTCGCGCCTGACCTCGGATGAGTGGGGCGCCCTCTCGCAGCTGGACGAGCGCCTTGATGGTCGGTCCGGAGTAGTAGACAGTCAGGACGAGGACGATGAGGAACGCGAGCTTGATAGGCGAGCTCAAGACGCGTCGAGGGCGGAGCATGGTCGCCGACTCGGAGAGTTTGGGTCGGAAACCTTCTTTCTCGTCCAGAGTCTCGTCGGAGCGCTGCGCTTTGAGCTGCCTAGCGTCGAGTCGTATGCGGTGTTTGTGTCGTGCTATGCGAGCATACAGAGAGTGTGTGTGACGGGTGAAACGGGGTCGCTTGCCGGTTTCTGCGAGTGAGTTGGTAGCTGCAACTTGGGCTTGATCGGGAACGAGCAAAGTCTCGAAAGCCGGCCGAGTTCCAGAGGACTTGCTCGTTTGGGAAACTTCTCGCGTCGACAGCCGGAAACGACAGTCGAGGTGGGGCCGACGGCATACGCCAGCACTTTGCACTAATTTATGGACCTTGCGACCACTACCATTGCTATTGCTGGCTCTCACACTCGTCAAGGGTCCACGCAGACAAGCGATCCGCTGTGTCAGCGCAGTTGCAGTCGCTTGGAACAGCGGCGACGGTCGGACGCGGACACCGCTTCCACCCTGACTGCGTCAAGACGCTCCTCGAGCTCGATTAGGCGGTTGCTTCGCTCGCGACGGCTCTTGTGTCCTTATGCAGAGGACGAGCTTCGGGCTTCTGCCGATTGGGGGGATTGCACTGCCCCCTCCTCCCCCTCCGACGGGTCGACAACGCCCATCTCGCGCACACGAAGAGTCACTTAACAAGCAGTCGGGCCAGGGTTCCAAGCCTCCCCCCGCTCTGTTGACTGAGGTACACAGCGTCGACACGAGCTTCGATATGCGCCTCGTCTTTGAGTTTGAAGCGAACTTCGCCGAAATCCCCGAAGTCGGTCTCGCTTCGCCGATCGTTGACCAGGTCCCCTTGCGCGGCGCCTGGTTCTTCAAGATTGGGCATATTGCGGAGCCGCCTTCTCTCGGCTTCGAAGTCCGGCACGCAGGATTGCCGTCGGCGGTCTTTGATCAGGCGATCTCGGTAACCATCAGCCTCAGTCTCCTCGTTGACGGAATGCTTCACGAGATCGAGTCTGTGACCTGGCCCGCGGGACGTCTCATCGATGATTCGGTCGATGAATCGGCCCCCTATCCCGGCCACCATTTGCCGCTCTCGATGGACCAGCTCAAGACCAAGATCGGCAAATTCGTACCCTTCGCATCACCGCAGCGCTATACTCTGAAAGCGATCTTCAAGTCTTCACTCGTCGGGACCGTAGCCGGGCAAGCTACCTCGCCCTTTGACGACCTCACCAAGGCGCTCCGGGTCGCTCGTGAGTGTCCCATCTTCTTCCGCACTTGAGCCCTCACCGCGCCAGGTCAGGTGTAGTTGACCTATTGTGCCGTACAGTCGCCGACCCTGCCGGCTCGACCGAAAGCAAGAGCGTTCGCTTGGTCTTTCCTCGCGCAGGATCCGAAAGCCTGGAACTGTGGACGACGGACGCTTTCCTCAAGCAGATCTCGCCCTACTACAAAGCCATGCTCGACTCTGGCTGCGTCGAGACTGTCCCTCGTCGCTCGAAGCGCGCTCGGCTCGACGAGCCTCGTCCCGCTGCCGATCCCGCCAAAGACAAGCTCGAGACCGTCAACCTCTGGGATGACTCGGACGACGAGACTGACGCTTTCGTATCAAAGAACGGCATCGCGACTACCAAGACTGATGAAGCAGAACTGGAGTACAGCCAGATCACTGTCCGCGAAGCCGCTTATGCGACCTATTGCGCCGTCTTTCTCTACCTCCAATCCGGCCACATCGCGTTTGCGCCGCTTCGCTCGAGTCTCGTCACGACAGGAGATGCACAAGCAGTCACTGCCTCTCACCGGCAATACTTGCGCGACTACCGCAAGGCGAACCCGAGCCTTCCTCTACCCGTCTCGCCCAAATCGGTCTACCGCCTCGCGCACCTTTTGCAACTCTCGGACCTGCAGAAGCTCGCCCTGGAAGCTCTCGGCTCCTCCTTGACGGTCAGCTGCGCGATTCACGAGATCTTCAGTCCGACCGCCATGGCGTACGACGAGCTTCGTAAGCTACTCCGCGACTTTGTCCTCAAACACCTGACGACGCTCAGCTCGAATGCAGCGTGGAAGGCGCAGCAGGAGAAGGCGAACCGGGGCGAGCTAGAAGGGCCGGCGCTCGTCATGATGGAGTTCCTGACGGCGATTTTCGAGGCCAAGAAGCAAGGTTGAAAAGTCGGGTAGATTGTGTGCTTCACTCAGCTTGATCGTAGTGCATTGTCGTCTCTGAAGATCCTTTTAGCTCATGCCTCTCGCGTAGTACTTGAAGGTGAGCCATGGAGAGAGCTTCACAGACTATCACGGGCGCTTCATTTTTCCCTCTGTCTTTCCTCCGTCTCGCACTGTTCGCTCTCCACTTCAGGAAGACTCTCTGACGATACTCTCTGCGAGTGCTGCTGTCGAGTACGACTGCTGAAGCGCGAGCTTGTTTGCGCAAAAACAGCCGGTTCCCGCCAACGCCGCTCTGAACCGTCTTCGCCCGCTTGTCAGCTCGACGCACGGCGGTCCCGTCACCTCGGGCGCGCTCGTCTGACGTCAAGGCGCTCCTCATCCGAGCTTGACGCCGCTCGAGCGTTCTGAGTAGCGAGTAGCGCTCTGCGCTGCGGACGCTTTCGTCGAAACGTTTGCTCCTCGAAGGGGCGGGCCGACGTTTCCTTTATCAACTCGTTGTCTCAGCGATACTCCACCATGAGCTCAGAGAAGCGTGAAGAGCCAGGAGGCGGTATCAAGACTCTCGAGACAACAGTCGACTTTGGCTACGACATGCACGTCTCCTGGGAATTCGAAGCGAACCTCGCCGAGCTGCCAAAGGATGGCATCGAGACGTCAACGCTCGAGGCGGTCCCATTCGGGGGCAACTGGCGCTTCCGGGCGCAAGTATCAAGCGAGACGGCGTCACAGATCGCGTTCGGCCTGCGGTACGACCCCTTGCCTGCAGGACGCCTCGGTCGAAAAGTCAACGTGATCATCACGCTCAGCGTGTACCGCAACGGTCGAGCGGAAGTTCTGACCCGCGGTGCTTGGAGATCGCAAACTTTCCCCGACGTCAACCCGATAACCTCGAGTGTCTACCACTGGAATTGCACGAACGTCGCCAAGAAGGATTTCGAAAAACTGGCCGGAGGGTCCGCCTCCGACTTTACCAGCAAGCGACGCTATCTCTTGACTGCGGTTGTCCAGCAGGATGCACCCCCGATCCTCGATGCCATCGCTTGCGATACGGTCGCTAGTGTGGAGAGGCCCTTGGCAACCTCTCGTGCGTTGCTTCAGCCAAGTGGTGGTAGCTGCGCTCATGGTCACGTATGCGCTAATAGTCCATACTTATGCAGTGGCTGACCCAGCCTTCCATGCGACGGAGAAGGACTTCCGGATCTGCTTTCCCGGCGCTCGAGCAGGCGGTCTCGAGATATGGACGACGTCCGCATTCCTTGAGCATGCCTCGCCCTACTTCGCCACCATGCTCCAGTCTCACTGCCTCGAGTCTGTACCGTGTCCCTCTCAGGGCGCTCAGACGAGCAGCGAAAGCAGCGCGACCGAGCTGGCTTCCTCGCTCGACGAGGTCAAAGTTCAAGATTGGGACGACTCGGACGACGAGGCGGACGCCCTGGTGGCTGCCGCAGAAGCCGCTCACGCAGGCACCGAAGCATACAAGGATGTCCATACGGCGCACGAATATCGCCAAGTCTCGATCAGCGAAGCAGCCTTTTCGACTTACCGCGCGGTGTTCCTGTACCTGAAATCGGGCTACATCGCTTTCGCGCCGCTTCGTTCGACCTTCACTACCTCAGCCGACGACTCGGACACGGCTCCTTCAAGCCGCGTACAGCACCTACGTGACTACAGCCAGACGAACCCGTGCCTTCCTCTGCCCGTCTCGCCCAAGTCGGTCTACCGCCTCGCACACCTTCTGCAGCTCCCGGACCTGCAGAACCGCGCCCTGAAAGCTCTCACCACGTCTTTGACAATCACCGGTGCGATCCACGAGCTTGTCAGTCCGACTGCCTTGGCGTACGACGAAGTTCGCAAGGTTCTTTGCGCGTTTCTCGTCAAGAACCTTTCGGACGTTCGCTCGACTCCGGATTGGAAGGCGTTACAGGGAAAAGCCGCCGGTGGTGAACTCGACAGCGCCGCGGTCATCCTGGTGGACTTTATCACGGCGCTCATCGATGCGCGCGACGAGGACGCGCCGAAGTAGCTGGTTGCTTTGTCGCTTGAACGAGCTTGAGATGCACTTCACTTTCAGTTCCCTTACCTCCAGTACACGGCTTGCATCTCGGCCCACCAGACTCTCCTTAGAAGCAAGAGACATTACAGAACAGGCTAGAAAAGAGAGAGAAAGAAAACCTCGGCCAGAGGTGTGGATTGGGTGGGAAAGGGAGACTTGTGTAAGGGAACAGCGGGCAGCAGGAGCATCAAGAAGCTACGCCACTTCTTGTAATTGACGGCGAGGCACTTGATCGACGCGATGGGCGCACGCTTTACAGCTCCATGCCGAGGAGGATGTAGTCCTCCTTCGGGACGCCGGTCTCCTCGAAGCTCGAGACGACGGTCGCACCGATGTAGAGCAACTGGTGCAACAAGTCGCCGAGTCCCTCGGTGTCCTTGCGGAGCGCGAGGACGAGCGAGTCGCACGCATACTCGTCGGCGGCGGCGTCCATCAAGTTGACGGCGAGCTCGCGTTCGAGCGCCGCGGTCGCGCCGACGAGGTACATTGTGCGCGTACCGGCGGCGGCGTTCTCGACGACCGAGCCGGCGAGACCTTCGACGGTGACATCCTCGGACGGCTGCGCGTGAACGGGCGCATCGGCCGGGAAGACCTGGTCGAGGACCGGAGTCGGCGCGGCCGCGGCCTCGTTGAACGCAACGTCGAACGGCGAGACGCTCGAGAGCGACGCGGGCGACGAGATGGGCGACGAGAGGAGGGCCGGCGCGGCGTGCGACTTGGTCGGGGTCGCGAGGCGGGTGCGGTACTTGTAAACCGACGACGACGAGATCGAAGTCGGCGAGTGGCACTGCGAGAAGAACGACTCGGCAGGGCTGGTCGACGCCGACGAAGCCGACAACGGCGGCGAGGGAGGGAAGATCGAGTCGTACGACGGCGGCTTGACGGACGCGTCGCGCTTGACGATGATCGGGCGGATAAACTTGGTAGGAGTGGTGTTGGCCGAGGTGGTGGTGGTGGGTACAGCGATAAAAGGTACAGTGGAAGCAGCAGTCTCGGAGAGCTGGACGGTGTCTCTCACACACGCGTCCAGACGGCCGACTTGTTCAGTCGGTGCGGCCCGGTTTCGCCCCTGATTAGCGATGTCAGGGCCACGACCCGTCCGGGTCGCCAAAGGCGCTCGCCGAGAATACGTCGGCGTTCACAGGGAAAGTGCGGGTGAAGGGTGCGATACTGCGGACAGTACCGCGCCTAGAGGAGCCAGCGTAGAGAGAAGATGTGGTTAGTTCCCTTTTCAGTGATGGAACGGCAGAAACCGCAATGACTTTCGGCGGCGGACGACTCAAAGGCCGTCCTCCCACGCTCGAGACGAGTGGTGGACTCACGAAAGATTCGAATCATGGGACGAATTAGACGACTCCATGACTAGCTGTCTTCCAGTGTTGTCGTGGGTGGTTCGCGTCGAGGTGGCGAGAGAGGGGCGACTGAATGCGCGTCGGTGGGCTTCCGTTAGACTGCGCGCGAGGACGCAGAGAGTCAGTGGGCTGGTCAAGGAGGCTTTCTCAGTGTGCCTGTGGGTGTCCCGTACAAGCTGTGAGGGTAGGCGAGGTGTGTAGAGATTGGTTGATGGTAAGAGGCCGTCGCGATTCGTCCGTCGAGTTTCGCAAAGCGGTGCACGTTCTTGGCGTTACCATCCTCTCTGCGGTCCCTCCTCGCCCTCAGGCTTTCTGCACTGCATACGGAGCCAGCAGGCATTGTAAAACGGGCTTCCGCACTCAAGTTGCGCCTGCCGGGGGCAGTACTCACGGTATAGTCACCTCCTCACGCTGACGAAAGCCTGAAAAAAAGAGAAAGCCATCTCTCGCTGGATCTGTCTTGCGGTAGACACGCTCTGCTCGACGTGTAATCTGTAACGTAAGCATCCAACGAGCCTGCGAAGCCACACCTACAGAGAGCCGAGGACCGCATCGAAAGCCTGCTCGCCGAACTTCCGAACCCTCTGCTCTGCCCGTCAGCTTTTGCTCGCTGGACAGGATGCTCGTACGAAGAGGAGCAGCAGCGCTAGTGCGAAGAGGCACGGCCTGCTCATGCCGGTCAGCTGCTGCAGTCGCGCGCCCGTTCTCTCTCGCCTCGACTGCCGCTTCCCCCCGCATTCCGACTGCTCGCACATCGACCGCCCTCGCCTCGCAAGTCCAATGGCGACCCCAGTCGACTCAGGCACGGTCTCGCGGAGAGCCGCTCGTCGTCGAAGGGACGTCGTACCCACGCGACGAGTACACCAACGTGACGCCGACCATCCTCTCGAAACTCCCGCGACGACTCCACTTGCAACGGTCGCACCCGATCGGGATCCTCCGCAAAGAGATCGAAGCGCACTTTAGCTCGTTCGAACACTTGAACTCGCTCAGCCCGATCGTGACCGTCCAACAAAACTTTGACGACCTCGGGTTCCCGCCTGACCACCCCGGTCGCGCGTTGACCGACTCGTACTACCTCAACAAGCACCACATGCTCCGGACCCACACGTCGGCACACGAAGTCGAGTCGTTCCGGAAAGGATTGGACCAGTTCCTGTTGTCGGCTGACGTCTACCGCCGCGACGAGATTGACCGGTCCCACTACCCGGTGTTTCACCAGATGGAAGGGTGCAACGTCGTCGACCCGTCACAGGGAGGAATCGAACGCCTCGAGCGAGAGAACGCCGAGATGCGGTCGGCCCTCCAGCGCGCCAACATTGTCATCGACGACCCGACCGGAGACGAGACCGCGACGAACCCGTACCAATCGGAACACGACCCGCGCACCGCCCGGATCATCTCTGAGCACTTGAAGAACTCGCTGAACGGCCTTGTGCTCAGGCTATTTGGACCGAACGCGGACAAGCAGGGCGAGCCGCTGCAGGTCCGGTGGATTGAGGCGACGTTCCCGTGGACGGCGCCGAGTTACGAGGTCGAAGTCCTCTTTAACGGCAAATGGCTCGAGATTCTCGGCTGCGGCGTCGTCAAGCAGGAAGCGCTCGCTCGGTCAGGTGCGTTCGCGGATCGCTCCTCGCCTGGCTATCTCACTGCCGGTGCTGACCAGGCTGTCGATGAATTTGTGTCGAACGCACAGGCGTCTCACACAAGCAAGGTTGGGCGTTCGGTCTCGGCCTCGAACGGATTGCGATGGTCCTCTTCTCGATCCCCGATATTCGTCTGTTCTGGTCTCAGGACGAGCGGTTCCTGTCCCAGTTCCGCGAGGGCGAGATCTCGACGTTCAAGCCGTACTCCAAGTACCCGGAATGCTACAAGGATTTGGCGTTCTGGTTGCCGGAACGGGCGGGCGAAGAGGCGGTCGGCAAGGCGTGGCATGAGAACGACTTTATGGAGGTTGTGCGGGACGAGGCGGGCGACCTCGTCGAGGGCGTGCAGCTGGTGAGTGTCTGTCTTTTGGCTGCGTACGCGTTATCTTCTGCTCCGCGGAGGATTGGGCGTGTGTTTCCCGTCTACATGGACGCCACTAATCAAAACCTCGCGGTCCTTGCGACAGATTGACGAGTTCACCCACCCCAAGACAAAGCGCCAATCTCGGTGTTACCGGTTCACATACCGCTCGATGGATCGGTGCGTTCGTACAGCCGCCTCTCGGAAGCTGTAGCGGCCGCCGTTACTGACTGAAGCGTTCCACACCGTAACAGATCCTTGAGCAACGAGGAGGTCAACTTGATCCAAGACCGGCTGGTCGAACGCGTCACGAACGAGATGCAGGTCGAGGTGCGATGAAAGGAGACGGCGCGAGGGAGTCGGGGAGAGGGGGATGATAGCGCCGGGACAAGGCAACGGGAGGAAGGAAGGAAGGGCGCCGTATTTCTGGACGTGCGGTCCCGATAGAGCGCGGGCATCGGCTGGTGTCTACATGCAAACTCGCAACTCATATTTGCAGCATTTCCCTGTCGGTCCGGGAGCTGAGACGGCAGGCCTGTCTCACTGACTGAGGATTTCGCGGCTGGACTGCGCGTCTTAATTATGCGGTCGACTATGGCCTATACGCCGGGGTTCCTTCTCACGCCCGAGTATATTTCTTAGCATGGAGTGAATAGTGTGTCCATACATACCCTACCGCGCAAGTATGGGCCCCTGAGAGTCGAGAGATCGACGCTCATTGAATCGCCGCGGGTTGGCGGGCGGGCGACTTTTGCGTCGAGGTCGAGCCCCGCTTCGGACCTTGGCCCGCGTCCAGCTGGCTCGTCCCGCATCGCATAGCACTCGCTTACACACCCTTCGGGACTCATACTCCACAGCACCGATCACTTGAGCTCGTCAGGCTTTCCGTGCTCGCATAGAGGAGCGCCGAGGTCCAGTTCGGACTTCGCCCCCACGCGCCAGTTCCCGCCGGCGACGTCGGCGAGCAGCAGCAGCCCTACAACCTAGGGGGCGCATTTGGAAGTGTACAGTCGCGGAGGTCCGCTTCGTATCAACGCAACGCGCTATGACGACGTACGCGCAAATGTCGCCGGGCCAGAGCGGCAGTCCGCACGACTCGTACTCGGCGACCGAGTCGACGAGCAACAACAACAACTCCAACACGAGCTTCTTTACTTCGAACCACTACTACAACGCCAGCCCGTCCACTTCGACGGCAGCTTTGCCCGGCGTCTCGGCCTCGCCGCGACAAGCGCCGATACAACCTCCTCAGAGGTCGACCCAGGTGTTTCTCCCGCCTTTACCACCGACGAGGGACACGAGCGGCGAGCTTGGGATCGGTGGCGCAACGTTCCTCAGTGACGAAGAGACCAACGCGTCCGATTCTCCGGTCGGAGGAGGTTCGTCGTACCCACCCTTGACGAGCGCTACGACCCGCCCTCGCGCCGCGAGGCAGAGTTCGGTCGCCTCGTCCGTCTCGGTCGATACCGTCTCGGGTCAACCGCGAGCAAAAGGTCGAGGGAGCGGGAACGGCGCGTCGACGAGCAAGAAGAAAGGGGCAGCGGGCGCGAAACGGAAACAGCAGATCGGGCCGGACGGGAAACCCCTGCCGAAAAAGAAAAAGGCCGGCAGGGCGTGCGCCGCGTGTCAAAAGGCGCACTTGACGTGCGACGATGGTGCGTGAGCGTGTCATTGTGCAAGTCGGAGCGGAGGGAGAGCTGACGATGCCACACCTGCAGCGCGACCGTGTGCCCGCTGCATCAAGAAGGGATGTCCCGAGGAGTGCGTCGATGGCGCGCGGAAAAAGGCCAAATACTTGCAAGAGATCCCGGATGAATGTGAGGCTTTCGCCGTATACGAAGCGCAAACTTTGTCCGAAACGCTAACGAACTACTGTTTGAAACCCGAACAGTGCTGGCACAGGGTCGAGGACAAACCGCCGGACCGAACGCGACGCCTTCTCCAGCTGGTGTTGGAGGCGAACAGCTAGACTCTGGCTTCTTCAATGGTGCGTAGCTACAGCGTCGCTGGGAAACCCTTGAAGCTGACGGTCATTCGTCGCGCAGACTCGCCGGGACAACAACCAGAACCGCAACTCGACCATCCGCTGGTAGCCGGCACTCAGGGACAACCTCAGCCGCAGTCGCAACCATTCTTCGATTTCACCTCGCCTCTGCCGACGTCGGCGGCGCCCAATCCGACCGACTTTGCTGCAGCGGACCCATCCTCTTACCTTTCTTTCGCTACGACCTCTCTCCTGGGAGACTCCACGCAATTCGGATCTGAAGCGGCCGGCTTCGAGTACGCCATCCTGAACGCCATGTTGAACGGGAACGGGTTCGCCGTCGACCAGAACGCGACTTCGTCCCTCATGAGTGGACCGAACGGACCTGGCGGGATCCTCGCCGGCTCGCACCGGAACAACGACTCTGATCCGATGCTCCTGGACCCGTCGACAGGAGGGCCAGGCGGATCAGGCGGTCCTTCCAGTGACAACCCGTTCGGACTCGGCGCTTCCCATACGAGCTTGTTCAACCCGGACCCGCCGCAGGAAGCGACCGCTTCGGGTGCGGCGGCTGGTTCGAGCGGACGGACAGAGGCGGGTCCAAATAACGGAGCGTTGACGGCCGAGGAGGTATATCGCAACGTCACCAAGCCGTATCCATACGCTCAGAGTTACCATTTCCTCGTTAAACATCTCAAACAGCGGTGCGTCTGCTCGTCCGTTTTGTGTCAGCATCTCCTGCGCATGCTCATGTACGATCCTCCGCTCACAGCTTTGAGAAGAATGACATCTTGCGGATCATCCGCGCGCTCGCGACTTTCCGACCTAGTCTGATTGCCCTGCAGATGCCTTTGACGGAAGAAGACGAGGTACACTCTTCTCTGAACCATCGCGCAGCCTTTCCGAGTATAGCTCACCCTCTTTGCGCTCCGGGCAGACCTTCGTCGAACGGACGTTCCAGCGCACGCTCGTCGAGCTGAACAAGCTCATCTCGTTCTCTGGCACTCCGACGGTCGTCTGGCGCAGGACTGGCGAGATTTGTCTTGTCGGAACGGAATTCTGCCTCCTCACAGGTTGGAAGCGGGAAGAGCTCGTCGGGAAGAAATACATCTTCGAGGCGAGTCCGCAGCAATTTCGCACTTTTGCTCACCATCTTCCATGCCGTTGACCAAGTTGCATCCGCAGCTCTTCGATACGGCCTCAGTCGTCGAATACTTCGAGTCGTTCGCCAAACACGCGTTCGAATCGACCGCGACTTCGATCACGATGCAATGTGTCGTGCTCGCACCAGATGGACGACCAGTGCCGTGCGCGTTCTGCTTCTCCGTACGGAGGGATCTCTTCTCGGTGAGTCGGCATGCTCGTAACAGCGGAAGTAGACCGGCATTGACAGCTCTTAATCCGCAGTGCCCGTTCCTGATTATCGGCTCCTTCCTCCCGATCCTCGTCTGATGAAAAGCCGACGGACCAGCACGCCACATCATTCTGCTTCCACACTCGCCTCGTCCACTGCTGCTTTGACCTCGCCTATGTTGTCTCTAACATGTAGCGCCTGTGAAGCGCAAGAATCACTCAAGTCTGGACGAAGCAGGGCGGGCGTGACTGCATCAATGATCTGGGAGCAAATCGGGTTATCCTCTCGGCGCCAAGGCGGGTTCAAACTGTGCGCGCAAATCTGAGCGAGAAAAATAGTGGTGCATCGAGGGGGTGCGGAAAAGTACACAACAAGGGAAACTGCTGCGGGCGCAAACTTGCCCCGTCTACACTGCCCGAATTTACGGCTTCACGAAAGGAGACAAAGAACCCAAAAAGAACAGAGGAGATGATCACGAGGAGTAGTACACGAGGGGTAGGGGAGTGGATATGGGCAAGTGGGATCAGAATCGCGTCCGCGTGATCAGGCTGCGGGCGTACGCCCACGGTCGTTCCCACGACGCGCGAATGATTTCAAAGTCGAGATGGAAGCCGCGGACCCAGGCCCAGCAGATGATCTCCTGCGGCGGCGTCCAGTCGGACCAGCGGATCCGTTCTGTAGGCGTAGTCGGATCGTCGCTCGCAACGTGCGCGCCATCGTCGAGCCTAAGCGCCGACTGTAACGGCGAGTGCCGGGAGACGAGGTCGACCAGTTGAGGGTGTGAATACGTGTCAAGGTCGTACGTTGTCCGCACGGACGGGACGATTACCCATCGGTCGAACCCGCGAGACCAAAAGTCCTTGGCGAGCGTCTTGCATTCGCTCGCTGCGCATTCGCCCATGTGGTTCAGCGCCGACCGGAACTGCACCGGTCGGTCAACTTGAATCGGCGGTGGTCGGCGCCAAGTTTCCGACGAAGCGGCGGGCGCAAAGAGGTTGTAACGCGAGGACGATGCCGTCGAAACGAACGGCTCGGCGGTCAACGACAGCATGCCGTTCCAGCACGAGTCTGCGCCAGGTTCCGCGATCAGCGTCAATACAACAATAGACAGAGGCGGGCAATGTGGAGCCGCTTACAGACTGGTACGGGCAGGCCGAGCTGGAAGCGTTCGCGCGAGGACTCCTCGCCCGGCTGGTCCCACAGCTCGTCGACGCCGTCCCGGAACTCTGCAAACACGTCGGCGCGGGCTCGCAGCATACCGCCACGCAGACTTCGCGAGACCTTTACAGGAGAAAAGGCTGTGTCAGAAGACGCACGCGGGAGAGAGCGAATGCACGCTTGCAGCTCACCCAGTTGTCGTAAAACTTGACCCCGTCGCGCCACCACCGACCGAGCCCCTTTGTCCGGCGCCAGTCCATTGCGCATGCGGCATCGGCGTCCTGCGCCTTCCGCTGAAACATGAGCTCGAGGACGTCCGTCGGGCAGATGTAGACATCGTTGATGAAAACGACGTCGCCCCACCCTGCGTTGGGTTGGGACCGCATCGGCTCTGTAGCGACGTTGCGGTAGACAGCGAGCTGGTCTATCCGGTCGACCGCCTTCCAGTCGGTTTCGCGAGGGTCGCTCACGATGGTGTGGTCGACGCCGAGGGCGGTGAGCGCTGCGGCGAGATGCGCCAGCATGGTCGTCGTATGGTCTTTTGAACCGTTCTCAAAGATGGAGATATGGACGGAAGCGGGTCCGAGGTAGTCGGCGACCGCGAGAAGCGTCTGCGAGAGGGAGGGGAGGAGGTCTTGGGAGTTGAAGAGGTTGAGAGCGAGCAAGGTCCGGCCTTGTCGCGCGGTCGATGTGCCGTTCGTATAGCGGAGCGGGTAGTACCTGTCGGTCAGCGTCGAGGCGGAGAGCTGGGATAGGTCGACGCAAGCGAGATCTTGCATCGAATGACCTCCGGGAAGGCCGAGGTGGCGGAATCTCCGGTCGAGTTCCTGCTCGACCTGCGCACGCTGCCACGCCTGCGTTCTATTCCGCGACAGCGCCTGATCGGCAGCACTTTCGTCTCCGGGTGTGACGAAAGGTGGGACGCGCTCTTCAACGGAAACCGGTTCCGGGATGAGGGGGCGGGCAAAGACGGCGGTCGAGTAGGCTTCGTGTCGCATGTAGAGGAAGTGCGCGACCCATCCGATGACGCCTGCCGCCAAGATGCACGAGACGGCGAAGCAGATCAGCGTCGACGAGTAGGCGAGCGACGCCAGCCGGTGTTGCCGACGGTGCGCCCGGATCCGCTTTGCATACGCCGCGTCGTCCGAGTCGGTCCGCTGCCGTTCTATTCTCCTTCCATGGCCTTGCGAGTCGTCGTCGCTGTCCTCTGACGGGAAGGGAACGCCGGATCGCCACCGTTCGTCCTTGGTGTCGCAGTCGCGCGTGTGCTGCGGCAACAACGGCGTGTCGTCCCTCGAGCGGTCGCCTCCCTCGCTCGTGAGCGACTCGATGCTGTGCCGCATTCCAGAGCCGCTCTAGAGTCAGTCACGCCAAGGCAGAACCGTGTCGGCCGGCTGCCGGTACGAGTGGGCGCGTGCAGCTGAAGCGACGCGAGAAGATTGACCGAAAAAGTGAGGGGGCGGGGTTTTCTCCCAGTTCGAGGCGGTGCAAACCTCGCACGTGCAAGGTCGTCGCAGGGTCGAGCGTCGTACAGGGTCGATCGCTGGGGAAGAGCTGAGCACAAAGAGACTGTGATTCAAGCGATGTAACCTTCTCGGTTCACGTTGGTCAAGGCAACGCTCCGCCTCACGAGGGGAACCAGGCCCTTTGATACGCAGCAAGGTCCAGCCAGAGGTTCTTTACCCCGCATTCTGGTCGTGGGCAACTGACTGATCGGCGGCACCAAAACCGGCTCTGCCGGAAAAAGCTTGTCAACGTGGCAGAGGTGAAACTCAGCGGGGACATGTCTGCAGCATTTGCACAAGACAAGGCGCCGAATGATACAGTACAGCGTAGGTCGGTCGCAGGGTGTTCCTTTCTTTCCGGACGGTCAGGCTCCGGAACCAGTCGTGCCGTGCCCCCCAGTCTTTGCGAGCATTCTGAGGGCCGATCAAACGGGACCGGACAAAGTTGACATCGATGGCAGGGCACATGAGGAGCGTAATGGGCGTTCCAGGAGACATTGCAATTGTCTCGTGACTTTCGGTCCGGACAAGACCTCCCTATCGGTTCTCGTCGAGCCAGTCGAGGAAGTCGGGTGTAAAGTAGGTGAGGACAAGCGTGCAGCCTGCAGGAATTCGGAGGTGAGCTGGTTACAATAGCGAGGCAAAAGGTCCACAGAGAGGTTACTCACCTGCGCGCAGGAAGCCTTCGACGCTTTCAAACGCCATTGCCTTGAGGTCGTAGATGCCTGCCTGAGCACCGGCGTGCAACATCGCAAACTCGCCCGAGACTTGGTAGCACGCGAGCGGGTGGTTCGGCGCGAGCTCGCGCGCTTCAGACATGATGTCGAGGTATGGCATCGCCGGCTTGACCATAAGGAAGTCGGCACCTTCGGCGACGTCGCGGAGCTGCGAGAAAGGTGGTCTCAGTTGTCAGTCGAGTGCAAGTGGGCACGGAGTCTCGCCGCGCGGGGAGCAGGCAGCCTTACGATGGCTCTCCGGGCGAGGCCGCGGGCGTTGGGCGGGAGCTGATAGCATTTCCGGTCGCCAAAGTTGGGCACCGAGCCTGCCGCTTCCCTGCAAGTTAGATCGGTGGTAAGTGACAACGAATCAACGGTTGACGCGGACGCGCTCCTGTCGGAGTGCGCCAGCGAAAGATGCGCATCGCCACTCACCGGAAGGGTCCATACATATTGCTCGCGAATTTGGCCGAGTAGGACATGACGCTGCAACGGTTCCCGAACCCTTCATCGACGAGCGCCTGCTTGATCGCGCCGATCCGGCCGTCCATCATGTCACTCGGCGCGACAATGTGCGCACCGGCGCGGGCGTACGCGAGCGAGACCTCCTGCATCCGCTTCACGCTCGCCTTATTGTTGATGATCTTGGCCTCGGACACTTGTTCCGCCGTGGTGAGCGTCTCGAGAGCGCACAACTCGCCGCAGTGTCCGTGGGAGGTGTATTCGCACAAGCAGACATCGCAAGCGACGACGACGGACGGGAACTCGCGACGAATCAGCTGGAGGGCGAGGATGACGGGCGTCTCGGGGTCGTCGGCGAGCGAACCGCGAGCGTCCTTTTCGCGGACGACGGGGACGCCAAAGAGAATGACCGAGCGAAGACCTTTGGCGACAAGTGGTGCGAGGAAACCCTGCAGGCGGTTGATACCCCACCGCTTTTGTCCGGGCAGCGACTTGATCTCGACCTGCGAGAATAACGAGAGAACGCGTTTGCGCCAGGACAAGCACCGTGAGGTCAGTCGAAGACAGCGCGACAGCGACGACCTGAGGGGGCGAATCCAGCTACACACGCACCTCTGCGTCCGACTCGTCCGTAATGAAGATGGGGTACATGAGCATGTCCTTGGTCAAGTGCCGCTCAGCTTGCAGGTTGCGGAGCAGCGGGTGGTGGTAGCCTCCGGCGAGGATCGACGCGGCGGGGACATCGTACGCCTCTCCGGCGGGCTGACGGGCAGTGGCTGGCATGGCGTCCTGGTCGTGTATCAGAAGAGTGAGGTCTCGAAGGCTGGATCGCCAATTGTCGGGAGCTGGCGAGGAACAAGTCCATCGCTCGGCTTCTCGGCCGGAATCCACGCCGCCGGTTCGCCGCGCATACAGGCAACCTACTTCACAGGCTATCGCACAAATGTCGCTTACTCCGAAAACCTTGTATAATAGTAGCGCAAAGATCAGGATACGTCCGATGAAAATACGGCGAGCGGAAAGAACGCGAGCCTGTCCTCAGTACTGGACCGTGACTGTGCTGCCGAGCTCCTCGGAGACATCAAGCAACAGCGTAAGCAGAAAATCTGTACGTAAGTATTGCAAGCCGACGTCAAGAGGCGCAATACACAGAAGTCGGGGTGATGGGGTATCGTCGTTGGGTCGCCATTCGGAAGGAAACGGCCAGTGAGAATTCGTCAAGTCTCTTATCCGCGATCAGAAGTCGGCTCCTTCCACTGTAGAAAAGTCAGAACGTCAGCTTCGAGGCCTTGTCGAGCGCTCAAGAAAGCCGCAGGGAGTGCATACCTCGGAAGTTTTGGGCGTAAGCAAAGTAGGGCTGCATGACCGTCTTGAGGATCGGCTGCGGAATGTTCATCTGCAATGCCGTGGCTTCATCAGCTAAAGGAGAACGACACGGGACAAGCGCAGAGGAACGCACCGAGACGAGCGAGTACGAAATCTTTGCGAGTCCGTCCCGTCGGATCAGCTTGAAGAGCTCCTTCGCGACGGCCGTCGGGTACTGCAGGTTACGGTCGTCAGCTTATACGGGCGAGCTGTGATGATGACACAAGACACGTACCGACTGTTCCATGTACCACCGGTGTTGGTACACGCTCAGCCGGATCGCCGCGTTCAGACTCCGCTGGACATCGCCCTCCTCGACATAGATCTCGAGCAACTTCAACCACGCCTTGGCCGAGAACTTTTGGTCGAGTGCGCGCTGGAACGCATCCTTGGCCTCTTCGCGGTGATGCAACCGCTGCGCGAGCTCGCCCAGGATCTCCCATTCCGTCCCGGTCTTGCGGTACGGCAAGTGCTGCGCCTTGAAGTGCGCGACTTCTGCCCGCCAGATCGTGAAAATGCGGAGGTCCTGTAGGTGAGACGCCAAATGTCAGCGAATTTCCGATAGAGCTGACTCCGAGCGAGTCCGCATGCGCACCTCGTACAGGACCATGAAGAGGTTGTCGAGCCACCGCTCGCACAACCGCTTGTTCTGAATCGTCGACGTCGCCTCGTCCGTCTTTGATTCGGCGTCACCGTTCGCCGCCTGCTCGCCTTCCTCATCCGATGCCTGCTTCGCCAAGCCCGGCTTGCCAACCATCTCGCGCGCTTTCCGTCCCGCCTCGCTCTCCTCGAACCGCTTCAACTCTTCACGCTCGCGCTCGCCGTCCGACTCTGTCGAAACCTTGATCGTCGGGATCGGTGAAGACCTCGACGACTCGTCGATCTGTTCGCCGTCCTCCGTCTGGCCGTTGACCGCGATCGTCGGGATCTGAGGAGGCTGAGGCGCTGTTGTCGGTTCCTCGGCTTCCTTGACAGAAGGCGCCTTCTCAGACGCCTCGTCGTCCGTCGCGAGCGCGAGCGGGCCCGGACCCTCCTGGTCTTCGGCACCGTCAGCAGGCGCAGCAGGGTCGGCACCATCGCCATTCGGCGCCAAAGGCGATTCGGCCGGCCCGTCCGCCGCCCGGTGGGCTCGGTACTCCTCCTCCATGACAAACACCTGACTCCGACACTTGAGCAACTCGTCCCACCCGACGAGCGACACCAACTTGGCGAGCAAGACGTACGCCTTGGCGAACGTGCCGCGCAGGGAGGGCGCCGGCAATCGGAGGAGAGCGACGTCAGCGTCGGATGAGTGAGACGACGAGTTCTCGTCGTCGAGAATGCCGGACGAAGCGATAAAGTCTTTGATCGGGAGGTGCGATTTGGAAGGCGTCGGCATGCGATGCAGGTCTCGCTCGGCCCAGGTGAACATTGGGCACGAGTTGAGCGTCAACAGAGCCTGTGCGCGAGCTTGTCAGCCATCGAGTCGTTGGCAGAAGTAGAGCGGAGTACCGCGCTCGCTCACATCGGTATACCGCCCGAGCTCCATGTTGACCTCGGTTAGTTTCGCCCACGTGACAAACTCGCTCGGCGCGCAATTGACCGCCTCCTTGGCGAGCTTGAGCGCCCACTCGGGCCTGGCCTTTGTCCGCAAAAAGTCGCACTGGACGTGCAGGAGCGCATACGATTGCGGGTGTTGCTGGATCGCCGACTGGAGGACCCGGACCGCCTTGACTTCCTCGTCTGTGGTAAGAGCGTGTCAGACAGTCAACGAGCGCGAGAAGTTGCTCATCCAGGCTCATTCGAGCCCGGAAGCAAGTGCACAGCTCGCAGACTCACTCATGCCGAGGTAGCTCTGCGCCAACAAGCACGCGACCTCGCCCTCCTTGACGACGAGCTTCTCAAACAGATTGATCAACGGTCCGAACCGCGCCGCGTCGCCAAAGTACTTCATCAGGCCCGTCGCAAGGTGGTTCGAGACGACAGTCGCGACTTGTATCTCGGGTTCCGAGCCGAGTTGCCAGCCTGTGCGTACGCAAATTAGCTACCCATACGAATATAGTCGGCTTCGCTTCAAAAAGTCGAGATAGATCGAGCAGCAGTCACGTCGGACGCACCCTTGAAGAAGGCCGCCTCTGCCGCCGCGACAAACTTCATCTCTGCGTCGAGCGAAGTGATCGGGTCGAGCTTGCGGAACCCGGCCAGTCGGTAACTCGGGTCATCGGCGTACAGGATCGCACGCAGGAGCGCCGAGAGGTACACTTCTTGCCACATTTGCGGCGTCGCTTCGTGGCTGTGGGGGTACAGCAGTCGAGAGCATCAGCTCCTGCGGGAGACGGTTGGGCTCAAAGGGAATAAACGATCGCGCGACTCACCGCTCTCCTCGGACGTCAATCGCATACGACTCGACTCCTCCCGGGATCTTGACTTCGACGCGGACGTCGACCCTCGAGAACGCGTTGAACGAGCAGAACGCGCCGCCGCGAACCCGCCACGACGATTTCGCCGTCGAGGACCCAAAGAACCACGACGAGGTCTCTTCGACGGTGTAGGTCAGAGAGTTGATGTAGGCGGCGAGGGAAGCGGAAGAGGAGGCGTCGACGCCAGAGACATAGTGGTACGAGCCGATCTGCGCGAAAGCGAGTTGTCAGCTCGACACTCGGATGGACGCAAGTCGAGAGATCTGCGCACGTCTTTTGAGCCTGCGCGACCAGTTGTCTTGATGACATGGCAGAGATCTGGCGGGCCGAGTTCGCGGAACGAGGCTGTCGTCGGCGGAAAGAAGGCGCGAGATGTCAGTGACCGGTTCCTTCAGATGCGGTTGCTCGGTCGTGGCTTCGGCTGTACTGGGTACAGCCACAGAGCGCTGTACACGGTCTAGCTCGCTGCGTGCGCGTGCCTGTCGTGCAGCAAGGCGCCAAGCCGAGCCCGCACCGCCCCACTACGCAGCCCACCATGGACTCGCAGAGTCGTCTAGGCATCCCGCTCGGAACCCGCTTGCGTCGTGTCGCTACGTTCAGACTGATTTCTTGATGTAGAATGAGCGTGTGGACTGACCGAGGGTTTCCGTGCGCGAGATGAGCGATTCGCCGAGGTCGAGTTCGATAAACTCGGGTTGGTCCTTGAAGTACTCGCTCATCTTGGGGTCCAGCTGGCGAGCGCGTTCCTCTTTGCGGATACGGTCGACTGTGAGCGACGGAAGAGCTGGCGAGGCGGAGAGAGACGTGGTCGGGGCCAGTCAAGGGTGACGAAGGGAGGTCGACGCAAGTGGGGAGGCGCGTGCGCTCAAGTACACTCGAGATTCGCTCGGCAGAGAACGAGCGCAGTCGGGCGAAGAGCGTGTGCTCAGAGCCAGGTCGATCGAGACAAGCAAGGTTCTGCCGGATGCGAGACGGCGGCAACCAAGGGACTCGCTGACTTCGAGTTCGTGCGACAACGTGCGATCCGACACGACGCAACTTTGACCGACCACCGCAACTCTCTGACCTGCAGACTCGGGAAAGTTGTGCGTGCGGGCGGAACCATCTCGCTCGAGCTTTCGCTGCCCGCTAGCTCCCCCAAATAGCTGCCGCCGCAGCGTGGCGGCCCTCATGGCTTTGACGCTCTCATCGCAAGACTGGCTTGCTTGTTCTGGAACGAACGTCGAGCGGCGCCATGCTCAACGCCCTAGCAAACATTGAAGGCTTGAACTATGCCCCATTCACACCCTTGCTCTTCGTGCTCGAGAGGCTGACGTCGACGAATCACGACACCTTGACCGATGCCGAGCCGACTACAGTAGCCGCTGTGTCCACCAATGCGCTGCCCCCTACTCGACCCTATGCCGTCAAAACGCCGCATCACGTCGCTGAGCGCTTGCGACGTGTCCAGGCGGTGAAGACGCTGACCCAGGGTGGCGGTCCGGCCTAAAGGTTGTAGATCGCCGCACGGCGGAAGTTCCCGACTACTGGTGCTGCGCGGCGTCCCAGCGAACGACTGTTGCCTCTGTGCTCTCGAGCCTGAGTTGGAGAGGCGGCACGCTACGAGTGTCAGCGCGGCGCTGGAAAAAAGCGCTTTCCTCGACACGATGAAGACGGACGCACGCTCACCTCATCCTCGACATTCTCGACCAAATCGCCCCAAATCGACAACCAGTACGCAAACTGTGCATGCTGCCAGGACTGTGGGCGCTGATGGTTTGGCTCCTGCGATAGCTCCTGCAAGAGTGGGAGAGCTGCACGTAGCTGCTCCCCTGTTGCCCTTTGAATGGCGCGCGAGAGCTCGTGCGTTTGCAGGTATACTTGATAGAGCTGCGACAGGGGATCGGTGCGCGGAGGCTCTCTTTGCGTCGGGAGGGCGTTGACAGCTAGAGTGTGCGCGTGTGCGAGGTTCGTAATGTACTGTTCGAGCGTATTTTGCTGAACGTGCTGAACGTGCTGAACGCCCGGCATTGCCAGAGCGTCAAAAACCTCGGCTCCTGTCGACGAAGGAAAAGAGGAGGGCGTCCAACTCAGGTGAGAGAAGCAAAGCTAGCGAGAGAGCAGGACGTCGATTCATCTCGTATCCGCGGACTACCCGGTACGCTTGCCCCCACCCGACCGACGCTGATTCCTCAATTACACTCTCTTGGCAAAATTCCTCGCGGGCGCTTCGACGCGGACCATCAACAGCGCTGACTACAGTAAGCTTCCGAGTGGTCAGCAGGTCGCACCGAAGCAAGTCGCACCGCAGCTGGTGGCATCGCAGACGAAGTCTCCTCATGCCGGAACGCTTATGGAGGTATGCTAGTACGAGCACTTGCACCATGCGCATGTTGTCTGCTGAGCGCGTCAGCTAAAGCACTTGACCCTACGCCTGCTAAGCGCGCAACAAGCTCTCTCTCGACGACTCGGCCCTCCCTTATTCCTCGCCTTACAAGATGGGTCGCTTCTCCTCGGGCTGCCGTTCATGCTGAACTGCTGAGCTCGAGACGCTGCCCGTACCTTCTACTGCTACTGCTTGTCACGCGAAAAGCTAGCGCCACCCATAAAGGAGCGCGCGACGATAGTTACCGCCGCCATCGTTCTCCCGCCCTAACTCGTGATAACTCGGTACACGCCATGAAGGCTCCCGATTATTGTGCACTTGGCTATGCTGCTCATGGCAATTATTAGTAACGGACAAAAAGTATGCGCCAGCTTGAGTGCACGCTCACCCGCACCTCTTCGAGGCGGCGCTGAACAGCGTCGTACATGTCGCACCAGATATAGTATACCTCGTCGAGCGGGTTGTACAGGTTTGCAGCGAAGCGATTCCGCGCTGCGTGACAAGTGTCCTTGTCTCTGCTCAACGCCTTCAAGGCCGCCTCGAGGGTACTTGAATCCGCTCGTCTGATAGCTTTGCTCCACGCTCCAGTATCGGCCAATCGTCGCCATGTCGTACAGAACGCTGTTGCGCCTTCTGGATCACAGCTGCTGTGTGCTTCGAGAAGCTTGATTTGCGCGTCGAGAGTTCGAGGCGTCGGTCCGAAAGTGCGGGACCAGGCAGCATGAAACCGCGGCATGCGAGACATGAGGACTGCGGCGACCCTTTACAGGCGCACAGTGTAGCTTGCTGTAGCTTGTCTGGCAGAGAATGAGCCCTTTAAGACTCAAGAACGCTGAGTACCGCCACAGAGGCAACTACGCGTTCCGCGGACACTCCGCTGTTCTCGAGCGCGTGCGAGCTCGAACAAAATCGATACAGCCTTTCCCAGACTTGTACGCTTCTCATAATCAGAGGTAACCCTCCAGATATTCACCATACAACTGCGGGACTCGCTAAGCGCTAACGAGACGCTGCGTCTTTCACGCACATTCTTAAGGCTGCGCAACAGCGGTTTTCCGACAGGCGACCAGCGCGGGTCGTGTTCCCTCTATAGTTCCGTCAAGAAGGGTGCTTGCTGGACCGTTTACGCTTAGATGAGGGAAAAGGGCGTTGAGAAAATAGAGGGCTCATTGCATTGCTTGGCGCAGCTGATGGTAGATTGCGGCCCGTCGGAACGATCCTGCTTTGCCCTCGAGTACTGGCAAATCTTCGCGCTTGCCAAGAGAGCTAGCGACAGTGTACGGGCGGGTAAGCTGGCCGGCAAAGACTGTCAGCGCGACGTTCTTCTTGAGCTGCTCCAGGAAAAGGATCCGCCATACCGCCGCTTTGTTCCTTTCCCGCTTGTCTCTCTCCTTTGCGACAGCAGCAAGAGCGCTCTCCCAGACCGGCTCGTACAGATCGACCCCCTCGGCCCGCCGGTCGCGTTGTATCCGTCTGAATCGATTCACTGCGTAGGCGAGCGCGTTGTCTCTGGCGCAGTCGAGCGCGTCAAGGAACGGCGCCCAATACAGGTGTGCTTGCTGTGGTGTGGCTTCGAAGAGATCAATGTAATGGACGAGCTTGGCGGGAGGTGGCCGCGGCGGTCGAAGCAGAATGGCTTGTGGACTTGAATGACTTCTCGAGGCCATATGGTCGCAACAGCGCACTCGCCTGCGCAAAGCAGGCCGTCGATGGTAACTGAGGCCCTTGAGAGAGCGAGGCGAGGCGGAGAACCTTGGCAGAGCGGGCGCGCGAGCTTGAAGTTTGAACGAAGCTCGAAGCGCTCGTAACAAGATCAGTCCGCGGACAAGCCGGTCTCAGTCGGGATCTCGTGTCTCGAAGTCTGGTGCACTGCCATGGGGAAAAGTGCGCAAATCAATCGGAGCTTGGCATTACAACCGCGAGCTTACGTTGGCCCGGAAATAAGAGCGAAAGCGAGCGTCGAGAGGCTGAGAGGCGCGAGGACCTTTGAGATTGGCTTGAAAGTCTGCTGGAAAAAGGCTGAGCTCTGCCGGCTTGTAGTAGCATCATTAGCCTTGTTATTGCAGACTGGCCTCCTATGCTGCGCCCGGTATGCTGAAAGCGACGAGCCACATTCCGCTTTTAGCGCTTCTGCCCGAACTGTCCGCATTTACGAAAAAGTCAGAGGCGTACCGAATGAGGCACGTCTTACAACAGTCATATTGAGCGCTTGTCAAGTCTGCAAGTGCCGTATATCAAGGCGCGACGGTATGCTCCTTCCTGCGGGTTGCCGAGGGAGCGCGCCATGGTCGGAGGCTGGACGATTTTTCGGTGACATCAGCAATCTGGCTTTACTCGCAGTAAATGAGGACTCACACGAGCTTGGCCATTTTCGCCCGGCGCGTGTTCTTCGAGTCGAGCGGCAACATCTTGCCAGATAGTCATCCACCTCGGGACCATGGTGGCCCCGTCCGGAGTCCGCGCCGACGTCGACATCAGTTGAAGAACAAGCTGCTCAGTGCGGCGTAGGTCTCCAATCGTGGCTGTTTCCACGGCGTGCGCCAGTATATCCGCGCCAATGTCGCCGACCGGGTTATGGGAGTGCCGATGTCCCTCGACAAGCCGTTCCAGCGGGCCTTCGATCACTTTGACCGGTTTGTGAGCAGCAAGCATGCAAGATAGGTGTAGATGTACAGAGGCGCTAACTCTTCGTAAGCGGATCGCGCCTTCTAAGTCTGCGAGCGCTTGGGCTGCGAGCCGTGTGCTGAGCAGCGTGGTCATCAGCAGCAACTCCACGGACAATCCGGACGCCTGACGCCGCTGCGCCACCGATCGAACCGTTGGAGCAAGCGTGTGCCGACAAAAAAACTAAAGCCTGAAGAGAGTGCGACCGCTCGCGAGCCCTTTCGAACAAGCGTCGCGTTGTGCGTGAGGTGGGAGGGAACGCCCGGGTTCGAGATGGCTGAGAATGCCGACCACTAGCGGCCACGCTGACTAGCACACAGCTTAGAGCCCTGTCGTCTCTGCAGGTGGTCACCGCGAGGTGCGAGGGTGCGCGACTGAAGGGATGAGGGAAAGGGCGCTTGATGAGAGATCGCCGGTTCCTCCTGAACCGTACAGTGACGCTCGCAAGACTAAGTCGAGGCCATCAAGAGCGAGCATGAACAGCATCAGTCGCACGAATTCGACCGACAGCGGCGCTTCCGATACCGTGCCCGACCGGAACGACTACCGCTCGGCTTGTGCAGCATCTTTCGTCGCTCTGCTCCTCTGCTCCGCTTCGGACATGCACCACGCATAGTATGCTGGAAGACGGAGTGCAGCGTCGCGCAGTCAGATCTCCTCTTTCTGGTCACGCTACTTCGCTCGATCTCGCCAACCGACGTCCTTCTCGAAGGCTCACTATCGTCACCCGCCCCTTACGCCAATAGCCCGAACCCGGCGCAGCTCATCAAACCTCATCTTACAGCTGCCTGCTGTAGATGGCGTCGCGGCGATACGATCCAGCCCTCGACTCGAAAGGTTCGACGCCCAAGGAGTGCTGTTGTCGGTCTCGCGACGCCGGTCAGCACCGCGCACCGGCATCAATCCCACTGGCAGCTTACCGCTCCCCGACGCTCTGCTTTGATATCCTTCAGGACTAGTAGGATCTTGCGCCAGATTGCCGCGACCACGTCGGGTTGGAACTCGCCTCCGCGCTCGAGCTCCTCGATCGCCTTCTCTAGGTCGGCCATGCTTGCGCTTTGGGCAGCGCGTCGCAAATACGGCACTTTGAATTCCCCGAAGTCTAAATCGACCAGAGCGACCGCTTGAATTCGGGCATGCAGGTCGCGAGCGTCCTCGAGCAGTTTGTTGACGCGGGCTTGCTGTTCGGAACTAAGGCGGGGCATCTTGCGCTTGGCGAGTAAGGGCTTTGATTTGCTCTTTGCTGTCGACTGGAGTGCCGAGAAGTCCGTGCAAATACGCCTAGGCGGTGGAAGGAGGAGAGACGTGATGCGACGGCGCGCTCGTTCTCGTTTCGCTCATCGGCAACTCCTCGGAGGTGGTCAGAGACTCCGGCTATAGAAGACTCGGCGAGCTCTCCCGCTGCCGCAACGGGAGCTGGCATCCTGTTAATCCACAGCGGTTTCGGCTTCCAGTTGACCGGATGAGCGCAATCTGACGGAGTAATGATGTCCTCGTACAGATGGTGCGGGCCGATACAGGCTTATGAGGCGCGCTACCGCAGATGCTAGATGCCTCAGGAGAGCGACATTCCAAGTCTACCATCCAGTTTCGCCTAACGATGACAGCCTTCCGTAGAGGAATGCCCGGCGCAGATTGCCCTCCTTGACCTGGAACGCACGTCCTCCGTTCCCGAGCGAGTTCGCCGGTCGCTTTCGCGTCTGCGGCTTACTCGGCATTTGCTGCTTGCGCGAGCGGGTTAGCTTGTTGCTGTGCCGGCACAACGGGATGCCCCTCAACGGGAACGACGCACAGAGGCCTGCAGACGATAGCTGAGATTGACAAGTGCCTCTTGGAGCAAGTTATATACGCTGTGCCAAGCGCCGTAAGTACGCAGGTCGTTACGGCCGTGCGCTGTCGTCATGAACGCGTGGACCTGATTGATGGCGGTACCAAGCGAAGCTTGGCTTTCACTTGCGAGAACTTGACGGAGCTCGGTTGTCATGGCGTTGACAGCCTCGGGAAGGTCAGGAGAGACGATCAAGTCGTCGAGAAGGTCAGACCATCGACGGGTACGCGGGCGGTGGTTGATGACCTCGGCGGGTCCAGCTTGATGCTGACGCGACATCTCCGACGAAGTGGTCAAGAGTTCCGGAGGCAGGAGTGAGGATGGAGACAGAAGAGCTGTAAGCGAAGGCAAATGGCCCCGAGTGCCTCTATAGCCGAGTTTGCTTGCGCGGACATCCCGATCTTCGAGGCGGCTGTCGGCATAGAGCAGACTCGTTTGTAGCCGGCTCTCCGGAAGCACGGCACCAGCTTCGACCCGCAAGCAATTTAATGAGCTCGAGCATTTGAGCAAAGTCTGTAAGCGGGCCGAGGTCAGGCTTGTTGGTCCGCAAGATGTCGGGCGACGATTGAGTTAAGCGACGACACAGATCGCATTCTGAATTCATGAGAATTTCAAAGGTGAGCATAGTTGTACGGCAACATGTATAGTAAGCGGAATAATGGGAGCGGGACAGCGAGGTGGGACCGGAAGCAGAAAGCGACGGCCGAAAAGCGTGAATCAGTCGGAATCGGAGACGGGGTCAAAGTCGGCATTCTGCGGGATACGGCCGACTCGATTGCGGCTGCCGGCGTAGCCAGGGTCGCCGGGGCGGAGCTGCGCGCGGTGCGTTTCTGCGAGGCTCGAAAGCGTGAGGAAGAATTGGAAAAGTGGATGTCGCCATCTCGCAGAAAGACGCACCTCCGGGTACGGCAGGCTTGGTCGGACTTGGCGACCCGCTGTACCTGCCGGCCTGCGAGCTGTCGCCCGAGTTGTGACGTTTCGCCTCCTTCCTCGCGCGCTTGTGCTCTTCGCGCATTGCCTTGTTCTCCGCTTCGAGGCGACTCTTTTCGATCGCGAGCTTGTCGGTCTTGTACGACAGCTTTTCGTACCTGCCCTGCCAGTCGATCGCATCGGCCAGGCTGACAGTCGGCTTTTGCGCGTCGAGCTTGGCCTTGACGTAGTGAGGGATGGTCTGGCGTAGTTCGCACGTTCATCAGTTTGTGGCGCAGCAACAGGCGCATGCGCAGATTGAGGCAGAACGCACCTGTAGCAACACACTTTCGAGCGCGAGCGGTGCAGCCGAGCACGGCGAAAGCACGAGCGAGACTTTTTTGTTGCCGCTCAGATCGGCGATGAGCTGCAGGTGTCTCGCGTCAGCTTTTTGATTCTTGGAAGATCGCGCAGTAGATAGATAGCGCGCACCTCGATGCCCATGCGCGGCTCGCCACCTGCTCCAGAGTATCCCGAGACGTACACGTCGCCATAGTGCCAAGCGCTCTGCAGTTTCTGCGCGAGAACGGCTGGACTCGCATGCGCTCCTCCCGCCTGCATACATGTACTCGTTGGTCTGACAGTAACGAGCTCGCTCAAGACACGCGCGCACCTCTTGAAGCCATTCGGTGACATCATCGACCGACATTTTCCTCTCCCACCAGTCGTCGCTCGCAAGCTGTTCGCGACCTTTCCCCTTGGCGTCTGAATCCGCTTGAGCTGGCGCGGACACTCCGACAACCCACTCGAGCGGCCCCTGCTGCGCGAGCGAGCTCCCCGCCGCCTCTGCTTTCGCCCGTTTCGACGGCGGCTTGCGACGAAGTTGAGCGACGGCGATCAGCGCGCGGTCGCACGCAGCGTCGTGGGGAGGCTCGATGAGCTGGTACAAGCCGTTCAGGGGCTTCAGGTCGGCCTCCTGCATGCTCGGTGGGCGTCGATGGGGCGAGGAGATGCCGAGCAGGATTGGAGGCGACGCTTCACTTCTCGCTTTGCGATCAGTCAAGGGAACGCTCTAGCTGCGTTATAGTGACGCCGATTTCCGATACCTTCCGTCTTACTTTCCCTAGCCCTCTGAAGAGCGGAAAATGCTGCACCGCCGAGAGCCGACTCCGCGGACAGTCCGGTCGCGGGCACACTTGCTGCAGCTCATGATCCGTCCCGCGCCCTTTCGCCTTTGTTGCCTTCCTGCTCCCCTTACCCACGCTTGACGACCTCCGCGGCCGGATCGGTACGGTTATCCGGTCATCGTGCTCGCACTCTAGAGCTGGTGCTCCGACTGCTGCCTCACCCTCGACCGTTCGCTCTCATCTCGGTTCTTCTGCGTCTCGGCGCCCGAAAATGACCCCTCAGGTAGTGCGGTGGCTCTATTGCAGGTAGTAGGAGGCACTGATTCCGCTGGTTCTGCAGGTCTTCAGACGAAATCCTTCCTATGGGAACAATAAGCCACTGCCGCCACTGCCGCCACTGCCGCCACTGCCGCCACTGCCGCCACTGCCGCCTCTGCCGCCAAAGTCGGAGCGACTGGTTCCGCCTACGTCACCCGGCAGTCCGCCTGTACCACTACATGACCAAGAGGTGTTGCAGAAATGGCTCAACTGGGCTGAGCCTAAGGTTCACCAGGTGAGACTCGCGCCGCCCAGTCACCCTACTCATCCCTTTCTCATGTTCTCTCGATCGCAGCCTCGTTCCCAGCCCCGATCACGGCGAGTTCAGCATCACCACTCCTTGAATCCCTATAACCCCCTTCCACGGGCTTCGGAGACATCTGTACCATGGGCAGGCCTGCACAGCTCGCGTGGCAAGACGGGGCGTCACGAGCGGAACGAAGACGGTCCGTTGACCTCAGAGGAGACGGCCGCTATACCAGTGAGCCTGACGAAGTCCAGACGAGCTTATCGATCCCAACTGACTGGACTCTCGGCAGATTGCGCTCGGTTTGCCAGTCAAACGCATCGCTCGTGTGCAGGACTATCCTCCTCTTCACCAGCCTCTCCACGTGTCCGTGGATCAGTTGCGCAAGAACGGCTTTGAGAGGGGAGAGCCAGTGAAGGAGGTCAGGCTGCGATCCATCGATCCCGGTGAAGCGAAGCTCGTCGACATCCCTTCGCGAAAAGCGAGTCGGAAGAATGGCCGGGTCCCGAAACGCCGCTGCGGGCGGTACAGAGCACCCCATCTTTCCACACGCGCACGTTCCGATAGTTATGCATTGGACGACATAACCTCGGCAGACACCTTATCTCGAATAGACACTTTTTTCGCAACGTATTTGCAAGGAGCTGCACATTTCCAACAACCCGGACGCGATTCATCGCTTCTCGAGCTTGATCTCCCGGCTGATTGGAAGTGCAGGCGCTTTGACCGGCGATCCGATCGGTCTCACCGCCCGAATAATCTTGACGACCGTCGCGAGAGCTCTGCAAGAAAGATCTCGGTCAGCCTCAGTCTCGCTGATTTTACATCGAAGAGAGCTTGCACACACCTCAGAAGACGCTCGACGGTCTCGCCGAGTGCTCCGTCAGTGAGCAGCACGAGGGCGCCCTTGGCCGGGTTGTAGAGGATCGAAGGCGGGAGTTCGCTCGGTGGCGGGAGCGGAGATGGCTGGCCCGCTGCGAGTCGCAGGTAAACAAGCAAGATACTCTGCCGATGTTCTCATCATCAGCAACGCCCAGCACAGCCACGCGAAAACCGGAGCGCAGGCTCACCCGCTTCCGGCCATCTTCTTCGACTGCGCATCGCAGCTCTGCCTCGGGTCGCAGAAGCTGCGCGAGATCGGGCACTCGAAGCAGCGCTGAGGAAGGGATGACGAGTCGAGATGCCGTCGCGCCCGAGACGGCTTCCCGGCGGTACGAGATGCGTCGAAGGTGAAGTTGCTGTTCGATCGCGAAAGCCGAAGCGCGACGGCTGCAAGCGGGACGTCGAGATTAGTGCGCGCTTGGACCTCAATCAAGGAGAGAAAGCGTACACGCAAAGCCACCACAAGGTTCGGATGGTCTCGCTCTTGACTTCGTAGCCCAAGTTGGCGCCCTTCCCGCTCGCTTCTCCGCCTCGATGAGCATTCGTACTAGCCTGCCCGCCCGCACCGAGCCAACCGACTTCGAGCACCTCGCTCCAATGTCCGAGCTGATCACTCCTCTCGGCCGTGCTCATTAACGCCGCGCGGATCCCATCCTCGAAGAGCTCGAAAACGAGGAACCACCCGGTGAGCGCAGGTTCGTCCGCCAACAGCGGCACGAACAGGAACGCGGCTCGACCGGCACTGGCGGACGAATTTGGACCGAGCTTGGCGAGCTCGCGAGGCGGGAGTGGAAGACGGCGAACGGGCGCAGAAGCGAGAGGGAGCGAAAGGAGGGAGAGCAACGTATCGAGTTCGTCGAGAATGGTCTGCAGCACTTGCAAGTCAGTAAAGCGGGACCGAAGCTAGTCGTCGTGTGTACTGGCTTACCGAAGCGCGGATCCGAGCGACGACTTCGACGACTCCCTTCATCCACCCATCCGGATCGACCTGACCTGCTCCACCTTGTGCGGCTCCCTTCTGCTGCGAACCTGGCGCACCTTGAGACCCACTCGTGCCCTGAGTCGGCGCGAACCGCTCGCGATCGATCCGCTCGGAAGCGAGACGCAATCGCTGATCCCGCGATGTGGTCGGACTGCCTTCGTCTGCTGCTGCCGCCGCAGCGTCCTCACCTTCAACAGTCGCGACTGCCGATGCTCCATCGGAAAGAGGCTGCGCAGCGACGGCCCGCAGCTCGAAGCGACCCGTGACGGGATCGACGTAAGCGCCGATCGCGTGCGCCCCGACCAGCGGCAAATGCAAATAGGGCACGCGCGTCTCCTTTTCCTCCTGCTCGTTCGAAATGGCGCCTTGCGGACGCGGAGGTACGACTAATCTCGCCTGCTTGGTCGCGTCCGAGGCTCCGACCACGACTCCCGCCAACCGCTCGACCGTTTCGCGCGCATGAACGTCCGTCACGAACCGCAAGATCCGTTCGACGTCCAGGTCCGAGCCGAGCATGCTCGTCAAGTCGACGGACGCTAGCGCAGAAGGTGCCGTAGTTGAGGTTGATGTGAGCGAAGGTAGCCAGGTGACGGAAAGCGAGGATGGAACGGGCTGAGTTGGGGCTGGTCGAGGCGGCATATCGGACGATTCGAACGTGAAAGAGACAGGATCGGTAGCTGCGTCCAACGCAGCTTGTAGTGCCGCAGTCCGAGCTGTACCTCTTCGTCGCGAAAGGCCAGACTTTCCAGAAGGAGCAGCACTCAAAGAGGTCGACGGCGACGAGGCGGTGGCTGAGGTCGGCATTGTCGTCGTGACTGGTCGAAGCGAAAAGACGATGGTGCCTCCTGGTCCGGATCGACGACCAGGGACGTCTTTCGCACCGGCGCCGCCGACGTTCGAAGAAGACGGGTGTGGCGAAGGACCTGGTCGGAGAGGTTTGCCGGGCGCGGTTTGCGGCTGATTCGACGGTGTTGGTCTACATGGAGCATCTCGCGTCAGGCCTCGTGATCTTACTCATACAACACCATCGCGGCCAGTAGAAGCCGCCTCGATCGCGTAGAGGCAAAGACGGGCCCGACTCACTTCCAGTAATGCACCCTCACTTCATACTCGCCCTCGACGTCCGCCCCTTCGTTCGGCTTGTTCTGTGCTGTTACCGCTGACGATGCCGCCGCTACGGAGGCAGACCGCCGTTCGACTTCGAGGCTGCCGGACCAGCTCGTCGCCGCGAGTCGGGCGGCGTTCGAGTGGATCGCTTCGATCTGGTACGAGAGGGCGAGGCGTTCTGTACGTCCCTCAGCGACATCAAGGAGCTCGTGAGCTCAGGGAAACAGTTAATGCTCAGGAGCTCGGCTGCGAAAGGAGCGTACGCAGAAAAGTGTAACCGCGCTCGAGCGGCCGGTCCCTCTTCCTCTTGACTTTGACCCGGTCCCGCTCCTCTTTCCATTCCCGTTCCCGCTCGTCCCACAGCTCCACCTCCGACTTGATTTTCGCCTCTGATGAAGCATCCCCGTTCGGGTACAACAGCGGTACCTCGCCCGGCGCGGGTGGCGGCGCCTGCGGGTCGGGCAACATGGCCAGTTTCGCCGCCGTGTCACTGTCTGCGCCGGCGAGTGCATCTGAGGTGGTACCGTCGGCTCCCGAGGCGGCGACGGGTCGAGGAGGGAGAGGGGCGGGGAAGTAAGGGCGTCGGAGGAGTTCGCGGTTGCACAGGTCGAGGAGGTGGTCTTTGATCGGGCCAAGCGGGACCGCGGACCAAGCTGTGAGAGCGGACGCATGAGTATCATCTAGAGGCTCACGTGCAATGTCGAGCGAGACGGAAGCGCGAGACGCACCTCCGCGAGCGTCTTTGACTTTGAAGAGGAACCGGACGGCGAGGAGGTACCACTCCCTGCCTTCTTCCCCTTGCTCCTCCTCTTTGTTCCCTCCTCCGTAGGTCATATCGGCTTCCCACAATCCTGGTTGCGTAAAAGTGACTCGGCCATCGTGGATCGACCAGGTGGACGGGTCTGCGAGCGGTGGAGGGAGCGGTTCGAGGCGGAGGACGAGGCGCGCGAGGAGGACCTGGTTCAGCTCGGACAGGGTCGCGAGCGCTTCTTGGTCAGACAAGGGAGCTGCCGTTTCGAGTTGGAACGGGTCGGTCAGGCTGGCGGGCAACGAAGGGAAGGTGGGCGGTCCGGCTGAAGCTGTCGAGAGGGTCGCGATCGCCGAGTCGAGGTCATAATTCCTGACGCGGGCCCTCGCGAGCATCTGGTGCGTTTCGTTCAGTCGGTCGACGGCGTGATCGACTGCGAGGTTCTGGATCGCGAGGAACGCGACAATGTTGATCGCCTTGTGGACGCGGTGCGCCTCGGCGGACCACCTCGTCAAGACGAGCAATTTGACGAGTTGCCGCCTCGTGTGGAGGACGTGGTCTACAATCTTGCGCTTCTTGAGTTGGTGGTCTTCGGGCACAGTTCCGGGCAGGGTTTCGATCAAGGTTGCGAGGTCCGAGTAGGCCGACGAGACGACGCGGTCGATCAAGTACGACAGCGGGACCAAATCTTGCAACACGACGGGCAGCTCGCGGTCATCATTGTCGTTGGCGGTCTGCTCGTGATGTCCGTTGGCCTGCTTGTGATGCTGTTGAGAGTCTGTCGTCGGTGCAGGTGCAGGTGCAGGTTCAAGTGGTGCCGACGACGAGGCGACAGTCGACGCAGCATCGAGGGCAGGTGGCCCGTCCATAGCGCGCAAGCTCCCCCTTCTGACTCTCCTGCGCTCTGCAAGGGCGAGTAAGCGGCGACCAGCAAGCGGTGACGAGCAAGAGCCAAAGCCAGACTCTCCTCGACTCTTCTCCTCTTGACCTCTTGCCTTCTCTACCGCCTCTGGTCCAGATTGAACGCCGCCATGTCGGCTTACAGTGTCAACGCCAACTGTCAACGGTGCCGGCAACCGCTGATCCCGCAGTCGTTGCCGGCGTTCCCTCCTCCTCCTTCCGGCGGTGGTACTCGTCATCCGCACCGACACCAGCAGCAGCAAGGACCACTCGCTCCGATCCAAGATTCAATCGCTGCGTTGTCTCCTTCAGCGTACGACTTTCTCTCGCAATCAGACAGGTTCCCTGCCAGCGCTGCTGCTACTTCGAGTTCGAGTGGTGCCGCCCCACCTTCACCGTCTCGCTCGACCGCCCGTGACGCTACACCAACCGCTCTGGCAGACCCGAACGCGACCAGACGGTATCAGCGCGCATACCCTCAGATGTACGGAGTCGCAACTCGCACGCAGGCAGTACAGGGCAGCAGCACGCCAGGCGTCAATCGACTCGTCGTCCCGCGGCCGACCGCGCGCACCGAATACGTGCAGCCGAGGCGACCCCTCGGACCACAGGAATCGTTTGTCGTCTTGACCGACTCGGTCTTGCAGCCGGGCACGTCGGCGCCGGGGTCAGCGGCGCCCTCGAGTGCGACGGCGGGATCGGGTCAGCCGTACGGCCAGACGAACACTTTCCCAGGACCGGATGGCGCGATTACGAGAGCTACGAATCCGGGAGATGCGCGTGACGCTCGCGATGATAATACAGCAGGCGGACTTCATGGAAACGGCGGCAGCGGCGGCTCGCTCGAATCCCACCTCGCGCAACTCTCGGCCCTCTACGCTCTCCTCTCTTCGCCTCCCGCTTCGTCCTCTGCTGCTGCGGTCTCATCCCCAACAGCAAAAACGACCGGCCTCGGCAGCGGCGGCGGCGGAGGGGGCACCGGCCTCCCTCACCCGCTCTGCACCGAATGCACCGAACTCTTGTTCGAACTCATGACGCGCGAACTCGACGCGCTCAAAAAGGAACGAGAGAGGTTGCTCGGGTTCGAGAAGGAGGTCATCAAGAGGAGGGAGGAGGCGACAAAGGCGCTGTTGGGCGACAAGGCGCAGAATGGAGCGGCAGCGGCGGCTGCGAACGGGGTCGAGTTGAAAGAGGCGCTCGAGAGGGATATCGTCAAGGTGCGTTCGTGGGCCGCGTGCTCTGCTTCCGATTCGGCCCATCTCCATAAACCGGGAGTGGCTGATGCTTCCAACCGGCCATCACTCGTACAGCTCAAAAAGGCCGAAGCGCACGCGATCGCCGAGTTGAAGTCGGTCGAGGCGCAGAAGGCCGCGCTCGTCGCCGACAAGGAGGCGCTCGACGCTGAAGAGGCTCAACTCGCCGAAGAGGAAGCCGAGTGCGTCCGTTGCTCTGTTGCGCTCTTCACTCGTGCTCCTTGTTCGCCGCGAAAGACACCCGAGCCGAGCTAATCACCGCCACGGTTGATGCCCCGCATAGGTTCTGGAAGGACCACTGCAAGTACGTCTTGAGGCGGGACGAGATGCAGGACCGCGAGAGCGCGCTGAGGACTCGCCTCGCGAACGGGAAGAAGGAACTCGACAAACTCCAGCGGACCAACGTCTACAGTGAGTGTCCGGTTCGCCAAGTCGCTTCGACCTCCTCGGGGTTACTTCAACCCTCGAGCGGGAAGAGCTGGCCAGTAGAGCGTCCGGCTCACTCTTTGTCGCCTCCTCTTCCGCAGACGACGCCTTCTGTATCGGCCAAGAGGCGGGCTTTGGAACGATCAACGGACTGCGGCTCGGTCGCCTGCCCGGTGTCAATGTGCGTGACGCGGTGGTCGTCTTCCCTCAACTGCGCAGTATCCCTCAACTGCGCAGTATTGTCTAGCTGACGGTCAAGCCTCACTCACGGTTACGCACAGGTCGACTGGCCCGAGATCAACGCCGCATGGGGTCACACGCTCCTTCTTCTCTCGACCATCGCGCACAAGTTCGGCTTTCGGCACTTCCGAGGGTACCGACTCGTGCCTTGCGGGAGCTTCAGTACGATCGAGAAGCTCGAAGAAGGAGCAGAGGAGGCGCTGGGGCTTTCGGGACGGGGAGGGGAAGAGAAAGGAGCGGTCGTCGCCGTTTATGAGCTGTACGTCCGCGCGCTCTCAATACCGTTCGGCGCATCTCAGCGAAGTCAGAGACTAATTTGAGCTGTCTTGCTTTTTCCGTCGGTGTGCGCCGTACAGATACGGCTCGGGCGACTTTGCCGTGACGCGCCTGCTTCAGAACAGGAGGTTCGACATGGCCATGGTCGCGTTCCTCGAATGCCTTCGCCAACTCGTCGAGTTTGTCACGGCGAGGGACCCGAAAGTCCGCGTGCCACATGCGTGAGTCTCTCAGACTTCGAGTGGATTGCGAACCAGAGGGCACGACGTGAAACCCTCTCGCGCGGCGTGCCCTGTGGAATTGTCGGAGTTCGAGACTTACGCAGAGCTTTTGCTACAGTGTCGTCAAAGACCGGATCGGCGATGTCTCGATCAAGCTGCAATTCGGCAGCGACGAAGCGTGGACGCGCGCTCTTCGCCATGTGAGTTCCGACTCTTCGGAGACACGCGCTCTGTGATGCCGTCGGCAGATTGCTCTATGTCGTTCAGGTAGTTTGAGCTCACGCATAACATGACTCTGCAGGTCCTGCTCGACTTGAAGATTCTCCTCAGCCGCGCTTCGCTCTGAAAGCGCTCACACAACTATTTGCTCGCCTTCTGTCTTCGCCTACTTCGCCTAATTCTACACAAACTGTCGTCGTACTATCACCTCCTACTTTGTAATGAGCCCCGTCGGCTTTGAGACCGCTTCCGACTGCATCAGGTTGGTCTTTCGCGCATCAGGTCGGCCTTTCGCGACGCCGGCCAGATCTCGTCTGACGAATCGTCGTCGCGACAAGCCAATCTGCGTCCCGATCTGGAGACGAAGGGCGCTGGTCGCCTTTCTATGGCCATGGCGCTGATGCGCTCCGCTTCGCGGTCGCGCGCGAGCATCGCCATCCCCCGGTTGTCGGAGACACCGTGGCTGCACGCGCCTCTCCCTTTTTCCGCGGACACTCCGTGATCGTCCTTCGCATTCGCGGGCTCGCGACTCGCCCGGCCTTCTCGCTCTTCCTTCGCCGCGAGATTCTGTAACTCGACGTACTCGTCGCGAGCCTGATCCGCCGGTCGGGTCGAAGAATCGAGGCGAGATGAACTCGAACTACTCGGGACAGGGAGGAGCTTCAGGACCTTATCCTATCGCCGTCAAGGTGCGTGTTCTGGCAGTGCAGTCCGCAAAGCTTAGGCGGTGAATGCGTGCCTTTACTGACTGTCCTCCGAGGAACAGATCGCAGATGGATTCTGCTTGTTCGCGGTCGCAGTCATCTTGTCGTGCGTTCCACTTTGCGACACCGGATGCCTGCGGTACTGCCGTTGTGGAACGTGCTCGAGCCTGACCTTTCATACGCTCGCAGCATATCCGTCTCTACGCTACCAGCCGACACCTGGGCGAAAGTGTGGGCAATCGGGTCGGCTATCTTCGCCGACGGCGCGTTCCTGCTCACGATGTGGAGCGTGTTCTCGACAACGGAGAATTGGCTGTCGACGGCGCTGCACGTACGTTCGGTCCTATCCGGTCCTTCTGCCGAGACCGAGGAAACCTGATGCGAAATCCATCGTTTCCAGGCTTGTCTTTTCGGCAATTGCGTTTTCTGGAGCTTGAACTTCGAGACCGCAGCCGAGACATGGTGAGTCTCACTCTTCGATGCCCTCAATTCGGCCGTCCAAAGTCCGAACGCTTGAGACGCGGCAAAAAGGAAAGCTAACGTCGGTCATGCCCCGACAGCTCTACTTCGATCATCTCGTGGGCTTGCAGCGGAGCGATGCGCTATGTGTTCTACGTCGTACGTGCTTCTCGTTTTCTCCGCTCGTGTTCTTCAAGCCGGTCGATCGGAAGAGAGTACCTGTCTAGGACCGAACGACCTGCTGAATTGTGTGCCCTTCTTGTGCAGATCTTGATCGGGTCCGGCTTCCTCCAGTTTCTCTACTGGCACATCGTCTTTGACCCGCATGCCTCGAACGCTGGCTCTGGCCAAATGCCTTGCTGCGGTCCGCGGCGGAACAACGGCGGTGGCAATCAGTACGGTAGCGGAAACCAATACGGAGGCGGAAATGGGGGCGGCGGTCGAGGAGGCGGCTACGGTGGTGACGACTTCAACGAGATGGGTCGGACACGTCGCTCGCGCAGAAATCGACGACTGGCCGACGAGGAGGCAGGCTTGGCCAGCAGCGGAAGCGAAGGAGGTGCGGCACCGGCCCCGAGCTATAAAAGCCTTGGCCGGTCGGGCTCGCGCAGGTCGAGCAAGAGTCGCTCCCATAACCTAAGCGATGACAGTGTCGACGGGCTGTAGACCTTCAATGACGTCGCCCGAGCCTCTCGTGCGGCTAGCGCCCCTAGTCGGCCCCGCGATCCCGTTTTTCCCTCTCTCTCTCTTTCTCCTGCATTCCATTCCTTACATCTTTTCTCGAATCTAGTACAATGTGAGCACATCTAGCACTGCTTATGGACAACGCCTCAACCTGCCCGCTTCCATAGGTCGGACGAGTCTGCGCACACCGCTTCGAACATTCCCCACCTTTCCGCTGCTGGACACCGTCCTCGCGTCGTCCCGACTGGCAACGTCGACGTACGTGGAGATGACACTTTACAGCTCTTGCAAGAGGCCGAGCTGACGATCTGGAGCGCTGGCAGCCCTGTGCCGAGGCCGGCGAGTCGAACCCTTCCGCTCCCGCCGCCAAGTCGAACAAGCCCGTCCACAAGGACCCGGCCGAGCGCGAAGAGGTCGTCATGATCCAGCCTGGAGGCGAATCGAAACCTGCGGGTGACAGCGAGCACCACACAAGCATGCATGTCCCGCACGGTTCGAAGGAGCAAGAGGAGGAAGAGGAGAAGCTCCAGCGAGTCGCGATTTCGCTTCGGGAGTCTCGGATGACCTCGGCTGACGTCTTCTCCAATACGGCCGTGCTAGGTGCATGATGGCGAAGTAAGTGCGAGGCGCTCGAAGGTATGCTTGGACTGTAGGGAGGAACGCTTTGCTTGAGAAGGTCGACTTGTTCGGAGCCAGCTACGAACGGTGCTTACCGTTGCGCTTACCTGAGGCTGTTGTTCAGCGAGAGGTCGGAAGACGCTGCTGCACCGCTTTCCGGTGCGAGCTCGTGCACGCTGCAAACGGTCAAGTGCTTGAACGGCTCCGCGGACATTCCGCTGCTACTACCGGACGCTTGGATTCGGATCTCGCTCTTCCTGCCTGTACTTCCTTTGAAGATCGGACAATGGGCGCAGTCTCGAGTATCGTGAAGGTATGTACGCCTCTCGGTCACGCCGCAACTCTATGGTGATTCTGACAGGACGCTGTCTCCGCAGATCATCGACTTGTTCGCTCTCGTATTGCTGGTCGTTTTCACGGGGGTATGCACACTTCAAAGGCGCGTAAGGGACCTGGCTGAGCGAACTTGCACGGGACAGGTGTATCTATGGCCGTCGATCAGCTCGTTCAAGTTCACGACCGATTTGGCTGTCGTCGCCCCGTGGCTCAGCCTGGTCGGCAGCCTGATCGCGATCGCGTTCACCTTCTTGGTGATGTGCTGTAGCGGCGACAGTACCGAGTGCGGAATTGTGTTGGCGGTGAGCGGCAGCAGCAACGGAAGCGAAACGGCGCGAAAGCTGACGCAAACGGGTTCGCGCAGATCGTCTGTGTCATCGATATTGTCGCTTACTGCGTGTGGGCTTTCAAGGGAAACCCTGGCACGATCTGGTGCGCCCGAGACTGAATCACAGCGCGCGCTCGTTTCGCGCTGACTTGCCATACTTGACAGCGACGGAGCTTCAAAGCTCGCAGATCAAGCGGGCGCAGCTAGCATGGTCAACTGCAGCGCTTCCTGGGTCAAATACGCCATCTATGGGGTCCGTGTTCTCATGTCTGCAGCGATGCGCACACAGCTGACGCGCCAGCAAGACAGCTTCTCGTCATCTCCGGCCTTTTGCAGCTTGCTGTGGCGGCGATGTCATTTAGCTGCTTCGGAGGTGGGGCAGCTGCGAGTGCTGCAAGCTCTCTCGGTAAGCGGGCTGCAGCTGCCCCCGCGGCGACCATGAAGAGTCTCGGCAAACGAGTTCGCAGCCGCAAGAATACGCACAAATGGGAATCGCTCGCCGTCGCGGACGAAGAGAACGACCTCGTCGGAATGGCGGAGTACCCGACGCGAGCGACTCGCAGCCGTAGCGAGCAGGCGGGCTTGTCAGACACGACGCTTAGCGACAGCAGCGACGGGGAGGGTGGCGAATGGCGGGAAAAGAAAGGCGGCGGGCGGTAACCACTTCCCGAGCAGGGATGTGGATGAACGGTAACTGAATCTGACGGAGATTTGCGAAAGAGTCTCTCTTTATCATATGGAGGCGAGAAGCTCGTCCTGCGGAACAATTGGCGAGCGATTGGCCTCGAGCGGTAAATTCAGCCCGGACTCGAGAGACTATGGGAGATTTTCCGCTCGCTCTTGCGCATTGCTGCGCGCATGAAAAAGGACGAAATATTTGACGTGCTTTGCCGGCCCTGCATACTTTGGATATTGCGCCATCTCGACGCGTGCCGAAAAAACTGCGGACCGCTGCCGACGGCTGCTGCCGAGAAAAGTCGACCCTGCCCTTTATCAGACACTCACCTCTCCACTTGCCGTGAGCTAACTGCACGAGCAATGTTGACTCGCTCCAGTGCGCCTTTGCGGTCTATGCTGCGCCGACCAACTCCTACGGTCGGCGTAGTCCGCGGACTCGCTTCCTCCCCACAACCGCATCCGCTTTCGCGGAGGCCGACGCCATCCGGCCCAGCCGCCGTTCGCCCGGGCCCTACACGAGGCTCAAAACCACCGCAGCGCGAACAGAAATGGTCCAACTTGACGCTGATCCTCCTCGCGACGCTGACGGGAAGCGTCACTTATGCTCTCGGCCGGGTCGAAGGATCGGGCAATTCCACAAAGGCAACGACAGCGCAGGCGTACAGCCCGCCGACACAGGAGCGGTTCGACAAGGCACTCGCGGAAATCCAGGCGTGGTTCCCGGCGGACGAGCTGGACCAAAGTCGGGAGACGCTCGTCTCGCACGGTTACAACGAGTGGGGTGAGTCGCGGCGAATTTCTCACCGGCCCTAGCTCGCACGAGGAGGCGTGCTAATACCCATAGATCTACAGCTGCACATGGTCCGACGGGACTGCCGGGAGCTGTGCTGTACCCTCGTTCCACGGAAGACGTTGTCAAGATCGTCAAGACGGCATCGAAGTTCGGCATTCCGATCATCCCCTACTGCGCCGGAACGTCGCTTGAAGGTGCGGACACGCCTCGTATCGCCACAGACCGGGCAGGTCGGCGTCAAGCAGGAGCTGACCTCGGCGCTCTCGCGCGCAGGTCACACGACCGCGATGGGCTACCCCAATAACCCGTCGGAGAAATCGGCACAGGAAAAGCTCGCTCGCGACGGTCATGTCGAAGTCGACGACCTCGTGCCCGGTCTCGCGCTTGTGCTCGACTTTGCCGAGAACATGAACAACATCATCCAGATCAACCGTTCGTTGATCTTTAAGCCGATCTGGGGTCATCTGTGCTGGGACGCTGACTCCCCGCGACGGTGTATAGGCGAAGATCTCGACGCTGTTGTCCAGCCTGGCGTCTCGTACGACGCGCTGAACGCCGAGCTGAAGGAGCGAGGGATTCCTCTGTTCTTCCCCGTCGACCCAGCGCCGGGAGCGCAAATCGGCGGCATGATTGGCACTGGCGCCTCTGGCACGAACGCTGTGCGATACGGTACCATGCGCGATAACGTTTTGAAGTAAGAATTAGGGTGCAACCGGCTCTTGACGTAGACGTCGCTGACGAACGAGGTTCCCCGCCGGACAGCTTGACGGTCGTCCTTCCGAATGGCGAGGTGATCAAGACTCGGCAGCGAGCAAAGTGAGCCATAGCGCTTGGTCGTTTTGGTAGCTCGACTGTGCTGACTTGCGGCGTATCGAACAGGAAATCTTCGGTCGGTCCCGACCTGGGTAGGCTCTTCATCGGCGCCGAGGGAACACTCGGCATCGTCACCGAGGGTGCGTCAGACAGTCTTCTGCCCATTGAGCCCTGCTGCAACTCACTTGCAGACGTGCTGATGTTTGAAGTCACGCGTCCGCACAGCCACCCTCAAGCTCGCTCCGCTTCTCCCCTCAACCGTCGCCGTCTCCTCCTTCCCGACCATCGCCGACGCCGCTGCTGCCGCTCGTGATCTCGTGCAGAACGGCGTCTCGCTCGCATGCATCGAGCTCCTCGACGAGGTGATGGTCTCGGCAACCAATGCGCAGACCAAGCTGGGGAAGGGCAGGCAGTGGCCCGTCCAGCCAAGGTGGGTCGACTCTGCACTGCCTCGCCATGATGTTGCCTCTGTGCGACAGGCTGACGTGTTGAGGTGTCGCCGGACCTGCAGTCTTTTCCTCAAGTTCAGCGGAACGCCAGAGCAGATGAAGCTGGACGTCGCCAGGACCAGTTCGTTTCAGGCTCATCTTTCACCGCATGGCTCCATAGCTGACGCCTCCGAAACTATCACAGAAACTATTACGAAAGCCAATGCGGGATCGGGCTTTACGTTTGCCCGAAACGATCAAGAAGCCGAGGACATTTGGTACTCTCGCAAGGTCAGTGCTCGCATATTCAGGCACCCACACGCTCACGGTCGCCTCGCTATGATGCGCTTACACCTTGTCACTGCCGGCAGATCGCGCTCTGGTCCGCGATCGACTACTTGCCGGGAGCAAAGTGCTGGGTGACGGATGTCTGCGTGCCCTTGTCGCGGTTCCCCGAGCTGATCTCCGAGACCAAGGTGAGCTTGCGCATCGCTGAGCTTCTGATTGTGAAAGTGATTGTTCAAGTATATGCGCTTATCAACTACACGACCGGGTTCGTAGGCGGAAATCGACGCGGCGGGTATTCTCGGACCGATCGTCTCGCATGCCGGTGCGTTTTGGCCCGGATTCAGCCGCTTTACCGTGCATACTCTCTGACGATACCGTCCAATACCTGCAGGTGACGGCAACTTCCAGTGAGTCGGAACTTTCAAACCCGCTTAAGCAAGAACTGCGATCCTGATTAGAACGTTGGCCTCGCGCGCAGCGCCCTTCTGCTGTTCCGAACCGACGAGGAACTCGCAAAGGTGGAAAAGCTCGTCCACAGCATGGTCGAGCGGGCACAGCGGATGGACGGCACCGCGACGGGCGAGCACGGAGTCGGGATCGGCAAGAAGGTACGTAGCTGTTCGCGAGTTCGCCATGCTGCGGGCTAGCCGGCTGCAATTGGCTGACCTCTTCGCACGCATCACGTTACGCACAGCCGTACGTGGAAGACGAGCTCGGCAGCGGAACTGTCGAGCTCCTGCGGCAGCTCAAGCAAACTATCGACCCTCTCAACATTATGGTGCGCCCGGATCTCGCATTTAACCGTGATGCCCGTCAGACTGACGCACAGTCGCGAGCAGAACCCGGGCAAGCTCATTCCAGACAGGAAGCAGTAGAAAAGGGGCTGCGGGAAACGGAAATACTCGATGCAGTCTTTGGCTACGCGAACGGTACAGACTCTGGACAAAGCCAATGCTCGATCTCTCTCTCTCTTACGCTTGCGCGTCTATGCTGGATGTGCCTTGAAAGCAGATTCGTCAAGTTTAGCTCCGATCTGCAGGAACAGCTTGCCACTGCAGCAAGAGAAGGGTTGATGAGGACGCGAGCGTTCGATCGCGTGCTTTCCCCCTGTTTTGACGATGGAATCCGGTGACTTCGCCCGCACGCGATCATCTTCATCAGCGCGACGGCGAAAGACTCATCGGGAGAAGAGGCGCGCCCTGCCCTCGTGACGTTGCCGACTTCGGTCTCTTGGTCCATCTGACGACATATCCGACGCGCTCATCGGCTATAGCGGGCTTCACCTGGAGCCCACCCCAGCCGCTGTATACCTCAAACATCAAAGTGATCGCCGCGCGTCGTCGGCCGACCAGTCGGGTCTTGTTGCAGTCAAACGACGCAATCTCTTGCGCCCCCCTCTTCCATCCCGCCTCGATCCCGCTCTACACACATCCGAATCGAGCTCAGTAATCGGCGCACACTCATCAGAGGGCGTACATGCCCATCCAGCGGACCTCCGATCCCGCACACGCCCACCAGGCGGCGACAACGGCTCGAGAACGCGATTACCCCACCTCGGGCGAACACAGGCCATCGTCGCAGCCACTCGCCCAGAGGCCACCGAGGAGGCACTCAACGCGTCGGGATGTCGGGCAAGATGACGGGGAGGACCACGAGCGGATAGGGCCGTACATCATCAAGGAGGAGATCGGCAGGGGTTCGTTCGCGACCGTCTTCCGCGGCGTCCGATTTGTGAGTCAGCGCGTCGCTGCCAACTTGGATGAGCCTGCTATGTGCTCCTGGGACGTGCCTTCCCCGATGGAGGCCTGCAAGGATGAGTAGAGATGTGGTGTCCCGTAGCTGACTCTTGCTCGCCTCCGCGATCTCCCGCGCAGGACACACACGCTCCAGTCGCGATCAAGTCGGTCGTCCGCAGCAAGCTTACGACCAAGCTGCTTGAAAACCTGGAGAGCGAGATCTCGATCCTGAAGCGGATCGTGCACCACAATATTGTCGAGTTGAGGGATTGCCTCGTGAGTCATCCGCTCCCGATCGCGTGTGCTCATTGCTCGAGCGTCGTTTGTGGCTCACACGAGTGGCCCACGCGGGATAGTTGTGTGATGTGCTGACTTGCCATATGTCTTCTGCAGAAAACCGATTCGCACATTTACCTGATCATGGACTTCTGCTCCGCCGGCGATCTCTCCCTGTATATACGCAAGCGAGGCGACCTCCCCTCTCTCACCGCCTCGAACCAAGGCCTACCAGCTGGAGACGAATCAGTCTCGAGCAGCGCCGAGAAAGTATTGTACCCGCATCCGAAAGAGGGCGGCTTGAACGAGACGATCGTGCGGAGTTTCCTCGGACAGCTTGGTGAGTCGCGAATGATGCTTTGCCCGTCAGCTCACGCTCGGTTCTGACCTGTCGCGTCGTGTATAGTCGATGCGCTGCGCTTCATGCGGTCGCAGAACGTCATTCATCGCGACATCAAGCCGCAGGTCAGTCTTTCCGCTTTCCCCGCTCGGGTCCGGCCGTGTCGGCTGACTTTTAGCACCGAACATAGAACCTGCTGCTACAACCTGCGACGGCGGCGGAACTCGCTGCGGGACACCCGCCTGGCATTCCGGTCCTCAAGGTCGCCGACTTTGGGTTTGCGCGATGGCTGCCGAGCCAGAGCATGGCCGAAACGCTCTGCGGATCTCCGTGAGTCCCGAACGACTCTCAGGCATATGGTAGCGCTGCTGACGACGAGCTCCGCAGGCTGTACATGGCGCCCGAGATCTTGCGGTACGAGAAGTACGACGCCAAGGCCGACCTTTGGTCTGTCGGAGCGGTCCTCTTCGAGACGAGCGTCGGCAAGCCACCGTTCCGAGCGCAGAATCACGTCGATCTCTTGCGCAAGATTGAGCGCGGCGAAGATCGCATTAAGTTTCCGGACGAGAAGCGGCAAGAGGAAGGCGACACTAAGGTGCCGACAAAGGTGGCGGACGATATTAAGGCCCTGATCCGCAAGCTCTTGAAACGGCATCCGGCCGCACGGATGTCGTTCGAGGACTTTTTCCGTGAGGCCGAGACCGTCTCGCGGTCGGGGACAGCGGCGCAGCTGGCGACGTCTTCGCTCGCACGAGCACGACGGGAGGCGTCGAGCGGAGCTGGCGCAGGCTCAAACCCGACTGCTACTACACCTGCAGGCGACGCCTCCTCGAGCGCCACTCACTCGCGGCGGCCGAGTCCGGGCTACCACCCAGCCTTCGTTCCCGTCCCGGCAGTCCCCATACCTCGAGCTCCTCCTCCCGTCACCGCGACTCGAAACTCGCCTTCTCCAGGGGCGCCGTCACCTCCGCAGTCTCCACATGAGCAACCTCCGGCGCACGTCTCTCGCTTTGCTCCTCCGGATGACCCGCCTCCGTTCGCGCGAAGGACGTCGGTAAACCCGTCTGCAGCTTCGCCCCCGCTCGCGTCCGGTCAATCGGGAGCTCGTCGCGCGTCGAGCTACACATCGAGATATGGGACGCTCGGCTACGAGAGCGGCAGAGATGTGCCGGCAATACAGAGGGCTTCATCGGCCGGTCAATCGGCAGTTCCGCCGCAGCCCGCGCCCACGACCTCGACGGCTTCGACTCCGGCGGCAAACGACGCGCCAGCGTCCGCGGTCGATCGTTTCGCCGCTAATGTGCGCGGTACCGATTCGATGATGAACTCGAGCGATTCGGTGCTCGGGACCGACTATGTCGTCGTCGAGAAGCGGACGGTCGAGATCAATGCGCTCGCCGACGAGCTCGCCCAGCTCTCACCTCGCAAGGAAGGCGTCGTCGCTCGACGGCCCTCTCGTGGCTTCTTGAGCCGACCTCTCAGTTCAATCGGCAATACGTCTGCAGGGCAGGATCCATCGCCACCTTCTGGTCCCGCAACGCCTTATCCGCCAGGTCAGGCAGGAGGGCTCGACGCTACTGGAACACCTCCTTTTGCGATTCCGCCTCGACCTCAGCCGTCGCCGCATCACCCTTACTCGATGTCGTCGTCACCCCGACCGCTATCTTACCTCAGCAGTTCCCCTCGGAGCGTCTCGTATCAGGTTGACCGGTTCCCTGGCTCGCCTCTTGCGCTCGTCGGCAGTCCATCGGCCGCGCTAGCGAAAGCGATCAGCAACTTGTCGTCGCTCAAGATCTTTGGCAGCCCGAGCGATGGGATTCTCGTCAGGCGCAACTCGGCTCGAAAGCCCATACCGAGGTCGATGACCGCACCCGTCGCTGTGGATCCGGAAGAAGAGCGTGTCCTCGCAGCGTTGGAGGATACGGCTCAGAAGGCGCTCGTCCTGTTCGAGTTTGCGGACGCCAAGCTGCTCCAGCTTTTACCGCCGACTCCGGCCGCGTCCACTTCGACGACCTCGCTCGGCACGCCTTCTTACTTCTCGCACCTTGCCGCACGCGAACAAGCTCAGGCGCAGACGGCTGCAGCAAGCAATCCGTTCTCCGCGGTCCCGACTTCGCCTTCGATGCGCCGCAACTCGTCGTCGTCCTCCGGGCCGGACCGACCCATGATCCTGGCATCTTCTGCCAAGGCCGATGTCCTTGCAGCTGAAGCGACAGTCTTGTATCTCAAGTCGCTGGCTTTCTTGCAGCGCGGGATCGAGCGGGCTCGCAAGCATTGGTCGAACCGGCCATCCGAGCAGCACGCCGCCAGCGCAGATTTCAATGATGGTGCGTGTCGAGAATGCGGCCCACAGCAACAGCTGTGAGCATGCGGATAGTGAGCTTACGAGGCTTTTTCTTCGACGGGCAGCCGTACAGTGGTTCCGGCAGCGGTTCAACGAGTGCTACGACAAGGCCGACTTTGCCAAGACGCGCTGCCAGGACGAGATCCCCGAGACGACTGCCTACGCCGAAAAGCTCGTGTACGACAGGGCGCTCGAGCTGGTGAGTCGGTTCTCGCACCTTGACCGGCCCGACCGTGTGCTGACAGTTTTCTGCGCATAGTCTCGCGCGGCGGCCGTTAACGAGCTTCGCGGCGAGAATCCGGCGGATTGCGAGACTGCGTACGAGACAGCCCTCTGGTTGCTGTATGCGTTGCTCGACCCGACTATGCACGCGAGTTCGCCCGCCACGGCTGCCGAGGCGGAGGAGGACCGCGCTACCGTTACCCGCTTTGTCCACTCCATCACTGGTCGACTCGCAGCACTTCGCAAGAAGCTCGCACCCGTCAGTGGCGCGACGACGACTGCTGCACCGACTGGCGCCAGCCCAGCGGTTGCAGGATCGCCTGCGACATACCAAGCCGGTTCGCCGCGGACGAGCGTTTCGCCGACCAGTCCATCCACTTGATCCCCGCCTCCGCCATGTACCTCTCGACTTGTACAGAAACTTGTCTCTCCATCGATACCTGCGCCTAGACTATTCCGTTCCATGTTTCCCAAGATCCGCCTTCTTCTTGTCGATTGTCCCTATTTTCGCTTAAACCTCGCGTCTTCACGACTATTCCCCGCTCTGTACCGTTCATCTCGTACTCTCCCGCTGTGCTCTGGTGTGCTCTGGTAGTGCCTTGCAGACTTTTCCACCAATGCCTCATCGCCGCTGCAGAATCGCTTTCCGAAAGCTAGGCCTGCGTCGGAGGGGAAGAGTTGCGTAGATGGTACAACATGCTACTTCTATTCTATATGGGTGTATGCTCATAGCGCGCGCGCGACTTCGACTTCCTCGATCGACTGAACAAGGTCGTCGACTTGCCAGTCGTCAAAGCCATCGAGAGCCAGACCGCATTCGACGCCCTTGGGGACCTCGGTAACATCCTTCTTGACCTGCTTGAGGGTCGACACAGGGCCTGCGAAAAGCGCAGAGTCAGCTCCGCCCTCGCTTTTCCGAAGTCTGCGGGAACCGAAACTCACCAGTGAAGAGCGTCTCGCCTTTGCGAATGACTCGCGCCTTGCGAGCTTTCTGGAAGACGCCGTTGAAGACTTTGCTACCGGCAATCTTGACCGGCTGTTTACGACCTTTGACGGAGATCTCGAAGATCATCTGGACGTTCGCTTCGCCGTGGACACGCGTCTCGATGTTCTTGGGCAGGAGGGCGGCCGTTTCGTTCCGGACGGTCTCGACAAGGCGATAGATGATCGGTGACGTATGTACCGGGACAGGCGTCGGACCCTTGGCGGCATCCTTCATGACCGATCCGGGAGCTTTGACGTTGAACCCGATGATGGTGGCTGTTGAAGCGGAAGCAGGTCAGTCGGCGTGCGCTCGCGGCAATATAGAAAGCACGCACCTCCAGCCGTGCGGGCCATGTCGACATCGGCCTGAGTTACGGGTCCGACCGCGGACGTGAGGATCTTGACCTTGGCCTCCTTGTTGCCGATCCCCTCGAGAGCTCCGACGACGGCCTCGACGGTACCGCTCACGTCCGCCTTGATCAGGAGCAGTAGCTCCTTGACCTGGTCCCCACCGGCCGAGAGCTGCTCGACTGCAAGGTCGCCGGCATGGATGACGGCGTTCCCTCGGAGACCTTTGGCCTTGGCCTTCTCTTCCTCCTCACGACGAACAGCGAGGATCTCTGCGTCGCGCTTCTGCTTCTCGTTGATGATCTCGACCTCGCTCCACATCTTTTCCTGTTCGAGTCGCCGCAACCGGTTCGAGACGGCGCGTTTCGCTTCGTCCTCAGTGGCGGCTTCGAGGACGACGTCGCCTGCAGTCGGAAGATCCTTCCAGCCGGTCACTTCGACCGGCTGACCCGGGTAGGCGGAGGTGACGGCCTTTCCAGTCGGCGGCAGCAGCGTTCGGACTCGTGCCCAAGTGTTACCGGCGACGAGGGATGCGGTTGATCGCAAGCAGCCTCGCAGAACGAGGACGGTCGCGACGTTTCTGCGGAGGTACGCGGTACATGTCAGCCCCCAGCCTTGACGTATCAAGAGGACACGCGACGACTCACCCGCGACCTTTCTCGACTCGCGACTCGATTACTCGGCCCTCCACGCGGCCGTCCCGCTCCGCCGTCAATTCCCTCACTTCCGCCAACGCGGAAATCGTCTCGACCAATTCCGCCAACCCTTGACCCGTCATACTCGACACCTCGACGCAGGGGACGTCGCCGCCGAGCTTTTCGACGGCAATATCGGCCGCGAGCAATTCGTGCTTGACGCGGGTCGTGTCGATCCCGGGCTTGTCGCACTTGGTGAGCGCGACAACAACGCCGACGTCCGGGGCCGATTTGAGAAGCGAGATGACTTCCTCCGTTTGCGGCTTGACGCCGTCGTCGGCCGCAACGACAAGAACGGCGACATCGGTAACGCCAGCTCCGCGAGACCGCATCGCGGTGAACGCCGCGTGACCGGGCGTATCCAGGAACGTGATGGTCGCTTCGCCATCCTTGATCGGTTTCGCAGCAGGAGCAACTTTCCCATCCGCTTTGGCTCGCAGATTGGCGACCATGCTCTCGACGCCGACTTCGAACGCTCCGATATGCTGCGTGATCCCGCCAGCTTCGCCACTCGCGACCGAAGTGGAGCGGAGCGCGTCGAGGAGTGAAGTCTTGCCGTGATCGACGTGGCCAAAGATACCGGTGATGGGTGGACGAGGGGAGACGAGGTCGGGAGGGGAAGGCGGTAGTGGGAACAGGTCGAACCCGGCTTCGTCATCAATTACCGGGTCGAAGCCGAGCTCGAGGGCGAGCAAAGAAGCATCTTCCGACGTCAGGACTGCGCAAGAGCGGCATGATTAGTCGAGACTCAGCCTGATCGGAGACGGAAGACTCACGGCGATCAGGGCGGACGTCCTCGAGTCCAATCCGTTCAGCCGCGCGCTGCACAACGACTGCTTGTCATCGTGGTCAGTCTTGGGTCCTCAAAGAGGCACTTCAGATATGCGTGACACGCACACAGCCGCTCGTGCAGGATGTTGACGAGGTTATCGAGGCGGAGCGTCGACGGCAGTTCGACCTTTTTCAGGACCTGCTTCGCCTTGATCTTTTTCGGCCTCGATGCCGCCTGTTGCCGCTGCCTCGCCGCCAACGCCGCCTGCTCCTGTTCCCTCTTGACCTGCCACGGTTCGAGCATTGCCGGTTCCGACCCGGCAGTATCGCCCGCTTTCGCCTTGTACCTCCGACTCCGTTCGCGGTGGTCGTCCAGTTCGCTCCCGACAAGCGAAGGGTCTAACCCGATCGCGACCGCTGACCGCGCGAACCGGTCCGCGTGCGTCTTTTGCTGAGCGGCGGTCCCGCCCGGTTTCGGTTTCAGAGGGTCGACGCGGCGCAACCGGTCGTGTTCGCGCTTCTGAGCGTAATCGCGTTCGGGTCCGTTCGTCATCCGTGACGAAGGGCCTCGGTCTCCTCGGCCTGATTCGCCAGTGCGCGGGGGACCTGGTCGGCGATTGTTGTTCCCGCTCGGTCGCGGCGGTCCTCTCTGTCCGTTTCCATTGCCGCCCGAGGGACCAGAAGCAGGACTCCGAGACCGGTTCTGCAGACCAGGACGTTGTGGCTGCCGTTGCGGTCGAGGTTGAAGTGGTCGCCATTCGCCGCCGCCGCCGCCGCCGCCGCCGCCTTCTATACTGCTGTTCCGCCTCTCGGACGCGGCCGGCCTGGGTTTTGGCGGAGCGGATCGGAGAAAGTTGGCGCCACTGCTCGAAGAATTGAAAGAATCGGACTGAGAGATTGAGGTAGTCGAGAAGGAAGAAATGGTGGTGGCGACGAGGGAGGAAGAAGAGGGCCCGGCGAATCGACTGAGCGATGTCGCCGATGCACGAGTGAACAGCGCAGCTGCCATGTTGTATCCGATCTGGGTGCTGCGAGAACGTATGCCCGTCAGCGGTAGAGTCTCAGCAGAGGTCCCAGACTGCGCCCAAGATGTCAAAGAAATTCACAGGCGACGTACGATACACCGGCGCTAGATCCTGGCTGCACGAGCTACTCCGTCGGCTGCTGACTGTTCCAGTACGCCTCCAATGTCGTACGATTGAAGTAGACGAGCCGTACAAGCGAGCGGATCCGTCGAACGGGAAAAAAAAAGTTCCGGAGTCGCGCGACAGAGCCGAAAGAGGCGGACCGGCTAGATCTGTGGCTGCGTAACGATGGATGGCGGTCAAAGAGAGCAATGAGCTCCTGTCGGCGGTACAGCCGATCGGAGCAGGTCCGTGGGTCTAGCGAGAACCGCGAATCTGAACCAAAGTTGACATGTTCCTTTGCCCTCTTCTTCTTGCCTGCAAAGCATGGCACGCGCTGCATCGAAACGAGCACTCGCAGCTTCCCAGTCTTCTCAATCACCGTCGCAAGGCTCGCAGGCTCGGCCGGCAAAACGACCGCGCGTCAGAGGACCGTCGAGCAGTTTGCCGACAGCAACCACTTCGGCTTCTAGAGATGATGCAGCTGTAACGCGAGCTCCACTTGCTCGTACTGCGGCAACTGGCGAGCAGTCAGGCCCAGCAAAAGCCGTCGCGACTCGACCACAACTCCCGCCGCCTCGAAAACGAACTCTGCACCCTGGATCCCTCCGCCGCCTCTCGACCGGACACCCAGCACACGCTCTCGATGCAGCAGCTCTCGACTCGTCTGCCCAACCGCGAGAACGAACACGCCCCAAGTCGACCTTGTCGGGGGCGAAAGTCGGCGGCAAGAGCAAAGACTTGAAGGATCGCGTCCAGGCGGAAGAATTATGGATCAGGAGACCGAAACAAACGGGAGCGAGGGTACAGGGAAAACAAGGGTTGGGGTATGCGGGGTACCTCAAGATGGGAGTCGCGGCGTTTGTCCAAAGAGGGTCAGTCCGCTTCAAGCCGCGCGCTCTTCAGCTCTCGTGTTGCCAGGCTCTCGGTCTCTCGGATCCAGGCACGCAATGGCTGCCCAATTGAGCGGAAGCTGACGACTCTGTTTGCAAATTGCGATTGGACATATCCTCGCGCAGCTGTACCACTTTGACGCTGCACGCCCTCGGCGCCGCGATCCCGCTCTGCCTCTCACTCGCGCTCGCGATCCGCGACGCCATCCCTGGCGGCGAACTGACAATCGACTCATCCGGAGACGGCGAGCGAGATGAACCGCCGCTGGTTCGGATGGAGGTCCGGACGGGGAGCAAAGAAGTGCAAGACGAGATCACGCCCGACGACGAGGTGCGTGCGTGCCGGCACTGTGTGTGCCTATCAGCCGCAGCCCCAGAATGGCCCCCCCGCCTCCGTCCCTCGAGCTGATAACCCGTGTGGTCGTCGCGCACAGGACGACGACATTGTGTACCAGACGCGGACGAAATCGACCGTCTCGGTCACGCTATCGCTCTCGGACCCGCTCCGGTCGAGCCTCGGAGCGGCGCCTGCAAAAGATGCAGGACGATTCGGCCGGTCGGGCACGTCAGGGGCCTCGAGCCGGAGAGGAAGGAAACGAGGCGGACTGAACGCGAAAGGAGGGACAAGCGGAGGAGGCAGCAAGGGATGATATTCCACGGTTGCGTGTACCATCGAATCCCGATTCATTATACCGTGTTTCTGCTCGCTGTCTGCTATTCAGAAAGCATCCTGGGCAAACGGAACTCTTGAGACAATTGCTGATCGAGCGATGCGAGGTTTTGGCAAGCGGAGGACGCGTCGTGCGTCTCGCGGCGTCGCATCGACTTGCAGCGAGCTCGAAAGACTTACAAGGTGCAATCGCTAGCACGACGTGAGTCTCGATACGCTCTTCACCCTGAGCTCCTTCGCCTGTACAGTTGGGCACGCGTGAAGGTGCGTCGCAGCGCCGCCGCACTAAATTCGTGGCCAACCGACGAACGCGACTCGCGAGCAGACCCTGTTCTCGCGCACGAACGCCTTCCGGACCCATCTTAGGCGCGAGCATAGCTCTGAATACGCGTCTGCCGTACGCGTTCGAATCGAGCAGAGCCGAGGATCACGGCCCCCGCGTTCTTTCGACTCTTTTGCAGCTGACACGCGTCACGATTTCCCCGTCGCCTCTCCGCTCCTCGCTCGTCTCCCTTCGCTGCCCCTTCCCTTTCTTGCAGCTTAGCCAGACGTACTGAGCTGGGAGCTGTGACTTGTCTTCGCCGCCTCTCGCGACAGCCTCACAGCGACTCTCGATCGGACGCCTTACTCACTCTCGGCACTTGCGTCGGTCGAGAACCCAGCACGACGCCACGACCTGAGCGCGCACGCTCTGCCTCGGACTGCGTTCTGCACCTTGCGAGGCTATGACATCCTCATCGAGCCACGAGGGAGCTTATGCGCCGTCGAGACCGTCGGAACATTACGAGGACGTCGCTCTCGGTGGGAACGCAGCAGCGGGAACCGGCGGCAATGGCGACATGGGCAGCATGTCGTTCGTCAGCGACTCGACGGGTGAACATCATGGGGATCGAGACCGGACTACCGGCGCTGAGCGGGCTCAGCAGCATCCGGCCGCGTCGTACTACCCGCCGGCACAATCCGTCGAGGCGTCCTACCCGCCGTTGCCGTCCTTTTCGCGCCCGTCCGATCCGCACCACATGCCGTCTCGTCCGACTCCAGCCTCTTCCTCTCAACACAACTCCGGACCGGACTCGATCCCGTCGAGCCGGTACCCTCCGGTCCGAGCGACGTTCGCCCGCCTACGAGAACTCCTCGACGCCCAATCGCCCGCCTTGCTCGACTCGCTCTCGCCTCCTCTCCCTTCCAACGATCCGGCACTCGCTTCCCTGAAAGCCGCCATCGCGCCTTATCGCCTCCCGCAACCCGTCATCGATTCGTACCTCCTCGCTCACGACGGTCAGGACGTCCTCGCCCTCGGCGGTTCCGCATCCGGAGGCGCTTCGGGAGGCGCTTCCTTAGGCGGCCTCGGACTCTTCTACGGGTTGTGGTGGTTGCCGCTCGACCGGGTCGAGGAGGAATGGCGGTTCTGGAGGCGGTTGGAGGAAGCAGGAGGGTTGGTCGGTTCAGGAGTCGGTGGCGATCCGTTTGCTGCAAACGCGACCGAGGCGGCGAAACGAGCGCGGCATGCGAGTCGGACGCACCCGTATGTGCCCGAAGATGCGACCGCCTCGCCGTCTCGAGGGAACGGCACCTCGTCCGCTGCGCGCGACGACGAGCAGCGAGGGACCTCGATGCAAGGGATGGCGTCGTTCCCGGACGGATGGGTCCGGAAACGGTACTCTCATCCGGGCTGGTTGCCGCTCTTGACAGACCGGTGCGGCAACTACATTGGCATCGACCTCGACCCGCCGCCCCCTCCTCCTGCTTCCCGAACCAGCTCCTCCGCTGCAGGCCCCAAGACCGCCTACGGTCAACCGGGCCAAGTAATCGCTTTTGGTCGCGAGATCGATGAGAAGGTGGTCCTGTTCCCGGGAGACGGACCGGCCGGATGGGCACGGTTCCTCGCTGCTTTCGTCGACGACCTCGAGAAGGGCGAGTTTGCGCGGTTGGGCGAACGGCCGACTGAGGCTGTTCGGAACGGGTGGGAAGCACGGCAAGGCGCGACGTGGAGTGATGAGGAAGGGACGGCGGCGAATAGCGCGAGGAGACAAGGGAGCGAGGGGAGTGATGAGGGCGACGATGGCGACGGGCTCGGCGACCGAGGCTACTTCGAAACCAATATGTATGGCGACGAGGCTGTCGGTAACAATCCGAGGGCGGCCCAGACGTGGTGAGTGCTCAACGCGCGGGAAGAGGGTGCCTCGACCCAGGAGACTCCTCGGAACTGACCGCGCCTGCTTGCGTGTAGGGTCCTCCGACCCGAGTACCGCCGCCTTTCGGACGAGCTCTCGCTCGAGCGAGGCGTCATTGCCCTGTTGTGCGAGCGCAGCCGGCGGAAATGGCAGTCGCTCGGCGTCGGTTCGCATCATCCCGCCCACCGTCGGACCATCTCGATCCCGATCATGCGCGACGGTCGCATCTTGCCGAGTCCGCGCAAGATGGCGGCAGCAGCAGCGGCGGCCGCGGCGGCCGCGACCAAGAATGGGAAAGCTGCCGAGGGCAGTACAGAAACGGGCGGTGAGCAGGGCGTCTCGCTCGTCTTGTCGCCGCCTTCGCCCAAGTTGGCCGCGACGTCATTGCCGCCACCTTCTCCCGTCGAGTCGTCGTCTTCTCAACCGGGCTCGCCGACGAGCGAGAGACTCCTCCACGGCCCCGGACGATCGCCCATGTCCGCTGGATCGTCCTCGTCGTCCATGACGACCCGAGGAACGCGGAACGGTCGTCCCGCCGCGCGAAGACCTCCTCCACCGCCGCCCGCGCCGCTCGACTTGCCAATGTTCTCGGAGCTCGACTTTTCCGACGCGCTCGGGAACCAGCAACCGAGACCTGTCGTGCCGCCTTCGACTGCCTCTTGGTTGCTTGCCGATCCGCCTGCGGGCCAGCAGCGAAGGAGCAGCACGACGAGCAGCTTGGGAGGGACTGTCGCCGGGAACGCGATGGCGGAAGCGGGCAACATGCTCAGCCGGCTGAGCTTTGGGTCGTCGAGCGCGACTTCGCCTCTGGCGTCGCCGACTCTGCTCCCGCTCGCGCAGAACCAGTCGTCGATCATGGCGCAACAGCAGGCGCAAGCGGCTGCCGCCATGTCGGCTGCTGGTGCGGCCGACAGCAGGACCGCTCTCGTCGGTTCACCTCAAATGGGAGGATCGCCGTCGTCCGACGCGATGCGGTCGCCGGCTCTGTCGGACAGTCACGTCGTCGTCGTCGAACAGCATTAGAGTCTCTCGCAAGACCTTTACAACAGACAATTACTCTCCGCTGCCCCGTCCTCTGCATATCCACGTTCCTTCTTCACGTTTCACGCAGCCTTCTTCCCTCTGACGCTACCTCCGCATGTTTCCACCTGCATTCGCCTCTTACGTCACCCCTTACTGTATTTCCCGCTTCCAATCGCGTATAGGCTCGCAACTGACTTGGCCCATGGACTGATCATGCCGGACGCCCGTGCCGAGAGAGAAGTCTTGCCGGCCGCCGAACCAATCGTGGCGGTGCCGATTGGCCTTGCCGAGAGGTTTTGCGGAAAGCTGCCGAAGGTCCGTCACGTGACCGACTGCGGATTTGCGAAGGCTCGAGTAAGCGGGGCTGATTCCTCATCTCGCGCAACTTCTGACTGCTTCGCGGTGCTGTTGCCTTTCCAGCGTCGGCCCATTCGTCATCTCTGCTCGTCTCCCCCTTGACATCTGCTCGAAACGAACGCAGCCTCTGTTCCTCTCCCGTACACGCCAAAGGATGTCGGCTTCACTCGCGCGAACCTTGTTCAAGCCCGCAGCGGCAGCGTCCGCATCTCGTGCGCCTACGGCTGCCCGCCAGTCCGTCTGCCCCGCCGCCCGCTTCTTCCCCGAAGGTGCAGCTAGTACCGCAAACACCGTCTCGGCGAGGACGCTCAACGCCGTGGCGCATGTCACGGTCGGATCTGCCATTGTTGCTTCGGTCGTGAGTCGCGTGACCCCTTTGTGTCTGTTTTCGGGAAGCCCTGTTGGCGTTCCATATCTTGGCCTGTTATACCTTAAGATATGCAGCGCGCCCTCGACAGCTTGGCTGACTTGTATCGCTCGCCGTAGATCTCCTTCTTGACGCACCCGGATCCGCTGTTTTTCGACCACCCGCCTCGTTCCGCCATCGGATCTCTCCCTATGCGGTACATTGCAGCAGAACCGGCAGCGAGCGCCACTCAGTATAGAGTCGTCGTCAAAGGAGGACGAGCAGCCGAGCCGATACCAACGATCTCGTCAGCCCGTGCCGTCGGAACAGAAGCGCGAACGCTGGTCTCGTCTAAAAATTGGCCCGGCGCGGCGACTCCCTCAGGCGCAGGCCTTTCTTCGCCGGGCCTTCACCTCGCTTCGGCAGCCTCCAACCCCGTGCGCTTGTCCTGGCCCGGTCCTTGATGACGGACCTTCTCGATTCCTTTCCTTCGCTTCGTTATCTTGCCTCCGGTCCTCCTTCCTCACGCATAGCATGTTCTCCGCTCCTTCCTCTTTCCTTGTCGTAATATCACTACTGTCCTGATCCTTCGTAACATTCGTCCGTTCAATCCGAATGCTTAGCGCACGCCTCTGCTGTCGCGAGGAGTCTCGTTCGCTTCCCAAAGTGCGAATTTGGAGGTCACTTCCTACAGCTCTTCCTGTACTTGACGGACACTGTGTACTGCCTTGGTCTTACTGTCGCAACGGCTAGCTTTCGGGAGCTGCGGTACGGATGCTGCCGGAGGTTCCCCCTTCCTTCGCGACGAAAGCTTTTCTCCGAAACCCGGCCGTCTCCTCTCTCGCCATTTGCGGCAGCGCTCACTAGCGCAGCGGAGATACAATACTCGAAGGACTCGGCTTGTGTCCAGCGCGCCGATGATTGCATCCGGATCGGAGCGCCTAGCGCTCGCCTGCTCCCGATTTACGACGACTTCACATCGTCGTTGTCTGTCGACTGCGGCCGGAGGTGCCGAGAGTCGTCACAGCGCCACCAGACGGTTCAAATGCTAGACAGAGGCTGTGTAGGCGCGCTCACCGCGCGGAATGCTGCGACTCGATCACCCTCCCCGCTTTCTCGAGGGCGCCGACGGTACTCCCGAACCGCAACTGCTCTTCTTCAGCTGGCCCAATTGGCGCGTCTGCTGCCTTCTTTCGCTCTTTCTTTCCTACACCACTCTCAATACGAGACCGAAAATGTCTACAGGCGCTTGGTCCGACGCGAATGCGCAAGCTCTCGGCTGCAACTCAACTCTGCAAGCTGCTTTTCAGTCTGCTCTGCAGGTCCCAGTCAACGCCGGAGTCGGTTGGACCGAGATCGAATATGCAGCTGCGTGGTCGTGTCGGTGGTCCGATAATCCGACCATCGCGCGGGAGGCGAACAAGCTGTGGCCGACCATCAATTCCTACGGGGTGCGTCTCTTCTAACCTTGCAGTCCCACTCCTGCCGCTCTTGACTTCTACAGCGACTAATCTTCCTGATGACGGGTGAATTCAGTACTACCCGTCGAACGGCTTTGCGCTCTTTGCGATGTCCGCATTCGGCATTTCGGCGCTATGGCACATCTACCAGCTCATTCGCTCCCGACGCTGGAGCTACCTTGCCGTCTTGACCGGTTCCGCCATCGAGATCACAGGCTGGTACTTTCGCTGGACTGGCTCGTTAGACATTCGAGACGGGTGCGTCCGCGCTGTGCCGTCCTCCGAGGGGGCTGCAAGGCTGATCGAAAAGCTCTTCGTCCAGCTACATCGGACAACTTGCGACACTAACAGTCGGACCAACCTTTTTTGCGGGAGGCGTCTGTAAGTCGCATCGGGCGTAGCAGCTTGAATACTTGCGCGAGAGGCTAACTCAGCCGTCCGAGCAGACGCCCTCTTTTACGCGTTCGCCAACAACCAGGATCGCCGATACATGCCGTTTCTTGGGCCAAAGGCGTGCGTCAGGTGGCTAACGAGCTCTGCACACGAGTGCTGACGGACAATCGCCCCCGACAGGTTCAGCTGGTCGATCTTTGTCCTCGAGTTCATTACTATTTTGGTGCAAGTCGGCGGCGGAGTGCGTCCTGTCTTTAAGCCCTCGTCCAGTACCTGGACTTCCTGACACCCTGGCGCCCAGGTTCTCGCATCAGGAAACGGCGCTCCGGCAGTCTTCAAGGTCGGCATCAAGCTCATGACGATCGGAACCGCGCTCCAACTCGGCACCTCAATCTTGTTCTCGGTCTTCTTCTACTTTTACTACAGGCGCCTCCGGCAAGACTCGGAGTCGTGCTACTCGCTTCGTACGCATGCGGGTCAGATCTTTTGGGGCACTGTCGCGATGGAGGCGATGTTTATCATGCGGTACGTTGTCTCAGCTCTTGGTCACATTGGCCAGCGAGTCTGAGTCTTGAGTCCTCGCTGACATCACACAATCGCCGCAGTGGTAGCTACCGGACAGCGGAACTTTCCGAGGGTTTGTTTGGACCGATTGCGCTCAACCGTAAGTCGCGCACGTGAAAGCCTCGTGTCGGATCTCAGTATAAAGCTTACACCGCGGGTCCGCGCATACAGAGCTCGGCCTCATCATGGGCGACACGATCCCGATGATCTTTGTGACGTACCTACTCAAGTAAGTGTCTGGGCACGCGACCGCGCCGGGCCGCCGTTAGCTAACTCGTACCTGCTTGTAGCGCCGTCCACCCATGGCGGACCGTTCGCCCTGACGAGACGCCGACCCTCGGCGTGTATCGGCAGGGATTCGGACAGCTCGACAGCGGATCGGCGTTCGAGCTGAAGCGGTACGAAAGCGGAGCGTGAGCTTTCCGGACAAGGGAGCGACGCGGAGCGGCAGCGAAGACGAGACGGTGTAGGTCACGACAGATCGCATCGGAAGATGAGCATATAGACATTGCAACGAGGACAGCACCGCTCTCTTCTGCGCAATAGCAATTAGGCACTGCGGGCGTCCCTCCGACGCAGAGCGAAGAAGCGATTTTGCGTCATTCGCCGACTTTCGAGTCAGAGCTCGGACAAGTTCGAGTGCACTAGCTCTGGTGTGTCATAGATGGCTGGAGCACCGGAACATTGCAGCGGACTCGCAGCGAATCTCGAAGGAAGAAAATAGGGAGGTGCAGCTGATTGCGAAAATCTGCCACGCGAGCGAGAAACAGGACAGGAGAGTCTCGGCCCACGCGCTAGCGCAGGCTCGACTCCGGCCCGAAGTCCGATTCGAAAGTCAACGTCGCCGTCTCGGCTGCTCACTCAGGCCTTGTACCTACGCCACCGCTATAGCGTCGCAAGTCGACTGCTCGAACACGTCAAGACGCTCCTCCTAGTGAGAACACGACAAACGGCGGAACTCGGCGAGACTGTTTGAGCCGATCATCGTTTCACTTTGCTCGCTGAATCAAGTTCGACCTCGATCCGGCTTGCACCGTAAGTCCTGCTGCCGCCGCTGCTGCCGTATATACGAGCACAGAGGGCTTTTAGCTGATCTAGTCTAATCCTCTCCTCCTTCCCCTGCCCGCCTGTCTTTGCCTGGCTCATCGTCTGTGGATCGCTCTCCCCCTTTGTCTCATCGCCCGCCGAAACTGGGTCGATCAAAAATCTGCACGCTCCTCTCGCGACCGACCCCGGGCTCTCCCCCTTTTGCGCTCGGCGTCCTCCACCGACTCTACTGGCACGACCGACTCGGCCGGACGCGACGACCGTCTCTGGCCACGTCCCTCTCTCTTCGACTTGCCCGTTCTGGCGTGACGTCTTACCCGCACTTTCCCCCACCGCGACGAGAAGACCCGAGAGCCAGCCTCGCGCACTCGCACCACCCGGACACCACCCGTCCCTCGCTTGTTCCTCACGCTCAACGACTCGACAGTCATCACAAGAGTCTCATAAGGCTCCTCACGACACGACGTTTTCTCTCGATAGACTACCGCAGAGATGGGTTGCGGATCATCAAAACCGGTCGATGCGGCCGGAAAGGCCCGGTCAGACGAGATCGAGGACCAGCTCAGGAAGGACAGGATGGCTATGCGGTGCGTTGCTGTCGAGGCTGCTGTGCGGCGAGCCGAGCGGAGCAGAGGACAGGGCTGACTTTATTCCGCCTCGAAATTCACCCCTCCCGCCGCTCGAACCTCTCTTTTCTCTGTCTCGCTATACCGAACCGGCACTCGTCCGCCTTAACAGTAACGAAATGTGAGTCGTCGAGTCTTGATCTGTGCCCAACCCGCTCGATGAAGGCTCACCGGAATCTTCCCGTCGCGCAGCAAAATGCTCCTGCTCGGAGCCGGCGAGTCGGGCAAATCGACGATCCTCAAGCAGATGAAGCTGATCAACGAGGGCTCGTACACCGACAAGGAGCGGGAAGCGTACAAGGAGATCATCTACTCGAACACGGTTCAGAGCATGCACGTAAGTCGGCACCCGAGTCTCACCCGTTTCTATAGAGGGATACATGCGCCCCGCCGACGCGATGTTGACGCACCTTACTCGCTGCAGGTCATCTTGGACGCGATGGAGATGATGGGACTTGAGCTGGCGAACCCAGAGGGTCACCGGTACCGCGAGGTCATCATGGCGCAACCGCACCAGATCGAAGCCGACGTCCTTCCTGGCGAGGTGACCGAGGCGATCACCGAACTGTGGCGGGACCCGGCGGTCAGGGAGTGCTTCTCGCGGTCGAGGGAGTACCAGCTGAACGACTCGGCGCAATAGTGAGTCTCGGCGGCCTTTCCCCGTCGAAATGCTTCTGCTCCGCGCTTGAGTCGGCGGATGACTGACTGCGCATACATGACCGCGCGACTGCACAGCTACTTTGACTCGATTGCAAGAATAGGCGCGCGCAACTACTTGCCGTCCGATCAGGACGTATTGCGGTCCCGAGTCAAGACGACGGGTATCACCGAGACGACGTTCCTGATCGGCGAACTCAAGTACCGCATGTTCGACGTCGGTGGACAGCGATCAGAGCGGAAAAAGTGGTGCGTCGCAGCTTGACTTGCGCTTCTTGCGGGTCTTTCGGTCGACTGACAGCTCCTCGCCCGCGAAACAGGATTCACTGCTTCGAGAACGTGACGGCGATCTTGTTCCTCGTCGCCATCTCGGAGTACGACCAGATGCTGTACGAGGACGAGTCGATCAACCGGATGCAGGAGGCGCTCGTCTTGTTCGACTCGATTTGCAACTCGCGGTGGTTCGTCCGGACGTCGATCATCCTCTTCCTCAACAAGGTCAGCCCGGTCCCGATGCATTGCCTAGTTTGCGCCTGGAAGCTGACTGTGCAAGGCACGCGCAGATCGACTTGTTCCGGGAGAAGCTGCCGCGGTCGCCGATTGCCGACTACTTCCCCGACTACACCGGCGGATCCGACCTCCAAGCGGCGTGCGACTACTTCTCGAGCCGGTTTGTCAGCTTGAACCAGTCGAACGCGAAGCAGATCTACGTCCACTTTACGTGCGCGACCGAAACGACCCAGATCCGGTTTGTCCTGTCGGCGGTCAACGACATCATCATCCAGCTCAACCTTCGGTGAGTCGTGCACCGCGCCGTGTCGACCGAGTCGTATCGTCCCGTCTGACTGATCTGGATCGCGCTGCAGGGATTGCGGTCTCTTGTGATCCTGCTGTCGGCCATGTCTCCGTCGGATCAGGCCGTCGACACCTGTACCCTGTACGAACACCGCTGCCCTCCCTTCCGCTCGTCTTTTTCATATCGCAAGCCCCTATCACCTATTTAGTCGTCCGTCTTGGCACCGTCTTTTTTTCCCGTTCACTAGAAGACTGGTGGCCTCATCTAGGTTTTGCGGCATTTTCCCTCTCCGTAATCGATACCCTCCGAGGAAACTTCGTACATGATTCTTTTGCCTTGCTCCCGGCAGAGCAGGGAGACAGAGAGCTGTTACAACAACAGGATGAAGCTACTAAACCTCGACTGTATCACGAGAGGAGGGCAACAATGTCGTCGTGTTCGGCGAGGCGGGCTAGGTCGAGAGCGGTGTTGCCGTCGTCATCCTGCGAAGAACGCCACGGTCAGTCTCGGTCACTGGAATGTACCTTGAGATCGAGCACTGCTCACCTTGACTGCGCGATCTGCTCCAGCTTTGAGGAGCACCTTGACGGCTTCGGTTTGTCCTGCGGGTATGCAGTGTCTCAGAGAAAGCGCTCATAGACGCAAGGCGAACGCAGAGACGCACCGCGGTCGGTAGCTAGATGTAAAGGAGTGTAGCCGTAGCTGTCGCGGGCGTTCAGGGCGGCCGTCTTGTCGCTCACATTCGCGAGGAACGACTCAAGAGCGTTGGCGTCTCCTTCAAGGGCAAGTTCGTGTATTCTCGAGGGCGGACTGCGGAACCGGACGGCGGTCAGTGACTGTGAGAGTGCTTCGAACCTGAAGAGATGGGCACGCACGCTTCGTCGACGAAGTCGTCGGCCATCATGCTGACGCCGACCATCTGTTCCTTCTTTGGTTGCGGTTTCCGCTGTGCATTCCCGGCGGAACTCGCCTCCATTCGCTCTTCTCGCTCCGCCGAGACGCCTTCGTGGAAATGAAAGCGTTCCCGAGCGAGCTGGACATATGCGGCCTGCGCCGCCTGAGCGTCCATCCCTTCCTCGGAGCCTAACCGGTCCCAAGCGTCCCATTTCGCCCGGCCCGTGAAATCGAGCATGCCCGGTCTTGAGCCCTTTGCGGGACGTTGCGAGACGGTCGCGACCTTGTAGAGAGCATAGAGCTACCTTGCGAGGAAAAGCTCAGTGGACGGCTGCAATGAGTATGGAAGAGGAGAGGGACTGTACGCGGAGCTTTGTCTGATTATCCGTTTGTACATCCGAAGATCCCACATGAGCTACTGCTCGCTCGAACGGCGTTGTCATTCTGATATGACGAGGGTGTACAGAGCGGAGGAAGCAAAGCGAGCGAGGGTGCGTCAAATTCGAGGAGACGCTCTTCCTTCCTCCTCTACGAGCTAGATAGACTCGAACTCTGATACTGAGCTCACTTGTAGCTCGTGAGGTGCCTGAACGGGTATCAGAGTACTCGGATCGGACTGCGCTGGCTCGCTACAGCTCGTCGACCATGTCCGCCCCACCTCCTCCCCGACGAACGCGTTCGCACCCGTCTGTCGCACCAGACTATACAGTCGGTAGCTCTCGCTCGACAGCAGCTTCTCTCTCGAGCGAGTCCATCGGACCCGACCCGCTCGACGCCCAGCATGGTCGGTATTTCCTCGACTCGTTCGGTCGCAGGATCCTCTTGCACGGCTGCAACGTCAGCGGCATCAACAAGTTGCCGACGAAACCGAGCGGGTTGACGCATCTCGATATGGGGGAGGCGTGGTACGACGGGGAGAACGTCTCGTTCGTCGGGCGACCGTGGCCGCTTGCGGAATCGTGCGTATCTCGCTCCCGCTCCTCTTTCTTCCCGCTATTGGGAGGGAACTGACCAGCGGGACTTCTTTCCGGACAGTCACGAGCATCTGTCACGGTTAAGAAACTGGGGCCTGACTTTCATCCGGCTCGTCGTACCGTGGGAGGCGCTCGAACACGCGGGCCCCGGCCAGTACGACGACGAATACATCTCGTACCTGCACGACCTCCTGTCCCTCTTCCCGCAATACGGCCTTAAATGCTATGTCGACGCACACCAAGACGTCTGGTCTCGTCATGCAGGAGGTTCCGGCGCTCCGACCTGGACTATGACGCTCGTCGGGCTCGACATCCGAAATTTGAAACCGACCGGAGCGGCGCACGCGCACAACTTGCACCTCGAGGCGGACGACCCGCCGCCGAAAGTGTGGCCGAGCGGGATGACCAAACTTGCAGCAGCGACGATGGCGACCGTGTTTTGGGGCGGCGACGTGTTTGCGCCGAAGCGAAAAGTCCGACGAAGGCTGCACCGAGGCGAATGGGGCCAGGCGGGACGAGACGACGAGGAGGTTGGCTTGCAAGAGTTTCTACAGGAGAGTATGTGTGGAGCGTTTGGAGCGCTGGCGGACCGGCTGCGTGACCTGGAAGCGGTCGTCGGATTCGAGGTGCGCTCACGACATCTCGCTTGCCTTGTGACTCGCTGAAATGGCGGCGAGGCACACCGCATTGACGTTAACGAGATCCCACTGGCGCACAGGTCATGAACGAGCCGCATCGAGGCTACATCGAGCTGCTCTCGCCGTACAGCTGGGATTTCAATACCGACCTCGCGATCGGCTACTTCCCGTCCGCAGTCCAGTCGTGAGCTGACTTACTGATACCTTCAGATCAGGCTCCGCTGATATCGCATGCAACAGGTGGGCCCTCGGAACCGGCCATCCCGTCTTAATTCCGCATTACATCCCTTCCTTCCCCGTCACCGCTGTTTCGCACCATGTCCTCCTCCGACCTCCTCGGCGACGGACAGCATGGCTCGACCCGTCTTCGCCTAGCTTCCAGAGACTCCCTGCGAGCACCGCCGGATGCCTGTGGGCGGAACACGGCGTCTGGGAATGGGTTCCCGATCGAGGAGAGGTCGGAGAAGGCGTCGTCCTGAAGATGGAGTACTTCAAACGGTTTCCGGCGGACTTCGTCATTGAGGGATGCGTCAGTGTCGAAGGTGGAAAATCGGGAAAGAAGGGGAAGCGGAATCAGGGAGAAGAGGTCGATTGGCACAGGTGCGCTGCGCTGTCGATTCCTTCTGGAGGCCGACTTGCCGTCTCTACAACAAGGCTCCTGATACACACCTTTGCTTCCCTTTCTGTAGGGACTTCTATTACCCCTTTGTGCGGAAGTTCTCGGAGCGGATCCGTCGTGCCCCAAACCCGTCGAGCTGGCTCACACTCGTCGAACCGATCCCGAACGAGTTCTGCCCCAGTTACGCGCCGGAACAGCGGCCAAAGGGCTTCATTTTTTCGCCGCATTGGTACGACTTGCAGGCGCTGTTCGAGAAACGGCTCGGATTCATGACGGCGAACGTGCAAGGCTTGTCGAGGGTGAGCTTGCGCGGCTCATTCGGCTGTGACTCAGCTGCGGCACTGACAGCGTATTCCTCACAGGGCATGTTCCTCCTGAAAGGCTTGGTGCGTAGAGCTCGGTGCGAAGGCGGTGAGCGTGAATCTGATTGCTTCTTTTGCTCCTCGCGACTGCAGTACTTCGGTCGAAAAGGCCTTAAGCGCAAGTGAGGAGTCTTTCGAAGCCTCTGCAGAGGGTGAGGCACTGGCTGACTCAGTCTGTCCGCAGCTATGCCGTCCAGATCTTGAATATCTTGCGGCACGGCTATCGACAGATCGGCGAAGCGCCGATCGTCCTCGGCGAGACGGGCTGTCCGTTCGACCTGAACGACAAGAAGGCGTTCGCGACGAGGGACTTTCGCTGGCAGGAGCGAATGCTCGACGGCATCTGTTCTGCGATTGGCGACGCCGGATTGAGCAATTTCAAGTAAGACTATTTCCCGACCATCTGACCAACCGAGAGCAAGCTGATAGAGATCTGCCACACAGCCTCTGGACCTACAATCCGATCAACAACGATACTTGGGGCGACAGCTGGAACGGCGAGAATTTTAGCTGGTTCTCGCTTTCCGATAGGTCGCCAGAGGCGCTCGCGGCGGTCCGAGACGAGCCGGAATGGCGGCAGCTCAACGCTGGCGCTCGCGTGCTCGACGCCGTGGAGGTGAGTGTGCTCTTCCCTCCGTCTGCTTGAGTGATTGTTTGATCTGGAGCCGCTCCGCGACAGCGCCCTTACGCCTGCAAAACGGCCGGCATCCCGCTTCGGTGCACGTACGACCTACACACGCGCCGCTTCTCGTACGACTACATCAACCCGATACCTTCCGACCATGTCCTGGCCGATGCCGCTTTGCAGTCTCTGCCGAACCAAGCGGAACCGGACAAACCGCCCATCGTCGGCGTGCCGTGCGAGGCGCGCGAGACCGAGATCTACTTGCCTCGGCGGCGGTATGGTCAGGCCGCGCGGGACGGCTCACTGCGCATTCAGCTTCGAGATGGCGACGGCGAGTGGAAATACGACGAGGAGGTGAGTCGCGGCGTCTTTCGAGACGGTGCGGAAAGAGATGCTAATGAGGCTCTTTGCTATTCTGCAGCGCCAGACTCTCTATATCTTGCACACGAATACCGCTCCCGGCTACATCCACTCGGTCAGAGTGAGCGTGTCCGGCCCGGCGGATCGCCCGTCTCTCCGCGCATGGTACGAGCCGCCCTCTTGGCTCCTCGACATCGATCCGGTCTGGATCAACCTCTTCCTCATTGTTTCGGTCGGCGGCTACATGGGGGTGTGGCTACTCTCGCGGGCGATGCAGGGCTGGTCGGGAGGTAGCCAGGGAGCATACGTCGAGACCGGACTGCTTGCTGGCGAGCTGTAGTCGGCGCAACAATCCTGTCAAACCGCTATTACCCTTCGGATACCACTCGTATGCCCTTCTCTACGGTCACAGGAATCCGTATGACAGGTCGATCGATAACGGACAAGGCACGGAATGTCCACGGCGACGGATTGTCCTCGGACCTTCTAGCTCCCAAGCGCTCGAGCCCGAGCTCTCGCGAGATCTGGAGCATGATCTCGTTTTCATTGCTGGTCAACTTTCGTCTTCTGCCGCACAGCAATCTTGCGAGCTAAGAGACTGTGACCATGTCTGGTCGAGGACCCTCCAGCCACGGTCATGGCGGACCTGCGTCTGGCCGTCCTCGTCAATTGGAGAACCTCTCGCTCGCTCAGATCATCGCCGCTCTTCTGGGCTCGAACGACCTAGGTCGTACTCAGACGAGGTTCGGTATAGTGCAGCGCGAGAGTGACCAAACATGGGCCTTCCGTTCGACGTCGTCGTTGGCTGCTGCGCTAAATCGAGCCACCCACGACGAACTTCGAAATGCCGACTGGGCTGTCCGCCCGCGCGCTGGTGGCGACCACACCAATTTCTGGGAATGGCTCTACACGCGAATCCGTCAAGCGCGAATCCGCCTGACTGAAGCCGGTGGCGATCAACCGGTGAGTCGTCAAATCGCCGCTCGGAGGCAATATTGACGCGGGTCATGAGCAGTTGGCCGGCGGGAACGATAATCACGAGCAATTTGGCAGGCGGAACCGTTCCCTGGGCGTCTACCGTCAGGAAGGCAACTATCGCCGCAGCAGGATTTACTCCAACCTCGCCGTCTGAGGATGCCTCTCTCCTTCATCCGAGTCGACTGCGCGGGTCTGGAAAAGTCGGCCAGACAGCGTGATCGAGGCAACAGCAAGGTAGTCTAGCAGGTTGTCCGAAGCGTATGCAGCAAAGCATGATTGATGAGGTGGCGTTTCTCGAGAGGGGAAGTGGCGACTGGGACAGGCGCAAAGTGGACTGGCGGCCTGGTGGCACTGCGGTCGGGCGCAGATTCAAGAACTGGAGCAAAGCTCGTCCGGTACCGAGATGAAGCAGCTTCCGCCGTGTCCATGGCGGCAAGTGCCTGAAGAACGAGTCTCTGGCGGAAGACTCCCTCGAGGCGTATGTAGCAGCCACAGTAAGAGCATTGGTGGGGTCTCGCACCACGCTATGCCCGAGTCGTTCCGGCGCTTGCTGGCTGACGCGTACGCATTTATGTGGAAGAGGGCAAAGTCCGCTTTGGGCGTTGATGGGCGAAGAAACAGGCGTTCCGCCAGGATTCGCTCCAACAACTTCTTCCTCCCAACCTACTACAGCCATGCCTCGTGTCTCGAACCGTGTCTGGGGCGCAGGCCTCTCTGCCGTTGTCGCTTCGTTGTTTGCGATCTCGTTCCTGTCGATGCAAGGCGCCGCCGCGTCGTCCAGCCCGCCCGTCGCAGCCGCCGCAGCCGCAGCCGAGCCAACAGAGCTCAAGATTGGTGAGTCACAAGGCTGCTTTCTGGAGTGCGGTCCAGCCCCTGGACTGTGGCTGACGAATTCCGTATGTCCGCTCATCGCTTGGCTCGCCCTGCTTGCGCCCCACTTTTGCTCGTCTCTACGACGCCACGCAGACGTGACGCACAAGCCGTCGCCTTGCAACTTCCTCAGCAAGAAGGGCGACAAGCTTTCGATGCACTATGACGTACGTCGGTACGCGGCGAGCGTGATCGGGCTCCAGGATCCGAATGCTGAACGGCGAGTGTCTTGCAGGGCCGCCTGTCGACCGGCAAGGAGTTTGACTCGTCCCGCAAGCGCGGCCAGCCGTTCAAGTTCAACAGTGAGTTCTGCAAGCCGGACACCCGAGAGGCGTCCTCCCTGTCGTCTCAAACTCCGGAGAACGAACTGACTTTGTTGCTACCTGCCTGCAGTCGGTCGTGGTCAGGTCATCAAGGGATGGGAGCAGGGTTTGCTCGACATGTGCCCTGGCGAGAAGCGGACCCTTACGATCCCGGCGAGCCTCGGATACGGTTCGCGCGGTGCCGGTGGCGTCATCCCGGGAGGTGAGCCTCCTGCACTTCTCCGATGCGGCGCATCGAAGTGACTGTCGAACGACACGTGCTGACGCCTTGAACTTCTCTCAGGCGCCACTCTGGTGTTTGACGTCGAGCTGCTCGACATTGAGAACCGCAAGCCGACCAAGGACGAGTTGTAGAAAACGAAGACTGACTGCCTATTCATCGTCGAGCTTCCGTGGATTGGAGTCGTTGCCCACGCCGTGGCCACCAGACTCGTATCGAGCTGTGCAGAGCACTGCTAAAAGTAAGAACCCGAGCATCATACCTTACGAATCTCGTCTCGTTACGCTTCGGCCGAGAAACTCTTGCTGCAAAGTGTCGAAGGCTTTCCTAGACGCCTTTCTCTGCTGACTCCGCGCCTCGTCTTTGCCCGCGTGCGATGTCTTTCAGCCCACGTGCTCGACCTCACACGGTCAATCTGGCGTTCAGCGACCCCGACTTGACGGATTCGTACCGCGACGACCGTTCGTTCAACACGGCGTCGTCGCCTCGTCATAGGCACCCGCTCGGCGACTCGCCGTACTCTACAAGACACGCACACGAATCGATCGAGACGCAGACGACGACGAGCACGGGTCGGTATGGATCGAGTCGGGGCTCGCAGGTCGGAGAATACGACGGCGACCAGGTTGACAGTTCAGAGCGGATCAAGTCGAACCTCGATAAACTGCTCGACCTGCTCGACCAAGACGATCACGAGGCTCAGCAGAGCAAGGAGGAGCTAGCGGCGACGTCATGGGAGAGGAGCGGTCGGTCCTACATGTCGACTCCACCGCCGCTGCCGCCTCCGGCTGCTTCGACTTCTGCGCAACCGCACTACGCTCCATCGTCTGCGCCTCCTACAGTCACGTCTTCGCGCCGTAACCTTGACCGACAAGCAGACTACTCTACTCGAAAGGGCGTCGAAACACCCTTCTCCGACACGACTCGCGCGACTCCGACGGCCGGCGCAGGCTATTCCACTGGACGACCACCTCTTTCCGCCAGAGGGAGCAGCGCCCTCGAGCTCTTGCAGCGAGCAAATGGGTTCAGCAGCCCTCATGCAGGACCGCGGATCCCGGTGTCGCCGAGTCCGAGACCGGGCAGCGTGGCCGCGATGAGACGGAACGACGGCGAGACGAGTCGGACTGGACCTAGCAGCGGTGCTGCTGCTGCTGCTGCTCCTGCTGGCGCCGATGAGAGCTCGACGGCGGGATTGATGTCGGGCTTGTCGCGGATGGCGGTCAATGGGGACGCGAGCTCGATGGATGCCGCTCGACACGAAGAGGCGGATCGCCGGTCGAACGCCTCGTTGGATTCGATCGCCCGGGTAGCAGAAGCCGTGAGCATCCTGTCGCTTCGTTAAGTGTCTACGAGCGCCACAAACTGACTACATCGAGGTCGACAGGCACTACAAGAATTCGATGACATCGTCTCTGACACGACGCACCCCGACGGCCGACGTCCTGCGTCACGGTTGAGATCAGCCTCGACGCCACCCCATTCTGCAGCCACCACTCGGATCTATGCAGCGACTGAGCCGACAATGACACAGTCTCATGCGACCGTCCTCCCTGCCGGATCCGTCAATGAGCAGGTGCGCCGCGCGTCCGCCGAGTGCCGTTCCCTCGTGACGCGCGCTCCCGAAAGACCTGACCCTGAATACCTTCCATCGCGAACGCAGCTCGTCGAGGAGCTGCACGAAGCACAGGACTATATCGCTTACCTACAAGAAGAGCTGCGAGCGATCAGCGAAGTCGTCGTCCAACTGCGGGAACAGCCGAGCGTCGACTCGCGAACCGCGACCGCGGCCGGTCGTGGTACTTCACCTCGGCGGAAACCGCCTGCGACGTCTCAAGACTGGATCGCGACGGCGCAAAGCAGCACCGAGTCGGCTTTCCAAGTCATGCAGGTAAGTCGCTCGCTCCCGACAATACGGCGTCGAACCGCGCTGTGAGCCTCCCTAACTGGACCCTGCTTTCGACGCGCAGCACACGTTCGCTATGCTCCCTTCCTTGACTGATCACTCGGCCCCGATCGACTCTGTCGCGCGCGCGCTCGCGTTTGTCCGCCGGATGGACGACATCGTTCGACCTCGTGGCCTGGATCGGAGACGAGACGAAGACGTCTTTGCGCCCGAAAATCTGAACACAATGGCGGATACCGTGCAAAGGTGGGCGAGTCAGCCGGCGTAGCATCTTTGCGGAACGGCATGACCCGAACATGGTTCCTCGTGTCGATCGGAACGAGCGAGCGTTCAAACTGGAAACCTCTATTGCAAGACATGCTCTGGTATATATACGGGGACATGACGGAGCCGAGACCGGGCGCGCCAAGGATACAAATCAGTACGCCTCGGTGTCGGTTCTGAGTAGCGCTTCCTGTTCCTCGTCGGCAAAGATTTTGGCCTTGCGGGCCTGCTCGAGCCGGCGCTCTTTCGAGTAGTACGCGAACTGGCCGAGGACGAGAAAGTCGAGCGCGATGGTGCCCGCCGACCCGACGAGCCAAGGCGCGTTGATCATGACGTGCTGGGTGCTCGTGCTGGTGAGGAGGATCGACTGCGAACGTATCGCGAAAGTCAGAGACGGTCTCTTCACGAAAAGAGAACACTGTGACGAGCCGACTCACGGCGACGTAGGTCGCGTTGCCACAGACGGCGAAGGCAAACATGAGCAGCGAGAGGCCGGCGCATTTCGTCTTGCGGTTCAGGTTGAGTTGCGGCAACCGCGAGCCGAGGTACAGGAACGCCGAGATCCACCCGACGACCTGGGCCGACGTGTCCCACACCTCTTCGGTCCGGCCTTGCTTGGCGCCCTTCTTGCCGGCGGCGTAGGCGATCAAGCCGACAATGAGGATCAGGATGAACCCGCCCGCGTACGAGATGACGTCCTTGGTCCGCTGGAGGGCGGGCGACAACGGTTCGTCCGAAGGTCCGGCAGCCGAGAAGGCGGACAAGAGCGGCGTCTGCTCTGATTGGGAGGTCGTGCACGGGAATGCAGGCTCGACGGGCGCGAGTCCGTCTGACGAAGATGAGGCGGCCGCCGCCGCTGATCCGGGAGCGTACAGCTCGGGGTGGACTCGGCGTTTCCGACGGTAGTAGAACACTTGAAAGAGGAGGATGCAGTCGCAGATGGTGTAGTAGAGCGCGACGAGGATGACGGTCGGGATCAGCCCTTGCCAGAGCGAGCCGAGCAAGTTGGTAATGTCGCCAGTCAACCACTGCAGAGACCGGCGTGCGCTAGTCAGAACAAGATACGCGTATAGTCAAAGCACCCGTCGAGACTCACGATAAAGAGGAAGAGGAGCGACAGGCTCTCGCCGGATTGCTCTTTGTAGCAGAGGACAATCTGATCAAGGGATCTGGTGAGTTTGGGTATTGTTGGGCGTCAGAAAGGCAGGGCCCTTGTAGAGAGAAAGGTAGAAATACGGGATCAGTGTACACGAGGATCCATGCGGCGAGACTGCTCCAACCGAACGCGAGCGCGAGTCGAGGGTGGCCATCTGCGTCATAACCGCAATCACATAGAGCGCATTCCGATCAGCATATGCGAAGATTAACTAGCGATGTGGGCCACCGGGATGCTCACCGTAAATCTTGACCGGCTCGTCGTGCCAGCCTGGAGGTGCAGGCGGCGGCAAGTGTCCAGTCGGCTGAGCGGCGCAGACACCCGCCGCCAACGCCAACACGACCGCCGAGACCAGCAGGCGCGGTCGTAAGGATGCTATTGATGCCATCGTGGGGAGCTATCCAGTCTCTGAGCTAAGTCTGATAGCCTGTGTAGCAGAGAGTGGCCAATGCGGAAAACTTGAGGGCGAGTCAACCTGGCGTCGAATTGGGCCGGCGTGCTTTCCCCCCGCCTTTGCTGCGGCTCCTCGCTCCGATCACTCCCTCATACGGAAACGGCGGAGTCTGAAGTGGTCGATAAGACCGCTAATGCTTGCGCCAACATCCATGCAGACGATCCTCCAAAGAGAGCTCTACTCGAAAAAGGACCGGATCTTGGCCTCGAGCCCGTCAGCGTCGAGGCGGACATACTTGGTCGAGTCTGTCGAAGTCCGACCATTCTGTCAGTAGCTACTCGCCTCGACAACGTCTTACAAGAGAGATTGCGCGCCGGGCCCGACTCACAATTGTCCTTGCGGTGCCGCGAGACAAACTTTGCGTACGTCGGGACGACCATCCGTTCGACTTCGCTCCGGAGCCGTTCGCGCAACTCGACGTCGTTCTCGTCGATCCTCGCCTGCGCATGGAGCTGTTCGACCTCTTCGAGCGCCTCGTGGAACCGGACGAACCGGTCCTTGGTCTCGCGCCGTTCGGTCCCGCCCGTCCCTTTCACCGCCCCGATCCCAGCCTTGATCGCGCCCGCCGCGCCCGTCTGTTCCGCAAACCCGGCATCGAGCAATGCAGCGACGAGTGGAGACCACACGTCGAGGTACGCGGCTTTCGCGGACCGCATCCGCTTGTTGAGGGTGTCTTCGAGGCCTTCGCCGAGCACGTCGACGACGGACGAGGCGAGGATCGATTGCCGGAGGTACGACAGGTTATTGAGAAGAAAGATGGCCGAGATGCCGGACCGTCCGCGCAAGTTTCGCGCTCGCGCCTCGAGCGCGTTCGTCAAGGTCGAAAAGACGTCGTCTGCCTCGCCAGAAACGTCAGCTCTCCGCTACTGTCGAGGCCGCCCGTCAAAGACTCACCGAGATAGACCGGTAGCAGCACAGCGTCCTCGGTCGTGTTCGTGACAATCTTGCGCGCCGGCGCTCCCCAGTTCCCGTTTCCGAGCACGGCGAGGAACGATTCGGCCAGCGGCGGGTTGTCGGCAAGCTGCCGCATAAAGCTGACGACCTGCGATCGCGAAGCATGGTCAGCGGGAGTTTTATGTTCTAGACGTGACGAGGGGCCGAGACGCACGTTGATCGTAACGGCGTGCAGACCGGAAAAGAGTGCATCGGCGCCGACGAGTCCTCGATTCCCCCAAGCCTGCGCATCCGACTCCAGCTGTCAGCTCTTCTTACTAGCCCCAGAGTTGAATCAGTGGCGCGCGATATACGCACTTTGGTGTCCTCGAGGACGGCCGGCAAACTCGTCAAGCACGTCCCCCTGAACGCATGGCTCAACTCGCCGACCTCGTTCTCCTTCCGCTTCGCTTTCGCCCTCACCCATTCTTCAAGCTCGTCCTGTCGCTCTTGCAGTTCTTGGAACGTCGTGAACGCCAAGGGAGCGAGGGCCGCCGTCGTACTGCTGCTCGTTGAGGAAGTCGAACCGCCAGAGGGCTTTTTGATTTGCGCGTTGAGCGAGGTGCCGGTGCTGGTCAAAAGGGCGAGAGCGGGAGGCAGTAACGAAGCGTAGATCTTTTGAAGGTTCGGTAGCGGAACGCTCGAGGACGAGGACGAGGCAGACGAGGCGTTTGACGATTGCGTGAGAAAGACGGTCGTGAGGATCGCGTGTTCCGACTGTGCGGCAAGACGTTGAGGCCGATCACGACAGCCCGGGGGAAGAGATCAGTCTGAGACATCACCCGCACAGGCACGCGAGGGCGCCACGTTCAGCGCACCTTGAGCATCGCCAACAGCGCGTCCAAGAACCGACCAAACGTTCTCCTCCCGCCTGCACCCTTCGTGGCAGTCCCGCCCGCACCCGCACCCGGTCTCGGACTCTGCCCCTGCTGCTGCTGAACCTTGTCCAGCTTCGCATCCTCAAGCGCCTCCTTGGCCGCCGGTTTCAACGACTCTTCGATATACGCACCCCTGACAGAGGCATATGTCGAACTGATTAGGGAGGAGATGGAAGCGCCGTGAGGATCGGGGAGAGAACGGAGGTAAGAGATGAGGGGGAGGGCGTGCTCCAAGTAGAACGGGGACAAGGTCGGGAACGCGCGGCCTGTGCGCGTATGGCGATCGAACTGGGGATCAGCCTGGCGAGTCGTGACCGATGATCCCGGAGGACATCAAAATCCCGCGAGCGCACCTTGATCGAGCAATTTGCCGGCGTCGACGACTTGGCTCGTCTCGCGGAGCCACTTCGTAAACACGCCGACGAGGTGTTTCGCTCCGGTATCGATTAACGCGGCCATTTGCGCCAACGTGGCCGATTGACCGGCGCGGGTCGTTGTTGCGGCCGTTGAAGAATCTGACGTCGAGGCGTCGGTTTTGCGTAGGGCTTCCGACGCGGCGACGAGCCGGTCGAGCGCGGCGAGGTACGGTTTCAAGTCGTCTGGATTCGGACTGGTCGAGGGGCCAGAATCAGCACCGTGGAATTTGAAGAAGTCACTGCCAGTGTCCCCTCGCATACCCGGCTTTGATGAGCCCCTGTTCTCGTTCGACGAGGTCGTTGTGGCCGAGCAAGCCGTCGATCGACCTCATAGTCGCTTCGATGTCTGCGCGGCGCGTACCGAGTAAGGTCAAGGCTGCCTCCCCCACTAACCAGGTGCACGCGCGCGCAGAGACGGACTCTTTTGTACCCTGGTGAGCCTGCCGGTCTGTTTATAGATGGGGACGAGGCTCTTTTCCAACCTGGCCAACCTGTCGTCCAACTGGCCCAACGTCGCTCCCATCCGGTGCGTGATCCGAGCCGAGCGTTGGAGGGATTGTTGCAAGAGGGTCAAGTCTGCGCTGGCTTGTTCGAGCGCGAGCGAGTTGGCGTTGCTGCTGCTTGTGCTGTTGGAGGCTGTGGTCGGGAGAGAGGAAGGACCTGCAAGAGGAGGTTGCGCGTTGGCCGAGTAGGCTCTGAAGCGAGTCGTGGCCATTGTTTGCCTCTCCTTGAAGGTGTCGAGTACGCCTCTAGTCCGCCTAGTCAAGAGAGAACGAGACGCGGCGAACTGAACCCGAGTGGGGGAAGAGAGCGAGCGAGTCGCGCGAGAGAGAACGGAAGGGTCCCCAACGGCGGCGAGATGGCTTGACACTGACAGCGCGTGCAGTGTCTGCTCAAACGTAGATCCGACCTGCGAGTATAGTGGCGAGCTGCGAGGCTATAGAGGACGACGACTTTTGGATGGTATGTGCCAGCCGATGGGGCTTCCGCGCGCGAGACTCTCTTTGACGGGTGTCCTCCTCTACTCTCTACTCTGTACAGAACCTACTCGAGCTCGTCCAGGAAGTACTTTGCAGCTGCACCGATCTCGGCTCACAGAGAGCAGCCGCTGGAGACGTCCGAAGTGCCGATCCCCTCTTCGCTAGTCCGGCCCCCATTGTCTCGTCGGCCGGTTTCCACAAACGGCTGCAAAGTGCCCTGTCCTCGCCTCTTCAGAAAGACACCAAGCTCCAAGCTCTAAAATCGCCACGCGATGGCCGACACCGACAAGCTCGAACAGCAATTCCTCGACGGGACCCACCCCGCTCTTCACCGGGCAGGGTCCCCCTCGGCCGTCCAACTCGGTCACTCGGATTCGCCCACAGATGGTCATGACGCTTCCGATCACGGCGACGACGAGGAGGAAGAAGCGGGACCGTCGCGCTTCTCGGCGGTCGACTCGGACCCTCCCGCCGCTACCGACAGCAGACCGCCTCCACTCCGAGAAACGACCAATGCGCACTCTCACTCTAGGAGAAGGGGCGAAGAATCGAGAAACACGGGCGTCAAGGGCGTCAGAGCCGATTACGCCGAAGCCATGATGCAAAAACAGCAAGACCAGGAGCAGGACCTCGCTCGCCGCGTCGAACGCGGACTGAACCTTAGCGGCGGCGCCAAGGGTCCTGCCGATTCGGCTCGCGAGGAACAGGCCGAACTCGATCGGTTACGGCAACGACGACTCGCGCAATTGCAGGGGAGTGGGGAACGTGACGAAGCCGGCAGGACGAGGACGTTTGGACATTTGAGCGAAGTCGGGATCGAAGGGTTTGTCGCCGCCGTCGAGGACGAAGACCCCGAAACGGCCGTCGTCGTCCACTTGTACGAGCCCGTGAGCTAACCCCGGCGCGCTAGCTGATTCGCGAAATGAGAAGTTGTAAGCTGACTTGACGGCGCTTTGCAGGACATCTCGACGTGCGCCATCCTCAACTCGCACCTCGCCTCGCTCGCGCGATCCCACCCACGAACCAAATTCCTCCGCGCTCAAGCGTCCGAAGTCGACTTTATGCAACAGCAGCAGCCGACAGCAGCGGCCTCTTTCGGTTCCGACTCTGCGACCGAGAACGCCGGCGACGCGACGTTGCCGACCGTGTTGGTGTACCGCGCCGGCGAACTCGAAACGGTTTGGGTCCGGTTCGATTTCGAGTGCCCGGGCGGTAAGATCGAGAGGGGACCAAAGGGACTCGAGGCGGTCGAGGAAGTGTTGAGCAGGTAAGGCTCTTCATGTTCGTGCGAAGAAAAGAGCGCCTCCGTGCTGACTGGGATCACATCGCTGTCTCGCATAGTGCTGGTGTTGTCGTCGCCTCTCAAAGTAGCTCGCGGAACGGAGCTGGTCCGAGACGGATTGTGGACGATTCAGACGACGACGACGACTGAGGGATCCGGAGCGGTTTCTTCGCGATCTGGGACCGGCGGAACTGGTTCTTCTCTCGATGCTTCCCTCGCTTTTGACGTGTGTTGTTATATCATCACTTGTACGAGCTGCTTCGGGAAGTAACGTTCAAGCGCGAGAGAGAGAGGAGAACCGGGCTCGTTGCGGAGTTGTGGGCAGCCGCGCAGCTTGCAGTCGAGTCGGTCGATCCACTCTTTCAGCCCAAAGTCTCTTGCGACAACTGCCTCACACTCTCTCGCGCCCCGCTTCTGTCACTGGCTGTACCGCGATATCTCGGACAGGGCGTCAGCCGAGGGTGTCGTCGCTTTCTCGCTCTGCCTTCTGCTCCCTCCCCACTCGGCAATTTTGGACCTCTCGACTTCTCGAGACAATTCGGCCGACCGCACAGTCTAACTCTCGCTCCCTCACACGGCACCCAATAAGCAGTCAGCCAGAGTGTGCGCTCGATGCCGGCTGTGCCTCGCGAGATGATAGACGGCGAGGCGACGATGGCAGTGACGGACAGCCTCGACGCCGTCAACAGCGGCGACACTGGCACTCTCGGCTCGACAGAAGGTGCACTCGCGTCTACACTGTCAGGCAATCCCGAGCAAGCTCGGCTTGAAGGCTCGAGCGGCGAGGCGCAGACTGGACTGTCCTCACGCGACTCGGCACCACACGTCGGTCCGTCGGGCGAATCATCGGTGACGACAACGTCGCGAGACGAGTCGCATGTGACAGCCGATCCGGCATCAGTGTCTACATCACCGCAAGAGGAGGCAACGACGACCGGCGACCCGCTGCCAAGACCACCGCCTCGACGTCGTTTACCGCCTCCTCCACCCAAGGGGATCCTCCGCCCGCCTTCCTCCTCGCACGCCGCGACTACCCGCTTCTCGTTCCGCCGAGACATTCTCCAACCTTTCAACTCGTCCTACTCGCGCGCGACTACCACTACAAGCGAGAACAGCAGTCTGGTCGTCGGGACCTCGTCAGAGAGAGGGGCCGCGGCGGCTGCGGCGGTTGGAGAGGCGGTGGGGACGGCAGCGACGGTCGCAGGTGGGTTCTTTGGCAACGCGTTGAAGAGGTTGAGCGCGGCGGCGGTCGCGACGGCGGCGACGACAACTGCCCAGGGTGGCAATGCTGGCGCGAACCCCGCTGCTCTGGGCGCTTCAGATCGTGCCGCCGTAGCCTCAGGAGCGGCGGTCCCGAATGGCCAACCTGTGTCGCCTGCTTCGGCGGGTCACGCCACTCCTTCGCCTTCTTCGGTCTCGACGCTTTCGCCCGCACCCACATCAACGACGACACCTCCGACCAGTACCGCCGCCGTCCCTTCCTCTCCAGCCACTTCGAGCGCCTCGACTGTGTCAAATACAGCATCGCTACCGCAGCCGCCGCAGCAAGCCCTGCCCGTCTCGAGCCTGAAACTCGTCCGGTTCCGGATGTCGTCGATCAAGATCGTCTACCCGATCAACAACGGCACGCTCGAGCCGATTGCCCCTTCGGACGAAGGCGAGACGCGGGATCGGATCGAACAAGAGTGGAGGGACGAGAAGGGGTTGGTGGAGGGATTGCCGCAAGGGAAGGACAACGAAGTTGGCGTGCGAGGGGAGGAGGAGAAGCGGCACGCGAGGAGTCATACGGGCGAAGAGTTGGCGCGGATCTACAACGAGTCGTGTCGGACGAGAGAAGAACCAGGAATCGAGCGCGTCAAGCGGTTCTTCCGGGTGGGTTCCTTCCCAACCTCTTTTCACGCGGTTGCCGAGGAAAGTCCCGCTGACTTTTCCTCCGCGAGCAGGAGAATCCGAAAACCCTCCCCAAAGTGCTCGACTTGTCGCACGAACTCTTGTCATTCGGCGCCGTAGCGGCGCTGTCGGACGTCCTCGCGATCGATTGGGGCTGCAAGAAGCTCGTCCTCGAAGGTTGCGGGCTCGACGATGAGGTGAGCCCCGCCTCCTTCAGCCGTACCTGCATTCCGAGGTCAGGCGCGCTGACTTTTGAGGACCAAACCTGCAGAGCGTCAAACCTCTCCTGCATGCGCTCCTCGTATCGGCTTGCGTTCCGACGATCAGCTTGGCGGGGAACAAACGGATTCGCAACAAGGGCTGGAAGCTCCTCGCCGTGTTCCTGCGAAAGGTGAGCTTTCCTCTTCGCCGCCTATGCCCGATACTCGTACTGATACCGATCGCTCGCGCACTTCAAGGCGACGTTCGTGCGGTATCTCGACTTGTCGGAGACGTCGATCGACAGGAAAGCCGCGGAATGGCTGGTCCAGGCTGTCGCTCCCCCTCCTCCGCCCTCGCCGCCTCCTCCCGCGACTACAGCAGACGCTAACCTCACCGCCGACTCGAAGCAACCGACGCCGAAACCCCGTGTAAAGGGACCGTGGGAGGACGAGGACGATTCGGCCGATGAGGCAGATGTCGCGCCAGACCAGTCACCTTCCGGGCCCGAGGAGTCGAGTGTAGACGCCGAGAAGCTCGCAGTCGCTTGCCTTCCTCCACGAGCGCCGCTGTTCCAGACGGCTCCGTTGCTCAAGGAGGATTGGTCAGGCGGGGTGGCGGCGGTGCAGTCCTTGCGTCTCGAGAACTGCGGTCTTCGCGGGCCGACTCTCGAAGTCCTCGGTGCGTGTACAGAGTCTCGATACGGCAGCACCCTCGGACCTAGCTGACCTTCCCGTCTTGCGCCCGTGCAGCGAACGGTTTGCGATTATCCGGCATCAAGCACGTCTCGCTCCGCAAGAACCGTATCAACCATGCCAGCGGCCCTGCACTCGCCATAATGATGCGCGACTACCCTCTTTCGACCGACGCCTCCACTGCCGCCTTGACCGCCTCGCTCAACTCGCCCTCTTTGAGCTCGCCGACAATCTTCAGAAATGGGTTCTCGAACGGAACGTCCGAGGTTCCGAATTCGCCTGAGCCGGCTGTCTCGGAGGGTCGGAACTCGGTCACGGCGCACCGACGTCACCTATTCAAGCCGCTCGAGCAACACTTGCCGCATCTTCCTCGGCCGAACAGTCCCTCGGCGGGTCATCTCCCGTCAGAAGACTCGGGACGAAACTCTCCCGTCGCGTCCGAGCGCGAGGTGAACCGGATGACCGAGGCCAGGTCGAAGCTGCGCAAGCAGCTCGACGGGCTGCCGCGCTTTGGGGCGCTCCTGACGCTGGACGTCAAGGGCAACGATTTGCGGGTCCGTTTGGTCTTTTCTTGTCCCGCCTTTTGCTCATGACTGACCTCGCTACGATACCAACAGCACGGAGTCACTTATGTCGCGCAAGTCCTGAAGCGGAATCGGACGCTCAAGACGCTGAACCTGAGCGAGAACCGAATCGACTCGCAAGGTCTGACCGCGATCGCCGAGGCCTTGGTGCGCGCGCCATGTTGCATCGGCTTGCGTGAAGAGTGTTTTTGACTCAATTTGTCGCCCGCAGAAGTACAACTCGACCCTCGAGACGCTCGACCTGAGTCACAACCCTTGTTGCGGGCCGGGCGTCGAAGGCATCCTTGCGCTGCGTTCCGCACTGATGGTCTCGCATTCGCTCAAGCGGATCTTCCTCAACAGTACCGAGCTGACGTCGGAAGGCGCGATCGCTCTCGCCGAGTTTTTGCCCGAATCGCGGTCGGTTCTCCACCTCGACTTGACCAACAACAATATCGACATCTCCGGCGTCCTCGCGTTGAGTGTTTCGATCAAGCTCAACTCGACCATCCGTTGCCTGGACCTGAATATCCCGCCCAACGACGCCGACTTCAGTCGGCTCAGTCAGGACATCCTGAACACTTGCGTCCGAAATACCGAAATCGCCCAGGAGAAGGCCGACTCGGAAGCTCGACATGCTGCAGACGGCGCTAAGCGAGTCCTCGTCGCGCAGCCGATCCGCAAGTCAGCTCTCGCCACTGAGCTTGAAGAGCAGCAGCGAGCGCAAGAACGGCGACGACGTCGGCGGCAAGACGTACTCCGTTCGCAGCAGGACATCCTCGCTGCCGCTGCAGAGACGCGAGATGTCGTCCGCGAGCTCCTCGCCGTCGACGAGGCGGTCGCTGCTCGAGGCTCGACTGTACGACCGAGCGAGGTCGTACGGGACGCGTTGGTACAGCTGCAACTTGCGGAAGCTCAACTCGCCGAGGCGGCACCATCGAGCGGGACCGGGGCAGAGCGTGGTGAGTCAAGCTTCCCGCGGGCGATATAGCCAGATCAAGCAAAGCTGACGAGATGTGAGGATTAAAGAGCGAGTCGATTCGCTTTTGTCTGAACTCGCATCCCTGCTGGACCTCGCCAAGTCACTCTATGACGGCCCGGTCGCTTCCGCCAAGACCAGTACAAATCCGACAGAGCTCAAGGTCCCCTTCCCGACTTCGGTTGGGCAAGCGCCTCCTTCCCCGACGTTCTCCATCGCCAGCTCTTCGGACGATGATACAGCAGAAGCAGTCGAGGCCGATGCGACCGAGACCAGTCTACCGAAGGGCAGACCCGACTCGATCGACTTGCCGACGCAGCCTTTGCTGCTCGATTCGAACCATGACGAGACGCCGCCGATGCGAAGCCCGATACAAAGCGAGTCGCGAGCAATGGTCGAAGAGGAGTCGGAGGTGTTCCGGCGTGGCGTGGCGCTGGGAGTCGACGAGGTCTCGGACAGCGAGGACGAGGCGGACACATCGGAGAAGCATGCTGCTCGTACTGAGGACGGATCGCCGAAAAAGAAGAGCGAGGTCAGCGGCGAGGAGCTTCGGAAGGAGGTAAGTCACCCTCGCTCGACCATGACAAGGCTTCGATGCGATCGTGCTGACCGTGCATGACTTCTCGGAACAGCTGCTCGAGACACCCGTCCGACGCAGCCCTCGCACCAGCTTCAGCTCTGAAACCGGCGGCCCGTCCATTGACCAGCCGAGCCCACCTCTCGAGCCCTGAAGCGTCGCATACCCTTTCTCAGCATACACATACCCTTTCGCTCGAACCTTTTGTCGTAAAAACCTTGTTCTTATCCGGGCTCTCGGCATGAAAGCCACCTTCTTTGCTTCGTTTACTCTCGGCCAACCTCCTGCGAGCAGAATCGGAGCTGCGTCATAGCACCGACCAACCAGGGCTAAAAGTGTCTACGGGCACAAGGGAGAGGTAAGACAAGTCGGTCGCGTCTAGCGAAGCAAATGTCGAGTTCGGGAAGGGTGCGTCGAATTCGGATAACGAATTGAGGAAGAAGTCGCAAGGCGCAGCGCAACCCTGGTCAGCGACGACATAATCGAGGATGCCATTGTCGGCAGCGCTGCTAGAGCCTGGAACGGCAGGCGGTACGTCGGCTGGCCCAGCTTCGCTTCGCAAGGCATCGATGCGCGGTCCAAGCAGTTCGTGCATTCGGCGTTGCTCTGTTTCGAGAAGGTCGACTGTATAGTCCAGCTTCACGCTGGGGTAGCCCAGACGCAAGTGCTGGATCTGTGGTAGGACGCTGTGGCGGAACCCGATGAGCAAGTCTTTTCGTCGTTGCGCCAAATGGGCGAGCTCACCAGTCCACCATCCGCAAACGATCAGCTGCTCCGAGTGGGAATAATACAGGGTCGGCGACTGGAGTACGCGAGAGGACTTGTGCCATATCGAGCACGCGAGAGACACTGCACGTCACTCCGGGTAGAAAGGCGAAAATGTCGAGCGAATCCGAGGCGGCGTCCTGGTTGTGGGGTGAGATCAGCTTGTGGCAGTGGCATTCGAGAAGCACAATGGCGGGTGCTCACACCGTAGGTGTATGGGACGTATGCGCATAGCTGCGTCTCGACGCGCCGTGTCGCGGTAGCGGACAAAGTACCGAGGGTGGCGATGCCATCCATGCCGTGCCACCCAGTTTTGGCGTCCTCGATCCCACTTTGCGCGAGAGCAGAGCCGACGAGGTCGACCAGAGAAAGCTCAACCGCGATTGCAGTGGCCCACATCAAGGTGCCATAACGCTGCGGCAGCCAAGCGAGCTGGATCAGCCACTTGTGTCTTTTGGTCGCGTACAATACGTGGGACACGCACCCAGTAGACCCGACCGGCATGCTCCTCCTGGACGTCAGCAAAAGTCGCGGTATCGCGGCACCATCGGTAGACGTCGTCCAGCCGCAGCCACAGCGCCTCCAGTGTCGAGCGGGAACGGTCCCACGAGGCCGAAATCGCGGCCGTGTCGTACGCAATAAGGACGAGCGTGCTCAGCCCCCGCATGACGAGCTCCTGTGACGCTTCGGCTGCGCCGCCGATCGAACTGCGCAGGTCCTCGAGGATGGGCAGGGACGCGCTATCTTGACCGAGAAAACCGGCAATCTCCTCTCGAGAGCTGCGTTGAAACTGTCAGCGCTGTTGTCTCTAGGTCAGCCTTAGCAAGGGTGCTTACAGATGGGGCCGTTGCCCTCGCTCAACTGCTCCGAGGACATCCATGATTACGATCGTCCAGCTGATCGCCGTATCTGCTTTTGCCCCGACTGCCCTCGCGGCCGACTCGGCTCGCTGCGCAAGCTGGCGAGTTTGCGTAATTGCGGCCGACAGATAAGGCAGAGCACTTTCGAACTTGGCGTCTTCGATGTTGTGCGCCTTGTAGAGGAGCAAGAGCGGAGTCACGTGAGCCGGGTCCGGTTTGCGCCAGACGGCGAGACTGTCGGCAAAGTTTTCGGCCTCCTCGCGCAGCTGTAGCGCCGCTGACCGTCGGCTGCCGCCGTGCACCTTATCCGGGAGATGTACGGGTGCCGCTGCGGCGTAAATTGCGCGACAGAACAGTTGGTCGACGGGAGTGAGGCGTTCGAGCCGGCGATTACTGCGCACTAGGCAGTGAGCTAACGCAATTGATGGCAGGGACGATCGTGTGACTCACACCGCGCGGTATCGCTGCAGGAGGGAGCTGAAATCGAGAACTGAAGCGTCCATATTCGGGACGCCGGTTCGTGCTTGCGCCTGGTCGAGCCAGAGCTCGAATAGTCGGGATCCGACCGAGCACGCAAGCTCCTGCCGCGCCAGAGCCTCCTGTGCGGGCAAGAGAGCTCGTGGTGTAGTTCCGACCGCGCTTGATGGGGTAGTGGTGCCGTACCGCGCCCGCGCCGTCTCGAGGACCTTGCCCGACCGATTCCGCGTCTTTGGCCGGTCAACATAGATGCATTGAATGCCCTTGCGCGTGCACGCTTGACATGAAATGCCAGTGTCGTATTCGAATCCTTCCGGACGATGGCACCGGACCTTGCGTAGTCTGCAAGGTGAACGTTCCGGTCAGTCGCTGCATAAAGCAATGCGAGCTTGACGGAGCACTCGCCGGCAGGTCTCGCAAGCTGGCACTGTCGGATCTCGCGGTGCAGACGTGCTTGCCGCCATCAGGTCGCGCGGCATGTCGGACGAGCAGTCCGACTATTTCGTAACGCGTCGTCGTCGGGGGCAACGCCGCTGAGCGTGTAAGTCGCGATGAGGGCGTTCAACGAGCCGAGCGAGAGTAACACTGCAACCGAGTCGGTGTTGCGTTCAGATGTCTGTGCTGCGAGCGTACATCAAGCGACGAGGACGGACCGCTTCAACTTTTCCGTGGTTCGGGCCGGCGGTTCCGAACATGTGGCGCAGCTACGGACGCGACGAACACGCGTTGCTTTGGCTTACCTGATAAGGCTATTACCCGCACTCACCAGAGCAGAACTTTCGTGCCGATGCAGGTTATCCGCGAGTCGATAGAGATGGTGTCTTTGCAGAGAGAATGTACGGATCGCCTCAGAAGAGGTCCAGCTGCCGCCACGCCTTCTCTAGAAATCGAGGACCTCCTCCTTGCCTTCGACCTTGGCGATATCCCACAGCATCGCGAGCTTACCGAGGACTTCACGCGCACTCGCGTCGCTCGGGCAGTTGGCGTGGCGGACGTCGCCAAACAGGTGCTCACGTTCCGCTCCGGACCAGATCTCGCGGCAATAGTTGTCCGCGAGACTCTGTGGCACTTCGGGGTCGTCCGGGTTCGCGACGGGGTCGTTGAAGGGTCCAGCGGGACGAAGGATGCCGCCGTGATTCTCGAGGCCGCGGGGCGCGTCGGCGTCGGCATCGGCGTCGGTGTTGGCTCGCGGCGCCGCTTCCTCCGTCCACCGGATCCGGTTCAGCATGAGCTGCCGGTACTTCTTGATCGACTTGGGTCCTCCTTCGACGATGACGAGGCAGAACTTGGGGTTGTGCAGGATCCGGCCCGTCAAGTGGTAGTCGAGCGCGTTCTTCTTGACCTTGAACTTGTGCGACGGGTCGGACAGGTACCGCACCTTGAACGCGAGCGCGTGGATGCCCTTCTGCTGGTCCTTGGCGAACTCGGCTTCGCGCTTCTCGCGCCGTTCCTCGGGCGTCAACTTGCGCTCGGCGTTCTCCTTCAAGTGCTTCCGCTCGCGCGCCATCATCTCGCGCCGGACCTGCGCTTCCACCTTGGTCGGGTCGGCGATCGCGTCCTGCGTCAAGACGCGCATCATGTTCGAGATCTTGACTGCAAGCGGGAGACGCGATCAGGACAGTCTGCGCGGGGGAGGAACGCGCAAAAGGTCGTAGTCCGACTCACCCTTTGGCGGAGGCGGTGGCAGCAGTCCCATCTTCTGCCGGTCCTGCTTGTCCTGGAGCTCGGCCTGCCTCCTGATCCGCCGCATCTTCTTCATTTCCTTCTTGGTCAAGAAGAGCGGCTTCAGTTCGACCTGGTTCTTGTCCTGCGGCGCCGGGATCGAGATCGGGTGTTGGACGAGGTGCGAGATGAGTTGCGACTTGTCGAGGAAGTCGGTCGAGTACGAGTCGTACGACTTTTCGGGGAGGTAGCCCTCGTCCCACCATTCGAGATCGGGAGGCGGCGGTCGTCGAACCTTCTTCGCCGTCTCTTCGAGATCGCTCTGCAAGCCCGCCTTTTGCGAACTCTCGAGGATTCGGCGCTTCAAGTCCTCCATGCGGGCTTCGGCACGGAGCGCCTCGCCCTTCTTGACAAACGTGCCGGCCTGCTTGAACTGGAACGTCTGCCGCGCGTGACCTTTGCCCATGTGCGACTTGCTCGTGACGCCGGCAGATCCGTAACCGAGCCTCGCGTCGTAGAACTCGGTTTCTTTGAGCGATTCGGCTTCGGCGTTCGCGGTCGACGTTGAAGGAGTCGAAGGACGTGAAGGCGCAGCCGGCAAGCGGGCGTTGGCTTTTGCGGTTGAGAACTTGGGCGCCATCGGCTTGTAGCGGTCCTTCTTCGTCGTCGCCGGAGCGGCGGGAGCGCCGAGATCCATGAGGAGCGGGTGTGCTGCCATGTTCAGGCCTCCTCGTCCCGCGACGGAGGGGTCAATTACGGGTTCGTTCTTCCTCGCGCCTCCTTGCAGGGCCGGAGACTGTGATGAAGTGAGGCCAGCATTAGCCCAAAAACACGCCGTGGACAGGGAACGAGCGCATGGACGTACGAGATACGGGTTGATCTTGGTCTCGGCAGCCTGTTTCCTGGCCGCCATTTCTGCGACCTTGCGCTTCGCCTCGGCGATCTTTCTCGCGAGCTCCGGATCTACATTCGGTTGCGGCAAGCCGGGAACGGCGGGCATGTTGGGTCTCGAAGGGAGCGTCGACGGTACAGGCGGACGGGTCGGGATCGAGGCGGAGGTGGGCAGAGGTGCGATGGACGGAGCTCCACCGCTCGACGCAGCTTTCATCGCTGCGAGTTTCGCTTGGATCTCGGCGCGCTTGGCTGCGATGTCGATGGCGGGTCCGCCTGCGGGTGGTCGAGGAGGCAAACCATCGCTGAGCGGGGTCGGCATGAACGAGGGCTGAGCCGGCTGCGCACGTTCAGCGAGTCAGACTCAGGGATCCCAGAGGTACACACAGGCTCGCGTGGACGCACAGCATTGCTGTCGAGGGCGGATCAAGGTCCGGTTGATGATGCGGAGGGAACGACAAGCGGGGGAACAAGTCAGCACACCGTCGCTTCGTTGAAGAGCCACGAGGAGGTCTCCAAGCTCGTAGAGTAGTCCTCAGTAGCACAGGTAGCTCCTCGGCAACATCTCGTGCAGGCGCAGGAGCACCGTAGCGACTCACCCTCGCGGTCGTTTCGATTCCGGCGTCCGGTCCTGCGTCGAACCGTCGTGCAAGTCGGGTCGCTTGCGGTCGCTCATGATGGGCTCTATCGTGTTCGCAGACGCTGCAGTGAGGTGCTGTCGAAGGAGAGAAGCGTGTGGCACGCGAAGAGCTGCTCGACGCCGAGAAGTCCCCGAGTCGTTTTTTCAAGTCTTTTCGGAGGACACAAAACAAATGCGCAGAGGTAGACGGAACAATGCCATTGTTACAGTTTCTGACGCATGCGGAAAGGAGAAAATAGAAAGAAGAAGAAATTGATTGTCTATGCCGTTCGAGCTGCGCAGGTGATTCCTGCGCCAATCTGCTGTCTCCGTTGATTCATTGTGATGTGCGGTACAATGCGCGAGCATGCGGTCGGTTAGGCGAACCCGCCAGTAGCGCATTCGTCGCGTGTCTAGCGTCCGTGTCGTCGCTAGGCGTAGCTGAGATCCTTCAGTTCCGCCTCGCTTCCCGTCGAAGAGACCGCCGATCCGTTCCGGCGAGTCCTGATTGAGGTTGGAGCATCCTTTGGTACGGTGCGGTACGGATGTACGGCGCTGCAAGAGGTCCCAGGAGAAATGTTAGTGGCCGTCGAGAGAGAGTGTATCGGCAGCAAGCGTACTTGAGCAGGTACGAGACAAAGATCATCGGGATGGCGTCTAGGAGGATCAGAGCGATCTCTGCAAGCTCAAGCGGATACGTCAGTGGCGGTCTCAGCATGGAAACTCGTGCAGTGCTTACGGTTGGTGGCGACGGATCCGAACAGTCCTTCGGATAGCTCGGCCGTGCGGTAGCTGCCACTGTGAAAGTTGCAAGTGAAACGTGAGCATCCGTGACGTGATTGGTAGGAATGACTTGATGGCATGCGCACCGAATGATGAAGAGCATCTCCATGAGCAGGACACCCCAAAAGATCTGGCCGACATGGTCATGGAGCGAGAATGGCCGATGAATCTCTTGGCTCAGGCGGCGATAGTAGACGAGGAAGAATGCCGTGAAGAGGCACGACGTGGCCAGCTGCAAGGCGGTACCGGCCGTCATGATGTGAGTGCCCGCGCGGAATTGAGCCTCGCCTCCGTTACCGGCAGCGAGGACCTGCAGCAACGAGGCGTGGGTCAGCAAGGCTTCCGAGTGTGCTTCTGTCAGGTGAGCTTACTCCACCGGCAGCCTGAATTGCGATCGTGATGATCTCGATGACAAAAATTGACCAGCTGAACCTGCGAAATGTAGGAGCTTCAGCCACGAGCTCGGAACGCGTGCCACAAATCAGGACATACGCTTTCGGTCCCAAGAACGGCATGAAGTGGCGATCTTGTGTGCTAGCGAACGCATAGAACAGGGCATCTGGGCGAGCGTTGGCAGTCAGCTCAAGGATGCGCTGACCGGTGGGACGTGAACGGGAAGACACACAGACGCCGCCAGCAAAGAAGGTCGGCCCGATGGTGAGCGTCGCAAGTTGGCCGACGTAGCTGGAGAAGGGCAGATACAGGGTCAGCACGCTTGACGAGAAGGGGCCAGCCGCTCTCGAGCCCCTCACTTGTTCATGACGTTAACAGCAGCGCCTTGACGGAACGCCCAGCCCGTCAGCTCGATTGCCGAGCCAGCGATGACCGAAACGTAGGCCCAACGGCGAGACCGAGCGAGTTGGTAGACGTGCCAAAGGGCGGAAATGCCGAAGGCGACGAGGGCGAAGATGGCGAAACCATACGAGGGGTAGTACTATGAGCAGGGCGATGTCAACCTCAATTCTCTTGACGCGTCCCCGGTGTACGCTCTGTCGCGACTCACGCCGTACGAGTTGAGCGTCGGCCAGAGCTTCTTGGCGGACTTTGCAACGGAGGAGATGTCGGAGAACCTGCACGCCCACGTCGCGAGGTATTCCTCGGCGGTATAGCCGACGCCCTTGTCCTGCGGTACGAGAAGTGCAGCCGAAAGCGCAGCCTGTAGAGTGCTGTTGCAGCCGGTTGCGCGGGCGTTCGCGTCCGACCATTGGTACTGCCAGTTCGACTCGGTCGTCATGTTGCTCGGGGCTGATCGGGTTCAGGTAGGTAGCGAACAGGACAGAAAGAGCGAAGCATCGTCGGCCGCATCATAGAAGAGCTTCGGGAGTCGGGTGTAGAGTCGGGGACGTTGAAAGAAATGCGCGAGGCGACGCCGAGATGTCCACCGCACGTTCCCCCTCGATCACGTTTCGGGCTGCCGCTTTTGCGCCGCCGGCCCGAAGCCGATCCGACGCTGCTGCCGATTCTCTCTCATCTTCGCAGCGCGTGCAGTCGGCCCCTCATAAAAAGCCCCAAATTTCGCATGGACTTTGATTGCATCACAACATCTGCCAGTCCCATGTATCCGTGACCTGCGCGGAATTAATAAACGAAAATCCAGAGTCGACTAGTGAAGGGAAAAGGAGGTCTTGCCCGACATGCGCGACTTGCGGCGGCAAGTATGCGCCGTATGAGAAATTGTCTAACGAGAGCGCATCGAGCGCGGAGCTTGGAGTAGCAAGGGAGCTTGACTGAGCGGGAGAACTCAATTGAGCGTGAGTGCCGTCCGGACGAGTCTCGGTGGTCGGGTCTGAGCGAGTCGTGTAAGTTCGGTCAGCCTGGTGCTGGCTTCTTAAGGCAGTAAGTGAAGTGCTCACTACCATCTGTAATCGCGGCAGCAAGGGCAACGTGCATCTTGAGCTGTTCCTCCTCAAGGAGCGACATCGTCGCGTCCATCTTGGCACCAGGATAGCCGACAGCGAGGCGCCGGACCTGGACGAGAACACTGCAGCGGTATCCTTGTCAGCTTTTTGAGCACTGCAAAAAGCTGGCCGTGGAACGCACTGATCCAACGCTGCACGGCGGTCGTAAGCGCCGAGCGGGAACAGCTCCATGTCGTCGCATGAGGTACGAGCAAGCGTCTGGGCAAGATCGAGTACGCGAGCCACGCTACAAGTGGCGCCGGGCATGATCGCGAGGGTATAAAGGGGTTCGCGACCAAGGCTCTGCGCAGCGAAGAAAAAGTCACGTTAGCGTTTTGCCGCATTCGAAACGGCAGGTCGACAAGAGTGCACCTCATAAGTGTGCGGCAGGTAGGCGCAGAGGCGCAAGGCCACGCGTCTGTGAGCGAGAGCCGAAAGCGCAACGAGCTCCGAGAGCCGGCCGGTATTTGGCCACCCGGTAGACTGCGACGATGGGGAGGCGGCGGTGGCGATGAGGGTGGTGATGATTTCGACGAGGGAGAGCTCGATTGTGATCGAGGTCGCCCACAGCAAGCTGCCATAGAGCTGATAAGTTTGGTGTCAGCTATCCTCGAAGGTGAACCGGATGGCTGCGACTTCAACCTTGACGCACCCAGAAGAGTCGCCCCCCGCCGGGACCGGAAGAAGCATTAAAGTCGGTCGTCTTCTGACACCAAGCATAGACAGCGTCTAGTCGCGCCCATATGGTGTGAAACGTCTGAGCGTGACAATCTGGAGCGGCTGAAACGGCGGCGACGTCGTACGCGATCAACATGAGGGTCGAGACTGCCTGCATGACTAGCGCCATCGCCGCTTCGGCGTTCTGGCCAATGGTGACACGGAGGTCTTCGAGGATCGGTAGAGACGCCCGGTCTTCGCCTAGGAATTCGGTCACCTCGTTCCGCGAGCTGTCGCCCATAAAGGACAGCAATCAGCACCTCGAGCTGCGGGTTCGCGTGTTGAACGTAGCAGAGAAGACGCACAGATTTGGTTTCCGTCCCCGCTCCATACTTGAGAGAACGTCCATGATAATCAAGGTCCAGCTGACGTTGACCGTCGCGCCTCCCGCCGTGACTGTCGACTCGGACCGCTCCCGCCCAGCGAGGACGCGACAATGCGATATCGCAGCCGTGAGATACGGTACCGCTTCGTCGTTCTTGTTGTCCTCCGTGCTGAATGTCTTGTACAGGAGCATGAGAGGTGCGACGTGTCTAGGGTCTGGTTTCCGCCAGATGGCGAGACTGTCGGCCATGCTTTCGGCGTCTTGCCGGAGTTGACGCGCGACGGTACGGCGAGTTTCGCCGGCGATGCGATCAGGAAGATGTATCGGTGCCGCGGTAGCGTAGACAATGCGGCAGTGGAGCTGGTCAATCGGCGTGAGGTGTTCGAGCTTTTGACCGCTGTGAAGCATTGCGCCTTGATCAGTACGTGCTCTCTTTCCACTAGCAGAAGCAGCTGCGCTCACACAGCGTAGTAGCGTTCAAGAAGCGCCCAGAAGTCGATGACGGGCGGATCCATGTTTGGAACGCTGGTTCGCTCCTGCGCCTGATCCAGCCATGATTCGAGCAGGCGGAATCCGACGGCTCCGGCGAGCTCCTGTCGTGCTAGCGCATCCTGCACCGGCAGAAGCGGCGGCGTGGTCGATCCCGACTGGTGCGACGAGCCAGAGCCGGAAGACGGGGTGAGGGCGCCATACCGCGCCCGCGCCGCCTCCACGTTCTTTCCGGACCGATTCCGGGTCCTCGGTCGGTTGACAAAGACGCACTGTATGCCTTTGCGCACGCAACCTTGACAAGGTACAGTAGTGTCGAGTTCGGATCCTTCCGGCCGTTGACATCGGATCTTGCGCAGCCTGTCCCGACGATACTGATCAGCTTCGTGCTTACGCAGCTTGAGAGGATTTACACGCACCGACAAGTCTCGCAAGACGGCGTCAGTGCCGGCCGTACGCGGGACGTACTCCCCGTAGGCTCGTCTCGCGGCATTCGCTCGAGAAGATCGAGCGGTGGGTACCTCGGCGTAGGGTTTCGCCCGAAGAGGCAGAGCAGGAGGACGTGGAGATGGGAAGGTGGCAGGAGCAGCGAAGACAAGCGGGCGAAGAGATGTCGACTCCGTCGGTGCAAAGCAGACGGGAGCAATCAGAGTCTGAGTAGCCGGCGCAGGCCGGTCTGTGCACAGCGATACCACACCGCCCCCCCCCCCCCCAAGAATTCTCAAGTGGGGCCGACCGAGAGCGGCCTGATCGCCGAACCTCTTTCGCGTCCGGAGAGCGCGGACGCATGCAGATGAAGGCGGCCGAACGGGCGAGACAAGAAGTACGACATGGTATGACAACAGGAGTGCGTGCGTGGAGTCCTCGTGCGCGGTCAAAGACTGGCCAGCCAGTCGGCCTCGCTGCCCTCGAAGCCGCGAAATACGAGAGAGAGCTGATCGTGCCCGCGCGTTGCGGACGAAGCGGAGTAGAGGTCCGCGGTGACCGTCGACGCGCCGTCGGGAATCACGCCGGAAGCGAAGGAGAGCCAAGGTGCGGTCAAACTTGCGTCGAGCTGCGTGTCGTTGGGAGCAGATACTGAAGGCAGATGGTAGCGGATTTGCTCCAGGCCGGAGACGCTCAACGAGTTGATCAACCGCGACTGCCCCTCGTTGAGAGCCGACAAGGTGGCGTCCATCTTGGCGCTCGGATAAGCAGTCTCGAGTCGGCGGATCTCGGCGAGAAGGCTGCCTCGAACCGGTGTCAGCAAGCTTGCGGGCGTGATGGAACACGCAGTCGCTCACAAATTGAGCGCTCCGAGTTTCTCTTGCGGACCCGTCGGAAAGAGCGAGCGATCCTCGGCCGGAGCGCCCGCAAAGGCTTGGCCGATGTCGAGTACTCGTCCTATCCCGAGGATCAAAGCGGGCATGACGCCGAGGGTATGGAGAGGCGGATTGTGACGCGCTGTGACTGTTCTCAGGTTGCTTGTGATGGCGGTCAAGATGCGACGATTTGCGGTTGCGCAGAGCGAGACGAGGTCGGCAAGGTGATCTGTATTGGTCAAACCGACGGCGGAAGTTGCTGGCGCGGCAATGCGAGACAAGATGCTGCGGATGTGTTCTGCGATGGAAAATTCGAGCGTGACAGCGGAAGACCAAATGTCTGTGGCGTAGACCTGTATGAGAACCTTAGTTAGGGCACTGAGTCCGCAGCCGTGGCAATCGGCTCGAGGCTTACGCGGAGGAGGTTGCATCCTTCAGCGCTCGACAGGCTGCAGACCAGCAGTGCATCTTGCGCCCATGCGTACAAGCTGTCGAGGTGGCTCCAGAGCGGTTGAAGGCTCTCGGTGGAGCAGGCGAGGGACGACGAACACGAAGCGACGTCGTGCGCGAGTAGCGCAAAGGCCAGGATTGCATCGTATATGCAGCACATCGAAGCGCTCGCAGAAACGCTGAGAGCGATCTGCATCCGGCTCATGTCGGGTAAGTCGACTTCGAGAGGCCGGGACAGCATCGTCTCGATCTCTGTCCGAGAACTGTGCGATAAATCGGGTCAAATCTGGAGTTCCCGATCAAGACGGCACCGCACGATCGGGACTTACAGGAGCGGAGCATGACGGCGCTCAGCAGCGCCGTAACAGTCTGCCACGACCAAACTCCAGCGCAGACTTGTTGACAGGCTCTCCGTCGTTGATCGAGAAGCGGGCGAGTCTCGACGGGCGAGTCGCCGCCATTGCGCGATCGCCGCCTCGAGATAGGGCGTCGCGCCCTCTGCTGCAAGGTCTTCTGTTTCTTTCGCTTTGTAACCGAGAAAGAGCGGGACCAAGTTGGCCGCGTCCGTCTGGCGCCAGATCCCGATCGAGTCGGCGAACGATTCGAACTCGGTCTTGATCCCGTGCGTGATACCGCGACGGCTGCTGCCAGCGAGCTGATCCGGGAGGCATTGCTGGGCAGCATATGAGCAGATGATGCGAAAGACCAGCTATGCGGATCGGCTGGTCAATGAGGGGGTTCGGCGCCTCTGGACCGGTGAAGGAGCTCACCTGATCTGCTATATCGAGCTGGTCGAGTCGTTGTCCGCTGCGCCGGCACATTCTGCAGTCAGCTGTAAGCTGCGGCTATTGGGATGCACTAAAGGAAAGCTCACCATCGATTGTAGCGGGACTTGAGATCCCAAAGGTCGACTAGCGGCAGATCCACTTCAGGCCACGCACTCCGGTCGTGACCGTTCTTGACGTAGACGTCGACGATCTTGCCGCCGAATGCACCGACGAGCTCTTGCCGGACGAGCCTTTCTTGTGCCGAGACAAGGGGCAGCGGTGTTCTGGCCGCGACGACTTGCTCATTCACGCCACTCTGTGCCGGAGTCGTCGAGCCGAACTGCGCCCTCGCCGCCTCGACATTCTTGCCCGTCCGACGTCGTGTCTTGGGCCGATGGAGAAAGACGCATTGGATGCCTTTCTTGCGGCACCCAGAGCACGAATCGGTTCCTTCGAGGCGCGTGCACTTGATCTTGCGCAACCTGCTCGCGACGAGGCTGTCAGCTACGTGTCTCGCGCCTCGGCCCATGTATGCTTCGACTCACCGGCAAGTCTCGCACGAGAGCGTGACGGGCAGTTGTCGAGCCGGCGTTGCTGCAGCGCTCCTGCCGGTTGCACTGCCATCGTGAGGCATCGTCTCGGGACAGGAGCAGCGAGGCGTGGTGGCGGTCGTAAGTTGTCCGTGCCGTGCCGGTACGTCCGTCTGCGATGGAACCTTGTAGCGATATGACAGGTCCGCAGGATACAAAGGTTGTTTCAGCTTGGAGAGGGACGGATTCGAGCCGGCGCAGCTCCACATTCGGGTCAGCCGGGCCGACAATTACAATAGCTCTCCAAATCAGATAACGCGAGATTTAGTAATCGTGCTCGCAATTACCATCCTGCCCGAGATCTATTCTCCTCCCAGCAGCTACGACATCACCCCAACGAAAAGAGGCTAGCTTGCTCGCATCGACTTGCTCGTACAATTGCGCCTGTTGTGGCGGCGGCGTACCGCTCGCGGGTCGCGGAAGAGAAGCAGCTGTCCATTCGCCCAAAGTGCTCCTTTGTCGGGACATGACCGTCTACGCTTGCGGTTCGAACGCTTTCCGGCAGCTGGCCGACGTCGACGACTTAGTCTTCGAGGACTTTGTCGAGGTCCTAACGCCGTCCGATGCAGGCGCGGCGACGTCCCTCCTTGGGATCTCGTGGTCGCAGACTCTCGTCTGTATGTTGCTGCAATGCTTGGTCTGCGCACGTACACTTATCTGACTTGTCTCCCTGTCATTCTACAGCCAAATCGGACGATTCAGTGGCCGTCCTGGGCGTCCACCCCAAGGCCGAATTCTCTGAAGCGAGACGCTGGCTCGGTCAAGAGGCGTTTGTCGCCGCTTTGCTTGATGATGGACACCTCGTTCGCCTAAGTGATCAGACAAAGAGCACTGCGCGGTACGCGCACGCCGACATGAACGGGCGGGGCGAATTGTTGCTCGTTCCCGGTACGCTTCCCGGCGTTTCTCTCGCCCATCGGATGTTATCTTACGCCGCGAGTCCGCAGAGGAAAACCTTGGCGTCGCATTACTCTTCGAGAGTCTCGACCAGGTGTTCGCCAAGCCTGCGGAATGCCAGATTCTCCGCCTGCCGTCTCCCGAATCCGCCCTTCCAGCTTCCTCCGCCTCGTCGTCCTCGACTCGGCACGACGAGCAGATTACTGCGCTCGCATCGGGTGCAGCACATTTCCTTCTGCTTTCTTCAGCGGGTCGCGTCTTCTCCTACGGCGACAATCGATACGGCCAGACGGGACCTTTCTCTTCCTCGCCTTTTCCCGCCTCCACCTCCGCTTCCGTGAACCACCTCTCCCTCTTTGACGGGCTTTTCCCCATCTCTGTCTCGTGTGGCGCTTTTCACTCGGTGGTCGTCACGAGGGACGGCTCGGCGTACACGTTTGGCAGCAATAAAGACGGCCAGCGCGGCGGCGGCGAAGCAGCCCACGGATCGAGCGACGAGCCAGAGTTACTCGAACTCGTCCCGGAGGACGCTCAGGGTCTCGACGAGGTCGAGGGCTGCGAGGACGAGATCGAGCAAGTAGCGTGCGGAGCTGCACATACGGTCGTGCTCACTCGAAGCGGGCGAATATGGTGTGCAGGAGCTAGTGAGTTCACCGTCCTCGCGCTGTTCTTCTGGCCGACCGTTGCAGAGGGACTGACCGTGTGACACGCCTTGTGACAGACGGTGACGGACAACTCGGCCTTGGCGATCGCAAGTCGCGCTTAGAATGGACTGAGAACCGGACCCTCGCACCCGTCTTACGGCAGAAGCAGCTGCGTGTCAAGCGGATAGCATGTTCTCGAGCGTCGACATATCTCGAGATGGAGCGCGATCCGGCAGCCGAGCAATCGTGACGATAAATCTTGCATTGCGATTGATGGACAGGGGAAGGATTTGGACAGATGACGAGGGTGAAAAACGCGAGGTGAACCGATAGAACAACACATCTAGTTGGTATAGTGCGGAACGGAGGAGGAGGAGTATGTCCCGCTTTTTGGCATGTTCAGCGGAGGAACCACGGCAGAGCCGTTTAGAGGAGGCCGGCCGACTCGAGGAGAAGGATGATCATGTGCGCCGCGCTGCGGACAGTCTGCTTCGAGAGGTCGACAACGAGGTCCGCCTGCGCACCGCAAATCCTGTCAGCACAGATGTCGGGAGCAAGAAACAATGGAAATTTTAAGCTCACGTCTTCCGGAACCTCGTACTTGTCGTCAATGCCGGTGAAGCCCTTGATCTCGCCGGCGCGAGCGCGGGCATATACGCCACGGCGGTCGGTCTTCTCGCAGTACTCGAGCGGGGTCGCAACGTGGACGAGGAAGAAGTTGCCGCCACCAGCGCCACCGTTCTGGATGATGTGGGCCTTGGCCGACTTGCGCGACGCGTCGTACGGCGCGATCGGGGTCGCGATGACGGCAGCACCGGCGCGCGAGAGCTCAGCAGCGACGAACGCGACGCGCTGCAGGTTCTTGTGGCGCTCGTCGGCCGAGAAGCCGAGTTCGGCACTGAGCTCCGAACGGATCGTGTCGCCGAGGAGGAGCGAAGTCGACCGGCCGGCCTGCTGCTGGAACTGCGACTCGAGCGCCTTGGCGATCGCGTTCGCGCCCGAGTTGACGTAGCCCGAGAGGAGGATTGTGAAGCCCTGCGAGGCCTTGGGCGGGTACGACTCGCGGAGGACCTTGACGACCTGCTCGTACGAGAACCAGTCCGGGATCGGGGCGCCAGTCTTGAGGCGGCGGCGGAGCTCAGTACCCGAGATGTCGGCGGTGACGGTACCCTTGGGGATCTCGTCGACCGGCTGGTAGATGTCCTGCTCGGGGATGTACGACATGGCCTGGAACGGAACCATCTCGATCGCGAGCTCATCCTTGAACTGAGTCACGAGCTCCTGCGCGTCGTACGGGCCGTAAAAGTCCTTGCCCTGCGAGTTCTTGCCCGGACCGGCGTGGTCACGACCAACGATGAAGTGGGTCGCGCCAAAGTTCTTGCGGATGATGGCGTGCCAGACAGCCTCACGCGGGCCGCCCATGCGCATCGCGAGCGGGAGGAGAGCGAGAGCAGCCATGCCCTTCGGGTAGGTGCGGATGATCGCCTCATAGACGCGGACACGGGTGAAGTGGTCGACATCGCCCGGCTTGGTGAGACCGACGACCGGGTGGACGAGGACGTTCGCGCGCTGCTGGCGGGCGGCGCGGACGGTGAGCTCACGATGAGCGCGGTGCATCGGGTTGCGGGTCTGGAACGCGACGACGCGGTTCCACGAGAGCTTCTCAAAGTAGGCACGGAGCTCGCGCGGGGTGTCTGATCGCCGGCGGGAATCGGTAAGTACTTGAATGGGAGACGATGATGATTAAAGACGCATGCTCACAGCGGAGCTCGACGTAGTCGTAGTGTTCCGGGGCGTTGACGGCCTGGACGGTACCGCCGACGTAGAAGTCCTTGACGGACGAGTGGAGGTAGGTGACGGCGGGGTGGGCCTTGTCGTCGGCGCCGAAAACCTTCTCGGCCTCGTTCGACTTGTTCGGCTGGTAGATAGACGAGACTGCGAGGTTGTCGGCTGATCAGCTGACAGCTCCCGTGTCAGGGTGGCGGAAGTCAGGACACGCACCGGTGAGGATGGCGAGCGGAGACTCGTCACGGGCGTCACGGAGGGTGACGCGGACGCCCTGGGCGAGCTTGAGCGCGTCAATCTGGGCCTGCGAGACGTCGAGGGTGATCGGCATCGGGAACAGGGAGCCGTCGGCGAGACGGAGCGTCTCGACACAGCTGATTGCGAATTCGACAAAGTCAGCTCGCGCGCCTCGGACCGACATCGCACGAACACAAGAGCGCACCTCTCGTAGTCCTCCTTGCCCATGAAGCCCTCGAGCGGCGAGAAACCGCCGTTCATGATGAGCTCGAGGTCGCAGAGCTGGCGCTCCGTCAGGCGGATGTCGGGGATCTGCTCCGACTCGGCGAGGAGCTGAGCCCTGATCGGGGCATCGCGAGCGTGCAAGTCCTTGAGGACTCCTCCGTGCGGTGCGTTGAGAGACTGCATGTGAAGCGAGTGCAGCGGGAGAGATTAGTCGGGGTTGGACGAAGACACAGGGTTTTGGGCCTTCTTCGATGCAGCAACCGAAGCAGTGTTGCTGCAGTTCGCGTGCACGGCGCCCTAGACGAGTTCGCGAGCTCACCATGATGTTATATGAGTATAGAGCGGGACGGCTGCTTGGGGGGAAGGAGTCGAAAGGGATCGCTGCAAACTTTCAACTCGCACTTCGTTGATTTTTCATCGGGAGCACGCCATTTCCGAGAAACGAGGAGGAGGCGGTGCAACAGAGAACGCGGCGACGGGCGGAAACCGGCTTCCGGTCCGGACCTCGTCTTCATCACCTGCATGCAGGCAGCACTACTCGAGCGCTCTTATACGTCTGTGTGCCGTTCAAAGCGGGTTTAAAGACCGAGCACAGCTGCACTAGCTCTGCATATTCTGCTCTGCTTGCTCCAACGCGCACTTCAACTCACCTGAGGGTTCTTGATCGAGTCGCTTGCACCACCGTCCTTCTCGACCGGCTCTAGCGACTGCACGAACAACGCCTCGACGCCATATGAGATGCCGGACGAACTGAAGATCGTCGAGAACGCCTGCAGTGTCTTCCTCGACTTCCGGCTCTCCTGCGTCTTTGAAGCCAATCTCGCGCAGCTGCCGAAGGAAGGCCTGCAACAACCCATACCAGTAGATGTGCCGCTGAAAGGCGACTGGGAGGTACACATCGTTCCTCAAGACAGCGCCAAAGACGTCAAGGTCACCATCATGCACGGCACATTGCCTGAGGGCACATTTGCGGCACCGAGCCTGATTTGGATGACTTTGAGCGTACTTTACAAGGGCTGCTTTGAGGAGCTGAACGGTCTCCAATGGGGACCTGGACCGGTGCCATTCGTCGACGGAGCCACGAAAACTGCATTTGCCGGCTTCTGGATCCCGATCGAAGTCGGCCGTCTAGCCTCGGAGCACTCATGGTTCAAGGCGGACGATCACCACCGATTCCGGATCGAGTTCTGCATTCAGAGCGACCGTTCCGACAATCTTCAGCAGCTCTCGGTATCTCGTGGAAACGCATGCTCGGCGCAGCAGGCCAGTCTCTGGTTCGGTGCGTTGTCAAAGCCTGGAACGCCATGCTCAAACGCTCACGCTGCTTGCACCTCCTCGGTAGCTGCCGAAGACTTCTCGTCGCCTATGAATAAATCGGCGCGCCTCGTCTTTAAGCGAGACGGTTCGAGGTTCGAGGAGCTTTGGACGACGACCTCCTTCCTCAAAGAGAACTCGCCCTACTTCCGCACGCTCTTCGCCTCGGGCTGCTCGGAGGCGCAAAAGGTGCCGCTTTCCATTCTGCCGAACTGCACCGCCATCAAGCAGGACGACGAGTCCGTCGCCGAATCCGAGAATGCTTGGGAAGACTCGGACGCTGAAGCGGAACGTGCCGGAGCGCTCCAAGTTCACGGCGCGTCGAGCAAGAGCGGGCCGACGTACCGCGAGGTGATCGTCAAGGAAGCAAGCGCCTCGACCTACCGAGCCGTCCTCCTTTACCTCAAGACGGGCTACCTTGCTTTCGCTCCCCTCGCCTCGAACGGCCTCGCTTCGCGCAATACGGCCCTTAAGGAATACGCCAAGCTACACCCTGACCTCTTACCGCCGGTCTCGCCGAAATCAGTCTACCGCCTCGCTCACCTTTTGCAGCTCGACGTCTTGCAAAAGCTCGCGCTCGACCAGATCGCTTCGAGCCTGACGGTCGACGGTGCCGCCTATGAGCTGTTCCACCCCGTCTCGGTCGCGTATGACGAGGTCCGTGATGTGGTGCGCAAGTTTGTGATCGAGCACTTTGAGCAGGTTCGGGCGACTCGAGCTTGGAAGGAGCAGGAGGCCAAGGCGAACGAGGAAAAACTCGAAGGCAGCTCGATGGTTCTCTTTGAGCTGATTGGCGCGCTCGCGGTCGCCAAGACGGCATGACGATCGAAGCTACCCGTAACCTGTGCTCTCGCTTGAAGAATTTGGCATACGCTTGGTACCCAGGAAGAGCAGAGACCGAGCTATACTCGACGTGAACTCGAAAGTTCGGAGGAAAAGCTGTATACAAGTGTCTCCTACCTTTGTCATCGGTGGCTTTGTACTGCTGTAGGCTTGACGGGTATGAAGAATCGATTGCTGGTTGACTGGCCGACCGATCTGTTTAGATCGACTGGCCCTCAGTCTGGCGAGCGAGCTCAAGCTGTGCGTGTTACGGGTGCAGCAAGGAATCAGCCCGTGCTCGGTGAGATCAAGCCAGCAGCCGAAGGCGACTGATGCAAGGGACCGGGCACGCACGTCCGAAGCCGAGATGACGCGGAGGTGACCCGGCGCGGCGGTCTCGCCAGTGACGGCACCCTTGGCGACGTCGACCATCTGGCCGAGCGAGGTCTTGGTCTTGACCCACTGCGAGAGCGGTGAAGCGTGTGCATGGCGGGATCGCGAGTGCGCGGGAGGAGGGACAGGTGAGGAGATCGTCAGTCTATGGGGGGAACGACGAAGCAACTCATTCGGCCAGGCTCGAACGTACGTAGCGGATCTGTCGAGGTCCAATAGCGTCAGTATAGGAGCTCGCCTCGAGTAGCAGGGCATCACGAAGCCGACAAACGTACCTCGGACGGGATGACCTGGATGACGCCGATACGGGGGTCGCCCGGCTCGCCGGTCCGGACACCATCCTTCAGGTCGCCGAACCACTGTGCGTGTGGATACAAAAGCAAGCGTATCAGCGCTCGGTGCTCAGCAAGAGTCGGAGGCCGCCAAATCCTCGCAGGTCATCTCGACGCACCGACTTGATCATCGGGTTCCAGAGGTCCTTGATGGTCGCCTCGTCCTTGACGACCTTGGCCTTGCCGGCGACGGACGCCCAGTCGGTCGAGGACGGGTCCGAGAACGCGACGTTGACGTTCTCGTCGTGCTCGAGTTCGTCAAACTTGCCAGCTGCGGCAGAACGCGAACTGCGGAGTTAGTCTCGCCTTTTCCGCGCTTGACAGAGACGGTACGATTGCGCAGCATTTACAGTCGGTGTTGGCGATGAACTGGAAGACGAGGCCCTTGTGCGATGCGGGGGCCATGGCGCGCGAGTGGAGCTGACCGTCCGACGAGCGGGTGACGAGCATGCCAAACTTGGCCTCCTTGATGATCTTGCGCATCTCCTCCATCCTGTGTAGGCAATCACGAGTGTCAGACGCGTTCGCCATCAATGAGCGTAGGCTCCGTCATGTATTGACGGTCGCGAGTGCAAGTTTGCGGAGACATTGGCCTCACTTTTCGCTCGGCGAGGCGTCAGACATGGCCTTGGCGGTGTACGGGTCGTTCGGGGCCATCTTTGATGCGGGAAAGCTGAATGAGCGACAAAGTGAGAGCGAAGGAAGACGGCAAGTGGAAGGTCGCGACGACGACGACGTAGCAGATCCGACGACGACGACAGCGGCGGCACGGCGGGGACAGGCAGGGAAGCGGCGGGCGATCGAGGTTGCGTTAGTTCGAGCGAGGGAGAGCATCTCTTTTGCAGCGGGAGAACTGACTGTGTGGTGAAAAGAGTCGGAAGCGATGTGTTGTACGATGCCGAAGAGCGACACTCCAGTCAGCCCTGTCAAGAAGTTACGTCCGCCAGAGCCGTCAAAAGTGAAATGATGTCATCGGCGGTAAACGGTAAAGGGGAGGCTCTCGCTCGGTCGCTGGTGGGGGAAAGAGGAGGAAAAAGTCTTTTCCCACAGCCGGACACTGGCTCCCGCGGCAAGTCGCGACTATATCGAGATGCCGCTCAAACTCCCTCCGAAGAAACCCAAGGGCAAAGGGAAACAGCTGCACATCGACTACGCGACGCCGGATTCTGCTCGCGCTACTGCTCCCGCCGACTGGTCCGCGGAAGAATGGCTCGAAGGTGCGCTTACAGGCTGGACCCTACCGGAGCATTAGAAGCGCCCATGCTCATCAAACTGGACTCTAGATGGAACGCGGCAAGAGGAGCAGGGCGAAAGATACCAAGTCGGACCGAAAGCGGCGCGGCACCTCGCCAACGCGACCACTTGCTACCGACTCGCCGCAGCTCTTTCGCCGTCGAGCTTTGACGCTCGCTACAATGCTGCGCGGGTCATGCAGACCCTCGGCGCAGATCACCTCGGACCGCCAGAGTGCCTCGAAGCGCTCGAGGCGGCTCGGACAGGGTACAGGGAGGCGCTCGCCGTGTTACAGCCGGGGCAGGCCGGAGAAGCGACAGCCCGTATCGACGCGCTGTACAACCTCGCGCAGGCCGACGCGAGCTTGTTCGCCCAGCTCGAAGACGGGATCTGTGCCGTCCAAGACGAACTCGAACGGAAACGCCAACACGCACAAGAGGCCAAGGAGCTCTTTGTCGAGGTGGAACGGCTACAGCGCATCGAGCTCGAGCGCTACGCGGGCTCTGGTGCGTCGAGCAATGGCGAAGAGGAGGACGACAACGTGGACGCGCCGGCTGGTACGGCAACGGAGACGTCGGTGCAGGTCACCGAGACAACCGTCGTCACGCCTCGGCTCGTTATCGATACCCTCCTTGCCGCAATCGACTTCGATATCCAGCTCTCTGAAAGTTCGCTCTCGGATTCAGAGACGGACGCACGGCTGCGGCAAAGTGCCATCGACGCGTTCTCGCGCGCGTCCGAGTTGCGAAATGTGGTCGCCGCGCAGGAAGGCGGTCCCGCGGCGGACCTCGACCTCGACCTGGCACTTCAGCAAGCCGACATTTTTGCGACGTGGTCCCCCGAAGAAGCTCGACCACGACTCAAATCCCTCGCAAACGCGCCTGAGGCTGCACCGCGTCTGATCGACGTCCTTTCGATGCACGCCGACTTAATCATCGAGAACACGCAGCTCTCTGATCGCATGTCGGCTTTGTCCAGTCTCGAGACCGCCCTCGCAGCGTATCAACGCGCTGCGTCCCTCCTCTCGAGCCGACTCTCGCCCCCGAAAAACATCCCCGCGCAACAGCTTCCAACCCTCCTCTCGGCCAACCTCGCCTCGCAAGCCCACGTCCACCTCCTTGCGCATCTGTTCGACCCTCCTGCAGATCCACGTGCGCGGAAGCACGCCGATGAGGCGCAACGACTCGCGCTCGAAGCCATTTCAGCAGCGAAACCGGCCGTCTCGCTCGCGGTTGCCGGCACATTCTCCTCCTCGGCGCCGGATACGCTCCCGGCTATCTCGGCGGTCCGAAGTGCGAATGCGCAGGACGCTCGCTCGGATTGGGCCACGCTCGCCGCCGTCCGGAACGCATTCTTCACCCTCGTCCGCGTGCGGTATTGGGCTTTCCTTACCGCCGGAGCTAGTACTGCCATCGAGCTCCGGACGCCACTCAGAGCACGGGTGTGGGGCGAGTGGAAGGCGCTCGGTTTGGCGGGACCGGGCAGAGAAGGTGCGGGAGGTCTCGAAGGGCTCAAGAGGCGGGAACTCGAGTGGTGGGCGGGCGAGATGGAGGATGATCTCATCGCCAAGGTTGTTGGTCCTGATGAAGCAGCGACTGAGCGACAATGGTACGCCGCTCTGGCTCCGTAGGCTCTATCTCGCGAGGGAGGAGCTGTCGAGCTGTTCTTCTCGCTCCCGCGCTCCTGCTTTCGGGCAAGCGACGCAGGAAGGACAGCACGACAACATGAGTTTGCAGGGAAAAAAGAGCGAAACAGGAGAGAGTCTGTACGGTGAGTGCGCGAGATAGGAAGGGATATAAAGGGCTTGCGAGGGGCCGAGGGTATTGGCTGCGGAAGATTCGTTACAGCACGATATTCAACCGAAGGCGGCTTCAAGGCGGCTGTAGCTGCACATTGGAAGCATTGGCGAGCATCAGTCACTGTCAAACGCTGCGGAAATTACGAAGCGGCAGCGAGCTCACATGTAAAAGATCAACGCCGAACTCGGCGCAGCCTTGAGCGCCGTCAACCCGCAACCGCTGTACAACCCTTTGATCCCGCGCGCCTTGTAGATGTCTTTGCCGACCTGGGCAAAGCTCCTCCTCGGTTCCTTCTTACCCGCCGCGCCACGGAGTTCATCCTCGGTCTGAATCGTCGACTTGATACAGTCGGCCGGGAACAAGATGACGTTGTACATGACGCCGGCCGACGCTCCCGCCGACATGAGTTCGAACGCCGACAAGTCGCCCTTGGTGACGCGGGCGCCCGGGATCGCTTTCGAAGTTTCGCCACGGTTCGCACGCCGCTGGATAAAGTACGCGACGAGGAGTTCGAACGTTGTGAACCACGCGGCGCCGCCGCCGGTTTCACGGATCATGGTGCCCGTTTGACCGAGCCAGAGACCACGGATCCCGTATTCACGGAGGACGGACCGCGTGAAGGCGATCGCGCCCGGTTGTGGAGGCAAGGTCGCCGCTGCTGTTGCCGTCGAGGCCGCAGCCATGGTCGAGGCGTGGCGAGCTCCGAGAGTCGCCGCTGCTGTTGCAGGGCTTGGACGAGGTGATACTGGACTCGGAGCTGCGGGCGAGGGCGAGGTCGCGGCGAGGAGCGCCGTCTCGGCGGCAATGTTGGACACTTGCATCTTGCACTTGATAAGTTCGACGGGCGTCAAGACGAACGAAGCAGCTGCTCCCGCCAGAGCTGCGGCCGCCGCCGTCTGCGGGATCGACATATACGGCGCGTCCATCGGACCGGCTCCTGACGGCGCGGCGGGCGGCGGGAACAGTTTCCGGAGCGCGGCCTGCGATTGATTATAGACGACAAACAGGGTCGCATTCTCTGCCATGGCGCCGAGGACCGGCATCGATACGCCCTGCACGCGCGCGCGGATTCCGAGCCCCAGGGTCAGTCTCCCGGTGACGACGGGAAGCCGTCACTGCGCTGAGGAAAAGCGACGTACCCTCCAGAAGGCTCGGACGCCTTCGGTCCGGTAGGTCTGGACGATGCAGTCCCATGGACCGGTGTACCGAGCCGGTCGGTCGAGCGGTTGCGATTGCAGCCTGACTTTGGTCAAGTCAAAGGGGTGCTCCACCGCGCGGCTCGCGATGCCTGCGCGAACGCAATCTCCCGCGTCAGCTCGATTCGAAGACTGGATCGGACCTGTAGAAGCGCACCTGCTGCCTGTTTGTGAAAGACGCGTCAGCCTGAACTTTCTAAGCGCACAAACAGAGAGAAGGGAGGGCGTACCGAGCCGTAGAGGACGTCCTTGACGCCGCCCCAGGGTCGCCCTTGTTCCCCCGTGGGCAGTTCCAGTTCGGGCGCGTGGTCTGCCATCCTCTAGTGGTTCCAAACGAGTCTATCAAGCGAGAGTCAAGGGAGCATGTAGAGCAAACGAGAGCGAGAAAGGAGCGGGTCGTCGGCTCCGCCCAGCGAGCGACAAGCCTTCCTCAACCTTGCTCACCCTCCACTCGGCATTACACTCTAGCCGCGATGAGCACATCACTACTCAACCGGAGCTCGTCGCTCGTCTCGTCCTTGTCCCGGCTCGCCGTGTCGTCGTCGTCGTCGTCGAGTGCATCGCCTCGCTCGTCCATCGCCGTCGGTCGCGCCTCGTTCCCGACCAGCAGCGGCACCGACTCGCTGTTCCAGCCGGCGCACCTCCTCCAAGTCAGGAACAAATCGCTCGTCCCGCGCCGGACAAAGTACCGCAAGGCGCACAAGGGTCGCGTCCCGCTCGCGCTCGGAGGTTCGACCAAAGGAACCACCCTCGAATGGGGTGACTATGGCCTCCGCGTCAACGAACCAGTCAGGCTCTCGGCAAAACACCTCGAAGTCGCAGAGGCGGCGCTGAAACGCGGCCTCAAACCGATCAGGGGGAGCAAAGTGTATGTTCGCCCTTAAGGTGGCCGAATTCGGCTAGTCCTCTCGTCGCTGACAGGACTTTGCGTCCGTAGGTACATGCGGGTCTTTCCCGATATCCCCGTCTGCATCAAGGTGCGTGCTCAGTCTTGAGGCCTCGTATTATGGCCTTGCTCAATTTTCGCCTAGCTGATCCCGTATTCTCCCGGTACCTAGGGTAACGAAACGCGTATGGGCAAGGGCAAGGGCACATTCGAGTTCTGGTCCTGTCGGTGCGCTACAGCTGTCCTCCGTACCGCGTATTTCGTCTCTGGTCTGACCCCTCTGGACCGCCTGCAGAGCCAGGATGGGTCGCGTCATCTTTGAAATCGGCGGCCCCAACTTGCGACCCGAGATGGCTCACGCAGGTGCGCCCGGCAGAACATCATGCACGCGCTTGTATGGGCCCCCTGACTGACCTTGCCTTTGGTCTCGCTCCCCTCGTAGTGATGCGTCTCGCGGCGGCCAAACTCCCCTGCACGACCGAAGTGATCGACAAAACTTCGGTCGCGCGGCTCGGATTCGACGATGTCGAGCCGGAGAAGCTCGCGCCGAGGGTGACGACCCTCGGGGAAGCGCAGCGAAAGATGCAGTTGGCTTCGGCGGCGGCGGCGGTGACGGCACCGAGCGCGGAGGCGGAAGCGGCCGCTGCGATCGCGAGCGCGTAGGAATATCCTTCTGTACTGCATGAATACCACAGTCTACCGTGGGACTTTGTATACGCTTCAGAATCAAAGGTCACGCAGGATGGCGAGTTCAACACGGGTCAGATTTTCGCCTTCTCGCTTCGAGGCCTAGCTGTCCCTGCTCTATACTACCAGGAGCAGGTACGAGTATCGCTCTGACACCTCGCCTGCGGCAAGTCGCGGGTCCGGTGCCGAGATATGACCGTTCGCTGTGGTAAGAGACGAGCCTTCTTCTACTCTGCGTCCCCTATTCTCGCGCACCTGGACCGAATTGCCACGGCCTCCCGGCCTCTCCCTGCAAGCTATAGTCCTGGAGGATCGAACGTCAATGGTGGGTGAGGCTCCTGTGACAAGAGGAGACGTTGTATCGTGCGCGTCAGCCTGCACAATCGAGAGCGCCATCTTTTCAGCGGCTTTGCAGCCGGAGTGACCGACTGCCTGCCGCGCGGAGGCGAGACACTTTGTGTCAAGCAGTTATCGTCCTTTACCAGGTGTCAAGTCCTGGTGATACCTTGTCACCTCAGGGCTAAACCGTTCCGCATTGTCAGTGAACGCTTCGGGGAGGATGCGCGCCAAAACCACAAACGGACAAGGCTTGTTGCGCGGCAAACCCTTATGGCAAGATGCTATGAAAGGGATTCAGCAATGTGCACATTGCTTCATCAGTCTACAGTCCTGTGTACCTACAGTAGTATGGTAGGACCTTATGCTGCGGAATGGAAGCGAGCGCGCGGCGGAATCGCTGTCCGTGCCATCGGCCGCGTCGCTTCAAGCGCACCGTCGCACACGGACATGGACTTCGTCCGAATGATTTGAACTTGGCTTTCGGCGGCTGTGTCCAGCGTCCGGCTGCTTCCTCGGGTTCGCAAACCTGGATCGGGATTCAGGACAAAGATTTGTATCGATTATTGATTCCTGCTCATCGCTTTGTTCTACACGCGGCAGAGGGGCGGCCGGCATCACCATAAGACACGTGACTGCGTGTCGTTCTTCGAAAAGGCCGAAGGGCTTTGTAAAGGCTCAGTAAGAATAGGTGGCAAGCAAGTGGTAGTTGAGCTTCGGCCAAACAGGAGGAATGGAGCCGCCGTCCTTTCTTTGCTCCGAGAGCACGAGCCGTTGCTGCTGGAGCATAGCAGTACGCACATCAGGGAGCTCTTCACAGCACAGCTAGCGTCTTCTCAGTTGCGAGGTCTGCGCGGGAAAAAGGTCATTGGCATGTGAAAGTGTGACTGCCGGCACGGCGCAAGCTCCGAGACCGGCGTCACGAGGTCACAAGACCTTCCTCTGATCAGGGCGCACCCCTTGCCGCATTTAGCACGATCGCAGGTGAGCAAATGCAAGGCATTACGTAGCGCTGTCGTCGAATGCTCTGGGCGAGAAGGAGAGCTTGGATCGCAGCGCGGTGATCGGGACCGAAGGGAGAAACATCGAGAGTACAGAGAGATGCGGAGGATTGAGGAAGTGCAGACTCGAGTGCGGAGGTGCCGCGGAGGATAGACGGTCGAGGCGGGACGGCGAGAAGAAAAGAGTCGGCGATAGCGCCGAGTTGGCGCCATGTTGGTTTCGACGTTTGCGAGGCGACCGGTCGCCTTGGCGTCGCCTTTTGCACCCTGTTTCTCTCTCTCAGACCTCTACTCACTCTTTTGAAAGCTCGAAGCGGACAACATGTACTTGCGGTGGTCTCGGTGAGTTCTCATGTCGGCGCAACCTGTCCGAGGAAATGGTCCTCCAGAGTCTGGCTTGTTGGTGCTCCGCGGGCGATCAGTTTGCCACCCACCTCCGTCCGGCTATTGGCGCGACTGCGACATGAAGCCGCCTAGCTGAGGGCTCTGCCGCCTGGGCGCTCATCCACGACGACCAAACGCCCTTTGCGACTCTAGTCATCCAGCCTCTTCCGAGTCCCGTTAGCGCAACCCGTTCGCGAAGGCAGTCGAGCGGCTCCGCTGACCTTCCCTCTTTGGCCTCCGCTTTCCTGTACAGAACGATCTTCTTCCTCCTCACTCAGGCCCTCTGCATCGTCGAGATTGGTCTCGCATCATGGGCTCTCAAATAGTAAGTCGCGTACGGGGCGGTTCCAGGCTCGCGTCCGACTCCAAGCTGACCGACCTATCGATGACGTTGACAGCGGCATTGACAAGCAACACTTTGCCAAGTCCATCTTGCCGACGGCTCACCTCAACTTGACCGATGCGTTCGCTGTCGGCGGTGCCGTGACTGCTGCGGCTGTAAGTCGGGCGCCTGTGGCCGATCTCTCGTAGTACGGCCCTTCGACGCCGATTCCTGACTCTCGTTCACGACCGCAGGGCGTCGCCTCGCTGTTGTGCCTCTGCATGCTTACGTGGACCATCATCTTCCCGCGCAAGTCCGAGACGCTCAAGTCGGTCCGGATCAAGGAGGCCATGTTTGCCTTTGCGATCGGGTTCTTTATCGCTACTTTGATTCCTGCCACCGTGAGTTTTCCCTCTCGTTCCGTTTCGATCTCCAGGCCATGACTTACACGTTCTCCTCCGTGACAGTACATCTGCGCGCGCAAGTCGGGTCAGTTGTCGGCGCCCGGCCTGTCGCCGGTTGTCATCCAGTCGCTCCTCAAGGCGACCGGCCAGAACCTCGCCTACAGCGCCCAGACGCCCATCAAGGCCTACGTCATCGTCGGTTGGATCGCCCTCCTCTCGTTGATCATCTCACTGGTCCTCGTCTCGATCGCGGCGCGCAAGACGCTCAAGTATGGCGAGGACCGTACTGGCCCATTGCAGCACTCGGAGCACGACTTGCCGAGGCACCACAACGGCAGCGCGCGGGACGTTTCCATGTCGGAGCCTCGCACGTCGGTCACGACCGAGAAGTACCACGGCGTCAACGGCGTTACGCACGCCGAAAAGCCCGTCGGCTCGACCGTGCACGCTTGAGAGACCCCTCCGTCCCTCGTGCCGTCGTTCGCCATCTCCTCCCCTTTAATATCTATCGCGCCCGAAGCTAAGCCCCCTATTATGCCATATCAGTGTACGCCGTACTTGTAACATCCCTGTCTAGAACTCGCATGTGGGCACTCGGCCCGCGCTCGTAAGGCTCGACAAGACGATCCGTTTTGCTATATTCTTTGCTTTGACGCCACCATGCCTTGGGGGTGAATGTTACAGCTTGTGTGGGAAGGCGGAAAGGAATGAACACGCTCGCACGGGCTTCGGAAACCCTGGGAAGGGGGACCTGGCCAGATGCGCGCGGAGTGGAGGGAATTGAAAGGTGAAAATCGTTTGCGAGCGTTCAAAAGTGTAGATCCGGGGAGACCGTAGAGCACAGGTAAGGGGAGAATGGAGACAGAAAGATTGGAAAAGGAGGTACGATCAGAACCGGAGAAGAAGAGAGGAGTTTACTGTTGCGTGACGAGGGCACCGCCGAGTCAGTCCTCAGAAGTTCTCCGAACGGATGCTCGAGAAGAGGGGTGAAACGCACCTGCTGCTTGCACTCTTGCGGATCCTGCGACGAACCGGGAGTGTTGCCCATCGGCGGGACGGGCGCACGACGCGGGCCACCAGTCTCGTCGTCACTGCGAAAAGTAAAGGAAACGGAAAAGGGAGTTGAGGAGGCGGGACGTGGGTTTACGAGCTGAGAGTCAGAGTCAGAGGCAAAGGTGCTTTCGGGTTCTGGGCGTGAAAAGGGAAGAGCGCAGGGAGGGAAGGGAGAGAATGGAAAAGAGCGGGGGTTGCAGGCAAAAGCGCACCTCTCGTCGTCGTCCTCGTCAAACTCGTCGTCAAACTCGTCCGAGTCGAACCCGGCGCCGTGCTGCTCGTACCTCAACGCCTTGCCGGTGAAAAAGTCGACGGCGCGCGGGATCACGCGCTCCTTGAGGTCCTCGCCGATCTGGTAGTCGAGTTCGAGCTTCTCGTCGAGGTCGGACGCGATCGACTCGTCGTCGTCGGCGTCGGGCGAAGGCGGCTGCGGCGGGTTGAAGAACGAGAAGAACGAGTCGGTCGGAACGACCTTCTTGACGATCCGGGTCTGGTTCGTGTCTGGCCCGGGCACCTCGTCGTCAGCTGCGCCGTGACAATGACAAGGACCGCGTTCCAGGCTCACTCTTGTTGCGCTGCTTCTTGGTCTCGATCTTGACGGTGAGGTCCTTGCCCTCCTTCCACTCGATCTTGGTCCCTTCGGCGTGGTCGTACACAAAGTCGCCCTCGTAGCCGACCTCGTCCTGGTAGTAGTACGTCTTTTCGAGCTTTGAGTTTTCAAAGAACTGCTTGGCGCCCTCGCCAAACTCGAACACGAGCGTGAACCCGCTCCGGTCGCCGGCCGGGTACGCGACGCGGATGTCGACGAGGTGCTTCAGCGCGTCCTCGTCGCGTTCGGTGATCAACTCGCTCAGGCCGAGGTGGTTCTTGAGCGTCGTCAACCAGAACTCGGGAATACCCTTGGGCTGGTGCGCGAGTTCGTCGTCGGTCGGCTTGACGCCGCGTTCCTTCTTGGGCTTGTCGCCGCCGTCGTCCTCGTCGTCCTCGTCCTCAAACTCGCTGTCGTCGTCGTCGTCCTCTTCCTCCTCCTCGACCTCGACGCCCTTCTTGACTTCTTCGTCCTTGGGCTCGTCCTTGCCTTCGATGAGGGCCCTCCGGCGCTCGTACAGCGGCTTGTACTTTTCCGCGAACCGCTTCTCGAGTTGAAAGATCTCGCGCTGGAACTCGGCTTCGAGCGCCGAGTGGTCGCGCTGGACGCCCTTGAGCGCCGTCAAGCGGTACTGGACGGCGGTCGGGAGCGACTCGACGTAACCGGACGACCGGCCAATCAGGCCCGACAGGCGACCCTGAACCAATTGGGCTGCGGTACATGCGGGGTGCTCACGCGCGTCAGTTTTTTTAGTGTAGACGTTATCGCGCGCGCTCGCGAGTAGTAGACTGACCGAACGCGGGGTTGTTGGCAAGGGCGCCGAGTCCACCTGCTGCTCCTCCGGCGGTGGCATCGCGGCTGCCGATCGTGCCTTCGACGCCTTCGTCCTCCTCACCGAGCGTCGGCGGGATCTGAGGGCGACTGCAGAGTGAACCAGGACGCGATAGTTAGTGTAATGAATCGCCTAGCAAGACGACAGCTTTTTCTCTCCCGCAAAGGCGTGTCCCGTGATCGATTGGCGGATGGGTGGGTGAGAGACGGCGGGGCGCGCGCGCAAGGTGGGCGCTGCTACAACACAAGGCTAGCAGAGCGAGACTCACGAGATCATGGAACCGGTCAAAGTGTGCGCGGCCGGGGTGTTCTCTGTGGCCCACGGTTCATCAAAAGGTCAGCATTTCCCAAGTTGAACGTTGGGGGGAGAGATGAAAGGGACTGACGGGGAGTCGGCGCGACGTAACCCTCTGGACCGAGGCGAGTCGGGTCGGTGGGCATGTTGACTCCAGACATGGTAGCGTTCTGTCTCGAGTAGAGTATGGGATATATAGGACGAGGAGAGGGGTTTAGAGAGCCCCCAAACGGCGAACGACGACGACGGAAAGAAGTAGCGCGAGTGTGACTCGTGTGAGCCTCCCCTCGACATTTGGTTGTGCGCCTCCCCACTTTGTCACCCTCTCTCGCCTGCTCTCGGAGCACTCGCACAGGGCTTACAGGCCACCCCAGTACCTACATGAGCTAGGTTTGAATTGAGCTGCCCCACGGGATGCCTGCGCTGCAACCTCCGTCGAGGACCGCGACACCGACTCCGATCGACGCCTTGCTCGCGCCGCTCCACCTCACTCCCGACGACAACAACGACTCGCTCGCTGCTGCTGCTGCTGGCTACGCTACTCCGCATTTGAACAACGAGGAACACGGTGGTGGCCCTGCGCGGACACTCTCGACCGCCTCCCTGTTTGACCTCGTCGACTCGTCGGCGCCGGCGACCGTTCCGACCCCGCGGAGACGAACAGCCGCCAACGGAACTCTCGCCGACACCGACCTCGGTGTACTCGGAGTAGCAGCCGTCGCGTCCGGGTCAGGGTGGAGCTCGCCGAACCGGCGCCGCCCAATCTTGCGAGACGCGGAATCATCGGGCCGGGACATCAAGGGGAAAGGGCGCGCTTCGACGACGACTCCGACCTCGAGTCGAGGAGGAGGAGGGGAGCGCGACGTAATCGTTCACAAGGTGAGCCGCTCATGGTCAGGCAAGCGCGAAAGACACGCTGTCCAAAGGATCAGAGCACTCCTGACCGTTTCTTGGGCATGGTATCGGTTAACGAAACACAGGTCCTCAAGACCGACTCGATCGCGTCCATCTCGGTCAAGTACGGCATCACTGTCAGTCCAGACTCAACCCCTCTGTCCTCTTTTTGTCCCGTCCCGGCGCCTTCTGCACCCACTTTGGCGGGGCGACCGCTTTCCGCCCGAACGGGGCTCTTTCGTCCCTCCCGAGTATTTCAAGCCAGCCACTGACGCCTTTTCCTTCACTCGCTCGCAAAAAAAAAAAAAAAAAAAACGATAGCCGCAAGCCCTCCGCGCCTCGAACCGCCTCTGGCCGTCCGACCCGCTCTTCCTGCGGTCTCAACTCTTGATCCCGCTCGATCAATGTACCGCCGTCGCAGGTGCCGCCATTGGGGAACGGCTCGATCTCGAGGAGTCTCGAGCGCCGAACGGAGAACAAGGAGGCGACTTGATGCATTGGGACGCCGACGCCGAGTCAGAGGCGGGCGTCAATAACGACGGGAGGTCGTCCGCCAGTCCGACGAGGACGAGGCCGAGACCGGGCGCGCGACCGAAACTCGGCGAACCTCCACCGCCGCCGCCGCCGCCCCAGCCGGATGCGTCGCAGGCCTCCGTATTTGACGGACTGGCCGATTCGCCCGCGACGACTCCGCAACCTCAGTCGAGGGAATCGAGCGAGTACTTGACGGTGTGGGACGACGCGGATCCCGTCGCGGCGGCGGTGATGGCGGCCGCTCTGGCGACACCAAAATTGTCAGGAGGGTTCGCACAGGACGATCGGGCAATGTTGGCGACTCCGCGAGCGGCGGAAAATTCGTTTGCAGCGCCCGGACATCGTCCGCCGCTGTCCTCCGAACCGAGTTCACGCTCGGATCTGCCGTCTCCTGCACCATCTCACGATTCTATCGCCTCGAAAGCATCGTCGGATCGGATGCGACGACCCGCTGGAATGAGCGGCGCGCCACTCCGAATCGAACGAATGCCCGCGTCCGAACTCGCCTTCTTTCCTGCGCCGGTCGCTTCACCGCCTCTCGCCTCTACATCCACGTCGGAGCATCGTCGGACACGCGCAAATGGCGCCACTCCGGGCGACAGCTACAACAACAACAATGACGATGACGACGATTCGTCGTCGCTGTTTTTCCGACCGCTCGCGAGACAGTTGCAGCAAATGTCGATCCCTTTGCCGTCGTTCCTTTTGCCCTCGTCCTCGTCGGCAGGAACTTTGAACATGAACGGTCGCGACCGAGGCGGCGGCGGCGGCGGCAGTGGCCGGATCCGCTTACCGCCTTCGCCGCTCTTGTCCCCCTCGGCCTCGGCGTCGTCCCTGTCCGGCTTGCAGACTCCTCCAGACCCGTCGGGAACGAACGGTCGACCGCAGCACAGGCGGAAAGACTCGTCGGCGCGTTCGGGACCTCCCGTCAGTCTGATCAGCGGCAGCGGCAGCAAGAGGAAGGGAGGCGGCGGTGGCTGGGGGTTGTTGGATTTCGGAGCCGAGGAGGACGAGGCGAACCAGGTGGTCCAGCTCAGGCAGTTGGAGAGTCATCACGGCAGCAATGGAGTTGGGGTCCGGTCGGCAGGAATGAACGGACCAGGGAGGTTGGCGTTCCCGAGAAGGGGGAGTAGCAATCGGACCATCACGGCGGCCGATTTCTGGAACGAGCCCGCCGCGAACGGTGCGCGTTGATCCCTCACATTATCGAGCACTTTCCCCACATGCGCGAGATTGTCAGCGTACGGCTGATCAAGGGAGGCAATGATGGTATAGTTGAGAGGGAAACTCTAGATGAAGCATGGCTGCCTCCTCAATCTGGCGCGACTTTGTCCCGTGGCGGCCGATGTGGCGCCGATGTTGTACCCGGCAGCGTCATCGGCAAGCTGTCCCCGTCGCTGCCGCCCCCGACGCCGCCTTGAAAGCCCAAGATGCGACCGTGGTCCATTCCGCCGCTCAGACCGTCGGACGGACCCGTCAACCCTCGGTCCTTCTTGTCCTGCGCGTCGAACCGCGCGTACAGGACTCCTCCGGTGAGCGTCAACGCGACGCCGATACAGTTCAAGAACGACAGCCTCAGTCCGAACAGGACGAGCGAGAACAGGATCGTCGATGCCTGGGCGGCGTGCGCCGTGATGGCGAGCGCGGGTGGTCGAGTTCGCTTTTCGGCGACGAGGCCGAGGACGACGACGCCGAACGAGAGGACGCCGTTCAGCGCGACTTGGGCGACGTGAGCTCGCGTGCATTCCGACCCGCGGAGGAATGTCCACAGTTTCCGCGGTTCCGAGTTGAGGATCGCAAACACGGCGCAGTGCGACATGGACAGCGGGCTCAACCGCGCGAGGATGTCGAGAGGGGCGAGGTGCAGTCGCGACTCGAGGACGTGCGCGACGAGGAGGGACTTGGCAGTCAGCAAGAGGGCCGATGCCGACAGGAGGAGGGAACCGGTCGAGAGCCACTCTTCGTGGTGCGAGGTCAAGGCGACGCCGAGCAGGACGACCAGGAGAGTCGACGTGGTCGTGAGCGTCGTCATCTCGCCAAAGAAGAGTACGGAAAGGACGAGGGTCAAGAAGGGCGATGCGGCGCGTAACGAGACGTGGAACTGCATTCAAGGCGCTTCTGTCAGGACGGCTTGGCGCAAATTATGTACACACGAGGATGCTCACGGGGACGGGCACAAGCCGGAGTGCCAAGTTGGAACAGAGGATCTCGCACGAAAAGACGAACGCGACCGCCTGGACGAGCCGGACGTGCTTGGTCGGGACGCGCTGCGGCCTGTAGACGCCGATCCGCTCGGCGAGCATGGTCCCGAGAGTCGCGCACGCGAGTTGCCACGTCGTCAACGAGTACGTCAACCCTTCAAAGAAGCCGCGCAGGAGCGTCTTGTTTGAGAGAGTCGCCGAGACCGAGACGAGAAAGAGGGCGATCAGGGACGGGTGCAGCGACCGGACAAAGTGGATGTAGGTCCGCGGATGCGAAGCGGCTCGGGCATAGTGACGGAGACCTTGTCGCCACGGTTCGAGCGAGACGACGCGCAGCGCCGTCGCCTGCCTCCAGTTCGAGTCGAACAGGTTCGGGTTCGGTGAATGGTTCGCTAATCGCGGTGCGGGCGGCGGGCGCGTGTCTGGATATTGGAGTTGCGGTTCGAGCTTCTGCGGCGCAAAGAGATCCGGCGTATGCGATATAGATTGCGGCTTGCGTGATTTCGGAACGGGGCGGTTGGGCGGTAAAGGTTGCAGCGCCGGCGAAGCGGCTCGACTCGTCGCGGTCGAGGACGACGACGGCGCCGTCGAGATGCAGACATAGGTATGGTCCTCATCGTCGTCGGCGTCGTGGTCCGGATGCCGGGACTGCCTCGATGGGCTGGCAGTTGCTGCAGCAGCAGCAGCAGCAGAGGCGGCGACGAGGTTGCCCAGCGAGTCGTAGGGCATCGTCGCGCGGCCGCCGTTCAGCTCCGTCGCGTCCATCGCCGACCGCTATCGCTTTATATCGTCCAGCGTCGCGTCTCGGATCTCGAGTTGAGGCGACTGTCTTGCGACGCGTAAGGACGCGCTTCGTGCCTGCTTGCAGACCGAACTCCCGATCGCTCCTCGGGTTCACGCGGCGAAAAGTGGGGCGCGACTGCGAAACCCCGGCTCCAACAAATCGGGCGCTCTCCGCTGTGAAGAGGAGCACAGGCGGCAGCAGAAGAAAATCTGACGACGCTGTGCTGCACATGCGCTCTTCAGGACTCTGATCCGCTGAAACATAACGCGGCCGACGACTTGATGCCAGATTTCCGATCACGAGTGCTTCCGTGCGCAATTTCGCAGGAAACGGAAGCGAAATTCTTCTCCCGCCGCCGAGCTCTGTCGAAAGTCGACTTTTGCACCGCCTCAACCGTAAAGAGTCGTCATTCTCTACCGCACTCAGACTCTCTATACCGATCATTACTCGCTCCTCGACATGCCGCCTGCTTCATTGACCAAGGAGACGCTCAAGCGCAAGCGGACCGCTGACGATGTCGATGCCGCCGACAATGTCGAGGGAGCGTCGTCGTCGTCGACCGTAGCCAACAAGGGCAAGCCGTACAAGCAGCGAGTCCTCGTCACTTGCTCGAGGGGCATCTCGCAACGCCAGCGCCACCTCATGCAGGACCTCCTGAACCTGTTGCCGCACGCGAAAAAGGGTGAGTCTCTTTCCGATGTCCTTTCCGGGTCTCCTCTACCGAGGCTAATGGCAGCGCTGCCGGCAGAGACCAAATTGGAAGACAAGCACAACTTGCCGTCAATCAACGAGCTGTGCTACCTCAGCTCGTGCAACAACGCCCTCTTTTTCGAAGCGCGCCGCCAGCACAACGACCTGTACCTTTGGGCCGCCAAGACGCCGAACGGCCCGTCGGTCCGGTTCCACGTCCTCAACTCGCACACGATGGACGAGATGAAGATGACGGGCAACTGCCTGAAAGGGTCCCGGCCGATCGTCGTGTTTGACCAGCAGTTCGAGGAGCAGCCCCACCTCAGGCTCATCAAGGAGGTCTTGTCTCATGTGCGTTACAAGGACTAGCTTCGTCCGAGGATGTGTACTCACGGTCGCCTCGCGCAACAGATCTTTGCGGTTCCGAAAACGGCGCGGCGAGCAAAGCCGTTCGTCGACCACGTCGTCAACTTTTCGATCGCGGACGGCAAGATCTGGTTCCGGAATTACCAGGTGCGCTGCCCCCTTTCGGCGGCTTTCGTCGTCTGACCCGAGAGTTGACGCTCTCTCGTATGCGCGCACACCCTCGCAGATCCTCGACACCCCTTCCGCAGACGCGCTCGCGTCGACTTCGTCTTCCACTTCGGCTCTCACCGACACGCAGGCGCAAAAGCTCGCCAAGAAGAACGGCCTGCCGCACTTGAGCCTGTCCGAAGTCGGTCCGCGGTTCGTCCTCAACCCGGTCAAGATCTTTGAAGGCAGTTTCAACGGCGCGTGCTTGTACGAGAACAAGGGTGCGTCTCACCTTGACCTCCCCCGATCAGCTTGCGCTGAAAAGCTCCGGCGTGGCTCACTCGAACACCTTTTGCCCTACCGCCGGACAGAGTTCATCCCGTCGTCGCAGCGGTACGCGAGCGCAAAACTCGCCCGCGCCGTCAAGTACCGCGGCCGGAAAGACCAGCAGGCGGTCAACCAGGTCCGGAGGGAAGAGCTCCAGGTCGGGCAAAAGGACGACCCGCTCGAGAAGCGCGCCGTCTTTGCTTGAACGGGTTTGCGGGTCCTCCCGTGGCGGCGGTGGTGGTGTCGATGGCACGGCGAGAGGGGCGAGGCTGTCCGCGGCCTGCCAGGCGAGTGCTGTCGGTCTGTTTGGCACCGGCCGGCTTGTGTATGTACGATAAGGTGTTTTGCATCTCCCTACACGCAACCTCTCCAGACTTTGATCGACGTCCGACGCCCTGAGGGTCGCGGAACAACCGAAAGGGCCCTTTTTTTTTCGCCAAACAGCGCCGCTCGGAGTTCAGTAGAGGCGCAAACTCTCATAACCCGACCAAATAGACGGAGTACCTTCGGACGGCGTCAGCGGCGTTTTTGTCACACGGCGGGTAAGAGAGTTGATTAAAGAGGAGTCGAATGACTAAAGCAGGGCGGACGGGGCAGGGGTATCTTGGCTGGGTATAGTGAACCGCGGGGAAAAAAAAAAAGGCACGGAGATGCGCGACGAGGATATGAAAGCGACGAGCGAAAAGGCGGAGGTCAAGTTGTCCGGCCGAGGACGATAGGTACTGATTGGGTCGGACGCGAAGCCGAAAACGAAGGCGAGAGCACCGAGGGGTATCGACGACCTCGAATCGTGAGAGCGCGAAAAAGCGCGAGATGGAAACAACAGGAGGAGCGGAATAGTGAGAACCGAGAGAGTGATGAGAAAGGCGAAGAGAAGCGCGGCGGGGCGGGTTTCGGCGAACCGACTATTTCTGCGACTTGATACTTTGCGAGAGCCAATTCAGGCCTGCGCACAAGAAATTGGAGCGGATATCAGCTTTCGAGTACATGCGGCTTGTGGACTTGTCGGAGCGCGAGGGGGAAGCGTACCTTCAAAGAGGCCGTCGCCGTCGACGGCGTTGGACGGGTGGCAGTACCACGACCTGTCCTTCATCCGCAACAGGCCGAGCTTCTCGGTCACTTCAGTCGGTGTCATCGCTGTGTGGTACCACGGGTTGTTCTCAGCGCTCCAGAATCCGCTGCCCGCCCGCCCGCCCATCTCGCTCGCTCGCCTCCAAGTCGAGAGTAGACTAGCTCACCTCCGGGCAAATCCTGCTTGTTGGCAAAGACCAACAGCAAGCAGTCCTTCATCTCTCGGTCGTTCAGAATCTTGTGCAACTCTTGCCGCGCCTCGTCGATCCGGTCGCGGTCCTGCGAATCGACGACAAACACGAGCCCTTGGGTGCCGGTGTAGTAGTGTCGCCACAGCGGTCGGATTTTGTCTTGCCCGCCAACATCCTGCGGGGCGTAATAGGAGGATCAGGTTGCGGTTTTTCCGTCAGAGCGTGGGCTGGGGCGTGAGAGAAAGAACAGCGGTGAAAGGCAGGGAGGGAGCCGTACCCAAACATTGAACCTGCACGCGAGACGAGTGGTCAGCACGGCGTCCATCCGCAACAGTTGCCCCACTCTGTCTCGAACGCGCTCTCTTTGCTCGCACAACAGGTTACGAGCGCGTTGTGGCGGACCTACTTGACGTTTTTGTACGTGACAGTTTCGACGTTGAACCCAACGGTCGGGATGGTCGTAACCGATTGGTTCAGCTTGAGTTTGTACAGGATGGCTGCACGGAGGACACAGGGATGGCGCAGGGTCAGCTGTGCGGTTTGGAAGAGTGCCATGTCCAGACCAGAGGCGAGGGTCCTCGTTTCCCGCTTGGGTTCATCGGGACTTTGGAACCAGAGGAAACGAGAATGCGCATGACGGTGTAGAACGTACTCGTCTTGCCTGCCGCGTCCAACCCGAGCATGAGAATGCGCATCTCTTTGTTGCCAAAGATCTTGCCTGTTGCGGCGTCGACAGGAAAGGGGAGTTCCAGTTGACGACGTCAGAGTCGGAGGCGAGGCGGGCGCGTGTTGCAATGAGCAAGGTCAGCTTGTCGTAGCAGCTATTCGGACTGCTTTGGGAAGGCTGAACGCACCGAGCGCCTTTGACAGACTCGAGCCCCTTTTTTTGGGGGAACAAGGTCCCGGCGGGGGAGGAGAAGGCGAGAGCGGGGCGAGGTCAGCGTATGGCCATGACGCGCAGGGTCGTGCAGACTCACATGGTGGGCTTATTTGAGCTCGAGAGCGAGCGAGTGTGGATAGAGTCGAGACAAAAGAGTTGGAAGCGATCGGACGCGAGGTTTCGACAAGCGACAACAGCCGACAACGCGGTTTCACTCCTGTGCTGGCTCGACTGCGACTCGGACCAACTCAGTAGCTCGGTTCGCAGCTCGGCGGAACCCTTGCGACGCGTGTCTGGCATCCGCTGGCTGCTTACTCTCGAGACGCGTCGTCGTCGGCTCTCATCTCAAACTCGCAGTCGACCCGCTCGAGGAACGCCGCAACAGATCCAGCGAGTCAGGTCGCTCAGTAGACTCAACGGTGAGCTATCTCGGCATGAGGCAAGGGGACCGCACGCCGGGAACTACGGGTTCTGGGTGCTTCGGGGCAGCCTCGCCCACCTCGGCACCACCGTCCGTCACGGCATCCGGCAACTCGCACACAGCGCGTAGAAGGGGAGATTCATCCGGAGTCTCGCTCCTCGAGGTCTCTAGGAGGTCGGCGGCCGCGCATATCTATGCTGCGTCGTCAATCGGAGCCCGCCGCCGTGACTTCCCTCAACATGCTTGCCGACACAATCGCCTCCGTCCCGTACGCATACTGACTGCTTTGTACCAGTCCACCTGCAGGAACCGATCCAAACAGCGCTTGTCGTCCGGCGACTACGAGGGCGAGCGCGCCATGGCATCGGCAGCTGCGACATCTTTGCCTCTCGCCGTCGCTGCCCCACATCCTCCTCCTCCTCTTGCTCCTCCGCCGCCGCCGCCGCCGCTGCAGGCAAGCAAGATCCCTCGGTCCCGTTCGGCCAATTCGCTCGCCCTCTTTCGGACTCGGTCGTCCGGCTTCGAGGCGCAACTCGAGCATGATGCGGCAGTTGAAGAGCGAGGAGGAGGAGGGATCCGCCGCGTCGGGTCGTACGAGTCGGCCTTGTCCGACGCGGCGGAGCCAGAGCCAGAGCTAGAGCCAGGGAGGATGTCGAGTCTCACTCCGAAGGGGATCTCTGCTGCTTCTCTGCCGTCGGATGGATCTGCCGCCGCGGCGGCGCATCAGCAGCAGCAGCCGCCGCCGACGGGGAACGGCAAATTCGCGAGATGGCTCTCGCGCTCGATCGGACCCGGTCACGGCACCTCAAATCCGATGCCGGAGCACGATCAGAACCGTGACGATGCCGCGTCTGCACTGGCGTCGGCGTCGGGTTCGAGACCTTCCCCTGCTACCGGATCGAAGACCGGACGGCAACGCCGGTCCGTCTCGATCGGGTCGCTCGACCTCCTCACCCTGAAGCCGTCCTCGAATGCCGACCTTCCCGCTCCCTCCATCTCGATCTCGTCGTCGCCTGCGACCTATTCGTCGACTTCGAGCCAGATCGACCGACAGTCTGGCCCAAGTTCCGCACCGGCTTCATCGACGACCGTGGCGACGGCAAGCAGGAGTTGGAAGCTGAACCCGCTCGGAGGCCTGAGACCGGCCAGTGCGAGCGGTACCACGAAGCCGTCGCTCGGAACCGATACGAGTGGCGGCGGAGCCACCGCCAAGAAGCGATTCGGCGGCAAGCGGAGCAAGAGCAGCGGGGCGACCTCGAACGGAGCGCAAACCGCGGACGGCGCGTCGACGGCAGAGTTGCGCATCTCGAGTAGCCGGTCGAGCTCGGCATCAGGCTCGACGACGACCACGACGACGACCACGACGACGACTAGTGGAAGCCTCGGCCGGTCTTCTGCCGGTTCGGCGAATCGAGACCCGTTCGCGCCGTCTACTTCGTCGTCTGCATCGATGACGGCCGATGGAGCTGCAGAAGGTCGACTCGCGCGCGGGTTGAGGAAGACGAGGAGCGGCTTGAGGCTCTTTGGGCGGGCAAAAGAGCAAGAACCGACGTCGGGCGCCGCGGCGGTCTCTTTGTCGACTTCGACGGTCGAACGGACTCGCTCATCGAGTGACCGGCCGTCAATCGGTTCGACAGAGTCGCTCGCGTCGGCGAGTACGGCTACCGGCGACGCAACCTCGATTCGGGACTCGCAGCCGCTGGTCGCCAGTTCGAACCGGATCGGAGGGTGGTTCACCAGCTTGATGCCACAGGCGAGCACGAGCACGGAGTCGGGATCGCCTGAAAAGCTTCGACGCGCGGCGGCTGGTCAGGGGACTCCTAGTCGGAATCGAGGAGGGTCTGCACCGGCGGCGGCGGGAGGAGGATCGCCCTCTCCGGCCTCGCCAGCTCGTCGAACGGGACCAACCTCGTCTTCTTCGCCGCTCAAAAAGGGCTCATCGAGCTCGGCTGCTTCGATCGGCGGCGGTGGCGGCGGTGGTCGGCTCGGTCCGTTTGACCGGATGCTCGACCGCGCCGTGCAGTACTTTCTCGACTCGGACGCGAACACCGACCCGTGCGAGGAGGACATCTGGCTGCTCGGCGTCCGGCACGACGGCTGGCGAGAGGAGGCGGTCGATGAGGAGGGCTTTGCTGGCGGGAAGGGCAACCGCAGTCCCGTCAAGGCGCGGTCGCCTCCATTTCCCACTCACGGCGAGGAGGACGACGTCTTTGCGGCACCCGCAACGCTGTCGTCGACAGAAGCTGTGACTCGGATCAACGGCTGGCCGTCGGCATTTTACCGCGATTTCTACTCGCGCGTCGGCCTGACCTACCGGTCCGACTTCCCGCTGATCGAATGCGAGCCGCCTAGTTCCCCTTCGAACGGCGCCGGCGGCGTCGTCCACGGCATGCTCACCAGTTTGAGCATGAGTATCGGACGCGGAGCGCAGCGGTTCGCGAATGTGACGTCGACTTCAAGTGGGGATTCGTCGGAACCGAGAGGGCTCACGAGCGATGCGGGGTGGGGATGTATGCTCCGGACGGGACAGAGTTTGCTCGCGAATGCGCTCGTCAAGGTTCATCTCGGACGAGGTGCGCTGTAGACATCTTCGGCCGTCCCTGCTGGCGAGCGGAACTGACGACTCTCATTCTGGTCAAGTAGACTGGCGGCGACCTCTTCCGGCACCATTGAACGCGTTCCCATCGGGCATACCCAACGCGGCGACATATGCTCGCATCCTCTCACTCTTTCTCGACGACCCGTCGCCCCTTTCGCCCTTTTCCGTTCACCGCTTCGCGCGCCAGGGGAAACAGCTCGGCAAAGAGATTGGCGAATGGTTCGGTCCGTCGACTGCCGCCGGTGCGATCAAGGCCCTCGTCAATGCGTACGAGCCCGCTGGACTGCGCGTAGTCAGCTGTGTCGACGGGACGGTCTACGAAAGCGAGGTCGTCGAGGCGAGTCTGGTCGATGGGCAACCGTGGAAGAGGCCGGTCCTCGTTCTCGTCAATGTCCGCCTCGGGCTCGAAGGCGTGAACCCGATCTATCACGAAGCGATCAAGGTGCGCACCACGGACCGGGAGGTTGCCGAGTGTGAGACTGACATCGGCCCGCGACGCAGGGCATCTTCCGCTTCCCGCAATCTGTCGGCATCGCAGGCGGCCGCCCGATCTCGTCGTACTATTTCGTTGGCTCGCAGGCCGACTCGCTATTCTACGTCGATCCTCACTTCCCTCGGCCGGCGGTCCCATTGGTCCTCCCCGCCGATTCTGATCTGGTCGACTCGTTCTCGAGCGTGCCAATCTCCTCTTCGCACATCGATACACGCATCGACGAGTTCCTCTTGCGAGCGTATCCCGACTCGGCGTGGGCGACTTATCACTGCGACAGAGTCCGCAAGGTCGCGCTCGGCAATCTCGACCCGAGCATGTTGCTCGGCTTTGTCATCGAGAACGAAGCCGATTGGTCCGACTTTCGTGCGCGCGTCCTCGAAGTGAATTGGACTGCTTTCTTCTGTGCTGTAGTAGTCCGTCGCTGATGCATGTCCTCGCAGCTCTCGTCAAAGACGGCGACCATGTTCACGATCGCCGCCTCGCCTCCCGCTTGGCTGCGACGTTCCGCTTCGTCTTCTCACGCTGCCCGTGTCACAACGACTGCGCGCACTTCGATAGACGACTCGTTCTCTGTTGTCGGCGAGACGGACCGCGACGGCAACGACGAGATCAACAGTGACGGCTTCAGCGAGCCGGACGACTGGGAGCTCCAGTCGACCGACGACGAAGCGATGCAATCGAGCGCTGTCCAAGAGCGACCTGCATCCTCGCAGCCGGATTCGTTGCTCTCGCGCTTACCCGACGACCTCGTCATCGTCAATTAGTGCCTTCTTTCTCTTGTACGTCGCGCATGCGCCTCTCTTCGATCAGTCGTCAATGCTGATCAAGACCTTCAGTCACTTCACAGCTATCTCTTCCTTTTCGTCCTCGTAACCTTGTCGTTGTTTCACCAGGAAATGATACCAGCTCCTTTCAAACGCAAGTATTGCTCCCGCTCCTGTCGGCCCATTCCTGTTCGTCGATGAGCCTCGCCGCGCCTAGGTCCCGACTCGCGGTACCTTCTCCTTGCGAGTCGATCATTTCGGCGAGGTCGTCAATGAGCTCGTCAAGCGCGAGCAGGGCACCTGAGACAGATCGGGTGTAGGGCGGCGCCGGCCTGGACGGGGCGGGCGTCTCCTCATTGAGAGGTGACAGGGCTGACCGCGATCGTGTGCGTGGCGACGGTGGACAGCTCGTCGAAGTTCTGGCAGAGGGTCGACCGCTGCTGCTGCTCGACGACCAGTACCCCGAGTCTCGATCGCTCGGCGCGGTACGCATCGAGCGCTTGCTCGGTGAAACGCCCACGACGGGTACTATTTGCGGGCGAGGACCTGGCTTGTATAGTCGCCTCTGCCGCTGAGGCTCGCTGACTGATGGCGGAGGCGGGCGCGCGAACGGATCCCAATCTTCGGCGATGTCGTCAAACGCGAACGCGCTGGCCGCGCTGGCGGTGGATTGCGGTCGAGGTGGAGGAGCGAAACCCGACAGACTATTCGGCAAGACTGGTGAGAACGCAACGTTGCCGCTACGAAGGAAGGTCGCGCTTGACGGAGGTCTCGGACTGGTCGGCGCGCTTTGCGTCAGTCGCAGGCCCGCATCGCTGGCGAAACATGCCAGGTCCGCGCTGCGACAGCGATCCAGTGCGGGAGAGGAGGCAGCCGGCAAGCCCAGGTCGTGTGCACGTCGCGCGCCGACCGGTTGCGCATCGATAACTCTGATGGCGACACGGCGTTTCGCAGGCGGCGACGACGACGACGACGGATTCGAGGTCGTCCTAAAGAGGCTACTCAACGGCCGTTTCAGGGATCCAGGAGAAAGTCGCTCTCGTAGACTCGAGGATAGGCGCTTGAGACTGGAAGCGCGCTGAAGAGTGAACCACGTCAGCTCCTGCTACCGGCACCCGAACGGGCTGCGGCGTGCGAGGCGTACCGACTCGGGCGGTCCGCTCACAGGCGCATCTGTCGCTGCAGTGGCTTCGGACCATCGGGAAGTGGGCTCCGGCCTGTCAAGCTGCATTCTACAGCTGGCGCATTGCGTTGGAACTCCTGCTGCGGGCCGGACACGTAAGAGAAGGTTAACTCGCGGAGTCGGTTCTACCACGACGCAGGCTGACTCGCCTCGAGTCCGGTCTTCCCCTTCGATATGGGAACCGTATAGCGCGATGTCGCTGAACATTAGGCGGAGACACTTGCAGGAGGAAGGATCTACTCGAGTCCCGAGTTCGAACGCTTTCGACTATCGGGTCGAGCTGGTCAAGTGTGGCGGCTCTCGGCACACGTGAGACCAATCACGACCGAAGCTGGATTCGGAGATCTCCCATATTCGGATGTTCGGTATGACTGATCGGTTTGCGACGACGGAGTCTGCGCGCCCCTTCTACGTAAACGCTCGCAAAGCCGTCATCATTGGCTCCTTTCGTTGCAGAAGCTTCTCCTGCTATATGGCGGCTCTATCCATAGCTCACGTTCTGTCAAGTCCTCAGTATGCCGAATGCTGCGTCTTCAGGAACACATTAAAGAGGGTGAGCAGAAGTCGACGGTCCCAAGTTTCACGTGACGGCATCTCGCTCGACAAGGCAAGTCGGTTTGTCGATCACGTCTTTGTGTCTGCGACCCTCTCCTCGGCTTCGAGCGATCGCTCTCCGGGCGTTGTCGGAGAGCGCATGACTGCATGTACTCGCGGAGCAACTCGGCCGCGGCAGACAGCGTCTAGCACACCGAGTCTGCGGCGAGCGCCGCGCGACTGCGCTTGCACGCTTTCCTTTGGAGGCAAGCAAGCTCGCCGACTTTGCAATCGAGTCTTGCAGCAGCGAGTCTCGAAAAGGAATACGTCACTCGCCTAAGGATGCGCCATCTACAAGCTCATCGAGCGCCCGAACCGCGTCCGAGAAAGATCGAGTGACTCGCGGGCGGTCGGTGTCGGAATCACACCCGACAGCGTCATGGACGGCCGGCGAGTCGAAAGACCACGAAGTGCTGACAGAGAGGGACCAGTTGCTATTGGCGGGCGAGTAGTCGTACCGTGGAATGTTGGCGGTCAGGCCGCTCGCCTGCGATGCTGCGGATCGTGCGGGAGAGGGTGCTCGAGATGCCAAGGACGAGGCGCGTGACAGCGTCAATGACGAAGGGCGAGGTGGTAGACCCGGATGTGCGTGACGGAAGGGCGGGTATGGGCGATGTGGATTGGGGAGGACAAAGACGGAGGGCTGTTTCGTCTGAACCGAAGTCTGCATGGGAGAACCGCCGAACCCTCGATGGCCGGACCTCCAACTGTTGCAGTCGCGATAGGAATGGTCGTCGTCGGCGCGAAAGTCCTCGCAAACGAGTCCAGAGGGACGGGCCTGCCGAAACTCTGGTCGCGAGCACGAGGTGATTCGCGTCGGCGGCGGCTCGTCCAATGCTGTTACCGGCTCGGGACCGGTAGATGACCTTGCGTACCGTATGTGTACGTCGTCTCTGTCATCGTCGTTGAGGTATGCTGGGAGGTCTCGGTACGGGCGTACGGGAATCGGTGAAAAAGGCTCCGCCTCGAAGGATTGGCCCCACGCGAGCGGTGCTTGCCACTCCCTCTCGGTGATAGCGCGGTCAAGTAGGGGAGAGCTATCGCTATCGGCGATCTTGGACGTCGCGGGCCGTCGCTTACGTGGCGGAGACGGAAAGAGATGGCCGAGCGGGCGTTTAACGCTCTCGGGCAGTCGAGGGAGAGCATTGGCGAGACGCTTCAAGCTCTTGGCGGGCGACTGCGCGGTAAAGGAGAGTCTGAGTCGCGCGCTCGTCTTTACGTACTGGGGCAGGTGCCGATTCACCTCGGTGAGACCAGAGCTGCGGGATCGGGCAAAGTGCTCGAACGGCGGATCGTCTTGTTCGCGATGGTCGTCGTGACTCGACGCGGTGGAGTCAGGCAGTCGAGAAGCAAGCTGCGGTCGACGATCGATGTGGCCAAGGCCGATCGCTGTATGACCTGGCGCGTCAACAGACTCGTATTGTACGACGTCCTGCACACGGCAACCCACCGACACCGTGACCATTTGCCTCAACCGGACGAGGTCCCGGATTTGCGAACATGCTCTGCGGGAGCGAATAAAAGGAGAAGCTGCTCTCGAGCCGAGCGGTTGAGAGCAAGGGCAGGCGAAGCGTGCATCACTACGGTCGGAACGGAAAAGGGGGCGCTCGCATGCGTACCGCGAAACGAAGGTTTGCTCCGGCGAGCAGCGTAACGATGCCCGACACGGCGTGGTAACCGTTCATTGTGATATGAGCAGCTCGCCGCGCGGCGAGCGCAGCGTCAGTACTCTTGCCGAAACTTTTTCGGCGTCATGCTGCAGCGGCGTTGTGTCCGAAAACCTGTGCACAGCGATCGCTGTGCCTTGAGCCGAAGGTTCGGCTGAATTGCGCGTTTGCGAGCCGGCGAAGTATCCGGCTTCACAGCGAGCTGCTCTCTCTGGTCTTTGCCTGCGATTCTTCTGCGAGTCTGAATGCGTTCTTGAGGTGGACGCTGGAGCATCTTGTCCTGCAAGACTCGACTGAGTAACGCCGAAAACGAGTCAGTCAGGTGTGAGCGGCTATGTGTGCATTCACGCAATAAATCGACATAGGGTGACTTACCTGCCTGTGCGGGCAAGTACAGCCGGGGATGGGAGCAGCCGGCCGGGGTCAGAGAAGACAGCATTGCTTGAAATGTCTCGGGACACCGGCCGGATGACGGCGATCTGTCGGTTCGGAAGCGATGCATGCAGCCGCAGGTGAGAGGGGCCTGCCGTGTGTTGCCGCCCGTTCTCCGAAAACGAAGACGCCATGAAAGAAACGCGTGTATCATCGACGTCCCGACCAGGGCCGCCCATCGGAAGTCAGTCGGCATGACGCGCAGCAAATGGCATGTTCACCAGGCAAGCGAGCGAGTGCATCGGGACAGAAAGCGCATTACGGCATGCAAAGGAAAAAAAACCGCGTACTCGCCTCCGAGTTCGAGGCGGCCAGCCAAGCCGGTCACAGTCCATCCCCGTTCGCCTAAAAGTCGAGCCACGCTTTATACGCCGGGCAGTCGATCGGGTTGACCGGCGCGACGCCGTTGCCGATGCCTCCCTTCAGCTCTCCCCATTTCGCGTCCGACACGCCAATCGCCGCTCCTGCGCCGCCAAGCATGCCAATTCCCTGAATGCCCCCCTCGAACTCGATGTGCGTCGACGGTCCGCCTTTGGCGTCGAGCTGGGCCGGTCGGCGGAACACTTCGGCGCGGCGACGAGGCGGTTCGGAGCAGAACTCCTCGACGGGGCATCGACCGCACGGCATGTCGGTCCATCCGACCGTCGGACGATACTGGCGGATCATCCTGTACACGTATTGGGTGTTTTCGTTGCCGCCGTCTGCCTCGCCGCCAGTTGCCGCCCCGTCGTCGCCGTTCGCCTCTTTCCGCCTGCCGTCGTCTTCGCTCTGGGACGAATCGCCGTCGTCGCCGTCCTCGCGCTTGACCCGGCTCTTGACGCGCTTCTTGCGTCGCTTCGAGCTCTTCTTCTTGCTGCCGCCGCCGTCTCCGCTATCGCTGCCGTCTTCGTCATCGTCCTCTGCGCCGCTGCCTGCCGCCTTCGCTCGTTTCCGTTTGGACGCTGTGACCGCCTCGTCGTCCGAGTCAAAGTCAGAGCTCTCGTCGTCCTCGTCCTCATCGCTCGAACCGCGTTTGGCACGTTTCCGTTTCGGTTTGCCGTTCGCGGCGCGCTTTGAGCTCTTTTTCGACTTGGACTTGCGTCCGCCCCCGCCGCCGTCCGACGAGTCGCCCTCTTCTTCCGTTGAAGACGCATTGCCCTTTTTCCGCTTTGTCGAAGCCGTCGCTTTGCCCTTGTTGCGTTTCGGGTTTTCGACGGGGAGACCGTCCGCGCCGAGCCGGTTCACGAGGACCTTTTCGACATCGCCGTCAAAGACCATCAAGTCGAGCAAGTCTTCGACGTGTACCTTGGTCAAGTCGACGATCGCGGCGCCCGATTTCGAGATGTACTCGAGGACTTGGGTCGACGTCGGCAGGAACGGCGTCGCCGAGACGGGGTAGATCGGCTTGATCTTGACTTGCTCTGAAGTCGACGGGTCGGTGTACGTGGTCGAAGGCGGTTGAGACTGCGGGGCGAGTACGATGAGGTCAGCTTGCAGTTTATGAGCGACGCGGCAGCGGCACGCACTTTTTGGTGAAGGAACTTGCGGACGACTTTTTTCAGCGTCTCGACGAGTTCGACGTCGAGTTCATTGTCGGTGAACCAGGGACCACCAGTCAGCTCGACGGACGGGGCTATGCCCGTCAGCATGTAGATCTTGCGGGTCGGAGTCTGCGCATCCGAGGAAATGGCGAGTCAGTTTCTTGTGCGCCTCGACTTGCTGCACTCAACCCGGCTTCCGAACAGCGGACGCACCTTGACCGATTTCACCGTCTTGATCGTCTTTTTTCCCTCGAGAACTTTGAGTGCCTTGGCGATCGTCGCCCTCGGCAAGCCCGTCTTGGTCGTCAGCGTCCGACTCCAGATTCCTGCGAGTGAGCGGTTCGACGATGACGAAGTCAGTCTTTTCGGGCGCGGATCTCGCCAACTCGCGTGTGTGTACGGACCCATGTTGCCGGCATCGCGGATATGGTTCAAGACGAGTTTCTCTTCGCTGTCCATCGAACTCATCCTATCGGCGCAGGACTCGAAGCGAGGTCAGCGGATCGGCCGCGCGAGCAATGCTCTAGCAGAGACGCACGCCTTGGCTTCTTCCTTGCCGAGGAAGCGGAACATGGTCTGTCCACTGGGCGTCCGGAGCATTTGCGCGAGGCCCTGTGGAAACCGCCGTCTGATGCCTGTCAGTCACCCGGGAGTCCTTCCCCCTCGGCAACCTCACGTATGCGCACCTTTCGCAAGAGACCGTTGACTGCGTCCATCGTCGTTGCCGTCACGCCCAAGCCACACGCGGCGAACAAGTCGTTCTGCAACATTTCCTGCGAGAGGTGACGGGGGAGAATCGAGTCTCGTCAGCACTCGCATCGCGCCTCGCCTCTGTGCGAGCCAGACAGGACCACGCCGGGTGTAAGAGCTCTGCTACTCACTCCCCCCTTTGCAGCGAGGCCTGCATTGAGCAGCTTGAGCTCGACGGGCGAGAGCTTCTTGGCCGACGCAGCGGCCGCGCCGCCGCCTGAAGTCGACGCCCGAGGGGGCATAGTAGCTGCAGCTAGAGCCTCGGCCGGCCTATGAGCTGTTGAGAGCGAGTCGTGGCGAGATGGGATGGGACAGACGGTGACCCGCGTTTCGACTTTGACCAAAAGTTGGCCGATTTTTCGCTTCAACGCACTTTCGGCACACTCTATAGCAACACCGCCGTATTCTGAAGCATGGTTGCGTGCAATATGACGACGCAGACGCTCGTGCTTGATCTGGACCGCTACGACGCGGCCTACTCGCAACCGCTACTCGCTCAAGTGACCGTCATCGGTCCGCACGCCGTCTGGCTCGCTATAGGAGGACAGCCGGCGCCCTTCTGTCTCATGCAGGACACAGCAGTCGCAATGCCAGTGAGCTCGGTGCTGACTGCCGGTCGATGCGCCGAAATTGTGCACTGACTGTTCCGATTCCCTTGCAGCGACCGGGTGCCGCGGGTCCCGCTGCGACGAGCCTGACAAGTTCCGCACCTGCTTCACTCGCACTCGCATCGCGGCTGTGTGGGTCGACCGTACACGGAGTCCTGTGGCGGCCGCTGGGGTACTGACCCCATAATCCCGCTGCGCAGCCAAACGCTACGGGAGCCAAGTCTTTCTCTCGCTCGATTTGTCGTCGTTGGCCGACGCCACGACGGGATCCGCATCATCAGACCGAGCCATGCTGCCACTCGAAAAGGCGCTTCTGGTCCAGCTCGATCAGGTCCTCGAACGGAAACGTCGGGCCGCGGCCGTGTCGTAAAAGTTGTCGCTCCCCGAGTCGCCTCTTCGCGGGACCCGTACACACACGCATTCACGCTCGCACATTACGCGTATCTCGCCTCGCCACCTGTTGTCATACTCGTTGTAACTTGTCCGGCCGTCGCCGCCTGTATCGCAGATCGCCGTTCTTCTCTTCTCGAGTTTCCGGGTCCTCGCTCTCCGATCTCGCGCAGGAGCAAAAGGCTGCTGACAGTGGTGTGCTCGAAGGGGGTCGTTACAGGTTCGAATTCGGGATACAGGATGTTCCGGGGTCTGACGAGGCGGTACTTATAAATTCTGGTCGAATGGAGTCGGATACACCGGAGGTTCAGGGATACAGGCGGGGCAGCAGGCGGGTCGAGGCGAAATGAACGGGTCTAGGAACGAATGGCGGAAGTGGAACGAGCGTGTGAATGGTGAATGAGAGGGTGTCGGTGTCGAAAGAACCGTGGGAAGGGCGCAGGCGCTCGGCAGGACGCGAACGCAGAATCAGAGGGCGATGCGACCTTGCATGCCCGTCTGGCGGAGGTTATGCCGGACTGTTCCAGCGACAAAGCGGGTCAGCTCATGTCACGACTCCTGTCGATCGCGTCGCCTAGACTCACGCCAAGTCGGCTCGAGCAACGCCGCGTTCGGTCCAGGCGGAGGTGCTGTCCTCTTCAGGCCCTGCAGCAAGTCTTCGGCGCACAGCAGGTCGGTGCCTGCTTGCGTGAGCCTGGACGACAACGACGACGACAACAACGACGACGATGTCCGGAACGCCGTGGAGGTTGCGAGACTCGCGACGGGACGGCCTCTTGCGGCGGCGACGGCGCGAGCAGCGACTTGACGAGCGGCGGTACCTGCGGCGGAGCCCATCGCTTATCTTGTGGAAGCGTTCACAGGGCGGTGTGCGCGAGAGAGATACGGGATGAAGGAAGGAGCAACGACAGAAAAAGAGGCCGGATCGTTGCATCCATTCTTGCTCGTGGGAGGTTTCGTTGGTAGTTCGTGCTAACGTCAGAAAGGAGGTGCCTCTTTGGTTTAATTTAAACGCTTGTCGCAAGATGCGGGTGGCCGCCGTCTGCAGAGGCGAGTCGACCGGCCTGGGAAGGTCAACCTGGGAGGCGCGCCGGGTCGAGAACCGCCTCTCCCCGGATTCTGACCCCGCACAATGGGACCAGCCTCCTTTGCGTTGTGTTCATTTCCTCGTTCCTTCCTTCCCGCTTTCATACTAGGCCGGCCACGGGACGCTCGTGTCTGCGGTGCCGCGATTCTGATAGATCCAGAACAGACAAGCTTCGCGCCGGCCGGCAGATCTTGGCGACGATGGCTCGCTGGCTCGCTGGCTCGAAGTTTCGATCACTTGGTCGCTCCGACGACGTCGACCTCTGCTCGTCACTGCAGCGGCACAGCCTCTAGCTTTACTCAGTCTCTCAGCCCTGACCTGGACATTCAGAAGCAATGACACGCAAGACGACCTCACCCGCCTTGAAATGGGCTGCCATCGTAACCGGCTCGCTCTTCCTCCTCGTCTGGCTGCACGCACGAAGTCGGACCGCCGCAGAGGAGCGAATGATGGCTCACACGATTCAACGGAATGAAGTGACCGAGGTGCTCGGAATCGGGCGGCATAGTGCGAGCGTCATCTTTCTGCAGTGCGTCGCGTTGTCGAAGCGAGGTCTCTTTGCAGGGCGTGCTGACTCCGAGACTCTTTGCAGCGGACTTGGAGGTCGGGTAGCGCAGATGTGCGTCTGCTTTCGGTCTCATGCGCAGGGCCGAGGTCAGTGGCTGACCTCTCTGGGGACTTTTTCGGTGCAGTATGCCGCTCGTCGAAGCGATCCGACCGAAACTGTGGCAAGCGGCATGGATCATGCCATCTGCGTGCGTACAGTGCTGTCTTACGAGAGTCCCCCGGAGCTGACCGGTCGCACGGTCCACAGACCAGAGATTCCCATCACCGCGATCGACAACATGATGGTCTCTGCTTGGTACGCCTGCCTTGCACCCTGCCGTACGCGCCGAGGCAGTCAACTGACGTACCACGGCAGGTTTGATATGGTCGAGCTCGTCCTGCCGGCGAACCCGCCGATGCCGAAGCACGAACAAGAGGAGGACATGCGGAGATCGGTTCAGTACGTGCACGACCTCGTCGAGGCCGAACTCGCAAAGGGCGTCGACCCGGACCGGATCATCCTGTCAGGTTTCTCGCAGGGTGGGCTTGCCTGCGTCCCGAGTTTCCCCGTCAGCTCTGGGGACTGACGCCCGCTCCGGTGCAGGCTGTGCGATCACTCTCCTTGCCGCCATGTCGAGTCCGCACAAACTTGGCGGCGTCATGTGCTTATCGGGCTGGCTCCCGATGGCGTACAAAATCAAGCACAAGAAGCACCCAGTGCGTCTCCTGCACGAGCAAAGGCTCTCTTGCCGCCAACTGACTTTTCTGCCGCGCCTTGCAGATGCAATCGGAACGGGCGCACGAATTGCCAGTGTTTTGGGGTCACGGGACGCTGGACAACACCATCCAGTGCGTCGCTTGATGTCGCCCTCTCGCTTGTTCCCCTCCCGACTGACGCCTCGAAACGCACGCGCAGGTACAATTGGGCGGAAGAGAGCGTCGCGCATTTGGCCGACATGGGCTTCCGGGACGTCGAGTTTCACACCTATCCCGGTAAGTTACGGCCGCACGTACTCCAAAGCACCGAATACTGACTCTTAATGTCGTTGGCAGGCCTGACGCACTGGATCGAACCGTTCGAGTATCCCGGTGCGGGCTCTCGCTTCTCCCGTCTTTCTAGAGCTCAGGGCTGACGCTCATATCTGTACAGACATCCTGAGCTGGCTCCAGAAGCGGTTACCTCCGATCTAGCTGGTCTAGATGCGTTCGTATCCTCCGCTTGTAACACCATTTCCGTCTCTCGCGTGTTCGAACTGGCTGCATTCGGATGCGGTGCTGGGGATTCCGGGTGTGCACATATACAGGGGTGTGCCTACGCAGCCTCAGCTCGCTCCGTCTCGCTCTGCTCCTCGTTTCGCACCGTTCGAACCGCGCTTCCAAATCAGGACCCGCCGGTCGGTGCTGCCTCTGCATCGTCCCCGTTCCGTTCCCACGGCTTCTTCGGCGGCTGGGCCGTACTCTCACTCGGTTTCTCCTCGGCGAGCAAGTCGGGGATGTCGCGGATCCCGGGGACAGGCGCGCCGGTCGCAATCATTTGCGCGAGTTCGGCGAATGTCGGCGGATACGGCGGTTCGTCCGCCGCTTCAGGGGCGTTCAAAGAGGAATGCGTCTCGGCAGTGTCGTCCGTGGAGGTGGATTGAGACGAGGCGGATGCGAGTAATGTGGCTTGTTGCGGATTGGAAGGGGCGAGGAACGGCGGAACGAGCGCGGCGTCGGGTTGAGGTTGCTGCAAGTCCGGTTTGGCTCGACTGTAGGCGAGCGAGTGGGTGTCAGCTGTCACTACGTAACCGAGCCTACTTGGTCTGTCCATCGGCGAACTCACGTCGAGAGGAAGAAGGCTTCGGCGCGGGCGGCGACGGCTCGCAGATCGTCCTCCGAGGCGCCTTGCTCGCGCATCGGTTGCAGGATCGACTGCAAGCCCGCCTGTGGCGTGCTAAGAGTCAGCTCGGGTTCTTGTGGCTGTTGCAGATGGACGGCGGGCTGCCCCGGGGAACTCGCCAGGAAGGTCGCGTCGGTCAAGGTCGTATAGCCCGCCGTGGCGCTCATTTGGTCCGCCGTAGTTGACTGCATCTTCGTGTGGGTGAAGCTCTGTATGCGCTCAGTTGCAGAGTGAGGCAGGAAAGTGTTGTGTGATGTGGGGGCGAAGGCGACGAGGCGAGAGTGCCACGTCACCGTCGTCTTTTGCCGGCCCGGTTGTTCCGCTCTCACCGCCCCCGCCTGCGTGTGCCCGAGTTGCCGGTTCCATTTCTAGTCAGAGAGCGCTGAACACCGGCCCGCTATACTCTCTCCTGAGACTAGACAGGCTACACTGCGCACCCAGCATGCTCGCCTCGCTCGCCGGCGGCGCATCGTGCGGTCCGAGTAACCCGCTCCAGCAACTGTCAAAGACGTACACCGCAGACAGAGGCGCACAGCAGGCGAGTCTACACGTGCACGCAGAGTCAGAGGGACGGTTGTTTGTGCACGACAGCTAATGCTCTGTCGCCCCGCACGCAGGACCACTATGCCGCCAATGCGCAAGCCGGTCCATCGGGTCAAGTCAGTCCGTCCGCCCGCTCGCTCGCCGCGACTCGTTCATGCTGACACCTACACGGGACGACTCGCAGCACGCTTTTCGGAGTCCAGGACGGGCAGATACGCCAGATCAAGCCTCGCAGCATTTCTTCCAGCAGTCGTCCGGTTCCTCGTCCGCCTTCAACCTCGGGCCGTTGCATCAGGCTCTTCCTCACGGACCTCAGCAGCAGCAGCCACCGCCGCCAGCATGGGCGCAGTCATTCATGTCGCAGGCGAATGCACCCTCGAGCTCGACTGCCGAGCAGGAACTGTTTGCGAGGGCGTTCAACCGACCGCAGCAGGGCGCGGCGCCCGCCTGGGCCGGCGATTTCCACGCCGCACAGCAGCAGCAGCAGGGCACCCCCGTCGCCGCAGCAGCCGGTCCATCGTTCCAGAACGCCTCTCGATTGCAGAGTCAAGGGTTCGGCGGCGGTGCGCTCGCGATGCAGCAGCGGCCAATGGTCAACTACTTGAGGGGTCCAGAGATGGCGATGCCGACGGCGACAGTCACGGAACATCAGCAAGAGGGCAAGGCCGGTGCGTACCTTATTAGTGCACTCATCGACTCGTGCTTGCGTGCTAATGACCTGTCGAGGCAGACTGGGACCAAGCGTTCTCGACCCGCGAGCAAGAACAGCAGCAACCGCAAACTTTACCCGCCACTCTCGATACGCCGGCACATCCCCTCAGCGAGTACAACGTGCACGAGACGCGCCCCTTGACTCCGCCACTACGTGCACATTCGCCCGTGGACGAGTCGAATCAGGCGTCGCGCGACGCCCTCGCCCGGACGGCGGCGAACTTGTTGTCGACGGTGCGGTCCGCCGAGGAGCAGCGCTTGCGTTCGAGCGGGGTCGCCAACGCCAGCTCGACTCTGACCGAGATCGCCGAAGACGCCGTCGGCGCCAAGTTTGCCCAGTCGTCCTTCATGCAACTGATGCGACAACTCAAGGACGGTCAGGTCGCCGTCGAAGGCGACAAGGTCGTCGACGTCAAGGGGAAAGCGCGCGCCGATGGTTGGGCCGACGATTTCCAGGCGACTCGAGGAGGCGCTCCTGCACTTTCGGCGCACGAGGCGTTCGATCGCGAAGAGGAAGGTCGCGCGAACGCGGCGCCGTTGCTGCGACCCGGTCAATCCGTCGCGAGTCACGCGCACGACCAGCACGCATGGGCGCAGGATCAGGCCGAGTCGGCGAGGTTGGTCCGCGAGTTGCAGGAAGGGTTCCAGGCGATGCATGGCCTCTGGGACGACGAGGACAAGGCGCGCGCGGCGAGGGAACGGGCTGCCGCCTCGTCCGTCGACCATGGCCAGAACGCGTTCCAGGGCGACGGGGGCGTCCCTTTGGCACAGTCGTCGTGGGAGGAGGACTTTGACGACCCGAGCATGATCGTCGGCGGGCATGCGCTCGGAGGCGGGATCGCGAGGCGACCTCCCGTCGAACGGTTCTCGGCGCAGCAGCGCGAGTGGGACACGCTCCAGAACGAGTGGGACGCGGTCGAAGCGACGGCGACCGGGTTCGGGTACGCGTTCGCCCAGAACAACCCGTACGCTCAAGGATTGGCGTCGATCTCGTCGACCCGGCACCACGCCGCTCACGGCCACGCGATCGACGACTTGTCGGCGGCCTTGTCGGAACGGCACGAAAGTCTCTTGCAGCGCGAAGCCGAAGTGCTGCGCGAACCGACCTCGGCGTCGGCGTGGTTGTCGCTCGGCCTGAAGCAGCAGCAGAACGAGCGCGAAGAGCTCGCGATCGCCGCGTTGCGTCGCGCCGCCGAACTCGACCCGCTCGTCTCGGACGGCGCCGCCCATTTGGCCCTCGCCGTCAGTTACACGAACGAAGGTCGCCGGACCGACGCGTACGAGCACTTGAACCGCTGGATCGACGCCGTCGCCGAGTCGAGTCGCGCATACGCCAACGAGATTGACCAGTACCGGAGCCTGTTTGGGTCGCGGCTGCCCAACTCGCTCCAGGATCGCCAGGTCTACTTGTCGAACCTGTTGATCCGGTTGGCGCAGAGTCGCGCCGAATCGCAGTCGGGCGCGGCGGCAGTTGACGCCGATGTCCAAGTCGCGCTCGGCGTCCTGTTCAACTCGAGCGAAGAGTACGAAAAGGCGAGCGACTGCTTCGAGGCGGCGCTCGGCGTCAGGCCAGACGTGGGTTCCTTTCTTCGAGTGGCTATGGTGGTGGATGGGGAGCTGACATTCGTGCTGTGGCGCGCGGACAGGACCCGCTCTTGTTCAACCGGCTCGGCGCGACGTACGCCAACTCGGGCAAGACGGATGCCGCGATGCAGTACTACCACGCGGCACTCGACCTCGACCCGGGCTACGTTCGCGCGCGATACAACCTCGCCGTCGCGTCGATGAATGTCGGCGTGAGTTTGCGGTCACCGTGGTCTGGATCTGGTCTGCCCGTGCGCTGACCCCTCGGTTTGCGCAGAAACACGAAGATGCCGTGCACCACCTGCTGACGTCGCTTTCGATTCAAGAAGCCGACAGCGAGTTGGACAGTAAGTTCTCGTCCGACGTTACTGCGGCGCTCGACGGCAACAGCTGATGCCTCTTGTTCGTGCAGACCTCCAGCAAGGTCCGCCGCCGTCGGCCGAATCGGGGCACGTCAGTCACGCCCTGTGGGACATGTTGCACGTCTCGTTGCTGCAGTGAGTCGTTCGAACGTCTCGTTCTCGTTGTGTGGCGATTTGACGCTGACTGTCTTACATTCAGGATGCACCGGAGCGACTTGGCTCCTCTCGCCGCGGCGCACAATTTGCGGGGTCTTTTGCAGGCGTTCACGCATGAGGAGTGATTGTTAGCTTTGACTGTAGGCGAGAGGGAAATTCCTTTGATCTCCTGCCCGTTGTTTTTCTGCGCGAGAGGGAGAGGCTGGTCGCCCGGATGCGCGTGAAGACGCGGCTTGTCTGAGTCTCATCCCGTCTCCACGGCTCGCTCGTCGACATGGAAGGCCAAGCACTCATGCAGCGGCTGCCTGAAGCTCTCCAGCAGTTCCGGGTGCGTCTGCCAGTCCGCTCTGCCGTGGCGTGGTGCGCGTCGACGTCGACGAGACACGTCCTCCCGGCGTCTCTATCAACCACACGCCCGCTCCAACGCACTGCGACCTGACGCGCTCTACGAGGGACTGTGTCTGGCTATGCCTCGGTGTGCACGCTGACCCGGCGGCGTTTTTGCGCGACCCTGTAGCAGGAACGGCTGCAGTCCCTCCGGCCACCTCAAGAGGTCAGTCTCCCCTTCATGCGACTTGCCGGGCAGCATGCTCTCGTGCTGGCGTCTGCCCATGTGCATGCATACTTGACGCCTCGAGAGACTGACCCTCGATTCCTTATTCCGTCACAGTTCTTCGATGTCCAGGTGGGTTTTCCGACTCGAGTGTCGTCGAGGCTCTACTGCTCGTCGACCCGGCTATGCCGCGCGCTAGTCCGTGCGCTGATTGCCGCTCCATGCTTCGCTACCGTGCAGCGCGTCTCGAAGCCGGCAGATATGGGCGTGAGTCTCTCCGTTTCCTCGGCCGGACCTGCTGCGGTCCGCAAGGCCGGGACGCTCTGCAAACCCGATCGAGCTGATGCCCTGGACGATGTTAATCACAGGTCGCAAGTCAACGCATCAAGTAGGTCGGATCAGCTCAATCTTTTCAAACGGATGGAGCGGGACTTCGGGGGGGACAGACTGCTCATCACGGACTATCCATTCCGCACCCACAGGTACAACGTCAACTACTTCTCCGGCAACTACATCCTCCGTGAGTGCGACGCTGTGCTTTTGGGTTTGCGATGCGCAAAAGCTGACGATGTGCGCCGTCGTGAATTTGCCCGGAACAGTCTTCCTCCTCCTCGCCGTCTACTCGCTCCTCACCAACCCGCTCCTCTTGATCGCCATCGCGTTTCTCATCGGAGTGAGTCGCGCATGCAGAGAAGTCTGGCGGACCGCGACTCTCCTGCTTCTCCTCAACCGCCGACAAAGCTGACGCGAAATCTCTCGTAACCGCTCGGCGCAGGGCTACATCGGCATCAACCGGTTCATCCCCGAACCGGTCCTATTCGGCTCGACGACGATCGAACCGAAACACCTGTACATGGTCCTGTTCATCGTCGGGATCCCGATCCTGTGGATCTCGGCGCCGATCGCGTCGTTCTTCTGGCTCGTCGGCAGCTCGAGCGTCTTGATCCTGTCGCACGCCGCCCTCGTCGAACCGGGCGTCGAGAGCGAATACGGCACCGTTCAGGGGGTCTAAGTGGGCGCGGCGCGGCGTCGTGATGGGGTCTAGAATCCGTTTTTGCGGAGCGCGATCTCTGTTTTTGCATGCGCAAATGCCATCCATCTTTCTTCTCTCGCTGCGGTACGGCCAAGTGGAACGTATTTACACCCTTAGGCACTACCTCGCGTTCTCCCACGAGAGATAAATGGTCCAGGCGACGTTGACGATCCCGGACAGTGGCACGCGGTACTGCAGCGGGACGTAGAGGAACATGGCGCACTGGACAAACGGCCAGACCTGCATATGGTGTTTTTACGTCAGCTTGATGGCGATGTGATCACTTTAGCGCCTACGTACCTTGTAGTTGGTCAGGAGGATCGGGATCAAGGCGGTTCGGATCCGCGAGAGGATCGCAGTCGGAGTCCGGAACTCCATCAGGCCCATGCAGACCAGGAACACGACAAAAGAGATCGGGGCCCTGCCGGTTGGCGCGTCAGTTGGAAGAAGCGCAGCAGTTCTGACGGGTATGGAGCTGTGCCGCACATGAAGACCTGATCTGCCGCGATTCGTCGGAGCAAGACGACCTTGTCAACAGGCGGCAGCTTCTCCTTTGGCGGCACGGCACCGTTGGGTAAGACGAGCTTGTGGTCGTCCCCCTGCGTCGAGACGGTCGACGCTGTTCTTCGGTGCAGCCGCGGCGAGTCGGACGGCGGCAAGTCGACTTTGACGCTTTCGAGCGGGACGTATTCCGGCGCACTCGGCGGGATCGAAGCGAGGTCAACGTCGTTCGACGGCCGTAAGGGGTATTTGCGTTCGAGGTAGGCTGTACCCGGTCGGCGGTTTCAGCTTCGAGTCCGAACGGGCGAGTTTACAGTGTACGTCCGACTCACTGTTCCACATGAGAGCGAGCGGCGCGATCCCAAAGCCAAAGAGGAAGAAGCGGAGTGTCCGTAGAGGGTCGTACGTCGCGTCAGACTGGTGGACCGGTCAAAATGGTCCGAACGAGGAAAACGGGTGCGTCAGCTCGTGCGCCAGACGAGCGCGTGCTGGCGCGACTCACGAAGAACACCTGGGCGCAAGTGTCACCGACGGCGTTGAGCGAGCCGTAGATGGTCTGTTGCAGGGGGCGCTTCAATTAGCGAGGTTGTTTCGAGTTTGCTCCGCCTCGTCCTGGTACGCACAGCGACGCCGGCTCGAGGATGCGTTTCGAATAGCCATGTATGAGCAGCTTTGATTGGTGAGGGCATCCTTTAGCGGGGGAAGCGGTATCCTCAAGGTAGCTGTACTTTGCCCTTCTCTTGACACAGCTAGCGTCAGCAGCAGCACCAGAGGAGAGCGATGTGGGGCAGCGCAGCAGAGCAAAGCACACGCGGGCTGGGTCTAGATCTCATCGGCAAGCGGGATTAACTCGAGTACTGGGCCAAAGGTGCGGGTCCAGAAGGGAGGCGAGTCGAGAGTTCGAGGATGGCCAGCCGCTCCCCCGAATCGGGAAAGTGTCGACTTTGACGGGTGGCTGCAGCCTTCATTCAATCTAGCCTCCTTATGCTCCGACTGAGACACGTATGCTCTAGCCCTGCAGCGCTCTCTGTGCAGGCGGGTCACACGCTTGTCTAGTCACTAGTCCGCTGCCGGTCTCACTCCCGTCCGCTGACCAGAACGACTGCGCGACTGGCTGCTTCTTCTTGGCGAGCGTCGACGCTAGCTTTCCCCTCCCTTTCGTTACCCTCTGCTAAGGAAGCTCCACTCACGCCTCGCTATGCCACCACGACCCGTGCTCGTCGTCTCGCTGATCGCGTTCGGTTTCTTGCTGTTGACGGGAGGTCACTTTCATCGCGACAAGATCTCGTCGGCCGTCGACAAGCAGCGCGACTTGATCCGCCAGACAAGGAGGTCACGGTTCACCAAGGTTGTCTGCTTTGGCGACTCGTTGTCCGATGCAGGGTGCGTGGGCATGTGCTGGGTCGGTCGGGAAGGAGGGGCCTGACATTTGACCCGCGGCGTGCGCAGGAACGGCGCATGGCTCTTTACGAACCGGACATGGCCCAAAGACACGGCAGTACGTCCCGGGAATGTCGTGTCGTCGAGTCGCGTGTGCTGATCCCCGCCTGTACCCGCGCAGTACGTCGGACACCGCTTCACGAACGGGCCCGTCTACTCGGAATACGTCGCCCAGACCCTTGGCGTCCCCTTGATCTCCTATGGTGAGCAGGACCGGCTACTATCGTACAACCTGATCGGCTCACTGACTCGACCCAACTCGCACGCGCACGCACAGCCACGGGCGGCGCCAGCATCTCGCATCGCGTGTCGAGTCGGTCCGGCGAACACGGCATGCTCCCCGTCGACTGCATCTTTGAGCAGATCGCCAAGTACAGCATCGGCAAGACGGACGAGTCGTCAACGTTGTTCATCGTCTATGCCGGCGCGAACGACGCCTACTTTTCGCTCGAGGAAGGAGGGACGCCCGGAGAGGTCCTGGTCGACCTCAAGACGGCGATCCAGTCCCTCCGTGATATCGGTGAGTCTGCGGTCCCTCCCTTGTGCTTTTCGTCCGTGTCTGACCTCTCTGCTGCGTGGCGCGACAGGCGGCAAGTACTTTGTCGTGCCGACGCTGCCGCCGCTCGGCGACAACTACCCGTATGCGGTGAGTTCAGCTTTCGCGCGTGAGTCCACTCTGTATCGCTTGCTGACTCGCACACTTGTCGCCGACACAGAACGCTCTGCCGGAAGCCGCCCAACCAATGTACTACTTCTCGACCGAACTCCGGAAGCTCTACCTCGCGTGGGCCAAGAACGAAAAGGGGATTGCGATCGCCGATTTCTACAGCCTGTACAGCCGCCTCATGAACGACCCGGAAAAGTACGGATTCAAGCGCGAACACTTGAAGGAAGGTTGCATCGGGCACAGCTGCGCCGACGACTGGCGAGAGTACATCTGGTTTGATGATGTGAGTTCGCTTGCTGTTCATGAGATTGTTCGTGAGCTGACTCGTTCGCTTGCGACAGTACCACCCGACGACTTATGTGCACTCGTTGCTGGCCGACGAGGCGCTCAAGTCGCTCGATAAGCTCTTGTGGTGGAACTCGGCGAGATTCTGAGTTCGGGGGCTCGTAATACCGTCCCACTGTAACAGTATTGCCTTTTCGTCGGATTGCGAGCTTGCGGCTGGACTTGTATAGCTTCTCGAGTGAGGAAGCGGTCGTTGCGGCCACGGCCTCGGCCGCCGAGAGAACAGCGACTCTTGCCTTCGACTTGTTCGCGTTACACCACTTCTACGCAACCTCGGACGGACCACTAGCCGCAGCCCAGATCAAACTCTCGCTGTCCTTGCCGCTGCGTTTGCCCTCGCCTCGCCATGCCGTCTGTCGCCCCACCTCCTCCCCGCGCCTCGTCAGCCGCCGTCGCCGCTCCTCCGCCTCGATCCAGCACGCCCAGCGCCGCAGTCCCGCCATGGCCATCGTCTTCATCGCGACCGGGCACGCCGTCCGGACGACCCAGCAAGCCGGTGCCGACTCTGGCGCTCCCTTCGCTCCTCCGCGACCTCGACTTTTTACGCGGCACCTCGCTTCTCGCCGACTTTGGCTCGCCGGCGAAGGGTGGAAACGACTCAATTGAGGCCGTGCGGTCGGGTAGTGTGTCTGCTGCGGACCTCGATCGCGAACAGGCGGTTCAACTCGCCGAGGCGTTCCTCGCCGAGGCCGACTCGCTCCTCGCCGTCGCCGCGACTGAACTCGACTCGACTGCCAAGGTGGAAAGGGCCACCGTGGCTGGCGAGTGGGCAGACAATGTCGTTCGCGGGCTGCGGGAGCAGTGGTACGTTCGCTTTTTCGCGGTGTCTCTGCTGATCTCACGGGGCTGACTCTTTTTTTTCGGGATGCGGCAGAGGTACTCCGAAGAGCGTACCGGTTGGAGCGTGAGCGCAGCGAGCGGAGGCGTCTGTGTGAAGGGGCAAGCTCGCGAGCGCAGCGAGCCCGAGCGAAGCGAGGCTTCCCGTCTTTGGTGAGTCTGCCGCTGATCGGCTCGAAGACTTCGCTCTCACAGAAGGGACGCCGACTGCGTTACGTACCGCGATGCCGGATGTGATCTTACGCTAGTTCTGCGTCCTGGTCATCGCAGCATCTCGCCTCTAGGTCCCGCCGTCATCGCCGTGCCGCCTTGGCTCGTCCTCCTGCTCCGTCGACAGCAACTCCCGTCACGTTCCCGTCCAACTCGTAGCCCCTCACTCCTCCATCTTCGCCGATCTGCGTGCCGTCGACGCTCCCTGCAGCCCTTCTCCGTCTTACCGATGGTCTCGATCGCCTTCGTCGCCTTCAGAGACGTCTTCTCGTCGTGTCAGCATTTCGCCTAGTCTCGCCTCGCGCCATGACAGGAGGCCGGCAGCGCGCGAGTCCGACGACTGTGGAGGAGAGCACATCATCAATCGGGAGATTCCACCGGCGGAAACGTCCGAAGGGTGTCGGAAACGCAGGGTCGGGGAGAACATCGAGCGGAGGAGTGCTGCCGTGAGTCCGTTCACCAGCCTCTGCACTCATGTCGGGTTTCGCTGACCCTCGCCTCGTGTCTGCGCAGTCATCTGTCCGTGTAGGCTTGGTGCCAAGTCGCCCGATGCAAATGTCAATCGCACTAAAGTCGGTTTCGCTCGTCGTGGCCCACCGTGACGGGCGTTTGGGCTGATCGGCGTTTCAGGGTGCGCACGGGAGATGTTACGTGGCGGTCTGGTCTGGAAACCGGTGCGCTCTCTTGCTTCGTACTTGTCCGCTCTTCCCTTTGTGAGCTCTTTCCGTGGATCCGCCACCTGGCACTCCCGCTGACCTCGACTTACGCTACAGCTCGCTACTTTGCGTTCACGCTACCACCGAGCGGCATCACTGTTCGTTTCTCCCGCTGGCTTGTTGCTACCCGGCGTTCCGCCTATGGGGAGTCGCTTTCCCTCCCTTTCTCTCATGCCGTCGATGAGGGCTCGGTCCCGCCGGTATGGCCCGAGCGCTGCTTCACGCTGACGCTCAACGAGTGGTCGCGACGTCCGGGGCTCCTGTTCCGAAGTCTGTCGCAGGTTGCGTCTCCAGATCCGCGGCATGTCCGCACGGAAAAAGAATCTCGTCGCCGCGGACCGTTTCGCTTCCACCGAGCTCGACCGCCTTTGATCTCGCTCCGTGACTCTTCTGCTTGCTCTCGTGACTGACGCCTCTCGGCTTTCTGCTGACTGCTGCTGAAGCCGATATCGCTTTTCTCGCCATGCCGCGGTCCGCTCGTCCGCGATCCGAATCGACGGCCCTCGCTCGAATCTCACCGGATCAGACGATCGCTGGGCCGGCGTCAGATCAAATACCCGGCTACGACCGTCCGACGCATGTTCGCCGGCCGGGACTGATCGAGATGCTCGACAGAGAGTGTGAGTTTCGTTTGCGTTTCTTCGCGAACTTGTCCTGCGAGCTGACTTGACTCGGTCCACAGTGGACGCTGGTGGGTCTTCGGAACAGGAAGAAGCGGTTGGGCCGTGTCTGATGATGGCTTCGTGACCAGTGCGGGTTCAGCTGCGAAGCGCTCCGGGTGATCGGGATTTGCTCGCGAGGAAGGCAGGATTGGTGCGTGCGAAGCGCGGTGATTATGCCGGCTGCTACTCACGATCTCGCATGTACAGCTCCGTGCGCTCGATCACGCCGAGGTGAAAGCACGCCAGCTCTCGATCACGGCGGCGGACCTGGAGAAGAAGAGTGAGTTTTTGTTCCTGGTTGCGATGGGAAAGCTCTAGTGGAAGGCTAACGAACACGCGCTGCAGTACAGACGCGTGCGTTGACACTCGATCTGGCGAGGCGGTCCCACGCTGACTCTCCGGCGGGCAGTCAAGCAGAAACAGCGTGATCTCGTTCCGGATCGGCACCTTCGCCAGCTGTTCCGCCGCTCAACGGTCTCGGAGCGAATGGATGAGGTCTGGGCGCCACAGCGCGGTCTCTACAACCGCTGGTATCCGTTTCGTCAAGATCAACTCGCAGCGGTGCGTCTGCGATTCGGTCTTGCTCTGCTTTTCGCTCGCTGACTCGAACTTTGACGGGCAGGAGCGTGAACTTGACCAGGTTCGACGCGAGCTTGACCGCCTACAAGGCTGTCTTGTCCCCGTCGCGGCTCCGTCAGCCCGACCCGCGCTTCCTCGCAGCGTGACTTGGTCCGGGTCGGATTCGGAAGCGCCGCCGGTGGGTCGCTTCGTCTTTAGCTTCCATTCCCAGTTGCTGACTCGTGCCTCTGCAGCCTCCTGCGTATGGTGACGACGCTTCGGGCGTCTTTGGCCGGCTGTTGCCCGGACTCGCGACCCTTTTCGGCACTCCGACTGAACCGATGGCGCGAGACCCCAACCGGCCGCTTTCGAGTGGTCTGCTGCGGGATCTGAGCTCGTCATCGCCGTCGTCTGCGGAGTCGACGAATGCCCCGCGGTCGATCCTCAAGTCTAGGCTGTCCCCGGAAGCCCGACAGAGGGCGATTGCCGGATTGCCGGCGTTCGAGTGAACGGGTCTCGGCGAACAAGTAGACTGTAGAGCTTTGCTTCGTAGATTTTGTGTATCAGTCTGTCTCGAAATTCCGCAATCTGCTTGTTCTGTACCTGTACAGCCGCGTTTCGACTTTCTTCGAGGTGGGGCGGCCTCGCGACGTCGGACTTTCGCTTCCTCGCTTCACTCTCACTCGTCCACGGCCTGCAGTAGGCTCCCAAGCTCGTACGCAGCCTCTACAACCTCGCTACCGTATCCCTCTCGGCCGCGTCTGCCATGCAGCGCTCCATGTCGTCGTCGCGGAGGACGTCACCTTCTGTCGGACCCACAGGTGTGAGTCTACACAGACGCCATCGCAGAGCCTGCTAGCGGCGCTACAGGCAGGCTTGTACGTGGTTGTCATGATGCTGACTCACCGCCTCTCTCCTCGTCACGCAGTACACCGCCGACGACTTTTCCTTCGCCGACGCGCCTCGACCGTTCAAGAACCCGCACTTTCAACGGAACACGGCGACGGGCAAGCGCACCAAGACTTTGAAGCAGATCTTGGCGCTCGAGAAGGAGCGCGTCGATGCCGTGCTCGAGGCGAGGAAGGCTGCGGTTGTTGGAGGGCAGCTGCAGGAGGTCGTCAGCGGTGAGTCGGCGTCGCGGCTGCAGTCCTGTACGAGGCGCCGGGGCTTTTTTCCCTGGTATCGTGCTGTTTACCTGCAGGTCGCGTGCTGATGATTCTCTCCTGCCCCTTGCAGCCTCGACCGTCGAGGCGCCGCCTTCGCTCATGCCCCAGAAGCGGTACTGCGACGTGACCGGACTCGAGGTGCGTCCACGGTCACTCGGAGAGATCAGTCTTTTGGCCGTGCTGTGCCAAATCGATACGATCTGCCTCAGGGTCAATTCCGTACCGCATGCTGACTCGGCGCTCTTCCGCCCGCAGGCCAAATACCAAGATCCGCGGTCGACGCTACGGTACCACAATCCAGAGGTCTACGACATCATCAAGACGTTCCAGCCGGCCGTCGTCCAGGCGTACTTGGCGGTTCGCGGTCAAGGTGTCGTGTTGCGGTAGTCCGGTTGGGGGCATAGTTGGGCGCGTGGAGATTGCGGGTGAGTCTCGGCTTCTCGTCGGACTGACTCTACCGTGAAGCTGGCAGCTGCTCGCACAATCAGCTTATGCGGCTGATCGGGTTCTGGCGGCGGGACAATGCGCTGACTCTCGTCATTTTTCTCCCGTTCGCAGGTTCCGCCCATTTCTGGCGCTTCGGCTTGCGCCTGGGCGACGCTCACGGTGTACTGGAGTACGCTGATGCGGGCGCATTCGCCTGTTTGTGAGTCTGACACCGCCGCTTTTGCCTATTTTCGCGCGCTGATTACTCTTTTGCAGATCTCGACGACTTTCGCCGCGCCATGTCGACCCGGAACGAGCCGAGTCGCGTCGACACTCACACCGTACGGCTACATATTGCCTTTCGAGCGTTCAAGCCGCGACCTTTCCATGAACTACGCCAGATTCGACTCGACCACGAATCGTTCGCCCTTGCGACCCTTCGCTGGACCGGCAACCCGCGGCGTGGGCTGACCGACTTCGACGGTCGACGGCAGCCGACCTCACTCGCTCCGTCGCTCCCCTGATCGGTCACTTCCCGACAAGCCGGCCCTGAGGATCCGCAAGAATCGGGAATCGCAGGAACTTGAGGTCCGGCGGGCGTAGCAAGTCATCGCGGGTGCAATCGTGATCACGAGCGCAGCGAGTGTAGGGCGTGGGCAAGCCTGCGAGCGAAGCGAGCCCGAGCGCCGCGAGGCTTTGTAGCCTTGACGTGCTTTGACCGTTTTAGGGT